>OX637309.1:7500000-10000000 GCA_951799385.1 Hyppa rectilinea | reverse complement strand
TTAGCGAACAAACAAAACAACTACAAAGAGTGGCTGATGTGACCGTTTTGCTCTGACGGATGCACTGATTGATTAACAGCTATATACGAAACGTTTTCTGTTGACCAACATGCACTCAAATGGCATTACACACTTACTTTCGTAATACGAATGTTATTGAAAAAAAACCTAATCCAGTAAGTACTTCATAATTATTATGGTAGTGTCGAATTGTCAAAATGAAAGGCATTGCAATAAAATGTTCGTGTATTATGCAATTACTCTATAGATTAACTATAGATGTTATAAATCGACACTTCGATTAGCTAATCAGCATTCAAGTTTTCAATCTTTCTAAACAAGCTGGGTTTTGGTATTATCTCGTATTATCACGGAAATCGTTCTATATTCGATTTTTCCAATTTGTCCAGTGACATATTACATTTTATGGCATGAGTTCAACCTCAAACGAAATTGTTGAGGTGGAGATGAACAATTTGTTTCACACCTGTACTGGCTTTATTTGCCGACCATGCAATGCCTATAGTGATTTGCGCCAGTCTATGGAGTGCAGTGTATAACACCACATCGAACCTCTTTATTTTCTCAGCTCTATAATCCCTGTCATGTCATATTGAGAAAAATTGGTAAAAAAATACATGTATACTTACTTACATGGTGTTTTACATAATAATTATAATTTGAGCGTAGTTATTTTTTGTAGTTCAAATCAATAACATTACAGCCAAAGAACACTAGGTAGGTAGTCTAGGTAGCAGTAGATTGATAACAAAGAATAATTATAGTTTTTCTTGATTTTGTATTTGCATGGTTGTGTTGTGTAGTATGCATGAAATTTATTGCTTACAGCTTGAAAGGTTTCTTTGCCGTGAATGTGGTAAGGTTAAATGCTCCTGTGACACGCCTCCAGCTGCTTCCCAAATAACAACGCCGAGCGACTCCAGCACTCCAGAGAATGGATTGAATGACAATGATTTAGATAACTGTGATACCATAGAGTACAGAAACCAAAGAGTATACGTACGGTCTAATTCGGGATCTGAACACGATTCCTCAGCAAGGAAACCACCCATTCTAACACAACGCGCATCAGAACAACCGTTTGTGCGATCTGCACAAGCAGGAAATGGAAAGTTGAGAAGATCATTTGCCGTGCGTTCCCGAGAGGGTTTAGAAAATCTTCTAAGTTTTGCATCTATTAGAAAAGGGCATGATCAAACGAAAAAAGTACAAACCCAATGAGATTTATGCCTAGTATTTTTTTATGAATAGACAATTGTTCAATGCTTATAGTAGCTTTACTAAAACATAAATGTTTTTTCTTGTAAATACGTACATGTAATAACTCACAACTATACAATATTATAATTATCTAGTTGAAATTAATTAGTTTTTAATATAGATTATTTTATTAGTTATGTTACTATTAAAATAAGGATTTTTAGAACCCAACTAAACGGATTACTGCATCATTACTTACTTAATATAATTAATGTATTTTATTGCACCTAATTTTATTTAAATATATTTTGAGCTTTTCATCCACATTATTGTACATACTGTACAGTCTGCTTTAAATAATAGGTGTTGGTTATCACCGCACATATCTTCCTATCACCTACTAATATTAACATCATCATTTACTGTGTACTTTTCTTCATTGTAGGCTTTGGAATCAAAGTTAGCGTCGTGTCGCGGTACAGTTAGACCTAAAGAACATTCACCAAATTCAGCTTCGGATGTCAATAAGGACTACAGGTGTGTACTCAAGAACTAGATACGTCCCTCATATCATCACATCTGTATCGTGACGTGCCGCTGCAGCGTTTAGCTTTTATCATAGTGTGATACTATATCAAGCGAATCTTTAAACATCGCTTCAAGTTAATCTTGCTGATCATAGAGAATTCAACTCGAGTACTGTGATCGTAATCACAATTTTCCTAATTTTACTAATATCTGTGATGATAATGAAATAGTTAAGTATTGGTATATCTATCTATTGAATGGTTTTGGCCTACCCACCGGAGAACTAGCACTGTGTGAATTCAATGCCGCACATGATGTAGATGTTAGCTTCACGAAACATGAGTTGTTTCTATAAAATATAATAAAAAAATAATATAAAGCGTCCAACTTAAAAAAAGAATCTAATACTTAAGGGAGTTTTAGCTACCGCAATTTGAGGTAATTTAGATCTGTTTTGAGTAACTCCAGACACGAAGAATAATTTAATTGGTATATTCAGTTATTAATATACTTATCACTTGAGTGCACGTATTCTCGGTGTAAATGTTAGGAGCATTGGACTCACCTTTATATTACTACAATAAATAATTAAATAGGATACGTCTATTGGTGGACAAAAATATTTTCGAATGATATTTATGTAAATAGTAGGTAAAGAGGTATGTATGAAATTGTTAAAATTAAAGATTAAAATTTATCAGCAGAAATTGCAATGACATGTATAAATTTATGTATTTTGTACTTGCATAATAGTAACATATTTATGTAGATACAATCAGATTTGTGTATTCGACAATACATTGAGATGAGAATATTATTATAGCAATAAATGTTTAAGTTAGATTTCTCCGTTAATGTGCTGTATCATGAAATAATATGTTTATATTAAAAGGTTTTTTTACAATTTTCGACAAGAATAATTTTATAACACCACTATTATATTATAATCAGGTGCTCAATACACAAATAGTTAAATACTTAGAACTGAAACAGATTGAATAAGGATTAGTATGATTTCTATTAGATTTTGGAAACTTTCTAGGTGTTGCAGAAATATAAATTCGTGACTAACCTTTAGTTACAATTGGGCAATAATTGCATGAGTGTATCACTACATTGTTCTTAGCATGCACTAATAATATTGTGTTATGTGTTTGTCATTCCCATACTCTGTATTATATATATCCTTTGAAGCATTCGTCAATTGTCATAACCAAGTTAGAGATATAGAAAATAATTCTACTTTCCCAGAATCGTTTTCGTAGGGTAACAAGCTTGGTACAAAATAATGTTATTATTTAAAATTATGACGAGTGAGTCGTGTCTTGCCTTATCAATTCTTAAATAGTGAGTGGCAGTAATTTAATTTTGATTATAATTAAGTTGCATTACATAATAATAATTAACTAAATAACATGAGAGAAATTGAAAATAAAACAATTGACTGTAGGTAGAATTTGTATTTAAATATTTCTGCTATTAAAAACACTGCGTTTTATACATTTACCTATCATACACTTAATAAAAGAGCCCCAACAAATTTAGTAATTTAGAACTCACCATGTAACATACCTCTAAACAATTTGTGTGACATTCAAATAATAATCTATTGAAAATTGTTCTAGTAACATCTACATGTTTGTTCGTCAAAACAATAGTTTGTTATTTGCCTAATATTACTCAAATGTATTTGCCCAGTTTGCTGCAAATAGTTTTAAGTATCTAGCATTTATACGTTCACGCGTGTGGTGACCAAACACCTTTTTATTTTTTACGCAATATAAAATATCGAACGATAATAAAGTAAGTCAAAACAGAATGGTTTCTTTTCTTGAACTCTCCTTAAAATTATATAATTTACCATCATCATACACCTACCACAGATAATACAGTCTTTATACAGCCTCAAACAATTTGTTGCCCAACAAGCACATTTGACAGCAGATTGGCCCATTCCACTTTATTGGGAACTTCAACAGGGGGCTTAAATATATGTACTAATTCAGTAATAGATTTATTGAATAATTTTATCCTGAGTATCAAAGGTGCGTTCTCTTCTTGGCTTATCACCTCCATAAGAATATTACCTGTAAGTTGAAGATTTTTTTAACGATTGTTGTTTTTTATTGTCTGCTTATGATTGTAGTAAAATCAAACATACCTGTAACTTTAGGAGAATGAGTAAGCCATAGGGTCACTACATACAAAGGTAGTGTTTGTACCATGTAGATCAATTTGGCTAGTAGGTACTGGATCGAAAGAGATACTACTCTAAACTGCAAAAAACAATGTCAAAATAAGTAAGTCGCAATCGAGTGCATAATACGAAATTGGTAATGTAATCACTGACGAGTTTTCAAACTGTATTATTTTATTAGCATAGGTGTTGCAATACGGTCATCTGCATAAGGCGAATTGTGGGTCAAGGCGTTCAATAATTGTATGAGAATGTGAAGCCACTACAGTCCAAATACGAAGTTCAAAACGACTTCTTATTCTAGTCCGAAGCTAAACCTTTGAGCCAGTTATTGTATTTTGAATTGTTCTGAGCACGCTAAAGTTCTTAATACAAAATTTTGACGACAATTTTTGTAATTAGAACTTTAACTTAGTCCAAATACAGTTCGAAATTAAAAATGTTTCGATGTTTTAAGATGACTGGAGTTTAAAGATAAACTTTGTTTTGTCATCAGGCCATTTAAGTCATAAAGTATACATTTGGATCAAATGGCTCAAAACTGAATTTAAATTCAGCTCATGTCAATAAGGTCTTACTTAAAAGCATGCTTCCTTACCACTGTAAATACGATGTAGTAAAGAGTTGTTGTAGGTAACAATAACAGCAATATGGTAAATGCTACAGTGCCTACGAAAAGTTCTTGGTTCGTATATTCGCAGGAGTCAATGCCCCCTCTCAGTGGATTATATTTTCTTCCAACAAACAGCCTTAGTAGTGCAATTAATCCAGATATTTGTATATTGAATAGCCTGGAAAATGATGTTGCAGCATATTATTGTTTGCAGTAGTAAGTATAAGTAAGTAATATAACTCTCTTAGAGAGGAGGCCTGTGTCCCAACAGTGTGTGAAGATCACAGGCTGATTATGCTAAATATCTGGTGTTAAAAATTAACTCTTAAGAATTTCATGGGATGAACTCTGAAATCGCGAAAGAAATATGAGCTGTTCCATACATTTATACACACGTAACTCGATAAAATGTATGGAACAGCTCATATTTTTTTACTAATCAGCCTTTAATGTTCTCAATGATGGCACAGGCCTACTCTCGGTTGGGGGAAAGGCCGTAATCCAGAACAGTGCGGGTTTGTAGATGTCTCATGTCTTTGATTTTTAAATTCTAGAACATGCTGGTTTCCTCACGATGTTTCCTGATGAAACAATTTAAGCGACCTGACTGGGTTCGAAACTAGGACCTACAACTCGTAAGTCGCGGCTGTTACCACTGGGCCACCACTACTCTCCTTGCAAACATTGTTATTTAAATAAGATCAATCTATACATATTTAAAATGCATCATTAAATTCATAAAAAAAACACCATCCTTCTATGAGAGTAGGTAGAAAATGTAACAAGCTGGGTTAATTCCATTCTTCTTAGTAAAAATATTTAGTACCTGGCTGCATAGATGTAGATGCAATATGAATGGAATGTGGCAATGCATATCAGATCAGACACTATAGCAGTTTGAAATGTGAAACCCAAATATCCAATGTAGTGGTAAACCTCAAGTATAGTATCCAGTCTTTCCCCTGATACATCTGAAATATAAACAATTCAAAATTAAACTAAATTAAAAAATAAACTTAATTAATTAATTAAACTTAATTTTATAATTCAAAATTATACTAATTCACAACAATATTAAAGCAAATTTTACCCAAAAACAGCCACCATAGTTGAACATGATATGAGAAATATTTTCCTAACATTTTATTGAATGCATTGTTGAGTTTTAATCCAACTGGAGCACCCATCAGCCATTTCAAGAGAGTGTAAAGTGAATTAATTAATTCCTGCAATATAAAAAATAAAGTTACATTTTTGTCTGTTGGGAAGGTTAAGATTTGCCTTAAACTTGCTCCTGAAACTTATACTTAACTTAAACTTTCAAGCTGCTATGATGAATCAATTAAAAGCAATTAATGACCAAATTTTGATTTGAATGTCTACAATTCCTAGTCATGAAAAAGTCAATCATCATCATTCGCCTGCCCTTATCCCAATTCATTTGGAACATGTTTTTTTTCTTCCATACTTCTATATTAGTCGTCATCTCTGTAGTCACACCCTTTATAGCCATATCATCTTTCACACAATCCATCCATCGTTTGTTTGGTCTCGTCTCCCTTTACTTGTATAGCCATCCACATTCATACTCACAACTTTCCTGACAACATTTTCCTTATTCCTCCGCATAACATGCCTTTACCATGACAACCAATTTCCAAACAACTTTTCAGTCACCGGTGTCACTTTCAGACTTCTTATATTCTCATTCTGTATTCTATCCATTTGTGTAATACCACACATCCCTCTTAGCATTCTCATCTCAGCTGCATGCAATTGTCTTTCATTCATTCCTTTTGTGGCCCAACACTTTAATCCATACAGGGTCAATATGGCTTAAAAAACATGTTTACCTCCAGAACTCCCATTAGAGCTATGATGATATTTGTTTTGTCCTCTGAAAGCCACTGTAGAGCAATGTATCCTAATAAGATGTCCATCATCACTGCCAAAATTAAATTGCCTTGTTTTACTGTTATCTATAGAAATTAAAAATAAGAAGAATTATTAACCCTTAGCCACCTAACGTGTATTCTAGTAACACATGCACCTAACGTCGGTCATGGTGACCGCTTGCCTATAAGTACTAATAGGAAGGTAAAAAGCTCAAAAACTGCTGTAAATCAAAACTACATTATATTTTTCAATTGTTTTTATTCAAATTGTTTTAATAAATTCTTCAAATTAACACTTTTACTTTTTACTATCGTTATTAAAAGTTGACTTACAAATATTTTAAAAAATTTTAAGTTTTTTAATTAAGCTGAGATCTAAGCAATTACAATCAATGAGACTTCTTAATTTTTAATTTTTTTAGTAACTTAAACATATAACCTCTTATATAAAACTATCATTGGCACAATAAAATCACAATAATGACAAAATTACAACTCCCTAACATTTACAATTTTTTGCGGCAGTCTACATACATTTTTTGAGAACACTCAACGCAAATTGGATTTTTGCACTGAAAACACAAATGGAATGTTTTACGTTTCTTTTTTGGATCACACGTTGAGCAAGTTTTTCGTGATTCTAATTTGTCAGAACTGCCTGCCGAAGAAGTTCTTGGCTGTTCAAGTACTAAAATGTTAACACTAAAAGTAACGTAACAACCTAGCGTCGGTCACCATGACCGCAAACGAAATATATTTACCTGAATCTTTTCACTGCGCGCACGTGTTGCTTGGTCGGGCGCGAAGCGCAAACAGGAGAGGGAGGGGAAAAAGTACACAGAGTCACAGGCTTGTGGCACGCGTAGTAACGGAAATATTTGAAAAAGTATATCGAATGGAGTCACTGTGACCGACGCTAGGTGGTTAAGGGTTAAAAAACAATCAGTATGGTCATCACTACTATTGATTTGATTCATGAAAGACACAGTGTGTGGTCAGTGGGTAGCCTTAGGGGCTGTTACTAGACAGATGTAAAATATGAGTTCTAAGTGCATGTTACTTACTTTTTTGTCCCTTTTGATTGTTGATATTAGCCAATTAATTAATTTCCAGTAATTATAAATATGTTGCAGGAACATGGAAGAAGCCAGCCATTGCTGGTGTCTAATGTTATCATTATTATGTTTTTCAGTGGTTTCTCCATGTTCGTCTTTAATTAAATGCACCAGTTTTGTAAAATAATTATTCTTGGTGTCGGTAATTGCTTGAGAGTCTTTAATACTGTTATAATCATAGAGCATAAGAATACAATTACTAGTAGTGCTTACTTGATTTCCATTTAATAGCAACTTGTTGATTTTTAGTTGAAAGTTTTGTTCTATGTCCAGAAAATTAAAAAATCTTTTGGACGCTTTCCTTGGAAAATAATGCCCACAGTATCCGTATATTTCATTTTCCTGTTGTTTCTCGGACCATAGCTCATTATTTGTTGTGTATTTGGTGATATAAATCGTGCATGTATTATCTTCCAAGAGAGTAACATAACCCTTGAAAAATACTTCTTTTGAATTCTGTGGAAATATAGGCAGCAATATTCTTATTGTAGTGGGCATTTTTACAACTGTGTCGCTTCGCTACATTACATTACTCAGTTAAATAAAATTATATTCTACTGATTTACTGACTGAAATCAAAACAAAGTCAAAACTGTCAATGTCATTTGATTTTTTTTTTTTTTTTTAATTCGTTCCCGACGGAACAGGCTAAGGTCTTAGACCATGCTGCCTAGTCATCAGTTAACATTTTTCTTGTAGGGTAGATCCAGTTCAATTCATCGGTACGTTAATCCATAATGTTGGGAAATCCAATAAAATTCATTAGTTTTATATTTATCCTTGTAAGTAATTCCAGTTTATGTCATTAGTATTTATCCATAAGTAATGAAATCCAGGTAAATTCATCAGTTTCTTATTTTCCATGTAAAGTTAATCCGTATAAAGTCTTCAGTATATTTCAATAAAATCCATGTTTAAGATTTGTTATTCCATAAAATCTTTGAGTCAAGTCCAAGTATTTTTCATTCAATGTTTATGTTATTTTGTAAGAGCCGAGTGTCAAGTCCGTAATAATACAATTTTTTTAATCCCAACTGACAGGAAGCAACTGCTAAGTCTGTTTGTAACTAAACAGTACCTACTTTTCAGTTTCCACTCCACTTCCACAGATCCACAGTACATATATAATCTAACCTATATAAACGAATTCATATATCATTACAAATACAAATTATATTAAGAAAGTCAATGAAAAGATATTTACATATTATATACACTTAACAAAAAATAATTGATCTACACCATAAGTTAAATTTGTCCAACATCATTTGATTAAAGTTTGAGAACTCCAACCAAAATATGTCTATGAATACCTTGGGATTTGCTCCAGTTCCTTTGGAAAAAAAACTCCGGCGCAAACGCTTTCTGTCTAGCTCTACAAGTGAAAATAATATCTGTTTTCTAATTCATTCCCATAGCTCTGTGTCTGGTGGCCCGTGGCCTTAGAGCATTTAACCTACCCGTGGCTAATATGTTTTTGGAACGAAGTTCCTTATCGCGCGTTGCGAAAGGGGGCTAGACGGAAATTAAGACCAAAAGTTGCAACAACACTTTTTTTGGAGTAAAATATGCTGTCTTTTTAATCAATATTTCAGATCAGTTTTTTTTTTATTATTAAGTATATCTTAAACGAAATAATATTTTATTACAATTCCGTCAATAATTAATCGAAAGGAACTTCGTTCCATCCGGGTGTCCCTTGACACCTCTCAAGTTTTTTTTGGTAAGAGAAGTTCGTTGGCGTTCAACAATAATATTATTTAGGTCGGGACAAGTGTTATTGGGTTTTCTCAGTAGCAGCCCGGAGACTAGATTTATGCCCAGTTTATGGCAATAGGCTCGCCCCTAGGAACTGGCGCAATGTGGGTGTTTTTTTTTTTAAGGCTGGGAAATCATCCAATGACTGCTCCCGCTCTGGGTGGAGCGGAAGGGAGTGTCAGACTCTTACTGACTAAAACCCATCCATGTTCCTTCCGTAGCCCTTTATGTTCCGGGGTAGTGGTAACCCTTTCGGACAATCCCGCTTGCAATGTGGGTGTGCCTCTGCCTTATCCTTCGGTGAAAAAAGGCGTGACGTTATGTTGTTGGTATGTATGTGGTAGGGCAGGGCCCAGGGCCCAGGTCAGAGAAATGAAATGTGCAAGTGTGGGTGGAGTGTTTGTTCTTTCACAGCTCACACCCCTCGTCTGCTTATCTACTACACTGTCTGTGTAGCGAGGAGGTCAATGAATAATTTGATTCAAACTACTCTGATGAATAAAGCCTGGGCTCTGCCCAATAACTAAAAGTAGATCGTTTTAGAGACCACGATCAATATAAGTGCTGTAAGTATGCTCTAAGCGTTCACTACAAGTCAGATTTGAAGATTTTCTTGTGCACTGTGAATGGTTTACCTTGAATGACCTTGTAAATAATATACCATTTTACTGGTAATATGGCCTTACCATACGACTTGGTAAGACTAGTTGTCTGACTTTTGGATATTTGTCCTGTTTAATAATTATTTAAGGAAACCATAGAGTATAGTAGTTCCTTGAGAGGAAACTATTCTCAATACGTTTCTGAAACGCATACCAAATGACATTGTTCTGGAACTGGTAAATTTAAAAAAATTGTCGCCATTTTAGTTTCGTAATTTGATTGATTTGTTGGCTTGAATGGCTTGTAGTGGCGACAAGTTTTTGAGAATAATTGAAATATGAAACAGTTTTGAACACTAGCTAGAAGAGTTTTCTTGCCACCTAACTAGGATTTTATTATTTATTTAGGAATACTTATAAATCGGAAAAGGCAAAATTTCCGATTCAATATGTCAGCCCACGAGCAAATGAGGGCAATGTTGGACCAACTAATGGGTACCGCTCGCAATGGTAATTTTTTTTGTATCGTCAACATTTCTTGGTTTTCGAGCTTTCCCTTTTTGACTTTATTTGTGAAAATCGAAGTTCGCAAGGTTTTATTCTAAGTGTTGCTTTAAATGTATCCTTAAAATTATTAATTTTTTCAGGAGAAACAGACAGACATGGGGTTAAATTTTATGACGATGCAGTGTGCAAATCGTTTTTATTACAATGTTGTCCTCATGAAATCCTATCTTCCACGGTAAGATTTTCTGTTTTGATAACAACTTGGTAATGAATTCTGAGTTTTCATTAAAGTTTTGTGTTATGAATCTATTTTTTCCCTTGCAATATTGCAAGAAGCTTGTGCTAAAAATGGTCATAAATCTCTATGAAGTATTAATGAAATCTCAGTAATTAGATTTTATATTGGGAGTTGCAGTGCTTTTTTGGTCCACTTACATTAAGATATTACACAGTACATGTGAACAATCAACTGATTTATTTTAAAATTACTTTAAAATTATCTAAGATCTTAATGTATGTGTTTGATTTTCACTCTCACATCTCTTGCCGTATGATCTTATGAATTTAGTTTCGCTGGAGAATTCTTACATCGGAGTGGCATTAACTGTGGTGAAATATGCTTTTCAGAAAATGCCCAACACTAGTCTTTATTGCTCATCACAATACTTAACAGATGAGGGATAGATTGTATGAGTTAGGCTGTTCTGTAAGTACCAAGATGTACGTATAAAAACATTTATAGTTAGCTGATTGTATTATTACTGCTATGCAGTATTTAATTTAATAAGGCTCATGATATAATTAAATTTTCCAACGGTTACTAATGCTGCTTCGGTGAGTACATGAGAAAATTTTAGGAACGTGAAAAACATAAGCCTGGGTGAGAGCAATTTGGTGTCATACATTCTAACTACATTGGGTACGTACTGTGCTATTTAAATGGCTAGCATATCCAACAAACTTATGCATGAGCAAGAAAAATTTTCAGACTACAATGAAATTATTGAATGTTTTAGTTAAATAACTAAATTTCAAATGAATTGGACCTTTGCATATCATTTTAAAATCATAATTATTTATTGCCTGAATATGTATATAATAGCAAATAAATATAATGTATTGCGTTGGAACTAGTTCAAATATTGTTACTGTACTCAGGTTTTCAACATTTATACTTGATGACAAAAACAATGCACAAAATTTTCAATATTAATGTTAGCAATAAAAATTTGGCTGATAAATACTGCAATTATTAAAAAACGAAAATATTGAAAATGATAAAAAAGTTAATGCACAAAGAAAAACATTATTCAAATTGCTTTAAGTTGTATTTGAATAACTGTGAAGATTGTCTTTGACCTCTAATTTTGTTCTGTTCTCTCTAAATATGTCTTCGGTCTAGTTAGGATATTCAGAAGGGTGTTTCCTCTAACATTTGTAAGTATTTATGATAAATTATATTATCCTGTGCGTGAACCTGGGCTGTGTGAGCTGTGGTGATGTAGTATGTATTTCTTTAAATATTTTTATGACAGATTTTTGTGTATTGAGAATATATTTTTATTAAATGTCATTTTGTGTCTGTTAGGGAATGATTATAAAATTGTATTATTAAGTAAAACAGAGAAAGTAAAGTAAATCTCATGTCTCACCTCAACTTTTTGTACAATGTATGGGGCACTTAGTATCTATGTGGTTTTCATTTTTTTTACAGCGAATGGATTTAGGTGAGTGTCCAAAAATACATGATTTGGCTCTCCGTGCGGATTATGAATTAGCTTCAAAAACCAAAGACTATTTCTATGACATTGATGTAAGTATGATTAATTAATAATACTTTTTTTTACATTTTGGGACTAACCACACCAGTCGTGCAACTTTATGATGGTTTCTTTGATAATAGATACTTCAAATCAACTTCATAAAAAATTAACACCAGAGTGTGGTTAATTCTTTCATTGCGTGCAACCAATGGCACAAAGTTAGTAACAATAAATAATAATAATTTGATTTAAAATGCCTAGGCAACAGAACATTTAGAGGCATTTATAGCCGATTGCGATCGTCGCACAACAGCGGCTAAACAGCGCCTTGCTGAAACTCAGGAAGAACTGTCTGCTGAAGTCACAGAGAAAGCTAATGCTGTGCATGAGTTGGCCGAACAGATAGGTCAAAAACTAGCTCGAGCTGAAGCATTGGGGGAAGAAGGCATGGTAGAGGAAAGCGTTAAACTTATGGGAGAGGTTAGTTGTGCAAAATACTTGTCACAAGTAAAGCATAAAGTTATGCCTTGAACTGTCTTTATTATTTACAAGTTATATTCCAGATTGATGAACTACGCAAAAAGAAGGCTGTAGCTGAACAAGAATACCGCAATTCCATGCCTGCTTCTTCTTATCAACAACAGAAACTACGCGTTTGTGAAGTGTGCTCTGCATACCTGGGTATACATGACAATGATAGACGGTTAGCTGATCACTTTGGAGGGAAACTTCATCTTGGATTTATTACCATTCGTGAAAAGCTATCCGAATTGAAGGTGAAATGTACTACTACTCTTTTTTCACTGTTCCATCATGTCATGATGGAGATGGCTTTTTCTCCAAGCACCTGACGTAATGTAAACTAATTTACATCTTGTGATCCTTTAGAAAACCGTAGACAAACGCCGTGAAGAGCGCGGCGCTTCTGAGCGTGAGCGTACGGGTGGTCGTCGCCACTACGTCGGCGGACGCGAGTTAGACCGGCGTGCGCGGCGTCACCGCGAGTCTGCGAGGGACCGCGACCGCAACAAGGAGTCCGATCGTGACCGCGACCGTAAGGACAGGGATCGGCGGGATGGTGAACGTGAGCGTGAACGGAGGTAAATTCAATGGTGCAAATTTTAAAGTGGCTTAACGTTAGCTGACTTGTAGCTTCATAAAAAATAATAATTATTTATAGTTATTTTTTATTGTGCTCAATTGTGTTGTTGGTGATAATGCCCTGAATATTAGTGTTTAACGCGTTGTGTATTTTAGAAAGGGTGATTCATCTACTGAATTAAGTATATTGTTGTTTTACAAATTCTCTTTTCTTCTAACAGACGTAGCCGGTCACGCAGCAGAAGCAAACGCGAGGGCTCGCGCGAGCGCTCTCGCGGCCGTGACCGCGATCGTGAACGGGAGCGTGAATCTCGCCGCAGCCGCTCTCACCGCTCTTCTTCAAAAGAGCGCAGACGGGACTAGCCGTTGATATATATGCATAAACTTTATTAATCATTTATGATGCTCTTTCTCTCTCAAAACTTACCGTGTGGGTTATTAAATCCCACGTTTTTGATTACCCTTACAATCGAATTTTCTCATGCATGCAAATTGATTTAGTAAAATTAATGAGGAATGAGCTTATATATTTTATTAGCTTTACCTATAACTCAACCGAGTTTAATGTGTATTTACTTAATCGCCATATGCCTGTACTAAAAAGGGTTCGCAATACTAATAACTCAATGAGTTATACTACTCTGTCAAGAAAGTACCGGGAAAAGATCAATAATACACAAAATGTCTGTTATTCATCCAAATTTATTTTATCACCTTCAAAGTATGCTCCTTTAGAAACGATACACTTGCGCCAACGAATAATCCATTCATCAAAACATTTTTTAAACGCTGCTTCCGGAATTGAGTTCAGTTCTCGCCGCGAATTCTCCTTTTTCGGTTTCGGTTCAGTTGGAAGGCGCCACTCCGAAGCTTGTTGACTAGTTTGCATGTCAAACTCGTAAACCCACGTCTCGTCACCAGTAACAATGCGTTTCATGAATGTTGGGTCCGAACTGACTCGTTCTAGCATGTCCTCAGCGACTTTCATGCGATTGAGTTTTTGGAGAAAATTCAGATCTTTTGGGACTAGCCGAGCAGCAACATGTTTCATACCCAAATGATTAGTTAAAATGGTACGGATCGACTCGTGAGATACAGAAAGTTCGGCGGCTATCTCTCTCAGAGTTGAATGGGGATTTTCAGTCACTATTTTCTTCACTTTTGCGATTTAACTTCAGTTGCAGACGTTGACGGCCTACCAGAGCGAGGCAAATCTTCCATCACATCTCGACCGCTTTTGAATGCTTTGAACCACTCATAAGCACGAGTTTTTGATAAAGTCGATTCACCGTAAGCCTTCTGTAACATTTTCAGTGACTCCGAACACGAAATTCCATTGGCGATGCAAAATTTAAGACAAACTCTTTGTTCGATATTTTTGTCCATTATGAAATTCGCAATACACACTATGATATTACTAAAACCAGCACTGTATTTAATATAAATAACAGATGCAACTCAAACTCCGCGCCAAAATGGAAAACAGTTGTGCCAATCTAACAACTACAAAAAAACCAAAAATTTGAATTTGGAACCATAAACAAATCATCCATTCCCGATACTTTTTTGACTGAATGTAAACAAGCACTATTCTTTGTTTTAGAATTATATTTGCCTAATGCGTTTGCATCACCATTATTTGTGTGTAAATTTAGTTTATGTTGTGGTTTTATTTAATGTAGAAAAGTTAGTTCTTCTCACCGTGATGTATATTTCTAATTTCTAGTGAGGTTATAAAATAATTATATTTTAACCGAAAAAGTTTTTATCTTTAGGTTAGTATAAATAATTATAACTAGCACTGCCGTCATAGGAGCAATGTATTTTATCGCCTAGAGTTTATTTTCATTCTATTTGACACAATATTTTTGACTGACGATGTAACTAAAATAAAGTTCCAGTCTGTATGTATAATATATTCTGTATTTCTTGGACGATCTCGTAATACTTTTTTAGAAGATTCGATCTTAGAATGATAGAAATACAAACTACAATGCCCATAGTGGGAACTGATTTCTACACTGGATCGTTCAGGCGTTAGCATAGGTGATATAAAAAGTTATAATTTAGTTCTAGATTATAATTGTAAGACTTGTTAGGTTTTAATGTAAAATTATTTGAAATAACATAAGTATATTTCCTGCCGGTATAGGTACCTAGTTCATTTGCGCTAGTTCTGTCATGGGATGAGTTTGTTTTAGATAAAGAAGCTATAAAAAGGTTAATATTTCAGGAACAAGTATAAAAATATTGCAACATGAAAGCATGATGTAACATTAGTTTAGTGCTTTTCGTTTGTTAAAATTAAAATCATTATAATTGACTTTCGTGTTTCTTTTATCGACGCCGATGACTCATACTCGTAGTACAGCCACAGTATAAATACACACATCAAAAGTGTCTAGGGATCAAGCATTTTTATGCGGATTTCTTGAGATTGAGATGTGGCTTTGTAATAAATTTATGATTTTATAAATTTATATGGATCCTTTTTGGTGCATTTCATAATTTGAAACAGGAACTGTCAATCAAATTCGAGTAAAAGATGAAAATCAGCTGTCAATATTTTCCCTATAAAAACATACAACGCATTGAAGACATTATTAGTGCTACTGTTTCCCTACTACTGATTAAAACCAACGTTATTATGGAGCGGCGACGTCATTTAAGCAGGGAAGAAATGCTCAGAGCCGTGGGAATGATAGAAGCTGGTTCCCGGCAACGTACTGTGGCTTTAGCTCTGAATACAAGTCAGAGTGTTATCAGTCGACTTTGGACACGTTACCGAAGCACTGGTACCGTGGCTGAGCGCCATGAAGGACGGTATCGCTGCACCACACGGAGACAAGACCGATACATTCAAATCTTAACTCGAAGAGCTCCAACAATAACCGCCATGATGTTAGCCGTGAGGCTTCATCACTCTTCAGGGAACTTAATTAGCGACCAAACAGTCAGAAACCGCTTGCATGAAGTGAACCTTCATTCCCGAAGACCGCTACGGGTACCACCTATAGCAATGCACAATCGTAGGATTCGATATCAATGGGCTCTTGAACACAGAAATTGGGCAGAAGAACAATGGCGTTTCGTGTGCTTTTCTGATGAGTCTTGTTTTGGTATGAGACCGGATACAAGACGTATACGACACTGGAGAACCCCTGGCCGCCAACAGCGATTAAAATCCTGCCAGGAAGTCCATCCTTATAGTGGTGGAACCATCATGGTATGGGCGGGTATTTGGATCGGCGGAAGAACTGAGTTGATTTGGATCAGAGGCAACCTCAACGCTCAAATTTATGCTGAGACGATTGTATCTGACGTCATCGTTCCTCTACAAGTGCAAATCGGTCCCTTATTTCAGTTAATGCATGATAATGCACGACCGCACACCGCAAGAGTTGTAAGACAGACTCTCGCCGCAGCTAACATCAATGTCCTGCCCTGGCCTGCTCAGTCGCCAGACTTGAACCCGATTGAGCATGCATGGGATATGCTACAGAGAAGAGCTCTGCCGAATATGGAGGGTATCCAGTTGCAAGAAGACCTTTTTTTGTTGTTGCAACGAACATGGGCGGCCATTCCACAGCGTGATTTGGATGAACTCATTTTGAGTATGCCAAACCGATGTTCTTGTGTTGTTAGTGTTCGCGGTAGAAACACGGATTATTAATTGTTTAAGTTACCCAATAAAATTTTAAAGAAAACTGTTATTTCAGTCTTTTTTTCGAACTTTAATGTTAGTGGTTCAAATGTCAAAAATCCCTTTATTAGGAAAATGGCAAATTTCTTTATTAATGCAAAGGTGACTTGGTTTATCGTTACTGTGACAAACGAAAACACTTTATTTGATGAATCCTTAAAGAAAATTTAAATTAATATCAATCAAGAGAAAAGTTATTGCAAAAATATATGTTGATCCCTAGACACTTTTGATGTGTGTAGTATAGCTGTACAAGGATCTTCTGTCGCAATCGTTTGGCCGAAATCGGAACTAACGCCGCCATCTTAATTAATGTAATTGGACCTGTGCCGTTTTAATTAACTATAAATAAAAATAAATAAATAAATAAATCTTGTTTTTTCAGAACATTTCGCTGAACACACTGAACATTACATTTCGCGAAATATGTTTACCAACAGTCCCCATGTCAACGTTATTTGAGCGCCAAAAGATCCTTGTAGCCTTGTGTAGTGGCGGTAAGGCCCATCTTTGAGGAGTAGCTAGAGAGGCGTCACGGCGCCCTCTTCTTCTTCTTGAGGTTTTTGGTTTCCGCACTCAGTCCTTGGCGGACCATTGTGCGTGGGCCATGGCGGCCTGTGGCGGTTATTCCAGCCAGCCCACCTCCGTCCAGAAGTTGATCACGGCTCCTGGCCTGTGTAATAAATCTGTAAAAGATTGGGGTGTTCCGATGGTTTGTGTCCTGATCTGTGTGATGCCTGTGCACTCAAAGAGTACGTGCGCGACGGTTTCCTCAGCCTCCATGCAGGCCCTGCACAGAGGACTGTCCGTTATGTCTATTGTGTGGAAGTGTTTGTTTAGTGAGCAGTGTCCTGTGATGGTCCCCGTCATCAGGCGCAGGCCGGTTCTGTTTAGGCGGAGTAACCGTCTGGTTAACCTTTTATCCAGGGATGGCATGGCCTCCCTGGATTGCCTGCAGCCCGGTGACGAGGTCCACCAGCTCTCGGCTTGTGTGTGGGTGATTTCTTGTAGCCATCTGCGCAGCTGGTTAAAGGGAATGGGTATGATGGGTTCCGGTCCGCAGGCTGACGCGCTGGAGGCTTTCCTCGCTAGCTCGTCAGCTGCGTCGTTACCTAGTGAACCGCTATGTATTTTTATCTATTGTAGTGTCACTTTGTTGCGGTAGAGTACTGATATGCGTTCTAGTGCGTTGTGACATTCTAGTGTTAGTTTTGAGGTGTGGTGTTTTTTCTTTAGGGATTGCAGGACCGAGGCGCTGTCGGAAACTATGCGTATTTGCGCATCGGTGACTTTCCTGGCTTCTATTGCGTGTACTGCCTGTATGATGCCCACACACTCCGCCTGGAAGACGGTGTTGTGCTTACCCAGTGGGCACTGGGCTGGATATGTTTATGTTAAGGTCGCGTGAGAACACCTCGACTCCGCTTCCGGAGTCGGTCTTCGACCCGTCGGTGTATACTCTTAGTTCTTTCGGACCAGAGTAGTCACACTGTTCTTCAATAAGTGATATGTCATAGTGTTTTTGAAATTGGTGTTGTTTTGGGGCTTTATCGCAGGGTGACGCCAGCATTGGTTGATGTCTGATTGCGTCTTCCCTTACCCGTGTGTGCTTTACTCTGGAATCTTTGCAGGTTCCTGTTATGTTTAGCCGAAAGGCGGCCATGGTTGCCTCCTCTCGCACGATGAGGTGTAGAGGTGGCAGTCCTAGCATCGCCTGTAGGGCAGCGGCAGGCGTCGTTTTCATGCAGCTGGTAATAGCTACACAAGCAAGTCGCTGTAGTTTCTCAAGTTCTTTTTGGGTTGTGCTTAAGTTTGTTCTGGGCCACCATACTAGTGAGCCATATGTGATGGTTGGTCGGATGACCGTGGTGTATAGCCAGTGTGTGATTCTGGGTTTAACACCCCAGTTCCTGCCCAGCAGTTGTTTGCATTGCCACAGTGATATGGTGGCTTTTGTGATCATATGTTTAGTATGCTTTGCCCAGTTCAGCTGACTATCCAGAAAGATTCCCAGATATTTGGTCTCAGTTGATAGGCTTAGGGTTGTTCCAAAGAATCGGGGTAGTTGAAGTGTGGCCATTTTCCTTTTTTTTGTGAAAAGGATCAGTTCAGTCTTTGTTGGATTCACTGATAATTGGTGTCTGTGGCACCAGTCCTCTACTATTTTTAAGGCTTGGCGCATGAGGTTGCATAGTGTGTTTTCATGTGTGCCGTTTATTATAATGGTTATGTCGTCGGCGTAGCCTACTGTGTAGTAGCCTTTTTCATTGAGTGTCTTTATGAGGCTGTCTACGACCAGGTTCCATAGTAGCGGTGAGAGAACGCCCCCTTGCGGGCATCCTTTCGCTACGATGGCCCTTGTAGTGTCGTTTACCGTAAGTTGTACCTACAGCTCTCATTTTGAGCATATTGGTGATCCAGCCGTTCAAGGTTGGGTCTATCTTGTGGTTGTCAAGGGCCATGTTGATGCTTTTGAAAGTGGTTTTGTCAAAGGCGCCCTCTATGTCGATGAAGGCAGCCAGGGACGAGCATTTGTGGTCCACTGCGCACTCGATCTTGGAGACCACGCTGTGTAGCGCGGTTTCCGTTGATCTGCCTGTGGAGTATGCATGTTGTTGTTTGTGCAGTGGTTTTACTCGGAGAGGTCCGTCTCGGATGTACCTATCACAGAGTCTCTCGAGGGTTTTCAGTAGAAATGATGGTGTGCGTTCGCGCAGCGGAATGTTGTTGAATTTAAAGATTTTAATTATGCAGATATTTAGTGTATGACGTCGTATAATTGTGTATGGTAAAAAAAAATTTGTGCATGCAGCCATTGTGGAGAAATTCACCAAAAACTGATTCCGCTGGGCGAACGTTGTCCTGGCGGAACTTTTTTTAATCCATAGACTTTAGAAGAAAAGAGATGTGTCCAAAAATTAGTGTGTATTTGTGTGTAATTGTGTATGTATGAATAAAATTAGTGCATGCATAAACTTCGGAGAAATTCAAGTTTCCGCTACGCGAACGTTTGGCCATTAGCTAGTTTTCATATAAAGCGCTTACATAGAGAGCTGTAGATTTTTACATACGTTGCTTTGAATTTGTTTATATTTGTTTAAAAAACAGATTTAGAAAAAATCGTAGGGCTTAAAAGATAAAAATATAAACGTAAAATACGCTTATTAGGTCTTAGTTCTTAGAGTATGCACTTTGGGGTCTAGATTTTCACGTTCATACAAACCTTGTAAGTGTCTGCAACATGTTGCCAAGTATCAATGATGTTCCGTTAGTAATTAAAGAGTTATAGGACAATTTACCATGAATAGATCACTGTTTACAAAGCAGTCAAATATCACGACGTTCTAAAGGAATTGCATGGTAAAATGTATGCCAATAATTAGTGTATTCATTCAACTATTCACATGCAAAATTTCATGTCATTAAATTCAGTAATTAAAGAAAAACAATTATAATACTGACGAAGCATCGAAAACCTACATAACCCGACCAAGTTCGGATAGCTACAAAAAAGCGGCCGTGCAATATATTTAGGTAACATCCCAAAATTTTCAGTATAATACCGGTATTGAATTGGTATAAGCGATAACACAATTATTGTTGTATCGATATAATTTATAGGTAATTTATTTTTGTACACCTACTTTTTTAAATGTATTTGACTATGACAGAAAGTAGGTACTATTTACGTAAAGTAAAAGTCATGAGAAGCTATAAATTTTGTAAACAAGTGTTCAGGAGTTCACAACATTTGGACCAACAAAAAAAAATGAATTTGTTTAAGATTTCATAAATTATTGAGTAACAAATATTAATTAACATATATTATTTAAGAATAATTATTCGTCAGATTCAGATGTTTCCATTTCTGTGTGAAACAAACTCGTACACATTCGAAACTCGCTTATTTCAAAATGGCGTCCCGGTAGTTTACAATCCCTGCGACGGACGCGTTCCGGTACCAAGAAACACAAACGATAGCGCTTTGCGTCGTTAAAATATGATCCGACTAAATTAAATAGGTTGTTACTTTCATATAACCCGTCTATATTTCATGTCGATTGAATATGGTCAATTTATTATTATCTCGCAGTATAAAATGTTTACTTAGTAAAAGATGTTTGTTTACATAATTTATAGCTTCTCGTGGCGCGTTCTTTAGGTACTTTATTTCAGTATGCGCTTGAGACTTGAGATATAATCTAGATATATTACTTAAGACAAATAAAATTCATACAGCTAATTTCTATTGAAGATTTCACGGATCAGGATTCTAACTATAGACCCCTTAGGGAAATTAAATAATTACCACATGTAGGTAAGTAGGTACCTACTACTGTTTAGGTAAATATTTATCATATTGTAGCTTATTACACTATTTAACCAATGGACTAGGCATGCACGAGCGTTCCCCTTTGCAACTTTAGTGGATCAAACAATCTAATAACTTAAAAAAAACTACTTCTTGAATCGATTTTTTAATTGATAATAATAATATTGATTGATTAATGATAATAAAATATTTTTCATTCAAGAAATGCAATTGTTTTACTTTTTCCTAACGCTTGTGTACGCAACTGTACCATATTAATAAATACTATATTGGAAGGTTAAGAACGTTTCTTAGATATATGGCACGGCCGCTTTTTTGTAGCCATGGTCGAGTTATGTAGGTTTTCGATGCTTCGTCAGTATTATAATTGTTTTTCTTTAATTACTGAATTTAATGACATGAAATTTTGCATGTGAATAGTTGAATGAATACACTAATTATTGGCATACATTTTACCATGCAATTCCTTTAGAACGTCGTGATATTTGACTGCTTTGTAAACAGTGATCTATTCATGGTAAATTGTCCTATAACTCTTTAATTACTAACGGAACATCATTGATACTTGGCAACATGTTGCAGACACTTACAAGGTTTGTATGAACGTGAAAATCTAGACCCCAAAGTGCATACTTTAAGAACTAAGACCTAATAAGCGTATTTTACGTTTATATTTTTATCTTTTAAGCCCTACGATTTTTTCTAAATCAGTTTTTTAAACAAATATAAACAAATTCAAATCAACGTATGTAAAAATCTACAGCTCTCTATGTAAGCGCTTTATATGAAAACTAGCTAATGGCCAAACGTTCGCGTAGCGGAAACTTGAATTTCTCCGAAGTTTATGCATGCACTAATTTTATTCATACATACACAATTACACACAAATACACACTAATTTTTGGACACATCTCTTTTCTTCTAAAGTCTATGGATTAAAAAAAGTTCCGCCAGGACAACGTTCGCCCAGCGGAATCAGTTTTTGGTGAATTTCTCCACAATGGCTGCATGCACAAATTTTTTTTTACCATACACAATTATACGACGTCATACACTAAATAGCTGCATAATTAAAATCTTTAAATTCAACAACATTCCGCTGCGCGAACGCACACGAAATGATGTGAGGCTTATTGGTCTGTAAGCTTTGGGTTGTGTATAGTCGGTCTTGCCCGGTTTGGGTATGAAGATGACTTTCACTTCTCGCCATGCGAGAGGTACGTAATTGAGTGCTATGCTGGCTTGATATATCTCTACCAGCCATGGTGTCACCTGGTCCAGTCCCCACTGCAGTAGGGCTGGAAAGATGCCGTCCAGCCCTGCAGACTTATAAGGTTTAAAGGTGTCGATTGCCCACCTTATCCGGTCCTCTGTAACTATTCTGTGGGCTCTGGACCAGTCTAGGTCTGTTGGGGTCCATTCTGGTTCTGCTTCCCATTCCTTGTCCTCTAGGAGTTTGCAGTCCGGGAAGTGGGTCTCGAGGAGGATTTTGCATGTTTCTTGGTCTGTTAGTGTGTATGATTTGTCCGGTTTTATCAGCACACCCAGGGTTTGGTTCTGATCACGGCGCCCTCATCTACCGCCTGACGCAGGTCCTCACCGGACATGGATGCTTCGGGAGATTCCTGCACATAATCAGGTCGGAGGAAACGCCCAGGTGTCACCACTGCGAGGATCGCCGGAGCGAGAGCGAGTGGGAGGCAGTAACCTCCTTCTGCGAAGCAGTCGTCCCGGCCGCCGCGGGAGACGCACCGGGCGTGGGAGCCCCGTGACGACTCGCGAGCGGACGGTGAGTAATGGTTAGCTCACCGTCCGATCAGGACCAGGCCCGTGCCAGACTGCGCGTACATGCTCCACACGCGACTCAAAGAGATGTCAGCATTTGAGTGGGCCCGTCAGGGCCGACCATGTCGGGTAAGCGGGATTGTCCGAACATGGATGGATTTAAGTCAGCAAAAAGTCATTATTATAGATGATTTCCCTCAAATTCATTGAACTAAAGTTCAAAATCTATTTATAAAAATTAAATGCAGTTTGGGTGCCTATGTGCATCACTTGAAATTGAGAACGGCTGAACCAATTTGGCTAAATTTTTGTTTAAAAAAAAATCCGAAATAGGTTTATAATTGCAGAAGTCTGTCGTGGCCTTAGAGCATTTAGCATTTAGGTTAAATGCTCTAAGGTCGTGGCATAAATTTATAAATGTTTAACCTTTTGACCGCCACGTCAAAAATGAAAAAGCGTGCCCTCAGCGCCGAGCTCCGAATTCATCCTTTAATACCTACAAAATAGTAGTGAGGTCGAAATTATTATTATTATTTATTTACGTTTAAAATTCTGTCACCCAGTCGCGACCGTGGCGTGCAGGGCACATTTTGGTTTGTCGTCTATACACGACTGTGGCGGTCAAAAGGCTAATAAACAATTTGATTTTTTTTTTGGAATCAATCAAATTGGGCAGTACCGGTATGCGCAATTTTTTCAGTAAATTTGATGATAGGGATGTAGCTGTATAGGTGCATTTAGTTGGCAGTGCGACCTGGCGACGTTGTTTTGGCGTCCCCATGAGGTATGGCTCCTATGCAGTAAGGGAAAACTATTTTCACCGCCCTTTCTACTTCTCTCAGCGAGTGTGTATTTTTCCCACCAAATGAACGTCACTGAGTAAGTACCTATTGTATTCGATAGCGCCTGTCGCTGCGAGTAAAGAAATCTGAGTAGTCTGAAACTTCCTTCCGCCCCACCCAGAGCGGAAGGAGTCATTTGACCCACACAATGACGGCGGTAGGACAGGAGAACGGTAACCGAGGTCAGCAATACAGTACTTATTATTCATCATAATCCACTTCACTTTCTTTCCGCGCAAATAAAAATATTTATTAAGGTTTAAAAAAAAAAACAGTTTAAGTACCTATAGTTTATTTATTTCTCGTGTCTCACTTTTTGTGAAGCATTTCATGCTCACATAAGTAGGTATTCATTATTTAATACTAATTCTAACGACATACTTGGTATTAAAAAATACCTGTCATAGCAATTTAAGAAAGCACCTACGTTTTATATTTTACAATTTCTAAGATTTTGCAGACTACGACTAAAGAAAAAAAACAATGATGTTTTGTAAACTGTCGACAGATTTTTAGTAAATTCAGAAGACATTGACAGCAAACCGTATAAGTAACTTTATTTATCGTGTAGGAGAATGCTTCATTGCAATCGAAAGTCTGAACTACTATCACTTAGGATCATGCATTGTTCTAAAAGCTATTAAATATCTATTAAACGAATGTATCTAGTAGGGATTCCCTATTAAATAATGTCTTTTTGAGAATATTCAAAGTCCTCAATGTTATTAGGAACATAGGGTAGGTTAAGGTATAACAAATAATGGCATTTTGATTAACCTAGAATACATTATACGCGCATAAAATACCTACAGCTTAACTTACAAAATATGATTTGATAAAAAAATCATTTCAGTGGAAATAATAAAATAGTTAGGTACAGATGCATTTTTATGTTGTAAATATGCACCGGAACCAGGGTTCGTAAAAATCCGATATTGTTAATAAATATCAAATTGCCCGATACATACCGCGTATAAAAAAGTGTGGTTAAAAGGTTCGAATTCAATAAAAAGTTAACCGTTATTGTTAGGCGAATCCCCGAAACTTATAAAAAAAATATCGGGCAACTAATTCAACTGTAGATTTTTGACAATTAATATCAATTGTTACTGTTACTGTCTGCTGTTGTTGTTGTTGGTATTTTTATTAGTGCATTAAGGTTTTAATTATGAAATTGTTGAATATCATAATTAAAATCGTGATACATTTCAGCGAACCCCGGCGGGAATATTCTTAACAAACTTTCATAGTAGCTATAAGTAATAAGTAAGTCCATGTAGCCTCCTATCACATGCAATAGTACCTATAACAATTACAATAGAAACAGTGGTGTTATTGCGCTGTAGAATTGTGTGAATATCGTAACATATAATTTTATTATTTCTTGGTACTCTCTACAATTATTAGCAAATTATGACTGGATTTCATGTTTTACAACTGTAGGGATACAAATGGCCGATATTACGCATATTCTTACGAAAACAAACAATGAATAATAGTAATTTACACATCACTAATTTACAATTTTCACATTAAGGCCTATTCACACTTTCATAATTAAGAAGTCAATTGATTTCTATGCTAATAGATCATATAGAGGATTATCAGCTATATTGAGAGATGGTTACAGTTTATTTTTACAATTCTTCAAATCTTTTTCTAGCAATCGAACTATTTTTTCTTCTATACCTTCATAGAAAAAAAAATTACTCAGTATGCGGATAATTATATGTAATTGATAACTCAACAATAGGTAACACTTATTTATAAACGAAAATCAGTACGGTATATGAAACAAAACGGTTTCAGACATTTATTATCATCAAAGAAAACCAAAAATTCATTAAAGATAAGAATAAAACTATGAGTCAAAATGAGATCATAACATAGTAGCGTCATATTTTAATTAAAAAAAAAAAATGTGATAGTATTTGCGTGAAATAAAGTAAATATTCTTTTAGTTGGGTTCATAAATAAATGTGCCGGTTCTGTATCAGATAAGTAGGATTTGCAAAAGCGTGCATAACATATTATGGAAGCACTGACACATTCTTACAAACGATATCGAAATATTCCTTAGACTTAGCGCTAGTTTCGAACAAAAATCATCGCAAAATAGTGACAAATTATAAAGCGCGCGTGTCATTGGCTGTTGAAGTCTCATTTTTTCTTAATTTTTCTTAGATTTTGTGTCACTTATGCAGTTGGGCTACCGGTGTGCAGATACTACTTGCTACTAAAGTTATATTGTATAAAATGGCAACTTGCGTCTAGTAGAAATAACCGCGTCTCGAGAGAGATGTCAGCATATAAAGGGGCTCGTGAGGGCCGAGCGCCACGGCCGCGGCCGGGTAAGCGGGATTGTCCGAAAGGGTTACCGCTACCCCGGAACATCAAGGGCTAAGGAAGGAACATGGATGGGTTTTAGTCAGTAAGAGTCTGACACTCCCTTCCGCTCCACCCAAGGCTGCGTTCATAAAAGGTCTGCCTGTAAGGATTTCTCAAGGATCAGATACTTTTGGCACATAGTACGGAATCTAAATATCCATTTTAAAAATCCTGAAGTTTTTAAAATACATATACATTTTTGCTTGTTGTTTCCCCGAGATTATTATATCAAGTATCTAAATAGAATTTATATACTTATTTTTTTTTATACAATGAAAATAAAATAACACGCCTTGCTGAAACTTTTCTAGACAGAGAATTATGATAGAAAGACTATGTATGTCAATTAAATACTTCATATACTTACAAAATATATCCCTGTTTATAAATTTAACACATAACATTACTAACTAATCTTTTGTAATCCAACTATCGAGATTGATAAACGTTGAATAAGATTTTCAATTATGCTAAGTGCAGCATTTTTTATTGCAATTCATACAGATGGAAAAGTAGGTATGAATTCTGATTTTAAACATGATTTTTTGTGATAAAGTATCATGCGCAGGTAATATATAATATGATGTTTAATAATTTACTCTTATATTATATCGAAATTGTTTGTGATTTGCGCGCAGAAACGAATGACATAATATATATAACTAAATGGCCTCTGAGACTAGGAGACTATTATTTGACTACAATGTAGAGCAATTTAAGTCTCCACGATTTTATTTTATTTTAATTTTGTGAAGTTTTAGCTTGAAGCCTAGCATTTCCGATAGCACCCCTGACAGTGCCGATAGTATGACCACTTTAGTGATCGTGTAGAGGTAATGATTGGCGCATAATGCAGATATCTTGAACGGTGCGTCCAATTCCTGAAACAAAAAAAAAAAATAACAACCCGTCAATTTTACTGGTTGTCCTATTAATATCCCACTATCGGGTAAAGCTTTCTAGATTTGAATTGTTATTTATTAATTCGTAGTTGCTAACCAAGAGGATCGGCAATTGCGATCTATGAAGTCTTTAAGACATTTTAATAATCCTTATTAATGTATTAGAATTTAAACAATGGTGTCTAAACGTACCTTTAGTAAATCACCAGCCAGTTTGAGTACATTATTAGCGACCGTCAGTTGTTCCTTACTCTCTGGTCTCTGCTCTATGGCGAGGTGTAAGTTGATTTGTTCGGTCAGTATGGCGGACAGGCAGCCGCGGTACTTTTTATTCACGTTGCTGCCCAAAGTACCGAGTCGCAGGAGGTATATACCGACGCAGAAGCTCCACAGTAAAACCTCCAGCAGCCAGCCGCTTTCTAACGTCACTGAGTCCTGAGTATTATTACACTGTTATTAATATTATTAACTATCTGAACTTGTACACATAAATAGATATAAATAAATAATGTATAATAGTGTTGCCTTGAAGGTGCATTCGGATTCAATAACCAACAATTTTAAATCGCATTACATTAAAATCATGGGCCATGACTTCATGATTCTGGATTTGTGCCGGCTTGATAGCAATACGCTTGGCGCTATTGGTATATGGAATTTAAACATAACTGGCGAAATGTGTTGTACTATAGGTAAGCAGTCTTAACCCTTCGGGTATTACAGGAGTGATGGCGTTATTTTAAATAATTATAAAAAAAAATGAACTGTTTGTTAATTTTATAAACTATATAATACACTCCCCTCTCGAAGAAAGGCCTCTGTCCCAGCAGTGGGAACATTATAAGCCGATTAAGCTATTAATATGATTATGTTAATTTATTACATTTTGACATAGCATAGCTTCATTGGCGATGTGTATATTGTAGAACATTATTGATAGCACTTACCCTCAACAGGTGTGTACTAACGCAGCCTAGTAACACCACGATTAGCATGAATGCGGCTGACACAATGACCTCCACTGACCGCTGAGGACCCCGACGCTGAAACGATTACAACCTCTATTTACTCAAGCATAAGATTCAATTTAGTATTGATTTTCATTTCTTTTACGTCATTCAATCGTTTGAGCGGGCTGAAAGGAATCGTGTGCTAGATTGCACAGCTAAGAAAGGATTCCACTGCTACATGGTTACAAAACGATATGCCTGCTTTTAAAGTTGAGATTACCAAGATTATAAGCACCATACAAACACACTCGCATTTTTACAAGCTTTACATTAGTTTCACCTGTATGTTTGTTTGTTTGTAACCGACTCCTTTGGGCGCGATTTTGACGCGCCACTTTAAACGGCCAGATTTCCTTCAAACTTTGTAGATTTAGTAGAGGACCGATGACAATACATTAATTTTATAGAACACTAAAACTAAAAAACACGCTTTTTATAGAACACTGAACTAAAAAATATTAAATAAATTTAGTAAATAAAAAAAAAATATTTTTTAAAAAGCGTAGGGTGCTTGGCGATGGTGAATATTATTTTAAAAAGCATCCCACGCTTTTTTCGCATTAAGCGATTTATTTGGGCTGCAGCAATCACACTTTTGACCTATGTTTGATACTTACTCGTAAATAAGACCTCGTAGATAACCATGTCTTGATATTCCTCACAGTGTTGAGTCTAAAGTGTGGTAGCTCGGACTTGCGGGCACGCCGCGCTGACGTCAGATGTGAGAACAGCTTGGCGTATAGGAATCGTTGTTTGAACGCGCGCTCCGCTACCGCCAGTAGGAAGAACACGAGATTGCCCAGAGCAAATCGTAGCATACAGGATAGGAGGTTCGTTGATACTAGCCTAGTGGACAAAAGTTCGAATTAATGGACTGGGAAATACTATGGAACTCCCGGACTCAAAGCGTTTATTTCAATTAAACCAATTGCAGGCACTTTTGGCTTTTGACTTCTTTTGACTTTGGCTTCTTCTTTTGAGTCTACTGGTCGTGAGTTCGATTCGAAATTGGTCAAAGTGGTGTTGGTTTTTAGGACCAGAAAAGACAATGTCCAAATTGGCCCTGTGCAATAAAGAGTATCAGATTAAACGAAAATTAATCGCCTATTTTATTATTTAAGTTGCAAATACTTCTGTATTACGGACTAGCTGTATTCCAAAATGTACTTTTAATAGAATTTAACGCGACTAATAACCATCGATCGCCATCTATGCCTAATGTCATGTCGTGTCAGAAGTGAAATAGGGATGTCCAATCAATTATAATCGAATGATTGAATTATTAATCGATCGATTGTGTTTTCTTTTCTAAAGTGTATTTTTAAAAACCTAATAAGAATACTTTATGTATGCAGTCATACTCCAATTTAAATAGGTAGTAAGAATAATACTATACAGTAATCAAAACTTTTTATTTCTATACAATCATTCAAACATCTAATTCATTTTTTACGACAATTAATACAAAAATAACATTTCTTTTTCGGCGTAAAATAAACCATTGTCATACATACTTGTAATGTTTATATGACAAAGGTGATGTAACAGACAGTTGGAAATAATTTAAGACCACAGTAAATCTTAATCGAAGAAATCGATTATTGGTGTGGTGTCGTACTACATCCCTAGTTTTGCTGTGAACGTCACGTCGCGTCGTCCGTTATTGTCAATAACAATAGAAAAACAACTGCATAGGTACCTAATTATCTAGGTAGGTATTATGATATTACCTACTTTTCAGTTTCTTAAAAATCAATCAGAGCTATGAAAAATCGTAGGTACCTACATTTAATATTTGTTGTTATGGTTAGATTATAACCTCAAAATCTGATACTTTTTTTGAAATATATCTTTTTTGCAGCTAGTCCGCTATTAATACAAGATCTTTTAAGAATCTACTAACGATAGGGAATACAATACATAATTATCCGATGCTCTTGGCTCCAGGGCCAACAATGTATGGACGCAGAACAATGTCCTTTCTCAGTAGCAGCCCGAAGTTTGGATTTATGTTCGGATGACGCCGATGACGGTAATAGGCTCACCCCCTATTACATGAAACACTGGAACCCATCCGTTCAGGAAAATCGGTTTATTGCTATTTTCAATATTATATTATATTAATAATTATAAGAGTTGTTAGAGCAATTGTAAAGAGTCTGGACTCACCAAATATTATCACCAAAAGCACCAACGAAGATAGAGATCATGGAACCCTTGTAGCTGGCCATTAGCGTCGGGAAGTAAGTAAGAACGGACAGTGCTTGTAGTTCTTCCTCCGTCCTAGTGTCTAGTTCAGCAGCAACCTAATAACGACAAAAAAGTTTCTCATTACGTTATTAACAAACAGATTTAAAATGGCGGCCTAACAAAGGAGTTTATAATCAAACCCTCACAATCGCCAACGAATTAAAATGACAGTGCTAATCATTCCTCCTCACTCATTCACTTGCCACTTTATACTTTGCGATTAACTAGGGAGAAGTGAATGAGTGAGCATTTTAATTTGTTAAAAGAAATTATCCGTGTGGCATCCAATCTTGAAGAGAGTACCGCTATTGCCCTTAACGGATATTTTCTTTTGAATTGCTATTATTCAGCAAAGCAATACCTAATTGATGCGCGATCTATGTTTCGTTACACATTTTAGCCTGAAACCACATAGCCTTTTCTGTCCCACAGCAGGGTAAAAGTCTCGCCCAAGTCTTTCCAGGAACAACCGTATTCATAAACAACGCAAAATATCTCACTCTTGATATTCATAAAGGCATGCTCTGATTGTAATTTTTATGGGCTAGCTAGAATTTGAAGTCCCATCGTTGACGAGGGAGCGACTAGCAATCAAACATTTTTGTGCTCTAGAAACGAACATAAGATTGTAGATCCGTGTAAATAAAAGATATATACATATTCTAGTAGTATGAAGCTGACTGTTGACTTCGCTGGTGATTGTCTCAGCGACTAGAGCAATCGAAGAGAGTACTCGCTGAAAAACTGAAGCTTGGTAACTTCTCGTTAAACAGCGGTGGGATGGGTGCCTTATACCGGGTCAACATAAATTAGTATAGTGAGATAATCCGTCTTTTTTGTCACCTAATACTTTAAATAAGTACCAAAGATCAATAAGCCCCAAAATAAAAAAAAAACACATTTTACATAGCGATACCCATTACGTCTGGGAAGTTTTACTAGCTAATTAAATTGACTATTTGAATCGGTCAAAAATAAAATATGAAATCACATGGAAAAAAGACCGCTCGTCTTAAAAACTTCCATCACCGTACAGAAATTAAATATAATGCGAAAATATAATTTTTAAATTGCATTGAATGCTAATAAGTATTCCATTTGATTCTAAAAATCTGTGACGTCACATTGTTATATTTCATACAAATCACGTACAAATGCTGCGTTTTGACAGTTCATAAAAAGTAAGGCTATTGACTACCCTTTCAAATACCCCATTGAGTGCAGTAGTCTTACCTGAGCAAATCGTACGAGTGGTTTGATGATAGCAACGGCGGCGGCCATGGCAAGGCCGGCCCACAGACACCCATCGGCCGCCATGGCCCGCTCGGCGCGCGCCACGACGTACCAGCTGATGTCCACGGCCGACAGCTCCGCGCGAAGAGTTGAGCCACGTTCCCACATCGTGCATTTTACTATAGAACATGAAGCAAAGAGATGCTTGAACTCTAACAATAATTACACAATTAACCTTTTGAACGCCATTGTCACATATACGTGACAAGCAAGCGCATGCCCTGAACGCCAACGACACAAATATGTGAAAATGCGGGTACACTATAACACGAAATAAACAATGTTGTCATTACATTTGTGTGTGTTTATATAGTTATCTTAGAAATTGCTCTGGCGTTCAAAAGGTTAATTAGTCTCGAAGGTGGCTGTTCTACTGATGTCTCGCTCGCATAATGTAGTCAGAGATTAAAGGGGATGAGGGCCAATTCAAATTTTCGTACTTTAAAATCCGCGGACTTCTCTGGCGGTTTCGTTTTGAGAGCAAGCGAGACACTAATATAGCAACTGCCATTTCTTTTCCCACTTCAGTTACAAAAACTGTTACAGCAACAAGTGTTTTTAAAGTGTACCTGTATCACTAGTTGGGTTGAGAATAGCAAAAGGGTCCCATGTACTGTCAGCAGTGTACGGGAAGCCCACGTCCGAATGTCCTCCTTCAGATTGAGAGCAATAACTGCTTTCTTCACCTGTCGATATGTGCACCATTTGTTAACACATCGCTTTACAATTTAATAATGGCACCACACTCAATGTAATTTGTTCGATATTAAGTGTCGATTGAGAATATTGCGTCGACAACAGATATCGATTTTTATAGATCAACAAGCAGGCTATCGATAAAAAAAACGAGCAAATCAGCAAATAAAATGCGTACAAACATTAGTAAAATAGTTGATAGTTAACATACATAATTGATGCTTACTGTTAGTAGTTTGCCCAACCCAATCAGACATGGTATGGTGGGATGGTAGGGCGATGGATGGGGCGGACGCCGAGCATTCCCCGTCCGATGACGATGACTGGTAATTGTCTAATTTCTATGGAAATTCATTCAGTATTTTAATTATAATGAATAAAATAAATATTATCTTTATATTTCGTACGAGACGCTTTTGTGATCTATGTTTTTGAAGAGATTAAGATATTGAATATATATTTATTACGACCTCTAAAGAACTCAGTTTTTTTAATTAACTTATGTTGTCCCACTGCTGGGCAAAGATATCAGATATTAGAAAAAGAATAACAACATTTAAGTTTTTATGTATAAGAATAACCTATAGTATGGACAGAATTGCCTTTAAAAATGTATGAGACATTTTAATGATAGATACTTTGCATTTAAAACAAACATGGTATTAGAAAGCGATATCAGCGAACGTTGTGTTATTGACATGCTAGAGTCCCGAACGGCCAATAAGTACCTTTAGTCGCGTGCTGTAAATGCCTTCCGTCTATCACCTAATGTTAAAAGATAGGACAAGTTAATTTAGTGTTCACCTTAATAGAAAGAAGTGCTTTTTACGAATTTCATACAATTTCGTTGTTGGAAACATGCTTAGAAAGAAATAACAAACGTCTTAATTTTTACCTTTGATTTTTTCTTATTGACAATAGGAAAGTCTTCATCACTAGATTCTTGTATGCGTATTCCTTCTTGAGCCCATGAACTTCTAAATCTGACGCCAATTCTCTTCCCAGTACTGGGACTGCTAGTTGGTGCAACACCATCAGAATCAGCATCCAATGATTTTTCATCTTCGTCTTTCTTCAATATGTTAGATTTAACAAATACTTTAGTTGGCTCATTATTTTTTGGCTTTTCGTTTTTGGTACTAGCTTTGGGAGTTTCAGCCAATTTTATATCTGGAGTATTGTTCTCTGCAGTAGTGTCATTGTTTTGTTCCTTAGAGCTAGCCGCTTCTTTCTGTATTAGGTTTTCAGTCTCATTTTTAACTCTTTCTCCTTCACTTCCGTTAGAATTGTATCCATTTAAGCTTTCGAAGCCATCGTCTCCGTCAGCGAGTGCTCTAGAAATGTGTATTTGCTGATTCTGTCTCACATTGAACGATTCTAGTTGTTTCTTTGTAAGCACGTTGGGTTTGTATCTGAAGGAGGTGCTCGGAGTAGCGTCATCAGGCGGTGGGGTGAACGTCACAATAGGTGCCGTTAGATCAGGCTTCTTCCAAACCATGTAGTCTTCGTCATCCGAGTCTTTCGCCTTAACTTTTATGACAGTTTTGTTTTTAACAGGCTCCACATGTTTGATTAAATGCTCTTTTGTCAAATCCTTCTTACGCTTTCTGAAATTTCAAACATAATGTGCAGAATTTTACAAACAAAATTATGAATTTGAATATATGTTACTATTGTTTTAAATAAGAATATTTTTATTTTAACAAAGAAAAAAACTGGATCAATATTAAAATCAAATTGTTTGGTCCCATTTCTTATAAAAAATGTTAACCTCAGTCCATTCTCAGAGATTTCTGTGCGTGATTGTCTTCGTCGGAACTTGGCGGGTTTAGAAGCGGGTGTCTTGCTCTGACTGGAGGTGGCGCCACTTTCGACCGAGCCGCCACCGCTGCCACCATCGCAATCTGATCTTCCACGCCTGTTTTACAGGTTATTAAGTTTACAACCCTACCATTTGACGTTATTAAGACTAAGTCAAAAGAGATATTTGTGGTTTCTTAAATGACACAGAAATAAGTATTTTTTGATAATAGTATCTAGTTCAATGAAAACGACTGAAGCGATACTAAACTATCTAATGAACCTTAAACTGTGTAATTACCTACCTGAAATATCTAGGTAATTTGCGGCGGAATGTAGTGCGGGGCCGGACTCGAGCGAGCTCCATTTCAGTCGTGCTCACTATCTGTGAGTGTACCACACTAAGTACCAGCATCAAACCTAGAGGCACTAACCAACAATTTGGCTGAAAATTACAGAAAACAGAGTATACATTAAAAAAATGTGTCCCAGGTTGGGCGCCAAAGTTGAACGGCGGAGTAGATGGCGTCATCCTCTTTGAAAAAGTCGATCATTGATTGAAGCTTTGGACAACCATCTCAGAGGCAGCCAGCTGCCAACGATAAAGCGTAAAACATGACGGAAAAAATATTTTCGAAATATTTACTAAAAACGTTAGAAACCCTTCAATAGTATATTAAGTCTCATTTCTTACCACAGCTTGATGTACGTACTACCAGACCATGACGCATTTCTAAAGGAATGCATAATAATATTGTTTGCCAAAAGAAGCATAGCCGGTATTATAATTTTAGCTAGTACCCATTGTATTTTCAATCCACATTAACATGTCGATAGCCTTAGAAAAGAGTATAAATGAATCACAGCGAAATACAATTAAAATTAAACTTAAACCGTAAGCACTAGTGTTCAAAATGGAATGGATACTTACATCACTTTCCAGTAAGTCAGGTGTCATGAAGTATATAGATATATTGAGGACCTGCATCAGCCATAGTGTGAGGAGGAACTTGGCGCACGCTGGTGAGGTCTGTTGGGTCCACCACTGGTATAGCGCAGGTAGGAACAATAGTCGGACTAGAGCGTACCATATGACACGACGCATACTTAAGGTTGGTTTCGCTTTTGGGAATGATGACCCTGTTAATATAGAAAAAAGATACTTAATATATTACTATCTCAGATAAAATTGCAACAAATAAAATATAGGTAAAACATGATACGATTTCTGGCCTACTTGACCAAAAGTGGGTACCTCGGCTTATAGCACAGACACGTGCAACAACAATGGGATTGCTCGCTATTTGTTACATGTCGTATAAGTAATTTTAACAAAGTTTTTAATGTCTGAGCTGCAAAAATAGGTGAGGCAAGCAGCGAGTCAGGCAGGTATTACCTTGAATGGGCCCTTTTACAAGAAGTCCAGCATTTAATTACAAACGACTACTTTGGCTTTGATAGTGTTCCTATGCCGGTCGATAAGTTTTTATACTTTGTACCGCAAGTAGGTTTTGGTTTAAAATGTTCGAAATAGATTTTAATGGAAAGGAAAATGGGAAAAGTTTCCCGTAAAACTCTCAAATTCAAGAAAATTGATAGTCCTGTTTTTATAAGAACTATTGAAGTTTTGACCGGACCTGACAAACAAGTGTTGTACACACAAATGAAGTAGTATCTCGAATTAGGTCAACATCGTTGCGGCGGCGGTTAAGTGCCGCGCATCAGTAGGTAGCTGATCCACCATCGTCTCCTATTCCTCTCTGTCCCAAGAACTTATCTATACTAATATTATAAAGAAGAAAGATTTGTATGTATGTTTGTAACGAATAAACTCAAAAACTACTTAACGGATCTGGATGAAACTTGGCACAAACATAGATTATAGTCTGAAATAGCATATATGCTATTTTTATCCCGGAAAAATGTACGGTTCCCGCGTGTATGTAGGAAATTTCCTACATACACGCGGGCGAAGCCGCTGGCAAAAGCTAGTTTACTATAAAAGATGTACCTCGAACTAAGTCAACATCGATGAGGTAGGAGCGGGGATGCGAGGAGAAGTCTACGATGCGGCGGCGGTAAGTGCCGCGCATCAGAAGTTGTTCCACCATAGTCTCCCATTCTTCTTTGTCGTAAGAACTTATTTTCTTCTGATACCTGTTACAAGAATTTGAGGATTCACTTTTTAGATAATGGCAATTTTAACTTATTTTTTTTTTTAAATTAAGTATACTTATTTATTCTATGATACTTGGTAATACTGTAGCTTCCCATTAGTGAAAGGACTTTCGGAATCGCGTTCGTGATTCCAAAGATTACCCTTACAATCTCACTAATTCATATCTGCAGGGTGAGCAGATATAATAAAATTATTAGTTGAATAGCAAAGGCATAGTTATATGCATCACTACATAGTATAAAGCAGTCGCTTCCCGCGTCCTAATGTCTGTATGTATGCTTAGATCTTTATAACACAACGGATTTTGATGCAGTTTTTTTTAACAGATAGAGTGATTCAAGAGAAAGGTTTATATGTATAATAACATGCAATTTCCGTCATCTACGCGGGCGAAGCCACGGGCAGAAGCTAGTTTCTAATATAATACAATATTATTATTATTTTTTTGGGTTGTTATGTAAAATCAAAAGTTCTTTTAATCATATCATAATAACCAATGAAAATATAAAATCCTACTACTGATTATCATTGCTCAAAATTGAAAAATGCATCAACTTCAGTACAACTCTCAATCAACTTGCCCAATCAGCTTATCAATTATTACAAATATAAAATTCTAGAAACAATAAATTGTGTTTTGTAACTTTTTGTTCATGTGTTGCCTCATAAAGTTATTCTGGTTGTGATAAAATTATATGTGAAGGTATAAAAAAATAAGGAAAACAATGTCTCTCCAGTGTGTTTTTCTATAATGATGAATCATTGTAAATAACTTGATAATTTTAATCCCTGTAGATAGTTGCAGTATTTAAGCAATTTTCCTTGTTACAATATTGTGCATATACAATTATAACTGGTTATGAATGTACCTATAAATATCCATAGAGAATCGAAAACATCTTGAACACCTTTTAATGGCAATAACTTGCTTACACACCGTGGATCCTGTTATTCTTCTTGTTATATGCCAAAGCTAGGAATTTTAGAGTAACTTAGGTATATGAAGTTGTTAGCAAGGCTAATTATTAATAGCGTCAAAAGTCCTATGGTATGCTGGCCATACTAAGGTGTTTAATTAAATGTACAGAACTTATAAAGATAGCTTACACTGAAACATATATTTAATCGAATGTAACATTACATATTTGTCAAATTTAAATGATATTTACCTATACTAATATTTTAAAGAGGAAAGATTTGTATGTATGTTTGTAACCAATAAACTCAAAAACTACTCAATAAATCTGGATGAAACTTGGCACAAAGATAAATTATAGTCTGGAATAGCATATAAGCTTTTTATCCCAGAAAAATGTACGGTTCCCGTGTGATAATTTCCTACATACACAGGGGTAAAGCTACTGGCAAAAGCTAGTCATTCATATTTCATTATGTCTTAACGCAAACACTGCCACTACTTTTTGTCAGGTGCTATTCTGCTTTCAACACGCATTGCAATGTAGGGACAATAAGCACACATGAGTTGAAGGCACTGGCTTGGAATGGATCAAAATAAACATGTATGTGTGTGCAGGGCACTGTGAGAGAGAACAGAGAACACACAGCTGTGTTCATGGCAGTGTATGGGTGGTAAAAGAACATTTTGTGGGCACACAGTTTTAGATGAAGAGAATAAATACTATGTTTCGTAAAACAAATGAATATAACTTACCATGCTGCTAATTGCTTCATGATGAGCAGTAATTGGAAGATGTTTCTAATAAGTTCACTTTGATTGTACTTGAGAGCTGAAAATGCAATGATGTTAAAAATATATTCTCATTTACTATCCCTACATGTTTGTAAAATATTTAATTATTAAGTACATTGTGCCAGGATGGCATACAAGCCTTTGGAGTTCAATTACAAGTTTATTTAATAGTAGGTACTCAAGAAGTTTTAGTCCAATACCTAATAAACTGATTAAGTATTGGAAAATCTAGCCCGTAACAAATATTCCTACGAATAAATAATTATTGGGATGAATATTTGTTACCAACTAGATTTTCCTCGAGAGTTATAGTAATTCTGATAAAAAAAAATTAAGTATACATATACTTTCAGATTTTCACACAATACCTATGTCTAAAACATTTGATTTGTGACATTACCTTCATCAAGTTACCTTTACACATTCACCTTAATGATTTATTAATGTTTTTTTTAAATTTTTAATTGGTTGTTAATGGAGTTGCTCCACAATTGATACTGATATTTATTCAGGTTGCTCTGATGTTAGGTAGATAACTGTACTCACCATTTGTCTTATTGATGGCAGATTGTTCATGGAATATTTCAGTGAAATCAAAACTCAAGTTTATTTAAAGACATCTGAAAACGAAACATTATTTCCATAACTGATAAGCGCTTCAATACTCTGAACAAAGAATGTTTGATCAGCTGTATGTCAACAAGTTACTTGTTATGAAATATCATTTTGGGATCATTTTATTACCCCTGCAGTTCAAAGATGAATAAACAGCGTCGCTTAAAGGTCACCTCCAAAATTTATATGGATCAGCATCACAACTGTACGCATGCATTATTGTAATAATTATGCTTTATTTAGAACTTTACCGTTATGCAGTATTTTGCGCTACATTTTTCATATTTATCTGTAGAGAGCGTGTAAGTAATAGAGGCAACTAGGATTTAATAAAAAGGAATACACTTTGACCCACAATTCACTATACTAACATGAATAAAACCATTGAATATCTAATTTAATTATAACGATTGACTGAAACACGAAACAGCGAGCAGAGAAGTCTCTTCTCTGATTTTGACACTTCAAACTAAGTTGCCAGCCTACAGTCCTTTCACAAATAATTTACGTTGATGTACAGTTCTACAAGGATCTTTTGGCGCTCGAATAACATTGACAGGGATATATGTGCAGAAACTGTCCGATAGGTTATCAGCTCCTCGGAACACATAGGGTTAAGGAAGAACATGGATGACTTTTAGTCAATAAGTCTACCTATTTTGATGATTTCCCACCTTTAAAAAAAAGGGGGATATTGTTGATGAAAAATAAACATAAGTGAAAATATTTCTGTAATTTACCTAATAGCAAAACATGATGGCGTGAGTGGTGCTCGATTTTTGGCCACGTGCCGGAAGAACCGTGCAGCGTTATATCGTACACAATGTACACGTCTGTGCCTGTGTGGCCAGCCTTATGTCAAATACAAGTGACAGTGGCAACGAGCACCACACGTCTACGCTCTATGTACGCATGTCTACGGCTCGAATCCACCAGAACAAAAATACGAGCTGAATTTAAAAATATACCTAATTTTAATTGAACAAAGTTCTACGCAGCTTGCCGTAGCAGTTGACTGATAGATGGAGCAGTGGAGCGATTGTAAATGTGACCTCCATAGCATACTATGTAACATAACCATAATACTATATTTGTCGAACTAAAGAACTATTTAAGTGTCAGTAGTTTGGTGCCTTGTTAGAACCGAACTATAGCAACTCAAAGTTTTAGTAGTTCGGTCAACCGGACTAATAACCGAACTACTGCTACAAGAAGCATATTCCCAAGTTTCAGTAGTTCGGTGTTTTGTTAGAACCGAACTATTGCAACTGAAAGCTTCAGTAGTTCGGTCAACCGAACTAACAACCGAACTACTGCTACTAGAGGGATTGATCGAGGCGTGCGGCTGTTATTATTTAGCCACAAGCCCCTCGGCAGGGTTTAAAATAAAAAATTTAATGCATGAATGCAACTACAAACGTTTTTTCGTGGCCCATGTTGAAAATATCATTTTTGTATTAAGTGAAAACGCGGTCTAAGTAATGGTAATTTATTTATTTATTTAAGGGCAACCTACAAAGCATACACCAAAATACATTCATTGCATAGTGTAGCCTTAATTAAAGGCTGCCACGACATGCATAAAACAAAAAACAGGGCATTACAACAACAATTTCACTTACTCAAAAAAAAAGAAATCTTAATAATAATTGTGAATTTTGTGACAAGTGTTAAAAACTATGGAGTTTGATTCTGTGAAAATGTCCTACGCAAGATAGTTTTCACTTTATGAAGAGAATAGGACATGTCAATATCTACATTAGGTGAGGAGCATGACAGGCGACTAAATTGTTCCTGCATTCTATTTAGTGAAGATTTATTGTGGAAAAATGACCCAGATTAGTTTTAAAGCCCTTAGCCGAAAGCAACCGATACCTAGACAATCGAGCCAGTTTGTAGGGCGTATTTATATTTATCTGGCTGAGTAACTGCGGACAGTCGATGTAACTGTTTATTAGTTTGTATAGGAACAGGTGATCTAGAATCTTACGGCGATTATCTAGACTCATTAGTTTGAAATATTTCAAGCGAGAGCTGTAGCTAGTTAATTTACTGGCCATGTGACATTGGTATGTCAATTGCCAAAGAAATCTTCTCAACACACACCACCACCTATCCTCTTACTGGTTTCACTTTGATACGGAATGATCGGATTGGTAAAGGAGGGGGTGGTGTGGCCATATACCTTCGCAGTGACTTCCCTTATAAAATTCTTGCTACTTCCTCTTCACACTATTCTGCTTCCGCTGAGTTTATTTTCCTTGAAGTCAGTGTCAAGGGAGCCAAAACCATTATTGGTGTTGTCTACTATCCTCCCACTGTTGATTACTTCACTGAATTCGAATCAGTACTTGAATCGTTGGGTTCTGAGTATGCACATCACATAATAATGGGTGATTTCAACACAAACCTCCTTGCCCACAACTCCCCTCGATCCCGTAAGCTCCTCAATCTTATCGAGTATGCTAGTCTGCATGTGTTGCCGCCCCAACCTACGCATCGCAATACAGTCGGGGATGACACCTGGCTCGATCTGATCCTCACCTCGAATCCTTCCCTCGTTTCCTCTCATGGTCAACATGACGCTCCTGGTTTTTCCCATCACGACATGATTTTCCTCGCCTATATCCTGAAACCTCCCAAACCTAAGCCCAAGGTTCTGTACAGGCGTTGTTTTTCGCGAATGAACGCTGGAAAACTCGAAGAAGATGCGTCTGTGGTGGACTGGGAGCCAATGACGGAAGCTACTTCAGTCGATGAGAAGGTCGCAATTTTCAATGATGTTGTGGTCAGCCTTTATGACATCCATGCTCCTGTCAAAAAAGTGAAGGTCAAACGCCCACCTGCACCATGGATGACAAGAGGGATACAGATGGCTATGCGACGTAGGGACCGCGCGTTACGGAAATTTAAGAGGGATCGTACTGATGACAACTGGTCATTGTTCAAAGCTGCAAGGAATAGATGGAATAGATGCAATCAGATGATACGCAACGCGAAACGCCGCCACATTCATGATACTATTAATTCTTCTTCGTCTGCCGATATTTGGAAATTTCTTGGAACTCTTGGTATCGGCAAGCCGCGACATTTGGACCTTCCCAATTCAATTGACTTGGACGATCTCAATCGACATTTCTCCACTGTACCAACCATAGATCGTCTAGCCAAGCAACAAACTTTGTCCCTAATTTCTGGTCTAACGCGTCCTCACATTGATCCTTTCAGTTCCGTCCCAGTTGAACCGGGAGAGATCAAAAAGATCCTTCCCATTAAATCAAAAGCGGTGGGATGTGACAACATCACCCGCGGTATGATTATAACAATTCTGGATCACCTCCTACCCGCGATTACTCACATTGTAAATTTTTCCCTATACACCGGGGTATTCCCTTCCTTGTGGCGTAAAGCTTATGTTCGTCCACTACCTAAGGTTTCTAATCCTTCTCTTCCTACCCACTTCCGCCCTATTTCTATCCTTCCCTTTTTATCCAAAGTGCTTGAGGCCTGCGTCCATAAACAGTTCTCCAAATTTGTTATTTGCAACTCGCTCATCAGCCCTCTTCAGTCAGGGTTCAGGCCCGGGCACAGCACTACTTCCGCCCTCCTTAAAGTGACTGGCGATGTAAGGGCAGGCCTGGAAGACACCAAAGTTACTGTACTAGTGTTGGTTGACTTCTCGAATGCTTTTAATACCGTCAGTCACGACATCCTATTAGCCATTCTATCCCATGTTATGGTCTCTCCTGATGCACTCAAATGGTTCTCCTCTTACCTTCAGGAGCGTCAGCAGTCCGTTCATATTGGAGATTCTTCATCATGCTGGTGTGATTTGGAAACTGGCGTTCCTCAAGGCGGCATACTTTCTCCTCTTCTGTTTTCTATTTTTATTAATCTTATTACCACTGAACTTCAGTGTGCGTATCATCTGTATGCTGATGACTTGCAGTTGTACTCTCAGGGGAGGGTTGACGAAATAGCTGAAACCATTGATCAATTAAATAGGGACTTGCGGGCCATTAAAACTTGGTCTGATGCATTTGGTGTAGCTGTGAACCCTAACAAGTGTCAGGTCATTATCATTGGTAGTTCTCGGAGTATGAGTAAGGTAGATGGTTCAACCTTGCCTCCGGTCCTCTTCAATGGTACAATCGTTCCATTTAGTACTGATGTGAAGGACTTAGGCTTGCACATTGATAGCACTTTGAACTGGCGTACTCAAGTCGCGAGGGTCAGCCAGAAGGTAACTGGAACGCTGCGGGCTCTGTACAGACTAAAAAATTTATTACCACCGAGTACGAAGACAATGCTTGTGCAGACCTTAATTTTTCCAATCAAGTTTTTCCAATCAAGTCATTGATTATGGTGGTGTGTGTTACTACGACCTGAATGCAGATCTTCTCGACAAACTTGACCGTCTTCTCAATTATTGCATTCGATTCGTTTTCAATCTGCGTAAATATGATCATGTCTCTGCGCATCGGTCGCTTCTAAAGTGGTTACCCATACGCCAGCGCAGAGAGCAAAGGGCGCTGACCACCTTGTTTTCTTTTCTTGATTCGCCCTCTTCCCCTAGCTACCTTGCCTCCCACTTTCAGTACATTTGTGCTAATCACAAAAAAAATCTACGCTCTTCAAATAATCGCCTTCTTCATTGTCCCGCTCACCGCACTGACTTCATGCACTCTTCCTTCTTCATTCAGTCTATCTCTCTGTAGAATGCGCTCCCCCAGGAAATTAGGATGGCTACCAATCGTTTATCTTTTAAATTAAAAGTTCGCGAGAATATTCGCAAGAAGCTGGCAGAATCATCACGCCGGTAATGTTCTCCCAATGTTCTTTTTATTTATTATAGTAGGTATAGTATTAAATTTATTTATATAATATAATTAGATATATATATATATTTATTATTATATTTATAGTTTGTATATGTGTATTCGTAATTAAGTCATTGACTGCCACGCAGCAGACACAATAGAAAAACTATTGTTTGTCGGACACACGGTGACCGCGTTGGCGTTCAACGTGTTAAATAAATATTTACACTTAATTTCTTGTTGCACCTACCACTGTTTATCTCTGCATCACCCGAAGGTTGACTGGTAGAAAATGCTTATGGCATTAAGTCCGCCTCTGTACATTTCTGTGCTTAAAGTATTAAATAAATAAATAAATCTTTTCTGTATTGATTCTAAACGACGTTTATGAATATCGTACAATGGCGTCCAAACTATGCTGCAATATTCTAAGCCTGACCTAACTATTGAGTTGAAAATAGTTTTAGGCGATTTTAGTTGCGGCACGTTTAAAATTTTTATTGTTAAGCATAATGAAACCCAACATCTTAAAACCCTTAGTAGCAATTTTATCAATGTGACTATGAAACCGAAGCTTATTGTCCGTATAGACACCCAGATCACGAATTACTTCTTTTTCGTTAACAGTTTGTTTATTTATTTAATAATCACAGAAATGAGGTGCTTTTTTTCTAGAAAAATGCACATGATTGCATTTGTCAGCATTAAGTAACATCTTATTATCCAAACACCACTGTGAGAAACGGTCTAAGTCCTCTTGAAGTCTATGTGAATCTTGATTACACTCTGTTCGTTTTACAATTTTAGATCATCCGCGTATAAATAAATTTTTGAGTGCACAAAACAAGATGCCACGTCATTCATGAATATGTTGAAAAACAAGGGGCCCAGATGGGATCCTTGGGGTACGCCCGAGGGAGTCAAATAAAGATTCGACGAGTAACCGCTGACTACCACCTTAGAAGTGCGTTCAACAAGATAAGACTCACACCACTGCAATAAGTTACCTGCGATTCCGACTGAGTATAATTTGTTAACTAGCTTTTTGTGATTCAACTTGTCAAACGCCCTGCTAAAATCAGTGTAAATTACAAGGTGTTCCACGGTCTACGGCGTCGACTAGATCAGATATATAGCACGCAAGATTCGTTCCAGTAGAACGGCCTTTCATGAAACCGTGTTGTTCAGGCATCAATACTTGTTTCACATGCCACGAGAGTGCAGGGTATACTAAAGCTTCGAACACTTTCCCAAAAATAGACAAAATAGATACAGGTCTATAGTTATTCGCGGCGGACTTGTCACCAGACTTGAAAATTGGCACAACTCGTGCCTCTTTCCAGGACTTCGGAAAACAACCTGTGCTCAATGATCACTACATAGTATAAAACAAAGTCGCTATTTTTGTCTGTTTGTTTGTCTGTATGCTTAAATCTTTAAAACTACGCAACGGATTTTGATGCGGTTTTTTTTAATAGATAGAGTGATTCAAGAGGAAGGTTTATATGTATAATTTGTCGACATATTTTGCGGGCGAAGCCGCGGGCGGAAGCTAGTTTATTAAATCATAGAGAGAGGCTTTCCCAGAATCAATATTATAACTAAACTATTTTATATTTATTTCTTCACCCTAAGAATTTTCCCTGTACGTTTTTATGCAAGTGGACTAATACCTAATAGTTAAAATCACACTAATATTATTATGGTGAAAGTTTGTGTGGGTGAGTTTGAATGTTTGTCCGTCCTTCGCGCTCAAACGGCTGATTGGATCTGGGTGAAATTTGGCACAGAGGTAGTTTATGACCTGGATTAACACATAGGATACTCCCGGTAGTACGTTTCCTTGGAATTATTTTCGACATCCACGCGGGTGAAGACGCTGGTAGCAGCTAGTCATCAATAAATTCGTAGTGCTAGAGATTTGTTTCAACATCTTATTTTAACGAAATAACTAATTTGTGTAAAAGTGTTGTGCTGTTGATCAATAGCTATTATTAGATAATATTGGTTAGTTTAGTTAAGGCTATACAAATAATATTAAACTTAGGTCTGCAGTCTCATAACTTCTCAAGAAATTGGTTTCGCCAGATGATTTCACCCGCGATTCGACATGCATTTTAAAGCAAGTAGTAACAATTTTAACGCACAGTATTACATAAAGGGTAAGATAGGTATAGTTTATAAAAATAAATCGTGAACAAGAATATATTCATCTTTATTAATTTAACAATCATAAAAAATACTTAGACTATTTTAACAAATAGGTATTTTCGTTGTCTTTATTAGAATATTAGGCACTTATTCTTACTTAATTACTTTGTTATTTTATTATTTACACCGGCGGATTTTTAGGTAATTACCGCCTTACTTTACGTAAGTAGATGAAAGCAATTAATTCAGGTAGGATGATACCTACCAAATTACAATTTACCCGACATATTTTCTTGGTTACCACTATTTACTCAACCCCAGTGACTATCAATGCTCAACCATAACTTTCCTAGTCAAATGGATCTTGTAAATTGGTTACAGGGTAATTACCCTGTAACCAATTGTTACCTTGTTACTGTAGCGTAACACCCTTTTAAGGCTGGGAAATCATCCACGCTAACGTTACCAATGAGTTTCATTCTGACAGTTCAACATTTATTATTATTTTTGAACATGTGAAGCATTCCTTTCTTTGGATTCCTTCAAAATCATTCAGATTGTGATTGATAGTGTGTGCAATCTGGTAACACATGTATCGTCTAGCCATCTCTGACGGTTTACTAGCTAGGTCGAGGTAAAGAAAATATTATTCTTCTACGGCATAAAATACTGTTTCGTGGCTACAGCAACTTTACGTAGATACATTATATTTCCTTGTTTATACAGGTGGTGAAACATAATTATTTTATGGGCATAAAATTATAAATTTCGAGATCTCTTACAAAAATAACATTGTTTTAAAAAAATATCATAAGTTTTGCGAAGAATCTTTTGCGAAAATTTGAATGTATTAATTAGACTAGACTTATTTTATATTCTACTTTGGTTTTAAACTGTCTAGAAATAGTGTTATTTCTGTTTATTCTACTTAAAGCATACTACGATTGCTTAGTTTTTTTTATACAATATAATTATTCTGTGCAATTTAACACGAGTCTTATAGATTTTGTTTTAATAAAGGTTCATTAAATAATTTCAGTTAATTTGCTGCATCAGCGATAAACTCAATTCTCAATATTTAATTAACGTCTTTTTAAATTTATCATTTTTTTTAAACATCTAACTGTAATAGCAGAGCAGATAGGTAGGCACATATTAACAAGGTAGAAAGCACCACTACAAACTTACAGAATATTCAATATTAGTAATCTTGTATTTTGTACTTGTCAGACTTGGAATGGTGAACCAAATGCTTATAAAAATAATATTACACGATTAAAGTTCAGTGGTTAGTTCGTCTTGGGGCCGCCTCGACATTTCGAAGAATTCATCTTCTAGCCAGACGCTTTCCCTCCTTACAATCGGTCTTCTCTCCCAAGGGTCAGAGAGGACGATGGTCTCTCTTTCCCTCTCTACTTGCGAGTAGCTAGGCGGTCTGCCAACGTCACTCCACTCGCACTCCATCTCCTTGTCTATGATATTGCTGTCATATGACGTGGGGGAATACGAAGGAGGTTTGAACGTTGAGAAGGATTGCTGGGTTGTCTCCGAGTCGGAGCCCTGGCTCGGTGGGGCGGGGAGGAAATTAACTAGCTGGCCTTCTTGTTGTGCACCCACATTTGTGCGGCTGTAGCGCTTCAGAATTCTGTAAAATCAATTCGTTTTTTAGAAAGGGTAAAACATTATAGGCAGTGCAGCAAAAGTAATAAATGTTTAAGAATGGGTTAGACATAGACCCGTTACTAAAACAGAATATAATTTAATGTGACTGCTGTCAACTGAACTTGGTACTTCAGAATTTCTTACACACATAATGTAATTATAATCTATGGTGTGAAAGTTACAACAACTGATGCAAAGACAAAAGATTTAGGTATACCTTTCCGCCCAACTAGCAAGTCGCGGCCACTCATCCGGCACAACGGGCACCTGCTGCTTGTTCAACAATATCAGCAACTTGGCCAGATCACTCAGGATGCAACTGTAACAGAAGCTAATATTAGACCACACTATCTCAAGTAGGTACCTATCTATATAAATAAACACCGCGCTGCAGTGTTGAGGCACTATTTGGAATGTTTTTTGTAGGTTAGGTCGGTACGGTAGCTCAACAAATTCGCTTTGCTATGTTAAGAGCAGTGTTGTAACCTCTTTATCGGTCTGTTGATTCCTTTCTTTTGATGCAGTAGTATTGCAGTGATTGCATTCTGAGAAAGAAGTAGTAGGCTATGTACCAGCTAAGTACTAGCTAAGAATGTTTACCTACTCGTAGACCTCCTTTTGTTTATAATTACGATCTACATTAATTGTACTGGTTATCACTAAATTAGAGGTACAGCTGGTGTGGTCTACTTTCTATTCTCATGTTAGTTTGTCTTGTTCCATACATTTCCGTTTTCGTGAACGTGTAGCTACGATGCTTGTTTAAGGGGGAAGTGCGCCCGCAAAATACACATTTTCTTACGTCAAATTATTTTGATCAACATACAATCTGACACTAGCCTGCACAAATTGCAAAAAACGATAATCTAATAAACTGCAAGCTTTGCTTTAGGCATGTTTTCAGTAGTAAAATTAGTGCCTTCTTTAAGCCAAGGATCTACAATGTAAAGCCAAAGCCCAACACTTTAATAAACTTTTCCGCCGGCAGCCTCATAAAAGTCCTATATGTATAAAAGAGAACATACCTGTAAGCCATTGCAGCATCATTGTTGCCAAGCTGATAAAGCTCGCGCACTTGGTTCCGCGTGTGGTTCAGGATCGCCAGCAATGTGTAAGCGTGGGGCTGTAATGATAACAACATTCTTATCAATGCTAACTTAAGTACAAGAGTTGGCCAGTATAACTTGGCCGTTGTTGAAAGCGTTGCTTGTAACAACAACAGAACATTTGAATTCATTTCTATATTCCACATTATGCCAAGATATGTTGGCTAGTTGCAATCGTCAACTAGAGCAAATTATGAAATGTTAGAAGAAAAGTAGGCTCTTAAGACATATCGTGCGATCATAATGTGGGCGTTGATAAATCTCCTGATTTCTTAACGTTTTAGCTAACTAGGTTCATTCACTTTTTATCGTTTATTGGTTCTGTCTCTCATTCGTGATTATGATTACGTAAACTATTAATTCAGAAGCCCGCATCCACCTTTGATCGTTTCGTAACTGCATACTTTATTTTAATTAATTAATTTATTGAAATTTCTGCAGCTCTATAAATTATGGCTAATATAAATTTACTTAAGTAGGTATTGTTTGATTTAAATATTGAGTCGATGTACCTATATTTGTACTACTAGTACCAAGAGTGAAAAACAATTGAGCATCATAAGAAACAACTGTCGAGCCTTTACTGCAACGTTAGTAACGCAATTATATCTTCGTTATATTTGTGTAAACTACTTTTTAATTGGTGCTGATGAGTTTAACATAACGACTGTGATTTATATTCAAATGCGAAGCCGCAGCTCAAAGTTGTCCTTACTTTTTATTCTATTCTATTTCTTAATATGCCAAACAGACATTTTTTATTTTATGGCTGTTAAGTTTAAGTATTCAAAGGCAAGATCAATCTGCCTAGCTTTTTCCTGGGGTCGGCTTGCAGTCTAACCGGATGTAGCTGAATACCAGTATTTTGGATGGTGTGACTGCCTATATGACCTCCACAACCCACTAACAGGGTAATACGATACCACTTGGTAAGACTGTCAGATTTTCGGGCTTCTGACGACCCGTAACGACTGTCAAAGATGCACAAATGACAGCTGGGACCAACGGCTTAGCGTGCTTTACTTGAACGTATTCGAAAGACAAGAATAAATGCTGACTGTAAACAATAGTAACTTACTCGCAAGCAGTCCAATTGTTTGTGGAACTCCCGCAGTCGCGTGTCGTCGTCGTGGTGAGTGCGCTGCGGCAGCGGCTGTGGCTGGGGCTGCGCACGCGCTTTGTTGCGACACCGCGCGTAGGCCGCCACCGCTGCCACCAGCGCAATGCATGCTGCCACCCCGCATGCACCGCCTACTATCACCTGTCATACAAAAATATATATAAGGTCCCATTAAAATAGATGGACAAACTTTTAGAAATTACTCAGACCACCGAAATAAGGACAATGGTATAAAAAAACCACATGAGATACTTACAAGAAGTGTGCAAGTACCTACCCATAATAAATGCGATTATTCTAGTGTGCGGGCAATTTATTATTTTAGGTCAACATAAAATCACTTTAATCCATTTTTTTTTGCTTGGATATCTTTGGTTAGACGTACTGAAGGCTGTGTTAAAATTTGTCCATCTATTTTAATAGGACCTTGTATGTTTAGATATTGCTGTATCTCTTTACCTATGGTAACAAATAAAAGTGATTTGATTTGATTTGAAATACTTATTTAACACAGAACAGATGGCCATAGACATTCTATACTTTGACTTGTTTCTTAATTTCATCGCTTAACACATGTTCCTTAGCTTCGAATCCTACGTAGGACTCTAAATAATTGTTTAAGAGTTAAGGCTTTGTTCTTAGAAGCCTATGTTCAACGAAAAAGGATTTTGAAAAAATGGGAGTACTAGAGCAAGTCTTTCAACTTCAGGACTTACACTGAAATCACTCTAAGTTAAATGGTTACAATTTTACTTAGGTATGCTGTATTTTGCATACATGAAAATGCTGCTGTTAACAACTTCACCAATAAAACAGCTGTGCAGCAAACAGGCACCTGATAAAATTTATTGCTTCATTAACTCTCGATTCGATCAAAAATCGTGCGCACGACACCGACATAAAACAGGTAAGTCGGCGTCCATTGTCTACTTGATCCCTCACACTAACAATTTCCCAATGGCAGAGCAGGGATCTTTTCAAATTGTAAGTAATGGGGGCGAGGCAACCGAATAAAATTAAACGAACACAGGCCAGCGCTAGACGGCGAAGGATGTAAATGGCCAAATGATGACAGTGTCATACTCATAAGTGTGAAAGGAATTTAATTAGATTAAAGTTAGAAAACAGCTACGGAGATGATGTATTTCCAAGATCTAAGTATTGTTCTATAAGGCCTATGGCCTAGCTACGCATGTTAAAGAACAAGTAAAAAAATATTAAAATCACGAAAAAAATCAATCATCAACCTCAATCGTCTTTTATGGAACTCCCGCAGTCGCGTATGATATATATTTTTATGCTTAAGACTGCTTAGAAAGGGTTATGTCCTTTCTTCCAGCAACAGTTACCATTATACTCTATTTCTACCTAGCAAAATCTAAACATTTTATAGTAGTTCTATAAAAGACATAGGCATATAGTAGACACAACCACTTTACTTTGCCAATATTAAGGATATCCGGTTGTAATTAAAAATATAGTATTCAATTTGTTATTGTTGCTTTCCGCGAAATAACGACGCAAATGTGAAATGAATTGGAAACTCTTGCAGTTCTGCTTATGTTTTGTTTTGTCTGCGTTTCTCAGGTCTGTTGTACGTGGCACTTTGATTTTCCTTTTGATTTTCAGGCAATGAAATCGCTAAACATGGTCATGTACCAACCATAAAGCCACTAAAATGCGATGCAATGTTGACGGCCGAAGCTAGCAGTAGCGGTTTCCTTGCGGTTATTTTCAATTGACGCCACTGTGTTGTAACGTAATAGCACCTGCTACAATAGAGTCGTTTATTTATTTAATACGTATAATGTTATGGGCGTATACGTAGGTAGGTATGTACATGTGTCTGTGTTTAAAGGGCAGAGAAACGAGGGTAGACAAGTTAATTGTACAAAGGCAGAAATTGTAATTAACTTTAAAACTTTCAACAAACTACAATAATGTATCATATCAAAATATGTTTGAAGTATGCACATTAGCTTTGATATAGATAAAAGCTAAATCAACATTTTCATGATCCAGTTAATAGGTAAATAAAACAGATCATTTATATAAATAGCAATTAACTACTTTATTCCGTTGAACAGCTGCCGTAAGCGTTCTGAGTGCAGAATCATCGTTTGGTTTTACAATTTAAAATCATTTAGATTACATGTACCTAGCTATATCCAACGGACCACATCTGTACCGCGCATCAAAGCTGTTGCATCATAGTGTTATAATCTGTAAGACGTTGAACTTTCATGTTCTGGCATTTGATAAATTGGGCTAATGTAATTACAATATATTGATGAATAGCCTATATAAGAACTAATCTAATAGATTTGGCTTAAGTATGTTAAAAAGTTACGACATCCAAAACGACTTGTGTATCAGAATGCCACAGGGTAATATCCTGGCAACTAGACCCTATCCTCTTTCGTACTGTGTCTGTATGCATCTCTAGTTGTCTAGTGGACTTCCTTGAAGGTCAAAAGACTGTACACAGAGTTGTCTTGAGACAAAGTATCCAAAAAGTTTGACTTACCTCGTTATAAGTCTGCGCCGGATAGCACACCCGGCCCATGAGGTGGTCATCATGGGCCCAGGACTCCCGGCTGCCGGCAGGACAGTCGTTTGCGCAGGTACCTCCCGGCCAGACCAGCAGACGTGCGCACTTGACGCACCCGTCTGCGGCGCAGCGCACGCATTCCGTACCACAGCCTGGAAACAAAACTAGATGGTAAAACTTTGTGACGATTTAGGTTCACTTGCACCACAAACCGCTACATTTTAAAGCGCTAAACAAGTTTAAAACATTGTAATATTTGTGTCGTTTAACACGTTGAGCGCCAACGCGGTCACCGGTGACCGCGAACAATAGTTTTTCTATTGTGTCTGCTGCGGGGCAGTCAAGACAGAATTATGTTTAACGTTTAACGCATACCATGAGTAGGTAGTGCAAACGGGCCTTATATAAGTGCATAGTTTGCAAATGATGACATTTGGTCTATGGGGGCACTACGGCCGGCAGAACACTATCGATGATTAGTGAGTACCTTGCCTGACCACCTGCACGGTGCACTACATACGTTGTGTGATAGACGTTTTGCTCGTCGTACCTATGTATGTGTTGAACAAACCTTCACCGGGATTTACGTTGAGGTTACCTACCTTATCTCGGAATGAAATGAGGAACGTTAACCTGATTTAATCTTTGATATTTCGCTCCGGCGCGGCGGCCTTGAAAGTCAGATGAGCAACACCACCTTTTAAATTTTCTTACTTGCTTCACTCTAATTTCTTACAAGACCTTCATTTATTGAACACGAACGAGGTCTACGTTACTTGAAAATTCGAAATATTCCAATGATACCTCTTTGGCATATTTCGAATTTCTATGCTAATAAAAAGGTAGGTACCATGTTTGGGCGTAATGTATTCATGGCGATGCACGACATTATCCGATTGCTCCGTTCAAACGCAGACTGGTGAATATAAAATATCACCTCTCCTACACGACATCGCTATATAAAGTCATTAATGTTTATAATTTAGAGGGGGTCAAACCGCAGTGGTGACCGAAAAACGTCAAAATCGACCAGCAGATGCGGAACTTATGTAAGAAGTCCTAAAAACGAATGTTTCGTTTTTGGTTACGTTTGAAAAGTAGGACTTATATGCGAATTAATTTGCATATTGAAATGAGTTTACGAGCGGTTTACTTAATATAGTAGAACATTAAAAAGTTTACCGGTTGTTTTGAAACAAAACAAACAAAGCTCGTCAGCGTCTAAATGTCAAGCTTTAAAGCTCGCTCTTGGCATAAAGTTTAGAGCCTTACTGCTTACTGGTACATTATACGAAAGTAACTTACGGTACGGGTTCACTTAATTCCCCGTTCTGAGGCAATGACTTTGAAAATCGATTTATATTCAACTTCAGTGATTTGGATCGTATTTCGATACTTTCCAAAGGGAAAGCGCGCGCAATATGCGATTAGTGCGCTGTTCAATTAACGGGACCGAGCGGACGAGTGGACACATTATTGTGTTTTGTTTACTTTGCGTTCAGCATTACGTGCATAATACGGCTCCTGTGCACGGCGCTGCATGAAGGCAATTCTGCCGATCGGCATTTTAGTATCCGCTACCAATTATCGTGTGTACTAGCACTTAGGAAGTTTGATCTATTTGTCAATAATTGGCGGGAGGTCGGGATTCTAGAACACCAAAGGATTAGTGCATACCAGTGATGAAAGTTGTGTCTGTTAATGTTGCCTAGAAAATGGTTACCGTATACGGAATCTCAATGGAATTGGAAATTATAATGCTGAATGGAAAATAATAAATAAATCTTAATAAAATAAACGCCACAAAACATACCGCGTGTCCTTGTTGTCTTAAGTGATTCTAAAAAAACACATACAGTATTGAAATGCGACGTAGAAAGGCCGGACATTGACATAGCTTCAATTATTAATAGTTATTTAATTTAAAAACATTGACGAAGCCGTAACGATCCATCATATTACCGGTTATTGCTTATTTTGGAGTGTGATTGATCATTGTATTCATTTAGGTGATCAATTTCATTGCAGGCTTTACACAGTTAATGTCAAGTGTTTTTTTACATAATACCAGCCGGTTTATTGTGTAAAAACCACAGAACAGATAAAGAGGTTAGAATGGAAGTAGTTCCTGATTTGTATTAGAACGCGTGTCGCCGCATGTCTCCCACTCTTGTCTCTCCACTACAAGCAAGAGATAATACGTACGCGCATTACGCACACAAATAAACCACACGCACTTACATCGCGTGTTTACTATTGGTTGTCACACTAACGCAAATACTGCTCTGGACGTACACTCACACACGTGTAAAAGCAATTTATTTCTCATATATGTTACGGCCACCAAAAGGTCGATTAATCATATCGATAAAATTACTGTAGTTTAGTTAATTACAGTTTTGCATTTTTTCAAGTTGCGGATACGGTACGAATAACTTCCTAATTACATATAAATAAACTTAAATCAAAGTCAAATTAAGGGGGAACATCTGATACTGCCGCGAAATTTAAATTTTCTTTAGTTTTAATATAATCTAATTAATTTATTGTGAACTACTCCGTGAAAAAGTATTTATTAATTTTATCATGTTAATTTATGAATAATATCTGTGCCCGCCGGTTTCACCCGTGTTACACAATCATTTTCTGCAAAATGTTGCGATCATAAATTGTGCTACATTTAGTACCTATCCATTCAATTCTACCAGTTGCTTCAAACCACAGAAAAAAGTGTTTGCATCGTAAATTAGATTTTAGACGAAAAACCAACTAAGAAACTAAATTAATAATCCACATTATTGGTGTTAATATAAACAAAGTTATTTTCATTGTTATATTACTGACAATAATCATTCGTATACACATCTTAATATCGACATTGTTTACAATTTGGTACAACACTATCGACGCGCATAGATTTCCCAGAATTGAAGCTTTGGATCGACGCACGCGACGTTCGCAGGGAACGCAATACATTGCGCGACTGCTCACGTCGTGCAAGATCGTACCAATGTAATGCAAGCAATGTATAATTTTGTATCTGAATGCGATTTTATCGTTTTTGTCTACAAACTACATAATACTTTTGTAATAATTACAAATATCACTCGTATTTTAAGGTTTTTGGAGTTACCGGTGAAAAGAAATCCCTCGTCGGGCCACATTACACTCCTGACTTCTTTTCCGACACGTTATAGGTTGGGCAAGACGGCATAATTCTTTTTTTCCGCGGAGAATTGAACGCTTTCACAATAAGAGCGTGACTGTTGACCGGTGATTCTAATTTCGGTTGGGTTTGGAGCGCCCGCGCAAATGTGTGGCGCGCCTGTCCCGCCCACAAGGCCCTTCTTATGTGGTAAAAACAATACCGTGAAAACTTAGTTGAAGTGAGCTGTCATTCCACCTAATGCTACGGATTGACACTTTTGACAGCTTACGTGGCCTATGAGCCTCTATGAGGCCTATGTCAAGCAGTGGACTAATATAGACTGATGATGATGATGATGACAGCTCATTCAAGACAGGTTTCAAATTTCGAATTTCTCATTAGTGAAAATTGACTATTTGAAACGGTCAAAAACAAAATATGAAATCACATAGATAAAAGCCCGCTCGTCTGGAAAACTTCCATCACCGTGCACATATTAAATATTATGCGAAGATGTAATTGTAAAATTGCATTTAATGCTAATAAGATTCCATTTGATTCTATAAATCTGTGACGTCACATCTTTATATTTTATACAAATCACGTACAAATTCCGCGTTTTGACAATTCCTTAACTGTGACGTTATATCTACCCAATTAAGTGTGATTAGATACCTCGACTCGATTTCTAGGAGGTTTTTTTGCCCTCTTCCTCTCACCTAATGTTGCTGTGCCCGACAGGGTCCATATTGTTTTTTTTTATTATATTCATTACACCATCTATGTAATACTCGTACATATGGAATGCAATAAAGATTTGAGTATTGAGTATTGTAATAAGGTAGGTTGGTAATCACATCGCTTTTCTTTACGGAAATGCTTTTATGATGACGGGAACTTGGGTGCAGCTTGTTCAAGTACAATTGGCTCGAAAGATATGAGAACATTGACACGAGTGCAACAGTTGCAGTCTCTGTGCGGTAGAAAATAGAAATCTTGTTTTCTTGTAGTGTTTTAGTTCACATCGACTGTTTGCACCACAATGTTTGGAAAGTTAAGATCTATTAATATCTTCCAGTTTCTATATATAAATTGAACTGCAGCCATTTTTGCTTCAATCAACTGTAATTGACTTGTTCGTGTGAGAAATGTTGGAAGTGTGACATTTCTATATAAAACCTTAAAAAAGTCAATGATATCGTAATAGTGTTGTGTCGTGTCGTGTGTTGTGGTATTTGATTTTATAGCAATTATACTATCTCAGCTTTTATCGTGTTGGTTATAATTTCTGAGGAAGGAGGAAGGCGACTAAATTCCAGTAAAAACGTTGTTAATTGAAATGTATCTAGTTAGAGAATCATTTGAGTTTAAAGTAGGAACATTGCTTGTTTTATGATCGTGTCATGATTATTTAAGTAAAAGGCGTTAACTATTCATGTTTAATACGATGCTTAAAACTGTAAGTAGGTTCAGGAGAAAGCGATGTATTCTTAATTCTAAAATTACCGTAGAAACTACGTTTAATTACCTGTGTCTGATTGTCCACTGATGCATTTAGGACCGTTTTCCAATTATTACGTACCTACTAGCTGACCCGATAGACATCTTGTCAAAATTTCAATAATTCTTACAAAATCCCGAAAAATGCACATCTTGGTTTCCTGAATTTTTTAAATTTTCGAATTACTTTTTAGATTTTTGTTTCCTTTACCTGATTCAGACTATTACAAACATTTTAAAACGACATTTTGCCGAATCGGTTGAACCGCTCGTCCAATTTCGTTCGGGGGTTCATTTTATTAAAAATACTAGCTTCTGCACGCGACTTACTCAGCGAGTTTCTTGTTTTAACATAAAATACATCATAACACTCTGCAATATTGTAGCTCCACATTAGTGAAATAATTTTTTGAATCGGACTAGTAGTTCCTAAGATTACCCACTACAAACGTTACCTTTAATATTATACATAATAGATTTTTCCTTCTATAGATACAATATCTGACAGAAATTAAGTCATAGAAATAATGTCGACTTAGATTGATTGTTCAATAATCGGACGTCCTCTCCTAAATTTCTTTGCAATAAATAAATCTGAACTTAGTAAATCGTTAGTTAGTATTTTAGGTTCATTAATTGTGAGGAGATTAATGGTAACAGAGGGTCCATAGTTCATATTTCATTTCGGGGTTGTACAGGTCTATATGATGGATGTCTAGAAAATTTGAAATGGATACTGATGGAAGCCTAATTAATCTGCGAAAAGGTAAGATCCGTTGGCCGTTGGAATATATCTTTGATAAATAAATGGTATCGCCACGTGTAAACTGTTTTAGAGATTGAAAGGTTTTTTTACAAGGGTAAACTACGAAAAGTATGATATCGGGGTGGATAGCGTGTGGGTATATAAGTGGATAGTGGAAAAAATTCGTCCCCCTGCGTTAGGGTGGAAAAACGGATCAGAGAGAAAACAAAAAGTGATCTCAAGTATTTTCTACTATCATTATAATTTCAGCGCTCACCCTTGGCCATCCAAGGGTCAACTTTTGATTCAGAGCCTACTCACAGTTCAACTTGTCAGTCAGTCATATTAAGGTCCTTGATGTTTTGCACATAGGTTCTTTTGGATCAAACAACCTTCTGAAGGCTTTGCCCCATGGCAACTAGTGGTGACTATTTTGTAAAATATTGGGATTTCCTCCTATTTATTTACGTTATATTTATAGTTTATTGTATCCCATAGCTCTTAAAAGATAGTAGCAATCCGGAACTCACTCACGTGTGTCGTTGATGGCGAAGGGCGCATCGGCGGGCCGCAGCTGCGCACACGCAGACGCCGTCAGCAGCACCGCCAGCGCCACCAGCGCCGCGCACGTCATCGCACACCGCTACTCATCGTGACTGTAGAAGAAAACAAATTGTTGAATGATAGAGAATTTAAAAGTCAAGGAAAAGTCAGTAAGAATCTGACACTCCCTTCCACTCCACTCACAGCGGGAGGAGTCAGATGATGATTGGTGATTTCCCGCCAAAAAAAGGAGAAGGCACCATGGGTGTTCTTTATTGTGAATTGATTACAGACACTGTGATTTAAACACTATACCCTAAATAATAAACGTTTCCTAAAGTATAGTATGTGTTTAACCTTACAGTTTGACGTTTAACGTCTATAAAATGGTAGAAAGGGTTGGGCCCCCGCAAGGTGTACTTGGAGGAGGGCGAATCAGTCACATGCTGGCAGTTTGGATCCTAGGGAGGCCTATGTTCAGTTAAGGGCATCTTAAACGGCGTCTTCATCGTGATGGTTCATTGCGATATTCTAAATTCAGATTATCAGGAGAGCCTTTCACGTACTTATATACGTTTTTCGTACGCCAAACCCTTTATAAGTTTAATATATTAACACAACAAGCGAACCTCACAACGTTGAAATCTTAGACAGAAGTACGAAAGTGCTGCAACAGTTCATGCTACTTGTTACCATTAGATACTTAGGAGTTGATTGCAGCAATGTGTGAAATTCATAGCTAATTAGGTGCCATAAGTAGGAAGGCGTTGCTACATCGACACCTACGTGCGTCTTATAAACATTTTCTCAAGTCAGCACTCACAACTTTCACGGAATGACAAGCGGCTCTCGGGGCTGGCTGGGTCGCTCCAACACGTATGTATAAGTACATCCGTGGTGGGGAGACCCTGGCTGCCGGGCACTTCTTCTCCTGCAACCGAGCGGGTGGGCAGGTTGCGGATAGCCCAACTCCGGTCGTGGGGCTGATTGTGCAAGCAGCTGGTCCCGCACCCGGAGCATCTCGATTTTGAGATCCCGGACAAGAGAAGTACCTCAGGGCCATATCCCAGACTCTAAGGTAACCTAAGCACCTTCATCCCATGCTCCTTCCCTCAACTGAACCATCCTACCCACAATCCATACTTCCTATCAATCCACAAATCCGCATGCCACATCCCGGGCATACGGTGACCCCAAACAACCCAAACCCACACCCAAACACCATCCCTCCCACTCCTGCATCCTGTCGGTCCCAGAGGAAGGGCAACCTCGATTCCAAAAAAGCCCACCCCCTAATAAACAAAATGCAGAAGGATAAAAGTAAACCTACCCAGGTGGGTCCCGGCCAAGCCGGGGAATCCCACACCGCTCCGGCGGTCAGCCCCCATCGTATTCTGGGGGGGGCACCCAACTGCAATTTGGAGCCGCGCTTTTCAGCGCGGCTGGCTGCTCCTTTAGCGCCCATTACGCAGGCAGCGACCAACGCGCCAAAAAACAACACTCAGGCAGCGACCAACGCGCCATTACCACCTACCTCGGCAGCGACCAACGCGCCACAAACCCGACCCTCGGCAGCGACCAACGCGCCAACTCCCTCATCCCTGGCAGCGACCAACGCGCCAAAACCCACGACGAGCTGTACACCTCACGCTGGCCTCTGGCAACAGAGCATCGTGAGGAACAGCACAAGACACCCGGACAATAACCAAGACCAGCACAGAAAGACGGAGACAAGGAAAGAACCGGGCTTCTCTGGCGGGAAACCAGGCGGCCGAAAGCGCAAGACCCGCGAAGGCTTCGGTCAGCGCGAAGCGCGATCGGCCGCCGCAGAGGAAGTACGCGACCAGCCGCAAGTACGCGAAGGGACAACCCAGCGCGAAAAGCGGCCGGACGCGGAAACACGGGACCAGCCGCCAGTCCTCGAAGGGGAAACCCAGCGCGAAAAGCGACTGGATCCCACCAAACGCGACCGAACGCAAATCCGCGAAGGGGAAACCCAGCGCGAAATGCGACCGGACGCGGAACCGAGCGGGCTCGGGCAAGTACGCGAAGGGGCAACCCAGCGCGAAAAGCCCCAGCAAGCACCAGAGCACACCGGAGCCGTTACTTGCCCCAACAACACGGACAATAAACCAGACAGACCAAGGAGGCCCAGGGGAAAGCGGGCTGGAGTCGTAGTCGCGAAGCCGTTGTCGGCCACTACCACCGTGGCTGGCACCTCTGACCCGCAACCTGGACCGAGTGGTACCGGACCGGCGAAGAGGTTGCGCCCCGATGATACGTACTCACCGTCAACACTACAGGGGGACGCCAAGCGACTAAGAGTCCACTCCGCTCAAGGAGAGCAGAGAACCTACGCGCGAGCAACGAAGGACATTCCGGCGCGGCTGGCCGTAGCGATCTGTTTCCCTCCCCCCTCCAGAGACCTGACCAGAACGGAGGCAGAGCACATAAAAAACGAACTAGAGAACATGATGTTGGACACAGACCCGACTACACCACTTCCTGCTTTCCGCGGTTACCCGCGGGTGGCGGAAGGCACCGTGCAGCTGTGGTGCGAGGACGACACTGCCCTGACCTGGATCACTGAGAACGTGCCAAAATTAACGCTCCCCGACACCGACCTTACCCTGACAGTTGTAAAGCAGTCTGAAGTGCCCACCCGTGTCCGCGCCTCGCTTTTTGTCCCTAGGTACAAGGGCGACATAGCGCGTCTGCAAAGCATTCTGATACGTCAGAATGCTTGGTATGACATCGCCGGGTGGTCACTGTACAGGGCGACTACCGTCGGTGGCGACAACTACGGGACGTACCTGACCGTAGGTGTGCCACCGGAGGAAGCCGAGAGACTCCTGGCCCGGGAGCGCCGGATATCGTACCTGCTCGGGTCGATATACGTGCGCTTCTGGCCCAGGCCCCTACCCTCAGACCCCCAACCCGACGACAAGAAACCGACTACTACCGACACTAAAGCAGACGACACGGACATGGTGAAGTTAGAGGAGGTCATGGCCCGTGCGGCCATGGCCGACGAAGAGGACGCCATCCCACCTGAGTCACCTGGCTGGAACGAACAGCTGCTAGCCTCGTCGCCAGGCGACCAACACGTAGACGATTACAGGGAGGAGAACGCGGAGAGATCTTCGGATGGATCCATCTCCGATTAACCCTTCCCCACCACCACCGTCGCCCATACACATCATCCAGACCAACCTCCAACATAGCCAAACTGCCACGGCCAGCCTACGCAGGGCACTGGAGGAAAACCCCCAAACCATCGCACTGATCCAGGAGCCGTGGATCAGGAACAACAAGATATGCGGCCTCAGTAACATCGGAGGTAAGATAACTCTCAACACACACAACCCTGACAAACCCAGAACCTGTATCTACACACCCAAACAGGTTCCTATCACACCACTCACCCAGTTCTGTTCCAGAGACCTGACAGCCGTCAGGCTCCAAACGGACAGCAACGTCCCAGATGTTGTACTGGCTTCCGTATACATGCCAGGCGAAGACACAACCTGCCCACCAAAAGAGATGACCGACTTGGTGCAACACTGCGAGCTCACCAAGATGGACCTCATCATCTGCACCGACTCGAACGCACACCACCCGCTCTGGGGTAGTGATGTATCAAACACCAGGGGAGAGGTATTATCCACATATTTATTCTCCACTAACCTTAATATTATAAACCGTGGCTCGGAACCAACCTGGGTCACGGTACGAGGTCAAACAATCATAGATTTGACACTAGCCACAGAATCTGCTACAAAACTCATCACAGGCTGGCATGTGTCGAACGAACCATCCTGTTCTGATCACAGGAGAATCCGCTTCACACTAGCCACAAACACACCAAAACCTGAACCCAAGCGAAACCCGCGACGCACCGATGTCCCAGGATACAAACGTCTCCTAGCTTCCATGCTAGCCAGACACGTAGCGCAAACACCCATAAGGGACCAAGCACACTTAGAATACACTGTTTCAACACTATCTAGTTACCTAACCGAAGCCTACCACGCATGCTGTAAACTAAGGGCGCCACAAACAAACAGTCAGAGGACGCCTTGGTGGAACGCCGAACTCAGCAAACTCAGAGACACACTACGCAAACATTTCAACAGAGCCAAAAACACCAGACTACCGGAAGACTGGGAACTATACAAAGAAACCCAATACACGTACAAAAAACAAATCAGAACTGCCAGGAGAACAGCATGGCGGAATTTCTGTGAATCCATTGAAACAAACAACGAAGCCGCCAGGGTAAGGAAAATCTTATCAACAGATCAGAACCAAACCCTGGGTGTGCTGATAAAACCGGACAAATCATACACACTGACAGACCAGGAAACATGCAAAGTCCTTCTCGAGACCCACTTCCCGGACTGCAAACTCCTAGAGGACAAGGAATGGGAAGCAGAACCAGAATGGACCCCAACAGACCTAGACTGGTCCAGAGCCCACAAAATAGTCACAGAGGACCGGATAAGGTGGGCAATCGACACCTTTAAACCATTTAAGTCCGCAGGGCTGGACGGCATCTTTCCAGCCCTACTGCAGTGGGGTCTGGACCAGGTGACACCATGGCTGGTAAAGATATATCAAGCCAGCATAGCACTCAAATACGTACCTCTCGCATGGCGAGAAGTGAAAGTCATCTTCATACCCAAACCGGGGAAGACTGACTATACACAACCCAAAGCTTACAGACCAATAAGCCTCACATCATTTCTATTGAAAACCCTCGAGAGACTCTGTGACAGGTACATCCGAGACGGACCGCTCCGAGTAACACCACTACACAAACAACAACACGCATACTCCACAGGCAGATCAACGGAAACAGCGCTACACAGCGTGGTTTCCAAGATTGAATGCGCAGTGGACCATAAATGCTCGTCACTGGCTGCCTTCATCGACATAGAGGGCGCCTTTGACAAAACCACTTTTAAAAGCATCAACTTGGCCCTCGACAACCACAAAATAGACCCAACCCTGAACGGCTGGATCACCAATATGCTCAAAATTAGAGCTGTACAACTTACAGTAAACGACACTACAAGGGCCATCGTAGCGAAAGGATGCCCGCAATGGGGCGTTCTTTCACCGCTACTATGGAACCTGGTCGTGGACAGCCTCATAAAAACACTCAACGAAAAAGGCTACTATACAGTAGGCTACGCCGACGACATAACCATTATCATAAATGGCACACATGAAAACACACTATGCAACCTCATGCGCCAAGCCTTGAAAATAGTAGAGGACTGGTGCCACAGACACCAACTATCAGTTAACCCTACGAAGACCGAACTGATCCTTTTCACCAAAAAAAGGAAAATGGCCACACTACAACTTCCCCGATTTTTCGGAACAACCCTAAGCCTATCAACTGAGACCAAATATCTAGGAATCTTTCTGGATAGTCAGCTGAACTGGGCAAGGCACACTAAACATATGATCACAAAAGCCACCATATCATTGTGGCAATGCAAACAACTGCTGGGCAGGAACTGGGGTGTTAAACCCAAAATCACACATTGGCTATACGCCACGGTCATCCGACCAACCATCACATATGGCTCACTAGTATGGTGGCCCAGAACAAACCTAAGTACAACCCAAAAAGAACTTGAGAAACTGCAGCGACTTGCTTGTGTAGCTATTACTAGCTGCATGAGAACGACGCCTACAGCAGCCCTACAGGCGATGCTAGGACTGCCGCCTCTACACCTCATCGTGCGAGAGGAGGCAACCATGGCCGCCTTTCGGCTAAGTACACACATCAAAAGTGTCTAGGGATCAACATATATTTTTGCAATAACTTTTCTCTTGATTGATATTAATTTAAATTTTCTTTAAGGATTCATCAAATAAAGTGTTTTCGTTTGTCACAGTAACGATAAACCAAGTCACCTTTGCATTAATAAAGAAATTTACCATTTTCCTAATAAAGGGATTTTTGACATTTGAACCACTAACATTAAAGTTCGAAAAAAAGACTGAAATAACAGTTTTCTTTAAAATTTTATTGGGTAACTTAAACAATTAATAATCCGTGTTTCTACCGCGAACCCTAACAACACAAGAACATAGGTTTGGCATACTCAAAATGAGTTCATCCAAATCACGCTGTGGAATGGCCGCCCATGTTCGTTGCAACAACAAAAAAAGGTCTTCTTGCAACTGGATACCCTCCATATTCGGCAGAGCTCTTCTCTGTAGCATATCCCATGCATGCTCAATCGGGTTCAAGTCTGGCGACTGAGCAGGCCAGGGCAGGACATTGATGTTAGCTGCGGCGAGAGTCTGTCTTACAACTCTTGCGGTGTGCGGTCGTGCATTATCATGCATTAACTGAAATAAGGGACCGATTTGCACTTGTAGAGGAACGATGACGTCAGATACAATCGTCTCAGCATAAATTTGAGCGTTGAGGTTGCCTCTGATCCAAATCAACTCAGTTCTTCCGCCGATCCAAATACCCGCCCATACCATGATGGTTCCACCACTATAAGGATGGACTTCCTGGCAGGATTTTAATCGCTGTTGGCGTCCAGGGGTTCTCCAGTGTCGTATACGTCTTGTATCCGGTCTCATACCAAAACGAGACTCATCAGAAAAGCACACGAAACGCCATTGTTCTTCTGCCCAATTTCTGTGTTCAAGAGCCCATTGATATCGAATCCTACGATTGTGCATTGCTATAGGTGGTACCCGTAGCGGTCTTCGGGAATGAAGGTTCACTTCATGCAAGCGGTTTCTGACTGTTTGGTCGCTAATTAAGTTCCCTGAAGAGTGATGAAGCCTCACGGCTAACATCATGGCGGTTATTGTTGGAGCTCTTCGAGTTAAGATTTGAATGTATCGGTCTTGTCTCCGTGTGGTGCAGCGATACCGTCCTTCATGGCGCTCAGCCACGGTACCAGTGCTTCGGTAACGTGTCCAAAGTCGACTGATAACACTCTGACTTGTATTCAGAGCTAAAGCCACAGTACGTTGCCGGGAACCAGCTTCTATCATTCCCACGGCTCTGAGCATTTCTTCCCTGCTTAAATGACGTCGCCGCTCCATAATAACGTTGGTTTTAATCAGTAGTAGGGAAACAGTAGCACTAATAATGTCTTCAATGCGTTGTATGTTTTTATAGGGAAAATATTGACAGCTGATTTTCATCTTTTACTCGAATTTGATTGACAGTTCCTGTTTCAAATTATGAAATGCACCAAAAAGGATCCATATAAATTTATAAAATCATAAATTTATTACAAAGCCACATCTCAATCTCAAGAAATCCGCATAAAAATGCTTGATCCCTAGACACTTTTGATGTGTGTATAACAGGAACCCTAAGCAAAGATTCCAGAATAAAGCACACACGGGTAAGGGATGACGCAATCAGACATCAACCGATGCTAGCGTCACCCTGCGATAGAGCTCCAAAACAACACCAATTTCAAAAACACTATGACATATCACTTACTGAAGAACAGTGTGACTACTCTGGTCCGGAAGAACTAAGAGTATACACCGACGGGTCGAAGACCGACTCCGGAAGCGGAGTCGGGGTGTTCTCACGAGACCTTAATATACACATATCCAGCCCACTGGGCAAGCACAACACCGTCTTCCAGGCGGAGTGTGTGGGCATCATACAGGCAGCACACGCAATAGAAGCCAGGAAAGTCACGGGTGCGCAAATACGTATAGTTTCCGACAGCGCCTCGGTCCTGCAATCCCTAAAGAAACAACACCACACCTCAAAACTAACACTAGAATGTCACAACGCACTAGAACGTATATCAGTACTCTACCGCAACAAAGTGACACTACAATGGATAAAAGGACATAGCGGATCATTGGGTAACGACGCGGCTGACGAGCTAGCGAGGAGAGCCTCCAGTGCGCCAGCCTGCGGACCGGAACCCATGATACCAATTCCCTTTAACCAGCTACGCAGATGGCTACAAGAAATCACCCACACACAAGCGGAGAGTTGGTGGACCTCGGCACCGGGCTGCAGACAATCCAGGGAGGCCATGCCATCCCTGGATAAAAGGTTAACCAGACGGTTACTCCGCCTGAACAGAACCGGCCTGCGCCTGATGACGGGGACCATCACGGGACACTGCTCACTAAACAAACACTTCCACACAATAGACATAACGGATAGTCCTCTGTGCAGGGCCTGCATGGAGGCTGAGGAAACCGTCGCGCGCGTACTCTTTGAGTGCACAGGCGTCACACAGATTAGGACACAAACTATTGGAACACCTAAATCTTTTACAGATATATTACACAGACCAGGAGACGTCATCAACTTCTGGAAGGAGGTGGGCTGGCTGGAATAACCGCCATAGGCCGCCATGGCCCACGCACAATGGTCCGCCAAGGACTGAGTGCGGAAACCAAAGCCCCAAGAAGAAGAAGAAGAACGGCGTCTTCATCGTGATGGTTCATTGCGATATTCTAAATTCAGATTATCAGGAGAGCCTTTCACGTACTTATATACGTTTTCCGTACGCCAAACCCTTTATAAGTTTAATATATTAACACAACAAGCGAACCTCACAACGTTGAAATCTTAGACAGAAGTACGAAAGTGCTGCAACAGTTCATGCTACTTGTTACCATTAGATACTTAGGAGTCGATTGCAGCAATGTGTGAAATTCATAGCTAATTAGGTGCCATAAGTAGGAAGGCGTTGCTACATCGACACCTACGTGCGTCTTATAAACATTTTCTCAAGTCAGCACTCACAACTTTCACGGAATGACAAGCGGCTCTGTTTTGTTGTTGTGTGTTGTGGGCTGTCATAATTACTCAGTTACTACCTGGTTAGTAGGCTGCATCATGTACATCCTGTTAGTGCTCAAATGGTAGCGGGAAATGTGACATTCAACAATCTATAATATGATAAATTAGAGGAACTTCTGATATCGCTTGCCAAATGTGATGATATTTTTCTCACCCAATTTTTCGTAAAATAAAATATGAATGCCAAGAAAATAAATTAAGGAGTTATTTATAATCGTCTTCTTGAAGATGATACAATAGAAAAGTTCAGGTAATCAGGTTAACTATAAATGTAGTTGTTTGTTGGTAATAGTTATTAAAAAGCATACATTTCAGGGTAATGATAAACTAGCAAGAAACTTTAAGACCAGCATATAAACTTCACTATAACTGTTTTCATGACATCACTTTTGTGAGAAACATGGTAATGTCACTGAATTTGAATATTCTGCCTTTGTGTGTAATACAATACCACAGATTTAATTTCTTTGTTGTGACATCACTCGTAAAGTTGAGTTAAAGACAAACATAAATCAAAACAGTTAAGTCGTAATCGTAACTTTAAAATCTTTAATGACAAGAAAAGAAACGTTCTTAAAGGCTTTCGTAGACAGACGCAAATGCGACTGGTATAACAATTTATATGTACCTAATATTAACACTTTAAAGAAAATGTTCTACTAAAGTCTCGTCGCGCTGTCGCATTGCGCCTGTCTGCGGGAGCCTTAAGTTTAATTCAAGTAACTCACCGAATAGATTCTGTACACGCAAAACCATTAACTTTCACTATGACGTACCTATTAAATATGTAATGTTCGCAATGACTACATCTAAAGCAATTCCATGAAAGTGATCATTACGGCTAACTGGTTTTAGATAGCTCTCATATTTTAACGACACGTTCTTAAATTGCTTAAGCTTTTTGTCAGTAGGAATATCTTTTTTATATTGGAAATGGAATTGGCTTCCTGCACTTTTGATGACAAAGGCTACTGATACCAATCCATGATATTATTGGTTGTTCAATCGGTAACAATGTCAATTATTAAGTCCAGTTAAATATTTTATTGTTCTGTTTATAAACATGAAAACGTAGTCTTGTTTGCACGTTTAGTTTTAAAGTTGAATGACACACTGCCATACTTAACTTGGTAAACATGGTAACACTACTGAAAACTGATTATTACTTTAACAAACACACCAAGTGTTGCCATATATACATATTCCCATGATATTAAACTTAGGTACTAGTTACTCTGCATAAAATATAGGTACAAATAAGAACAGAGATAAATCTTCAACGTCAATTAAATAAACAGTAAATTATGATACCGAACCTTACACTATACCTAAAAATATATATAATTATCATGTCCACAATATACTGCTTTATTATTTTTATCATCAATATGGCCAGTACGACTTTAATGAGTGCGTTCACTTTTTGCAACAGTGCAGTATCAGAGAATAAAAACTCGCTTTTACTACATACTAGCCACTGCCCGCAGCTTCGCTCTTACGGTCCCTTATTATTTTTCTAGTGGAAGTTCTGTCAAAATCGGTCCAGCCGTTTGGGAGATTAGCCGGAACAGGCCGGAACAAACAGATAGGCAGACGAACACAATTTTTTATAATAGATTTTTGCTATAAATACTGCATGGTATATCCTATGAATTTAGTAAATTGCTGTTATTATATTATTACAAACAGATACCTACTTCATTTTTATTCATTTGTTTTGAAGACGGTGTGGGTCACTAACTCGCCCCGGATTTGCACGGGTGCAACAGTGTAGATACCATCGCACAGGCGAAGCCGCTGGTGAAAGCTATTTAAACTATACGTATAAACCTTCTTCTCGTATCACTATCTGTTAATGATAACCCCATTAAAATCCGTCTCGTAGTTTAAAAGATCTAAGCATTAAGACAGAAGGACAGACGGTGGGGAGCGAGTTTGTTTTATACTACGTCGAGATACAAAACTTCTTAACATAATGAAATCCTTATATCGCTGCCTTGGTCGGTGACGGACTGATGAATCATGGTGTATTATTACTGCCGGCCAATGTCCTGTTTAACAAAAAATCCGTGTCTTAATTATATTGTTTGGTCATGTGGGATGTGGGTCAGACGGTCTCGTCCGTCTGTCCGTCTGTCCATGTCGGTGTAACAGTACGACGAGTTTGCAAATCAGTTGACATTGGCATTCGATAACCGCCGCGCCGGTCGAGACTCCTCCCACACGCCACGTGTTATCAATATTTATGTGGTGTATGCGTATTTACTTTTTTGTTTATCTTCGAAATTTACCGGTCGTTTAATTTATAGTCTAGATTTTTTGGTTGATTTGTTCTAATAAAAATAAAACAAAATACGATTTTTGGCCTTTTTTTTGTTGAGGGTGGGAAATCATCCAATGACTTCTCCCGCTCTGAGTGGAGCTGAAGGGAGTGTCAGACTCTTATTGACTAAAACCCATCCATGTTCCTTCCTTAGCCAATATGTGCCGGGGCAGCGGTAACCCTTTCGGACAATCCCGCTTACCCAGCACGATTTTTGGCCTTGGTTCAAACATTAATTCCACGTATTATCCTTCTCCAATATACGTTTATCTAACGACGAACTTGAATAAATCCTTTTAAATTTTTTCGAGATTAGCGCTTTGAAGCAGACACAGCAGTACGACAGAAGCAGCTAGAGATGCAAGATGACGTCTGTTCCCAGCCAACACGATGAAGTCTTTCTATAGATATGCATCAATATATTCGGTTGGTCATAAATCAACAGCTTTCTAATTTGATTGCCCAGATCAATATGTCTGAATGTTTGATAAGGCTTGGGCAATAAATAGTTGCGGTTTAGATAGTACTTTCCTACTACTCACGGTAAGTTAAGCCAAATTGATTGTGGAGCCAAAGAAGACAGGCAAGCAACTGGGAGCACTAAGTATAAGCCTGTTTGTACTAAGTATTAAGAGTTATAAAAGAAGAGCATAATGTGGCATTATTTATATTCATTTACTATTACTACTTACATTTGTTTTTCATGTGTAAACTTTTACTTGCAGTAAAACGAAGCCCGAAAGCGGGGTTTATTATGTCAAACAGCTTTAAATATGGCACAGATATCAGCAAATAAATGAGCTTGAAGTCATTGTTTGAAAAGTAATTTCAAACATACTTATAAACTATATTCAAGATTTGGCCGAAGTCTAAAATATAGTTTATATATATGTATATATTTTTTAAGGTTAACACTATTCCTGGTAAGGTTAAAAAATTGGTGTAACACAATGAAAGAAGTGGATAGGTAAGTCACGATTGCGTGCCAACCTTACGTGTAGTGTCTTGCTTGCGTGTAAAACTAACTGCCCATACTACATTATGGGTATAAAGCAGTGTGCGTGTAAGTAAATGAACTGGCTGGGAGTGAGTGAACTTCCATCGAATTGAAGATGGAACACGTGTAGGTTATAGGCATCATAAATCCCAAAATAAGTCTAGATATTCTTTTATTCATGTGAACATATGGTGGAGTCATAATATCTGATCCAATAATATTATTAACCAAAGTTTGTATCCATTAGAGGAGCTCGTGGCTAAGTAATAACAGTCGCACGGATCGATTCATCAGGTTAAGCTACGCTTGCCGTGGTTGATCCGTGGATGGGTGACTATCTTTACATATCGAGACTCCTCCTCGGAAAGCACGTTAAGCCCAACGGTGTAACGTACTTTCCGAAGCACGGGACCAGCTGTCATTCGCGGATCTTTGGCAGTCGTTACAAGTAGTCACAAGCCCGAAAGTCTGACAGCCAGTCTTACCCAGGTGTATCGTATTACCCAGTTACTGACTGGGTTGTAGAGGTCAGACAGGCAGTCGCTTCATGTAAAATACTGGTATTCAGCTGCATCCGGTTAGACTGGAAGCCGACCACAACATACTTGGGAAAAAGCTGTGCAGATTGATGGAGTTTGTATCGATTAGGATCGTGTTGGCCAGGTTTTTTCCACAATGGTAATAAGTACTTTTGTAGTCAATACGTAGGGAAATCGTGAGGCAAAAGCCGGTTTCACAAAGGCCAATTAAGTCCCTGATCTCTTAATCTAATGTCATATCAAACCTGCGGTTATTGGTTGTCGGAAATAACATCAACCAATCAAATGACTTGACATTATATCTGATCACAGATTAAATTAAATAGGTTCCAATAGGTAACTTTTTCACGCCCTATGAGCTCTTCCCGTTTTTACCACTTGTACATAATGGATATATTTTTTAGTTTTAGGTTGTATATATTAAGTAATTGTTTTAGCATGTAATAATTCTATTCATTGAATAAATCACCATACACTGAAATAGGTTCTTTTATTTGAAATAACCCATGTCAGAATTATAGTAGACAGGACTTAGCAAGCACTAAGGTAGAGCCCTACTTACTTAAGAGCTTCTCAATAAAAGTCTACCACGAGCATAAATCCTAAACATAGAAAAACGTGCATCTTTAAGTACAGTGGTATTATAATAATCTCATCTAGAAACAATGCTCCATCGTCCTAACATACAAATTGAAGCTTTAAGATTATAATATCAAAGTAAATCTGCTTCATTTGCGTGTTACCAATATATTTACGAACACTCGGTCGGATCTAATAATCACTGACTAAGCTATGGTTATGAAACACTAGGTGCTCCTAATGGCTGTGAGCACGACTTGGCTTATACTGTACACTAGGCATAGGTAGGTACAATAGGTACTAAACACGGCCAGCTGTTACCTTCGTGCTAGCTTGTTAGTACTTAGGTACTTTATATATGCTGGAATAGGTCTTTGTGATACGAATAGAATCTAGGTGTTACTGTATAGTTAGGTACTGGCTGTTATTTGATAAGTTTAATTATGGAATTCCAAAGACCTTTTCAAAAGATATATTTTCTATGTCGAACAGTTTTAGGCCGAATAATTTGGAGTGTCTTGCCTGTTCTACGCCATAGGTGGAATGGGCAACTAGCTACATCTTTCTGACTGACCGACCCCCTTGGCAATCTTCGATTCAAAAGTGCCGGTCATTGGTTTATTTGAAATAAATTGTTTTACTTTTGCCTAATCTAGTTTTCGAATCCATATCATAATAATTTATAAAACAGGTATGACGATTATGTCATTCCAAAATTGTTTGTGGAAACAATTAGCACAATCGAAACAAACCTAGCGATCATAATCGATTCAATACAGCTTTATAAACTACGGTGGCATAGTATACATTAGTAGTGTTATTATTTATCTATCCTTGCTATTATTTATTATGCATAGATATCTATTGTATATAGGTATGTATACTGTAGCTAACCATTACTGGGTACCTATTACAGCTGGTGTAGTAGACATTAACCTACATTGGTGGAAGTACTCTACGAACACATTCCCCGTAAGTCTTGCCTCCGAGCTTTAGATTAGCTAAACGTTAAAAGTTCATACGTTCTTACGTAATTAATAGCTTGAATTAAGTAGTTACTAATTCGCATTTTATTATAATGTGCTTTATAAAACAGGTTTGCTAAACGGAGAATCTAATTTTGTTTTATCGTATAATATAATAAACATATTAAGTATCTGAAGTTCTTAATGAAATTATGAGCTTAAAAGTTTGTTCGTATGTGAAAAGCTTTCTCCATAAGAGCATGCGAGATTGTTTGTATCGTTTAAAATTAGTTATAGCCTCTTTGTTTGCCTTCACATATTTTAACATGAACACTAAAATGTCAAACGTAAATAGAAGTAAATAAGCACGTTGAATGGAATCGAGGCTGCCGCATACACGGTGCGTGCGCCGGCGACTGTGCTGGAGTAGTGAGTACCTCACCGCGGTGAAAGTTGCCGGTGACGCACTTTTGTATTCACGCAACTCACGAGCCTCGAGTAATTTACGCCACCACTCTAATGAGACCTCCTCCGCCTCTCTTATTAATTCATCAGATATGTTTACAAAGGGGCATCTCTATTGAAATTTGGTGGTTCACGTTAGAGTTGTCGTTTTGTATAAATCGGCGGTCATGGCCCTTGCTGCCTAGTCGCCGGATCTGTGGAGACATGCGGGCTTCTCGACTGTACCAAACATCCGGGACGGTCGCTCTGTAAACTTGTTACTTGCTTATTACTCGTGACATGGACAAAATACCGGAGATTGTTTTCCGAATGCCTTAGAAAATGTAGGTAGCTGATGTTAAACTCAATAATTAACTCTGCACTTCGGAAAACCTAAAGAATGTTTCTGATGTCGCAATCAACGTGTCCAAAAAAGCGAAGAAGAGACTCAAGATGAAACTCATGACTCAATCAACGACTCAAGATGAAAGAAGAGAAACATACATTATTTTTATAATATAATTATGTTTCTGTCCTCGTCAGAGAAAACCTGATTTGCGTCCACTGAAGGAAAAGAGAAACAAGAAGAAAAAGTGGAAGAATGCACAGACAACTGCCAAAAGAATATCGGTCGAGTTGGATGGAAAATACTACACCCAAAAGTGAAGCAATTAAGTATATTGAAAGAAGAGTATTTATGCTATAGAACTGTGGGAGATGGTTACCAATTCCAGAAGGCTTATACTGTTATCCTATGTAGCTGTTAGTTTGCACTAACAGCTACAAAGGATAGCAGTATAAGCCTTCGAGTCACTCAATAACACGTGAATCAGTTATTTTACAAAGGTTATGACATTTTACAAACATTCAACAAACCTTGTTGGTAACGAGAGTCGTGAAGTAATTTGTTTTATTCATTGATTGCCAGGTGTGGTTTTATAATATCGGAACGTTAATTAGAAATCATCTACTCTATGGAAAAGGTAATAAAAGATCGCGAGTACTAGAGTATAGTCTTAACTATGTATATTATAAACTGGTTTCTACCAGCGGCTAAGCCCGAGCGGATATCGGAAATTATTCCAAGGGTATATTTTTCCGGGATAAAAAGTAACCAGTAATGTGTTTGACAAATTTCATCCAGACCCGTTCAGCCGTTTCAGCGTGAAGACATAACAAACATACAAACACATAGACAGACTTTCACCTTAATAATATTAATGTGATTAAAACTGTTGATTATTATGTAACGGTAGACGTTAGACGTAGACGTAAGTATTTAGAGGAATAAATAACTAATTCGGATAACCTCTCTTGACAGAAGAAAGGTTAAGATGATTAAATAAACCTGGTTTCGTATATAATATAACGAAATATAAGGATAGAACGGACAACGAATATCGTTTAACAAAAATGATAACAGGCCTTTAGTATTTGTTATTCAGTTTGATCGGGAATAATTTCCATTTTTTCAATTTCTTCTTGAACGATTCTAAAATATGCTTCTTCCGCTGCATGTTCCAATTCTTCGTCATCAATTCCCTCATCAGGTACTTCGTTAGCAGCAGCAGCAGCAGCATTAGCTTCTTCCTCAACTCGTGCTTTTAGGCGGATTTCTTTTAATCGACTGTCTAAGATATGTTCTCGTCTGGTCTCGCGTTCGTAAAGTTGGCTCATCAGTAACTTATCGCGATTTGCCGGTATTGCCATATTTTCCGATAAATGCATAAGATATAATGCTCCTTTACAGTCGCCAACAACAACTGATTCACCTTCTGGATGAGGAGTCACTCTCGTAAGACCGTACTTAGATACTTGTAAAGTTACGACTGGCTCCTTATATTTACGCAGTAGGTCCCAGTAATAAAACATACCGCCTGCACATACCGACATATAGGAAGAGAATCTCAATGGAGCCCAAGCGGCATCGGACACAGGATTCTTATATGGTCTCGTTACGATGATGGGTTCTGTACGAACTTCCTCGCTCCACACTTTAACTGTATAGTCTCCGCACGTAAGAAACATTCTAAACGTACAAGGACTTCTTTGCACTGCTTGTACTAATCCGTCATGTGCATTCCAGTATGACACTAAAATGTCAGAATGGCTCCTTCCCATGCGGTTTGCGTTAATAACTAAACCAGTCTCTGTTCCGCAGAGAAACTTAGTGGGCAACCCGACATCAAATTCTAATGTGCTCACACCTTCTGCATTACTTAGATTTGGTTGTGCTGATGGTGGATGCCTGATTGACATTGGTAATTGATCCAGGGGATGTGAAAGTTTGCGTAAATCCCACCACAGACACTGTCCATCAGAAGACCCAGTAAAGAATTCAGAGTGTGTGCGAGAATGAATGTAAAGTATTGATGTTATTCCTTCACGATGCGAATTGTAGACAGAACTAGATGACACAGCTTTAATGCCTACTCGGACATCGAATACATTAGCAATACCTTTTTCAAGTCCGCATATTAATAATTCAGGGGTTGAAGGAGAACACGCTAGTTGCCAACAGGGGTATTCGGGTCGTAGTTTATACACTGGTTTTGTTTGCCTATGTACATCCCATAAATAACAATCGTTTATTTTGTTTAATTCCGGCTCTGGCATGCATGTCTTGTAGCAGTAAGCAACTGCTAGCTTAGCATGATTTTCGTTTGTCCATTTGACGCACGTTATTGGCCTCTGTCTTTCGTCGCGAAATACGTTGGCGACTCGGATACCATACTTTTCTACAGGTTCCTGTCCAGCCATGCCCGCATAATATGTTTGATACATTTCAATGGCATTGTTTTGGTCTGCATAGTGAAACAGCGATGATGACAGATTTTGGACAGATTGAATATAATTATCCTCGTGCATAATTCTGCGGCGATGTCGCTGTACGTGATCTTCATTGTTAGGGTTAACCTCTCGCGGCCAGCCACCTTCTGTGTGGTTTACGTTTTGATCGTGAGTTTTTAGTTGTGCCGTGTTCGTTTCATGTTCAGAAGCCGAGTATGTGGCTTGTACCTCACGATGCACGGGATTCCGAAGCATGTATTGCTTTTGGTCATCTTTGTTAGGGTTGATAGAATCCAGCATACGGGCTGGTACCACTTGAAAAAGAGGTTGCCTGCCGAAGTTTCGTCTAACCTTTGTGTACTCATAAGTCCACTTTACGTACGAAGACATTATAAAATTAATTTATACCGTATCTTTCTAAGATTGCTTCAATTAAGACAATACTTTCGCAGCTGTCAAATGTATGGAAACATTGAATCAGCAAGGCCATGGCGCAAAATGAATATTGATGATGGAATTAAACAATATCAAGTGTGACTACAGCGTCATGATCGTCTGGAAACATATGTGTCCTTGTTTGGTCGAGAAGTGGTATTCAGCGACTTTACTTCGTAATTTATTTCGAGTCTTGACATCAAAGTGACTAAGCATGTGTTGTATTCTTGGCGATGTCGACCTTCAAAGATTAATCAAGCCATTTTATTTAATTACGTATTCATGGGATTGCTTTTACGTCACGTTTATGTGCTTTTGACTCATAATAAAATCCGTTGGGTTAGTTTTTCGTGTTGTTTCCTGCAGCTCCGGCTATGGCTCGTACCAGGAAGTGTCGTAACCACATTGTTAGAGGTAAGGAGTTGTTATGCTGTTCACATTAACATGCATCGAGTCCATATGGCAATAGCTGCTATGTGCGAGAGGTGAGACGACTCTCGATGTTACGCGGTTACGCCTTTATGCTGATTCAGTCTACTTATTCCAGTTTCAATATCGCTTGTTATTTTAATAAACAATTATGAAACTAGAGAAGCGTGGCTTGCTATGTGCAATTTTTAATTACTTGGAAATGTAATGGACTTCAAGAACAGGATTATAGTTTTGATTCAAGTGAAGTAAATGTTGGATAGTTTTTTGCTTGCGACATAATTAAGTAGAAGACTTACTATTAATTTATAAAGTTTCAGTTGGTACTTTTGTTTGCCTTGGGGAGATTTTATTTTTTTATTCGTTTTATTCAAATGATACTCGGTGTTACAGGTGGATCTAATGTGAAGTGTTGATAATAATTGATGCTAATCTAAATTTTAATAACCATGATTAAAACCTAATTTGTTGATGATGCTAAGGATATTAATACTGTGCATACAATATTTCAAAGAAAAATGCACTGCGAATTTAATATGTTCACTAACAATGTCAACGAACCCATAAAAATAATAATAAAAAACATACTTCCTTACCATAGAAATGTAAACGTCTTCCATACCAGTATTGAACAATCACATATCTGTCACTTCACTTCATTATAATTTTATTAATTCTGTATTGATATCATAGATGGTATCGATACACTGTCACGAATTGGCACAAGTCACAACACTCCTTGCGTCACGATTAGAAATTCGAATTCGGTGCTTAAAGTGCGCGCGCGCCGTACGCTCGTACGAACTGACGTCTCAGCGGTGACTGGCGGCTGGCGCGCGTGACGGGCCGACTGGAAGTACGCAGAAATAACTCAGGTTGTCGAGTACTACGACTGGTTTGGTTCAACCGTATCCCGGCAATTGATGTGTTGACTGATGACTATCTGCTAGCTAGAATAGTGTTGACAGTAACATCGACGGGTCGCGCCGAGCGCATGTGACCTCGCCCTTTTTCAACTTTCAATATTATGGTGAGCTAAGTTGACTCACAGATAACTTGAAATGTCAAGGATTCATTCATTATGATATTTGAATAAACAAAGGCAGACCTTAAAAAACTTTTTTACAAGTTTTTATTTTTCACTTTTTAGTTGTGGTACCTACCTGCACAACCCCCCCCCCCTCCCCCCAAAATTTTAATACCACTACCTGGTATGTAAATTACAGTGACAGGAACTTATTACATCGTCCACATATATTAAGTAGGTTTTTTTTAGATTTTTGTTGATTTTTCAAAAACCGCTTATTCGATTTCGATAAAAATTTTATGGGACCATTTGGGAAGTATACCCTTTCCAACAAACCCTTTCAAATCGGTTGGCAAGCAACGGAGTTATGCGCGAACAAACATAAAAAAAAAAAATACAAACATCCGAATTGAGAACCTCCTCCTTTTTGAAGTCGGTTAAAAAGTACTCTAAACAGAAAGCATATTCTTGGTTAAAAATTAAGACAGTTTTTTGTTTCTTAGAAGATCATCTACAAGAACCATCCATTTACTGTTCACTTAAAGACAATGTTTATGCGGATAGGAACTAAATAAGGATAAAGAGGTAAAGTGTAGGGAAAAGTGTAGTACTATGTGGGGCGAAGTAATGACCGAGTCACGACATTGCAGCCCGTGGAAAGCGGCGAGCACAACCGCGCACGTGGCCCATAACGCGGTTCTGTTACCAGTATGAACTAAGCTTTATATTGGTTACAAAGGAGAACGCTTGCCGGTTTTTTGTCTTTGTAAAGGTTTCTTTTATGCGTGTTTTATGAGTTTGTCCATGACTCCAAAAGGTGTTCTTAATTCATTATATCCAAAATCACTGTTGGCTATGTTAGTCTAGGATTTTGGATGACTTTCATATTTAAGGGTTAAAAAACATTACACAATAACAAACAAAGGCTAGATTGAGATATTCTCTATATGGAAACAGGTTAAACCCGGTAGAATACTAACGTCTCTTTAATGTACCACGAATAAACATACCTTTGCACAATTACATTACCTCAACATTAGTTTCGTCGTAAATGGGAAACTATAAGGAAACTATTGACTAAGTATAATCTTATTAACGTATTTATGGCATAAAACTATGGGAAGCATCGATGATATAAATAAAGTAAATGGTCGATAATATAATGCGTCGAACATTAAGTCTCACTCCATTTAGTTCGGATCAGCGTTCACCTCACAAACAACGAATCTATCCAAGAATATATCACACTAAGGGTGTCAGTGTGAAAAGTTCCTAGTTTTCCTGGCTGAAATGTACCTTTTTATGGCTACTGCTAATACGAGATCGGGACTTTTCTTATACTGAGCCAAAGTAAACGCGGCAATGATAACTCAGAATTACAACTTACGAAATTCATTGTAAAAATCAAAATCATCACAATGAACATTAAATAGTTCATGTTTGTTGTTGTTGTATTACATGTTTTTAATACGCTGTATTCCGTCCAATCTCAATAAAATCTTATGAATAAAATTATGACATTGTTAATCACCTCATTAATATATGTAATAATTTTCATAATAAATAATGTTCGAGTAACATTAATCCTCACACCTTATGTCGAAATGGCCCATGGCTTATAAAAGGTTTAAACAAAAATGTTTTGGTCAAGAGTTAATTGGTATAATTGGTCATTAGTGTCTGAGAGCGACCGTTTCTTGAGTTGATTAGTAATTGACCCGGTGGGGACCTTGTGCTCCTAGCTCTACCGTGCCGACTGTTATGAATATTAGGTTATCGCTGAGTACAACGCAGTCGCATGTTTAATATAGGAAGGGAAATTATACAGAACAACATGATACCTTCTATATATATTGTTCTGTGAAAACACTAACGTGAAAATGTTATAGCGGGAACTTGTTTGACATGCTCTCTCATTATATGTTAACGACATGTTTGTTTGTTGTCATTTAAATAAAACATAACTCTATTTTTGAGTTACAGGACGTTCAGTAATAATGTTTCATTAATCTTAATACTGTCAAGATATGCAAATGTTTAAATAAATCCATTTTATCAGACCGTTGACGACAGTTGACATCACACTCTTATCACACTACTGTATACATATTTGGTCCTACTCCTACATTGCTCGTCTGAGCTAGTTGTCAATTGTGACATTATTGAATTATAAAGAACCTTAGACCGTTTGAACCGCAATCGTTGCGCATTCAATTATAGTCATAATCACGTCGTCCCATGCATAATTAAAAGAGGCCGTGGCTACGATTGGTCACGTACAATCACTTGAAATATTACCTTTAGTTTTCTCAATACGGTGGACATCCATTACTGACATTTTTTCCAGAAGCGTTGTGTAACGCAATGATGGATGGAAGATAAACGGGGTTCGTTTGTGGTTAAACGAAGCTTGTACACTTGCCCAGAAAATAGACAATAGAGGCTTGATATATCGACACATCGCAGCAGTCTTCATTTCGCACAAATGAATGAATTCTTTGTACATACAATGGACAATGGAGCGTGCCAGAGAATCGATGGAGATGATCATAAAGCGTTTGTATATTGGTGAATAGCCGATGGAGGCATTTACTGAGAACAAAGTCACGGTCAGTATGTTTGTGTGCGCGATTTCTGTTTATCAAACATTTCAGTAGAAAGCGTGCCTTAAAATAACAACTCAGCATATTCAACAGATAATTTCATGTCATTGTCTTATGTTCGTAATGAATGGATTAATTGTTACGTAAGCGGGTTCTTATAGTCTACACACCACTATTTATAAGGGATGTGTCACCCATGCATGTGTGCGTACGTGTTAAGGAAAACATAGTCCCAGAATTTAGAGTATAAGGACGCTAAATCCGGGTAGAGTCATTACTGAGCGGACGGACGGGCAGTCAGTCCACTGATTGACCTTGTAGTCGTGCCATCCCCTCGTAATTGGGCCTTTGTAGCTGGGATACTCGGATCAATCCAATAACATCACCGCCTCACAGAGGTGCTCATTTAATGTTCCTTTGCTCTGCGTATCTCGTGTTCTGGACACGTTGTTATGTGTTTGATATCGTGACGATAGCTATTGGCTTTGGCGCGAGTTTGGTGACAAAGCTCGGATCTAGTTTGGAGTTTAATATCTCGTTTCCAAAGCGAAAAGGAAAGTTGGACTTGGAAAAATTCAGGGAATATTCTATGCGTACAAGTTACACGGAAGAGAATCTGACTCGACAACAGGGCGCTCAATTAATTTACTTATTTTCATTTATTCAGTGTCTCTTTAATAGTTAATTAAAATTACTAGTTAAGTTGTGCCAGTTGTTTAATTAGTTACTTTAAAGATAAGTTACAACAAATTTTATGTAAAACATAAGATGTTACAAAATCATTAGTTATTCAGCTATTATTAACAATACAGCTCTTTAAAACAAAATTACTTACGTGTAAGGTATTTACGTGTAGGTAGTGTGTTAAGCGGTTCTTGTTTACGAATCCACGAGAACATCGGTAATATCTTCAGATTTGATACCACAACATCCCTGTGATTTATGCGAAGTCGGGTATCCATTAATCATGCGTTGTCAATTGGAAAGCGACCCATTTTCGCGCGAAGGATATTTGTTTGGTTTTCTTCCACGATTTACTGAACGACGGTGACTGAACACTTTTTATCTGCATTTTTATTATGATGAGAGTTCACGGAGAGTGTTGACATTTATAAAACATCTTTTTAGGTCAATGTTTCCGTGTGAGTTTGCATAACAATATTAAGTGTTTTTCAATTTTTTGTTTCATTACGGTTCATCAAATATGTACATTTGTAGCTGAAACTGAAACGCATTAACGTATTCGGAAATGGAAATGCAGAATATCCACAATTTGCCCATAAATAAGGATCATTTCGGATGCTAATGGTACACACGCTGCTTTATAATAGCTTCAACTCAGCAATAGTTGAAAGAAATGTGCAAATATTTGCGTAGTGTATCCAGTTCAGTATTTAATTACGTATTTCCAGCGCAGTTTATGCATCACCCAAATAATTAAAACTTAGAAGAATAATATTCTATTGCTCATTTAGCGAAATCTACAAGAATACTAGGACCTCATGCAAAAATTAGTTCAGCATGTACCATTAATAATAATACAGCTACCCGCCGTAAAAGCGGCAACATGTGTTGTTACTTGCGCTATATCACATACGTCGTTTCATTATGAAACACATTTACTTCGTCATAACATAACACACGGGGTAAAATGACGAAAAAAAATAAGCAATGAACAGATTTTGCTGTCTGAGATTTTTTTACAAGAGGGTGACCTAAATGTCGCACCCGTTGGGTGTAATTCTCGGCTGGTTTAATCTTATAGTTAGTTGGGATGATGAACTAAACATAGTTATCAAATCTGGATGTGATTTATGTTTACGGACTAGCTGACTACACAGGAAATCTAAGCTATGAAACGTTTATTTATTACAGTTCTGTTCCCTGTCGCGTAAAGCGTAAACAATTTACTACGTGTTTGCATTGCAAACGCAAGGCAAAGCTTTAGGGGTCATTGTCAAGTGTAGTTACGTTTGTTCAAGATCGAAACTGCACTATCGGAAGTGTCGGGATCGGTCGGCTTACTATCAGATTTATCGCCACGATCGGGAGCCAAGCGCTTCCCCGTTACAAGAGTGCCAGCGACCCGTGAATTTTATTGTTTCCCCTCGTACGAGTCTGTACAAAGTTTTGTGTTCACACGTACTGCACGGGACGATTCGGTAAGCCGATATTCATTTCGTGACTTAGAACACAGCGTATAAACTTCAATTTCATTGGATTTCAATTTCGTTGTTACGTTTCTTTGTTATTTTACGGACAGATTAGAAAAAGAACGGATTGGTATCTGATACGTCGCAGGCGGTGGTTTGATTTACTGGAATTATTCATAATTAGATTAGTTCTGTAACTATTGTATAATTTGCAACTCTACGCATATAATACGTTAGAAAGGACTTTTTTTAAATAGGGATTGATTGTGAAGCATTAAATAAAAAGAAGTAGAGTTAATCATTCCAACATCTTAAAGCAAATTTTCTACAAAATTCTGATGAGGTACTGATCTATCGATTCTCAGATACCTATACTAAACAATATGCATATTTGCATATTATACCTTTGCATATTTGCTATGCTAACTATTAAGTAATTTAACATCATGAATGCATCATTATCTTCAATAGAGACATGTAATTCGTAGAATACCTGGTTATTATTACCTACACGAACAACAAAAGAGTTGTTGATAGGAGTTCATTGCGCGGCGCCCGCGACTCCGCCGCAGGGCAAATGGCTGTAATAACAATAGAGAAAGCACCATTTATTTTGCATTGCTAGGAACTAAGTGTTGCAATGGAGGATAATATTCGAATATTAGATTTTGTATTGAGCATTTTCTCATACTAACATTGTATGAATGCACTTACATGCAGAGAATTACGCTCCTGCGCTTGACGAGTTAAGTCGAGTAATAGTTGCAACTATGTTTAATGTAAAAATGGTGGTTGAAAATGACGATAAACACTATGCAGCGACAGCTTGCAAGACCTCTTATATCCTCACGTGTCTACTTGTAATAATATTACAGATACTCGTTATACTATTAACATAATAACGTAATGTGTATGTGCAATGTCAATGACACTGTCGTCATTAATATTATGTATGACTGTAAGTATTTATTAAGTTATTGTTTGCACTTAAGGATAGGTACCTAATTGTATTGAAATATTGTTTGATACACCTTGTTTAGTTTTAGTGTTAAAAATTGCACCAGCTAACAGGGGAAAATGAAATCAGAAAACATGGAACTATGGAAACCAGACTTTATAGAGATCTCACCAATGCGTTTCGTGTAAAGTAGGTGACCAAGACTTACGTAACGCTTTCACTATTAAAATTTATCAGAACTCATTTACTCCAAGACTCGAACACTACAAGGCCTAACGCTATAAACCTTACATCGTGGTCAAAATGTACGGTTTGGCCGTTCCGCGGCCATTACACACTCTGGCCTTATGGTAAGAAATTAAGTCAATGGTATATAATCAATCGTTCAGTGGAACCGTCAAACCATACATTGCACGGTTGCACACTGCAGTAACACGTTCAACTTCATTTAAGACAGTAGGTATACATAGACAAAAACTACATCAATGGACCGTCTTTTTCATCAAAATAGGGCATCAAAGTGCAAATAATCGCAAAATATGCCCATCACGAACCGTCACACCTTCGCATGGGGAGACTCCTCTTGACTCATTCCTTCTAATGGACTTCAGATTTAGAAAAGGGAATAATAGCAAATCTATGGGGATGTACTACAAACGTGATTTATTACGCTTTTATGAATAATACATCGCCTACGGGGATGGATTTATCCATCATATCTCACGTAATGTTGTTTGTGCACACGAATGAGATCGTTACTCGATAATACAAATTAGTTTCAATGATTCGACTGTCATTGCCATGCGATGTAATATTAATCATGTTAATGGTGGAACAGGTTTTGCATCGCAACTAGGTTCGTATAAAACAACAACGGTTATCTATACTAATATTATAAAGAGGTAAAATTTGTAAGTTTGTATGTAGGGGGTAATCTCCGGAACTAATGATCCAATTTCAATAATTTTTTCACTGATAGAAAGCTACATTATTCCTGAGTGCTATAGGCTATAAATTATATTTATATCATACAAATTAGCCGAGCTATTGCATTTTTCGTCTAGCAAGTCAGAAAAAAATACCTCCGAAAACAGAATTATTTGCATGCGCTGCCTAAACAGTTGTTTAAAATTGAAAGCAATGTATGGCAACCCGGTTCGCCTTAATTATTTCTACAAAAAAGTCCGCGACACCACATTTCTATCTTTTGTATTTTAACTTTTATATTTCGTTTTATGTTTTAAAAAAGTATTTTTTTGACTTACTTCTGTTTGGATGATTATTTAAACAACAAAATATCAATTCTTATCAAATCAAATTATTTTATGATCACAAGGACATCACAGAGATAAAATTTGCCCTCTACAGTATGTCAATTGGTTATATATTTTCCGAGATAATATAAAATTACTAAACGCAAAATGCTAAAACATTCGCCGAGCTCAACTATCATTCCTACTTCCTACGTGCTTTGTGCGGACGTTTTATCGTTTTAGAAAAGCTTTAAATTAAATAGGTTCCTCACTTAAATTTTATATTTTTAACGTTAACATTTTTAAATGATGGTTTGTATTTTGTATATAGGTAGTGTAATATCTTTTGCCAGCGGCTTCGCCCGCGTGGTTGTTGGAAATTATCCCACGGGAACGGGTACGTTTTTCCGTGATAAAAATTAGCCTATGTGTTATTCCAGACTATAATCTATCTCTGTGCCAAACATCCAGATCCGTTCAGCCGTTTTGGCGTGCTTGAGTAACGAACATCCATCCATCCATCCAAACTTTCACATTTATAATAGTAGTAAGATAATTTTGTTATTATCCGTGTTGGGTTAAAAATACATAATGCACCTTTACAATGCGAGGCAGGGTGTCGTAAACCGTCATCTACCCCAGTCGCGATGGGGAATGGAACTGGCCGGAGATGTCGTGCGGTGTCCCACAGGGATCGGTTCTGGGACCGCTCCTGTGGGACATCGGTTACGACTGGGTGCTGCGGGCCGACCTCCCTGACGGCGTCAGCGTAGTTTGCTACGCTGACGACACGCTGGTCCTGGCGCAGGGGAGGTCGCATCAGGCGGCGGCCGACGCAATGACACGCGGGGTTGCGACAGTCATTGAGAGGATCCGGCAGTTGGGTCTCGAGGTGGCATTGCACAAATCCGAGGCCATGTCCATTCATGGACCTCGGAATAGGCCACCATCGGGATCCCAACTTACGGTAGGAGGGGTTCACATCGGCGTCGAGACCACGATGAAATGCCTAGGTCTGGTCCTCGACAGCCGATGGAATTTCGTGGAGCATTTCCGACGTTTGGCCCCCAAGCTGGAACGGACTGGGGCCGCCTTCAAGCGGCTCTTGCCCAATTTGAGGGGGCCAAACGCCTCCTGCCGGAGCCTTTACGCGGGAGTCGTGCGCTCCATGGCCCTATACGGGGCCCTGGTGTGGGCGCGTTCACTGCGGTGGCGCGTTCACTATCTGAACGCGCCCCAAAAGGTGGTAGCCATACTTATCCGGGGGTACCGCACGATCTCGGGCGAGGCGGAAAGCCTCCTTGCCGGACTGCCGCCGTGGGATCTGGAGGCGATAGTCCTTGCGCGCCTGTACGAGTGGCGCACGGAGGTACTAAGCCGGAGGGAAACTCCGTTTCCGCAGCAAATTGCGGCGGAGCGGACGGACCTCCGGCGCGATCTCATGGCGGCCTGGAATCAGCGACTGTCGCAACCCAGCGCAGGGCACGCCACGATAGTGGCGGTAAGACCCCTCTTTGAGAAGTGGCTAGAGAGGCGTCACGGCGCCCTCACCTACCGCCTGACGCAGGTCCTCACCGGGCATGGATGTTTCGGGAGGTTCCTGCACATCATCAGGCGGGAGGAAACGCCCGGGTGTCACCATTGCGAGGATCGCCCAGAGGACACGGTAGAGCATACGGTGCAAACCTGCCCCGCTTGGGCCGAGCACCGCCGTGTCCTCATAGAGCCGATCGACGGCGGCGACCTCTCGCGCCCGGCCCTGGTGCAAGCCATGGTCCGGGGCGAGAGGGAGTGGGAGGCAGTCACCTCCTTCTGCGAAAAAGTCACGCTCGCGAAGATGGGATGGGATGGGAGAGAGAAAGATCCTCCCGTCCCAGCCGCCGCGGGAGACGCTCCGGGCGTCGGGAGCCACGTGACGACTCCCGGCCACCGTAGGCGCGGGCCTGCGGACGGTGAGTAATGGGTGACTCACCGTCCGATCAGCACCAGACCCGTGCCGTACGGCGCGTATATGTTCCACGCGCGCCTCAAAGAGATGTCAGCATATGAAGGGGCCCCTCAGGGCCAAGCCTGCCGGGTGAGCGGGATTGTCCGAAAGGGTTACCGCTACCCCGGAACATAAAGGGCTACGGAAGGAACATGGATGGGTTTTAGTCAGTAAGAGTCTGACACTCCCTTCCGCTCCACCCAGAGCGGGAGCAGTCATTGGATGATTTCCCAGCCTTAAAAAAAAAAAAAGGGTGTCGTAAAAGGCGACTAAGTTGAGTAGAAAAGATCACCTCGGTAATCTTAGGAAATTCTGATCCGATTCCAAAAGTTCTCTCACTAATGGGAACCTACAGTATTGCCGAGTATCATAGGATATATTTAATGTTAAAACTAGAAATTTTCCGCGGACGAAGTCGCGGGCAGAAGCTAGTTAGATATAACTACAATAAGATACAAACCTTATATCACGGTCAAAAAAAAATTTGTAAGGAATTCAATCTGCCTAGCCTTTTCCCGGCTCTGTTGGGGTCGGCTTCTTGTCTAACCGGATGCAGCTGAATACCAGTATTTTATATGGACCGACTGCCTATCTGACCTCCACAATCCAGTAATTGGGTAATACGATATCCCTTGGTAAGACTGGTTGTCAGATTTTCGGGCTTCTGACGAACAGTAACAACTGTCAAAGATCCACAAAGTAAGGAATTGTGCATCCAAATTAAAAGCGGCTCAAGATAATTACTAGATTGCTACATTAATTTTAAACCTACGACCTGTTTTATTAACATTATGGAACGCAAAAAATAATCGAGAATTGAATTGATATTCTATGAAGATGTCCGATGACCTTCTCGAATTTTTTCTAGTAAATAATGAGACAATAGTCAATACGCTGAATGCTGATATCAAAAAGAATAATAATGTTATTGATCCTCAGCGATCCAGGTTACAAGAGCTAAAAGAAAAATATATTATTGAACGTAAAAACGAATGAACTCGAAATAGTAATTAACTTAAACGAACTTCTGGGAGCTTACAGTAGGTACCTATTACATCACATAACAAAACATCACGCTTGTAATTCCCAAAGGGTTAGGCTGAGGTGTACCTATAGTAACGTCCACATTTCGCCAGTTATGTTTAATCTACATGTAGTACCTATCTAAGTTAGAACTCAAAGATTGTGCTATCTTATAGTCAAAGAAAATATTTTAATTAAAATAAAAAGTAATTATTATCCAGACAAACACAATCTTTAGCAAAAGCTACAAAGCTAATTAAAAGTAATTAAGATTTGCTGCGCATGTGTGCGGCGACGAATAAAAAACATTAACACAGAATACCTGCTGTTAATGTAAAATGTTTGCTCTTTAGTCTGCGAGGAATGAGGGAATTCGTTCCTGCATATTGTGAGAGAGAAAATAAATGATTAAAACTCAGTACGGCCTTTGTCTGTCCAAGTATTCTGGTTGCAGTTCAACAATATATTGTTTGCAGGACCACTAGTGCCTGTGTGCGTTGTTCCTGTTTCGATGGTCAATAAAGTAATACGTGTACATCGGTATTTCGCGAAGTAAATATAGATAGTAATTAATAAAAAAGCAGTGATAGCCTAGTGGTGTGACCGGCGGACTGCCAAGTCATAGGTCTCGAGTTCGAACCCAAGGCACGCACCTCTGATTTTTCGGATTCATGTGCGTATTGTATAATTATCACTTGCTTAAAATCGGTGAAGGAAAACATCGTGAGGAAACCGGCATGCCTGAGAGATATTTCTCAACAGCATGTGATGCTAAGTCAGAGGCCCATGGGCAGCATTAAAACTCTGACACCAGGTTAGTCACTAACCACACGAAGAAGAAGAATTTATAATCCACTAGCTTCTGCCTTCGACTTCGTTCGTGGAAATCGTAACACACCACAGTCAATCAATCTGACTAGCATAGCACGACAAATATGTATTTTGGGGTCAGCTTCCAGTTTAGCTGGATGTAGCTGGCTCTACCAGTATTTTACATGGAACGACTGCCTATCTGACCTCCTCAACCCAGAAACTGCGTAATACTATACTACTTGGTAAGACTGGTTGTCTGACTTTCGGGTTTGACCCGATACGACTGTCAAAGATCCACGAATAACAGCCGAGACCAACGGCTTAACGTGCTTTCCGAAGCACGGAGGAGTCGCGGTATGTGAAGATGGTCACCCGTCATTGGATCAACCCCAGCAAGCGTAGCTTAACCATATATAATATCAGCCACATTCTATTAAACTTCTCTGTACACTCCGTTTATAGTTTTAGTCTCAGCAATCAAAATATAAAGAGAGTCAGGATTGGTGACGAGCAAGCGATGTAAAAGTCCTGACGTCGATGTCTGCACCTTCAACAGCAATTTCCCATTGTTTGCCAAGTTTTTAGTGAATTAATGAACGCCTGCATATAAAAAACAAAAAATAAATTTAAGACAAATCTAAAAAAATACCTATTTAGTACAATGCCTTAACTTTATATTGTATTACATATCCTAAACTACTGTTTTACATAAACTATATACTCATAATATCTATACTTGTATTTAATCTACGATAATCATACTTACGTACTTAATATATCTAGCCACTACTATATTATGTAATTGTACTTAGTTCATAAAATAATAAGTAAAGAATAATAATTTTGATCCAACAGACAAACTATGTGTATAGTTTTGTTGGACATTATGTATGTTATAAAACTTAAAATGTACCTTTTTTGATAAAATAAAATGATAATAATAATAATAAAAATCTGCACATACTACCTAATGGCACAATACTGATACTCTGATTTATGCATTCTTACAGATTATTTCTCACATACAATATTAGGAAATCTCATTGACCTAACCATAAAATTTATTTTTTTGTAACCAAAGATGATATAGTCCTAAACGTTAAGCTCAAAAACATCAATTGCTAGGAATCGAACTTAGGTTTGCAAAGCAATTGACTAAAATAACTCGTAATTATAATTCGTATGTCTTGATTCACTGCTTAGCTCCATAAAGGTATAGCGGGATGATATTTTTGCCTTTTCATCTTACATCGACGAGCCAAAAGGGAAGTATTGCAGGGTGTTTGCGTTAAACTATAAAAGAATACGAACATAATGCGTTACTTATCAAATAGCGTGTATAATTTATATCCTACAGAGTGATAGGGAATATGAATGCAAAACCTGATGAAAATCTATTCGGTGGTTTTTGCGTGATACTGGAACATACATTAATCAGACAAACAGACAAAACGTCTAAAAAATATATCTTCGGGGTAAGAGTCATTGCCAGACCTCGCAAACATTACTTATAAAAACTCAAACTCAAAGTATTTATTTCAAATAAACCAATTACAGGCACTTTTGAATTTTCAAGGAGTCGGTCAGTCGGAAACATGAAGCTAGCTGCCCATTCCAAAGCAGTAGGTACCTATGGAGAAAAACGGGCAAGAAACTCCATGGAAACTCTTTTAAACAAAATATGGTTACAAAATATTGGTTACATAATGCATATTATTATTATACATGTGAGAATGATGCAGAACGTTAAAAGCATCCGATATAAAATATGTCAAAACGATTCAAAAATTAAATTAAAACAAGCCTTAGCCGCTAGATAACCAGTCCCTACTGACAGCGCCCGTTCACGAACATGACGCATGGATTAGCACCATTCAGCTCAACCATTTTGAAGGGAGCTAAACAAAAAGCAATGACTGTTTTGACATCGCTACGATTTTATTAAATGTATGTATAATAATCAACAGTTTAACGTATCAGTTGTTTAACTAATTGATGTTATAATTAGTAATACGATTCACTGCAATAACAAGGATGAACATGAGTGTTATGGTTTGGTAGATATTATTTTATCAATACAAATAGTTACTGTAGCGGAAAATAATTTTCCAGTTGAAATAATATAAACTTATCAATATTATAAACTCGTACCTGTTATTTCGTGTAATGAGTTACTGAATTCTTACAGAGACGAAAACTTCCTACCCATTCTAAATTGTATCGATTTAAAGTGTCGAGTTATCTCGTCGTGTGTTCAATTCAGCACTATGCGCAGGTTCCCATCTCGATATTAGCTAACGTTAGTGTTTCAATTATCATGCTATGCAAGTACAGTCAACAGCAAAAGTAGATGATCAAAATCAGAAATTCTATACTAAAGAACGGAGTTCGCGTCAGACCTGTGTGGCGTCAGAGTGATTCAAAAGTTTGTGATTGGAAATTATACCAAACATTTACTACTAGTACAGCTGCCATACATTCATGAACACCGTTCATTAGTATTGAATTTCTGATTTTGATCATCTACTTTTGCTGTTGACTGTACATATCTACTTATGTGCTTAAAGCGTACCACCTGAATGCATATCGGATTAAATGCCAGGCAGGTATTTAGTTTCAATTGCGAATTAGCGAATTATTGCAGAAGGTATTAAGGTGTTTAGGCATATTTGTGTCTAAAATCGAGAAAAAAATTGAAATATTTGAACTGAATTTCAAAAGGGCGTGTGCGTTATGACTGTATTTGTCATGCGTAATAAGGAAGCATTTAACATATTATATAATTATGTACGTGAGTTGTTATTCAAATTATATTTTATTGCACAGTCTGTTGTACAGCGAATTAAATTAAATTAAATAAACAATATTTTCCCACAGAGTACCATGTACTACGTTACATTTTAATCCGATTTTGTTGTTTTGTTTTCTCTATAGCCTTGTTGATCGAGCATCCTCGCCAGTAACAAAAAAGCATTCTCTTAACCCGTTCTTCCGAAACTCGTTCATAGCATTGTTTTCGTTCTTCTTCTAGACTGTGTTTAAAAATAGAGCGTGGAACGGTCCACAAAGCACACGTGTGTTCCAGCCATTAGTCCCCGGTATCGCTGGTCGGGAATGTATTGCGCCGAGTTGCGCCCTAAATCTACCGGCAAACGATTTAATTGCTCTTTGTATGGGACTGTTCCTTATGAAATGCTTTGCTTCGCTGTTACATGAACGGAACACTTGGGATGGTACTTGTAGAAATATCATAAATGCTTATAGATGCTTGAAGTAGCAATGTGTCGAATTTGAAGTTTTTTTCTAGATTTAGTGTGAGCCGTGTCTAATCTGGCATGTCGAATCAAAATGCTTTTGGAGTCTTACCTACTTTCTTTTGAACTATCAAACTGTTTTGGATCTACTTATCACAAAACTATGTTAGAGGCACCTTGAGCAGCAAATAACAAATTGAGCTACTTTAATGGACGATCGCGGTATAATTCCATAATTAATCAAATTTTCCATGCTGTAGGCATCCAAGGCACGAAGTTTGTATTAAAATTTTACGAAGTAAAGGCGATTACTGTGAGCAGGGTACAGTTCTGGCCAACGTTGCCTACTGCCCACTGTCCAGGCTGCTATATTTGGGAATTGGACCGCGCCGCCACCAAGTTTATCAATGTGTATTGGAGCGTGGGATTGTTTTCGAGCGTTGCCTCTGCCGTGGAATGCAAACTTGTGCCTTGTGCCCTACTTGATGGCCAATTACCTGTCGGTTACCATAATGGAGGATGGTTTATTTTTAAAATTATTGTATTTCTTTTATTTTTGATTATTTTTAACCGACTTCAAAACAGGAGCTGGTTATCAATTAGGTTCTATTGTATGTTGAATGTTTTTTTTTACCTCAGAACGCCGTTATTTAGCAACTAATTTGTTTTATTTTTATTTAAAATGAAATACTTACAGATTGTTTCCAAATAAAGTCAAATTCTGATGAGTGGTTTTTGAGCTAGCTTCAATATTAAGTACTTATATAGATGATGTTATAATAACTCCCCATCACTGTTATTTACATACCATATCCGAAATTATAATTATTTTTCACTTTGAAGTGTTTTTTTTGGAAACCGGTTGTATTATTTTGTAAAAAGTTTTTATGTTATGTTTTTTTAGTAGATCCAATTTAAACTTACTATATGTAATTGTGTATAGGTAATGGTTTTCTAGTATTCTAGCTCATTTTGCTCTAGAATTCCAGTATTCTAGCTCATTTTGCCAAAAAGCATAGAGCCAAAGAGGAATATTTAAACCTTGTATTATAAACATTAATAGACGTTTAATCTTCTATTATCGAGAAGTAAGAAGGCACCTCCCAGCAACTTGGAAATAAGCACTCAGATTTTGTAAACAGGTAATATGTATTTTCTCAAATTACCATTTTGCACGGAATTACATCGTATCCGTGGGTGCAGTGAGACATGATCACATTCCAATTAACTATATTGTAATATTACATGAGCAGGATGAAACTTAATTGGTATGTTATATCCGCTTTTAGGAAGGTACACTTTAATTACTTGCTTAATATTATAGGCGTAACAAACAAAGACCAATTAATGATCACTATATTATTATTAGCGTAGTGTGTAATTGTATGTACGGTTATACTATAATTTTTGGACTTCGGGAGCTAATATTGAAATAAGGTTCAGTTCTAACTATTTTACTAATTGGCGGGACTTTGTCTTATTTTGACAGAAATATTATTCTGTCAGTAATGGTGGTGTTAATTCCAACTAGGTATATGTAGTACCTACAGTAACTAATAATTTTGAATTATGTTTGAGAATTTCTGTTTGTGGAGTTTACGGCGACACCTGCAGAGATTTACTATGCCTAGAGAGACTAAATGAAAAGTAGCGTTCTAAAGGGAAAAACATCATGTTTTATGTTCCAGTATTATGCCAGCGAAGTGGCAGTATGTAGTAAGAAGGCTAGTGGGTTGGTTAGTCATTTTGACAATAAATAATGATGATCATAAATTAGAAACTACAAAAAGTATTGATATCAACAAAAAAAAAATAATTAAAAATTATTCCAAATCCAACCCCTACGTGTTTTGGCAAAAACACCAAAATATTGGCTGGCTAAAACCAGTTGATAGAATTACGGAGACAGTAACAGTGTTATGTTGCGCTACGAGACTTGCCCGCTTCGTCTCGAGGTGACTACACCTGAGGCAGATAGGAATTCGACCGCGGAATACTAATGCACCCTCGTGGTTCCGATGGTTTTTACGCACTTAATTAGAATTGCAATAGATCGAACAGTATCAAGATGCCGTGAGCATAGTAATTGGGAATTTATACGTGCATGAAAGATTCTGGTAGAAAAATAAAATTTTTCGTTATAAATTTCTCAGTAGCAAACCGGAGTCTGGATTATATGCCCGGTTTAATGATGGCAATAGGCTCGCCCCCTATTACATTGGACTAACCTGGCGAAATGTGGGTGTAGTCCAGGCACACAGCTGTCTAACTCTTAGAGGATAACCGGCGTGATGTTATGTTATGTAAACAGCTCTATTTGTGCAATCCATTATCCAGAAAGTGCGCCACGTCGGCGTGTGTTTGTTTTATCGTAGTATTTACCTTCACGTTCAGTTAGTCCGGCGCTGAAAATAAAAGGATGCAGAATTTGTCGAGTCGCGGTCATAAATATCCGAAGCGACAGCCGGGTCCGCCATTTTCCTGTTGACAAAATCACACCCACAATACATTCAAACTTGTCTAAAGTTTCTATTGTTTATTGCGCTCCCGCAGATTGTAAGTGGAGAACTATCTGCACCCTTTTAATACAATTAGATACCGTTTCTATTTGTGCTAATGGACGTGACTGTGCCTTTTCAGGCTAAAGTAATGGGAAGTGAGGAGAAGCTTGTGCCAATTGTGAAGAGTTCTGTTATATTACCGCTGTCACGATAGGTATACGTTGAACGAAATCCAGTCTACGATGTCGTGGTTTCTCGTCTCGAGAATTGATAGCGTCCATTGAAGTGTCGGGACATCGAGAGCGTCTTGAAAAGAAAATAATCTTGATGAAACGTCTCGCTATAAAAAGAGAACGTCTCCGTTGTCGACGCCTCACGCTTTCGTTGAAATAAACCGGGACACGCCACGACAAAGCTGAAAACTTTATTTTCATACTAAGCCTCGCAACCGTTATTGTCTTCGTTAATAACCTCACTTGAGTGTCCCCCTCGGAACATTCTCGCTAATGACTTTTCTTTTGATTGAATTAAATTATTTGACAAGAAAAATATTTTTGGATATCTGTGTTTCTAACGTGTTCGGATAAATGTATCCAAATATCCAAACATGAGTGATGGCTTATGTGAAATAGGGATAGGATTCCATTTTGTTATTTCTCTCTCAAATATGTAATAATGGAGTATTGGTAATGGGCCAACGTAAATAACAATTATTCAAATAAAATATTTACATAGTATAATGGCTTCGCTTTGGAGTTTTTCAGATTTAATATTGTTACAGAAATAATTCACAGTGGTTTAATGAAAAACGACGATGAAATTTAATAAAACCTTTGCTGGATTTATGGTAGGTAGATGGTACTTAGTAGTACCGTATGATATTTGCTTGTATATTTCAAAATGAAAAAGTATTGAAGCATGTTCGCATTCTAACTGTAAAATGAAAACGTATATTCCTGTACGAGTACAGGAATATACGCATTTCCTCATTACTGTGGAGTCGAAACAAATTACATTATTGTTGCAGAATTTCGTCGAGATGCAAAGGTTTGGCCAGGTACATGTGACACAAAGTAGGAAGTCTTACAAACTGTTCTCGTTAGTCCGTACATAGACGTACCTATTTGTTCCCAACTCACGATAAAGTTGAGCTGAAAGTTTTGCGATATTCATCTTTAACTTGACGGATAAGTTTCGGTGGAACTTCATAGATCATGAGATACGTTTAGTGACTTTCTTATAATGTTATTCTTGAATTACGACGTTATGCGCGTTTGTGTCAACAGAAAGTTGTAATGAATAAGTTTTTATTCGTAGTTTTTTTGTACCTGTTTACTTATCTTTTTGCTTAGTTGATGGAAGTAGTCTTAATTATTGATATTAATTCAGTATGTGTACTGTAACAAAAATACAGTACACATACTGCTTTATCAGTAAACTTTACTACCTACTAAACAAAATCATTAGGTATTATGTTGAAGAAAAAAAAATCTCAAATATTTTCTAAGGAAAATGACGCTCATTTTCACGAGTGCAGAATAATAAGTTATTTCACAACATCCAGCCAACATTCAAATAACAAGCCATAATCATAAACCGAGCCAGACAGGAAAAAGTAATTGCTTGGCTTACAATTATACAATAAATGTCCGGAGGGCGCTTAGAAAGGGACATGATGACTGCGGGTCAAGTGGCTTGATTGTCAGGATTAAGTCCTGGGTGCGACTTGAGAGATATTGCTACACTTGTAGGTACTTATCATTGTGATCGTCGCGAATGTTGTCACTCAAGAGGATTGCTTAGGGCCCCGTTGTAGCTAAGAATACTTGCGAGATTTAGGTATGGTAGAGTTTAGACTTTGTGTGAGGGAAGCATCGTGAGGAATCCTGAATTCTAGACTTTTCCCTTTAATTATTTACGTTATGAGAAGTTTAAAAATTAAAAGCACATTAAACCGTGTTCAGGAGTGGTCAGTGTCATCATCATTGTTGTGGAATATTGACACTGACAGCTCTTGAACGCGGTTTCAATTCAATTTTATTGGTGACATTGGCCCTAATTGCCTCTTACTCGTATAAGACGAAGACTTTTTTTTTGTGATATTTTGTATACATAATTATTATCTATGATACTTATAGGTCACCCACTATTATGTGCATATCGGAAGCCAGGTGCAGAATGATGATGCAACGTGAGATTGTTTCAGATTTCTAGAAGCTTTGACGTACATCGATTTTGGGTCGGACGCTTTGGTAAGTGTTTAAAAATTTAGCGGCCCTGAAGTTTGTCTCCCAAGTCGGCTAGTTGCCGATCGAAACTGGAGTAGCTTTTGTCTATAAATTGTTATTGACATGGCGAAGCTGCGTCACACAGAAGAGACGTGAGACGAGGACGGGCAACAGTATGCCAACCACTGCCTTCATCTCAATATTAAGATTGTTAAAAAATAAAAAATGTTCAGTGTGCAAAAGAGATTGAGCTATACAGGAGATTATATCTCCATCTATTTCCAACGTAATATTATATTAAAATAATACTGCTATAAAAGATGGTGGTTGGCCCCCAGATAGAAAAAGCGACCAGACCGGTTAAGCAGTCGACAATCTCCTAGGTAGAATTGCGAGATGCCCTTCACAAAAAAAAACTCAGGGTCTTTAAAAGATTTATACGCCAACCCCTGCTTTTTGTGGAAATGGTTAAGGTGTGTCCAGACCTTGCGAATGCACGCATGCATTTCATGTTCATATTTCAAACGCGAAAGAAGCTATGTGTGCAAACTTAATTTAAAAAGCACCTATATACTATATTCACCGAAATATTTATACGTAAATATCTTCGTTGTTAACCTTACGAACCCCAACAAATATTAAATTGAACCCATTTAAAGTTTCGACAATCGCATAAGTGAATATGCCATCACCGTCAGCAATACAATAACGGAATACAAAATAGATAGGAATTTAGCGGCTAACAGTATTACGTATTTAGGAACCTAGGTTATGTGTGTTGTGGTATGCATCCTTTGTGGTTGACCTATTCGGCACTGGGCCAAACACGTACACAATTTACTTAGCCGCGGACCCACCGACACCGTGATTTGAATACACTTTAAACTTTAAAATATGTCTACGTGTTCTGCTACAGAATTGTACTCGCCACTTTGTGAAAAAATACGTCTGCCTCGATGTAAGTAGTGTGCGTGGTGCGTGGCTCACATATCAATTACAGTTACTCTTCGTTCAAGATGATTGGAGAAGAAAATGTTAATGCTTTTTAAATTCTTTTTTGTTTTATTACAGAAAAAGGTTTCATGTGATGACCAGACTCACGTACCTCTGACATTTGACATTCATGTGCGTATTATATAATTATCACTTGCTTAAAAAACGGTGAAGGAAAACATCGTGTAGAAACCGGCACGCCTGAGAGATATTTCTCAATAGTATGTGAAGCTAAGTCAGAGGCCCACAGGCAGCATAAGAAGTCTGACACCAGATTAGTCACCAACCACACGAAGAGAAGAAGAATATGAAGTTTGACTTGTGTGAAAGCAACGTTTTGTAAGAATCCGCAGGCCTAAAGGAAGGCAGTATGAGATCCAGAAAAAAATGGTGGCGTTGTGTAGAGGCGATATGTAATTTCATCTAGATAGTGTTTTTAAGTAGGTGAAAAAATGAGGGTGCTAAGAAATAATTTATTATAGAATAGAATAGAATCTTTATTTGCTTAGAATGTAGGTACATAAAAATAAGCTGGAAAATAATATATACGAATCCATGTACATTCTGCCTTAATATAGCATGCAAATATAATACATAGCAGAGAATAGTAAGCCTAGGTATTACAAAGAATTGTCATTTAAGAAATCCTGAACAGAATAATAACATTTGTTTACAAGTAATTCTGTGAAATGTTTTTTAAATTTTTGCAACGGTAAGTTTTTCATTTGTTTAGGTATTTTATTAAAGATTACAGGAGCCATACAAATCACATTTCTTTTCAATAAGCTAGTTTTAAATACACCCGTGCATAATAGATTCTGGTATTGAGATGTCATAGCTGTAATTCGTTTTCTAGTTTCTATTAAAGTTGCAAATAGACATCGATTTGTTATTACGAATATTGCTAATTCGAGTAATTATCAAAGTGGGCAGTAAACAAAATAAGTTTGGGAACCCCTGCACTAGACCAATAAACCAGTAAGATGTCAAGAGATAAAGATATTCTGCTTTCATGATTTATCGGGTATGTACGATTAAAACATTCAACAGAGTTTTTCCCATATAAAACCCAAATAAACCTTTCCTGATCCTTTTTTGCGAACCCGAAATCGCAGATTAGTAAAGTTATCCTTCAAGGAGTAACGCATACAGGGATCCGAACTCATGATATAAAACTTAGTTCGATATAACTTCTAAGGTGTTATAAATAAGTAAGAAAATTCGTTGAGTGTTAGTTTTCAACCCCTGCAGCGATGCCGTGAAAGTAAGAGTAAGGGGACTTTTAGTTTCTCTTCCTTCTAAATACTGTTTGCTGTTACACTCCCTAGGAAAAGTTTGAGGGGTGATGACACTCGTTATATTATCATAACACAAGCTTTTGCCTGCGTCCTCGTCTGCGTTTTCGATTATCGTCATTTCTTTAGTTTTGTTATTTTTGCTTAGCTCTTACGGGTCTTAGCGTGATGTGAAATAGCTTATAACCTTTCTCAAGAGTTGGGATAGATCTATCTATATCTCAATAGATAGATAGCAACCCTGCTTACTATTGGAGTTTCAATAAACGTTCCCTGAATACAACCCTATAATTAAAGGTTAGGTATACAGTAAAGTGCCGCACACGTTTTAACTATTTATTTGAAACTTCATGCTAATGTTTTTAAATTATTTATTGAGGTATGATCTATTCACACTGATGGCTTAGGACTTATTTGTTTTGCAAAACAACACAGATTTACCATTTTTTAGGGTTCCGTACCCAAAGGATAAAACGGGACCTATTACTATTACTAAGACTCTGCTGTCCGTCCGTCCATCTGTCCGTCTGTCACCAGGCTGTGCATGAACCGTCAAATCAAGTTTGCTGTTGCCGCTATAACATTTAAATAAAAAAAAAACAGACTAACATCAATATTTAAGAGGGCTCCCTTACAGCAAACTTGATTTTGATGTTTTTATTGTTATTGGTACGAAACCCTTCGTGCGCGAGTCAGACTGACATTTGGCCGGTTTTATTTATTTAAATTACCGCTAAAAGCTTTTGTAAGAACGTAAATAAAATAACTCTACCACTTAGACCAATTTAGATGTAAGATTAATCGTATTAAGGGTCATATTTATTTGCACAGTGTGTCAGTATATCTTGAAGTCGCATTAGTCTAATGCGCTAGGGGTGGCAGTAAGCGACCCGAGTCGTTATAATGAGATGCAACTAGAATTAAATATAAAAATAAACATGTAGCTTTATGTAGAATAACCTATCTAAACTTAGTACTATACAGTGTTGCAGCTTAACTTGGTAAGTAGTTGGGTAAGTAAAGTGCATGGCGGTGACAGTAGGGAAGTAGTAGAGACTTCGGGAAATTGCAGGTGAAAAACACATGTTGTTTTATTTTAGTTTTTGAGTGTTACTAGGAGCTCGTGGTTATGTACTAACAGCCGCGCAGGTCGATCCATCAGGTTAAGCTACGCTTGCCGGGGTTGGCCGTTGATGGGTGACCATCTTTACATACGGAGACTCCCACGTGTCTTGGAAAGGACGTTAAGCCGTTGATCCCGGCTGTCAGTTGTGCAAAGATGCACAGACGTTACGGGTCGTCAGAAGCCCGAAAATCTAACATCCAAGAGGTATCGTATTGCCCAGTTACTGGGTTGTGGAGGTCAGATAGGCAGTCGTTCCATGTAAAATACTGGTATTCAGCTGCATCCGGTTAGACTGGAAGCTGACCCCAACATAGTTGGGAAAAGACTAGGCAGTTACTAGGATAAATTTTAATTAAATTCAGAGATACCTATATAAATTTCTATAGGCACCATAAACAATTAGGTAAGAAACATTAAATAAGCAGTATAAACATAACATTTTTCATGATGAACAATTTTCCTTGTACGTTTTATGAATTCCAAATGGCAGGACACGCAAAATTATTCCTGATTCGGCATAAACAATGAAATTTGAAGGGTTGAAATCATTTAATAAGGCAAATATTTTACTTAAGTCAGGCGATGCTGCGTCGGGCGGAGCATGGAGTTATGCTAACGAACTGCTATTATGTTTCACCCTCGTGTCACTGTGTGAAGGTTTTGCACTCTCGACCGAGTTACCGCGGGGGTTGTTTCAGAAAATCATGTGTTGCTTTGGGGAAAGCTGGCAGTTTGAACACGCGCGGCGACGGGAACAGACGCGTCGGGCTCGCGGGCCGGCCAACTACGAACAATATTCCGATATCACCGCGCCAATGTCCCCAGCTTATTGAGGTCGATGAACAATAACGGGGTGTAAATTAGAAAAGAAAATCATATAACGTGACGTCGTCTCGTAGGAATTATTCATAGGAACACAGTGATCGGCTAAAGTTTATGGACGCATCCCGTAAGCGTTAATGGATAGTAATGTTTTTCTGATATTTGGAATGACTAAAATAAGTAAGTATAAGTATTAATTAGTTGTAACGTCTTCATTAGGAAGCGTAAAACTTTTTATGATTGACGAAAATGGAAAACTTTTCTGATGAGATTTGTTGTTGGCGAATTTGTTAATTAAAGTTGACTTCTTGTTCCGTTTGTTTCTTTAACAAGATCCGTTAGTATTATAAGATTATTTATACCTGAGTAAAACGGTAATAGGTACCCATAGGAATACGTATAATAAAATACCTCCTTCTTAAGGTAAAAATTACTCTGATTTTAATAACATGCAGCGATAGCGATTAATACAATAATTAAAACACTTTTTAGTAGCAATTCAGCGTTAATTTCATACAAAAACGTTGACGAAAAATGACAAAATAAGGTTAATAATTAGATAAATTGGTATTGCAATAAGTAATATGGTCTAATTCTGAGTACAAAAAATTCCATAAAAAGCCCACGTAATTGTCATGGATTAGATATTAGGTATTCATACGGCAATCGTTAAGTCAACATCAAACATGTTACTACGTCACGTGGCCCCAGCACACCTGCCTCAACACGTATTATTAGCTGTTTGTAGCTTTTCCTTGCTGAAAAATATAGGCGGAAAACCTGAGTAAATAGTATCATGAAAATATTGAATTTTACCTCAGTATACTTTGATTTTTATTATGGATTTTGATGTTCTTCATATCTACGACACTTATATTTATTAATATTATATGAAATTGTTTATTCTGTGAGTAGGCCAGAGATGGGCCAGGCCAAGGCATTAAGTCCGTCTTTGTACCTTTATTGTGTGCGTAAAGTTTAAATAAACAAATAATAGGTGGAAACAATTTTGTGCACCTCATATTTTTTTTTAAATATAAGCAAGTTGGAGTCGACAGTTCCTGAAAAGTAGGTACATATGTCAAAACTAAATCAGGGGTCATAGCCTCTTTTAAATTCCAGACATATTCTTGGTCAGATCATGTGAAGACCATTGATTATTGCGACATTGAAATACAGGTTTTATTAGGTAATCAACATAATGCAAGGCAATGTAAGTTCTATATTGTTGTGTTAGCTCTTTCATTAACTGATGTGATAAATAATTAATATTAATGAGGTTATAGCTAATATAACAAACTCTAGTATTAGGGACGACTCTGTGTTGCCTAGTTATACTAACAACATAGGGATTAATTATTTTTCATCATGTTGTACGAAGGAGGATCTACCTATAGTACCAACAACCTTGGAGGCCATGAACACTCAGGTCGAGTATTCTCTTCCTGCTAGAACTCAAATGGACATTCTAGACTCTTCGGTTGTAGTTGTGGAGGATACTCTGGATAGTTCTTTAAACTAGTCAGTAGGACAACAGAAGTTACCACTTTTAATAACCAGTTATTATTACTACAAAATAATAAAAAGGTATCTTCTGGCAATATAACTCTCAAAAATAATAAACTGAATGGAGTGCAACATACATTAAAATTATTAAATCAAAATATTCAAGGTTGCTCTTCCAAGTTACTGGAAATAGAATTGTTTTTGGAAAATACCAAGTTTGATGTCATTTGTTTAACAGAACATTGGTTAAAAGATCATCAAATAGTATCAATTAATTTTGAAAATTATTGCGTAGTTAGCTATTTCAGCCGAAAACAAATGATACATGGTGGGTCATTAATATTAGTTAAAAATTCAATAAAATCTAAAGTACGAAAAGACATCATCGGACTATCTGTTGAACACACCATTGAATTGTCCTGTGTTGAGCTAGATAAGCATGTTATAGTATGTGTGTACAGACCTCCAAATTACCAGAATCTATCTGTGTTTGATTCTGTAATGGAAGATGTGTTAAAGAAACTAAGTACTAGTAGCAAGTCAATAATCATATGTGGAGATTTTAATATTAATTTACTAGAAAATAACTCGAATACTGTCAGATTATTAAGTCTTTTTGGGTCATTTGATTTGTCCAACGTTTTTATGGAACCAACCCGAGTAACTGCCTCCTCTGCCACTTGTATAGATAATATTTTTTGTAATTGTGAATACTTACATAAAGATATCTTAAATAAGTTGCCATCTGACCACAGTGGACAAACTATAACATTTTGTTCCTATATGCCTCTTCAAAAAATTCAAATAAGATTTAGGCCAGTTACATGTACAAATTTAAACAAATTCAATAAGTCTTTGGCCAGTAATTTATGTGTTCAGAATTTTAATAATATATCTGACCCAAGTGAGTTCTACGCCGAGTTCTTTTTACTATTGAATAAGCAATTTAATGACTCTTTTCCACTACAAACTAAAAGCATTTTCACAAAGTTTTTATTTAGCGATTGGGCGACTCCTGGTATTCGCAAAAGCAGGGCAAAACTTTTTGAACTTTATGGCCTCAAGCAACATACGAATAATACAAACTTTCATCAGTATGTTGCAAAATACTCTAAAACTTTTAAAAGTGTGTGCAAAATAGCTAAAGCTCTTTATATTAGCAATAAAATAAAATCAGCTGATGATAAAATAAAAACTACCTGGCAAATAATAAATAATGAAACAGGTAGGAAAAAGCAGCGTAATACTGAGTTTAATTTAGAGACTGCACATGGCCGCATCAACTCAGATATAGAAATAGCTCAGGAATTTGAAAACTTTTTTGCTAATATTCCTCTCAAGACTACTTCATCATTAAATTCCTCAGCCGCGCTTTCTGCTGCCTTACTTAGAAAAAATGTAAAGGCATGCCCTTTAGAATTTACATTTCAGCATACAAACCCCCAGGCTGTTATAAAAGCTTTTAAAGATCTTAAAATCAAATCAACAGAAGATCTCTGGGGAATGTCTGTAAAAGTTTGTAGTTCTATTATCGATACCATTGCGCCCTATTTAGCTTTCATATTTAATTCTAGTGTGGACCAAGGAGTCTTTCCGGATCTAATGAAACACAGTAAAGTAGTGCCATTGTTCAAATCCGGTGATAGTAAAGAACCCAACAATTATAGGCCCGTGTCAATTCTGCCAGTTCTCAGTAAAGTGTTTGAAAAGTTGATGCTCAATCAAATGTTACGTCACTTTAATAAAAATTCCATCTTGCATGACCAACAGTTCGGTTTCACCAAAGGGCGTTGTACTACTGACGCTGGTGTCACCCTAATAAAGAACATTTTTAGCGCCTGGGAAGAAGCACAAGATGCCATTGGAATCTTTTGCGATCTCTCTAAGGCGTTCGATTGCGTAGAACATGAGACGCTTCTGCTGAAACTAGAACACTATGGAATTAGAAATACAGCCCTTGATTTACTTAGATCATACCTGAAAGATAGAAAGGTTAAAGTTCAAGTAAATGGTGTGAACTCGCTGGGGTCGGAAATGACAATGGGCGTTCCTCAAGGTTCGATATTGGGTCCATTTCTCTTTTTAGTTTATATTAACGATTTACCCCAATTACTTCAAAATCAACCGAAGATGGTGTTATTTGCAGATGACACTTCATTAATCTTTAAAATCAATCGACGCTCACAAAATCTTGACGACGTGAATAACTCTATTCTTCAGGTCCAAGATTGGTTTACGGTAAATAATTTGGTACTAAATGAAAAAAAAACCAAATGCATTAGATTTACATTACCTAATGTTAAAAGTAGCGATTGTGACATCATATTGAACGGAGAAAAGCTGGAATTTATTAAGCAGACGGTTTTCCTGGGAATCACGCTAGACGACAAGTTGCAATGGGGTCCCCACATAACAACTCTTGCGGGACGGCTAAGCTCGGCCGCTTATGCTGTTAGAAAGATAAGGCAGTTAACAGACGTAGAAACCGCGCGTTTGGTCTATTTTAGTTACTTCCATAGTATTATGTCGTATGGCATTTTACTGTGGGGTCGGGCTGCTGACATTGAATCCATTTTTATTTTGCAAAAGCGAGCGATCAGGGCTATTTACAATCTTCGTCGTCGCGAATCGCTTAGGGAACTATTTAAAAGGATTAATATTATGACAGTACCTTGCCAATTCATTTATGAAAATATTATGTATGTAAGAAAAAATAGACATCTTTTTAACAAAATAAGTGATAGGCATAATTTTAATACTAGAAATAAAGATAAAATAATTCAACCATTTTTTCGATTGTCAAAAGTACATACATCTTTTATGGGGTTCTGTGTTAAATGTTACAACAAAATACCTTGTGACATACTGCAATTAAATGAAAGAAAATTTAAAACTCATATTAAAAGTACACTTTGTAAACAAGCTTATTACAAATTAGAAGATTATATCAAAGATAAGGATGCTTGGAAACATGCTGGTCCTGCTCCACAGGACAATTTAGTGTCTAGACAAAATCAAACTGGTTGCTAAGTAAATTAGGTAATTTGTACCATATTATTTTATTATATTGGAATAACTTCTCACACATTGATTAATTTATTATTATTAACTTTTAGAATGTTTGTAAATATGTGAGCACCATGCACTTATGACATAATTAAGTTTACTTGCCACTGCTACATGTGTTTTTCTTTTCACCTTTTGTGATGTATTGTTTTTATTCTGGGTACATCGTCTTCACATAATAATATAATGTTATAATACATGTATACAAAACATTGTGAAACATTTTAAAAGAGTAACGGTGGAGTTTCTTGCCCATTCTTCTCCACACGAAACTACTTTTTGGAAGGGGCGACTAGAATCAGTTCTATTTCTTGTTCATTTTGACGTTCAAAAGTGCCATTCTTGTGCCTATTTGAAATAAATGTTTTGACTTTGACTTTGACTTTGACTTTGAATTAAAATGACAATAGCCATAATCACCAGTTGAGTTCAGATTTATGTCCACCACCTCCGTTTAAGTTCCGGTTAATCTACTATGGTATATATAGTACTTTTGGGTACGTAGGTGGTTCGGTTGGTGGTCCGTTGGTCATACCGGTCCCTGAAAGCCTCAAAATAAAGCAGTAACTTATCCCCAGATAAGGTGGCTTCTGTGCCCTAATTAAATCTTATAATATCTATCAAAAACAGAAAACATATAAAAACAAAACAGCAACTTATCCTCAGCTATGGCTTCTGTGCACACTAACAAACACTGTCCAGAGATTCTAAAGCAATTAAACTGATTTAGCGCTTGGATTGCTTCGCCCGCCACAGTTGACAAGGAATTTTAACTTGAAAAGTGTATCAGACGGAATTGCGAGCCAAATTGCCACAACTATCTAGCCGGATGCCTCAATTAAGAAGACCCTGTGTATTTGGTAGATTTACCGCTTAATATTTGCATGTTTTCGGAATTAGAAGTCTGGGGAACCGGCAGTTGTGTTCCTTTGAAAGCTTGAGCTGGTTTTCGTGTTTTTTTCATTACCTCGATAAGATATTTGATTCTATTAGTACATACTTACCTTTAAAACTTCGTTTGTTCGATAAATAAATAATTTCAGGGTTCCTAAACAAAGTTTGATATGCTAACATTTCCAATATTACCTATAACAAAACAGTATCGGGGCTATTTAAGTTTCCGAAACTACCTGTTCATACGTTGATTGAGTATATCGATAGGTGAAACATACGAGTCCTGTATTAAGCCTCACGGACAACTTTGACAACGGACGGACTCGGTCGCAATTAGAGAGGACTCGCCCTCCCAACATTTACATTTTAATTTAAATTTCAAACTGACGAGATTCAAGATAAATTGGACTGCGTATTTAGCGCAATAATTCGAGCCCGGCGCCGACTCGCGGTCTCCAAATTAAGGAGCAGGATAATTGTTTGCGTTATAATTAATAATTGACATTAATATTGTGAACTCGCAACGGGTTCGGGTAAACGTTGGATTTGCCCGGGCTGCGCTACCGGTAAACTTATTTCGGTGCGTAATTGAATAAACGTATATGCAGCATCGAAGGCGGCATGTTGCCAAAATGTTTACTACCTACAATTTTTCATTCAATTCTGTGCTGGTAAATAAGTGCTGTTGGTTTGACACATGGCTGGACCTTCGTCAAACGAATGCTGCTACTCTGCTAGATCATAATTACCACTCAGCATTCAAAGTGACTGTATTTTGTAGTCACTCACAGTCTGGTGAACAAATGAAAACGTACTTTAAAAGTCCGTCGAAAATATCCCGTTGTCGTTTGAACGAAAAAGCTATTTGGTCACAACAAAGATTCCAGGGAATTCCAATTTATAGCGGTATTTAAATTGCAGTAATAATTTAAGTAAAATATGTTGGGATTGGTGGATTTATTATATATCGCATGTTCACCAAATTGTGGCTGCATCGGATGTCAAAGGTGACCGCGATGATCGACATTCAATTATAAACTGCGGGACAAGAGTTGTCCAATATAAATTTTCTATAGATTGATTAAACTATAGTCATCATTTTGTTCGTACGTTCCGTATCGTCATTAAAATCATGTTTAGTTTTTGAAAATATTACAGTAAAACGGTATCAATATAACGCATTAGACAAAAGTACCTGCCTAACCAGAAAAACAAAATCTGATGAAAAATAATAGCAATAATTCACAGCAAAAAGTATCACAAAATCACGAAAAAACTCCGATTGCGCTTCGGCATCGACATTGGTATACGAATGAAACATTCGATTCGTTAGTGGAAAAAGGAAAATAATGCAAAATGCGGAGGATTGGAGAGAATGGTTCTCATAGGCGGATAACAAAAGGAATGCAATGGGATATCGTTTGATGGTCGTAGCGAGTCGTAGCGGCTCGTAGCGCGTAGCACGGCTCCGAAAACGCTCCAACTATTGTATTTTGATTGCTTGCCAGCGGCCTTTTATTGATTAGGTTGTAGAACCTGAACATAAGCAACATATTTGTAAACAAGATCTTTTAATTACCACCTATTTTGTTAAATACATACGGAATAAACGTAGCGTATTTTGCCGAGGTTCTACGGAGGCACAGATTTCATGAATTTAATTTCACTTACCTCTTGTGAAAATATTTAAATGTTAATTGCGGGAGTACCCTTTCATCTCGTTTATCCAAACTTTGTAAGGGGATTTGTTTACAATGTCCTTAATGATGCTCAATGTTGCGATAAAAGCTTTGTAATGGCCGTTTAACTCATAATTCCTATTATCTATTTCATACTGATTGCAGGTCATATTTCGTGATAAAACTTAATAATAAAAGCGTATATTTCTTGAGGTTAAAGGCGACGGAAGTGGGTTCAATAAATTATTATGTGTCGCCTTTTGAACGCGTAATAAAATATAGCTTCCATTATCAGAAGTTATTGTAATTTTTTCATCCGCTCGCTTCATCCTATTTGCATTTCAACACGTAGATGTAAAATTAACATTCGTAGCATATTATTGGAACATTATGTTTGGTAACGAAGCGTTCATTGAGGGAAAATACAAACGTGATGTATTTGTTTCAATGTTCATTGTACTGGAATGTAGACGAGCGTAAATCATAATATTAGCTTGTGTGTTATTCACATACATATTAAATATTTATCTGGAAATTCCTCCCTGCTATTTCGTGAACATTTTGGTTATATTTTTATTGTAATTAAATACGGGATTTGGATACATCGGAAGCCGGTAAATTACAAAATAAGTAAACAGTTTCGACCGTGCTTGGACAGTTTTTGAGTGGAACTAAAAAATTGGATATTAATATACAATTATCGGTCGGAACATAAAACGTTCGAGCGCGGCGCGTGCCCGCATAGATTCCGGTTCGTTTTGATCCCTTCTGGAATATTAAGTTTGCCTATTACGCCACTCGGTAATTCGAAAGCGTTTAGAGCGCTCCCCACAACGAATTTATTACTTAATATCACTTTGACCCGACGCCTGGCTCTGATTATGCATCTACTGAGAGTGGTAAATATATGTACAGGACTATATTGGATTTTTTAAAATTAAAGTTTGAATGATTTTATGTTCAAGCAACATTTTATGTCAGGTTATCTTAGGCTCCATCTGCGGCATATTTAAAGTCATTGGGAAGCAGTAGATGTGCGATCATCACTCATTATAAAACGTTGATGACGTTAATTTTCAATCGTCAACTTAATCGTGGTAGCTCTGAGATATTTACTATCGGTATGTGTAGACATGAAGACCTGACAGACGTTGTCCTGCCTTAACTATGATACCTACCTACCCTACCTACCCTACCTACCCTACCTACCCTACCTACCCTACCTACCCTACCTACCCTACTTACCCTACTTACCCTACCTACCCTACCTACCCTACCTACCCTACTTACCCTACCTACCCTTATTTTATATATAAGATTTAGGCACTTAATTTAATTTTTATCGCTTTGTAAACTAAACTCAACTCCCACATCCCGCTGTTTACTTGACTACGTAAATATTGCAATACGAAATGGATATGGATTGATACGTAATATACCTACATAAAAGTATTGCGCGACAATATTGAATTCAAACATTACTGAATCTTTAGTGGTGTATCCAATTCCTTTCCTAGCACATATCGTACATAACTTATATATAATGTACAAATGTAACCAAGTTTCTTTTTTGTATTGCCGTAAAAGTTTTTCTCTTATTTTTTCGCTCTCATTGGTGGAATTTGATGAAGTCTTCACGAGGATAACGGAATGGAAGTGAAATAGTTCCTTTATTGCTTCCCCACATTGTTGGAATTCGAACATCTGTGGGCTTTCAAATATTTTATCTCTGAATTTCAGCGCGAAAGAAAGAAAGTATGAATAGTTAATTATTCACTCGCGGTTCAACACACGAGTGACATTTAGAAACACCTGTCTATTCTCCCGAGGCTGAATACATGCCTTATTATTTAATGAAGTTTGAAATGGAAAGGATATTCTTGAAATCATTTGGAAAGCAATCTCGACGTGTGCGGTAGAGGTAGCGTTTAATTTGAAAAATATTGCCTTAATATGAAGATTCAGTGAATATCGTTTTACATATGAATATTGAAATGAGAAAATATGTATACATTCAAATGAAACTTTATGTTTTGATGACGGTCTGATATTGTTATGAAAAAATATTGGGTTGTATTTTTTACTGGATTTTAGAAGCTACACTTTATTTTATGTATCCCATAGACAAACCTAATTTATCGATATTAAGTTTTTCGAAGTCGAATTCTACCCTCTAATTTAACTAGTTTAGGCAATAACTGAGCAAAAGCTACAAGGTAATTATGTTCATACTATCGTTTCAAAAGATTTCATCAAAAGAATTTTCAGAAAACGCCACCTAACAAGCGTACTTAATGATAAAGGGATACCCTCCTAACTGGCGAAAACTCAAAAGACAAACGAATAAGGCCGAACAAAGAAATCGCTTTTACTCCGTTTTCCTTAAATATTTCCGTATATCGTGTACGCATTACCTATGTATGGGTATGTAAACCCGTATAAATTCTTTTAACGGCGTATGAATCAAGTGTTTTTACTTTCGACGGAGAGGCACATGCGTGTTGGCTTGAGAAATATTTGATTGTAGACTTACCCTACCTGTGCTTTTATACATTTATTTAATGAAGAAGGCATTCTTTCAATAACTTTTGAACGTTACCAATCACTAAAAGGGATGTGGAATATGGAAGGAATGTTTGAACCCTTGTCCGTTGTAATGATAAATGTTGAATTAACTTTTGGAGTTGTTGGAAAGCTTTCTCGTGATAATCAGCGGCGTTGACGTAGATTGTCAGGTCCATTACACTTATGGGAGTTCGTTGAAACTCACGATGGCGTTAATATACCAATCATCCTTTACATTTTCAAAGTTTGTTTATGATAATACCGAAAACGATATTTATGTGTTTTCTACTTAGCTTACGTTACGTGACGTGATAACGAATTGGTATGCAAAGCAGTGCGCAATTGTTTGTATGTCAAATAGCTTTCAGCGGTATCAAACTGCGTCCTTTACGTCCTTTGGCGTCGTATTACTCGCACACACAGGGCGATGGTTTAGTACCGTACCCCGCGTTTAGTTTACAAGAGAAAGTTTCACGATAAAAGTCTATCGCTGGCGGTAAAGTTGGCGCTCGCAGGCAGGCTGATCGCGCCGCCACAAGTAATCCACAAACGACGCCCTTGGGATAACAACTCCAAAAATAAATTATGTCGGATTTAATTGCAATTATGCTCGGTGACCGCAATGATCATCTGATGAAATCACAGCCTATAAAATACTGTACGAAACTTTTAACAAGTTCTGTTTTAATATCGTCGCGAAAGCTTTCTTATAATTGTTTTTTCTGCTCTACGACTTGTGAACTCGTGCAGAAACAATCGTGAATTCGAATTCCAACCTAGTATTTGTAGAACTACATAATGCATGTACATCGTTCGGCGAAATAAAAAAAAAGAAAACATAAAAGTGTTTTCCATTAGAATTTAATTAAACTAACAACCATTTACAAAATAACATGACGCGGTAAAAGTTTCGATAGTAACTCCGACTATTGATTTTTCAAAGGCTATCGCGGGCGGGAGCTTCGCTCCTGGATTTGATAAACTGAGGATTTATTAATGAAACAGAAAGCACGTTAATCTCTGTCCAGAGCACGGATCTGCTAAATGGGCCTTGAAATTTTAGCTCCGCGTTTTTTACGTGGATAGAGAGCTGGCAAAATAAAGATAATGGCTTTTGTTTTAGTTATTATACAGATTTATGAGGGCTTATACTTTAATTTGTTTAAGAGGTATCGGTGTCGTTGGCTTTTGTGTTATGAAAATTTAATATTGTTTTCGTTGTTATTGATAGCATTTTTTCTTGGAAGAGCATACTTCGTTTGTTTGTTATACGTAGCAATTTCGAATATTAAAATCATACCGTTGTAAGAACGTTTTTTGTGTAAACAATTGAGCGTAAGAAATAAAATCTGTGTGATATATGTATATTTTAAGCTTTTTACTAGATACTTGATCAATATTATACGAAAACATTTTTTAAATTAAATTACGAGTAAAGGGTAACTGAAGATAAGAAATAAATGATTGCACATTCATTTTCAGTACCTACTTTAGTTTTATTACTTCATTCTTATTACGAAGTACGAAAAATTCAAATTTTCGTAATGAAAGTGAATATTTTCGCTATATTGTTCGTTTGTCGGGGGCACTGCCTGGCACTTGTAGGCGTGCTTCACGTCGCCGTCTGACATTTCAATTATCGGCAGATGTTTCAGCTGTCTGTCATGTACTACGTCAAGCGACGGTGACACTATCATCATAATATTCAATAATCCACAGCAGAGATGGTTGCTTTTCCAGATAGAAAATGTGTGAAAGAGAAATGTTTTGAAGCCCAAAAATGACAGCATAGTCAAGAAGACGTGTTCTGTTACATTTACGTACGTTCTTAATTCAGGTTCGAATCCGAAATTGTTTCATTGCCTCTATTTATTAAACGTTCTTTAAAACGGTTAAAAACAACATGGTTGCGACAAACAGCGGCATGTCCTAGAACCAAAAATGCAAGGACATGTGACATCTACCAACCTGCACTAGGCACACGTGGTCGATTACGGCCCACTCCCTCTTATCGAGGCCAGTGTCCCCGTTGTGGGAACATTATAGGCTGATTATGCATTGAGTGGATGGATGACGACACGGTTGGCGTAGTGGTTGAGCGATTGACTGCTGCGCACTACGTCGCGGGTTCGATTCCCGCACGGAACAAATATTTGCACGACCTGCAAGTATTTGTTACGAGTCTGGGTGTTTTTCTATCTATAATATGTATGTATTTACAAAAAAAAAATGTATATAAGTAGTATATCAGCCATCTCGTTACCATAACACAAGCATTAGGTTGCTTAGCTTGGGACGATACGGCGCTGTGTGAAATGTCCAAGGATATTATATTATATTATATTATATTCAAAAACCTTTCTTTAGTACGCACTTGTGCAAAACTTCACGTTTCTAGACTCAGCGGTTTAAGTTGTATTACATTGCATTATACTGCATTGTCTGTCAGTCAGTGATTGAATTTAAGATTTTTCGTAAGGAAACTATTTTTTTTGTTAGATGTCGTAGCAAAATGATATATATGAACTCAGAACTAAACTTCGGTGCTATACCCACTCTCCTTTCAGAATGAGTGCTGTGAAAATAGTTTTCATATCGGATCATTTATGGTAACATGCCTTTTGTTATTATAAACAATATACATACGAATATCGATAAACGTGAAACAGCTTTCTATGGGTTGTTCATTTGCAATATTCAAAATCAGCACATGCTGTTTGTTTCGGGAGGTTCCTGCACATCATCAGGCGGGAGGAAACGCCCGGGTGTCACCACTGCGAGGATCGCCCAGAGGACACGGTAGAGCACACGGTGCAAACCTGTCGCCGTGTCCTCGTAGAGGCGATCGGCGGCGGCGACCTCTCGCGCCCGGCCCTGGTGCAAGCCATGGTCCGGGGCGAGAGGGAGTGGGAGGCAGTCACCTCCTTCTGCGAAAAAGTCATGCTCGCGAAGGAGGTGGCGGGATGGGAGAGAGAAAGGTCCTCCCGTCCCAGCCGCCGCAGGAGACGCCCCGGGCGTCGGGAGCCACGTGACGACTCCCGGCCACCGTAGGCGCGGGCCTGCGGACGGTGAGTAATGGGTGACTCACCGTCCGATCAGCACCAGACCCGTGCCGTACGGCGCGTATATGTTCCACGCGCGCCTCAAAGAGATGTCAGCATATGAAGGGGCCCCTCAGGGCCAAGCCTGCCGGGTAAGCGGGATTGTCCGAAAGGGTTACCGCTACCCCGGAACATAAAGGGCTACGGAAGGAACATGGATGGGTTTTAGTCAGTAAGAGTCTGACACTCCCTTCCGCTCCACCCAGAGCGGGAGCAGTCATTGGATGATTTCCCAGCCTTAAAAAAAAAAAAAAAAAAGCACATGCTGTTATTACATAACTATCCCGGGCCCATGTCTCAGAGAATATGTGTAATGAAAATGAAACTTTATGTTTTTTTCGATGTAAACAATATAGTGCTTCTCAAAATCTATTAGGTATATAGAAACCAGGTTTGAGATATTTGACGCCCTACATTTGAAATATGCCATTAATTGAATCCGGATAACTATGTACAATTATTCTCGTATACAATATAAGCCACTTTAACCTGTAAACCGACGAAAGGGGTCAATATGACCTGTTTAATTCAATGTTCTGTAGTTTCCGTACCCAAGAACACACAGCGGTATCCGTAGGCACGTAAACTTAGATAATACCTGCTTACCTATTCCGCGTCAGGACTAATTAATAATGGAACGTACAGTGTAAAAGCCTGTTTAATTAAATTTGTCTGCGTCGTATATTTGAAAGGAGAACGATTAACATCTTGAAAGCGTGCGGTGACGAACACGGCTCACATCAGCATAATCTGAGCTCGCTTCAACGCCAATATTCACGAGAGGATAGTATGCAGTTTATGGATTGTTAATCGAGTGAGAAGCAATATATTCGAAAACCGATAAAATAAAACTGCTTAGAAGAGCACAGTCATTAAATACTCGTAAGAGTGAAGTTATACGATGTCGAAGTTATGGTTACAGGAATCTTTCTTTTTGTGCTATATTTTGAATTTAAGTAGATAGCACTTTAAGCAGCATGCTTGATGGATAGTAGATAAAATTGATATCAAATCAATAAGATAAATCCCAAATATTAGTATTTTATGCTTCTATGTATCAGAAGGCTAACCAGTACCGAACCAAAAATGGATAATTCAACGTTAACTTGAACACAATTCGAGCTAACTATAAATAGCATAATAATAACGGTTTTGAATTTGAAGACAACACCGGTTTTACCAGAGCCGTCGGCATTGGGCCGGGTACACATCAGTCACGCTGAGCCTCACTTGTACGATACTATCGCTACAATCCCTTACTATGCGCCGACAGCCCATATGTTCACGTAATTTGTCTTACGCAAGCAACTGTCTCCCTTTTGTATACCATGATGATGGTTTAATTAAAATGTCTATAGAATTATTGGCTGTGTCGAGTTCTGTAATTAGATTTTAATGTTTTGGTCTGGTGGGGATCGACCACCTCAAACGCAGAACGATGACGTAGCATTTTGAGTTTCTAAAAGAAATCTTTTTGTTCAGTTCGTCCACAGTTTTATGAAATAATGGCTTCCACCCGCGACTGGGACGTCTGGGAGCTTTTTTTTTGGTAATAATATTTCGCAAGTCTTTCTAGGAGGTTATCGGTAGCTTAATCGGACTTCGGACAAGAAAGTATAGATAAGTTATATGTATACAACTTATTAGGCTCAGGTGGATGGGAAATTGCAGCGAGCCTAGGCGGCGAGGACAGCGGTCTGTTTTTGTGTTTGCGAACGGTACCGAAATACGTAGCGTTGGATGGCCTCCTAAAAGCGGGACCTACCGCTGGATGCGGGAAGCATAGAACCGGTCGAAGTGCCGGTGCTTGAGGAAGGCCTATTTCCAGCAGCGGATGTCTTTCGGCTGAAATGATCATTATGATGATAGCAGATAGTCAAAGAAACGCTTTGAGAGAGGTGTCATGAACTGCTAAACGGTGGGCATTCTGAGATCCAGATGAAGATTCTCTTTGCGAACCATCGGCTCTCGTGACCTTTCTTAAGAAACTGTTCGGGAGAGTCTGCATCCTATGGAGATACCATGGCTTAACGTTGCGGAGACAACGCCCGCATCGGTTATGACCACGGTGTAGATGCGCAATTTGCACTTCAGTGACAATTTGCTGCTCGCGGTCAAAATGAATTGGAGCCAACTGAGACTGAAGGGGACGCGCAAACGAGCCATCCTTATGTGTTCACTATGGAAAGTTGGCGGTCAACACCTAGGTGTTTTTCTCGCGTTTCCCAAGGCATCAGTATGCCATGCATAGAGATCGGACTGGGTGAAATTTGTAGTTTTGACAACACTACATAGTAGAAAGCAAAGTCGCTTCCCGCGTCTGTCCTAATGTCTGTATGTATGTATGCTTAGATCTTACAACAGATTTTGATGCAGTTTTGTTTAATATATAGAGTGATTGAAGAGGAAGGTTTAAGTGTATAATTTATTAAGGTTTGCGGACGAAGTCGCGGGTAAGAAGCTAGTAAAATATATACTATGACACTCGGCAATGTTTTAACTTCCGATTAATTAGAGATTTTCAAAGTCTGACCAGTACTTCCGAACACTACCCCATACATAAAATCTACTTTTACCTCTTTATTTATAATATTATATTATAAATAAGAGTTAAGACTTATAGTACCTTTTTCATCTCGGAAACTCGATTGGCTGTAGTCTACACAGGTTGAGCGTAAGAAACTCTGTTTCCCATCTGTATAAAAGCACGTAAGCTCATAAAACAGTACATAATGCAGACAGACAGAAGGCTCCCTTCACTCACGAGACATTATCGCATCATAAATTCTTTCACGAGCCAGACGGAAAGAAAACGAGCCATTTTGACATGTTGGCGTCCATTCCACCAGTTTTATGCTATAAAACAATTCTCAAAAGAAAATATAAATAGGAAGTTGGCTTGAGTGGCAACTGAGCCGTGAAACGACTGGCACACGATTTCGATTTCGACGCGAAATATTAAATTAACGTCGCCTTTCCTATTCGGTCCTGTAAGTAAACATTTGTACGTAACACGGTCTCCACTTCATTTGCACGAACGGTAAGTCTCTGGAAGTGTCTCGGGCGCAGTTTATTTTTCTCAGTGAATGCGCCATCGCCAGGAGGCAGTGTTTTGTTTTCTGGAGCGTCCTCCGCTCGATTAGTCGTTTCCTTTTTATTCACAGACACGTGCGGAAACCAGATGCTATCGATGTACTTCGACTGGTTATTTACAGTTTGTCTCCGTTTGATTTTGTATTTATAAAACCTCTCTTCGAAGTGTATTGAAAATGCAGGAAAGTTCGAAACACTTTATTGTTTTAACGAAATTAATTTCAACACTGTTCCGCTTTACTTTTAGCAAAATTGTATTCCAATTAAAGTTTAATTACGATTTACAAAAATACGCGAAAATAGGGCAAAGAAAAATTATAAACATTAATTTAAAACCGATGAATGTGGAGCAGTGTCAATGAAAAAGTGAGCCACTTAACTAGTTTGAACTAGTTCCTAGAAAGATTAAGCTAATAGTGAGTGCAGTCGCGGGTAGTGTAGAGGAGCGTACGAAAGGTTTAACCACGTCAAACAGTTGTGTCCACAGCTTTTATTGGTTAAGTTTCGGGCGCACTATTGTGATAAATAGTGTGTATATGTAGATGTAGAGATTTCTAAACTAACCATCGGCATCGGTCTGGCGTTTGTCGTGACATCAGCATTATTTGCTGTTTAACTTTAAATTAGGTACTTATTATCAACTGTCCAACCATAGGCTACACAAGTAAGGCTTTTATGGTAGTATATTAATTACACTAGTTGCTAAGAATAAGTAACGAATTCAAAATACATACCTACACACAAATCCATAACATACCGAAGTACTTACCTACCGAACTTAAATGACTAAATTGCTTTATCATTTCATCGGTCGATCGGAATTTATTGTCAATAATCGTTTACGTCATTAGCGACTGTGTTTTATATTCTAAACGTTCCCTCCGTCAAAGAAAATGGCCTGTAAAATACTGGGCAACGAACCGATCGATGTGTACTCACAATGGAATCTTTTTAATATAAAAATGAAAGTATTTTAAAAATGTTTTCATATCGAACCATTCACTGGAAGAGATATTAAATGTTTTCAGAGCGCATTCACATGTTATACACATTTATCGATACATATATTTTTTCGTAGCACTTTCGTAGACCCTGCTACGAAATTACCCAATGATACTCCTGCTTTTGTTATTCGTCCAAAACATACGTAGATGTTAAAATATAACCTGTTTGAGTGTGTTTTGTGTGTTAAGTTACTGATAAAACACACTACATAATACGTAATTCTGGCAAAACAACAGTAGTTGAGGTTAAGTAACTACTTTTATGCCTGAAACCGCAAAATCAGCATAATCGTAGATTTTGGAATTAGCGAACTCGAGAGAGAACTGTAAAGATACTATAGAAGAAATTTTAATAAACATGTTTATGAAATTCTCTGACACTAACAAAATTACAGCTCTTCAGTGTTACTTACCTCATAATCAGAGAGTTATTCACAAAGTATACGCATTGTCTGCTCAATAGAGAACAATTAGGATTCCCTTGCCACCCTCCCTGTTTCCACACCCCACACGTCGGGCGGAAAAGGGACTTTTTCTTTTTATTGTCCGTTAATTGCTCTGATTGGTGCGATGGAACGAAATAAAGCCGCATTCGTGGGGATTTGTAGGCTCGCCCGCGTTCAAACGTAGCAGCCTCTAATTTAGACTTGATTGTAAAACGGCTCCGAGCACTTTTGCTTTTGTATTTTCTGTTTTATTTAGTTTTTATTTTTATTTAAATTACAGTATTCTTGAACTTGATCGAGGAAACAGATGAAAGAGGAATCGAAAAGTTATTTCGTTGTAATCGTATTCAGAATTGGGTGTTCTTTCCGCTCCGGATAAAATGTTAAATAAGGGAACGCTGAAAGGATAAAAGCTATCCATATGTATTGTATTCGGTTTTTCTGTAATTTATCAACTTGATCATTCATCAAGTGACCGCACGAGCACTAAACTAATTAACAGTATTGCTGCAGAACGAATCTTCTCACTTCACTCAGTATTAATCGTTTAGGGAGCGGCCCTCATCGCATTGCGGAGGGGACACGAACAACTACAAGAACTCTAATCTATTGTAGTTGAAACTGAGGAACAAAGCGCTGCGACAGTGCCAGCGAGTTATTCCGATCTAAGGCTGTTAGTTCATTGCAAGTGGCTAATGGCTGAGGTGAGTGCCTCCAACTATCTACACGTAGGTACTCGTAATTCAGTTTCCTACTGACGTAATATTCATGTATGTGAGCTACGGCGATGAATTTATTACTAGGGTCGATTCTGAGTATATCGAAGAGTTATTACTCTTGAGAGAGCAGTAAACAGAATAGTACAGATATCTTTGAAGGAAAACAATCCTGGGTATTAAAAGATTTGTATCCGATGTGAGTTGTATTGAAAAAGCCGGGGATTAGAAGCGTGACGTGTGTTGGGCTTATAATACTTACCGAATAAAAATGAGATTAGAATTCAGTATCCGAATTACGTATCCTTCCAATACAAAAATAAAATCATTATGTGAATAAGTGAATAAAAATGCGAAAGTATCTGTGTTCGCTACCCTCTTAGGCCTAAACCACTGAGCCGATCGATTTTTTAACGATTCAATGGTTGACAGATATCCTGGGACCTGAAAAAAAGCACAGCTACTTTTCATCCTAACATTTCTAATTAAAAAAAAATATAATTTCATGAAAAAAAAAACTAAGTTGTAGGCAAATACAACTACAAAATACAATTTTATTAATGGGGCTACACCGGTACTTAGTAAGATTCTTCTTCTTTTCGTGTGGTTAGTGACTAACCTGGTGTCAAAGTTTTAATGCTGCCCATGGGCCTCCGACTTAGCATCACATACTGTTGAGAAACATCTCTCAAGCATGCCGGTTTCCTCACGATGTTTTCCTTCATCGATTTCTAAGCAAGTGGTCGTGATAGTTGTAGAGTTTTGAAGCAGTGATAGCCTAATGGTATGACCGTCGGACTGCCAAGTCTTAGGGTGTCGAGTTCGCAAGACACGCACCTCTGTCTTTTCAGATTCATGTGCATATTGTACTTACTAAGTGAAATAGCAGTGTTTAAAATGAAAGCTGTGTCATGGCGACACCGCAACCTGGCTGGCTGTCACCTGGGAGACGATAGCAAGAATAACGAAATCACATCTCCATGCTTTGTGTTTGTGCAGAGTACAAGCACAGGTGGCTCTCATAATCAGTGTGTTTGCATCAGGGAATGTGTTTCTAGGACATTCATATTTCTATGATTATACCCCCGGAATTTTCAGTCTTTGTTTTGTAAATTGTTAAGTAAACGTTGTTATTGTTAAGTACACAATAGTTAAGTGACGGTTCCCCTTGAAAGCGTGATACCCTGTCTAGTCAAGCTTTTTAATTAATATTGCTATCTTCAAATGCTTCTGAAAATCATTTGCATTTCTCGGCCAAAAAGTTTTCCAATAAAAACAGCTTATTGCTTGATTCTTGCCGTAGGTAGATGATTGTCCGAAAGGGTTACCGCTACCCCGGAAAATAAAGGGCTAAGGAAGGAACATGGATGGGTTTTAGTCACTAAAAGTCTGACACTCCCTTCCGCTCCACCTAGAGCGGGAGGAGTCATTTGATGATTTCCCACCCCACAAAAGAAGGTAGAGAATGGTCATTAATTTAATACATTTGTTTGATTTTATTCAATGAAGCAGAAGGGTAAATAATAATAATAATAATATACTTGGACATTTCACACAACGCCATATCGTCCCAAGCTAAGCAACCCAATGCTTGTGTTATGGTAACGAGATGGCTGATAGACTACTTATATACATTTTTTTTTTGTAAATACATACATATTATAGATAGAAAAACACCCAGACTCGTAACAAATACTTGCAGGTCGTACAAATATTTGTTCCGTGCGGGAATCGAACCCGCGACATAGTGCGCATCAGTCGATCGCTCAACCACTGCGCCAACCGTGTCGTCCATTAAAATAAAATACTAATCCACTTACATAATACATTACTAAACGTACATAGGTAACATACTTGTAAATACACAATACGTTTTCTCATTCGACTGAGTAATCGAACGATTGCGAAGAAATATTATCGACGGAGGCTCGTAAGTCGCAACCCTTTGAACGTAAAAGTTTTTTTATTCCACTACTAAAACGCTGTAACTCTATCGTCGACTCGATTTATTGAAAAGAAAGCGACAATGTCGTGTAGGTTTCTTGAACATTCATGGAAATGAAGGTTTATGAATAAGGCGGGTAGGTAGAATACCTACTGAAACAAGATACGCTAAGGGTAAGTGCTGCAGAGCCTAAGTGAAACCTTATGTTGAACATGGCTGGTAAATAACTGACAGCATTCGACCTTTGAAATTAATAGAATAGTTTGATAGGTTTTTAAAAGAAAGGGGACTCTGTCACTAGCCTGTGGCTTGACGGATGTATTCGGGAAAAAGTAATATAATTGATTAACTATTGTCCGTGCGTTTATATTTTATAGGATAAGAAATCTCTTCACACAAAACAACATGTGAGTCCCCTAAGTGAAAGTCCCCCTGACCTTCACAGTACCTAAGTGATGATCTGTACTTATAGAAACTTTATTAAACCTTGCATTAACATTGCGTCATAATTATCATGAAGCAACTTAATTAGAATTACTTCAAGCTTTTATCAACGCGGGCAACTCATATCTTTCCCTAACACGGAAAGGATCGTTCTTAGCTATAATTTACCAACAAGCTGTGGGCTGCGTTTTCATCTGCGTAAATTTTGTATTTTATCATTTAAAATGCAAACTACACTGTGAAAAGTAGTCTATGTCATCCTCCAAGTCCGTGGTTACCTATTTGTAAATTTTCGTAAGGATCGGTTCAGCGGTTTAGTTGTGAAAAGTTTACAGACTGACAGAGTTACTTTCGCAATAATAATATTATTACATAAATATGGACTCAACGTAGTTTTCTTATAATTCTGTTTTTATAAAGTTGCTGAGACACCCCGTATACTATATTATTCGCGCCGTACCGACAAGGGAGTTGGATTTACGGTCGGGATGCAATGAGCCGACCATTCAGAGTGGCGTGGCCGGCCTTCATTTTGCATGATATTAAACTGGAAAAATAAAAAAGTTGATATAAAGGGAAACTTGGTCGGGGAATTATCATGAAAAGCGGAGGTGCTGCAACGGTGCCTAGGTACCTAGGTAACTTCGAGCGACGGCTTTTAGTTTGTTTTCCCGGTGCAATATTTGGACATGATATATTTTTTTGACGGAACCATTTAGTTACTTTTAGTGTAGCCTCAAAATGAACAGTTTATATGCAGTTCCACAACTAATACTTGTCGCCAGGAGTGGATGTTAGTGACGTTGAGTTCTTTAGCTCTGATAGTTTAAAAATTTTGTTGCATATTTGCGTTATTTTCATGATTCAAAATATGTTGTTCGCGTTTCAGTTAGAATCATAAAATGGAAGATTTGGTAGTTAGTAAAACAAGAAAAATGTTCCAAATCAAAGCCGCCGTAACTTAGCACCTACCAATTCGTTACGCTTGAAGAGCGCTAGCTGTATAACACGGGGGCGTGAATTAAATTACAGTAAATCTATATTCTATTTATTAAGATGTATCCAGTTTATCCCAGAGAAAACTTGCGCATTACTCTGCGCTTATTCTAACACTGTTTTTTTTTCATTAAATAAAAACTTTACAATTCTTATTTAAAATCCGAAAATGATCGCATACAGCCAGAGTGATTTTCCTACCAGCCAGTTGCGACATTGCATGAAACCTTTTCAGTACCTACTAATGGTCTACTTTCTAATTTAAAATCCGAATTTGTCCCTGTTTCCTACCCGGCACAGTGGGATTTCATTAGACATTTTACGTACGGACACAAGTAAGTAGAACAATCCGTTCATGTTGTAGAATTAATCAGTGGCCGGCGTCGAGTCTCCCTCCATCTCTCTCCCCGTCACCGCTTGAATTATACCGATATTGCATTTTATTTACATTTTTTATTATTACGCCTGTTTAATGAAAATACTGTTTAGTAACACGCTACAAAACGTAGCGTTTTTATAAAGAGTTTTTTGTCTATTGATAACCTTACACATTAATTCTGGGTAGGAACGATAGGCGGCACGCCAGTGGTAACAAACCAAATATAATATATAAGCTGCCATCAAAATGTTACTGATTTGCGGCTTACTGTGGAACATTCAAGCATTTTTTTACGTTAATCGAAAACTGAAACGGCCCTTAACTTTCTCTTTCCCGTTAGGTAAATAAATTCAATAAATTCCAGAATTTCAAATAGGTACGAGTATCATCCGTAGACTAGAGAAATCACAGGAATTTCAGCTTAGTTACCGAAGTTATTTGTTGTAACCAACTTACCACAAATAATTTAGGAAGGAATACTCCTTGCTCCTTCGAGTACCATCGTCGTTCCTGAGGTACCAAACTGTTTGCTCTTCTAGTTTATCTTAGCGAACACTGACTTATTCATATTTCGGTACAAAATCGATTTGCTTGGACAGACTTGGACAGACAGATTCGATTAAGGATATGTATCGAGAACTTATAATCACTCGGTTGGACACATCGATATATCAATACTTAATTAGCCATTGCTCACAACCTCGGCCTCGTCTGGTAAGAACTGCACGTCGGTACCTTCAAAGTTTTATGTCTTTTGAATTAAAACCTTGAAGTTAGTATGAAAGGTTTTAATTAATACATCAAGCATTTCAAGCTAGCCTCTACACTAATATTGTAATGCATTTCAGGGCTGATCAATTGCCATCTGTTCAGTCGCGGTTTGACGCTCGAATTGAAAGCATTATTCATTTCCAAATAGTATTGGCCACCGAAGCCTGGATTAAAATAGTAGTCATCTCGTTGCTTTATTACGTCAACACATTCCTAATGAGCGAGTATCAAAGTTACCGAGCTTCTAAGTAAAACATAATAAGTATAGACTGGGCAGGAACACTAATGAGCTATGAAGTTTGTTCATAATCTACACAAGAAAATACAACTTTAAAGATACTATGCGCTTCTAGGAAATGTATGAAATCCCACGTTGCACATCACAGTTTACTTTTTTTGACTACAGAAACTGAATACAAAAAGAATTGTTGTTCTACACAAGTACGGCGCACATACTAACAATGTAAAGTACCTAAACATAAAATACACACACTAATACAAAGTACCCAAAAGACTCAATCAATCAATCAACTCAGCCTATCTAGCTAGGATATCCCCACACTACGCTTGCCGGTACGTGGTCTCTACTCCAGGACCTAAAGCCTCACCAAAGAGACTAGTATGCGTTATATGAAAACAATAAAAACAAGAAGAGAAAAAAAGTTTCACTGTCAATGAATAAAACTAACAAAATTATCAGGACAAGAAAAAATATACAGTGTGTTAGGTTAAACGATACTTACAGCTTGTATAGTACTCATGGAAATCAACAACTTTGTCCATGGAACCAATTCTGAAATCTGAATAAAATTTTGCGAACATAAATGTACTGAACAGCAGTTTTTTTTTTCATGATTTCAGGTATGGTTCCATAGTTAAAGTTCTTCATTTCCATGAGTATAGTACCCCCGTGAAAGTATGTCCCTTGTTTAACGTAACACACTGTATAGATAATAATCCTGATGAGTAAGTATGTAGGTTATAGAGTCTATAATTCGGCAACCCTGTTCACTCTGCTCTAATTTGAAGATAGTAATCGCGTTCGAGATACGAGTCGAGTGGCGCTGCGTGATTTACTAGTGTTGTCGCCTTAGTTAACGAGGGAAACTTTTTGCGCACAGACTACACGAGAATAAATTAGCTAAATTGTACTGTCAACTGATCCGCCTGTTAGTACCCGCCTGTTTAATGGTCTCTATAACTTTGTAATGTTAGAACTTGATCAAATTAAATACAGAGACTGGAGGCCAGATTATTTTAGAAACTGGAACGCGTTTTTTATTATTAAAAGTTTGGTACAAACCTACTAATTCTACAATACAACATATTTTTTTGGATAAAGCAATTTTAAAAATAAAAAAATGCGAAAAGTGCTGAAAATTTCTAGTAAATGATTACGTTACAGGCAAGACTTGCCTTCAATTTTATCAATGTAATTGGAGTGATTTCACTTGGAACTGTTTCATACTGTAAGAAGATTCTAGAAAATCACCTATGATTCTGCACTTCGCCAAATAGCAATATTTGTTTAGGTAGGTACTATCGAGCATTCACAGTTCCAAATCCAAAACAAGGATTCTCAAAGCAATGGAAACATGATTTCCAGCAATATAAAAACATTACAATTCCGTATTGGCAGTAACATCCAACTTCGCGCACAGTTCACGGAATCAGACACGTTTAATCGCTCAACTATCAAAAGCTGGTTCAGGTCACTAACTCCTAGTTCTGAATTGAAGACGTTCGAACTGAAATCGAGGGTAAAAGTGGCACTGGGGAGCTTAAGATGGCGAACTGGTTGACCTAATATTGAATGGATGAACGAACGAAGGAGCGATGCGACGCTCAGACCGATGTTATATCCATTCGTGAATGTCAACGTTTTAATCGAATTGAGCTTGGATGTAAGCTAGTTAATTAGGTTCATTTTGATTAATGTCAGCTTTAAAATTAATACTGCAATATGTTCTATGTAGTGATTGTCGTAATTATAGTTAGATAGTATTATTTTATTTATTCTATGTGTAGGTACCTACAGGTCTCCAAAAGTGATAATGCGCATAGAAATCTTCGCCACTGTTCGGCAACGGTCGTATTTCCCGAACGTCGGAAGACGATATGTATATAGAGTGGTTAAGTGCATTTTCTTCATGCATAATTTAGTAAGATTATGTGTTTTGTCCTAAAAGAGATAAATATTGATTTATCAGTAACGAAATTTGATTCAATAATTCCATGTAAGTAAATAGCGAGCTATAATTCATATAAGCCTAAATCTGATTTTTAATATGTTTTTTCTAGTACTTAATATGTATTTTACGTAGGTACTTTTATTTTTTTAATATTGAAAAAACGTGAAAAATGTTAGTATATTTATATATTTTACAAAATTAACTATTTAAATTTGAATAAGATAATTAAAGTTGAAATTAAATTCACCTTTGAAAACAAAACCAAGAAGGGTGTGTAATAGCAGCTCTATATAATTCCAGACAAAGAGAACACGTGCAGTCACCACCAATATAACAAGACGACTGACGGACCTTTGACTGACCGCCGACCGCCCGAATTGTTTTCGATTGTGTACACATGATATTGACTCCTATTTCTTTCGAACAAGGTGCAAAATGCAAGGGACTCGAACGATTCAATGATTCGGGTGTTTCCGGGAATACGACAATTAGCGAAGATCTGCATGTGCATTATTAATTTGGGAGTACTGTACATAGATATATTAAATGTATCTCACATTTAGAAATGTAAAGTTTTGAACAATATATGGCAGAGCTTACCTATTCAATACGTACCTACCAAAAGGTAAGCTTATCTTTCCAATAGGTAAGCTGTTCAGAATCAAATTGTAACACAGACTTTTAGTTGTTCGAGTCAAAGTAAAAACAGAACCCCGTATATATCCCTACGCCAAACTTAGACAATAAACAAGTTCAGTCAAAAGCAAACTTACCAACTTCTTTTCATAATATCGTGGTACACTACCTATAAATTTTAGTATAACTTCTTATGCTTGAAACAGACCATACATTTCACGAAAGAATACGGCCAAAGCAAACTTATGTCAGTATAATCATTAATTCAAGTCCCCAACTGTACTAAAGTTGGCACAAGTGAAGCTTGCCAATACAATTTGTAAGTCGTGTCAGGTGCTAAAAACTCCGGAGCACCGGAGCGGAACGAACTAGACAGTAAATCTGTATAAATTCAATCTCAGCAAGTTTGCCTTGCAGTAAGCTCGGACTAACTTTTATGCTTGGATTTGTATCTACTCGTAATTAATACTAAAGTACTGTAATCATGACAGTAACTCACTTACTAAATATTTGCTCCTACAACTTGCTAATTGAGTTTCGAGATTAAGCTTGGAATATGAACACGATAAATATAAATACGTTGCAAGGAAAAAATGTATTAATTGTTTTGGGATAAGTACCTAGAGTATTTAATACCAATATCCAAAATGAAACATTAATTACATCAAAATGAGTTCGATTTGTAATTGAAATAAAGTTGTGTTTACTCTCCGTTAGAGGTTTAATCCGTTTTTGTAATACGTGGATCTAACTCAAATGCGGAAATTTGGTATTTTGTGAATTTACATGTTTCTAGAGTTGGGTTTAGTTTCACCTTTAGCAAAGTTAAATTATTTGACGCCTGCCGCCATAGTGCGGCACAACACGATTGAGCGCCTTGAGAATTACTTCGCGCAATTCGGTAACATTAATAAAGCTACAGGCGTTCTTCATTTAAGTTCATTCATTTGGGTCGTTTCAAGGAAAAGTTTCATGTAAATTTTACACAAAGGACCCATTTTTTTTGCGACTTTTAATATTTTTTGGAAATTCACGATACTTGTATTCAAAAGTTTACTTATAAGCAACTTATCTATACACGAGGGTGTTATGACAAGCACATTATATTGATGAGAATTTATGATAAAATTATTATTGATCGAAGTAAAATACAAATAAATAAGTCTTTACTTAAACACATCCCTGGCATAATTATTTAGTCTAAGCTAGTTTTTGTCTAGTAGGAAACAACCCTATGCATTAACTGTGCACAAATCGTTTCACTCGCGTCTTAGAGTCTTCATTTATCAAAACGGATAGAACTAACATACTTGAAAATGTATAAATTCAAATATAGTGATATATTATTATTATTTATCAAATTCAGATAACAATATAGTCAATTTTTTTAGTAAAATATCTAATAACAAGTGTTAATAGTTAACAAATAAGGATAATAATAACAAACACACTCTATTGTACCTTGTTGTTTGTTTTTATTATGAGGGTGAGGCTGAGGTTATAGTAGCTTTTTTTTAAGGGTGGTAAATCATCAAATGACTCCTCCCTCTCTAGATGGAGCGGGTGGGAGTGTCAGACTCTTACTGACTAAAACCCATCATGTTCCTTCCATAGCCCTTTATGTTCCGAGGAGGTTATAGTAGTTAACACATATTTTAACAAACATTCACTAATTATTATTTTTTGTAAAGAATAAACTATTTAATATAATATGTATTAATAACCTATCAATTTGTTAAGTGTGTATTAGCCCTGATTCCCGAAACAGGGACGTACAGCTATTATTTCCGACGTATAGCGATCCCTCTTCACTTTCATCCCAGCCTTGTACATCATAATACTTTGCGCCGGCATTTCCTCAACACGTACGAAGTATTACAACACCCTTTCGTTTTTTCCGGTTGACCTTGGGTCGAGCACAGTTCCTGTACTAAATTGGGTTACTATCGGGTCTTAAAATTAGTTGCAATTAGTTTAAAAAAAGGTAACCGTGTCCTTTCTCACAGCTTCGGAGGGATTCCGAGTTGTAGAAGAATTCCACTACTACTTATTAAGGTGAAAGCTACAGGGTAGCCAACGAAATTCAAAGTTTTCTTTCGCTTTTTGCAATAGGCAGGTCAGGTTGTATGTTGATAAAAATATGATTATTGACTGTAACAAACAAGTTTTTACAGAATTATACTCATTGAAATCATCTATACAACTGTCTGTAGGTACAGATTACTCTATTCTTCTCGTAGTGTATCGATGGCAAACAATGTTGTGACAGTTCAAATATTGTATTTTTAGCCCAAAATTCTGTCCCGCGAAAACCGTTCACTATACAGTCTTAACTTCCTTAGGTGCACAGTTGACAAGTAGAAAGATACAAGGTGTGCCATTGTCTCTTGCCATTAATTAATTATTTCTTCAAATATTACTTCAGCACATCTCCCATAATCGGAATACAAATGGAGGATTGCAATTATCCCCGTAATTGACAGTCTGATTTGTGGTCTCTATTTGTTCCTAACTCATTATTAACAGATTCATATAGACAGTTTTTGATATTATCTCTAAGTTATCGTCCACTTCATCTAAGGACCTCTTATAATAAAGGTACTCACAGGCTGTAGTAATTAAAAATTGTCAATTCATTAGGTCCGACATGTATGTTGTCTTATTGGTACAAAATACACAAGTGTGGCTATGGCTCTACATACATATATAGAGTAGACATGGAGGATTTCGATTGAAAAGGGTCTTGTCAATGTCCACTTTTTGTTTTCGTAAATATCACAAGATATTTTGTTACATAAACATTATCCTCGTCATATCTCTTTTATTATGTCAGTAATATTTGTTAAATTGATTGTATGAATCGTCCTTTTTACTTAAAAAAAGCATTCATAGCATCCTTGGGTTCATTCTTAGTCTTTCGTGATCTTGGTTATGCTGGTGATGTAGGCTATGAATTTGAGGTATTTTTCCTAAGCTGCCTTTAAAGGTCGACGCTTAGTGAGGCGATAACTAAGCTTACCCTTGCTTACCACACGATCAAATCACTAAATATGGGTCTGTCAACAAAACTACAAAGCACTTACCTATTTGATCGATACCTACGCGGGTGGTTGAAATTCGAATCTCGAACGCTTTCATTTTTTTCTCCAGCGTCACAAGGAACGATGGTAAAACCTTTATTCGTCACTCATTTCTTTGAAAGTCTGATAGCTACCACAAAGGTACAGATAAAATCGGCAGCCAGTTATCGGAGGCGTGCGATCTTTTGTACCCTCGAAAAGGATTTGTAAGCCCATCGAACCGTATTGCACCTATAGACGGTCTTTTAGGTAATTCGATCGGCTTATTGCTTATTTTAGAAGATTATTTAGCTTGTCTCTGGTTTTCTTTACGTTGGAATGTCTAGTTCTGTATTTGAAAATAAATTAAAGTTTGTTTTTGGCAAAGACATACGAGAAAATGAAGAATAACTCTATTTTCTGAACTAGGTGTCTTTGGTTTTGGATAAATATAGTTTTTGCCACTGACCTCCGAAATTAAAATTATTTTTCACTTGTAGTGTTTTTTTATGTTGGTTGATGCATTTTTAGTAAAAAAAGTTATTCGTTTTCACTTTTTAGTTGTAATACAGGTCCCACACAAATTCATATAGGTACCGCTGTTTGCTAGATAATTATGTAAACAGTGACAGATAGTTATTATAACATCATCAACATGCATTAAGTAGAAAAAATACGTATTATATTTGCTTATATAATTTCACAAATGCCTGAAAGAATTTTACAGCTGAATATGGGTCAACCTATATATTGCTAAAACGATTTTGAAAGGAAAGTGCCCACAACCACTGAACTATAAAGGCAAAAGGAGATCGCATTAAAACATGTGTGTTATCTAGTGGATGTTTCTGCCCATAATCCATCTGGTAACACAATTATATGAGACGGCTTGACCCATGGGATAAGAGGGGTGAAACATTCGTAGTCGGAAGCAACACAAAACGAGGTTACAATATTATACAGGTTGTAACCGAAAGGGATGCAGATACAGACCACCAAACTGAACAACTTTTACTATGGGATCAACTTCGAATTCGTGAAAAAAAAATCATCAAAAGAAAATCAGCTATCCCCTACATTTCGACAAGTCACGTGATCAAAAATGTATAGAACAGCAGATTTTTATTGCGATTTCGGTGTTGGTCCCATTGTAAAAATTGTTTGTTTGGTGGTTTGTAGCATAATGCTTTTGTATGTAAATATATACCCTTTCGGTTACACTCTGTATAGTCTTCCATACACCGTATTTCCTCCAATCTTAACGGAGACTTCTTCGGCGCGGGAGATATTGTAGTGTGCATGTGTGTGCGCAATACAGGTGCACTCTCTCTTCAGTCACTCACATAGTCCGATGGGTCGGCATGCAATCGTTATAACCGGAGAGAGATCAGGCGCAGGACCAACCGATAACTTGCTTTCCGAAAAACGGGGGTATAAAACTGCCGAAAGTTGCAAACTCCGGGCTGTTATTAAAAAAATCCACTCAATACAATATTAAATTATCATGTAAATAAATAAATTTGGTGTTGGATTGGTTAAAGAAATCAATTAACGAATAAAAGAGAAAGAGGCCTTTGCGGAGCACCATGAAAAAAAAAACTTTAAAATAAATGTTACGTTTGTCTTTCATGAAAACGCTGTGCGCGTATACTATTCGTTCATACGATAAACACAAGAAAAGTCCTTTTACTATTTTTCGAGCGGATTCCCAGTTGTTTTTGCTGCAAAAGAAAGTAGAGAATTAGGAGCAAAGGGGTGTGGGCCGGCGGTTGTAAATCCCAAAGGGTCCATTTTAGTGAGCGTCTTTAGCCATACCGACTCGTTCTTACTCGCAGATGAATTTAGAGACCTCGGTTTTGCTCTTGTAGATCTTAGGGAAAATCCTGCTTTAAGCATCTTTGTTATTATTTTTGAAAGGCTTTTGTTTAACCCGGCTAAAGGAATATAAAATAGTAGCAGCCGTAATTGGCTCACTCTTAGGATTCTCGTCGTACAAAATCACTGTGTGAGCTAACCTAGTGCCGCTGTTGCAAATATTTTTAAATGAATAAAAAATTTGCGTTGCAAATTTTGAAACCGAATTTATTATGTTTCATTGATTTTATATCTCTAGTGGACTCGTTAATATTTATTTATTCAACCCACATTCACTTGTGTCCAATAGTCGAAGTGGTTTTTCGTTTTATTTCTCCACCTTTTTTCCACCCATGGCTATCTCAAGGTGCAGCAATAACTCTTATATACTGTTATTGCTTCTTGACCACTGCCGCAATGTCAGTATAACTCTCAATGCTTTGAGAAGTGTCCTGCTTTGTCTTGGTTTATTATCCCATTCCTAAAGTCATCATTTATTTCTCTCTCAATTGTTTTGTTGATTTGTGTTTGAACAAATCCGGAGCGGACTAGCATCGAAGTTTGCTAATAATAAACTAATTTCTTGTCACGTTCTCTTTGTACACTGAGGGAACTTGAAGAAAATTGTTTGTGTACGTAATTACCCTTGCGCATTGTTGGCTGATCTGCGAAATAGAAACGGAAACCCGTTTACGAAATGAAACGACTGTTCCTACGACTTCCCCTGAATTTTGGAAGACTACCGGAGCTTGCTTACGTCACAACTTTAACGAAGAAGTTTGGGTATTATTGTGTTTTGTACCAAACCGTGATATAATTAGAATATCATTGTCATTGTCTGGTTGTGACTTGTGGTCTAAATCCCAGTCAAAGACGCCATGACTGTTTGAACTCAAACGTTTTTAGTGCATGTGGTGTAGGTTAAATACTACTTATTACTTAAATTAATAACAACAAAATGGAGCACATTTTCAACGTTATTCTATTTGTACAAGGCGGGGCTATCCACTAAAATCTCATTTCGCTTAAAGCTATCCTAGCTGTCCTTAAACGTACAGGCTTACTGCTGCTGCTGTAATGAAATTTTAAATTTCTCGGATACACAGGTAAACATGGAACATATAAATGGAATGTAAAACTAATATGGAATAAGTGCCGGAGATAACGAGTTTCTTATTTCTCCTCCGACGTGCACTGTATGCTGTAAGTTTTTTTCAACTTTTGATACATATTCCCTGAAGGTTTAGTTGGCATTGTATATTATTTATTTATTTGTTTTAAGGTAATGGTTTTTAAATTGGATAATATAGACTTATATTATTTATTGTATTTATGTACTGCTTCGTTGGTCTAGTGGTCGCAAGCGCTACTGAGCTGCGGAGCAGAGGTCCTGGTATCGATTCCCGGGCGCCGGGCGTGGCAATGTATTATTGGGTTTTCCATCACGAATTTCTCAGTAGCAGCCAGGAGACTGGATTTGTGCTCGGCCGGTGGCAATAGACCTGCCATCTGTTACATGGGACTTAAACATAACTGGCTTCTTGTGGATGCACCATAGGTACACGTCTGCTTAACCCTTCGCGGCATACAAACGCTATATCAGGTGTCAAAAAAATATGAGCGGTTCCATACATTTATGCAAACGTAACTTAATAAAATGTATGGAAGAGCGCATATTTTTTCGTGATTTCAGGGTTCATCCCATAGTAAAAGTTGTTTCTAACGATGAGTACAATGCTCCCACGAAATTCTTAGAGTTAATTTTTTAACACCTTATATTGATATTATCTTTTCAGAATATCATAGGTAAGGCATAGTAGTAGTGCTGTAAAAAGTAGCTAATTATATCTTACTACGTTGCATTCGTTAGCAGGAAGAAAAGAAATGCCTTAATTAGGCAACGTGTAGTCTAGTGACATGAATACATGATAATTAATATTTAGCCCAGTAAGCTACTGTCTGGGCAATTTCGTAAGATATTCGTATTCATAGTTATTTGGAATACACAGTATTATATAAAACTATGCATAGAAAAGGTCAATTATCACTGCAAAAAATATACCTATTCTCTTTTTATCTTCAGTAAACATTCAACACCTTTATTTTTTCTATAGTTTTCGGTTATTTTTTATTCAATGGCTTATATTATTTATTAAAACGATGCATAAGTAAAATCAAAATACTGTACAAAGGCGGATTTTATGCCGGAGTTTTCTACCAGTCAACCTCATGGTTTATTAATATTTACCACCTATATGTGTACATTATGGATACAATAAAGATCTGATTTGAATTGATGTTGCTTTAAGTACCATTTTTTATTCTCTTCTTCTTTTCATGTGGTTAGTAACTAACCTGGTGTCAGAGTTTTAATGCTGCCCATGGGCCTCTGACTTAGCATCACATGCTGTTGAGAAATATCTCTCGGGCATGCCAGTTTCCTCACGATGTTTTCCACCATTTTTTATTTCAGTTGTTTAATCAAGATCCCAGTCGATGGTTTTCTTGTATCGAAATTAACTCAAAAGCTTAGTTGAAGAGCATTCAAAGGAAAAACAGGAAAATTGTTGGAAAAATAGAATTGCTCTCCTTACATGATCGGTCCGATCCGTTTCAAGAGAACGGTCCATTCGATCAAACTGTGAGTGTAACATCGAGAACCGAAGAAAACCGTTTAATAGACGACGGGGTAATCGTTTGTTCAGTCCTGAAGGTACACCCGATGTGATTCCGGTGTCGGCTCTGGCTCGGACAGTTCAATGCTCAGCTGAGCTCTCTGTTACCGCCTGTTTGTCTTTGTAAATGTTGCATGATATTGTTTGCACTTGTATCGGGCCCGCGGTCGACGACCCTGATATCCGTTTAATATGATAATCCCCATGCAAACAAGCGGCGGATTGCCCGGCTAAATTATTTATGCACCCCGGCCTGCGGGTGATGGCTTCACTTGCTGGCGACAACTCGGATTTTATTGAACCCCCGAGCTTCGGACAGGTGAGACCGTCCGTGACAAACTTTTTTCACAAGTAATCCTGCGCATAAATAATTTACGAGGTCGCTGAACAAACGTTGGAGCTTGTGTGCGGATTGTGGTGCGTATCGTGCGTACTACGTAACATGCACGTGGCGCTGCGAATGTTCCACACTCTTGAATAAATGATGAGTGAAAAAATGTGATTGTGTAATTTTTTTACTGCGCGGATCTTTCATGTTGTATGTTGACGTGAACGCTACTGTAAAAATTGTCTATTGTGAAGTTTGTCTATAAACTATCATCACTACGGACGCGGGAAGCGACTTTGCTTTATACTATAAAGCAAAGTCGCTTCCCGCGTCCTTATGTCTGTATGTATGCTAAGATCTTTAAAACTACACAACGGATTTTGATGCAGTTTTTTTTTAATAAATAGAGTGATTCAAGAGGAATGTTTATATGTATATTATCATGCTTAATATATTAGAGAACTACTGATAATTTCAAGATTTCTAATTCAATAATTCAAAACACATTTTTTTGCGCATTTATAGGAAACGTGGAAAAGGAAAAGGTTGTTTTACTACGAATTTAACGCGTGCGAAGCCGCGGGCAAAAGCTAGTTTTAGCGTCTAAGTGATAAACACCGTCAACTTTGTAAGCCAGCAGCGGATTGTTGAGGCAGAATATTGCTAATGCCTGACAATACATTAAAAAAAAAAGACAATCTTTTCGTTTTGCATCCTCATCCCACACAGTAAGAACAAGAACTTCATTACGGTGTAATCAGAACACAGACGAGGTGAAACCATTTAGCCATTGAATCAAATCGTTGCTTTGTAATACGTAGCCGTAAGGGACGCGTAGGCAGATGCTGGCCTCGGCTTAGACAGATGGTAATCAATTTCGTAGTAATTGAATCTGGTCAGGCGTGCATGCATCATCCGAGATCTAGACGAGGAAGCGATAGTCTTAATGGAATAATGCTGGCTGTAATTCGATTGTACCTATAAACGGCCACTAATTCATTGTAATTCGGACGCGTATGGAAAGTGCTGTACTTTCAAGTGTGACATAAATTGGTGAGTGGACATCATATCAGTAGGTACGGATGTTTTTCACTCTTGTTAATATAGTCATCGTTTTGTAATGTATGTATTACAGCTCGTGCAACTGATTATTCGCAGGATAATGATCTGATGGTTTTGAATACCTAGTATTTGTAAGTATCGACATAATTGCTGATCCTATATTGATGGGAGCGAGTTATGAACCACCTGAAAAACTCGGATAAGGATGGTAAAGCTGACTTAGTTGAATCGCAATAGAACAGTTGTTATTACAATCTATATTTACTGTAATTGACAGTTTGTCATCATGACCGCAAAGTAAGATTACCAAGAACAAAAAGAATATTACAAATAGGTACTACAAAACAGATACCGAATGCAATAAATCACGTACAACATTTCGCTTGGTGAAGGCCAGAAAGCAATAAGTCGTAATCAAGTATCGCCTAATCTCTCTGCGGTCAACTTTGATAGCACTGTCGTCATTAGGTAGGTTCATCAGTTCCTACTGTCAGAGAACAATTCAAAAGGCCGGCTCCATTCAGCGACCGAAAACAGACGACGATTTCAAATCTCAAGTTCTAAACTAGAGATGTACCTACCGACTATTAGGAAGCCCGAGTATTCGGCCATATTTGCTGTCGGGCGGCTAGTCAGCAATAAGCGTTGTCTAGTCCATTCTTGACTTTATTCATATTAATTCCGTGATTTAACATAGGAATATGTCGTTAATCATTATCGTTTTTTTCTTTCGAATCATCCTTATTGTTTGTAGTAAAATCGAGGCACTTTCCTTTGTAATTCAATAATGTATCTTAAGACGAGTTTGTCCGGTCTACAACTCTAAATAAAGCGCAAACTTAACCTAAACTATGTTCATTGGTTATTACAGAATCATATTTTCGGTTTCCTACAGCCAAACTCCGTTGGAAGCAATGATCGGCATGGCCGACCAGTTGGTCTTTTAGCAACTGATTAGTCGGCCAGTGGGCTAGTATTCGGCCCATCTCTATACTAAGACGAATATCGCAAATTGGTAAGTGCGTCTGCACTCGAAGTACGTGAAGCGTGTCTATGCGGGCATGCGTTTTTGGTCGCTGTATAAAGCCGACCTTCTGTAGTGTCTTTGCTACTGGTTATGTAGTTCTGATGTGGTCGACAGTGCTGTGCTACTGGATCTGAACTGATTTGCGTTCAATTGAGATAATTTTGATAGTCTGGCGTGGTTTAGCTATCTACTGTTTGTTGTATGGCGAATTTGTTATTGATTTGATGATTATGTGTAACAAAAACCTTATATATTCAGTCAAAAAAGTATCGGGAATGGATGATTTGTTTATGGTTCCAAATTCAAATTTTTGGTTTTTTTGTAGTTGTTAGATTGGCACAACTGTTTTCCATTTTGGCGCGGAGTTTGAGTTGCATCTGTTATTTATATTAAATACAGTGCTGGTTTTAGTAATATCATATATAGTGTGTATTGCGAATTTCATAATGGACAAAAATATCGAACAAAGAGTTTGTCTTAAATTTTGCATCGCCAATGGAATTTCGTGTTCGGAGTCACTGAAAATGTTACAGAAGGCTTACGGTGAATCGACTTTATCAAAAACTCGTGCTTATGAGTGGTTCAAAGCGTTCAAAAGCGGTCGAGATGTGATGGAAGATTTGCCTCGCTCTGGTAGGCCGTCAACGTCTGCAACTGAAGTTAACATCGCAAAAGTGAAGAAAATAGTGACTGAAAATCCCCATTCAACTCTGAAAGAGATAGCCGCCGAACTTTCTGTATCTCACGAGTCGATCCGTACCATTTTAACTAATCATTTGGGTATGAAACATGTTGCTGCTCGGCTAGTCCCAAAAGATCTGAATTTTCTCCAAAAACTCAATCGCATGAAAGTCGCTGAGGACATGCTAGAACGAGTCAGTTCGGTACCCAACATTCATGAAACGCATTTTTACTGGTGACGAGACGTGGGTTTACGAGTTTGACATGCAAACTAGTCAACAAGCTTCGGAGTGGCGCCTTCCAACTGAACCGAAACCGAAAAAGGAGAATTCGCGGCGAGAACTGAACTCAATTCCGGAAGCAGCGTTTAAAAAATGTTTTGATGAATGGATTATTCGTTGGCGCAAGTGTATCGTTTCTAAAGGAGCATACTTTGAAGGTGATAAAATAAATTTGGATGAATAACAGACATTTTGTGTATTATTGATCTTTTCCCGGTACTTTCTTGACAGAGTAGTATACCTACAAGTTGTTTCAAACCAGATTTGTGTCTTGATTGGCTCCGCATGAAATAGAAACTTAGTTTTAGTTTCTGTCGCAAAATAGGGGTCGAAGGTTGGAAGTAACTGATATACTAAGTATTCGAAATTCAAACAACTTTCTACTTTTGATATTCTACCAATTGACTATATGAAAAGGTCAAAAATGAAATAAGTATGGAATCACAAAGAAAAAAGACCGCTCGTCTTAAAAACTTCCATCACCGTACAGAAATTAAATATTATGCGAAGATATTTAATTGTAAAATTGCATTTAATGCTAATAAGTATTCAATTTGATTCTAAAAATCTGCGACGTCACCCTATTATATTTCGTACAAATCACGTACGAATTCCGCATTTTGAAAATACATAAAAAGTAATATGTATTTACTACCTACCCTTTCAAATACCTAATTTACGTTTGCAGTACTGTAGCTTAAGGCATAAGCTACGTAAAATATAACGAGTTCTTATTTAGGTCCGGTTAATAAAATCGTATTGATATTCATATTTATGCAGTTGCATGGAAAGTATTAATCCATTTCGGTCAGTCCGAAAGTTTTGTGAGATTTATCGGTGAGATATGTATGTAAAATGTTTTATCAAGAAAAACCATCGAACACTTCAATCATAATAAGATTTCTTTCTGGCTAATGTCAATATAACACACTCATATACACCATTGCACTAATTAAAGCATTCTGAATCAGAATGAAATGGCTTTCCAAAGGTTATCCGAACATGATTAAACATTAATGAAAAATATTTTTTTTTTACCGGTTTACCGTTAATCTTCAAGTAAACTTCGATTACCATGGATTTATAGTGCCTAACACTTATTCAAGGAAAGTTCAGGTGGCGTAGTTAATTAGTCCCTTATATTGTAGAGTGCACTATTGGTCCCGGTTGTCATTTGTGCATCTTTGACAGTCGTTACGGGTCGTCAGAAGCCCGAAAAGACAGCCAGTCTTACCAAGGGGTATCGTATTGCTAAGTTACTGCGTTGTGGAGGTCATGTAGGCAGTCACTCCATGTAAAATACTGGTATTCAACTGCATCCGGTTAGACGGCAGCCGACCCCAAAATAGCTGGGAAAAGGCTAGGCAGATGATTGTAGAGTGGCGACCTTTTTACTATGTTCTGCATACCTACGTGTATAAATAATATTAATTACTGTATATAGGGTCAAATTAGCTAGCGAAACTCCACACACGTGAGGGGTACCGAGATTTAAACACGGTAAAAGAAAAGAAAACAGATTTTCTCAACTCTTCGTTTAATATAATACCAGAAAAAAAAACATAAATTTTCTTTTATCGTTTTTTTATATCGATACCCATCGTCAGAGTTCAGTTCATTCACAAGGACACTTTTACTCGTCAAAATTAAATTATGTTTAAATACTGGTTCGGCATTTCCTTCCGGACTAGGTACTCTGCGGAGAAAGACCGAAACAAACGAGTAGGTATAGTATTATCCAGTACTTATCGGCCAAATGGTTTTTAATAAAAATGCAGCTTTGCAGAGTCTCTTCTCTTTCGCCCATACCCGTGTGACAGTCTCTTTCTACAGCTCGATGTGCCATGTTTTCGTCCGGATACTGTAGTTCCATTTACAAATCCCATAATCATTAGCAATAAACAATTTCCGTGTTTGATCTCGAATGAATATTATTATATTATTCATATACAGAGCCCGTAATAGACCGGTTGACCGATTGACCGAATCTTAGCTAAAGAAAGTCCAACTCATTTGTTTTTATAATCGCAGCCGCATAACGACATGGTTGCCTAGATACCGATGCACTGGTAATTAATTCAGATATTAGTAATTTGATAAATTGATATTATGTCCAAACAATCACCATAATTATCGATGTAGATATAAATTATAATGATTGGTTTAATTACTGGCTCACTAAGTAAGTTATTACAGAGTAGCCGTCATCATTCGCCTGCCCTTATGGCATCGTTTTGTCCTAATAGTGGATAAATTCATGCCTTATCGCAACTATATTATAAACGGGATTGTCCGAAAGGGTTACCGCTACCCTGAAACATAAAGGGCTAAGGAAGGAACAGGGATGGGTTTTAGTCAGTAAAAGTCTGACACTCCTTTCCGGTCCACCCAAAGCGGGAGGAGTCATTTGATGATTTCCCACCCTCAAAAAAAAAATCGCGACTGTAGTTATTTGTTTGGTGTAGCAACATAGTGGCACAACGTTGAAGTTTATCCTAAGAAAGTAATGAAATAAACCAATAAGAAATGGAAACTTTAAAGCTACCTTTATACGCCTTTCATTTATCCTGCTAATGGCAGACTCCTCTCGGAATTCATTACCACCTGATACCTAATCGATTTCTCTTGAGAGTATTCTTAGCCGACACAAAGGGTAAAATAAATAAAACATTTTGCTTTTAAAAAGAAAGTACACATGTAGCTATACTTCACTTTTATTGTATGCCACAGGATGGCTAAATATGTTAATTTGTTTCAAAAACTCAACAGCAATTACGTGACGTGTCTAAAAGTAGGCAATTTAATTTAGCACATATTTTGAAGCCGAAAGCGAGTTTTCGTAAATCGTGTTACGAGTTAGCCGTACGACCGCGGAAGACACTACCAACGTATGCTAATAAGGAGCCAACCAAATGAAACAAGAACAAGATTGTCGGGTTTATAAAAATAACAGGCGAATCCACTTTCATTTTTATACCAAGTTCCGGCGCCACGCCATTGTTGTTGGAGCACTACAAAGGGAACGCATTCTATTTTATTTCTCAAATGCGTTTTTGGAGAAAGCATTACATAAGAGTCAAGCCGCGACTTCCCCGCTTGTCTTTATAACACGTCTGTTCTCATAAACTTTTAAGTATCCTTACGTAATATTTATTATAATAATACATTGTTGAGCTCAGTGTATTTTCACAAATCCCTCGTTATTATTCATAAACTAGCAAAAAGCCAAAGTAAATAAAATTTATTTGGTAGGAAATTTCAAAAGTTTCGCTTTGTGTACTCTCTGTTGTTTATAAGTTATTTTAGTTAAAGTTGAGTATGATTTTGTTGTTGATTACTGTCGGGATTAATGATCTGTTTTGCTTGAGTGTTTTATTTGTGTATTACTTTACAGTAATAAATTGGTAGCTTTCGAGGAAGAGAAAGAAAAACAGGACAAGAAAATCAGAAGCTTTAGAAAGATCACCTGAAACATTTCGGTTTGAAAATATAAGTAATTAAGACAAAACTCTTCACGTAACATTACACCTGTTTCCCGAGGGGTTAGACAGAGTTGTAGGTACCTACATAAACTAATCGACTCCCTTCCGCTCCACCCAGAGCGGGAGCAGTCATTGGATGATTTCCCAGCCTTAAAAAAAAAAAAAAAAAAAAAAAAAAAAAAAAAAAAAAAAAAAAAAAAACATTATTTACAGACATAGAAGTGTCGAGCAATTATAATTTTGAAAAGCCCATCAAGCATTCCGAATGTAAAGTATCTTACAAATTTATCACAATCAAGCCAAAATGCCATTATACCTCGGAGAGAAATCGTAAATTGGTGTGAAATACTGGATAGAGTCTCATGATCGTCATGATATAACTATTTTATTCTATCTAACATTTCATCACGCTTTGTTCTACGAGCTACGAGGTGTGTTTGCAATAGACATCGATATCAAAATGTATTCGATTCGAGATCGTAATCGCTGAAATTCGATTTTAACGTCATAACAGTGCTTTAGTTTTGTCAGGTTACTGGTGCATCGGGCGGCACAATAACGACCGAGATCCTTTTGTTGACGCTCTCAGCTGCAGCTTATTGGATTGATATTCGAACATAAACTATTGTAGGTAGACTACGGTTACCTTAGAGGAGTTTTCAAACAAACTATTTGTTGTACAGGATCTGCCGACTTTGTTGGAGGACTTAGAGGTCAGGACTTGCAGGCTTCTTGTCTTTGCTAGAACATATTAAAGATACCTATAGGTCGACTGAGCTTAAGTATCTAGCTGTCTGCATGTATAAATCTGTGATTGGTAAAACGATAGATGCTCATTTTTAGATACCTAGCATTTTGAAATATCTGGAATAATTCGAGCACCAATCAATATAGTAGACGCACTGATTAATCCGAAATCAACGCGAGAATTATGAAATGTCGGTCACAGAAAAAAATTACAAAGTGAGAGTTTGTGAAAAATCGAAGAGGATTAAGTTACCGGTTTGTGGGCGCTTCTGCAGGCGTCCGCTTATGAGGATGGATTACGATACGAACGTCCGCGGCTCCTGATAAATTACTTCATAATGCGCTTGCGTACGTCCCATCGACGAACGTAAAATGAAAATTAATTTATCGGAAACAGTTAAATTGTTGCAAAATTATTTCTTCATTAACATAAATTGAAGTAACATTTAGCAGCACATTCACACATTATTTAAAATGAATATGCGAAATAATAACTTCCGAAATACAAATAACGATAGTTACATAGTTACATCATCACCCGACATTACATGATTGTTAGATCTAAGATCTTTATCGGCTCTGACGGATATACAAAATGACGACAACTCAAAGTGTTTGTGGATTAGTGTCTCCTCCAATTATAAGTGAGAGAAACTTCAAAGCCATGGGGCAAGACGCCGTGGGCAATCAAGTTTGCTTTCCGTCAAATGACCTTCAGAGAAAGCGTAACATTTGACCGATCTATACTTTTAAAACGATTATATAGATTAAACAAGTTATAACAGATTTCTATTTGGTAACAAGATTGCGAACGATCGATATAATTGTGTGTAATCCTAAAATGTATCATCTTCCAAGTATACAGTAAAAAAAAACCAACTGTTCTCTACATTTTGAAGAGTTATACGAGCATAATATATGGAACAGCTGACTTTTTTTCGCGATTTCAGATTTATTCCCATAGTGAAAGTGGTTCATAATGATGATTACAATGACCTCTTAAAATAGAGCTCTTGAATTATATTTCACCCTGTATAAAACGGTATCTACCATAGTAAATGAAATGTCCTAAATATAAGAGAACATCTTAGCTTTATGCTGTTAATAGCATAATATTATTAGCAAACTCGTAGAGTCCGTACCTAATTGATATCACTTCATAATTATTATAAAACAAAGCCGTATAATGTCTGTCTGCTTGAACGCGATAAACTCATACCTAATCTACCGAGCGGTTTTTCATACGGTTTTCTCCAATGGACGGAGAGATTAATTAAACGGTTAAAAGGTTTTGTGTAAATTGGCTGAAATATGACGATGAAAATTACACCAAGTAGGATGAACATCAGTTACATTTTAATCTAACCCACGCAACGGGCTTATATGACGCTACGTTACAAAAATACCTGTACCAAAATGTACCTGTATATTGTGTTCACTTTTTTACATTATAACTCGTCAAAATGTAGGGAACAGCAGTGTATTTTTCGCGATTTGAGATTTGTTCTCGAAGTAAAAGTTATTCATAATGATGGGTACTGGTGGTAATGAGCCCTTAAAATATTGCCCATAAATTTCACTCTGTATGTATGCTCGCTAGTCTACTATCCTTGCGAAGCCGGGCAAGCTGCTAGAAATAAAAGAGCTTTCCTGATTACTCTAGACTCTATGGCTACGGATATCCTGCGATAGGTAGACACTTCGCGGAAGCACAAAAATATTATAACGTAATCCTGATTCTACTAGAGCTAACTAAAGCATTATTTCCTTTAAGCCCGCAGATATGTGTAGCAGTGATAGCCTATTGGTATATCCGTCGGACTGCCAAGTCATAGGTCTCGAGTTCGAACCCAACGCACCTCTGATTTTACGGATTCATGTGCGAATTGTATAATTATCACTTGCTTAAAATCGGTGAAGGAAAACATCGTACGGAAACCAGCATGTCTGAGAGATATTTCTCAACAGCATGTGAAGCTAAGTCAGGGGCCCATGGGCAGCATAAAATTTTTTAACACCAGGTTAGTCACTAACCACACGAAAAGAAAAGACGGAGAACAACTATCAGAATATATCAAATATGTTGATCCATGATATATGAAAGCAAAGGAGCTATATGGCAAAACACGACTCATTATTTTAAATAAACCTATAATTATTTATACACACATAATACATTTACAGTCAGTTCTAAAACTTCTGATGCTAGTGTAAGTAAACCCTGTTCAGTTTAAATTCTAAAACTTATAGGAATGATTAGTCATTAGCAACACATTCGTAACAAGGTTTCAACTTTATATCTCATCACTTTTTACAATAATTATTATTGTTTGTATAGCATTATTAAATTGTAATTGAAAGATCGTCAACGAAAATTGAGGTTTATGAATAACAAACATAAGCTGATTGAAAATTAAAATTTAAATATGTAGTATTTAAATAATCAAATCTACGCGCTCAATTTTAATTGAGTGACACTTTAGAGTCACAACAAATTGGAATCGACAGGTATGATTTCAGATCCATTTGTTTGCATTTTCATCAGATTCCATATAAAATATTTGACCAACAAACTATAATATACATCAGTTTTTTAATTGCTCGAATAGGACGTAAAAAAAGTATAATATATTTACTAATTCAATAAGCTACGACCTCATTTCGAGTCATACTCACGTTACGTTTTTTTTTTTTTTATTAATATTAATTACTATTATGTACAGCAAAGTAGGACAAACAGTCTTAATTCTCGTTTAATTAGTTTCATAATACAATCAGATAAATGCAAGACTAAACGGAAGACGTTTGTAAAGTGTCAACGATAAACGAAAGTTATGATTATTAGTGTACAATAATAGTATGTGATATAACAGTATCCGTGTATTTTGTTTACAGCTTCATTTTTGCTACGGATATGCTTGGGGACACTTCTCATTTATGTTTCGATAAAAACTGTAATTCACTGATGGATAAGTCGATGTTTTCATACAGATACTTTTGGGTTTAACAGCATCCGCGATAATCTAAGGATGCATTATTCAATTCAATTTTGTACACTATATTCGTCTTCCGCTTTAAGTTTGCCCTAAAATGGTAGTCGTTTCGCAACTAGAAAGTTTCTCTAAAGCTACTCATCAGTTTTGGCCACCACTGGGACATATAGACGGACATATTGGAGGCTTTATATGTGTATAATCAAAGCGGTCGTAGTGGGAGGCGCCGGCGCCGCCGCGGCCTTGGAGAAAGTGTATGAGTGCGGTTTCACCTCGGATCTCGGATCTCGGGTCTCAGCTACCGGGCCCAGCTGATCTCCCTCCGATATTCACGTAACGGACGATATCTCCTACAAAGTTCAATGATTTGTCGTGATTTGATGGTGTCGAAGTACATTATGTGGCTTAGATGATAGTTTACATGAGAAAAGAAAATAATTAAAATATGGTTTTTCAACGATTTATTTGAATGAGAGTAGGTATAATAGGAAGGTGATTATTTCTATCTGCATAGATTCCAAAGCAGTGTTTGTCCTGAAAGCTTTCCGCGTGGACGGTATCTACCAATTTTTCGTGTCATTGTAATAGGGAGAAGCCATTAAATTGTTACATAATGAGGTTCACTGTAATTAGTATTGTTGTCGTCCGTATTATTGCGACGACCGAGTTTCTATTAGGACGGAACATTGTCAGAATTATTAAGTTAGGTACTCGACTTTTTCCAGCTCGAATATGAAAATTTCATAAAGTTACCCCGCTGTCTAGGGTTTATTCTTACATAAGAGCTTTGCTGCATATTATTAAGCTCGGTCGTGGTAAATCTCTATTCTTCTGGAGAGTTACTACGAAGGGATTAAAGATACCGACGTAGGCTGTGAATTATTTATGCAAATGTCCGATTCTCTACAACCGACGGATGTTTTCTTATGGAAAATTGAGTGCGTGTATGCTCCGGGAACGACAACTTTGTTGGAAGTTCTGAAAAGGAATTCATTGTTGTAAAACGAAGGATTTAGTTGAATGGAAAAATGTAGGGAATTCTATTTCGATGTACAACATTATCGATGAAGGCAGGAGACATGTTTTTGGAACAAATGTAAAAGTACAATGATAAGGAGACGGCTATATCAACATGAGGATTGTAAGTGGAGCGAACAGAAAGTTACGTAAGGGAAGGGGCAGCGGAGCGGACACAACTCCAAACATACTTTTCACAGATTCAAAGATAATGTACACTTGTACATATGATCGTACACACGTAATGTGTAAGTGGACTTAGCGAACATAATGACGAACGTGTTGTATTATATGAGCAGCTAAGTAGGAAGTTATTAAGAACTTCCTCAATTTGGATTAGTATTTAGTCGCAAGTATTATTTTAATTGAAACTAATTTCTCAGAGTTTGAACCAAAGCCAAGAAAAGACTGTAGAAATCATGCATGTTACGGCATTTTTCAAGTAGGAATTTGTTTGTTTTATTGCTGTAGAAGTTCTTAATATAGTAAAACTCAAAGAAAACCATATCTGGTGTATTACTCTGGTTGTGGCACGACTTAAGAGCAAAGAGGCAATCTAAAAATTGGAACATTAAGATTAATTAATCAATGATGTACCAGTATTGGAATAAATATGCCCAAGAATGTCATGCGCCTGCGCAACATTACTCGTCTTCATACAGATCATACCGATCCAAGTTCAGGTAGTCGAAAGAGAGAAAGATGTATTCACAATTCTAACAAACGAAGTGGCAGCCCTATTGTAGTGCGTCAAATGCAAGCGTTTACCGTCCAAAACTATGGCTCTCTGAGTTATTGCGGTCAAGTAAAATGACAACATTGCTTAGTGTTCCGTAATTTCAGGCACATGTAACTTTAAGCAGTTGTTTGTAGTTTTTACTTTTGATCTATCATAATGATAATAGATCTACGTAACGACGTATGGGTATGGTTTGAACGTCCTGTTGGGAATGAAAGCTTGTCAGCCTGTTCTGTGGCTCCTTTTTCTTAATTTCTATGCGAAGCTACTATTATTATCGTTGCTATCCAAAACGTTTTCACTATCTTTAAGGATACTCAATACTCAATACTCAAATCTTTATTGCATTCCATATGTATTACATAGATGGTGTAATCAAAATAATAAACCAATATGGATGGATTTTTGTGACTTCATGTTCTTCGTTCTTTTTTTAAAAGATTTCTTAACATTGTTATTATTGACGTTATCAGCATGGAATAATGACAAAATTTTGTTAGCAGGTGTCGGTGGCGGCGGGTGGCGGGTGACGGCGCTGGCTAGGCAGCGGAGCGCGGTCACGAGATGAGCGTGGTCGGCGCGCCGCCGCCGCCTTCCGCCGCCGAGGCGCTGTCCGCGCTGCTGTGGCAGCCCTACGAGTGCCGCTCGCCGCCCCTCGCGCGCTCGCGCACCGACAGCGCGCTGCACCGCGCGGGGGGCGCCGACCAGTCGCCACACGGCGGTCGACATGCGCGCGCGTCAACCCGTGCCTTTATCGATATGCGGCTGCCCGTGCCCGCGCCCGGCCTGCGCAAGTCGGACTCGGTCTCGGTGCGCGTTCCGGGCGAGCCGAGCCGACAGAACGTGTCCAGTGTGAACGTGAACATAGTGGAGGTGCAGGATGCGCCCGTGAATGTGAACAGTGCGGTGCAGACGGAGAGGGAGCGGAGTGTGGCGAGTGCCGAGTGTCAGACGGAGGAGCCAGCGCGGCGGCGGCGCCTGCGACGTGCGCGGGCGCCGCGGGTGCCGGAGCTGGAGAATGTGCCTCCTCCTCCGTACAGCACGCTGCCGCTGCAGCACCCGGTGCCGGTGCACCCACCGGCGCCCATACTGGCCCCGCACCCGGCCGTGCATCCAGCCGTGCATCCGCCTGCACATCGCTTCCCCTTCCAACCAATTCCTCTCAGGTGAATACAATATAGAAACAATAATGGCAAAAGATGTTTCGGATTCTGCGTTTGCACATCTGACCCACTTGAGGACCATCTAAGTGAATATTCAGAGCTAGACACAGCTTTTCTTTCACATGATCTCTCTTGCGTGACACAGAAAATAAAATAAATAACCACAAAAAATATTTATGGCTTGGATATTGTTCGGAATAGACAAATGTAATGTAAGAATACCAACATTAGGTACCAAAGAATTATTGGAACACGAAAAATACTTACGGCTACCACCCTTATCCCTAAGCATAAAAACATCTGTAAACGGTCTTATGTGGAAATGTATATAGTCTGTTCGACTATAGATTCAATAAAGCAATGAAAACGCCATGTGAATTCCTCCAGGCTGACGGCAGAAGATAGTCTCCTCTCTATTTACCATTAAAAAAAAATATTGTTAAGCCATCCCTACGCTTCATGTTAACACGTTGCTGCGTGCGTTGAAGTCTTTTGTAAAGTTTCAATCTATTTATGCAACAGAGTTCATTATTAGAAATCATTAGTGATTATACAATTACATATATGATGTGAATGAACGTGCAATAAAGTACATGCCTAGTACATAGACTGAACTGAAATTAAAGTCATTGTCTTAAACTGATGTGGTGTTACGTTAAGATCTGAGTAATTGCCTTCATGGCGAAAAGATACTAGCTTTGTAAACATCGCGTCGCATACAAAATTTGATGCAGTTTCCATTTCTTATAACCTAAGACTTTGTAGGATTAAATTGCAAACAGAAAGTTTTAGCGCAAAGTGACGCGAATCAGCGTCGACGATGACCTTGCAAATGAAAGCCGAGAATTATTTTCTGTTCAACATGTTGCAAACTGAATATGAAGATTTTGGGTAAATGATTCCTCAAATCTGCTCCATTTTAGAAAATAATATACATAAATCCCAATGAATCAAGAGGCAGACAAGGATCAAAACATAAAATTAACTTACTTCAGAATAATACTTTGGTCAAATATTATCCTGAACTACCTACCTATGTTTATTTCATGTCAACAGATCGTGATTAGCCACTAGAAAAATATCCCAAGGGGACGTACTACCAAAATTAAAAATATCTTACGTGTTAATCCAGGTTAAAAATTATAAATGTTTGCTAAATTTCATCCAAATCAATTCAGTCGTTTTAGCGCCAATACAGAACATATATCCAGACAAACCGACAAAAATACTAAAAACTATATTTTCGTCATCAGACTCGTACAGTTTTGACTTCGTTACTATTGTATCATGTTTATAGAAGAAGAAAAAGACATAAAATTCAAGAGATGCAACATGAGTGATATAAACCCACATTGTATAGCATACTTAGATTAGTTATCCATATTTTTACATAATCGTATAATAACAGACCTATGAAATATCATTTGATCTACTCATCTCTCTATTTTAAGACATAGCATTCCCTATTATTGACCACCCACTCCTTCCTCTGAAATGATTTATGTATATATATAACGGCCTGGATACAACGAACATGCATGATGATGTTACATGAAACTAAATTGGATCAACTTAAAGAACTTCCCCACAAATTGGATAAACGGTTTTGCATGTACGATAAACCAATTAATAGAAAAGATTTCGGTCAGATCAACCGCTCTTGGGCGAGTTCTTAAAACAAAATTAGTCAGTGTAAATATTCATTATAAGTATTGATTCAAATAAAGTTATTATTACTTGCATCCGAAAGGTCAACAGGTAAAAAAGTATTTGGAACACACACGCAACTGATCGAAGCAACCCGGAAGTTCGATCACTTTGAAATATACATCTTATAAAGGATGTAAGGAGTATAAAGCTTCTATATGATCGAAATGGTTCACCCATTATTTCGCAACTTCTTAATAGAATCCAGAGAGGCAGACGACTCGGCCTTCGGTGTACGTTGTTGGTCTGCTCATCAATTAAAATCTGACCTAGAATTGGAATTTATCGAGATGGTGACGTACTCCTTTTGAACTAGAAATATTTACAACTAAATTCTTTATTAAAATCTTATCAATCGAAACGTTAAAAGAATAGGCATTTACAGAATCTATGAATGATTACAAGCAACTAAATAAGATGCCTTATCATACTTTCCAGCCTAATTTCAACTGAAATTAGCACGATTCTTGGGTTATATTTGTTATTTACTTACTTGTTTAATCTTTATGCACAAGTTAAAAAAAAAACAAACAAAAGTGGACATTATGAGCATGTTTGCTATAACACCTTCTTCTTTGACTCTCCACAAATATCTCCACAGCCATCATCTTGATTCGATCTACCAAAAATTAAGAAACAAATATTTTATTATTTATAAATGTGCACATTGTATATTATTATGTATTCGTTACACATCAGGCATGCGCAGTTGTTTTTTGTAATTGAAATTGTTTCGGTCATGCAACGCCAAACGCTCAGCCGCTCAGTAATGGACGCTAACTAGGGTGGCCTCGTTATGTAAGCGGATTGTTTACACATATCAGACAAGGTCGGGCTACAGTTTTAAGGATTCAGTGTTGGCACAATCATTGACTGTCTTAGAATGTTTTCTTCAATTTTATTCTACTGACATTTCACCTCTAACAACACAAATGTATATATGACTTCACAATCTCTGAGAAGTCAGAAGTGATACCGAAACAAACTCGGGGTTAGGTTTGCTTGATCTATAATCGAAGAAAGCAGAGTTGCTTCTCGACGAGAAATCTTAGAACCATTAGAGAATGGTTTAATGACTTACTGCGGTTAGAGAGATATTGAAATATTTATTAAAACGTGACTTAACACGTGGGCTCAAGGCTTTTGATAAAGCAACTGTCATGATATTTGGAAACTGCATATTTTAAACGACTTGTATTGAAATGAATGACGCAGTAATAAGATTGAAAAACATTGTGATAAAAAACAGCTTAACTACACAAGGGCATCACATAAAAAAAATGGGAGTTTAAACAAAGATATCCTTGAAGACGATTATACAAATGAAGATCAAGATAAAACACAACCAAAATATTCTTAAGAAGTTAAAGGAAATTAAGCAGAGGAAGCAAAACATTCATTAGCATTAGGAAGTTCAACTAAAAAAGTAGTTAGACCTGCTTATTGAGTTAGAAACACTAGTACTAGTACTCATTGTGGTAGCAGAAACAGGTTTGAGGCACATGGTGGAAAGTGGCGGCATCGAGGCTGCAGCTAACACAAGTCAGACCGTGTTCAATACTAGCGAGGTTTTAGTGCACCGTGCATTCGTCTTGATAAAGATTTAGTTTACAATTTTATTGTAACATTTAATATTTGTTTTAACAATGTAAATAATTGGTCTTATTATTTTTACTGGCGAATCTTTTTCTGGTATTGAATTGAATAAGTAAAACTGAATACGTACAACCCATTTGACATAAAACAGCTGAATGATACAATAAATGATGGGAATTCAAGCATTTTATTAACGAAGGACTTATGAAGCGACAATATTGTGTTTTATACATTCATTTTTTGAAGCTCCTGGTTGCTGTAATAAAAGACAAGATATAGATTTCATATACTCATACCATCGATTATGTCTTCACATTATTACTTTCGTGATACGTAAGCATTCCAATAAAATACTTACATAAGGATATCATTTCGCTTAATATTTTTTATCGGTAGACACAAACATCAAAAAAGCAGCACCTAATAGAAACATCTATTACGTAAATACCAACAAGTAACATTAATGAAGGCACTAAAATGCTTGTTACAATCGATCAGAAAACGTTCACCGATAAACTAATTCATCGATATTGATTGCTTCCAATCAAGATGTTGATTGCATACATTGCGCCCCAGTTGTGAGATAGCGATGTAAGTGGTACGAATAACCGCTTAATAGTATCAATGTATTGGAAACTTGAACATTTGTTCGACGCTGATATGAAGTTTAATGCCTTTTTAAAAACGATCGTACGGGTTAATGTTCTTGAGAACTGTTTTGATTCACCTTTTGCCCGTTTGCCAATATATTTGGGGTCAACGCTACGTCTTCTTCCATACTTGTTATGTATGCTGACATATCTTTTAACTGTCATATTCTCAGAACATGTTCACCGCCTTTCTCCCGTCCGTCCCCCGTTTATTTGAATTTTCAAATAACATTATTTTAAGTTTCGTTATTTGTAGTTTTATTTAATCATTTTATATTTTGTCCTTAGGTTTGGTTCTGATGAAAGGTTTTTTCATAAAGTATCTCTAACTACTTAGCTGATATTAAAGTATTTTAAACAACTTCGACTGGCCTGTTTCTATTTCAAATTGATTTATCCAATGTTATTGGAATTTCAAATGAGTAAATATCAGTAAAGGTCAGACTCAGGACTCAGACGGTTATATTAAATATGTTATTTAGATTCTGGACTGTTATTGAAGTCTGTTTAGACTATAGGTTTTCATGTAAATTATGAATTGTAGTTTCATATTTGTAAACAATTGGATATAAATCGAGTGCTGTCGTGAAAGGAAATCCTATTTCGAGAGAACTATTTTAATGTCGGCGATATTTATGTGGGTTGTCAACAATCGAATGTGAATTAGTTGTAATGTCTTACTTCGTGGTGTGTGTATACATATGTGTGCGTGTCCCACATCGTAACAAGGTCCGTGTAGGTCGCCTGTGCGCACGCCGATGTGGGCCGATGCATCTCAGCACCACACTACTGCGATATATTTATATCTCTACTTACGGTATTTATCATTGTTCTCTGTCAATCGGTTAATTATACGACCGGTTCTTTAAATATAAATGCAACGATTTCTGTTAACGACTCTTCTAACTGTAATTGTTAATTAGCTGTATCATTTACGTTTGCTTCTATAATACTTGCTGTAAACAAGTTTCAATATTGGTTAAATCCCTTTTAAAATTGTATTTTATTTATTTATTTAAACTTTTCGTGAACAATAATGGTACAAAGGTGGACTTAATGCTTACTTGCATTCTCTACCAGTCAACCAAGGGTATTTTCGGTATATATCGTTCATGTTTTTAATTATTTTTATATACCAGTTAAACACGGATAGATTAACTATCCATCAGAATGGCGTCCGCTGTTATATGTGGATTTTTTATAGAATACATAAGAAACGGTTCCCAGTCGTAGTCACCGTTGTCAACAGTTAACATCTGGTGATAATGAGCTATTGTAATAACAGAAAAAAGAAGAAACTGACGACAAAGTGCACCACATTAACACGAACACCACCAGCAACATTACGGACAATCATTCCTATATCGTCTGCAAGTTTTGTATTATATATCTTCTAAATTATGTTGTACCTACTAGTGAACAAAAATAAACAAGGCTCTAAATAAAGCAATTAATTATAGGACGGTGTTTATTTCAGCTTGTATCAAATTGTACTGTCTCTTAGTTTAGGAAGAGTGAAGTGTTATGTACTCAGCTGTCACATAAATGAAAGTCTATGTCTATAACATTACATTGCCAAATTGTGGATTTTAGGTGATAGCGTTCTATAATCGAAGCGTTTTATTTTGAAAATCAAGGCACATATAAATGTTGGTTTCCCTTCATGTCGCCTTTAAGTCTTATGTCGCAAGCGAAATTTTCTTGTGTTCAAGTAGTAAACAGTTCTGTCCTCCAAACGTGGTTTGTCGGTCAATATCGTTGGCCATTGCGAAATCGACGCGCGTACGCAGTTGCGCGAATTGTGCCTCTTAGCCACATCCGTGAATAATGCGTATTTTATATTTTATAAACACATTATAATTTCCCAACACCATACAATATCATGGCAGTTAAAATCATAATTTTATGTAATCTTACATAAATCTGATGTTCTGCATTCAGCCCATACGAATATTCCATGGTAACTTTGCCAAAACTGATTAATCATTTTGGATAAAGAATTCCCTCGTACTATTTCTAGCGAGTCGACACTCCACGTGGCTTCTATTCGAAGATTCCACACTTCCTTGAATGTTGAGCTTACAAATAAATACTTGCACCTCGAGCGATGTTGGCGCTCTGCCAACATCCTAATGGCTCGGGCCTCGCGCCAAAGCCGCCAGAAAATCATCGGTATTGGAAACTAAACTTGCGACTCGAAGTGGATTTACTTAATGTTCATGTCGACCGTCTAACAATAACGTTTACAAGGTTAGCGCTCTTTTTGTTGTGCGAGAGTAAAGGCTTTCTGTTCGTTTTTCAAATCGTAATTCAATTTCTTTGATTGTATCACAATAGCCGGTGTGTTTGCGCTGGTGTGTTTGTGGCTTGAGTGAGCTCAAGATTGTTCGCTGGGCTCGTGACTGAGGCGAGCCGAACGGCCAATTACGAGTCGACTTCGGACGATGCTCGGCCCAGAGGCAATCCAATTTCCGAGTGCATTGTCCGTCTGTCTACACAAATCTTATGCCATCTTTAATGTTTATTTGTAGGCTTCTGAAATATTGAAATAATGACATCATTTCCTCTCAGTTTTCCACCAGGACAGTTAAAATGGAAATTTATTACTTTAAATACAAGTTTCAATATTACCAAATCCTATTTCATATACGTACCTATGCAATTTAAGCATCCTCATCAGTCGGTTAGTGAGTTATTAAAGTTTAAGATGATCTATCGGAACAATACAATTGTAATAATAGTTTACTTAACAAACGGACCTTGACTAAAATAGTAATTAAAGCATATAATTGCTCAGTAAACTTCATATTGAGGATGCGATTTGTTTTCCTACAAGATTATTAAAATGTATGAAGGACTTATAATATGCTATTTTGCACGGTGTAGTAGTCACTGTGGGCAAGTAGTGGAGCAATCTTGCGAAATCTTATATACGTGTGTATTGTATTGAACGAGGCATAGATCATAACGCAATTCAGGTCTAGTTTCATTTATGAAATAGATTATAAAAGTGATAGTAAATATGTTTTGAATACGCTTGTACGTAAGTACTGATGAAACAATGGTTACTGATATTTCAGATAGGAGATAGGAGCGTTATTAAAATGTATGAATATAAAATGATTGTATTAGTTAATTGTAAGTGGGACGATAAAGATAATTAATGATGATAGATCTCAATTGAAGCAAGTAATGTGAAGGACAAGTAGTTAGTGGAAGAGCCATTTAAACTAATAGGACAGCACTAATAGCATTAAAAATGTACGTTAGCATTAAAAACAAACAGAATCTACGTACAGACGCCAGCATATCAAGCTATCCCAAACTGTCAAATTTTTCCAACTGAAAATTAACCTTATGTTTTGGTTTTAATGATGAAAAACTATCAAAGAAATTTGATAGATTGGGGTTATTTGATGTGCTGGTCTCTGTTCATCATTGCAGACAATTCTGGTCGTTAGGGCATAGTCTAGGAGTTCGGCTCCTTTGATACAATAAATGATTTTAAATCTTAACATAAGCATAATCTTGGATAAAAGCGATAGACTGTTGAATATCTTTGAACTAAGATAATTTAACTCTTACCAAAGACAACTGTATCACAGTTAAATTACAAACATCGACCGGTCCTTGACTCAAATAGAATTACCTACCTACTATAGGTTCGTTAGACTGATCATGAGCCTACAAATCAGCTGCGATATTCGAAGAGTGTCTGCCGGTGCCAGTACTGGCGCAAGTCGATACGGCTCGGTGAAAGTGCTCGGTGTCGAATGTCTTACTATCCAAGGCGAGTAAGTTAACGCTTTGTCAACTGTAATTGAATTTACAGATGGAATTCGACGTCAAGCGAAGTGAATGTTCTCTGTACCTACCGAGATATCTACAGCTGAATTTATGTTTACTTCATTAAAATGTTCAATGAACTTGGTGTTCGCATTCTTGTGTTCAAGTGAGTAAACACGTTGTTTTAGTTCTATTACCTCTTTTTCTTTTAGAGTTTATGTTAGAAGGACGGAGAGCGGTGTATTGGTGATATATTTCGAGATTTTTGTAATTCACCTTTCTCAGATTTTCACAAAAAGTTGAATGATCCTGTTTCATTAATGGATGGAAATATTATAATGAACTAATTGAGAAAAATCTGTAATTGCAAACCATTCCCATTTTTTTCGCAGGAAATGAAACTTCAACCTACTTGTTATGATGGATAGACTGGCTGTAAATAAAAAAAAGACCTTTTCAATTGTCTATCATGAGCCACGATGATTCAATAATGTTGGCTACGTAACATCTTGCATTCTCAATTCTTTAACTAAATTATGATTTCAAAAGTTAAATGACTATGGTTAGAGATGGTTTACGATTTGTTTCATAGTAAAATAATTGCTTTAGAAACTCATTTGTGGCAGTGCACGAACTCTTGTAATATGTAGGTACAATGCAAGCAGAGTATAGTCTGAATACTGGAACAGTTTAAAGTGATGCTACGAACGACTTACTATGATTGTAGTGAAGGATACGACTGTGTATATTGGCTGTTATATTAGTTATTGATTCAGAAAAAATTACATTATTTTGAACATAACATATTATAATTATTCCATACAAAAACAATTAATCAATACGAATATATATAGAAATATAACCTATACATAATAAAATTATTGTAAAATATGTCTAAATTTATTTTAAATACATGTAAAATTTATTTGTTGTGTATTTATGTCAAAATAGGTATTCAATATCATGTCAAATGAATCAAAATATAATCTTCAAAGTGCGTGTGAAACTGAAAAATATTGTTGGGACATTTTTGCTTGGTGGATTACGTTAAAAAATTTGGCAAAAAAGACCCAGTGTCGACGAAACTTTTTTATTACTAGGTTGCCACCCACAACTTTGAAACTAAATGTTGGTATTGTTTTTTTTGATCAAGAAAAGTAGGTACTCATTTAGATGTTGCGATCAATATGATTTTATTAATAGGTATAAACTTTAATCAATGAGTGACCTTACTAACATTGCCGCCCGCATTTAGATCCGTTTGCATAATAGCAATGCAAGCGTAAAGGTTGTTTATTATGCAGATAAAAACATGCATAAAACAGTCTATCAAGCGACTGAAAAGCCGACCTTGCTGCTAATAACGTGATAAAGCATCATAACGTCCTTTATGGCATCAATTCCAGAAAGCTTTTACTATTAATGTGGTAGACACGTCCCGTGCGTATCAAGTGTTTATGAGTTTTGCGCATTACGGCCATGTTGCTTTAGATCGGAATAGTTCGGAGCACGCACCGGTCTATCAACTCCTGACTAATTGTACTGTGTCGTTGTACCGATGCACGCGATCCTAACATTTACATGAAAATTGTCATAACACGGAACGTCCAACGCTAATGTTTTGTAATTTAATGATTCGTCGAATTAACACTTCTTTGTTTTACCACGCGTACTTAGGTAGGTAAAGGCTTTTTGTTTCACTTTTTAGTTTGGTTTTTCTAGCTTTTGTATGGTCGTAATATTATACGTGTTACTGTGTACTTTGACGGTGAAGTAATAACATTCAAGTATTTAACACCAATTTCTTTGTCCCAAAACCATTAAATAACTGACTCAGATTAGCATTAGGAAAATAAAGCTGTTCCACTTTTGTGTAACATAATGATGAACAAAGCAATCGTATTGGTTGCGCAAGCGCTGCCGTTGACTGAATAGAGATAGGTATAGCACGTAACGTAATGTTTTTGGTGTTATTCAGTCTCACTTAAATAGCATTGCACAATAACACATTTGAACACTTTCGTCATTATCTAAGTGTGGCGATGGACAGCCATGGGATCGTGACATACATTCTCAACTAACAAATGGTTTTGTGAACCGATTAGTAATATTTACTAATTTTGTAACAAGTCAGTGCCTACATACAAAGGTGTAACAAACCTTAAATAATATGTTAAACCGCTTGAAACTGTAACGAGTTACAAAAACTGTTTCGACGAACAATAAATATTGGTGAATATCGGACAACTGGACTATAATTCAGTTGATTGATATAAAATATTGTTCTACATAGTCTATTGTTAGAACTGAATATTTCTAAATAAGTTCGAGGACGAGACCTGGCTAGTTAGTCAAATGGAATATCTGTTGTTGCTTCACAGGCCTCGTTTGTGATCAATTGGCAAATATGTTAGGTACTCAGTAAGTATATTAAAGGTACTCTGTCTTCAGGCGCGACTTTAGGTGGCTATATACGTTTCATGCAGTGTTGTCTGTCACCATTACACTGTTATCTCAGTCGCAGTCATTGTAGACTTAGTCAAAGGCCTTAGTAAGAACGGGTGACGTAACTGTCACGTAAATTCCTCGTAACATAACACAACATCATGCTTTCCCCGAAGGGTAGTATGTACACCTACATTTCGCCAGTGTTTAAGTGCCATGTAATGTAAATAGGTTGCAAGCCTACTGCCATTAACCGGGCTCAGTTCTTTGAGATTCTTTATGGAAAAACCCAATAACACTATGCCCGGTTTAATCGAATCCAGGACAGTAGTAGCGCTTGCGTTTGCGCTTACTTCCAAAGATGCCTAACAGATGCAAGACTAGGTATTTCAAAATCTTTCCAATTAACGTTAAACTCAATCTCACTCAAAGAGGTATTCCGTGAAGCACACCCAAACGAAGCACACCCTGACGAAGCACACCTAAAGTATTCCACAAAGCACACCCGTGGGTAGGCTTAAAAAAAAATTGAAATAATTAATTTCCGATTCCACGAAGCACAGCTACGAATATCACTCGCATAGTGCGGGGACTAAGAAATAAAAATGTCGATAGAAGTAAACTATAGTGCGGACTATGCGAGTAAAACAGCAGTGATAGCCTAGTGGGATGACCGTCGGACTGCCAAGTCATATATAAGTCCGCAGAACATGAGCACATTCATATCTATTAGTGTTAATGTAGTATAAAAGCGACAAACATTCTTGTGCAGTATGCGCAATATCTTTCACTCTCATTTGCTGCAGTCATTATACTATAAATTATCATTCGTTCGCGATGACGATCAGTCGCCATCACACATGCTGTGTACCTGGTTCTAATGATTGTGACCTCTGACCTTTAGGTTTTTAATGAGGTTGGAAGGCACTGCCGCTTTTCTCTTAATTGATTGATCGCTGTTATTATGTTCGTGTAGTAACGCCTTTATGATGGATGAGTCAGATTTGGTTTTATAAGAATGTTTTTATTATACTTCCCCCTATTATTATGGAGTAGATAAAGTCAAATGTAGCTGAGTGAAATATAAAGGAGGGTAATTTTCTAGCATGTGTAGAGATTTTCTTTTTATTAATGGGTACATAGACCCTAGACCCTATTTGGTGTTATTGATCCTATGTAAGAATCAGTCTCCTCGAAGAGATTAAAAAAAATAACTAAAGTAGGGTTCATAATACCGTGCGTTAAATGTTTAGGTCAGTACTTACTAGTGCTGTGGGTGATTCATTAGAAAGTATGCTTGTTTTAAATAAAAGTATTGATATTTTTTTTCCTAATTTGGTAGTGGGTAATAAACGAAGGCTGAGCATGAATCACTAAATGAATATTACCACATCTAGCGATAGGGACTTTTGTGTGTTGTGACAACAAAAGTGTTTGATTGAAGTAGGCAATGTGGCCATAGTAGGCACATACTGTTAACACCCACACAGCTGTCGGTACTGTCGATGTAAATAAAACTATGTTAGCCGTCTGTCATAAGTCTTATTAATTTTTATTTGTATTAACGTAATGGCGTCTGTGGAGCTTTCAGGTACTAGTGTCTCTTTTACAAATGACTTCTCAATGAAGTCTGGTAAAAATTGCGAGCTTACCTACCCCTTTGCTCGAAGCAAACCCCTTGTACCAACCCTACCCAGCTATGCATTATCCAACCATAAACAAGATACTATGCTGTCAGGATAAATTAGATTTAGTACTGGCTTTCTAGACTCAATTTTAGTTTGAAAGACAACTTCTTTGATTAGTTCAGTCAAACAGTGCGACAATGACACGGATCCTGTCTCGCTGACATTTGGTAACGACCTCGGTGCGAATGACCCACACGCTTGCACTTTACATTCTAACTCAAATCTCCATAACTCTTATGAACCACATCATAAGGCCCAAATTCATATGACACGCGACTCGTGGTAGACCGCACCTTGTACCAAACACCACTTATCGTGTGCAATTTGTTTCTATGACGAAATCGGGTGCCTGGTTTTCTTGATAGTAATGAACGGTAATGATGTATGTTATTACTATGATAGGAGCTGGTTTTCAAACAATTTGTGGTAAAAAAATCTGATAGTGTGCCCCAACAATAAGCCTGAAAAGTTAAATTTGATTCTAATTTTCCACATGATAGAATCTTCTCTTTATGCACATCTATATACGTATATGTATATAAAAGAAAGTCGTGTTAGTTACACTGTTTATAACTCAAGAACGGCTTTACCGATATGGCTGAATTGGTGTGTGAAAAATTGGTGAGGAGGTAGCTAAGGCTCTAGACAGACGGACCGCATTTCAACTGCAATCCAAGTCCGATTGCAGTTCAATTGCAGTCGGACTGCACGTTTGGTTTGCAGTTCTATTGCAGTCGTGTCAACTGCATTCAAACTGCATCCGAACTGCAATTTGCAGTTGGATTGCAGTTGAAATGCGGTCCGTCTGTCTAGAGCCTTAGAGCCAGGAAAAGGACATAGGGTAGGTAGGGTAGGTAGGGTAGGTAGGTAGGGTAGTTAGGTAGGGTAGGTATCATAGTTAAGACAGGACAACGTTTGTCGGGTCAGCTAGTAATAATATTATAAAATCGTAGCGAAGTCAAAACTATATATTGAAAATTTTTAAAGACAGTAATTGGTAAGAGGTCTGCGAACGATTCCAATGCTGGAAATAAGTTTTTTGTCTGTTTGTCTATTAATTTGTTCGTCTAAATGTATGTTTCAGCATCACGCAAGTACAACCGGATAGACTTTGTTGAAATGTTGCATAAATATTATATAAGTCTGGATTGGTAAAACTTAGTTGAAGTGAGCTGATACTAGTGATTGACACTATTGGCACACAGCTCACAAGCACAAGCTCACTTCAAGCTCACTTTACTTAAGTTTTCACAGTGAGAAATGTGAACTCAGGACGAGCTACTTCTCACACGTAGAACTGTATGTTACTTTCTCCCGCGTCACCAGCTCTGACTCTCTGTATATTTGACAGCTGAGAATACAATCGTAGTACATAAGTAGACAGGGAAGTTGTATAAAAACCTGGCTGTTATTTTAGAATAATGTGGTCTTACGACTAACACGCGAACGAAGTCCCGGTCATTGGCTAGTTACGAAAATATATCAACATAATTTCGAACCTCTATAGGCTTATCTACCTACAAAGTATTAATAATATTTGGTAACATGAAGATAGAGCTACGCCTACAACGTGAAATGAATACGATCAGCATTTTAATCAATTTATTATACGCTTCTGAATGGTGAAATTGTTATTTTTTTTCGTTTACCATTCAGATATCCAAACGAACATTCATATTTTTGTAAACGTTCAGAAAAAAATACATCGACATAAATGAAATAAACACACGACTCAAAAACAGTTCAAAGCCTGAATAAAATGAAAAGAATATCTAGGTAAACTCCGCCATGAGGCAACGCAAATAAAAATCGTAAACGGAAAATAGCGAAGAGCCGAGAGCTTCATAAAGCGAGACGTATCAAAAGACATTATTCAGTATCGAATCACATCGATTCGAGAATCGAAACGTTTTAAAAACGGAATAAAACATGGCGGACTGTCCGGACTTCTAGTGTTGTGATTGTGACTTTGTTACGGTTATGATGTTGAAGGAATATAAGACTACGATTTTTTTTATTCTTTGTGTATATTTCCCTGCCTTTTTATATACTTGTGCATAAATATTATAATATTATCATTTAAAGACTTTTAGCTATTGAACTAAGTAAATAGGTTTCCGGTCCTATCTTGGAAATAAAATTTTCATAGACTTGATACAATTTTAATTATTTTTCCAGAAAGTTCTGTTGATTTTGATATCATGAATTTCTATTTAAAATATCCCAGTAGGTCGCTAATGTCGTACACCAACATCAGACTAAAACCTCAACGATTTTAAATATTAACAAAGAATTCATAAACAATGTTCTGAGTTTTCAAAGTCATTTCTTCTTGTTTATACAAACTTTTTCAACTAAACTTTGATTCCCTAGTCAAATCATGAAATCGAACCGCTGCTTTATAGCTTACGCAACTTCTGCGTTATTTAAGAAGAATAAGAATTCGAAAATCATTAAGTTATGTACGAAAGTCATTACACGATTCTTCAAATCAATTATCTTTGTCCTACCCACGTATTCTATTGTTCTGTGGAACGTGGAGTCCGTCATTCCATCGTGGGAATGTGTGTCTATGATTACGGGGCATTGACAGCCCGCCGGGACTCGGCCCGACCCCGGACTATCCCACCATTTGTTTTGAACCCTCCCAAATATGAAATGAGCTTTGCTGTGACAGTCATCGTTGCAATGCATTCGCAATTACTGTCTATTGTTAGCTTTATGGTAGTTTTAATTAAGCTAGTTGCGGAGTATATGATCAAGTATATTGGATAGCTGGTTTGTGTATTGGTTTACCGTTAACTGGAATCAGTCAATCTATGTGAAACATTCTCCATTGCTAATGTATAATTTCCAAAACATAATTATATTGCAAAAGTTGATTAGTAGGCAGTTTTTAGTGCAAATATTATTATATTTCTAGCTTTAATTGTTTATGTTTGCCACATTATAAATATAACGCCAAAGCGCAAGATTTAAAGGGTTGTTCTGTAGCAAGACTAACGGTCTAGTGTGCTTAATAAAGTAAGGAATTTACAACAAGTTGTATAAAAAAGTATGGGTTAGTCGTCCTTCTTCCATATCTATTATGCCTGCAGCAGATATTGAGAAATAATAGCCTACAAGTGTATGAGGTGTACCAACAATTTGCAAGGTGTCTTGAAATGCAATAGTAACAGTAGGTTCTAAATGTATCTATAGGCACTTGGTAAGTCACTATTGTGCTGTAGGCATAACATACAAAGTTTCCTGCTAATCAGGTTAATTAAAATAATATTACCGTTATTGTTCCATTTCCAGTAAACACAATGTTTTCCTTATAATTATTGTGTGTTAAACAGGAAAATTATATTTAAACGAGTCCAGTTTATCAACTTTTAGTTACCTAGTACCGGCTATTAAAGTAGGTACTAATTAAATCCTTGTGGTATTATTTTGTCCACAACGGCTTATCACTGTTAATTATAAATTACTAAACCTTTGTAAATGTAATACTGTTTAAATTCCAGTATGGCCTTACCATTTTTTCCATAATATTTGTAATGGTTTTGTATCCTGCTGTGAACCGAATATAATGTTTCCCTATAAATACAATAATGTGTCGTGCGTCGATAAATTTATGGCCATATTAATTGTAGGGGTCCCACAGAATTATACACGATGTCCTGGTTTTGGATTGTTTTCATTGTTTTCTATTTTAACAATAAGGGTAGATGATGAAGGGTTGTTTTTCGATTACTGCGTAAATAAAATGTAACAAACGAATAAAAAGCTGTTTGCTACTAACACCAAACTTATGAAAAACTTACGTCACAATTGGGCTAAATTCCAAATAGTTATTATGTCTACATAACAGTAGACTAATGGTAATATTCATAGACAAATATTTGCCAAATCACATCACTTAGCTACCAATTTGGTGATATAATACACCAACATCGATCCCGCACTACCACGTAACTGTTTAAATACATTCAATCAATCTGACCTAAAGAACAAAATTTAAATTTGTTGCCATCCAATACGAACTACTTACAAATCCACGGGGCTATTGTCGCATCCTGGTTGGTATTTCCAGAGGCCGACCACGAACGATTCAAATTCATTAACTTGAATCCCTCAGTCGAATCTATTCAAGTTTGGAATTCAATTAAGAGGTCATTTTTTAATTTAACCTCTTTCTTATTTGTTTCATGCCAGTACTGGCTGGCGTTTATGAACGGTTCTTTAGCCCTACACTGTTCTGTAAGCAGATTGTAGAGGTCAATCGGATCAACGGTCACCGTACCAGCCCTAAACACACTAACAAAACTTTCCTCTCTGTTGTATTACTAGTACAGTATTAATAAGCTAACCACAGGAAAAAGTTGGTTTTGTAGGAAAAACACTACTTTCAGGAAAAATACTAAGCCTACCATATTATCTACAGCGGTAACATAGCATATGGTCCAATTTCGTCCAAAGGATTATTCACATAAATTCCCCAACATTTATCCGGATTTTGGAGGAGAAAATTCTGAAATCTGTTTTACATGTAGCAGTTTGGTTATTGCTGGTGACACGAGTTCGGTCTTAATAAATAATGTCGCGTGCCCGCCCAGCGGTCGGGGTCGGGACGAACAACTATATTTTAGGTACATTGTATGCTCTTGGCTGTATTCGAGTCGCCCGTGAACGTCTATTTGAATAAAATAAAATTGGGAACGTTTCTGATGAAGTTATGTCTCACGATACAGGATATGGAATTGGTAAAGCAAAGAAACAAAGTAGCTGAAAGCTTACAATGCCACATTTTTATTATAAACAGATAAGAAAGGAATAAAAATCGACATAAATATGAAACAAAGTCAGTGCTCTATATAAAATTCAGAACAGTAATCAATTGAAATGAAGATGAACTAGTTCCGACCATTGTTTTTTTCTTAATTACGTACGCAGCTGGGACTAGGTACATAGCCCTTGATGGTAGCTGTAAAACTGGACTTCGATGATTTTAAAACTACTCAGTAAATACAGGACGCAGGTGTGGCGACTAGTTTCGTCGTCATATTTGGTTTGTATCCCAAACATCCCCTATATCATCCGAGTCTGTATCAATGGGCTCTAATGGTGCGGACACAGCCTTTTGTATCCCCCGCTCGGGTACCCCCTCTGACAATTTAGACTCAATGTTGGAATTAAGACCGGCGCGCCCTAAATTCACACCTCCGCAGAATTACCTCTATTCTTTTACTTGGCTGTTTTATCATGTAATTAGGTTTTTTCTCTTTTACAGATGAGTTGAGTGGACAACGAAATCTTTGAAAGTAAATGCTCAGGATCTGATTATTTCTTTTCATCCTTATTCAAAACTGAGTGAATGTCAAAGTCGAGTTTTGCAATGAATAATTACATATTATTACTAAATATGGTAATAGGTGCTAATATTATCATGTTAATATAAGGATTAACACGTTAGCTGCGGCACCAATTTTTGCAAACTTTCCGTTCCTGCGGCACGAGGTTTTATCGGCCCGCACCGTGACCAGACGTTAGGGCGACACGCGGTCTATTAGACCCCACCTCCTTTAACAGATTAAAATCCATTTTCTGGCGCGAAATCAAAGATAAATGAAAAATTTGGTACTTATCGATATAGACAGTGAATTGATGAACCCTAATCTACCATCGCCCCGGGATCTGATAACTAGTTTAGGAATTATTGGCAAAACAAAGTATGGGATCTTATACACCTCGTAACGCACTGAAATAGGGTAAATTTTCGCTAAGATTAGTGATGGGAAAAATAATATCGACGCAACGACGTTTATGTATTTTTGTGTGAAAATCTTAATGCGGTTCACAGAATAGAAAAAAAAGAAAACCAGAAGTAGAAAAGAAACTATCCTATGTATTCTGCCTCGGGCTTTAAAAATACACTTATTAGTACTTGAATTAACATAAAAAAATCAGTAAGAATATTAAACTTTTTTATAAAAAATCGCAATCGTTCTGTTTCTGGGTTTTTTTTAAATTAACTTCTTCCGACATCGTTTAGACATGTTCGGCGATGTAAACGGACGTGCTCTCCAATTGACGTGATGCACAACACTAGTCGCGGGAAGCTCGCGTTGGGTGCGGTACGAGGTCCGGGAGGATATGGGACGTTTTAGCCTCGTTCCGCACTGCATTAAAATTATATTAATTCAGTGCGGTACGAGGCCTAAGACATCCGGTACCAAGGTAGGTATACCACCGAGTCCGGGACCATTAGCGCGTCTCAAATATACATATATCTCTTTTCTATACTGGACCAAACCAAAGCTATGCCCTTCGCACGACAGAGATGTTCACGTTTTTCCTTGCCGCACCACAAGGAAGTTGCATGAGGGGTGATTTAGGCCACGTTTCGCACCTAACGTGTTAACTGTTTTCAATATTATTTTGGAAGAGAAAGATGTCACCATAAACGTTAGTGGGTTAGCTAAAGTCAAAGTGAGTGATTAATTAATGACCAATTCATAATGAATTCGCTAAAAAATTTTTAGGAGGTTGTGCTATAACCGCCTACTAAAACTCTTGCGCAGAGAGCTTTCTCAGAAATAAATAACAGCGACAAAACATTGAAATAAATTACCAAGCTCCAAATATTGCCAATAGAACTCCAAGGGTTTTGTTAACGCTTGAAAAGGAAGAAAGAAGTCTAATGTATCAAAAGAGGACAAGTTTGAGACGCGTCCCATTTCTTCAAATAAGGTCCAATAGGGCACAGCTATTATTCCATGTCGGATGTGTTCAAATCTTGTTACGACCTGAATCCGAGGGTTATCCGGAACAGGAAATAAGTTATAGTTTATTTACCCATCGAACGTATTCCTAATCCTTATACGAAACAAGATTTGTTTTGTTAGGAAAGGTAGATGATTCGTGTATTATGAAACATGCCTTTATTTGTACAAAGGTTAAACGTAGATGATACAAAAGAGAAATGATTGAGTTTGAAATTTAATTTGAGGTCACGCGCTACTAAAATAAAAAATGGAAAGCTTTACGGCGTGTGTACAAACTTTTCTAATTGAATACATAAAAAATCAAGTCCGAAAATGTCAGTGTTGTAACACAAAACGGCCTCGCTGATAACGAAATAACTTTCGAACGTGATATTACAATGAAACGATTCGCACAAATAAAAAATATAGAGCAATAGATAGATTCTGTGCAAAAATGAAATAAAATTATAAATGTATCCAAAAATTAAGAAACCGGAACACAAACAAAACGGAATTAGGTTTAAAACTGGATACCGTAGAATTCGGTAAACATCGCAGTCACGTGGTGCGCGCGTCGACCGACCGGTAGAAAGTAGCTTACCTCCTGTGCCACTCTTCATTCAACCACATTGAACAGGTTACAACTCGTTAAACGCACACAGACGTAGATCTTGCAGCTTCTAAAGCGAACTATACACGCGCTTTCACTCACACAGCGACGATTTGTATATTATGTATTCAGTTGCGGGAGCGCAGGTCAACTTGGCATCTCTTTTTTTCGGAACTGGTTTCTGGAGCGATAAAAGGATGACTCAGGTAAGGATTACTTACATTGAATTGGTTGTCCACATAACAACGTTGTATAACATAATTTAGGATCACCCCAACTTTGAACAGTTAGTTGTCGAAAATTACAAACTCGAATAACTATGACGCAAAAATTGTCTAGGGAATTTTGGGCTACAATAAACAAAGTGGAACAAATTTTGGATTTTATGCAAATGATAAAGTTAATTTGTTGCTCTTTTCTACGTCTATAGGGACCAATCTGGTTGATATTTGAAAATAAATGTGTTTGTATAATCAAGGCAGCAACGTTGAAATGTGTCGCATTGTATATAGAAATGGATATATCTAGCTTTGAGTATTTTGGCTGTTGTATAGATATATTATGTTGATATTTGTCTCTTTTCTAATATTTATCTTCGGAGTAATAATATTCTGTATACACAGTGACATTGTGAGCTAGCAGTGATTTATTGTGTGATCGATCGAGCGCACGTGTGGTTGGTAGAAACATTCATGTGACAAGGGATGCCTTTACCTGCTATACTCTATAGAAATGGCCCCTGCCCGAGAATGTATTGATAACCTTTATTCAACAGTTCTCTATTCATGTTACGTTGGACCTTCCTATGCCTGGTTAGTTCGTTTTGAAAACGTGGTCCAAACTACGCCATTTGTAAAAATCATTCAAGCCGAATTAAATGGATATGGTAGTGCTAAAGTGGAAATGTATCGAGAAATATACGGTAGTTCTTATGTTAATTTAGATTACTGATACAATAAAAGGTTAGGTATATTCAATTATTATGTTAATAAACATTTAACTGTCGACAAACGAAACAGAAACGCTAACTTAGAATATAACATTTGAATCGACTAAATCAAATTTGATTTTGCCTTATAAATTTACATTCGATTGAACTTTGATTGGAGATAAAGCACCCTCTAACTCTGGTAAACTGCTTAGATCTCTGATTACGCTAAAGTGTACGGGTAATGTCAATAGCAGTTTGGCTTAACAAAACACTTGGGGAAACAGATTTGTATCAGTTTTGGCGATTTGCGTTGTGTCATCCCCATCCGGCGGGTGTTTATCTTACAATAGCTCTCTACCTGCCGTGGCCGATTTATTGTAACAATGCGTAACTACTCTCCAACTCATAATGGACGCTTTTGGTCCCCCAAGTTTATTGTGAACCTCGTTTCTCACTTGACAAGCTTCATACATCTTTCAAGGTTATCTTGGACATAGCAAAATTCACTTTTTTGGGTATCTGCTACGCTGTTTTGTTGTAAAATTTATATTGTCCGCTATTGTATTAAATTGCTCAACGAATCGAATGACTAGTTATATTTTTTGGATTATCTTGGTCAGGCGAGATTGTTGAGAGGTTAAGAGGAAATCCTTGACCCTGATTTTTAGTTTTATCAAGAAACCAGTTCCTGCAGGACGCCTTTCTTTCTGGTTGCAACATGACGATACGTGTATGATCTGTCTCACTCGCACACTTACTAAACTTGGTCCTGAAATGAGACGAAATACTTTGAACCTACGCACGCAAGTATCGTGGGAAACCAATGGAAACAAGGTGTCTGTCCTTCCTTTCATTTTATAGCATGATTGGCCTTTGTTTTCAACCTGATGCGTATTTATTCTTATTTTAAAAGTATTTTAAGGCAAAATTAAAATTATATTTAATATTCTTCTATTCCATTTAGTACAAAACTTTTAACATCGTGATATAGGTAACGTGAATCACGTTATGTAAGTAAATCGTTTTTCTCAGCGATTTCGTAACAGCACTGTCGGCGAATAGCTAGGAGCAAGTCTGTGGAACGATCACGCCTCGGTAGCCATGGATACCATTCAACACCAAATGATGAATACCTGTGACTTTTGTTCGGTTATTCATCTGTGATGGTTTAGAAAAAAATGTTATTCAGCTTTAGCAGTCCCTCGGGAGTTTTGTTAACTTTAATCATCCTCTCAAAGAAAGCCTTGCTTTTATATGATACACAAATCAGAGTCAATATATATGTACTTAACAAAAAAAAAACGTTTTTTTTTTTAAAATGCATACGATAAAATTAAAATAAAGTCCCTATAAAATCCAGTAACAAGCGATTCTACTCATACAAAAACTGATTTGGCGAAAAAATAAACTACTACAGCATACATATTATAATCTAATCTCGTAGTAAATATGTAGTTGTCATGCTCACGTAAACAATTGAATCAGAGCGTGCATACATTGAGAAGTAGTGGTTACTATAAGATGCTAAGTGAATGCGCGGGCGCAGACTGCAGCGAGTCGTCTAAACCGGTACCGGTGTACGGTGAGGTCGATGCTCGTCCGCCAGATGTCGCTCTGTTCGCTTGGACCACACCGGCGCTCACGCACGCTGGGTAGTGGTCCATACAACTAAAGGTTTGACTCATAATACCGTGCTAATAGATACTTCCTTTATGAGTTGAAGTTAAGAAATGTTCTCCTTTCTTGTAACATAAAGTTAAAGGTCAAGTTGTGTGATGTTCTTATAAAGCTGATTGACCTATTTTAGCATAATAGCATAGTCAGCATATAATGTTCCCACTACTGTGACTCAGGCCTCCTCTTGGTGAGAGAGAGTGGGCCATAATCCATTACGCGGGCTTAGTGCGGGTAGACGTCACATATCTGCGATTTTTTTGTTCTATGTCATTCCCGGCTTCCTCTCGATGTTTTGCTTTGATGTTGTTAGGAAAATGGCCGTGAAACAATTTTCATTAACTCAAGCGACTATTTGTGTTAGAACCTACGACGTACAATTCGTAAGGCGCGGCCGTTACCACTGGACACTGCTTGGACCTTTTTTAGTTGAACCCAATTTTCAATTAGTAACACCTTAGAATAGAATACTCTTTATTATGTACGAAGTTCACTTGCCAAATAGGAACAATAAGAAAAGACAATAAACAAAGCTCATCATTTGCCTATGCTTTTCCCAACTATGTTGGGGTCGGCTTCCAGTCTAACCGAATGCAGCTTTGACATGGCGACTGCCTATCTGACCTCCACAACCCAGTAACTGGGCAATACGATACAGCTTGGTAAGACTGACTGCCAGATTTTCGGGCTTCTCACGACCCGTAACGACTGTCAAAGATGCACAAATGACAGCCGGGACCAACGGATTAACGTGCTTTCCGAGACACGGAGGAGTCACGGTATGTAAAGATGGTCACCCATCCATCGCCAACCCCGGCAAGCGAAGCTTAAACTGATGGATCGACCTGTGCGGCTACTACTTAGCCACGAGCTGATAAACAAAGTTATTTTACTTTAAAAACTCTTGTTAATATTCGAGTATGTTTAAAGTTCGCTTGCCTCACCAACCCGTTAACTAACAGATAGCAAAGTTGGCGGCCACCAACTGTCCTGTGCCCGCATCCGCACTGTCAATGAACCCCTTGTGTTCTACAAGCTTTTATATCTCTCTTACTGCAGTAACCAAGTTTGCTTTATTAAGCCATTAACTTCGTCTTGCGAAACACTTTCAACGCTGTCGTATTTCACAAATCTCTTTAGTTAGCGTGATGGCAAACCTGTGTTCGTATTCCAAATAGATTCTATTCATTCTATTGTTTTTCGGCTTTTCAAAGTTTTCTATCGCTTTCAGAAACAGCGCAAATAGCGGCAAAGTGTATCGCGACACGACGGAGCTTGAATTTGCTTGAAACCCGTGGGAAAGTTAGAAAGAATGCCATGTCAAGAAGCGGCGCGCAACGAAATGCGAGAGCCTTCAATCATGTTTCGAGAAAATAAAAATCGATTTACATAAACACAAGCGCAATCTTTATAATTTGTCTGCTCGTTTTGAGTTCGTGAAACACTACTGCAGTTTTTTTTCCTACTCGAGTTATTTCAAACAGGTCCCTAAAAAGGGAGAAGGTCGGCTGGGAGGTGAACGTGATTTGAATAATTCTGGAAAGCTCAGCTTAATTAATTATTTTTCTTGTTTCTGCAAATGGCACATTTTGTGATTTACAACAGATGCGGTTAATTAAAAACAAAATGAAGGATAAAAGAATCCTACAGGATTTTTTCAAGTTTGCTTGCCATTATATCTGTAAATCCGTCTTGGTACAGATGCACCTGTAAAATATTATGTTTGATCGTGTAAACAGTAAACGATAATAAAAAAAAATGATTTTGTTGCCGGTAGTGTTCCTCAATTATTTTTTTCTAAATTCGAACAATAGTTCGTATTTGTTCGTTGGATATTGTACCTACTATGCGCAACATTTTGATTATTAAATATCGACCATATTCATTGCATTACAACATGTGGTTTATTTGTTTCAGGTATACCATCGTGCAAATTATTTATTTAAATTGGCGAGAAGCGCACAAAATACAAATGATTGGTTAGTATGGTATTTTGATGTTAATTAATCCATAGGCATATAATACCTATTGGTTCGTTGAAAAAACGTTCATTTAGCGTTAACATTCAAGTATTTATCGGTAAACTGTTAACAATGGTTGTTGTCGTTAGCATGGATTTTCTCTGCGAGCGCGGCGAAGGCCGGTAAAAGGTCGTAATGTGGCGCACTGACTTAGTTTACTGCACAAAGGCCTTCGACTTTGCTTTCGCGAGCTTTTAAAAATCGAACGGTCAGACGTTTATTCACTCTCGAATAAATTTACTAGAGGCAATTTTATGTTGCAATTGAAAATACCGCTATGACGAACTTATGAACGTTTTAACGAAGCGGACGCTACTAATGTTATATTTTGATCAAAGAATTTCTTTATTGGTATAGTAAAAATTGTGAGCAATATTAGAAATGCTTTTAATATTCTGAATTTTCAACAACAGAAAATGCGTACATATTTTTATTGAAATCTCTGAGAAGTGTATATGAAGTCACAGAAATAACAAAAATCTATTCACTAAAATGTTGGTAGTGACAGTCGAAAACCTGCATAGTTGCAGGAAAAAAGTAAAAAATCCAAAGAACTTTTTTCGTAAAACAACAGACTTGAGTTGCAAAGTTGAAAAATTCAACCGTTGTTCTTCGGAACAGTATTCTTTTTGCCGGATTTTATTTCGCTAGTTACCTTTTTGTTACCGAAAATACGAAGCATATAGTTTTGACGGTACTCGTAGAATCTGTACTGTTATGTATCGTAATAAAAAAACGCAGATAATTTCTACGTAGCTCACATTTTAATAACGAGTGAATTTTGACGCGTAGGCACTTTGAATAAACTATGCTGACTCACTTACAAATCCTTCAAAAAAGTCTAAATGACAAAGAAACTGGCGTCTGCGGGTCGTAGGTCGTAGCACATTTGCTACGCCGTAGCTTCGAACAACCCTGGTGCTACGTAATTTATTTTTAATGGAGTTAAAATAATACGCAATAAATCCTTAATGAATCAAAACGTTATTTTGTGCGGATTTTAAATTGTTACTGTAATCCTTTCAGTCGCAATTAATTTAATTTCAATACGCCATTATCCAAAATAATTGATATACAAATACAAACTAACATTAATTATTGGGAGTATTAAAGTTTTGCTATATATTTCTATAACATTCAATAATCTGGCGTCCGAACTTTACCCATTTATTAAGTTAGTTATTTATTAAGGTCAAGTTGGAGATAATAACAGTTGTAGTTATGAATTCGGAGGGACTAACAAAACATAATATCACGCTAAAATGTCAAATAGAGTCAGCACATAAACATTATATTGGATGTACCTGATATAGGGACCCGTATCAAAGCTTCGATAAAGCAAATAAACTCGTAAACGGATACGGCTGTAAATTGCCTCTTCAATAGAGCACTACACAAACAATCTTGGCATTGGAATTGGTGATCACAGTGATATTACTATCTTGATATATTACGATCCTTATCCTGGAATCTTCGACTGGTATCCCATATTTGAGGATGGTTGGTCTCCTTCCAACTAAACCCACATGATGGTGGATCTCAGTAGGTATATTTAGAGGTCTGCGGAACAAGTACCTATTTCTGTTGTTTTAAGTCTTTGTGAGCAGTGTGGCCTAGTGATGTCGGCCCTGACTTATGAGCTGTATGAATTCGAACCTAGACAGGCACTTTTTGTATTTAATTTCATCACTACTTTTCTCAAAACCGAAAGTTCAAAGACATGTCACATCCACCAACCCGCACTAGGTCAGCATGGTGGACTATGGCCCACTCCCTCTATGGTCTGTGTCCTAGTATAGGGAATATTATAGGCTGAATATGCTAACCCTTTGCCACGTTACTTCCTAAAACTTTTAATATTCCCGAAGCAAACACAACAGTTTATCAATCAACTGACACATGTGGGTGGTTTATGGATCGAAGAAATACCTAATATTCGTCCATAATAAAATTAAAACCCACAGCAAACATCAATTAAAAAAGAACATAAAATTAAGTAAGTACCTCATGCGCTTACATACAAGGAAACGAATAAACAAACACTTTTGTTGCAATATTACCATACTTGCATGTTGAACAGTCGTTTATTCGCTACAATTTGCTTACACTCTTGCGCAATACAATTAGAGGAGATTTTGTTCGTAGATCGCTGGGTTAAGCAACGTTGGTTGCGACTGTACTTTGCCATTTGACCTCCGTCAGTCTCGAAAAGCACGAACCCGTCAGTCACTAAATGATGAACGAGAGTAAATTGAAGACGTTAATAGGAAGATCTTATCTCGTATGTAGAACACGACCAAATAAGTGATCATAAAAGATAGATACATATCTTAGTAGAACAATATAAAACTGTGGAAGATGAAATACGTTATCTTACTTATACTGAACAAAACAAAGGGAATTTCAAGCGCATTCTTACAAGATGAAGCGGTTGGCAATGGCAGTGATCACAACAACAAGAAAGCATAAAGCGGTTGCGATGAGACGCGGCTGACAAGAGAAGTCACGTACAACTCGGTATATCTCGCTATATATTCCACTTTCAAGCAGATGAATAATAAATTACAAAATATACTCGCATCTCGCATGTCTCCTTCGAATGTGTCCCGTCAGCGTCTGCGTTGTGCTGGCTGTTAAAGTGACGTCACAGCGCAAATCGCTCCGAAATGCAAGCTTTTGTGAGCTCCTGCAATTGTGCTATCGACATACTTTTGTGTTATTATCACTGGAACAGTGAGAACATCTGTGATATTAAATCACAGATGTCTCATAACCATATCACCTGAACTATGTTCTGTGCCTTTTTGGTAATAGTTTTCTTCTAAAATGCTCTGTACGGCAGTCTAGCTTCGTTAAAGCTACCGATACTAAAGATTGCGAAGCAAAACGCAACATAATTTGTCAATTTTGAAGCCGTTAAAGATTTTTTCACTCTATTATCAACGATCAGTTTCTAAGGAGGCACAAAAAGCTCGCAACATATGCGTCATTAAAGTAATCCGGACCCACGTTAAGGATTTGAAATGGGTGCCCTGCGGGGGGCGGGCCCAATTACTGGTCCGTGTACCTGCGCTCCTACAATGTGCTGCCTTGAAATGTGATAGTATTTGTGTATTATGACGATAGACATGATTATTGACTAGACAAGATGTGCGAGCTAGCTCGTAAAAGGGGCAATGATCTCTTATGAATCTAATAAATATAAAAGTCTCATAACGACGTGGGGTGGAAAGGCATTAGTCAGTGAACCCAACTACCCACTTCTACCTTAGTGCCTTCATTCTCAAGGATTTGTCGCCAAACGAGAGAATGAACACTTAGCATTGCACAGCGTTGTCTACCGCTGTAGTCTAACATCTACGTAAGGACTAACCCCGAACCCACGTTATTAGAGGCACGCCTCCCCAGTTGTGTTAACTGCACGTTTGGTTGTTAATACTGTTTAATACTACAATTTGAGCGTCCCAGTTTCGTGTAAAATGCTAAATATTCTTATCTATCCAAGAAGCGTCTTATAAATAACATCGACAAAGACGTTGAATATTTGACGCGCCAACGTAAGCGTTGAAGGCTGGAACGTTTGCGAGGCGTCAGTAAATCCCAAGGGATCCAATTTACCCCGTCGACTTGTAAACGCTACGCCTACCGCGCTAAGCCTGCACGCCACACGTTTTATACCCCTGAAATTTCACTCAACTTTGTGTTTGATAAAGAAAAAGTTACAAGGAAAAGATTTAACACGAAACAGTAAGCATTCTCGTCATCACAGCATTATGTAGATCGGATTTCAAGTTTTATTTTGTTTGACGTTCAGTACGTTATTTTCTCGTACACATTGTGGTATTTGCTCTGCAGTGGCTTGTGAATGTGTACCATTCTTTGGATAGTTGAACTCATGTAAACATGGATACATGGTTTCAGTAACGCCAGCTGTTTAAATAACATCGGTGGCGACCTTCATTGTAGCTGCTGCATCAAATTACCAGCTATGCTGATGATTGAAATCTGAGCAAACATGTTGTTGAGTAACAGACAGTTTTTTTTGTTTAATTGTTCCGCAGATATTTATTATTATGGTTGTATGAAGGCGGTATTTCCTATAAACATTACGGCTGGGTTTTTTCGTCGGCATCTGGCGAAGTTTGGAGCTTGGCGAATTAATCTGTCTCCTTGATCTATAAACGTACACACGTACGCTACAAAGGAAAAACTGTGATTGCTTTATTTGATCTGGGTCGACACGGATTGCTTGAATCATAGTCGGTTACTTTATTAAAGCACGTTATGCATGATATCAGCTATGTTTTTCAACGGTGAGTTTTTTGTTAGTTAAATTGGGAATGTAAACTTTACCGAAACCGTGTTCAACGTTTGTTATGTAAGTACCTAATTAGTGAAAATGGTACCTATTAGAGATGAGTGTAAATATATGTACACTCATCGTGTAACCGAAAGGGTATATAAATGCAAAAGCATATGCTACATACCACCAAACTGAACAACTTTTACTATGGGACCAACTCCGAGAGATTTCGGAGTTGGTCCCATAGTAGAAGTGGTTCAGTTTGGTGGTCTGTACTATGTCCTTTTGTACGTATATACCCTTTCGGTTACACCCTGTATATACACTCATCTCTGAGCGTACATATACACTAATCTCTGAATGCCTGCTTTCGAGGAGTATGCCAACTGAATAAGTAATGTTGTTGGATGCAGTTAGCAAACCGTAACTACAGAGCGACCACACAATCATTCGTTTTGCTAACCTGTCATGCAGTTTGCGTGCATTGTGTCGCCGATTTCTAACCAATCTCCCTTATATACCAGCCTGCTACTTGTACTGCATAGGTAGTTTATATTCTATTATAATATTGTCATCATGACGTGGAAACTGTTAAACACAATGTATTCTGATGCCTTAAACTAAAGTCCGTTACTTCGATCATACATTATTGCTATTATATTGGAGTAATGATCATCTATACTAATATTATAAAGAGGAAAACTTTGTTTGTTTGTTTGGTTGTAATGAATCGGCTCAAAAACTACTGGACCGATTTTAAAAATTCTTTCACCGTTGGAAAGCTTAGTTTTCTAGGAGTAACATAGGCTACTTTTTATCCCGGGAAAAATAACGGGTCCCACGGGAAAGACCACGGGAGCGAAGCCGCGGGCAAAGTGCTAGTTGTTAATAAAGCTGAAAAGTTTCTGGAACTACAAATGTGATTTGAAAATTATTTTGCATTTGAAAATTCACACTACGACCCTTAGGAGCCGAGCTAAAAGAAAAAAGTCAGAAAGTACGAAATCGAATTTACAGTGATGGCGTGAGATGCGATGCGACATTGTGGGTCGGTGGAACAAACAGTTTCACGCGGACGAAGTCGCCGGCAGAAGCTAAAATATTATAAAAAGCGAACGACACATGAAAGTTTGTTCTGTAGTATTGATACAAACGTTTCATTGGTCGTAAAAAAAGTGTGCAAGGAACCTTATGTTGACATGACGAGCGGCGTTTTACAGCAATTTAATTATTTAGATGACTAAGAAATAGAAATAAAGACGTCATCATAAACGCCAGCCATAAATAAAAATTACGATGTATCCAATGTTTTAGTGGCTTTTATTTTATTTCTTGTGTAAAAGTTTTGCGTGGCTCGCGTGTGGAGTTTACCTACACAAACTTTCATAATACATATAACGATGGCTTCTATTTTCTCTTTTGTGGCGATATTTTTTTTATGTTTCTCAAAACAAGGATACGCTTATGTAGATTTTACTTTTAATTGCTACCCGTGTAGCTCAGATGTTTGGACCAATTTTGATTAATGAGACATCGTTCTTTTGGAAAACTTTTAACGAGACTTTATCCAAATTACAACAGTTTATTCTGCCATATTTTTCAGTGTTTTGATGACGTAGATAGGTAGTTATCTTTTTTCTTCCAGTCTTTTTCAATTAATGATCGTAAGAGAAAAATCGGCTAAACTAAACTATTAGACATCGCATCGCCTCGCCTCATGCGGCGGTACCACATAGGACGTAGTGTAGCAGCCTGTTTACGCTAATATAACATTAAATTGTTCACGCTATGTTATTCGCGTGTTTGTTTAACTAATTTGTTTATAATATGCAGAACTATAATACCAGCCAGTATGTTTATAATTACTTCGGGAAACTAAACATGTCTGTCTAGATATTGTGCAAACAAACCAATTTGGAATTAGTTTTTGCGTGTTAAGTATGTATAAGTAATTGGTGTGCTAAAGTGTTTACTTAGAACAAAAAACGTTTCATTTAAAAAATAACTGTACTGTGATTTAAATAGGTACCCTAAAAGTACTTGTTTGGGGTGACTGTTATTTTTTTAATTTTTAAGGTTCCGTACCTTAGAAGGAAAAAACGGAACCCTCACCTTCAACATCACTTTGTTGTCTAAAATATGTAGGTCTACGGTCCCTTCGAGCTCTAAAAATCAAGCTTTTAGGTCAACGCATTAAAAAAATACGCCCATTTATGCGACAAACATATATTGATATCCGCAAATAAATCAAAATCTTTAAGCTTCTTACCGTTTACCTAGAATCATGAAATTAAACAGGAAGCAAGGTTTCATAATCAGAAAATAGTTGTAGTTTTACCACTTAAAAAAAGAATACTGTTATAAACTAACATTTGCGATTAGAGAATGACCATGACGTACATCGATGTTTGAGAGAACGTCGTATATTTCAACTACAATATTAACTTTGTTCTCGTAAAAATAAATTCCACCTACGAAACCTAATAGCATGTGTGGTCCGATACGCACTTGGCATTTTTTATTGCACTAAAAGCTTTAGCTGTGAAAGACTTAATTCCAAATAAAAAACTCGCAATCAATATAAGAATTTAAAGATAACTAATTACAACTTTATAATGATATTGAGCCTGCAAGTGTCGTAAAACGTAGGTTTACGTGTTCGTTCATAGCCTGAGCTATAATACGCTAAGTAAGTTAAGCTGCCGAGTAGTTTTATTACAGCTTTTATGATGCCGCACAGCCAACGCGCCTAAGTTTAAAGAAACCAAACTAATTACGAGATCAATCTCAAAACAACATCAAAAGGTTGTGCACCACAAAGCGAACAAAACAGTCTCGTTTTTATGTCTAGCCATCTAACGGTCGCAGCATCAAAAGTGAGGTCAACCGGAATTGACAGATTTGCACCGTGCAATGTGGATATACACCGAGTTCAAACTTTGACCTATTTCGCCAGTGAACCTGCAGTACCGCAACTGCACTAATCGAACGATCCCAACGACTCAGGTTAATACCTAAAATGTCTATACCTAAGCCCGCATAACAATAAATAGCGGAGTGAAAGGCAAACCACTACCCACGAAGTGAGCGACTGAGATCACGAGAAGCTGAAAGAATTTGAACTTTACTCTGTTAATGATACAGTTCATTTCGATCTAGCGTCTTTTTTGTGTGCTGGAAAATGGCATTGCTGTGTTCACAATACCTCTATACTCGGGTCGGTTACCCTTTTGTTTAGCAGTTGGATGCTGCTTCATATCATTTATAGAAATTATCTGGTACTTGAATCCTAACATATTTCGAAATACGTTAGCAAAGTTGAATGAACTTATTATTATGTGAAATGTATTTATTTTTGTAAATAGGTTTTAAACACTTCTACACGTCAATAATATTTTTTTAAATCTTGGTTAGATCATGTGAAAACCATGTGGCAACCTACATGGTTTTTAATGAAAGAATGCAGATCTAGTGGACCTGTCCAGTCAGTGTATTTGTCATTTATCGTTCAGCTCAACTCAGAACTAAAGAAGCTCAACGAGTCGACGAAGAATACCAAAGAAAGGACATTTGGGTAGGCCGCATACAGTATTCTAACTGCCTAATTATCATGAAAACTGACTGAGCAAGAAGAGAAAAAAGAAAAAAATGGCTGGTAAATCCTTGGACATTTCACACAACGCCATATAGTCCCAAGCTAAGCAACCTAATGCTTGTGTTATGGTAACGAGATGGCTGATAAACTACTTATATACATTTTTTTTTGTAAATACATAAGTACATATTATAGATAGAAACACACACAATTAAAATAGTAATAATATTCACAACGTAAATATTCATGTCATTATGTCATTGTAAGTTTCGTTTATATGGTTTCTCAACTAGGATTATGTAGTTAACACAGGTACTTTACGTGTCATGAAATTTAAGTGGAGGTTCCAGTGAAAACTAGGTTGGGTTGCTAGTTCTTTGATGTAATACGTCTAAACTTTAAATTATTCAGTGTTGTTAAGGTAAATGGTGCTTACATTAATCCTTACTCATCTATGAAACATAATAATATGAAATAGGTGGCTACAGGATAATATCATGTTAGTGTCCGTTTACTATTTTAGATGACACAGTTCTCTTTGACTGATTTGTTCTAACTAAAGCACTAAAGTGCATTGAAAATGCAGAGTAGGTAGTGTTTTTAACGAGTATTTTAAATAGTTTTTAATGATATTTAGATTTTGTTTTATTTTGTATTTTTTACTTGTATGTTAATCGTGGTAGTAACACTGCATTGGCGTAATAGATATAAATAAATAATAATAATGACTTTATAGGATACACGTTTTGTAGTTTTGTATTTGGATATCTAAGTATAGAACAAGAAGAAGAATCGATCATGTTTGTCAAAACCGGCGTTAGATACTGAGATCCAAAATAAAATATCACTGAAAGAAATAGTTTTAACAATATTGAATAGTAGGTCAGTGGGTTTTAAATACATATTTTATCGGAATATGCAAAAAGTGACATTTTAACATTCGCCTTAGTAAATTGGTTACCTAATGATCTGAATATGATGAATATTTTGTGCATTCTTCGCGTATAGTTTCTTCGTCTATGTTCGATGTATGTATGTACATATGTATTTATATTTGTATCGTCAAGCATATTTAGATTTCACAGATTAAAAATATTTTCTTATTTATTGTTTTAATTTTTTGTTATTCAAAAAGGTTCAATAGACCGGACATTTTCCTTTGAGGCTTCACTTCAGAATAATTAGAATAGTGGTAGGTATTAATTATAGGATGTTCAAAATCACTAAAAATCTGCCAAGCTAGGCTTTCCCAACTATGTTAAGGTTGGCTTCCAGCCTAACCGGATGCAGCTGAATACCAGTAGTTTACATGGAGCTACTGCTTACCGACCTTCATAATAGTTTCTGGGTAACACGATACTTCTTGGTTAGACTGGTTGTCAGACTTTGGGCTTCTGATAGAGGACAACCGGGACGTATCGCGCTTACCGAAGCACGTGCATAGGGTCGCAATATGATATGGATGGTCACCAACCCAAGAACAAACCCCGGCAAGGGTAGCTTAACCTTCAATCGACCTGATTGGCTGTAATCAATTAGTCACGAGCCTCTGAGGGGTTGTTCAAAATATTGCTTATTATAATATTAAATTAATTACGCATACTTAGACATTTAAGTCATTGACTGCCACGCAGCAGACACAATAGAAAAACTATTGTTTGTCGGACACACGGTGACCGCGTTGGCGTTCAACGTGTTAAAGTCGCCCATGTTAATAAGCTTATGTCATGAATAACGTATTGATCGTAAACTAACCATTACTAGCTGAGTGGCTAAAAGTAAACAGAGGTAATAAAAGGAATTCTTAATTATATCTTTGAAAGGTACTATAGTCAGGTACAGACGCCAGCACATCAAGCTATCCCTAAATGCCAAGTTTTCCCAATTAAAAATGAACCTTATGTCTTTGCAATAAAGTTGAAATACTATCAAAGAAATTTGACAGATTGTAATAACTTGATGTGCTGGCGTCTGTACCACCGATCGGCTAGCTTAGTGTAATAACATATCACGCCTGTTCCAGTAATCCCAAAAGGGATAGCAGAGGTGTACATTTAGTAGGTTCACCCACAATAAGCTGGTTATGTATCAGTCCCATGTAATAGTGGGCGAGCTTATAGCTAGGAAACGGGCACAAATCTAAACTTCGGGCTGCTACTGAGAAATCCCTGACGGGAAAATCCAATAACACTGCCCAACCTGGGCATCGAACCCAAGATACTCAGCAATAGCGCCTGCATGCACTAGACCTGACCTATCAATATGCCTAGCCCTTTCCCAACTATGTAGGCGTCGGCTTCCAGTCTAACCCGATGCAGTTGAATACCAGTATTCCTAGACATCGCCATCGCCTATAATATCACTAAATATTAAATTTAAATGTAGGTTTTATCATTGGGACGGTAGATTATCTACTGAACTGAAACACTATTCAATGTTTTATTGAAAACCTACACACCTTATTATTTTTATAGTTTACAAAAAGCGTGTAATTGAACTTTATTATCCGACGAATTATAAGATGAACAAAACGTGACTTCACTAAATAACTGTCTCCAAATAAAATTGTGCCGTGACAGAATGAGTTCCGATGCGAACGAGACTTTATATATCAAAAGAGACCGCGGAAATGAAAATCCATTTATTACGCACCTAAACCTAGGTAGTTAATACGAAAACCCGAAAAAAAAAACTTTCATGCAAAAAATGTTGCAAACGCTGCACAAATAAAAATGTTTTATGTATTTTTAACATTGTTATGTATCCGGCGTTGAAATTCAAAGTTTGTGCAATACTGTCCGGGTAATGTTAACATTTCACACCGGGCGGCTTTTCCCGCAGCCTATACGCTCTAGTAACTTTCACACTGACCGCCCCAAATTCTTGGTCGGAGCGTTTGAAATGATTTGTTAGCTCCTGCCCGCTCCACACAATACGCCATTCTTTTATAACTCGCTCCGTAAGTCACAAAAGTATTTCTCAACGAGCAATGCAGTGGGGGAAGTTTTAGCTGAAAATACGAGCCAAGTTTTCTCCTTTACCTTGGATGGCAAAAAATCCGTGCCTGTCCCGGCGGCCGTGCCCAGACACGATAAAATTTACATGTTTCGCTTTCAGCCTTTATTTTATTTTAAAGGGTGAAATAAGACGGCATTACGCAAAGAGAATATTCAATTAGAGACTGCTTTAAGATTTATGCAATAGGAAAGCGAAGCGCCATTCGAACTTATTTTCTGCTTTTCGGTGTTTCGTTTTTTTTTCTAGTTTTTATTTATGGCTCAATTTGAAAGGCGCTGACTTGTGTGTTGGAAATAATGCTTTTAAATAGTTGAGTTTTAATACCTTTTTTTTTTGTTTGATAGGTTTCTAAGTTGTAATCCTAGAATTATTTAGTTTATGGAAAGCTTGATCGTTATGGAAGGTAGAATTTATGTGGTACATTCGTTATTGATGTGTTTTCTGGTGTAGCTATTAAATGTTTTAATGGCAATTAGACAACGCGGGTGGCTCGGGAGCCAGTTTAATATTGTGCCCACTTGCAATGATCTGGAATTGATTTCTGTCTTATTACTTTTTTATGTTCCTTAATTAAATGCTGTAATTTTGTTGAAGGCAGCACTGTGATTACATCTATAAAATAGAGTAGTTAGTAAGAGGCTAAACAAATGACTGTTTCGTAGACCTTGCTTTAATGTAAACGTTAAGAGCGAAAACGTAGAAAATACTCGAGAGTGTGGCGAAATCAGTTGGCACTCCCTCCTAATATTCAGAAGAATGATAAGAAATCGTAGCCTACCGCGCTCATCAATCGTAAACACAGCCAGGTTATTGAATTTCCATCAATTTATAAGTACCCCGACCTGAATATAAAAATGATAGATGACGAGAAATGGTATACTACGTTTATTCCTATGGTAATGTATTTTATTAGAAGCAGATGTGTCTCTCAGCAACTGTTCAAATAAGTGAGTTTTATTGAGATCCTTTGATGTCTTCTGAAAGCAATTTTCTCGTGTTTATGTTCTAAATAAAGACGCGTTTTTGTGCCATGCTTAAGAAGATAAGATGATTATGTAGCGGCGGTATGTCTGTGACATGTGTGAGCAATCAAAAATACATAAAGTTTAATAGTAGAATGTTACAATAAATCATGGACGATAACGGGCTTTATTTAAACCGACGACGATGGTAAACACAAATTATTGTGATGGATAATTTGGTTGTTAAAAATCGCTTAGCACAGACTTTTTAGTGTCTAGCTCTTATCTAAACTCGGTGGTTTTATAAGACGAGCTTAAATACGAGTATAATACGAAACTGACATGAAAAAGGGATGGAATACTTAACCGTCTTACTCGAATTTACGTCGCTTTTCATCTTCAAAGTGAATATAAACAGACGTACTACCGTCATATCCGCGGCTTAGGGGACATCTATCATAATGACATCTAGAGAACTACACAGCATTCATGTAAATCGTCGACTTGATCCTACAGTATAAATATTGTGGAGCTCGTATAAACAAGCCGAGGAGCGTGGCGTACCGCGACGCGCAAACAAATTATAGTCGTCATTGCTTCCCAAACTTCCAATCGCGTGTTTGTCTAAGCTCCCAGTTTGTTTTCCAATTATTGAAATTAGACTGACAGCTACGAAGGCGTCCTATGATTCGTGAATTCAAAGGCGAATCAACTTCTCGGTGAAGTTAAACGGATCTTGACTTAACGATTAAGGGCGAATTTCACCATTGAAACTAAACGCGATCAGCACATATAAACTGCGTTCAAGAGCGTGTCAAAATTGTTACGGAATATTGACACTGACAGCTTTTGAACTCCGTTTAAAACTGTTCGCACAATGCGTCAAATCATCATAACAAAGCCATTTGTCATAGCTGCAGAAGCAGTATTCATTCCAAATTTTATATTTTCGCCGCTAACAAAATGAACGAAAAAAAATTGAGAAATTCCGACTTTTCTAACATAATTCGGCCGCTTACGGTATTCATTAAGTCATAATGAAAAATTACATTCTTCCTGCCTAATGAAATAAGCAGCCGATCGTCATTTATTAATCAGGATGGCTGGGATTTTTGTAATCTAATATCTTTTTGGTTATATTTTAAATATAGAATATTTATGTTGAGTCGTGTTTTGAAGCAAACAACGGATGTGTTGAATAAAAAATAAGGTAGCAAAATTACAAAAACAATATGTCAGTTACTCAGTTTTGATTGAATGAACGTACTATTGCAGTTGCTTGCTAATGAATGCACAGCCTTAAACTCGACTGGAAGTTGAAATTTTATTTCGGGCATACACACATGGTAGACGGGCAGTCACAACTAGATATTTGTCTGAAAATTAAATCAAAAGCCAGAAAAACAATCCATCTTTGCGTTTCACATTAATCAAATACATTATAACCCCACACCAAATTGACTCAACACAGAATATGAACAGCTAAAATCTCTGAATTAAAACGTAAGTCAAGCATTATTGAGAACCGTTGGCCCCGAGACATGAGGTGACGTCTAGCACATGTGCTTTTAATGGGGTGCACTCTAATGCAGAGATGCTCTATTTCGTCTTTATACGACACCATTGAGCACCACCGTCTTACGGGAATCTCAATATTAAGGGAATTTCAATGGAATGGTCAGTACTAATAAGGAGCTCGTGGCTAAGTAATAACAGCCGCACATATCGATTCATCAGGTTAAGCTACACTTGCTGGGGTTAGTCTGTGGATGGGTGACCATCTATACGTATCAAGACTCCTCAATGCCTCGGAAAGCACGTTAAGCCGTTGGTCCCGGCTGTCTTTCGTGGATCTTTGACAGTCGTTACGGGTAGTCAGAAGCCCGAAAGTACAAGCCTGTCTCACCAAGAGTTTTCGTATTACCCAGTTACTGACTGGGTTGTGGAGGTTAGATAGGCAGTCGCTCCTTGTGAAATACTGGTATTCAGCTGCATCCAGTTAGACTGGACGCCAACCCCAACATAGCTGACAAAAGGCTAGGCAGATTTAGTCAGTACTATTGATTCAATTAATTACACGGTTGTTTAAGAACGATGCGATACGTAAATATCCTTTGTGCTTTGGAGCCCAAAGACAGCATAGCAACAAATTTCTGTTCCTAAAACTCAAGAAAAACATTCTCAGGTGTAAGTAATGGTCGTGAACAATAATTCATGTTGTGTAATCAAACCACCTGACGGCCATTGTTGAAAAACATCAGCGACATCGATTAGTACACGAACGTTCCTATAAAGCGGAAAAATAAAAAGCACCCGAACCTAATCTAGTCCCACGACCTGGCGGGATGGTGGCTACGCTACGTATTTTAATCAGACATTCCTAAATGGATTTTTTCATTAAGTGCCTGCTCCGGGTGGAATTGTACCTTTTAATTTTTTTATGGCAAACTGAGATTCATCGAAACAACTGTAGTACTGTATCTGTATAAAAATGCGCGGAATGTTTTGCCTTCTATGTGCATTGTGTTACTAGCATTCAAATAGACTGAATGAAGATTGCACGTGCTACACTTATTGCTGTTTGTAATTGCAAGAATTTTCTTTATTATTTACTGGAGCTATAGGAATGTATACCATATTAGAATACATATAGGTATAAATTAGCAGGGCAATTTTCCAAAATAAAATTGAATACATATAGGTATAAAATACAAAACAAATTTCCAAGACAAAGAATACATTAGCTGTAAACTATGATTATAATAAGAAACTTTTGATTTAGACTTTGAAATACGAACCTGATCAAGTCATAACATTTAAAGAAAGACATTTATCTTAATCAGCAAAAGATGATTATTGTAACGAACTCATTCATCTCTAAAACATCGAACAAAAAACAACTTAAAAAAACACGCTGTACATACATTCTATATTTATAAGGTTTCTTTTAAAATCTATATCCAAAAGTACATAATATAAATTAAAGTCGCTTGGATTTTGATAAGATACTCACCATCGTTAAGAGAATTTATTCTAGAAGGCTTATGAATATAATTCACTAGCTTCTGCACGCGTGAAATATCTTGTTCCACCGACCCACCCTGCCACATCGCATCGCCCGTCCGCGCTAGTTATCGTTTGTTATTTCTGTTTTTGCTCGGCTGCCGAGGGTCCCAGAATGAGGTTAAACAGCCTATAACCTTCTCGATAAATAGACTATCCAACACAAAATTATTATTTTTCAATTCCAACCAGTAGCCCCTGAGATTAGCGCGTTCACACAAGCAAACAAACTCACAGACTTCCTAATAAAGAAATCTCAATGTATTGTCAAGTCGTAAAAACCAATGAGAAGGGGTTGTTCGACAGTATTCTATATTGAGAAGTTCACGAATACGGTATAACTAAGCAAGTCCGTCGTAACTCTTATCTGTCATCACGCTTCATTGCCTTTATTGCATCGCAACGTTAAACGTTTATAATGGGCAGGCGACGATAGCGCCGATGGCCGCTCGAATACAACCCATTGTCTACAGTTACGCTGCTCTTGATAATAATTTGCTTTTTGTAATTACAGTTACTTAAATTTGTACTGTAATTTTGCCGAAGGAAATTAGAGACATTAAGTTGGACCAGTTTTATTAGTTTTTGAGTTTCAGGCTTAGTTATATAAAAATTCAGATTTGACTGTAGCAAGTAAAATCATGATAGTAAATATAACTACCTCCATATTGTAATTTTTTGTTGAAATAAACAATTTTACTTCGCTTTACTTTAAATATTATATACTAGCTTCCGCCCGCGGCTTCGCCCGCATAACATGTCGACAAATTATACACATAAATCTTCCTCTTCAGTCACTCTATCTATTTAAAAAACCGCATCAAAATCCGTTGCGTATTATAGATTTAAGCATATATAGGGTTCTATAACCCTACATAAAAAAAAATAGGGACACAGAAAGCGACTTTGTTTTATACTATGTAGTGATTTTGGTAGACAAATCGAATTCCACATCAACAATAAGAAAACGACTGGTGATGATTATACCAAGCAGCGATTAAGATGATACCTGAACGAACATTGGTTTAAATCAATTTTTTTTTTATTTTTGTCTTATTATGTCATGTTTACTAAGTTTTCTGTTTACGTAATTTATTTGGTGAAAGATTTACTATTAAAGTAACAGCAGCTGTAAGTCAATTTCCGATTGCTTATTCAACGGCTTAAACAGCTCCTTTGTTTGCGTTTGGCACCCTTTTGGGTTCGTTGATGGAAGTATAAAGTTCTTTAGCAAACTAAGTAAGGACTTAAAATCAACAGAGTTATACCTACATGGTGGACATTGTTATTTATTCATTAATTAAGTCTTCAGTTTCAATTTACCGTACTTGAAACACAAACTAAACAGAACACAACTGAGAGTGAGACAGAATTAGATTAGATTAGCGCAGAAGTGTAAACGGGATTTAATTTGTTGGCGCTCGCGTTAAAGGAAGTCTTTCCCTAAACAGGGTTGGCACTGTTAACTAATTTTAATCTTGGAACGAGTCGACTAACGACCGGATATTTTTAGTAGACGCCCGCGCCGTTTGGACGCGTCTAAAAAAAATAAACTAAGCTCTCTGCTCTCTTCATTATTTATGAACACCCAAGTTTATCGGCCCACTAAATTATCCCCGCTCTTAAATTAATTCCCATTTTTCTATTCCTGTTCCTTTCACATTTCATTTGTTCATCGTTAAAATGTTACTTAAAGTGCGTTGTTCCTTATTGTTTAAGGAAGACATTTTTGTGTTCTAATTATATTTTACGTTATGATTTTGTTTGGAAGGATTTCCTGTCACTGCCTATTGAACTACAATTGATGTTATAACTGTTTGTTGAATAACGTTTTGCACACGACTGTTAAGTTTGAGAATATTGAGTCATCTAAATAATATAAATTCTGTAAAAAACTGTGAAAAATTAGCTGAAGTGAGCTCGACGTCAGCTGTCATTTCACCTGATGCTAGAGATTGACATTAATGACAGCTCACTCAAGTAAGACTTCAAAGGCTGATAATACTGTTTCTACTTTGACAATGGTAATGTCATTAAAATTACATTCTCAATCAATTGGCTGAGCGATTCTGTTATTTATTCTTACTCTACCTTTAATACAATTTGCTTGGTGGAACTGTGCTGTGTGTGTTTCCATTAGCGAACTATCCCAAGTATTTATTCAAAGGATTAAGCTAACATAAACGTTACCAGATGATGTTGTTGCTGTAATTGAAAATACTAGAACTAAATAGAAAAATAAGAGACTAATCTTTTCTTTTTTTAAGTTTACCTAGTCCTCGCTTTTAAAATCTGAGTAGTTTACATTTCATTAAAATCCTCTATATATAGGTACATATATATAGGTATATAGGTACATTAAAATTTATTTGTGTTAACATTTTAATTAATGATATTCATTATTTTTTTATTACCGACCTAAAATAAATTGGGATAAGGGCAGGAGAATGATGATGATTTTTAATTATTTTTAACTTTCATGAACTCGAGAGTACCTACTTTATAATTAATGTCAGGTGAGCCAGAAACGAATGATGTCGTTTGCATGTAAAGAGAGATAGAGGAGAAATTAATACCTATTGACCTAACGGTATCGAGCTAGTACTGGGACCACCCGACCATTAATTATTTAATATAATTATTAGATCGATTCGTTGGGACAGTAGCGTTATTATTAATTCAGAAACGAGATAGGTGCTAAAGGACCTGTTCCAAGTTTGAATTATGTTGGGGACATATTGTTTATAGTTTTGTTTAGGTAAGGCTAGCCTTGTAACAAGCTTTAGGACATCATAAAATCCCTAATTCTTCATATCGTAAGAAATAGATTTACTTACGGATTAGAATAAGATCGATATTTTATGTTTTCTAATCAGCGGCAGCCAATTTGAACTAGGTCTTTTGTTTGTAGGTTTGTGATGTTCATTTAGAAAAGTTAAATCATATTATCAAGTAGCTTTGTGGATATACAGAAGAGTTTCTCTGGCGTCAACTTGTTACAATTATGTAGGTGGATTACATGCTAAGGTACACAAACAACTATAACAATTATGGGCAGTATAATATTATTTCGTTTATGAAGTTTTTATGCAAAACTTAATCAAATTATAAACAAAACTGACATGCAAACAAAACAAATAAACATCACTTAGCATTGTATATTCCGGTAAAAGAGGAAGTACTCCCTGTACTCCCAACTCGCTGCGTGTAAACCGTCACTTGACTGTTCAATTAAGCTAACTTCAAGACCAGTTGAAAACAATCCTATTGTTTGAACCGTAAGTACTGCTATTTATCACATAGTGTACTTTTACCAGTCAGCTAGTTTTTTTTGTGTAGTACTGGGAATAAAGTGTTTTTATGACCGTTTTATAAATTGTTTTGGCTTTGACTATGGATTTATGAGGTTGTTTTTCCATAAATTGGTCGCGTTCTTCCCAATGTTTATTTTTTGTTTGTTAACTAGTGTTTTTGGTGAAATTAAAGTAATTGGTAATAATTATATTTTATGAACTAAAGAACTAATCAGACTTAAATATCGAATCGAATCGAATTGTTTTGCATTTTCATAAAAAGTCCAGCCTGATGATAAAGCTTTATTTGAACGTATTTATGCAACAACACGTCATAATACAGTTTCTAAAGCAAGTTTTATTTTATAAGGAAGTGAAGATAAAACAAATTGCCTGATATCTGTATCAGAGTAGTTGTGCCAAGTGAAGCGTGAACTAACTTTTCATTCTATTAAATTGCTTTCGTGGCGGTTATAACTTAACTATTAAGTTATTAGGAAAGCCGATATTTAACCGCGGTGCGTCTACTAACCAGTTGTTTGGCATAACTAGTTAGTTATCTGAAAGCTAATATACGATAGGCATTTATCAGCCGTGTAAACTGGTGTAATATTTACGATACAACGTAATTAATAGATAGTATAAACAACGATGACAGAATTATTTATACATTTAATATTGTTAATATCGGGTCGTGCAGCGTTTGGTCTTTGCTATAAATATCCACCCGATAATTTTCATTGGATGTTGCCATATTCCGTTTCACGAAAAGATAGGTACACCTACCTACTATACAGGGTGAAATTGAATTCATGGGCATTATTTTAAGGGGTCATTATACTAGTCATTATGATCAACTTTCGCTATGAGAACAAATCAGCTGTTCCATACATTATGCTCGCATAACTCGTCAAAATGTAGATAACAGCTAATGATGAGTACAATGACCCCTTCAAATAATGCCCATGAATTCAATTTCAGCCTGTATAGTGTAATGACTGTGTGTTTTTTTAAACATTTCCTTTACTTTGAGTAATCCCCCCTGAGGGGTTTCTCAAATTAAATACTATTATATTGATTATTTTTTTAAATAAACAAAGGGGTGGCTAAATTGAAATCTTATTAATGGTTGTAGTGAATAATTTCATACAATAGAAGTAATCTTGATATAAACCGGGCTACGGTAAACTCACGGTTGAATGAGCATGCATAATACAGCAAACCTGGCTCCCAGATTGTGATCGTAGAATGTTGCTGTTATATACACTTGAGGATGCTGCTGCATAGGGTCTACCTTATGTCTTACAGAAATCCTTTTCCTTAAGTATTTCAATACGACTTGTTACAAAATCCACAGCAAAAGGTAGAATAGAAAGAAATAAACATTGGTTTATTGTCGCAGACACATGCGTAAAATAATATAGGTTATTTCGATATAATGATAAATACTTACGGTCAATTTCACCAATGCAACTGAACGCGATCAACACTTCTAAACCGCGTTCAAGAACCGTCACCGCCATCATTCTTAAGGAAAATCGACACTTTTAGCTACCTACGGCTAAAACCAAACAAACATGGCACTAATGCTTACTTACTTATAACATAACATTACGCCTGCAATCCCCGACGGGTAAGGCAGAGCTGTACCTATAGTACAGACGCCAGCACATCTAGCTATCCCTGACTGTAAAATTTTCTCAATTAAAAATGAACCTTATGTCTTTGCAATAAAGTTGAAATACTATCGAAGAAATTGGACAGATTGTGGTAACTTGATGTGCTGGCCTCTGTACATCTTTATTTCGCCAGTTATGTTTGAGTCCTACGTAATAAGGGACGAGCCTATTGCCACCAACCGGGCACAAATCCAGACTCCGGGCTCCTAAATTCGAGACGGAAAAACTCACTAACACATTGCCCGTCCTAGGAATTGAGCCCAGAATCTCAAGATCAGCAGTAACGCCTGCGACTACTAGACCAACGACAATCAGGGGCCCAATTCTGTAACTTTGAGTTAAGCAACACGACATTGACACTATCGACACACTACAGACATTTATTGCGACTGTAGCATAATTTAGTATTCAGCAAAAACTTCAATGGCCTTTCAGTGGTGGCTCAGTAGTGTGTCGATAGTATGTCCAAGTGTGGCAGTACAATAGTTTTCAGTGTTAAAAAAATTACAGTTTACCTTAACTTTGGCCGTCACGATGACATTGACATTATAGTAGAGGAGAAAAATAATTATGACAATAGTCTTATTGTGGCGTTTCAATGGCACTACAGTGGTAAGTCAAATATCATAAATAATTTGTAGAATACCAAATGTCAATGATTAGTCTATTGAGACACTACTTACACACTACCGACAGACTATTGACAATTTGGTTATGTTACAGAATTGGACCCCAAATAGATGTTTTATTAAACACTGAATATTCTAGCTTTTATTTAATTAAGATATTTTTCTAAGCAAAGTCAGTTTAAAAAAAGTATATAGCCATAACGTAAACCTCACAAGTCGCAATATGAATTTTTCCGTGACATCTGTTGCTCCATTGAGTCGTTGAGTACCAAACAGTTGTCGGGTAACAAAAGTGGAGTTTTTCATTTACATACAAGTTAGGGAATGAATAAGGCTGTTGCGGAGGCTTTTATGGACTTCGTAATGTAGCAGACTGTTTAGTTCGGTTAATAACTGCGTAGAATGGACTGATATCAATGATCATCGTGTGGTAATTATAGTAAATCAGTGTGTGTTGGTATTTTTCTCGATATTAAAAAGCGAATGTGTAGCACCACCTGTAATTAAAATAAAATTTAAATCAAATCAAATCATTTATTTGCTTAATACAGGTAAAAAAAAACAGATGTTATTAATAAGTATGTATAGAGTACACTGTATTCTTACCTAATAAGGTGTGCAAATATTTATATTATTATTAAACAAGTTGTATTATTATTGAAATGATTACTGCATTACAATATTAATAAAAAAGAGATATAAAAAAAAATTTACATTAAAATAAATTCATAAATATCACAAACTAATGGCAAAAGTTTAAAATAATCAAAAAATTGTCAGATGAACTATAACTATAACCTAACGATAACAAATTATAACAATATTTTAATTCTCAATTAGAATCAGAATTGCCATACAACGTGGCAATGCTGCTCGCCTTTTGGAAACTTTTTCTGTCACAGCCTCTGCCTTTTTCTGATGACAGCGATGTGGACGAGTTTGCCCCATAATTTTTGCACATATTATTAATAATATTAGACTATTCGTTTTTAAATTATGTTATATTATCTTTATAAATAAATAAATGTATTTTAATTAAAACAAAAAAATCTAGAACAGGTACATTTTTGCAAAGTTGACCCAGCTGAAACACCGCTGTTTTTAAGATTGAAAAACAATTTAGGTTCTCTACAACACATAATTACAGAAAAAAAACTCTAAACAGTTAGATTACAGCCCAATCATGCATGAACCTGTCCTTGAATTAGAGTCAACAAGCGCATCTTAGTAAATACCACTGGAGGTCTTAGTCCTATTGTACGCAGTTTTTATTGGTCCATAAAAAATATTTACTCAAGGTGGCCCGGAAGTATTCAATTAAAAGAAAAATGAAGGCTTTGTCATTGCTGTTTAATAATAAAACTAAACATTGGCATTGTCGTCTCCACGATTAAATAAGCCTGGACAAGTTTCAATATACAGTGTGTTAGGTTAAAAAAATTTGCTGTTCCATACATTTAGACGAATTATTCGAAATTAAATGTACTGAACAGCTTTTTTTTTCATATTTCAGAGTTGGTGCCACAGTCAAAGTATGTCCTAAAAATATGTCCCTCGTTTAACCTAACACACTGTATACAACGCATCTACGGAAAAAGTAAACTGGTACCATATAGACCAACCACCTCAAAGAGCAGTACTATTTTAATATTGCTTGTATGAAAGAGATGAAGCTTTACAAGAGGTATAACTCGTCTCTTTCCCAATGTGAAGTATTATTAAAATAATACTGTTCTAAAAGGTGTTGAAAACGGTCGTGAATTCAAATCAAACATATTTATATACAAAAATTGCAATCAGAACCTACTGGAAGCGCTGTACACTGGTGATGAAACAACTTTTCTTTATCGTTCCTTGAACTAAGTTCTGGCATGAATTGCAACGTGGCTTATCCAGTTACGGATCATAAGCAAGAACGTAAAATATACAGGGTTCCTTGAATAGAATCTGGCTTGAACAGCTGACTTTATCGCGAAGAAAATCGCTATCTATATTTTGCATAGGCAGAGAGCCAAGCCAAACACTCTCTCTTTACACCTGCTTTGTACCTGACTCGAAATTTTACCTCGCAATTCTATGTTAGATGTAGTTTCTCATATACTTAACAGGTTATTTGTATCCATGCAACAATTCGAGATATTCGACTAAGAAATTGTCTCGAATTGCTATGAACGGTGGTTGCGATGTAGTTTCAGTGCTAATGTGAAATAATTTGATACAACTTCTAAAATATTTCAGGCACTGAAAGAGCTTAGTTGTAGCACCAAAAAAGCTCTCTAGTAGATTTTGTCGCGTCACATAAAGCCACATCTATTCGTACAGTGAAAATAAAAAATATTTATTTTCCACTGCACGACATAAACAACTGTGTAGTTCGGCTCTTGTACTAGGAGTTCATGTATCACAAGAGCCGGACCTTTCAACTTACAGAGAATATGTTATTATAGAAGCGCCTTAAACAAAAACAGTCCCATACTGGCTCAAGTCCACAGCACCAACAAAGATCCCAATCAGCCAACAAAAAAGTAATTAAGTTATGAACATTTTCACGCCCCCTTAACAGCCCAATCGTCTTAAAAAGTAGCGAACAGGCGCGAATTGTAAGTCAATTTATTAAAGGGGCCAGTGAGACCTGCATACATATTGCGAGTTAGCACTTCGTTAACAGGATACAAAGTAATTAACTGTGAAGTCGTGTTCCTTACATAAGTCCCGGGAAACTCCGGGAACTCTCGCGGAAAATTTATTACTCTTATTCTTTTACGAGCAAAGTAAAAAAATCTATTTAATTATGAAGAAACGATTTTCTTAGCGGGTTAACGCTGCAGTGTAAAGTACCGCGGATAATTAACGGCGACGAAGTCTTTTAATGTTAATTATAAATATTTTTATTAGATTTTATGTTACAAGTTTTAGTAAATAAAGTTCTACTAACATTAATCTTGAAAGAGCTTTTCATTCCTCTAAGCTTTGGTCCAGAAGTATAACGTCAAGTAAGGGCCTGCGCCCACTGGTGGCACGGCATTGCAAGGGATTTTTAATAGACGAACAGGAATATAACTTGATAGTATGACAATAAAATTTAAATTTCAATGATAATCATCGTAGGTACGAAACCAAAGCCGCGTTATGCTTAGGCATGCCGTGTCATTGAAATTTCAATTATTGTCATACTATAAAGTTACAGCACATAATATAGGTATTATAGTACTGGTTACAGTCGCATGTAAATCTCTTGCCGTGCCGAAAGGCCCTTTTTTTTGGATGTGAAATCATCAAACAACTTATCCCGCTCTAGGCGTGTCAGACTTTTACTGACTAAAACCCATCCGTGTTCCTTCAGTTCCCTGTGCCAGAAGCCAGAAGCGGCAGACCCTAATACTGAAACTTTAGATAAATTAATTGAATGCTAAAAAGCACTTGTGAATGGTTAATCTATTTAGTCAGAAAGTCTATGAATTTATTCTCTATAGCTCTTGGCTCATTAATGCTTGAAACCCGAAAACGATCATTACCAAACTTTAAATAGTAGAAAACTTCAACCATTCCGTGGGTTTTAACAGACGTCATCAATTCCATTAATAATTATTCAAGCCAAGTTTGGATCACTTTCACTATCATTTACTCCCCCGTAACAAGTTCCAAATTCGAAATCTATCGACCACAAACAAATAGAATGTGCATAACCATAGAGATTGAACGTTTGTCTCTTTATGGTATTAGTAATGAGCGCTCAAGATTCGTGATCGCGACCTGCCCGTACTCGGAATATGTGTCAGGGCGATGTGGAGGCTATCCACTGTCCAAGTACTTTTCGCACCTTTAGAATGAAAACGACGTAACTCAAAAAAGTGACTTTTAGGGAAATAGCAAAAGAAGTTTTAAAATCCTTAACACTTCCGTACTATTTCGTCTATTATTTCGTGATTATTTACGTCAATGACTATGTTTGTGCCGCAAATTATAAAAAAGTCTTTTCACTATTTCCGTTTTGAGTCATTTTATGACGATAACTCAATTTTTGATTTTTTTGAATTGTGTCGTTTTAATTCTAAAGGTGCGTTTTGTACTATTAATATGCATTTGTTTAAACGGAGCTTGACTAGGCAAGACAACTTGGGAGTATTTTTATGTTCGGTAGACGATAGAAAAATAGTTGTTGGTCTAGATTCACAGAACTAGTCTTAAAATACTGAGATATTCATTATAAAAGAGACTAAAATCCAAAAATGAAGACTCTGATTTGTTTACATTATTTATTATTAGTGTCAAAATAAAACCTACAACCAGCTAAGTTACCTCGTATAACATAAGAATTCAGAATTTATTAAGAAAAACTCGTCGATTACCTAATTTAGTTCTGGTTCGAGCAACGTCAGCAACTTTGCGTCAACGATATCGATTGAGGTATAAACCATAAACTATGGTGTAATCGCGGGCCCACTTTGATCTCCCGTCAAGTGCAACAACACTAGTAGGTACCACAGTTCCGCGGTACAGTGATTCATCTCCAACACTTAGTTTCCCACGCACGGTGCACCGGGCAAAACCGTGTTCAGAACTAGTTTACAGTGTAATTGCGTTGACGGGTATTTTACTGCGTCCCTTTTACCCAACTGAGTGCGAAAAGGAGGGTAATGTTTTTGTAAGTCGTGTATTTGTAATGTATCTGCGAAGATATAATTTTACGCATATCTTTTACCTGTCTTTAGCGTTTTTACGTTACATGGTGCGTTTTATGACTTTTGTGATCGTATGTTGGAATTGATGGATGTTATAGGAAACGCTTCGTTTATTTTACCATTTCTCTATGATTGTCATGTAAATTAAAAACCTATACGCCTGTGGTTACTACCCTTATCTCCCGCTTTCGTTTTAACGCTTCGATCAGCGCTGGAAGATGAAAATCTGCGCGCGCGCTATTTTTTTGCGGCATTCATTTAGTTGTCGCCTAATGTTAGTGAAAACGGACTTTACTTAATTTATTTACTCATTTTTACCTTATTCAAGCTTGATAACCTATTCAGCAAAATAGTTTTAATGGAAACAAAAGTTTGATATAAACTTTTGTTTCCATTAAAAGAGCTTTCAAACAACAAGGCTAACAAACTAATTACTGATAAACTTCGCACTGTATTGATTATCACAAAGCACGAGTTCTACAGAGAAAGCCGATAGTAGGTATTCTGCTTTCAAACGTCATTGTCCAAGATGTAGATAGTGTAGTTTAGCAGTAACAAAGTCAAGGCAGAATACGATAGCTTGAACTCAAGGAAGAAACTTATTCCTCATGCAACGACCGGTCGAACGGGTCTTCGGAGCTGCTCATTGTTTCCAATAATTGTTCGCTCTCACACGACCGCTTAATATACACGTATAACTAAATTATACGTCAATGTACGCGTTAATACTATTTTTTTTTCTTATTCATTGAACATACCAACATTTTGTAATATACTCTGTTCATAATAATTACTTCATTTCGAAAGCCGAAAATCAATTATTTTCAATTACGTCATTGTTCTCTCGAATTTAACAAAAATGTTTGCCGTTTACAGGTGGTGTTTAGCGTAACATTGTTAATACGCCATTGTTTTGAAATTTTCAGTGAAAAGACTTATTTAAAATGATTTGGTTATACTGCTAAGTGATGGAAAATGGGACATCATCGAAAGAATCTTCTGGCATTTGTTAGCGCGACGAGGTTATAGATTAAAATCTATGCTATGACAATTAGGAGCCGAGCAAAGGGAAAGAAAAGTCGGAATTAACGTGAATTGATAACAAAGTAATAAAGTAGGCGGGTGATGCGATGCAACGCGGTTGGTCAAGGGTCGAAATTTCTCGGGGACAAAGTTGCGGGCAGCACCTAGTTTATTCATAAAATGAAGAATGTAAAACACGGACTTTAGCATTGATAATCCTTTGACTACGTCAATAAAAATACATTTACATCCCATTATTCAGACTGAGATCATAGAATAATCATTCAGCATCCATTCTGTAAGATTTAAATACTTGGAAATAAATTTTATTTGTTTGTCCAGGCTATTGTCCAAAACTTTCCTTCCCGGTGAGAACTCTAAATACACAAGTTTTGAATAAGAATGATTAAACAGGATATTATGTGTGTGTGTTGGCTAAGCGCCAATCTCAGCTACTATCGAGGATGTATGGAAGAGGATATTTTGTAAATAAATCATCTTAATGTTCGGAAGAATAAATCCTTTTTTATTTTCACTTTCGTTTTTATTGCTGTTGGCCGTTAGGGACATAGTTAATGTGTCTGTTGATTTATATTACGTGACTAACTAACTATACCAATAAATACAAAAACAAATGGACACTTAGCCCTCGAGGATACTCGTCATTATCTATATCATCCGGAAACGTGCTCTTGGACCAAGAAGAAGAAGAAGACTTGGACTACTTTTTATATTGTTATGAATCTTATAAAGAGGTAAAATTTGTAAGTTTTTATGTAGGGGGTAATCTCAGGAACTAATGGTCCAATTTAAAAAAAAAAATCACTGATAGAAAGCTACATTGTTTCTGAGTGGCTATATATTTATATCATATAAATTATATTTATATCATACATATTAGCCGAGCTATCGCAATTTTCGTTTAGCAAGTCGGAAAGAAATACCTCCGAAAACAGAATTATTTGCATGCGCTGCCTAAACAGTTGTTTAAAATTGAAAGCAATGTCTGGAATAGCATAATATAAGCTATCCCGGAAAAATGTACGGTTCCCGTGGGCTAAATTCCTACATACACGCGGGCGAAGCCGCTGGCAAAAGCTAGTATTTGATATTTCAACAGTTGAGCGGTTAATGAATAGCAATGCTAATAATTTGACCAAAGAACGAGCCGGCCACGTGGTCTTTCTCTCTCTGGTCACGTGAAGCAGCGATCAGAAGGTTGTAACCTTAAAATGGAAATTTCTGGTCCACATGTTTAATTGTTTTTCCTTGTACAGTGGAGAAGTAAGTACTGCCACCGTCTGTGATAAATCATTAATTAAGACTAATAAGCCTCTGTGTTACGGACTATTATTTAAAATAAATTGAAGATGGAAGTTTTATAAGGTTTTCCTTCAAAACAAGGTATCCTGTTTAATGGATTATTCTAAAAAAAGTTTTTATTGAAAATGGAAGTCTTACTTGTAAGGTTTTTTTTACATAATACAGGAATCTCTTAAAGAAATTACCTACTTAATGGTATTCCTAAGATCTTCCGTTCTTGCAAATCATTTTTACCTAGAAACGTTTATTTCTTTCGAGTAAAAGGAATCTGCTCAATAGAAAATCAAAGCTGTAATTTATTTTGCGGGACACTGGTTCAGTGTATTTTGCATGAAAATATATTATTATGCTATCTACTAAGTTTAGGCAGTTTTTGTTATTTAATTTGTAAGTAGTTGTGTTAGACGGGAAGGTAATATTTATTTGTTAAAGGATTAGTATAGTGCGGTGTAGGACCTATTTCCACTTAATTCTTTTTTTTTTGTATTTTCACTATTCTATTAATTTAATAAAGATCAAATTTTCTATAGCTACCTACCTACAATCTTATACTATTGAAAAGACTATGCTATGGTCTAGGTTATTATGGAAAACAAAATCTAAGTAATAATTATTTTCGTAAATAAAAACTTATTTTCTTTTCTAAATGATGTATTGACATTGGGTGGTCCACATTACAGTTTTAAATATCGGTTTTGTTATCTTTTTTTGTAACTTCCTGCCTTGTACGATGGGCACCACATTGTGTGGTTTGTTGCCCATCCATATGTCCGCAATCTTATGGATAAGATTAAAGATAGCTCTTTGACACTTCCTAAATAAACAATGTATGTAAATAGTAAATTGGGCTTTCCGAATTAGAGGCATTTGACTGATATTTTGCTTACGTAAATCGTTATCGACTGATATTTGTATAATTCATATCTTATTTAGACTAATACTTAAAAAAACGTGGAAAATCGCAATCGCAATCTCATCTTAGCGACCATCGTTGTCAAAAAAAAATATTTTTGACAGATTGAGAATGTGTTCGGAATACGAACTCTCAGGCATTTTGATATGGTATTAAACCGTTGGTTTCATAATATTATAACAACATAACATCACGTATTCCCCGAGTTTATGTTAAAGGGTTAGGCAGAGGAATAGGTACCTATACCTACATAGCCACCCACATTTTGCCTCAAAGATTACAAAACATTGCCGCATAACGCACTCTTAATTGGAGAGGATAATTATTCAGGCTATTCGTCCAAAACAAAAGAAAATGGAACAAAAATGTGCGAATAGTTAATGCAAACGGAAGGACTCGGAGCATCATGGAACATGAGACAATGGCCGCGGAACACAACACTGCAAAATGGATTCACCGCGAATGCGAAACGCGACCCAGATTCACTAATACCTATTCTGTTGTTACTTTTAGAGAGCTGATTTATAGAATCGAATGCACACGTAAATGTGTGAATAGGATACAACTGCTAAAATGCTAAGCAATAGGTATATCCTATTGCTTAGCATTGTAATACATTGTAACTCTAAACTTTAAAGCGCTTTCAAGCATATTTCAAGCTAGGATTGAATTTGCTGTTATTAGTTTTTATGTTTATTGCATATTCACAAAATCAATTTTATTTTCAATCAAATATACCGCTCAGACAATAATTATTTTTGTTATAAAAACATACCAATAACTGTGTCGATAAAAGGAAAATATGTTCAATTACGACAGTTGGAGTTTTCAGTGTCGCTCACAAAATAAAATATCGCAAAATCCTCCTATAAATAAAATTGTGAACGAAATAAAAATAACTGCAAATCTGTGTGGCACAAAAACCAAATTATTTCCAAGAAAAAGAGATATATAAGGTACTTAGGGTCAGCACTCAGCATTGACAGATGGCTGAAAACTGTACTACTGTGTTCCATATTCCACACACACAGTTCATAGAGGTTAAATACCAGAAATAACGTTACCGCGATTTTGTGTAAACCCGTTTATGCAATTGCTGGGTACCGTTCGGCGCTCGCACTTGACCTGGAAACATCTTTCTCGTCGACCAAATCAAACATTATGATGTATAAGTATCTTTTTTGGTTATACCTGCTCTTTATTTGTTGTTGTGATCGTATTTTTAACCTGTAAGCATGGTTTATTATTTTGTTCTATAGTAGGGATGGCGCACCTTAACAGGCGTTTGTTCAATTCTTTGACGTGACTTCGGGTCTAACACGAATGGTGTCAATTGTCAATACAGAATCATGGATCCATGGACGCTCACGAGAAATTTAGACTTTTCAACCTTAACGAAAAGAAATATGTATTTCGATAGGGAAAGTCATTTTATTTAACAACTAGCTTCTGCCCGCGGCTTCCGCGTGGATGTCGGAGTTTGTTACATTATTGACAATTTTTTTGAAAATATAATATCAACTATGTCACCCGGGGATAGTGTAGTCAAATCAGTTCAGAAGTTTCGGAGCCTATTCAAAGCAAACAAACAAACAATCAAATCTTTCCTTTTTATAATATGAATATAGACAACCTTTATTTGCTGTTGCGATATACAATAAGGAGTGGCGATGGGATACGCGACAGGGACGGCGGAACATGGGCGAAGGTGCCTTTTTTCAAACATTTGACATGACATGAGCTCTAACACCAAACACGTACATATGTACCCATGTAAATAAAATCACGGACCCCGGAAGAGGAGCTCGTGGCTAAGTTAATCAACGCTCACAATGAACTTTGCCCTCGAAAAGTTAGCGAAAAGAAATATTTGAATAGCGAAAGTTACTTTACTTGACAACATCTAGCTGTATCTACAGACATTAATAATATATATTTATGTATATTATACGTATTGTAACGTTTATTAATTATTGACATATCATAAATACAATATACAATCTAACACTTTTTTAGCGGAAGGGAGTGTCAGACCCTTACTGACTAAAACCCATCCATGTTCCTTCCTTAGCCCTTTATGTTCCGGGGTAGCGGTAATTCCGGACAATCCCGCTTAACAATCTAACACTGAAACGGAAAAATATAAAATGTTAAGTATATTAATTAGAAACCCCAATTTTCAATGTCTTCCATATTATGTTTGGCATCCCTGCATTCAATCTCTATAATATGAGATGAAAGGAAACACTTCACTTGCAAGTAGCCAGCTATAAACATCGTATGATGGATTGAATAATGCTGATGCATAAAAGCAATCCGTTTGATGTGTTTTATCAAATATTGTGTTTCATAGTGATTCATCCCAGTCAGCCTTGTTGGGAAGATTCCATATAAAGCAGTTATTTATATTCTATGTCCTATAATAGGATGCACAGGTGTGATTTGTTAAACAAACCATATTTAATCAATCTACCTAGCATTTCCCAACACCATAATAATATGTTGGGTGCAGCTTCCAGTCTAACCGGATGTAGCTGAATACCAGTGTTTTACATGGAGCGACTGCCTATCTGACCTCCGCAACCCAGTAACTGGGTAATACGATACCCCTTGGTAAGACTGGCTGTCTAATGACAGCCGGGACCCGTTGGTCCCGGCTTAACGTGCTTTCCGAGGCATGGAGGAGTCTTGGTATGTAAAGATGGTCACCCATCTACAGCCAACCCCGGCAAGCGTAGCTTAACCTGACGGATCGACCTGTGCGGCTGTTATTACTTATCCACGAGCTCCTCGAATTTCTATATGAAAATCTAAACAAACAACGTAACAAACTAAATGTAATATCTAAACCAAAGAACTATATAAATCAAAGGTATCAATCAGTGGACAATTATTCAAATGCTTGGTTGGTATTAGTCGCACGTAGAGTTTGGGACGTGTGTTGAATGAGCTGTCTATCACAGCCAGGCTGACAGTCACATGACGGTGATAGCGGCACAGAGTTACTGGAAAAAGGGCTTTTTTACCTTTATTTAAAAGCTATTTCTTTAGAAAAAATTGGAGTGACGTGTGCATTGTTTTTTGCGATTAGTTGCATAGTTAGGTTTAAATACGTAACTGATACAATTAAGGTGTGATATGATGCACCTCTGCCTCGTCTTTTGGGTAATACAGACGAGTTTCTCATATTCCGGTTAAAAGCACATGGATTTTCGAAGGTATTACATGATTTGGATTTGGCACCTTTTTTTTCGGGGGCAAACCTTCAAAAAGAGTCTGGACTTAGGTAAAGACCAGGGAGTGTGGGTTTCTTACCTCACTAAAACCACCCCGGTGATCACCATCAGTACATGGAAGGGGCCCCGTTACCTCTTAGAAGACCACTCCGGGACCCTTGGATTTGGCACCTACTTAATTTTCTACAAATAAAAAAAAATAATCCTGTTTTTGGTTGTCAAAACCATTTGACGTGCTGTCATTGTAATTATAAAAAAGTTCTAGCAACAGAATAATTACAAATGCAAGCACCTTCAAACAAAACCCTTTCCGCTACGTTAGGTTTCCGAGGTGATTATTATTTTTCCATAATCTTTGCCATCTTCCGCTTCAGATGGCCATGCTCTCATTACAATGCACAGGCCTTCATCTACCATAGACAAAAAAATTGGTATTATATGGAATCGTAGTTCCAAAGTTATGTATGCAAATTTTAGTATTATGTCATAAACACAAACCTCAATGTGCGTTTTCTATTCATAACATGATGTATGGACAGATTGACAGACAGACAGTTAAACAAAACATCACATGAAAGTGGTTCCAGCAGAACTCACAAACGTTTGAAAACTTGAAACAGCATGATGCCTAACAAAAGATAATGGAGCGAAACTAAAGCCTCCATAAATGTTACATCAATTTATATTATATACAAAACACATGGTTCGTTCCTGCGAAACAAAACAGCCATGTCTAATCTACACGAAACTTCGCATTTTTTCCAACAGTTACTAATTACTTTGTAACTTGAGCCCGCGGAACAAAGAATGCAACGAATTTGAGAAAAAACCTGAGTCAGCTAAACGTTTGTTTAACCGGCTCGGATTATTTCAAACATGTATGCATCAACGAGAGGTTATTACACAATTACAATTAAGGCGAAAGTTTGTGGGTGAGTGTGTGTTTGTATGTTTGTTACTCCTTCACGATCAAACGGCTGAACGGATCTGGATGAAAATTGTCACAGAGATAGATTATAGTCTGGAATAGTACATAAGATATTTTTTATTCCGATGGTACGATCCCTTGGGATAATTTTCGACATCCAAAAAGGCAGAACCGTTCGTTGGCCGAAGCTAGTGTAATTATAAATGTTTCGATTGCTATTGGCTTAGTTTAGCAATCTGTTTATTTTCTTATAATAAATCGACTACGGACTTCAAAATTGATGATCGATATTGAGTATTTATTACATTGTCCGTGGAGAATGGTAAACGAAAAGTCATGCCAGTAGAACACCCGAGTAGTATTTGTTTATTTTCTTGGTCTTTTGCTTTAGAAACGGACAAAGATTAACCTTATAGTGTTGGGTGCACTGCTACAGCCCAGGTTAGGCATAAAAATAAATAAATATGTTTATTTCAATAAGGTATTTTGCGTAAAGGCAAATATACTTAATAATGTAAATAAACATTTTAATTTAATTTAGACCTTTGGAATTGCTTGTGTTGGAGATGGCAACTTCCCCATGACATTCATTGTCCAACAATATACAAACATTGTAGACAATTAACATTCTAATTATGAATTTAAAAAAGGTCACAGTAAAAAAGAGTTAATGGTAGAGTATGTAAAGATGCAAACATTTCTTCAACCAAGTAATGGAATAAGAACCGAGGACGCGTGACGTCGGGTCATAGAAAGTTCGACAAGTTACAGATATAAAACATTGAAGCTCAAAAGATGCCGGCAGATGTCTCATCTTAACGAGTCTTTCAAAATACTTTCAATGGGATTGACAGAAAGGGTTACCACACACAACACAAAACCCTCCCTTCCGCTCGCGGGAGGGGTCATTTGATCATTACCCATCCTCAAGCAAAAAAAAATTAAAATACTTCATAGGTATTATTGAACAAATGAATACAAACAATTTGTTATATCAAGTAAAGCACAAGCTCTCGCGACAAGATATTATTCAAACATAACAAGAGACTAGAACATTCTCTCCAAGTGATAGTGGTCTAATTAAATATTGTACTTGGAACGAAGCGGAGGCCGGAGCTCCTTCGTTGAAATTATAAGTTCAATAAAGACTGTGATTGCATTGCAGCTATCTTCAAACTGTTCTACAGTACCTACCTATTAAATTTTAGGAAGGCACCTTATTTGCTGGAGCTACGAATAATTTAGTTATGTGTTCTTATATCGAGCTAGAAGGATCACACACTTTGAAAAAGTCATCGCTTTGCTAACAGATGACGCGCATTATTAACTAATAAGAAAATGTTGTTCGAAGAAATAAAAGTTAAAAAAGAAAACAAGTGCCGAATCAGGCCCGATTCAGACCCTGTTTTCTTTTTTGGGGTAGGTTAATCTGAACTTTTCAGACCGTCTGAAAAGTTCTTATAAACCTGCCATAAGTAATAAGTTGTATATTGTGACTTTCAAATGTACTGCAGTGTGAATTGTGTTGTAGTCTTTACTAATATTATAAAGAGGAAAGATTTGATTGTTTGTTTATTTGCATTGAATAGGCTCCGAAATTATTGAAGCGATTTGAAAAATTCTTTCACTGTTGGGAAGCTTCACTTCACTTTCAATATTTAAAAAAAAACATTGGCATCCTTACTAAAATTCCAATAATGTAACAATTTTCGACATCTACGCGGGCGAAGCCGCGGGCAGAAGCTAGTTTTTTATATAAACTGACATATAAAAAAAATGTAGGTACATAAAATATTTTTTATTATTATAGGGAACAAGTCTGATGTCAAATAATACTTTTTAGATTTTTGTCTATTTGTCTGGATGTGTGTTCTGCATTGCCGTCAAAACAGCTAAACGGTTTGAGTGAAATTTGGCACACAGATAACATGGATTAACATTATAAGGTACAGACGCTAGCACATCAAGCTATCCCTAACTGTCAAATTTTCTCAATTAAAAATTAACCTTATGTCTTTGCAATAAAGTTGAAAAACTATCAAAGAAATTTGACAGATTGTGGTAACTTGATGTGCTGGCCTCTGTACTTTAAATCCCAGTAGTACGTTCCCCTGCGATATTTTCCCGCCGACCAAGCCGTGGGCAAAACCTATTAAAAAAATACTTGAGTAAACTAACAACGCGCCTATATAATACCGAATACGTTTTATTAAACCTAATAGGTAAATTAAAATAAATGTGACATCTAACCCATCCTTTTAACTCCGCTGCCATAAAATAATAAAAACGTAACTTGATCTACTTGCCAGTGTTGCCAGTGAGTGATCACTAATAACTAAGTGCGTTAATATTACGTAACTCACACCTACCAAGTTACGCCCTGCTGACTTTATACGTAATTATTCTACGAACCATGGGCTGTTATGACTCATAAGTCATAATCATAACTTAAGTGGCAAACTAGATTGCTTTTGGGAGTTAGTTTCATTAATATCAATGACCTCATTCAACTTAAATTGATTGTTTGATCTTCTGTCTACCTTACGAAGCCTATTCTTATTCCAATTTCTCAGTCAATTGTTTTGGGATTGATATTATCGGTTGGATAATTGGATATTAAAGTTTAAGTTACTTTACCTAGTCCTTCTAGATATCGTCTTTTCTGTATAAATAAAAATGAATTGCTGTTCGTTTTTAAGGGCATCACTTGAGACCGCCTGAACCAATTTAGCTCTTTCTTTGTATTAATTTTGTAATATTCTGTATAAGGTTCTCATGGAGAGAAAAATTGGAATAATTACCCAGAAAATTGGAAAAATGGGGCAATCTGAAAGCCCTTTTTTCTATGGGAATGTGGTATGAACTAATAAGTTTGTACGTTAGTTTGTGTTTTATTTAGCGTTCAATAGAATCGAACATTCGAATCAAGCTAATTATTTAATTATCTAAAATTGTTGTTTAGTACTCATCGAAATTGATTGGCAAAAAGAAATCGGTGAAAAGTACCTACTGCTGAACATAAAATCTTTTAGTTAGGTACATATTTATAATGCCGGGTAAGCTGGATTGGCCGAAAGGGTTACCGCTACCCCGGAACATAAAGGGCTACGGAAGGAACATGGATGGGTTTTAGTCAGTAAGAGTCTGACACTCCCTTCCGCTCCACCCAGAGCGGGAGCAGTCATTGGATGATTTCCCAGCCTTAAAAAAAAAAGGTATATATATAATATTAATTATTATTTTATGGACAATAAAGGTGTTTATTACTTGCATAGTTTTTCTTTCAGATGATATTTGAGCTTTGTGAACCGTTTTTAGTCTTTGAAACTTAGACACCTCATTCCTGTGCATTATCAACGTTCAGATTTCCGACAGCCTTATCGGATTTCACAGCACTTTTCCAACCCTTTGTGAATCGCCTAAAGTTGCACTTAGCGCTTGTCCATTGTAAATAATTAGGGCAAAGCCTCATTATACTTTGCACTTGGAACACTAAAAATACACACCAAAGTGTAAGTGTGATAGTATTTTTTAGTGTTCCAATCTAGATTCGGTTGTCAACTAGAAAAAAGTGATCTGGTTTTAGGTTGTTATTAAATCCAAATTAATAATAAGTATAAATGAGAAAGTAGCTTTGTATGTTTGCCTGTCTGTATGGTTGCTTTTCATAAATCAGCGAACTGGACATTATAAAAGGAGATCGTTTTGTTTGGGCCTTTTCTGAACGTGCATTATTGTAAAGTTCAGAAATCAATAAATGTATGAAAATGACAAACCATCGAAGTTGTATAACTTGACTGTGGGCAATCCTACAACGTTTGTGCCATATTAACTATTGCTCCAAATGACTCGTTGACTGGCATTTTCACAAAAGGCCCAAAAATGTATGGAGCCTTTGACCGAAAATTCTCAAATAACTTTACATCATGAAAAATAATCCAGTTCTATTCGCACTCGCAATACCAATTTCACTTTTTATGGGCAACATTAAACATATATTAACAACGTTTTTATTTGTTTCAGGTAACACATACGTTTTATCGCCTAGTCATGGAAACACGTAACGAAACTGCTATAAAACGTAGGACCTACATGCGCGGTAATGCTATTTGCTGTTATTTGATTAACAGAGACACACCCTGTACCTTTCTATGTAAGTGATGTAGCTATAGACTTCTATGACTTCGACACTTTATTTTTAAGATTGTTCTTAGTCTTGGGCCCGCTTGGACCACAAATCAATGAATACGATTTACGCTAAACATAGGTAAAATATCATATTTCTCATTCATCTTCAAATGATTGTCGGAAACAGAGCTATGTTTTAATGTTTCGCTGTAGAAGAAGTAATTTCTGGTGCAACCAAGGAATAAATATGAAGTAGTATAGTACATACAGCGTTGCCTGTTGTATAGAGAAATATTGGATGAAGAAACTCGAATCACCTCTATGTCGAATGATATTAATTTTGAAAGTTAGGGAATTTTCTATTTCTAACAGAATATCCCTAAAAAGGGCAACAAGCATGGACTCAAACTATACCTAAATCATTGTAGTATTATACATATATCTGCTGACTAGATTCTTTGCGGTCAGCATTAGGGCTCCCGCAGACAGGTGCAAACATTTCAAGCAAAAAATTGTCGTCGCGTCTATCTGCGGGAACCTAAACACGTCCCTAACGGCATTAATCGAGATTGCTCATTAGGCTGTACCTAGTGACCACTGGAGGGCTTTATGATTACCGTCAGGTAAAGGGTTATGTTATGTTATGTTATAACCAATATACTAATATTTTATTTGTTTCTGTAACTTCTGCACTGTATAGTTTTCTAATTATTTTATGTAATGTCGAGAACGTAATTATTTAATTAATTTAAAAAATAGTATGAAATTGCATTAACTGGATTTTTTTAATATAATTAAAAGTTAAAAAAGAATACAACGAGTATTCTTTTTTAACTTAACATTTTCAATTTTAACACTACGACTACGTCTTATCGAGATGCACGAAACGCAACCGATTATAAAACTTTGATCAAGTATCGACTAATATCCTCGCCCCGCATTTCATATCACATTACAATGCAGTGAACACCTCCGTCTGAATAAGGAAGTGTGAGGACACTTGACTCCGATTGTTATAGGTTAAGGTCGAATCGAATAGTTGTATCGTTATGATTGTTATTCTAATCGATATCAGCATCAGGTGTTGTTGTTGTAATGATCGCACCGATTTAGGTACAGCTAATGACATGACATTAAAATAGCGATTCTTGATAGAGACGTGATATGAATTTTGAAATTTATCGATAGATGTGAATGATATTCGTTGTTATCTGTAGTTCGGTATGTATAATGTTACCATTAGCTAAAATACCATTAGCTAGCTTCCGGTTTGTTAGAGTAATTTGTACAGTTTTCTGATAGTCTTTCGGGAAAGTTATAACTAATATTTTACAAAAATATCTAGGAAAGAAAGAAGAAGAAAGAAAGAAAATACGTTTAGTTGCGCAAACAAGTAAGAAAATACGTTTAGTTGCGCAAACAAGTAAGAAAATACGTTTAGTTGCGCAAACAAGTAAGAAAATACGTTTAGTTGCGCAAACAAGTAAGAAAATACGTTTAGTTGCGCAAACAAGTAAGAAAATACGTTTAGTTGCGCAAACAAGTAAGAAAAAACGAACACCAAAAGCAAGTTGTCAAAATTCATAATAAAAGTTCGTAGATACTATATATGTGCTACTTTCAACGGGATTGTCCGAAAAGGTTACCGCTTCCCCGGAACATAAAGGGCTAAGGAAGGAACATGGATGGGTTTTAGTCAGTAAGAGTCTTGACACTTCGTTTCGCTCCACCCTGAGCGGGATGGATCATTTGATGATTTCCCACCCTCAAAAAAAAAAGTATGTGCTACTTATATTATTGAATTTCTATCTAGGTATATTCGTAGTTTTCCTGAATAAAAGTAGGTACTTAGGTGGGTAGGTATACTAAATATTAGTCTATAATTACTAAAATTAGTTCTCGTCCACGCCTTACTTATGAATTAATTATAATAATGGTTCGGACAGACCAAAATAATGGTTTTACGCAAAACATGATATCAGCACGAAGTAAATCAAAAACAAAACACGTAGTACCACATTCTACATATTAATTTAAATGCTGGCCAAATATTAGAGTGGTCAGATGACCGGGTCGATTTCATTAAATTATAAGGGTTGAAATTACATAGGCTAAACATTAGTCGTGGAAGTATAAATTAAGATATTTTGAATAATGAATTATCATTGCCATTCAACGTGGCAATGCTGCCAGTCTTCTGGGCACGTTTCCGGACGACAGCGATGCGGATGAGTACTTCGACGCCAAAGTGTCCTTTTTGTTTTTATTTGTTTATAGTTAGTTAGATAGGTAGTCCTTTAATTAACGTATGTATAAGTTGTTATTATATTTAGTTACACCTAGTTGTAAATATTAACTAAAAATAATTTAGATATTGTTATCTTGGATACACGTATTATTTATGAGCATACAAAAAAAAAACGTTGATTATTGCTGTTCCAATTAAGCTACAGTCAGTTTGAAATTGTTGACGATCGTACTTATTTTTCCCATGTCATGTTAGGCTCAATTGAAGGTGAATTAGTCAGTTAGTAGTTGTCCACAACAAAAGTAGGTACCTACTATTATTGGGTTAATCTAGACTCGGGTTCCCAAACTTATTTTGTCTACTACCCACTTTCAGAATACATTATTTTTAACGCCTACATTTGTTCACCTACTTAAAAAACACTATCTAGATGAAATTAAAAATCGCCCCCTGAGCCTCTACACAATGCCTACAAGGGGGCGTTATCGCCAACTTTGGGAAAAGCTGGTCTAGAGCTTGAGAAAACCATCGTCTAATTTTCAGTAAAACTAACTAAGCTCTAACCTAAATACAACCGCATTCTAAATAGAAGTTTAGTTTTGTGATTACTGCTTCGTTTCCACATACTTGCAAACAGACCAATATGTATAGTAACTCGCTTAAAACAATTAATCCAATTAGGAGGCGACGACGTAATCATCAATCCTCTTACAATATTTATTTAGGTAACAGGCTCATGAGAGATACTTCGACGCCTTTTCAATCGTGACCGTTACATCAAACACATAAATCTTTACATCTGAAAACGGTTCACTCACTACAGGAAGTACCATCACCGTGATTCGTTCCGTCCGTCCATTACGTAAGATAGAAAACAAACAAAATAAGACTATGTCATGTCTGCACATTGTTGTATAAACTTATCGTGGACTTACAAAACAGGTGCGAACCTTAAAAAATCCTTATACGGACCTTAAAAGTTACTTGCTCTAGTATATCACTACTTTCTATCTCCTTTTTAGCTTATCTTAATCACGCGGAATACAACAAAAGAATTTAAAAAAATTAGTTTCAAAAAATGTATTTTAGAAAGCGACGCATAACGTGTTTTACGTGCAAAACATTCCCAAATTACCGATTCGTTTACGTCTTTCTACATTTGTTTTGAAACTTGATTCGTAAGCTTGTGCTACCGCTGCTATAAATGCTATAATTAACATTTTATTTAAACAATTGTAAATGGAAATGTACGATTTAAATATTCATGCTTTCTATGCATTTTGATGACACAAAATACGGGAAGGTGTGTGCAAGGCCTTTATGAACCCTTATTTAAATTTATAACCGAGGAATATCAATGTGTAATTGAAATGCTGTGGCATCTAAATAAAATAACAAAATGATGGCACGTATTGGTAGGAATTAAAGAAAATGAATTATATTTTCGTGTCGATACCTGGAACAGGAGGCACATAATACTTCCTGCTTTAAATTATAAGTATGTATATATTTTTTATAAGGATTTAAAACAAAAATAGAGCAAATGAAACACCTTTGCAAAATAATAATTAAGACAATCTGATGCTAACCACTGCGTACCCAATTAAACTAACACATCCAAGTGACAATAGACAGCGCCGTGTGTGTTAAGCCGTCATTACCGTTAATCACAACACGCGTTTCATTGCGTACTATAATTAAGGACACTTAAGCAAATGTCGTGTTGTCAGCGAACGCCGCGGATTTGTCAATGGGGCATTATCCGTCCAAAGAGCGGCGCAACGACCCAGCGCGGAATCACGCTCATGACCGCACTGATTGCGAGCCCGCGTCATTTGCACCGACCGAACCTAATAGGTGGCTCATTAAAGCACTCATGTCTATGTCATGATAGCACCGAACGTCCAAATGTCAGTTTGGCACACACCGCACTCCAATTACTCTGATGCCAAAGCCGGTGTCAATCGATCTGCTCATCAGTAACGTTACGAATGCACTTTACAAATAGCTGTATGTTTCAATCAGCTCTATATCCTGTTTATTAAGTACAAAAGCAAGTCTAGGTCTCCATATCGCTATGTAGCAACTCCAAATGGAGCGCGCGCGCAGTTTAGTCACGAGTATGTCGTAACGATCACGTTCGAATAGTTCTCGCAATAACGCGTAGCGAACCTCCTTCGGAAATGGACAGCCTTTGTTCCAAAGGTTGGGAAACATATGAGTGATGAGGCTCCCCTATCTACGCGTCCGCTCCTCATTCAACTCCGCAGCATTTACAAAATTGAAGAAACATAACCTCTTACTTCCTAGATTCGTAATTTATTTACAAAAGTGTAGCGAATTTTTTAGCGATACCGATAAAGAACGGTTTATTGCAGTGTGTTAAAGGAATTCCCTTTCACCCGAATTTTATGGACTCGTTTTATTTCCCCGTACAGGGGTGCATTTACGACGTCATGCGCGAATATAAATTTTATGTGATTTTGGACTCCGTTTTAATGGAGTTGGAATGGCAACTGACCATTTTGCGTATGTATAATAAAATGTTGATTTTGAATATTTATCATTATATTTTTGATCGTGTGAATAGGCATTTGGTCGGCAAGGTTAATTGACGTGCGTGCGTGAATTCGCTGGTCGGCCTGGGTCAAAGTTAATGCGTGAATACGCATCCGAGTACATGACTATATATGTATATGTACTGATTAACGGCTATTATTGATGCTATCGTAATGGCTTCAAGAACAATGGGACGTAAGAACTGAACAAGTAAGTCAAGGTACGTTATTATCTCACATTAATTATTTGTAAGCAATGCCTCTTACATTAGAAAGGCTTTCTTACTCTTCTTCACGATTGGAATGTGCATCGGTAGTAATATTATTCTTACTGAAGTTGTTAGTAAAGGAACTATGTTTGCTGTTTTAACCAGAAAAAAAGACCTTTGAGTTTGTTTCGGCATTTCTTCATTTCTCGGAGAACAGTCAGGAAGGAAATGTTGGCGCAAGCCTTCTAATTTTGAAATATTGACGTATTAAAAGTTCTTACAAAAATAAATATTTTATAAAAAAATAAACAACTTAATACCAATAAGAGATCTTAAGCTTTTATTTGCAAGGTTGTCTTATGTAATCCTTGTTAAAGTAAGTGCATAATGGCTAAGTTACGTACCTCGAATGATAAGGTTGTAAGCACTTACCTTATACATGTTAATTTTGACCGTATTCGACGGCCTTCAAATGTTGTTTGAAATGCAAATAAAACCTAAATATTGCTTAAGTAATTAAAGCGTGATAAAGCACGCAAGATCTATGCAATTGTTTATGTAGTGCCCTTAGATAAACTGCTATTTTGTTGTTACACAAGAAGATTAGACGATTTCGAGATTGAAACCATTCGTAAAAATAAAATCGTCACTAATATAGAGCAATACTTTTGGAACAATAAGCTCTTAATTAGAATTACAGAATTAGACGTTCTCATAGCATTACTCAAACAAGACGTCGAAATACCAAGTTCGGGAATATGAGTGACGAAAACTCCTATTGCGTGCTGAATGTATGTTAATAGCCAATATAGATAAGTATCAGAGAGAAATAGTACAAAAACGTCTCGACACGTATCGTGACATCAAGGTCGGGGCGTTCACACGGCAGCAGCGCCTGCGCAGCGCAAAGGCGAACAAGCACCAGTCTGAACAACCATACAATATGGGAAATTAAACTACGTAGCTAGGTTAACGATTCACACGCTCGTTTAGACCTTTGACTGAGATTTGTTTGTGCTATATTGTGGTTTGTTTTTGTGGCAACTTGTTTTGACACTTTTGTCATTTCCTTTTGAATTTTTTAATGAAATATGTAAAATGGGTCTCCAAAAGCTCAGATAAGCCAACAAACAAAAATGGCGTATTCGTCATAAATCAATGTAATCCGAAATAAAAGCTCACTTTGTTACGCCAATAAAACCGAGTAGGTGTAAAGTTAAATTAATTTTAAAACACGCACATAAGCTGATCGCTTCAAATTGCCTTTCCACTGCAACAAAGAACCATCAAATCTTTTATTAGCTTTTGAATTACGTAGGCGAGCATTGTAGATGAATACATTCGAATCGTAACTCATTTTTTTCTCAAAAGAATCATTGCTCTGTAAAGCAATAAAGGTACGGTACTTAGATTCACCTCGCTTATTGCTTTTTTGTCGGAGCAAAAACAGAAATTTGACAAAATCCGCGTTACAAAAAAGTCGTGAGAAAAAAATATATCAAGATCACTGCCAATGGCGAGCGAGGAATTTGTGACCACGACTAAGGTCAGCGGTTACGGATACCCTGTATTGTGTTAGCAAAAACTGAAATAATACGTGACATTGCATTTAATAGATTCGTTAGAGATGCAAGCGTTAAGTAATCATTGTTTTTGTAATGCCATTACGTTATGTCTCTGAAGCTATATTCGCTCCAGTTTACAGTTGACGTAATGTGACGATATGCACTAATGCAGTCTAATGAAACATCTATGTATTTTGCAACTGTGTGTAATATTATAAATGCCAAATAATTATACGGACATTAGCGAACGATAAACCGATATTTACTGATGTAATTTCGTTTGTAAACCATCATGGACAAACTTCTCATAAAAGGTAAATAATTATGACTGATATCTTTAGAATCACATCTCGGAACATCACGTTTATAAAGATACCTATCCGTATTTCTTTGAATTTGCGAAGGTGAACAAAATTAATCAAATTCATCTCCAACCATCTGTCGACTGGTAATGTACCTATAACCTCCTTTTGTTTCGGGTATCGGAAGGCGCCAGTGCTCTCCCGTTAATAATTTCATAATCCAGCTTCTCTAGCGTGTTGGTTATGACATGATCTCCAAGGCCATTCATTGTACCAATCAAGGGCCTATGTTCGTCCAAAATGTACCAATATCAAGACTGTCTTACCGTGTACCCAATATATCAAAACATAGTTTCTCCTTCAGAATATATCGTAGGTACCTACCCGGCTGAAATAAGACCTTTTTGCTGAAACTTGAATTTACCAAAAGTTGTAACAAATACTCGCCATCCATCAATATAATAGCGAATTTGAGTCTTGGTTCACTCTAGTGACGTCAGGGATGCCATAAATCGAAGCTATTGAACAATGTTAGTTATGTGGACAATAGCATATCGGTGTCAAGATCGTTAGCCCGGGACAGACCGCTTTTGTCTTCTTTTGAGGGCCGAATGTCAGATACATGGCGACAAAGACGTAGTATTACTTTACCGAGGACAATGTGAACTTTAGTCAACAGGAAGTTATGTATATGTGTCTTATATAATTGGCCAAAAAATAGATTGTCTTATGTACGACAAAAAACTTGTACATGTCACAATAGAATAATGAATGTCTTCGGTAGGTAAGGCTCAAAATATATTGTAGAGCTAATACATATTTTTTGCTCGGGTATTTAGAGACAAATTGCGCCAGAGGTACAGGCGACCCATTCAATGTGAATACCTCATTTTGGGGAAATGTGTCTGCACACCCGGTGACCTAGTTGTACAACCGATTACAGAGATGAAGGTGATTTTATCTTTGACTCATTGAGACTAGAAATGTGCTGAACTTTATACATAGTACCTACCTACGTACTTTTTAAAGTAATGTTCTGAGTAAACAGAGAGGACAGCACTAATTAGAGCAATCTTAGTAAAAATAAAACTCTTGTAACAGCTTCCATAGTCATTCGTTTCACAAATTAAATTATTTATCAAGCTACGGTTTTACGTGAAACTTTTTAACGTTGCTTTTATTAAAATTTTCAGTAGTTGGAAAAGTTGTTACAATATTTTGTGGCCGTGGGCGTCAAGTATTTTTCACTGCTTAATTTCGAACTGAAACTCAGAGACGAGAAATTGTTTGATGGAATGACTGTACCTATTCAATCAATCAATTTCTTCTTTACATACAACGCTACGACGCTATGCTAAGGACAGTTATTGTCCTTGAACCAACGTAATGTAAAATTTCAGGACCAATTTCTTCTTGCTTCCAATTTCCCTGACATGAATAACACCGAAGGCTACGGTATCATTTCGATATCACATACAGAATTGTGAAAAGATGAATGTTCGTTCATAAAGTAAACCGCCGCGCTGGACAGGTTTTGACAAATGAGGTGTCATCGATTGCTCTAGGTGACACGCGTAGTGGAACGTTCTTGGCGGTATCTTTATAGAAATAAACATAGGGCTTGTTCGCTTCCACTTCGCCCAGAGCGGGAGGGGTCCTTTGGTGATTTCCTACCCTCAAAAAAAGGGCATTTTCTACGGGTTTCCGTGAATTTATCGCATTCTAAGTATCTACTTCGCGTTAAATTTATTAAAATTATAAGAACTTAAACATTATGGCAACTCAAAATGAATCTCGTATTGTATAGAAAAGTATATTGATAGTGATTAAATAAATATGAGTTGTTTATCCATCCATCCATCCGAAAGGAACTGTCATAGAAAATACTAGGGTATGTTTTTGAAACTCATTAGCTAGTATCCATACAGGGATACACCTACTTCCCATTAAAGTTTAAACCTATAATTATTTTATAAATATTTCGAAATATAATGTGGGGAAGTTGGGTTGACATCCGTGTGGCCAGGTGGCGGGAAATGGCGACCCCGTTACCACAAAGTAGATGGTACAGAAGTATAGGAGGCAAAGTCCTTGTAATACTGAGTGTGAGTGCACACACTATGTATTTACGTGGATTTAGAGGTACCTGAGCTATTTACGAATGGATGTTGCTAATGATAGATTTTATTTATTATAAAGAGTAACGATTTGACTTCGTACGTTCTTACCTTTAAGACATACTTTGAAATCGATAAAAAGTATCCTACTTCCTTATAAGATGCACAAAAATTATCCTATATCCTTATAGGACGGTTTTTCAGTTCGCTATCGTCAAAAAGTATCCTGTCTTACTAAGGTCATGGTTTAGCCATGTGCCAAATTTCATCCAAACTCTAAAGTCAAATCATTTATTGTAAATGAAAGGCTTTTGAGCGTCAAAATTTACAAAAAGAATAGAACTGATTCGTTTCCAAATCCGTTCAGGCGTGAAAAGTTAACCAGCAAATGGACAGAGTTACTTTCACGTGTATGGTATTAAGTAAGTACGGATAGTAAGAAAATCACTACAGAGCGTATTGTCAAATTACATAAAATGAACCAACTTTTTTGTGATAATATCCTTCTGAATCTTCTGTACGCTACCTAGCAATGTTAGTACCTATATAGGTATACTAGGTACTGTAGAGGATGGAAGATCCTCTACTAAGGGGGCTCAGTGGTAGAGCGTGTAATGTGGGTATAGGGCTTCTATACTATGAAGATGAACACTTTTGCAGTTTAAACGTATGTTATTATATTTTCACTTTGTTATAACGAATACATCTGTTTAGCTTCGGCGCCGGACGACAAGTCTAGAATATATAAAATCCTAATCTATTCTTAATACATTTGAAAGGTTCGAATGCCGTCAGATATTTACCAGCCATGTACAACATAAGGTTTTACTCTAAGGCTCTACATCAGCTACGCCCCCCTTGAGTAAAAGGGAACACTTAGTTTTAAAATAACTAAGCCCTTTTACTCTTGGCATTCGAATCTATCTATTCCTACTCCTACCTAGCCTAATATTAAGATTTTACCTATCCTCAGGAGAATCTACATGTGAGGTCTGGCCTTTGCAAAGGCAGGCTCAACTCTGGCAAAGCGGATCTTACGACATCACAAGAGTCCATGAATGCATTAAAGTGTGCCACTGTGCACAAACTAACGCTAGGCCAGTTTGAACCCCACTGTACCAAAACCCGAGGCAAAGGATGCAGCCAGCCTCCGAAAACAAACAATGATATGAAAGTTCATATCGACCCGGATGGGGTTGACTGTAAAGAAGACTGAACATCAGCATCCTGTACCCCGTCGTACGCTATTGAGTCAGGGGGAGAGAACGATCCAGACGTAAAGAATTTCGAAAAAACGTTTCATGCCCCTACTCCAGATATGAAACCACAATATGGGTACCAAGATATGGGTACCCCATCCTCAGTTAGACCAATTGTGTCAACCTGACACACTTTGCAAGGCTACGCCCCGTTAGCAAAGTAGGCCTCAATTCAGGACGAGTGTCACCCCTTCTCTCAAGATGAACACGTTAAAATGCTCTGGAGCACGATCATGCTAATCTCATAAGGCACTAGAGAAATATGAAGACGAAGTGTCGCTCCCTCTGACGCTTTGACGCGGCGAGGTGTGTCTCCCACACACTCATCCGGCAGCGTCTCATTCATTTTTGATCACCATAATATGCAATAAACACAAAGAGATATGCATCAATAAACTATATCTTAAATCCAAGCTACAATAATGAATCCAGCATGTTTACGACTATGTGACATCGTCATGACTGACATGTCGACAGATGACATCTAAGTATTGCCAATTAAATCCTAACATAAAAGGGTTTTAATCTATTTACATGTATAATGTCTTTGCTCCTTCTATTCAATCTGATAACATAATTTACATTCGATAATCTCCGAACTATTTGATAAGGGCCCTTATATAACCTACATAATTTTAGGCTCTTATCAGTTACTCGCCTCGGCGTATAAACCATAACCAACTGATTTGGCACAAAGTTTTTTATCTTTGCTCTCTTATCGTAAGCCGCTTTCTGCTTAACTTGCGCCTTTTTTATGTTATTTATAGCACAATTGATTAGAGCATTATGCTGACTACGTCGCTGCGCATAATCATTAGTCCCCCCCCGGTCATTATTGTAACATCTGCTTGACATGACAGACATGTCAACAAGTGGCAAATATGTCTAAAACTGACAATTAATTATCAACATAAAAAAGAAAAGTCTTTAACCTATTTAGCTGTAAAAAGTTTTTGTTCGCTACTACTTATCTCAAAAATTATGCAGCGACATGATATGAAAACTATTTGGAGTCGTAATTATATAATTCTAAAAAGTAAAAACTTCCATCTATTAAAAATGTATCTAAACCTCTTTTTATTTGATTTTGTAAACCCATACTGTAAAAAAGCAAATTTATTTTCAAAAGGTTTACGAGTTTTCCTATGACCTCTTTTGGTCATAATTTTGGAAACAAACTTTTTCCTTTTAATTTTTCTGACATACAAAGTCATATTTTGAAAACGTCTAAATCTAAGATTGACATTATTTTTATATGTCAGAGAGCCGTTCATGGAAATTTTATTTGTTTGTTGGTTTTTCTTTTTAATATTACAGACATGTTTAACTCTAGCTTTAACTATGCGCCGATGTATGAACAAGTTACGATAAGTGTTTGTAACCACCATCGCTGAAGAACTAACAAAATGCTCACTCTCCTCCACCTCTAACTTTGAAAACTCTAACGTTGAAGATTCAATAAATGGTTCATTTTCCTTCATCTGCACCATTTCGCTTCTCAATGTATGTGACTCCGCGTCAACCACAACCAACTCTTGGACACTTACATCCAATGAAATGGATACGAGACCATCTTCATCAACACGATCAACAGCGATGTTATTTTTATTTAGTTTTACATCGTGATCATGGTAATATTCATCATTATACTCTGAAACAGAATCATGATCATTAATAACAGGACTGGACCGACCCGATTCGTCCAGTTCTTCCTCGTGTTCTGACTCAAACACTTCCGTCTCCTCATCAACATCACAGCTGTCTAGGCAGCTTTGCGCGTCAGCGCCAACACCATCATCAACGTCGTCATCAACGCTGCTGACAACATCATCATCATCACTGCTCACAAGGCAGCTTGGCTCCGTATCTAGCACCTTCTCTTCTGTTGCGCTAGAAATTACAACAGCATCAACACACATATTTACAAAATTATCCTGTCCGCACTCCTCAGACAGCTCTTGTGTTGCGCTAGGTGGGACAACATCCTCCACAACAACATTTATTACAGTGTCCTGCACAACAGGAACACACACTCCTTTATGAACTCTGCACGGGAATTCTTTCCTCAGTGCGTCACACATTGATTCGAAATTGATCTCTTGATCATTGTACATAATCGTCCTATGATAAATGTGGGCTGGACCCTGCATAAAAGCGCCCATAATCAGAGCCCAATTCCTCTTAATCCACTTCTTATCAATGGCTAACACATGAAATTCGGCTAAGAAATCTTCAAAGCATACGCCGTTGTAGGCGGAATAAACAATAATATTCTCCATGGTAACCATAATAACAACTATAAACCACTTAGCTTTAAATATCCAGGCGTTGATTCATTCGCCTGCTTTAATCACTTCATGCAAACGACTAGGGCGTCGTTTTCATAATATTGCGCATCCACCACCAAGATGCGTAAACATATACACGTAGAAACAGTTTTCCTTTATGTTTCGTATTTAATATTATTATACTTGTTCGTGCAGATCTGGTTCTGCACACACCTTTGCAAGAAAAACAAACGAGCGGGATCGTACCGCGTCTTCTAATGGAGACTCTGGCGTACTCCACCAAAATGTAGAGGATGGAAGATCCTCTACTAAGGGGGCTCAGTGGTAGAGCGTGTAATGTGGGTATAGGGCTTCTATACTATGAAGATGAACACTTTTGCAGTTTAAACGTATGTTATTATATTTTCACTTTGTTATAACGAATACATCTGTTTAGCTTCGGCGCCGGACGACAAGTCTAGAATATATAAAATCCTAATCTATTCTTAATACATTTGAAAGGTTCGAATGCCGTCAGATATTTACCAGCCATGTACAACATAAGGTTTTACTCTAAGGCTCTACAGTACCCTGTTACAGAGCTCTACCGACCCTGGGGCAAATCACCTATTTCGCTGGATCAACGCACACGGTTCTAGCATGTCTGCGGTCTCGCGTCGATATTGGCTTAGCTTTTATATCATGTTTTATACCTTCCTATTTGCTATTTATTAGTACTTTAGCTTTTGCGCGCGGCTTTATGTATTTTGTTATAGAAATAATCATTAGTTAATTTTCAACAGGAACTCGTGCTTACAAAAAATAGAAGTTAGCTCGAACAAAAACTAAACTCAAACTATTAATTTCAAATAAACCAGTTAATTTTGAATTGTCAAGGTGTCACGTAGCAATCATCCGTTTTTAATTAAATGAAGAAGAAATTTGCCTAAGTTCTTCTCCAAGTCCCAGGATACCTAGAAGGAAGAATACCTATCAATCTGTCTAATGTCATAACGATTGATTCAGTGATTTTGGGGTAGTAAGGACAGACAGACTAAGAAGGATGAAAAACACATTCCTAATCAATATGGTTTCTAGAAATACCGCTATGCGATGAGACTATGTGCCTTATTTACCTGTCAAAAAAAGGTAAGTTTAGGTACAAACCTTTTTTTGAATGAAAAACTATTTGATTTCTTGTAGAAGAATATGGAGTAAAATAAGAACGTTCATCATAAATAATTATTATACCGATGCAAATTCTGCTCAGTAACAGTTTCCTAACATCATATCAAAGTTAAGACATTTATTCAAACTAGAATAAAAATCCGCACTTTTTGGAACGTAAAAATTACCCCGAAACGCCCGCCCTTCACCTCTTCCAAGTGCTTCTACTGAGACGAAGAAGTGGCCCAACAAACTCCCCAGAAGCACAGCTCTCTGTTCATTTAGAAGAACTTGATTCTATAGGTAACAGTAACTTACCTCTGTATCTCAAACCGGAGAAATATGAACCCTCAGTTCACATAACCCCATATTTCATCCAAAGTATGTTCAGCCTAGCCATGAAAACCTAAAAATAAACAAATACACGAACATGTTAATAACATTATTAGTGTAGCATTACCGTCATCGGATGTGGATTTATGTACGTATATAATGTTTTTTATTACCATTACTTTCAGAACAATCTTTGCCCGTAAATATAACATAATTTTATTTGTGTTTTTATTACTTTCATATGAGAACAGCAATATTATTGACCAAGGCCATTCGAATTACGACACGAACATTGAAAGATTCATTTTTTCAGAAAGCGTGATTGGATTTCATGCTGCAAAAAGGTTGTAAAAGCATTCTTTGTTGAAAGCTTTGTACTAGGTACTAAAAAATAACTTGCAATTGCATACGATCAATTTATCTGTATTGTGGTTTGGCGTTTTGCTTGTGTATTGTAGCTGCGTTGTTTATAAAACACAAATGAAATGGAACGAATGTATGAACGAAAAACTTTATGCTTCACTTTTTTAATAAATCTACATGCACTATTCTTATAATAAGGCAAAAGGTAAAATAATTTGTAGGAATAAAACTGTTTCACAGAAAATTTACTGTGACAAACATAAAAGAGATTGAAATAACCATAATGAAAATTATTTAATGTGGCAACTTTGGCAAAATTTCGAGCATAATTTTATATGCATCTTCCTCAAGGTTAAGAATAATGATATAAATAATCTTTTTTGTAAGCCACGTATATTTTAATCCCAAGACGGTGAGCACGATACTGACGTAGGGACAGCAAATCAATATCCCTCCTTTCTTTCACAAAAAGATTTCCTCATTAATCTTTTGTTGCTGGTAACATTTTAATGTTCTAAATCTAAGTTGGTTTACTAATGGAGCTTCAGACGCGTCCCGCCTCGTTACAAACGGTAATGGCCGCTCTTTTATATGAGTTTTGTTTTGTGGCTCAAAACAATGCTGTTCAACCACGTAATGTGCTGCTTAATGACCAAGTGTTTATGTACATTCATTATTTTATTGTGACCTTTAGGCTGTGAAGTATTATAAAAACACATTTGAGTGTGTAACTTGCGTTTTTGTAACATAATCTTCTACGAGATGACAGGTTTTGCACTACGTTATTAACACGACCAATCTAGATTAAATATTATCGGTGCGTGTAGAGTGATGATATTTAGTCTTGAAATAAAAAGTAGGTACACTGTGTTACAAGCTTGTTTTACCAGTAGGTATGTTGGCCAAAAAGTAACCACTTTAATATTGTTACGTATAAATAAATAATGATAAACCGCCAGAGAAGCTAGCAAACATAAAAACCAGGCCAGGCGTCCCCAACTCCCGTCCTTGGACAAAAACAACACAAGATTTTTCAATTTGGCAAAGAAGGTAGCCTCTGGAGGATTGTGTGGGTTTTAGCTTGCGGTATAACGGCATTGCTGGGTATAATCCTCGGCATCGGTAGGATTACAGACTCAAAACCCGTCTAGTGCCGCACAGAGCGTCAATACCTAGCGGGATGATTAATAGCATACCGATAATCCCTCGGGCTACTGATATCGTTTTGCTCAACGCTCCGAGTCGTCACTCGTTTTCCTCATCGCTATACTAGAGCGACCACAAGCTCCACGAACATGGACTATGACCTCCTCATTCAATTGAGGTCACCCGTCGCATTAATTGTTTTGTATTTTAATTCAATAGCTCATTTGTATTCATATATTATTTTCTCTTTCTTTTATTAAATGACAAATTTAACCACTTGTTAACATTTTATGATCCTGACTGCCTGAATATAATTAAACGTCTCGTATCTTTATTTAAGAATACGAAATTGATGATGTAGCAATACAATCTCTAAATTAGGGTCTAGGTTTGGTAAATGCGATTACTTTGTCACCCTTTTGTTCTAAATTCGTCGATCAGCACTATACAGTGTGATCTCGGCACTGCCGCACCAATTAGTCTCTTGTCGGCGGCTCTTTGAATCATTCACTGAGTTCATTCTTGCTGACATCACTATTCATCTCTATTTTAAACTGGAATTTAACAGAATTGGTGAAAATTATTACTTCTCTATAACAAAGTTTCTAGACGGTATTTTCTTGACTTTATTATTTAGACTATATTATTCATGACTACGAAACAAGGCGCCAAATTTAATAAGGCCCAAACAAATTCTTAGTCGTAATTAAATTGATGAAGTGCGTGACGGTGGTATCAAATTCATAATTTGGAAGGGAAATTTTTCATCACCCCGAAGCGTTATGCCAAATTGAATCGAGAGCCATGAATATCCGGATGGCCCGACGACACCCGACTCCCGGCGATGTTGATCACCCATTTCTCCCGACGCACTTTAAATAGGTACCTACCATTTTGGGACATTGTCACAATGCGCTTCACGAAATTGATGATGTCAAAACGTAGTTTGAATTCCAATGAACTTTGTTATTTCTATCACTGAGAAATTAAGCTGCTTGATAATTTGGTTTAATCCAATTTAAGCGATTGCTTTAGTTGATCTGATTGGTGGCTATTTAATATTTTAAACTACTGATGATCTTCCGTGGCGTGAAATGTATGGTGTTACTAGTTATTTAGCACCTGGCTTAATTTTCATCTTTCCAGTCAACCAGATATCCTCAAGCCACTTCATTCATTGTTGAATTACTCCAAAACTTCACCTACCAAAATACTTCCCCAGTTTTAAATATAAAAACTATACCGTCCGCTGCTTCATTTAATGCATCAACTACCAAATAACTACCGCACGTGTTCGCGACGTAAGTATAAAACTCCTGTAAACAGTATTTCCTTGCCAAGTTCTCGTATGCTCTATAAAATGTATGTTGTTCACGTTTATAACTTGGTGTCATAAACGTCGGTGTGCACCCAGCATCTCAATCGAACGTTTCTGAGTGGCCGGAATTTGGGAACTGTTTCCACTCAGCCGGTATTAGATTGAGGACGAGGGTCCGTCAATTCCCTGACAGTTATACGGACTACGGATTGCGACCGTTCATCGAAACGTAATTTACTTACTTTTAACTGCCTATAAACCGTTTTTCCTCTTTTTCTATTCATCTGTTTATTTTACGCGTCGGTTATCGATTACAGAGCTTATACTTTGGCGTCATTCTTTGTTTTCGGCACGGATCAAAATTCATACGTAATCATACATTTTATTAATAAAAGTTACGTCATGTCCCTATTAAAGCTTCTAAAACATTATTGGGACGACATTTCATATGCTCCACTTATAAAACCCTACCTCATTACTAACTTTTCACAACATAAACAGACAATAAATATTGTGTAACCGTGATTTTGTGAACATAATAAATCTTTTGGACACATCTGGTTCTGTTCATTCAACAGCTGGGCCATGCTTGTAAATTCGTACAAAAACCAGCTACGGGGGCCGAGCGTACATCCCTTAAGGATCCCAATAGAACGCAACCCTCGGGTTCCATTTGAAAGGCATCGAAGGAATACCTTTTTTTCGTTGTCATCTACGCCCACAAAGACAGCTAATATAAAAGATTCTACCTGAAGCACTCGAACGTACACGATACCTTAATAAAATGTTAGCAAAATGATATGGGTAGACAAGGTTCTCAATGTTATTACTATTAGGAGAATTATTAACGTTGTCTATGTATGTTACATCGTGTTTCTTTTACTTTTTGTATTCCCTGTGGCAATGTCAATGATCTGTTTTAACCCCAAGATGTACTTAAGGTTTCTAATTCTAAATACATGTTCGTAACTTTTTGAGTATTAAGAAGGAATGCTCACTTCTTTATTATTGGCGACATAGTGGATATTATTCATAGTTAGTTCTGTCTCTTACACCAACTCCAAAACCAATATTTATTCTTCAGTAACAAACTTCAGTAACAGCATACGATTTGTTTATTTGAACTTATCTATGTAATCCAATACAGTACCACAAAACAAGGCAAAATAAATTCAGTAAAGCCAACGAGATGTTTGTAAAATGTATCCCCAGTGATACTAGCACGCTGAATTGAGCAGAAAACAAATATTCCTATCAATAGAGAACATTTCCCGTAAGAAATTCAAATGCTTTTCACCCTTCCTATGGAAATTGACGCGAATGAATAATAGAATCGGTCCCAACACGTTATTCGATACAATATTCAAGCTACCAACTACGTGTTTGAGGTTAAATTTTCAATTTGCATAAACATTTTATCATTAGAGTTAATGGCATCGGTTGATGCTAATTTGGATATTGTCCAATCATCGCTGTCAGTGAATGTAACTGCATTATTAAGCCAATAGATTGGCGGGGATCAAGCTGCATTAATGCGATATGAGTGAATACACCATAGAAGGTATGTTGCTAGAAACTATTGGAATGATCATAAGGAATAGATACGAAAGTGTTGTCTAGGTTTTGCTACACGATAAAGTTGGCAACCGTTTTATGTAGGACTTTTGATATGCGACTTAGGGGTCACGTTATGACAATGAGCTGCGGTCTTAATCACATAATTATCAGTCAAAAGCGGTGACTATAAGCCAAAAATCTTACGATAGTGATCAGCGGGATTGGGCTTTAAATGTCCGTCATCACACTTGCAGGGGCACTGAAAACCTCAAAATTATTTATATTAAAGAATTTGGGTGTGAATTGTTTGGTGTAGGTTGTTGTTTCCATGATAGACAAGTTGTTGAAAAGACAGTATATAAGCCTCTACTAACTATTTTGGGGTCGGCTTCCAATCTAACTGAATGCAGCTGGATACCAACTGTATTTACATGGAACGATTGCCTATCTGATGTCATAACCCAATTACTGGGTAATACGATAGAAACCACTAGTTTGTTACTTTCAGACTTTCGGGTTTCTGACGACTCTAGAATGACAGCCGGAACCGACGGCTTTACGTGCTTTCCGCAAGCACGGAGAGGTCTTGGTATATACAGATACTCCGTGCGGCTGTCATAACTTAGCCACATAAATAGTATATTTAAAGACAGTAGGCATTCTGAACCAATGCGATTGCGGAGCCTCTAACCAGACCATGCCCATGCTGGAGTGTCCTAAATGCCCAATCACCTGCACCTCGGATGACCTAAAGAATGCCACCGATGCCGAGGTGAATGTGGTAACCTACTGGGCGCATTCAATTTAATAACATCCAAAAGTGTACCATCGACACGAAAGGAAGAAAAAGAATTGGTAAAGAGAGTGAAGCAACAGCCTAACTATTTATTGCCCAAAAAGTGATTTTGCCACACGGTACGCCAACTAAAGAGGTAAACAGTCGTGTATGTAAACATCCTGTGACTAATTGTGCGCGAACCCCAAGTCGAGACGAAACAGATGCTAGCTACGTACATCCATCTGTCTGTTTACAAGATATTTTACTCAACTAAGTTACCGACCTGCGTTCGAGAAACGAGACTGACGAGTATTGTTGCTTTCGTGGAACAAAACTAGATTAACGTTTGTTTCCATCTCGGGACATATGTATTACGTGAAAAGTGTATTGTGATATTGTATAAGACGGAAAATATTACAGTATCACATAGGTACCTATCAAACTGAAACTCAAAGCATTTATTGCAAATAAACCAATTACAGGCACTTTTGCATTGTCATAGGGTCGGTTAGTCAGAAAAGTGAAGCTAGATGCCCATTCCAAAGCAGTAGGTACCTGTGGAGAAGAACGGGCTAGAAACTCCACAGTATTACATACTATATTCCAGTTGATCATGTCACAGCAGGTTAGAAGGTTAGGCCACGCGGGAGTTCACCGATTAGGAGGACCGATCAAATAAAAGCCGCGGTTGGAGATCCTGTCAATGAATGCGCCAGACGGTCATCTAACAGAACCAGATGGAGAGAGGGCGTCTGGCGGGCAACGACTACACCTGGACACAGTTTATTGTGACCACGACTGCTCAAGAGCGAAACAAAAACATGAGCTAGGACGCTGAATAATAACAGCTAAACCTGCCTTGTTTTTTCTATGGACTGCTATACCACGATGCGATATTGTTAAGTAGGTACTGACAAGTGTCACCTTCATCACTGAAGCTGAACGCGCTCAGCACATGTTATCTGCGTTCAAGACCTGTCAGTGTCAATAATCTCTTAAACAGGTTTCTTATGCTGGTCGCGATCAGTTTCATTGATGTAGTTTGCCCTTACTTTTCAAATTGTAAGCCGAATTTTAGTAAATATCAAAATTAAATTGAATTCTCTTTTCTTTAAACGTCATGCCTTTTAATCTTTTCATTACTTACGAAGTTCCAAAACAACACAACTGAAGCATGAAATATGATTGTAATAAAATACAAGCTGATATTTTAACATAACAATAAACATTGTGAAAAGAGTTCTAAATTGCGAATTTTGACATGTGTCACCCCAGCACACATCCACTCAGGGGTTTGGGTGGATTTGGCCAAATAGGCACACGGCCCGCACGTGATTTAGCCAGGCTTTGTGTTTTTATTTAGGTACGACCCGACGTAAAAGCTAAAAAAGGTAACAATATTCGCACCGCGTAAATATAGGTCCATCTTTTGTTATTAATTTGTCACCCTATGGCACTTTTTCTTTTTTTAGGCATGTTTTTGCGCATAGATCAATACGCATGTAATGGAAATTACCAAATTGGGAAACGCGTAAAACAAATGACAAATGATAAAACGTATAATATGAATCAATGTCATCTCAAAGTTTTTACATGAAACATTTGAAGTTCAATGACCTCGCAAAGAATAAGGGTGTAAAATATAAGTAGAAGGTATCAAGATGAAAGGCACGTCACACACCTATTATCGTGTACATCACAAAATGTTCGCACTGTACCCGTCATTGCGTACGTAAGCTATCATTTTTCACGTCCTAATCCGTACAGGGCTCGTCAAAGGGAGCGCTTATCGTGGGCCCAATTTATTTCCGAGGGATTGCCACGTAAACCTTGTCATAGATGTCTCATACTGTCGTATTTTCTTCGAATTACATGGCGATCGTCAGCAACCACAATAAAATGTTATTGTTATGAGAAAATATTTACTGAGAAAGCAAAACAAAGACGAGCATTAATGTCGACTGTGACGGGTCATGGCTTGACGAAGGCTGCCGGAACATAGCGCATTTCATCCTACTGATGTTTCCCTACCGTTCACGGATCGAATTTTAACCGAGTTATTTGGAAAAGAGAATATCTGAGCAGTGCAACTGAAGAGCTCTGGGGGAAATCTTGTTTTCTAAAGGACTACAAAAAACAGAGTTTAACTACATCGTGTAGTCGTCCATTTAGCTATTTAGTAACTACACTGTGTACCAGGTCGTAAATAAATTTACTAATGGTTTTGAAATCCTTTTACTAATGGCCACATGAGCTATTGATTTGTATTGTAAAGTGTACCTGGACTGTCGCAACGACAAAGCTGTATATTTTCGTGCCGTAAAATTAACATCACGCACATTTTATGAATAAACTGTTCTAACTTTGAAATCAGTCTCATCACTAGTTACGAATATAAAATAAGTTAGGACGTAGGAAAACGGAGGGTAGCGTGTAATAGTTTGTCGAGCGCAAGTCCTGTTAGTGTGTGGTCGTGATATACCGCGCTGAACACCTGGTTAGCAACGCATCTCCATATAAGTGTTGGGATCAGACGTGGGAAAAAGCGGTCATCAGACACTCCAACCCCTTTCGATAATCAATCTAGGACATGTTCTTTATCTCCAAGGTAAAAAGACCGTAAATCACGAATGATATATGTAGAACTTTGGTTTTCTTGTTGTCACCCAAAAATATAATATACCAAAATTGGTGACTAAACTTATAAGAACATAAAGTGTAATTTTGTTGATTTTAATATTTTTTAGTAATGACGTTTTACAATGTAGGTACTTTTTATAAGGGGTACTCCTGTACCCCCCTTTTTGGGTACTCGTACTTAAGTTTTATTTATGGGTGCAGTTAGGCTAGACTGACCTACACAAACGTTGAAATGTATAAATATTTCCACAAGGAAATGTCTTCTAAATGTATAAGCGTCGTAAAAAAAGTCTTCCTCCACAACGCTGTAACTTTCAGCGAAATAAACACTTTCAATTCACTTTCTGACATTTATGAACAATAACATATTGTTAGTGCCTCATTCTAACAAATATTATTACTGTTCGATAAACGTGTACCTATAAAGCGAATAGGGCACAATAAAACTAGTGGCCTATTATAAAATAATAAATAAACTCTCTAGAGCGGAACGTGTAGCAGTGAAATCATAAATAACAGTTCATTGTTCTCCAGATATTTGTTTTACATGAGCTATCGATTTGTATTGTAACGTGTACAGTTTCATCGAAAAAGCTGCTAATTTTCGTCTATGACGCACATGGCGTACCTACACCATACATTGTTTATTTAATTCACGTTGTACAAGGTAAGTACAATGAAATACAAAAGTGTACAAAAAATACGTGACAAAAGATTTATCTCAAATCCAATTACGGTTTTTCGAAACTCACAGAAAATAACAATAGTAAGCGAGAATTTTCAACTCAACTTTCAACTTTTAGGCCTATAGCGGTCCACTGCTGGACTTAGGGCTCTCCCAGGCAGCGCCACCACCACAACCCATCCTCCACCTTCCGCATCCAGTCAGACAACCCATACAACAGTAAACTGTATTTCACACAAAACAACAGCAGCAAATCGAGAATGCAAGATCTACACATCCCTAAGCAACCTAGGAAATAGCAGAATCAATTAAGATGCTTTTACATCCAGTGGCGACGACGCAAATGACTCGTTGCTAATAGTGCGAACACGCGTGTGAACCAAGCGTCCAAGTCGTGATCTTTCGCTTCCTCTTCCTCGTATGAACAGTGAACACCCACTATCACAACTAGAACAAAAAGTTTCCTTCGGGGATTATGTACTTTACTGAAGGCCGTGTGAACAAGTATTTTGTTTTCATTAAAGCCACGGACATTGTTGCTGGCAGAGGGTAGGTGTGTATTATCGTTCGCAGTTTGTCATAAGTTTCAATACATTCTCCGCATAGCCATATTTATTTCATTGTATTGAAGTGGCAAGAGTTCAGTGAGATTGTCCGAAATAAAGGTGATTGTCCGAAAGGGTTACCGCTGACCCGGAACACGGAGGGCTAAGGAAGGAACATGGATGGGTTTTAGTCAGTATGAGTTTGACACTCCCTTTCGCTTCACCTAGAGCGGGAGAGGTCATTTGATGATTTCCCAGCCTCAAAGGGCTAAGGAAGGAACATGGATGGGTTTTAGTCAGTAAGTGTCTGACATTCCCTTCCGCTCCACCCACAGCGGGGGCAGTAATTTGATGATTTCCTATCCTTAAAAAAGAGTGGCATTAGAGAATGATGACATGTAATGTCAACTGATTTGGACTCATAGAAACCACTGTTGAGCAACATGCTTTATATAATCTACACAGGAAATGCGTTATAATAATAATAATAATACTTTATTTGCTAAATGTAGGTTTACAAAAGTAGTATGATGTTATTATCAATATTATGGCCCATTTACATTCTACCATTTATGTGGTGTGCAAATATTAAATTCAGAATACCTACGTTATTATTATTACTACATAACAGCTGTTTACCTACTACATTACTGCAACCAATAAACAAGGATACCTAATTACCCCTCGCTAATTCCCAACCCGTGATTGTTTCCAAATGATTACCTATTCAATAATCTCGCATACTATAATATTACATGTACCTATATTTGCAATTCTATGGTACGGTGTTAAATCGCTCATCCTTCGTTTTAACAACCTACACACTTAATATCCCCTCAGGTTTAATTAGCCAGTTATAAAACGCGATCGTTTTCTATAAAATATGGACCGTTGCATCGTATTAAAATATTAAGCACTTTTCTCATCAATATGGGCGTCAATGAAACGAAAAGTCTCATAAACGCAAAGAGCAACTTCAGTTTTAAAGCATTTTAGAAACATTTGAATTTAGAACGTGGACGCCAGCCGCTTTTTAAATAACCATTTATTGGATCCGTAACGCTGTGCAAATGTGGATAGCGTATTGTTAGTTTTTGATTGTTGTTTTTATTCTGCACTCGCAATTCATTGGCTATGATTCGAAATGTGTTTATGCTGTAAAAAAATAACAAACGAGGCTTTTAGCGTCAGCTGCCATCTGCAGCACAATTTAGCAAGCGTGACGAAAATCGAATTTTGGATAAAGAAATACTCCCCATACAAAAGTCAACCAAACACCACCTACGATGTCTAAACTGCTTAAATAGATCAGAGCCATCTGCTGAGATTTCGAGATAGTTGAGTAGAGTACCCTACAGTTCCGGCGGTGCTTTTCACAAAGGGACCATTCTCGGTAATTCTATTGAATACCATCGGCGATGCGATGCACGGAGCCACGGACCCCGTACACGTGTAATCGGTAAATCGATGCCTACTTAGTTGGTGGTGTTTGCTGTGTGTGGGTAAAGCAAGTGAAATCCAATAGCTATATGAATAGTGGACTAGCGACGTGTCTGTGTGAGTTATATAGGCTTGATCACGAAGGCTTTATGGATTTTTTGTTCAGTGTAAAAAAGCGATATCTTTAACGATAGATGGTTTTGTGATTTTTTTTTATAAAGCATCTTTCATGTTCAGCAATTGTAGGATAAAAAACAGAAAAGAAGCAGAACAGAATAATAAACTCTATACAAACCACCACATGACCCACTAATATAGTCAGGTAGGTATCAAAAATGTTACCTATATAAAAAACAGACAGTTCCTAACCTGCAACCATTTATTTGCCTCGAAGCTTACCAGATAGAGCAGAGTGTTGCAACATCGACGTCGAATCAAATGTCAAATAGCTGCCGGCCGGGTGCGATATGTTTGAGCTAGGCACGCTTGGTGGGGCACACCGGCACACCGCACCCAGTCACCCACAGGATGTGGGGCGGGAGTGACAGACGTCGCGATAGCCGCCCGAGCGTAGACTACGGCTTGCAGAATGTAGCCGTAGGATTGCCAGAAGTGATAGGAATAGATAAGGTGTTTGGTTATGTCAATGTATCGAGTGAATGGGTTGTTTTTGTCAAAGTATTTGTTGCCTCTATCAGCATCGTTCAAAGAAGTTGCTACTAGCAAGGTGTGAGCGTGGTTGCAAAAAGGTCTAGACGAGCATTAATAGATTACGTACTTAAACTTTTAATCGCCCCAATCGGATTAATACGACAAATGTTTTCGTGCCCGTGCCGCCTGAGTCGTGTTTATACGACTGAGACTCTATGTTCGTTTTTTTTATGTAATAAAAAGACTCTATTGGTCTGAAATAAAGTTTTTTTTTATGGGTTGGGCGCGGCAATTGATATACAACCAAGCAGTGTCTTCCAACTAGGCAAATCTAAAATTAAAAACATCTACAATTGCCAACTCACACTGTCTTCCAGATGAAAGCTTGTCTCCATAGAAACAGATTTCACCTACAATTTACTAAGAAACAAAAAGCCAGCGTACCATTTCCAGTATAATCTATGCGAGCGATGATTAAGTTTCATACGTTCCAAGTTTGATGGAGCGTGGCACATCCAGTCTGGCTGTGCCGAGGGGCCACGCTTGTTTGTTCACAAAATTGCCATTTTTATGGCACGCAAGGCGATCATATTGTGGCATTACTTGCTTGACGTCGCGCGTCGTGTCACGTCATACTGCAAATACGTGATATTTGTTCTGCGGAGATACGATGCGATTTTATTTGGACAAACCCCCGCTTTAATTAATTTTGTGGTCAAGTGTACAATACACTACTCGTACATTTGAATTGTTATAACATGCTGTGTTACAAATACCTCAAATTAGGTACTAATTATCTCAAAACCTAAATGTCATAGTCACAGGTTTAATAAGGATAACCTAATGTATTATTTTATTTTCAATTGCTATTAAGTACCTATGTAAACTAAGTCATAGAGTACATTCATGCCAATTCAAGCTATACGTGATTAAATTTCTTATAAATAAATGCTACGGATATTTTCACTAACAAGTTAATTGTGTATGTAGCTTCTAACACAACCACTAGTCAACACTGATCATCACAGTTTCTCCGCAATTCGTCTTACTTAATCCGCGAACAGCAAAAGTTGATCTCTAGAAGGAAGATACTAGGGGAAGCCCGGGCAAGAAGCATAGTGCGGGTAAGAAGAATAACTGATTTTTCCATAAATATATAATAGATGACGCTATTAACAATTTCCGAAATTGTGACAAGTGCGATCAGCAACGCCATGACAGTTCAACCAAAACACTACGCGAGTGCATCTGTTGTGGAAGGAAAATAAAAGGTTTATCGATGTTTTGTTACGATTTTTGCAAAGGTTTGTACACAAACTTTTCGTATTAGTCATCAGTTGCCTATAGATATGTTTTGTTTAATCAATAACACCGTTATATAAGTATTATTTGTGATCGTAATTTTTTGTTTACCTACTAAAAACATTTGAAATCTCTTGACTTGTTTCTTATATTAGCGTGTTGTGCAAAAAGGATATGGGCAAAGCGGATAGGTATCCGTTTTGCCCATTTAGTTATTTCACTATGTTCTTCATAAGTAAGAAATATTTTACAGGTTTTTTGATGACTAATGTTAATTATAAACAGATCTCCGTTTACTTAAATTTAGGTACTTATAGTTAATGGGTACAAAAAACTAGGAATCTGGCCAAATGTTTTTGGAGAAGAAGATTACGCTCCTTCAACTATGACCGACCCTCCTTTTCCTGACACACCGTCTACTATGACTGAAATGTCCTGTAATGATGCACCGTCGACAATAGCCATAGATTTTTTCAATGGCACATCGTCTACTGTAACCGACTGCGCTTTAAATAACTCTCCAGCAGCAACTTTGACGACTGACGACACTGAACCACCAGCGGAACATTGGATTCAGTGGAATCAGCGCAAAAGTAGGGCGCATGAAGACTGCACTTCTTATGTAGGAGTTGGCAGCTACTTCTGTGATGAATGCGAAGACTGATCTAAACTAATTCTACATATCCTTAATGCCCTTGGCGCGTATCCGTTTTGCCCGACCCTACCGGGCAAAACGGATAATTGATACTTTTTGATAATCATCATAATTATTATAGAAATTGTTTAATTTTTTTAATTTTAATTATTAGTTTCGAAAGATGATTAAACATAGTACAAATTAAAAGTACAAAGAGTTCCCATTGATTATTAGATTGTGGTTTTATTTTGACTACTCCTTAACATATTCGTCTTGCCCGGGCTTCCCCTACCTAAAAAAAATTAACACTGTTTTTCAAACGCCTACTTACTCATTCAATCAAGAAATCTCTTCGAATCTATCCCGGTTCGTCACGCATCACTGCCGAATCTTTGTTCATCGTAATTGCCCTCCGTGACGACTCATAGCCGTGTTATATGGAGAGGCTATTAAACTGTCAATGCCAGAGGGTCATAATCCGGAGTGCGCACCGCAATATGGGCAACATAAATCAGCTAATTAACCCTCCTAGCCCTTATTAACGACATAAATTTCGCGCTTCGAAGCACACCACTCGAGACGAGATGCGGGTTTATATGGGCATAACACACTCAGCGCCATGTCTGCCGGTGGAATTATGTCAGTAAGTGTTCGAGGTCTAATGTGGCTTAAGTACAAGACAATGTTAATCTGCGTTGTCCTTACAGTTACTGCGTAACTTGATGTAATCTTGAAAACGTGAGACAATAATGAGCGCAAGTACCTAGTTGACGTAACGAGTCTTTCGTCCTTTGATTATAAAACGGCATAGAATTATTTATTCGCAGAACGCATATCTAACTACCTTACTACTATTTACTACGTACACACTAATGTAATGGGAAGTGTCATTTATGATGAAAGCGCACATTAAAAGTAGCACACACACAAAGAACTCAGAACACACTGCATAGTGTGATTGCGACATTTCAAAACAATAACAACATTTTCCGACGTATATAAAGGTTGTAAAAGTGATAAAACTCCGCACATAATTACAGTACTACAGCGAGTATTCCCGTATCGCGTGGCGAGGGCTATTACAACGGACATAAACTAGTGAGTCATCTCTTCCCCGCTTATCGAACCGATCTCCGGCACACATGGCGTCATTCGATGCACTTTATTGTATTGCCATGTTACAACCTATCTCATCCGGCACGCGAACTTTTTCATTTCATCCCACTACTGCGATGCTATCGGGCGGATAAACGACTCCGAAAATGAGCTTGAAATATACCATAATTTATTATAATACATCCGTGAGCTTCAATAAAAACTCGGATGCTATGAAAGGTCTTATCCAGCGAAGTAGAAATGGAAAACTTGTTTTTCATCGAACTCCGCGGCGAGGTCGACGATGACTAGGCGAATTTAAAAAAAAAACAGAAGAGAACCGCGCGAGCAACGAAATGAATGTTATTGTACCAATAGTAATTTATCAAAATGTCCGTGGTCCGTACCGCCGACAACTATCGCACCGCTTGCTTTATACGAAATTTAACCAATGAGAGCGTTCCAGTCTTATTGCTTTTACACTTGAGAGACGGATCTATTAGGATCACTGCACTGGAAAAGATAAAATGTTTTGCCTTTGACAGCTCGGCTTTCCATTCTTAAGTAAGTCAAATCACGCCGACTGAATACTGATGTGGGCTTTCCGAGGGCTTCTGTTGGCCCCGATTGTTTTTGTTAAATAGAAACTAATGCGTATTTGACTATAGATCAATAGGAGTCACGAATGCTTAATGTATGAATGGGTTCAAAAGTTCGTTTGTGAAGCGTGACAGAGATAAAAGTGAACTTTTATCTGTATGTGCGCCGCTATTAGCTATGAACATTATAAGAACCCTCTTCCTTTAGGGGTCAGACGATGTGGGGTCGACAAACTCGTGTGCATTCAGCTGTGATCGCTCTCAATGGCGGTCGTTAATATGAACGAACGCACAAAAGATGGATTTGGAGTTGATGCGAAGTCATTATGTAAAGATGGACAAGCATACAAAAGTATTACCATAATTATGCAAATTAAGTAGCCGCATAGATAGCAGAGCGCATAGATAGCAGAGCACGAATGTAGGGGAAGAACTCACTAATTTGTAATGTAGGGATTCCTGGGTGTGCTTTTAAAAAAGTAAAAAGTTGGAAAATTACAGAATACATAAAAAGTCCATTAGCGTATAGAGGGTCTGTGTAACCGAGTTCAAGCTAGGCCTAATTGGTGGAGAACTCGAATTGTGCAAGAGTGCAATTTACATACATCTAAATGCCCTGCTCAGCAGCTCAGCTCGACGAGAGCCTGATAGGTAAACTACATAGGACAGGTCATATTGATCTTTAACTTTTTAAACCATCTATGTAATACATATGAAACGCAATAAAGTATTGAGTATTACTTTTAGAGAAACAGGTAAAAACATATTTTATAACAAACACAAAACAAAGTTACTAATTGTATCGAACCAATACCACCTATTTAAAGTTGTAATTAGATAATGCAAAGCTGTTATTTACTTACCTATATAAGGTGTTAAAAAATTAACTCTAAGAATTTCGTGGGAGTACCTAATGTACTCTTCTTTACGAGCAACTTTTACTATGGGATGAACCCTGAAATCGCGAAAAAAATATGAGCCGTTCCATTCATTTATGCACACGTAACAGAATAAAATGTAGGTATGAAACAGCTCAGATTTTTTTTGCGATTTCTGGTTTACAGGAATACTCCCACGAAATTCTTAGACTTAATTTTTTAACACCTTATATAAAAAGCATTGAGAATATTTTCCAAACAAAATGCATACTTTCTGGTCGAAACTCGAAAGTTATAATAAAAAGTTCGATTTATTTCAATTCGTTTTTGTCATTGGTTTAATGGCGGTTTAGAGTCAGTAAGCCTCATATCATGTGAGAACACGGCTGTTCCCGCCATGCATAATGCAAGGCGCGAGCCAGTTACCGCGTTCACGGCAACCCGCACTATTTAGTGATGTTACCCGCTAATGAGAAACTAAACTCATCATTATCATTCTCTTGACCTTATCCCATTTTTAGGCGTCGATGCAACATGTCTATTTACTTATATATAATATTACTTTCTCTATTTATTGTCATCTTTGTAGTCACCGCCTTTCTAGTCGTACTTTCATACAGTCCATCTGTCGTTTCTTTGATCTTCCTTTACTCTTATAGCCGTCCACGTTCATACTCAACACTTCAACAACCTCATCCCTCCCCGTCATAACCCACGACATACCATGACAATCGATTCCACACAACTTTAAAACTAAGGTGTTTTTAGGGTTCCGTACCCAAAGGGTAAAACGGGACCCTATTACTTAGACTCCGCTGTCCGCCCGCCCGTCCGTCTGTCTATATGTCTGTCACCTGGTTGTATCTCATGAACCGTGATAGCTAGACAGTTGAAATTTTCACAGATGTGTATTTCTGTTGTCGCTATAACAACATAGATAATGGTACGGAACCCTTCGCGAGTCCGATTCGGCCGGTTTTTTCAAATTTAGACAATCCTTCGCACATTTAACAAAACATATGAAAATATAGACTGATGAAATGTATAGCGGGATTGTCTCCGACATGCAGATAACCAAGAGGTAGTCGTAAAGAAACGGCCATGTCAGTGGGATTGTCCGAAAGGGTTCCCGCTAACCCGGGACATAAAGGGCTAAGGAAGGAACATGGATGGGTTTTAGACACTAAGAGTCTGACACTCCCTCCGTTCCACGTAAGGAACAATATTAATGCTTAAAAAAAATTCTACGGACAATTCATGCACATCAAAGTGCAACTTGGAAACGCTGAAGCAGTTCGTCTGAACTATATTTACCTACTATTCAACATAGAGGCAAGATTTCTAACTTCCCCCAAATACCACTGATTATTTGGAGAATTACACAGTTTACATTTATGAAAACACTTGCACAGCACTAGCAGTTCGGTATAGCTACGTTTCTGTTGCCGGCAGCGTTAACTAGGAGATAAAGGCTGCACAAACGTTGAATGAGCAATAATACGGTTATTTAGAAGCCGCGGCAGAACAGGCCTCGTACTAGCTGCGAATCCGCAACAGTGTCACTGTATTTTGTAGATTACCCTAAGATTCTTTGCCTTTAATATTGATTGTTTGTTTTTTTTTTAAGACTGGTGCCGCCCATTCTTCTCACTGTTTTCACAACTTGTCAAAATATCTAGATTTATATATTACATGTAATATTATCAGTGTTAAACACGTAAACTATTCGGAATACAATTCAAACTCAAACTCAAAGTATTTATGTCAAATAAACCAATTACAGGCACTTTTGAATTGTCAAGGTGTCGGTCAGTCCGAGAAATGAAGCTAGTTGCCCATTCCAAAGGAGTAGGTACCTATGGAGAAGAACGGGCAAGAAACTCCATGGACACTCTTTTAAACAAAATATTGGTTACATAGTTCATATTAATATTATACATGTGAGAACGATGCAGAACGTTAAAAGCATCAGATATAAAATATGTAAAAACTATTCAATAATTAAATTAAAACAAGCCTTAGCCGCTAAGAGATGACCAGTCCCTACTGACAGCGCCCGTTCACGAACATGACGCATATATTAGCACCATTAAGCTCAACCATTTTGAAGGGAGCTAAATGATCCAACACACACGCCACCATCAGCGAGACATTAAAGTGAGCATGGCATACTCTCAGCCGCCAGGGCATATTCAAGTCAATGAAAGATGCACCCAGAAACTGGTCGCTTTATAGTAGGTACATAGTACTCACATATGTGCCAAGCAGTTACAAGCAATTTATAATTGATGTCGAAAAAATTGATGTCGAAAACAACATCAAAATCTGTTGCGTAGTTAAACAGAACAACACGATAACAGACAGACACGAAACGCAATTTTAATTTATGTATAGAAGTTGCTAAGATCGCTTTCTTGTATATCCTTTACTTGAATGTTACGTATTATTAAGATACAAATTGAATTAATTCAACTTGTTGTGGATTTCACTTGGGTAGGTACTAAAACATTTAAAAAAATTGACTTATTTGAAGTCAGGCAGGCAGCTTATAATTCTTTATTTTGCAATATTTTAATCATAGCTCTAGGCACCAAAGTGCTTCAGTTAATAAGAATTTTCCGTTGGCATTAAAAATTAGTCGACATTATTTCTATTAAAAAGCTCGAAAAAGGGAATCAAGCACTTTCATGATTTTAATTATGAGTGTAACAATCTACGGTGCTTTCATTAAAAATATTATGGTATTCAGGCGACTAAAATCTGGATAGGTTTCTTTTAACGGTGGCTAAATTGAGGCACATCAAGTTACCCCAATCTGTCAAGTTTCTTTGATAGTTTTTCAACTTTATTACAAAAGCATAAAGTTTATTTTCTATTGGGAAAATTTGACAGTTTGGGATAGCTTGATGTGCTGGCGTCTGTACCTAGTGGTGATATCAATAGGAAGGGGGTAGCCCGCGAAATTCAATTTTTCTTACGTTTTTTTGCAATTTGCAGGACATGTTGTTTGTTGCTCAAAATTGAATCCGTGGCAAGTTTGTATTTACAGAATTATAATCATTAGAAACATCAATACAACTGTCTCAAGTTGAAATTGCCATCAAATGTCATGATTTCATGAAAAGTAAACTTAAAGGGCTGTATTTTTGATGTTATTGATTAAAGTACTTTAAATACGTACTTCGTATGGCTGCTTCTTACTTTATTTATGAAACAAAAGGATGCCACAAAAAAGCTAAAATTTCAAATTAGGCAAAGTTGGAATTTTAATAAACCTACTCCCACAATAAAGTTCCACTTTGCCGTCATGATTTCATCACCAACCCAGTCTCTTAAAATTCACGATGGCCGTGCCATAAAACGGGAAATGTATTTTCTTAGCGAATGTTTTCCACTTTATTCGAACGTTACTTTAACAGCATAGTTAAATTTAAAATTTTAGAAAGATTAAATGTCACCTCACCTTGCTGCCATTACGAAAAACCAAGTTTCCCCGTAATTAATTTTTATGGCAACCGCTACGCATGTAAAAACACTTTTTCCATAAGAATTATGCCTCAGCTGCCCTGATTTTGTAACTTTTTAGCTGAAATAAACGGAAAGCTCGTAAAAAAGGGTCTGAATATGCTCGGTACTATTTAATGTGACTTTTTGCAGTACATAAAATATAAATGAGTGGTTTTGTTGTAAAAACTTTATACGCCCCGACGCGACATGGATGGGGCTTCACGTTATGAAGCTATCATTACAATAGCAGACCCTCGCTTTCAGCTCAAATAGAACTCTATTAATATGTCTCCTTGAATGCCTATCACACTGGTAATTTTCAATGGATTTGTTTTTTGTATTCATACCTACTATCTACGCTCAGTGTGTCCATTCTCCGATAGACTAAGTACTTACAGATATAAAAATGTTTTTTTTAATTCCAGATCAGGCAGAGGCGCAGCCTACGCCTGTTCCGAGGGTGAAGGGAACGCGCCCAAGTCGTGTTGCGGCCGGCCCCCACTACGACTCTGTGTACTATTCCTCGGCGTGGTAGGGGCCTGCCTGGTAGCCGCGGGTGCAGTGCTAGGGGCCCTCAGGCCTCACCCTCGAGCCCCGCTCACATTACTCCTACTCATGATAGGTAAGATACAGAAGTCATTGTGTAGAAAATAAGAGGGAGTGCTATGATGTACAGACGCCAGCACATCAAGCTATGCCTAACTGTCAAATTTTCTCAATTAAAAATGAACCTTATGTCTTTGCAATAAAGTTGAAATACTATCAAAGAAATTTGACAGACTGTGGTAACTTGATGTGCTGGCCTCTGTACTATCCAAAAAGTATATTACATTGTTATAAAACAGTCGGTAGGTAGTTAGAAAGATCTACGTAAGTAAATTAAGTACCCATCGGGACAAACATAAATTATGAACTCTATCCATCGAAATGAAGGACCAAAAAATCCGAATTTTGTCCTTAAAACGAACTTATAGATCGGTAACAAAATCAATAAATTAGCTCAGTTCCTATTTCGTCTTTACAGATTAATAAAAACGTGTGCAGTTCGGGACCCCACTAGGAAGGGGACTCCGAACGAAGTTCTTTCTCACGTATAATTAAAATAAAACCCCACATTCGCACTTATTCTATGTAGAATTATGAGTGGCACATAGAGCCATAACGCTTTTTAGTTACGTGACGATTTCTACGATTTAACGTCCTCCCACAAGACGCGTTAAACAATTTCGTTCTAACAACATTAGACCGTTGTATTCGCTGATTTGAACGAAACCCTTTATAATCAAACTCTTTGATCGTTTAACAGTTCCGAACTCATTTCATGCTAAAGCGTTTTTTTCTTCATAGCTGATTAAAATTATCCGGTCCGATGAGCGAACCGACGAAACGAAAGCAGGCGAGATTCATCCGTGCTTGCAGATGTGCATAAAATTTAATGTCCACGTTCTAATATTCATAAATATGACCGAAACGGTTTCACACGGCCGACATAACCGACGTAATTAACCGTGAAACAATCTGCGGTGGCTCATCTGTTATTCGCTATGCATATGACAATAACAAGTCTGGCCGAAATCTCATTACATCATTCACATCGCCGGTGGAGTTTTCAATTAAACTTCTAATGAGTTTTAGAGTGAAATTAATTGGATTTTCATTAGCGTTAGAGACAGATGATATTGTTACAGGCAACCGATCTATTGTTGTGTCGACGCGACGGGGCAATTTGTAAGCGTCACTCACCGCCATCACGGTATCGGCGAAGCTTCACGCATCTGCACTATATTAGCTTATGGCGTTTATCATCTGACGTTGACTAAATAATTAATATAACCCATTGGAATTGGAACTCGTGCAAATAATTTAAAAAGGGTTCTTAAGATTCGAATTTCTAAGTTCAAATTTGTGTGTGGCTTTTGTTTTTTTTTTCAATTTATAACACGCTCTCTTTTTAAGAGAACTATTTGTTTGGTTGACTGTTCATTTAATAATCAATATTTATGTCTATTTGCAATTTAATTGTTGCTCCTTCGTTAAGTTTCCTTTATTGTTCGTTAAAATTAATGAAACCCCACGTACAAAGTCAGTGGCAAGCCGTGGATTACACCGGAACATATTGTTCGTGATCGCGAGCACGAAAGTAATTAACAACAGTTGCCGGAGCGTCAGTTGCTGTTATTATCTGTGGCTAATTTCTGACAGCAATCATATATTTAATATTTATTGTTAAAGTAACATCTGGTGCCCATTGATTGATAAGTTTCAAAATAAATATGGCTTTATCTATTCAAATTACATTCAAGTTATGTCTACTTAGACGGTACTTATATGTATGTATAATGGTCATTACTCTTGTCCTAACAGCCACCTTAGTTGCCAATGTCAACGACCAACATTGGCCATTTAATACAGGAGGTCTTATTGTATACTATGGCCAAGGTAACGTTGACGTTTGACGCGTAATTTGCATAAGAATATTGGAAATTAGTGTTGCTAAAAACACTGTACAGTCAACAGCAAAAGTAGATGATCAAAATCAGAAACTCAATACTAGTGAACGGAGTTCGCGTCAGAACTGTGTGGCGTCGGAGTGATTCAAAAGTATATGATTGTAAATTATACCAATCATTTAGTACTAGTACAGCTGTCATATATTCGTGATCAGTTATAACTCCAAAAGTTATAAACACAATTCGCATCAGAACTAAGAAGTAAAAAAAAATTCAAAACTAGTGAACAGTCCACGATTGTTACTTGGAAAGCAATAAAGCTGCTATTGAGTATTGAGTACAGTTGAAATCAAAAATTAAATAATGAAACTGAGGCCACGTAATCATGAAGCAAATAATTCTTATTTTTAATTATCCCAGTAATTTTGTTTGTTATGTTTTACTGAAAAGCTGAATTTGATAAAGATTTGCATATTTAATAATATATGCCAACATCCAATTGAACCCCGAAAAAAGCATAATTATGTTTATTAAAAATCATATAATTTAAAAACTTTACTATATTAATTGTTTTTTTTTGTAACTTCTGTCAAATGTTCAAAAGTAGCTGATGTGATACAAAACGATAATTCAATAAATATTATTATCTTTGTATGTTCGCGAATTTATGTCAATGTTCAAAAGTAGCCGCTACTGTATAGCTACTTTTGAACATTGACATAATTGAATTGTGTTTATAACTTTTGGAGTTATAACTGATCACGAATATATGACAGCTGTACTAGTACTAAATGTTTGGTATAATTTACAATCATATACTTTTGAATCACTCCGACGCCACACAGTTCTGACGCGAACTCCGTTCACTGGTATTGAGTTTCTGATTTTGATCATCTACTTTTGCTGTTGACTGTACGTCAAAGATCACAAGTTTTTTTCTGAAAATTCTCACATAAACTTAACAAATACTGAGTATCATAAAAACAAAACATTGTATCTACCTGGCGGTATCAGATTATGTCAAGGATATCATTTTCAAGCAATTTAGGAAGTAGCTGAGGCAACGTTTGCCTTCACTTGGGTACTATTGGGGTTGTGTATGTCCGAATGAAAAAACGAAGCCCTTATAACCCCATTTCTTAGTATTACATACTTTGAACCCAAAAACCGTTTCAAATAAATGTATTTGGTTCGCGCGACACAGTTTTTAGTCTATCTATGCAAATTATTCAACATTCATAAATTCATAATGTTAATATCTCTAATAATATACAGTGAACATAGAGAACACATATCTAATAATATAACGTAACATCAGGCACTTTTAAAACCCAGATAATGTTTGACCCAAATGTAAGTATTGCACATCTGCATCTTAATAATATGATCTTTGCGGTTATGCGGTTCCCCACTGCACACCAAACTCAGATTGTGGATGATGAAAATAAGAGATCTACCCAATACCTAAATTCAATTGGACTTCGAGAAAGCTCTCACGAAATTTTCTAAATAGTCAAATACGAGTAACAATTAGCATTGTTTCTTAGCAAAAAATTAAACATTTCATGAGGATCCTAATAGTAAATATCAATAAACTTGACCGTAGGTGCGCTACTAGTAGGTGTATTGCCTATTAACATATTGTTACGTCTGGAATCAATTCTATTTCTTGTTCATTTTGACTTTCAAAAGTGCCATTCTTGTGCCTATTTGAAATAAATGTGTTTGACTTTGACTTTGACTTTGAAAGTTTTGACAAATATTCTGAGCTATGTAGCAAGCCTCAAATGCCTATTGGGACGACGAGACCACAAGCACTACACCAGTAGATATTTATGATGTTCTTTGTTCCCAGGTATCGGAGTAGTATTAGTAACGGCAGCGGGGCTGGCGTGGCGACTAGGAGCGCGTGACGCCCCTTGCGCTTTGCTAGGGCTGCGCCGTGCTTCGTGTCGGCGTCTCGTGCCTCGACTGCCACCGAGCTACGCACGACCGCACCACCCCTACGCGGCCATGCTCTACCCAGAGTTTCACTACAGGCCGCCACCCCCCACCTATCAAGCCTCAATGCAAGAATATAGACTCAGGTTGGTGCCAAAATACCTCCCACTCTTAGCCCTCGTATCCAGGGGCGACTTTTGAACACAGAAATTTTTTTCGCGCACTGGATTATCATCTTACTGCTCAACCCCGACAGTTAAAAATCAAGTGCGCGAAAAAAATCCGCACGTTGAAAAATCGCCCTTGCGGTCCTGGGCTTACTATCTAGGTCAAAAAACCTGATCTTCTATAACACAAACTCTAAGGTATGTATCAATATTCTCCTTTTAATTTCGTAGTAACGAGGTCTGGTGTCCTAGAAGGCAAAATAGAAGAAACTTTGAAGGCAGTCCCAGCTCCGCTTTAAGACCTGTCAGCTGTCAGGCCTCAATGCAAGAATATAGATTTAGGTTTGTAGAAATTTTCTTCTTCTTTTGCCACTAAGAGCTGGTGTCCTAAATGGCTAAATATAAGGAGGTCTCAGTGCTTGGGTAAGGGTTCAGGTTGTTAGCAAAGTTCCTGCGCGTGTTTTAACGCTGGCTTTTATTAAACCTGTGTGATCTGAACATTATTTAGTATGAACTAACAGAGCTGCTCAACCCAATACATAAAATTATACAAAATAAAGAGCTATGAAAGAAAAACCAAAAGGGAACAAAATCAAAGGAAAATTAGAAATGTGTCACACTTCCTTATGGTCCAAGATTAGGCAAGCAGAATGTTGTTCAAGGATGGGCAGGTAATGACGTCCGTCTTTATATACCTCACAATCCTGAAGAAGAATGGGGGTAGAATTCTTCTGAGTTACCTATGCAAGTGAAGACATTTGTAAACTAATTAGCCGTGGATCGTAATACAACGGGTTTTCGAACGACATCATGGAATTTGTACGTACTTTATAGTTCTTTTTTGCGTGTTGTTGGCAAAAATAACAGAAAAAAAAACTTTTTTTAAAATTTGTTTGGCCCTTAATTGAGTGACAAAAATTCAGTAGATTAACAACTAGTTTAGGACATTTTCATTTTTCTTTGAAACTGATTGTACACCTACACGTGTCTAAAGACTCAGAAAATGATTAGCCTGACTTTCTTACACGTGTCCTCAAAGTTGATAGGTGTTAATAAATAAATTTCAGAATAATAAAGCAGTGTACGTTGCCGTCAAAACAAAAAGCTCCCAGTAATGAAAAGCTTTAAGGAAAATGACAAACTTATCTCCCCACGTACCGAAACCTTTATAGAGAATGTTCGTAATTTTAATTGAATTTTACTTTTAGCTATCTTACTTATTTTATATCATTAAGAAAAAGAATGTTCTACGCATAAATATATGTTTTCTTTAACAGAATTCACAAACAAAAAAGTGGTTTTTTTTTTACTTAGCCTACTACTGAGTCACTGTCCCACTGCTGAGCAAAGGCCTCCACCAAATCCTTCTAGACATCTTTCTCTTGCGTCACCTCGATCCATCCTTTGCGCTATGCTTCTAGGTGATCTCGCCACCTCTTCCTGGGCCGGCCCCGACGGGCGCCGTCCATCCTCAGGCACCCATCTTGTTGCGACTATTGCCCAGCGGTCACTATGCATGCGACTAACGTGACCCGCCCAATCCCATTTTAGCTTGGCACCCTTTTTGCCAACGTCAAGGAACCCAGTTTTGTGATCTTTTTTTGTTCTTTTTCCAAACTGACCTCTACTTTTAATTTCAGGTTACTTCTGTTAGACAGAAGTGCACCCGCCGTGTCGCCTCCGCCGACCTACAGATCAAATTCCGCCAGTCTAGTCAGGTAGGAGCAAAGTCAATACATTCGCAATCTGAAACCTATCGCCAGATTGTTTCGGCTTCAAGTGTCTTTCCTTATTGGAATGAAAATATCTCGATCTGTTATCAAATACGAACGTCCAATGTGGACGGTAAAACACATTGTTTTACGTTTGTTTGAAAATGGTGAAGGAAATAGATTCGAAAGGTTTGAGACTTAAAATAGTATTTATGTGTGAGAGGAAATTTACTTCAGATTTAGAAGAAGTTAGGTACTACACAGTTATGTAGAAATTGAATCTTCGGAGCTGAGGCACTTCTAGTCGGTGCGCCAAATGCAAATACTAAGAAAAACCGATGTTTATCGTAGTATAGAAGGTCCTTCCATGACTATCTACAATGTTCACCTATTGTCTCCATGTCCCCAGTAGAGGATCAACGGGCGCAGCGTGGTGCGGCTCCGAGTACAGCGGCCCGCCATCATACCGCGCCCCCCGCGCAGACCCGCCCGTCGTCGTCACGGACAACCTGCCCACCATCACGCCAATAGACCTCAAATACGGCGACAACACCATCGAAGCTTTACCCAAACCCGAACAGGAGAAAGACCCAGACGAGCACCTCGTCACCATTGTACACACAGACTCACAACCCGTCATCGTCACCGTGTCGGGCTCCCCCGCACTCAACGACACACACACACAACCACCTTCAGAAATCGACATACTAGCACACTTATAACGCATCAAACATTAGCTAAATACACGAACTAGAACGTTCTATCAGGAATAAACTAGACAAACCCGATCGGTATGCGGCTACACGGACATTCCTGATTGGGAGTTTGTATGCAAGCGCTCCGAAGGCTTGCTATTGTAGCAACGATCGACGTGATTGAAACTGATGTACTAGTGTACAGAAAAGTAAGCGAAAAGTGATTTAATATAGAAGTGAAACTGTTAATTGTTATAACAATAATTAGCAAATGAACTTAGCGATTATTTTCGAGGGCATGATAATTTTGTTTTGAATGGCACTGAAATGACTTGCATTTGAAATTACGTTCACGTCTAGCTGAACTAGATAATGAAAAAGTAGACGATTTTATCTTTAAAAATATATATTCTCGAGATAATAAAGTTATAAGTGCTCATTCAAAACAAAATTGTATTTTATGTTTGTGTTTAAAAATGTACATGTTTCTGTTTTGAAATGTAATGGTTTAAAGTACCTTATTTTATTATAATAAGTATTGTGTAAATATTTAAAAGCACTGACGTATTTTTCGTTTGAATAGTGTTTTTATATTTAACAAAATATGTGCCGTGTATATACAATTGATACAAATTATATTAGGATTAAAATATGAGTAAATAAGTAGTTGATGCAACAATCGATTTACTATTGAAACCAAATCCTTCACCGAGATGTACAACTAAAGAACTCGTTATTCATGTAGTGCCAATGGTTGTTTATTAGTTTTTTTGTAAATAAAAAATAACTATTTAATATCCTTTTCTTTCTAAAATTTTGCTTGAATACTTACATATTTAATACTTGAGGCAGATGATTGTTACTTTTCCGCTCCTATCTTTTAATACTAGGTTTACGTCTTCACCATCTTGTCTGAAATCTTAAGAACCTACTTAGTGTCGTTCTCTGTATATCTTGCTATCCATAATAACTGTTCTAGAACAATAAAGCAGTTCTATTGTTACATCTCTGCATTGAACTATACAAATAATCTAGGTGTCCTATAAACTCATTTCTGTTGTAATTAGCCAACTATTATAACACTTCTTTATATCTTCATTCGCTTAGTTTGACCGCAATATTATTAGTAAATTATTTGGTACTAGCAAGTTGTAGAAAACTCTGAAAAATAATGATTATGCAAAGAAGATTACACAATGGTTAGTTTTCAACACGAGACACATTGAAAAAGAAAAATTCCAAAAGAAAGACGATACGAAAAAACTCGTAAATTCTTTTTATAAATATAAATTCGAAAACAAAATGCGAGCTCTTGGAATAAACTTTGATCCAGATTTTTTTTACGATAAATGTAAATAAATGCGAGCGAATGAACAAAATATATGTGTCATACATATATAATGAAAAAATAAGACACACTTTTTAACCTATTTTGTTAATTCCATCAAATGGGTAAGTACAGAAATATTTTGGAACTAAACCATAAATTAGCAGTGACGACATAGTACTGTGTAAAATACTACTAGGTTAAGATATTATAACGATAATGTATTAAACATATTGTAAATAACGTTATTTGTATTATAAGAAATAAAGATCTTTAGTGAAACCAAACTGTGTTTTTCTTCATCATAAGTATGATAAACGCTTACATGGCCCATATACCTACAAGCAACATACCCTATGGTCTAGGATTAAGCAGATCGCAGTAAAATAACCCTTAAGCAACAAAAATATACTAGTGTTATGGTATTAGTCGAAGTAGGTAGACATTTGATATCAGTTGACAACCAGACCGTAAAGACTTCCTCCAGAACGGCTTCTTACGATGATTACAAATAATAGTGCGAGGATATCATTTTCGGAGTAAAATCTCCAGGATACATTTCCTCCGAAATGCGTAGACATATATTATGTTGAACTGCATATTACCAAGGAAGGACAGACGGTCATCAGTGTAGGACTCAGAGCTAAAGCAGTAGCTGTACCTACCTAGCACTTGACGAGCTCGGAAAATTTTGGAGGATTTACGAGCTCCTCAACTAATGGGAGATGGGTGGCACTTAATATCGTGTCCTGCCGTATGCACGTTACAGGAACTGATGGACGCTAGTGATGGCGCCAAACACGTAGCTGAAATCGACTCGCATTTAGATTGCCATCGACACGCTAAGAAGAAGAAGTATGGGAGAGACTTACCTATATACAAACTGTCTGTAGGGCTAACACACCAACTTAGTTACAGAGCCTATCGAAATACTTCATGATAATATTCTCTTCCTATTTCACTATGGAAAGTTATAGCAGTTTATTCACAGTTCAGATCACAGCACAAACTGTTAGTTCGTCTTAAATAATGCACGTTATGGTAATATCTATTTATTTGGCGACAGTGTGCGAACAAATATGGTAATTGTCTAGATCTCACATTTGCATAATCGGATTTTATGGATTTCTCAACGACAACAATTTGGTGTTTGTGGAATAGAGCACACTTTCACTTGGTATTACGATTTAGTTTATAGAAGCGAGTCGCCACAATTTTGAGAAATGGAAAATTTGATGCAGAAATCTATTGATTTTTAGCAATCGTACTTTACGGGCTTTCAAAATAAAATTGTTAATTTGTCATATCGCGTGATCTTTTAAATACTTTAGTATAAACCTTTATACACACAACATGGGTGTTACATTTGCGCGAAAGACATTTCCAGACACTTGCGCCAATACATTTTTGCGCAAGTGTCTTGCGCGAAAAGTTACAAGAATGAGATTTCTTGGTAACATTACGCCTGTATTCTCTTTTAGCGCCCTCACAGGGAAACAACACCCATTTACCATATAAAAAAACGAAACAACAATAACAGGTTTAACAAAAAAATAGTATAACTTACTATTGACGCATCATTGGGCTGTTTAGTTCCAAGATGTCTAGAACATTAGCTAACTTATCACTAGCGTAGCTGCTATTCACAGTATACACCCCTGCCTAACCCTTTGAAATAATACAGGCGTGTAGTTATGAAGAAATCTCATTTCCGCAGTTTTCGCGCGAATGTCCATTCGCGGAAATGTCTTTTTGGGCAAGTGGGTTCGCGCAAGTGTCTTTTTCGGAAATGTCTTTCTCGCAAATGTCCTGGCTAGGTAGCCAATTTGGCAGAATATAATATAGGTAGGTATCTATATTATATTCTGCCAAATTATAAAGGTATATTTCCATATCATTTAGCCAGGTTTCAAGGAAAAATAAACTGTGAATCAAGCATCATGGACAACATTTCATTGCATTTTAACATAATAAAATAACACCATTCTAATGCTCACATTTGCATTAACAAAATTCAGAAATGGCACAATTTCAATTAACAAAATTCAGAAATGGCACAATTTCATTACCACTGAAACTATTGAGCAATTTGTACTTTCGTCTCGTTCCGAATGTAAATCGAAGTAGGTACAGCCAAGATTCTTGAACAATAGTAGTCTGTAATTATATTGTAAAGCAATTTCGACGACGCGACGCCGCGGAAATGAAAATCGGACCACGGTGTAATGCCTGACAGCAAAGTGAGTGTGTTATAGCGAAAAATTATGAAGGAATTAAATTTTTTAATATAATCCGGTACGCGATGATACATACCTATGGAATTTAATATTGCTCGTAGCCGAATAATGCGACGGAACGTTAAATTTTCGTTAATGCTCAAAATGAGATGCAGTAAAGCTTTTGCGAGTTTAATTATTTTGATGTAAAAGGAAGGGGTAATGAGAATGTATTTTACGTTGTTTTAAGTAAAGTAGAGATAAAATTGTACATTTAATTTACACTGCCAAATACATTATGTTAATTGGTACTTACTTTACATACTTGCATCTCCTGATGACGTTTTGCATGTACTCGAAAATCATGATTTTTAAAGTAATCTCATCATCATCTGCCTAGCCTTTTCCCAACTATGTTGGGGTCGGCTTCCAGTCTAACCGGATGTAGCTGAATACCAGTATTTTACATGGAGCGACTGTTATTATTTTACTGTTAAGCGACTTATCTAACGACGATTTTTAAAGTAATCTATTTCTCTTAATTAAATTTAAAGTTGTACTAAACTATTACATAATTTATTACTAACTGTAACTTAGATTTGTAGGCACTGAGTTTAATTATTTTGTTCCCACATCAAGTTTCCAATATGTGGTTAAAATATAATACCAAGAGCTACCACCACGCATATTGGATTAGGTGGAGTTAATCCAGTTAGCGTTTGTTTATTGTTCAGATTATATTGCTAGTTTAAATGAACGAATACATTATCATATGTGGGTATAATATAAGGGTATCGTTTTACCCAGTAACTGGGTTGCTGGAGTGAGATTACTGGTATATACCCTAACTTACTGGAAGCCTACCCTATCCCTACCCTATATTTATTTCTGTGAAAAGGCTAGGCAGATGATGATGTGGTAATATATCAATTATTTTATGACCATTTTATTACGCACATGTATAAAGATATTGATAATTAAAACCTTTATTGTAGCAATCTATACAAATATTATAAAGAGGAAAGATTTGTATGTAAGTATGTTTGTAACGTATAAACTCAAAAACAACTTAAGGGATCTGGATGAAACTTGTCACAAAGATAAATTATAGTCTGGAGAGCATATAAGCTACTTTTTATTCCGGAAAATTGTACGATTCCCGTGGGATAATTTCCAACATACACGCGTGCGAAGCCGCTGGCAAAAGCTAGTTAATGATAACTACCTTGATTAATCAGTGGAAGAGAAATATAACGAGCAAGCAAAGTTTCGAGGTAGGTGCAATATTTAGTTCTGAAATGGCCTTAAAATCTAGCTACATATATTCAAGAGTAGGTACAGCGAGTACAACATCTCAAAACTTTCAGAGAAAGTAGATATAAATGTGGAGCGATTATTTACGTAGCAAACCCTCTGTCACACCGCAAAACGTTATGTATCGAGACATGCGGGCAAAAGATCCGATTACCAGATACTAGGTGATCGATTGGCGTTCTTTGCTGCGACGCCAAGCAATAAATTCAGATTTTGGTTAGTCGCTCGCTGGTTAGCGGGGCGGAAATACTGAACTACTGGGAATTGGTACCTAATATTCATTTAATTTAATAGAGTTTTTTACGACTGGCAAAATTAGTACGGCGCTTCGTTGCAAAAATAGTTTTATGAAATTGTTTATTCTGTAAATAGGATACCTATCGGAACAACTTTCACGCATCATAATAGTAAAAAAAAATAGATGGAGTCGGCGTTTCCTAACTACAATAAGTAGGAAGAATACTTAAAAACTGTTAACGATTGGTGGTTAGGACGTACAGATTTTCCAATATAAGAGCTGGGGAAAAGTAAGTGTTTAAGCATTTAAGATAATAGCCAGTAACGCTTTATTAAAGTTGCTTGTTCCTAACCGAATAGATATATAGCGAAGTGAGTTCAGTTCAAATGATTCTAAAAATCATTTTATCCAGAAATAATTTGAAGAAAATAAAACCAAGTTTTATTACTCCCACAAAAGCACTTAGACTGAAAATTTTCCAAGCATATTGAAGATCTAAATCCTACCTAATAACAAAATATGCTCAGAGCGCTATTCCGGGACATTTGTAGTAAAATTTCAAATATTACTTGCGAATGCAACTCGCTCCCCGGAGCGTACCTGAGCGGCATCCATGTGGAACTTTATGCATATCCAATACGATCCCTAGTCACATCCAGCGCAACAAACTTTAATGGTTTTTGAATAGTTCGCGTAATCATTGTATAATGTTCCCCCTGCTGGGACCCAGGCCTCCTCCCGGTGAGAGGGACTGGTCGTCATCGCGCGCCCAGTGCGGTTTGGTAAATGTCACATCTTCGTCTTCGCATTTTTTGTTCTAGGAAATGTCGGTTTCCTCACAATTTTTTCCTTTGCCGTTTTAGGAGTAGTGGTGATGAATAGTTTACTTTTCGCTTAAGTTGGATAACCTTCTTCATTTATGAGGCATCTTCGTCTTCGTCGGTTTCCACACAATTTTTTCCTTTGCCGTTTTAGGAGTAGTGGTGATGAATAGTTTACTTTTCGCTTAAGTTGGATAACCTTCTTCATTTATGAGGCATCTTCGTCTTCGTCGGTTTCCTCACAATTTTTTCCTTTGCCGTTTTAGGAGTAGTGGTGATGAATAGTTTACTTTTCGCTTAAGTTGGATAACCTTCTTCATTTATGAGGCATCTTCGTCTTCGTCGGTTTCCTCACAATTTTTTCCTTTGCCGTTTTAGGAGTAGTGGTGATAATAGTTTACTTTTCGCTTAAGTTGGATAACCTTAATTATATGACGCATGAGTTAGTTTTCCATGTACAAGAAAGTGTAACCCCTTGGCAACATTAAATTTAAGCATCCTAAGGCTAGGCGAAAATACACTTACTCATTCGTTTCCCAGGGCCGAAAAGAGGGATCCCATCTTACGGTAGGAGGGGTTCACATCGGCGTCGAGACCACGATGAAATACCTAGGTCTGGTTCTCGACAGCCGATGGAATTTCGTGGAGCATTTCCGACGTTTGGCCCCCAAGCTGGAACGGACTGGGGCCGCCTTCAAGCGGCTCTTGCCCAATTTGAGGGGGCCAAACGCCTCCTGCCGGAGGCTTTACGCGGGAGTCGTGCGGTCCATGGCCCTTTACGGGGCCCCGATGTGGGCGCGTTCACTACGGCGGCGAGCCGCCCACTATCTGAACGCGCCCCAAAAGGTGGTAGCCATACGGCTTATCCGGGGGTACCGCACGATCTCGGGCGAGGCGGCAAGCCTCCTTGCCGGACTGCCGCCGTGGGATCTGGAGGCGATAGTCCTCGCGCGCCTGTTCGAGTGGCGCGCGGAGGTACTAAGCCGGGGGGAAACTCCGTTTCCGCAGCAAATTGCGGCGGAGCGGACGGACCTCCGGCGCGATCTCATGGCGGCCTGGAATCAGCGACTGTCGCAACCCAGCGCAGGGCACGCCACGATAGTGGCGGTAAGGCCCCTCTTTGAGGAGTGGCTAGAGAGGCGTCACGGCGCCCTCACCTACCGCCTGACGCAGGTCCTCACCGGACATGGATGTTTCGGGAGGTTCCTGCACATCATCAGGCGGGAGGAAACGCCCGGGTGTCACCACTGCGAGGATCGCCGAGAGGACACGGTGGAGCACACGGTGCAAACCTGCCCCGCTTGGGCGGAGCACCGCCGTGTCCTCGTAGAGGCGAAAAAAAAGGGCTGAAAAGTACCGTTATCATCCCTCTTATTAGGTAACGTCGAGTATAGTTTCAAAGGTCTAAGAAATGAAATTTTCAGATACGCACAAATATTGGGTTTTCACAATTCCTTGGATTTTTGCCAAGGCAGTTTTTTTAATTATCAAATAAATATTATTATTTGTTATTTTTCTCTTTCTGGATTATTTAAAAAAAAAACAGCTTTTGCTTTTGCCTTTTTTAGCCTTAGCTGCCCATTCATAAGGTATGGTTGCACATTGTTAATGAAATCTAATCTTATCACCACGACGCGTTGACGCGACGTGAGCTCTTCTCTCTCCGAGCTCTTCTTGTTGGTAATGAGGATGACTGCCCAGGACCGAAAGCCGCGATAACAGAATTGGGCCGTAGAAGCCGAGGTGAGAATTACTTTAACGTTATGGAAATGGAAATAGCTCTATTTTCAGAGGTTAAGCTGTCCGTGTGTCACTTAAGGCGACAACGGCACCGGGCGGACGGAGTTGGAGAAACTTTAGTTCCTACTGAAATAGATTACGTATGTAATTATGATTTCAACAACCTAAGATAAAAAAAAACCCTTTATAGGCTCGCCCGGTACAGGGAATTTAATTAAATAAACAATATTTTCCCATAGAGTATGGGAATCCAGTATCCTATTATATGGGACTTAAGCATAACGGGTTCTGCCTAACCCATCAGGGAAACATGGCGTGATGTTAGCTACGTTAAAGCCCTTGTACTACACTAAATAAATATATTCTTTATTAATGAATTAACTTCTAGTAACTTGGAAAATAGCACCAAGAAATCTAATTAATTTTTCTTTATAAGTAAAAGAATTTCTTCTGCATTTTCAGGTTGCTTCTTGGCTAGAAAATGTACCTAATAGAGAATTTTTTCACCTTTGATGAAAGAATAATGTAATCAACGAAGCTCTCTATTTAAGTGTTTTAAACGACGTAATTTGAAGTCTGCTACAAGAGTGTATTTTCTTCATAAATATAAAATATGTAAAACTTATTCCTTATAAGTGTAGCAAAATGTAGAGATGAAAGATTTTTATACAGAGTTGATACGACAGAGGGTCTTTCCTTTAAACAGCTTATACTAGGGACCATTTTCAAGCTCTGTACCAAAAATCAATTAAATAGGAGCAGTAGTTTAGTCGCAAATGTTTTTTAAGTTTTTGCCCCGTTTGAACACAATGTATCTTTCCTAACAGCGCCCCGGCGCGCGCGCGTCGGTGCCGCTGCTTTACAAGGTCAGTTTTTATTTATAAAAACCTCATTTTTGGTGCTTTTTATTTTTATACCGTACCGAGTTAATACTAAACACGTATAGTATACGTAGTGTAATTTAATGCCCCTCTGTCATATCAACTCTGTATATGGTGTTAAAAAATTAACTGAAAGAATTTGAACCCTGAAATCGCGAAAAAAAATTAAGCTATTCCATACATTTTATTAAGTTACGCGTGCATAAATGTATGGAACAGCTCATATTTTTTCGCGATTTTAGGGTTCATCCCATAATAAAAGTTATTCGTAACGATGAGTACAATGCTCTCATGAAATTCTTAGAGTTATTTTCTAACACGTTATATAGTAGGTAGATGGTCAGTTAAAACTTATTGACGATTGAAAAAGTACTCATCTCATTAGGTATTCTTATTTGAAACCAAGTTTACGTAACACATTCTCAAACTTCAATAGCCGACAGAATTACAAGCAAGGTTTTATTCTCCCAGACATATTACTTAGGTGCCTAAAGCCTACTCATATTTGAAAAGCGGCGATTAAGCGTCGAGCGAATAAATCGCTATTCAATAGAATCGATAAGAGATGCCGATGCCGAGAAATGATTTATTGACTTGTCGGCTCCTCGCCGGGCGGCCTCACTAATGGTGGCTGAATAAGCGCTCGCCACTGCTACACTTGTTTCTTTTTTCTTAGACGATGATCAATAAAAGAAAATTATGCAATCACGATTGGAGCGAAATCAGGAAATTGGGCTGTATTGTAGGGAAATGCGATAAGTACGTAGGTACATCTTTGTTCATTATTCAGGCGTTTTGGAACAACGATTGACGTTGATATGAATGTATATTCTGTAATAAAAATTTGGAAGGTAATTGTAGTGTTCGACGTCACGTAATATTTCGAAAGTATGTAGGTATCTGTCTTTGGTTTTGTATTTTCGGTTTTCGCTACGGACTTCCGAAATTACAATTATTTTCCACTTTGTAGTGTTTTTTTCGGAAGTCGGTTGTTTTTTTTTGTAAAAATGTTATTTTTCATTTTTCAGTTTTGGTACTTATCTACCTACCCACGATCCCCACACCAATTCGTATCCACTACTAAACTTGCTATGTAAACAACAGTGACCTGAAGTTCTTAGATGCTCATAAAAATGTTCATAAATTAAAAAAATACCTACCAATCGAATTGAGAACCACCTCCTTTTTGAAGTCGATTAAAAATACAGGGATTTCAGTTTTTTTCTTTTCCGCAGAGTTACTTACTTACCTGTATAAAATTAAGTAACGACATAGGTATGTCATTTATTCAATAGCAAACTATTGTTACTTTCTTTATATAGTAACTAGCTACCACCCGCGGCTTCGCCCGCATAATATGTCGACAAATTATACACATAAACCTTCCTCTTAAATCACTCTATCTATTCAAAAAAACTGCATCAAAATACGTTGTGTAGTTTTAAAGATTTAGGCATACATAGGGATATAGGGAATTGAGAAAGCGACTTTGTTTTATACTATGTAGTGATATGTAATACTAGCCTCCGCCTTATTTTTAAAACTAGCTTCTGCTCGCTGCTACGTTTGCGTAGAATAAGTGGATGCCTATGTCGTTATAACTATCTGGTAAAACGGGGTGAATAGGGATGCAGGGGTGAATAGGGACGAAACTTTAAAGGCGATTTAAGCATTAAATAATATAGCTTGTGGCCAAAAAGGACTCGTAATGTCTTTACTGTATAATTATTAATGATCAATTGTTCTGGTTGGCAACAAACTATATTATTTCAATGTTAAAATCCAGTTATAAGTTTCGTTCCGATTCACCCCTGCGTCCCTATTCACCCCGTTTTACGGTATGCAATTATTTCATTTAAATCTGTTCTGTGGTTTGAGCTCTGTGTTAATAGGTCAGTCAGTCAGTAACGGTTTCATTTTATTTAAACAGATTCAAAAATCTGTTTCAGAATCTGACAACAAACCTAATTTCCGTCAAAGCTAAAACTTTTACAAAGAAACGGAAAACTTGAAGTAGTTTAGAACAAATTAAATTGAATACATAAAACGAACTATGTCAAAGGTATCCATTTCTATTGTGAGAAACTAGAACTCCATATCAAAGGAGAGTTCAGGAACTTTTCCCATTTGCATAAGTGACTTAACCTTCATTCATTTTATATTCAAAACTGGAAGATTTGCCTGGGAATGTTCAACCCACTCGGAAATATTATGTCTGGCCCAACTTTATGCAAACTCAGCGATTTTCTCATCACTAGATTCGAGGGCCAAAGTAATTGTGAGGCTATTTCAGTGATTCGACGGTGAACATTCAGTTATAAGTAGGAAAATGCCTGATTCCACTTTACTTGTTAGTTTCACTCTGAGAGGATTATTTGTAAGTATGTAGATTGTATGTTATAAGTATTTTATAAAGACTAACCACGTAGATTTATACTGTTGTATAGATGATATATAATCTATTAAGGCATTGGGGCGATAAACGTAATGCCTTGATCAAATTCGTCAGATAAATATTTTAATATTGTTAGGCCACCATATATAAACTAGCCACGTAGGTACTTGGAAAATAAAACAAATGAAAGAAGAATAAACGCTAAGAAGAAGAAGTTAACTAGGAATATAGCCTCTTAACAATGTGGATTAAGTATAAAAATATTGCTCCTTCGACTGATTTAAGCGGATTTGCTGTTAATCAAGTTTCACACAACTAAGTTGCAGTCACTTTTTTCATATTTTAACAGTATAGTGTGTTCACGGTTCAAACAATGAGAACGGAAGTATAGCTCGAGTTCAATTAGTTAGCTACAGTTTATACAAATAAACCCTTGTGTACACTGAGTTACGTGTTCATCTCGCTTTGGCCGGTTAAACTGACATGAACTAAATTAATTTGTATATTCTGTACACAGCTTTAGGGTATTATATGCCGATAATGTTGATGTGAACCTGCCTTTGAAATATAACATTTGGGGCTGATTTTTCAATCGTCGGATCAGTTCTAATGGATGAATTAATATGACAGTTTGGCAGCTTAGCATAGAAAATATGTCAAACCGCCATTTTTATTCTTCAGATAAAAATTATCAGGCGATTGAAAAATTGGTCCTAATTAGTTGTGTGGAATTGACCTGCTAATAGATAATTAACGGTTCTCCAACTGAAGCTCATTAAAAAGCTTCTACTCAAACTGAAATATAAATATCATTGCTTTTGCACTACGGTATAGCGCTTGCCTCAATATATAAAAAGCCAATCACTTCAGTAACCTCTCAAATGAGTATTTGAATCGGTCAAAAATAAAATATGAAATCACATGGAAAAAAGCCCGCTCGTCATAAAAACTTCCATCACCGTGCAGAAATTAAATATAATGCGAAGATATAATTGTTAAATTGCATTCAATGCTAATAAGTATTCAATTTGAGTCTAAAAATCTGTGACGTCAAAATGTTATATTTCATACAAATCACGTACAAATGCCGCGTTTTGACAGTTCATAAAAAGTAACGTTATTGACTACCCTTTCAAATACCCCAATGTCGTATGAACCCCATACGTTCATAAGGAAAATTAAAACATCGTGAGGAAACTAGCATGTCTGAGAGATTATTGCTCAACAGCATGTGCAGCTAAGTCAGAGGCAAATGGGCAGCATAAAAACTCTGACACCAGGCTAGTCACTAACCACACGAAAAGAAGAAGAAGATAAGAAACATTCTCTCGAAACGACAATAATATAACCGTAAAAATCGTTGAGCTCTTGACAAGCAAATGGTTTCTAATAGGCGAACATATAATGGGTTAAAAACAATGTATAAATAGGTGTCCACATTAGAAATCAAAACTAAACACACGCTCTGTAAAAAAATAGATAGATAATAAATGGAAGGCAAGTGATTGTGACAAGCAATCACCGTGAAGCACAAAGTATAAGGTGTTATAAGTCCGACTCTATGTCCGCATGGATAAACAGCGATGTTCTAGAAACATTTGAAGATAGATAATATTGAATTGGTAAGCAAGTGTCTGAACTCTTTTGAGTTAAATGAAATTAAAACATAGTATAATAGGTACCTAATATATTTTCTGCAATAAATTTGCAGCAAATGGCAGTTAATTAAGCAGTCGGCTAGGATGGTTCATGGTAGTCGCCTATTAGAAACCATTTGCTAATAAGAGCTCAACGATTTACAGGGTTATAATTTATTGACGTTTCGAAAGAATTTTTCTTATGAACCCATGGGGTTCATACGACATTTGTGGGGTTAAACTACGGGTATTGACGTGGAGTTGCGAATACCAGCCTGTAATGCCTATGGTTCTTTAAACCCTATCGGGGTTTCTGGCCCGTTCCTTTCCATAGGAGCCTACTGCCCCAGAAAGATGAGGTAGACTTACCAACCCCTGGACAGTTCAAAAGTGCCTGTACTTAATTAATATTAAATTAAAATTAGCCTTTATTTCGGTTTAAACTTACATAACATTGACTTTAATTAACTACCTAAATTTTTTATGTTATCTTACTTATATTTAACTTCGTATATCGACGTTCGGTACAAAAACAGCTTGTCTTTCGACATAGGCCTCGTCCAAAGATTTCCATTTCACCCTGTCTTTTGCTATTCGGATCCATTCTGGACCAGCCACCTTTTTTATATCGTCCTCCCTGTACTTATTTGCTTTTATTTAAATACATGCTTTGCACTTTACTATGAATGTTTCATAAAAATCTTTAGAACTTTTAAAGCCAGTTAAATCATAGCTAAGCATTGTTTATTCCATGCAAATCATAAAGAATTTCCTATAGAAATTATGACGAACAAGACACTCCATGTAACACAGGAGCACAGAGCGTACATGATATCAGAGTCCGTTAATAGAATTACACCGTAGAGTAAAATTCTAACTATTGAATTTGGTTAAATCATAGCTAAGCATTGTTTATTCCATGCAAATCATAAAGAAATTCCTATAGAAATATGACGAACAAGACACTCCAGTGTAATACAGAAGCACAGAGCGTACATGATATCAGAGTTCGTTCATAGTATAACACCGTAGAGCTCGAGCGGGCGCAACTCGACAAGGTGCGTGAAATATAAATCAGCCTACTGTGATTTACGTGAAACCTCCCGGAAAGTTTTAATTCTGTTTCGCCCGGCTCTCGGCCATTTAATTTATCTATTATTTATTGCGCGGCGGGAAACTTAGACACTTTGTTTATTAGCTATTCAATTAGATCGCATGATACTTTTATCCTTCGAGATTTGTTTGTGACCTGTGTTGCTGGGAATATTTGTTGCGAAACCTTTAAAAGTTTTGAGCTTATTTCATTATTTTGTAGCGAACTTATACCTAAGTATTGTCTATAACTATCTTTTTGTCATTTCAAAGATAATACAGACCTTGAACATTCACAGTGCTGAATAGAAACCCTTTTTCATTTAGAACTAATAACTTGGTATGTGCATTGTCTTGACGGAAAATCTCGATTTCACATGTCAATTATCGCCAGATTTCCCGGGAATTCTAGCTTCGAGAAGTTTTCATCAGAAACCCTAGACACAACCTACCAGAAACCTCCTACAGTCCAAAAAGAGAATATGAATGAAATTATCTTCCAGAAAAGATACTTAAGATGATAAAACAGGCAATTAGCCAACATTCAAATAATTTTTATAAAAATAACCTACAAAAAAAAAACATACCTAAATTACGATTAAATTCCATTACTTACCTAGGTAGGCCGCCTGAGGAACAATTTGCCGGCAAGGCCAGTGTTTCTGATCAAACCATGCTCCATTTACTGGAATGTCCTAAATGCCCCGTTCACAAGCACTTCGGATGACCTAATATGTCACTGTCGGTCAATATGGCCCCATTATGGTCTCAATCAAAAACATCAAAGCAGAGTACTATCAACACGAAAATAAGAAGAAGAAGACGACAAAATTATAGAAAAGAATGCACATTTAGAATGTCGAATGCCCACATGACCAAATAGACGCCCCACCAGATCTTTTCGGTCAGTTTTCCATGAAGCTTGTGAAAATGTCTACAGCTTACACATATAAGTATTGTACATTTAAAACATAATCCACGTAAAACTGCTCGTCTAAAAGCCCGCACCAATTAATACCAAGTATTATACCCGACACGGCCACGTAATTAGACACCGATAATTAATTTGTAGCTGGGTACAGCGTTCACATATTGATTAAGAACTCTCGGACACTCGCACGGGCCACGTTCAAATTACTTTATGTTCTGTATGCCACGAGCACTCTGTTACATTTCTATTTACCGCACTGAACTTTGTTGCGAATATCCCGAACGGAATTTATTTTTAAAACTACCCCCATTCTACGATCCTACCTGCGTGGTAATAAAAGAAGATACCGACAGATTCCATGTTACTTATGTTTGGCACAAAATGAAAATTTTGCAATGCAAATGGGAAATGCAGTTTCAATGAAGTTTTACGTTTGTATGTAAAGGTGCGTGCTTCAGTCAGTAACAGCTTTTGTTACTTAGATAAGAAATATCTGCCTAGCCTTTTCCCAACTATGTTGGGGTCGGCTTCCAGTCTAAACAGGATGCAGCTGAATACCAGTATTTTACATGGAGCGACTGCCTATCTGACCTCCACAACCCAGTAACTGGGTTACCACGATACCCCTTGGTAAGAATGGCTGTCAGATTTTCGGGCTTCTGACGACCCGTAACGACTGTCAAAGCACAAATGACAGCCGGGACCAACGGCTTAGCGTGTTTTCCCGAGGCACGGAGAGGTCTCGGTATGTTAAGATGAGACGGTCACCCATCCCCAGACCAACCCCGGCAAAGTGTAGCTTAACCTGATGGATGGACCCGTGCGGCTGTTTTTACTTAGCCACGAGCTCCTCTTAGATAAGAAAAAGAATAAAATATTACAAAAAATTTAAAATGTTAGGTGCTGACAAGCTGCAATTTGATAAGAGATTAGTGAATTACATACCAATTTGTACTACCTATTGTATCTACCTAGGTACCTATTTTGACTATAGGTTTAATAAATGTTTTTTTTAATATATTTTCTGTCAGTCCCTCACCGAAGTAGGTAATTATTTTGGTTTTTACTCAAAATGTTATAGGTACCTACCTACAATTTCAATCGTAAATTAAATAAAACATTGCATAACTTAATATTGATGTGCTGAAAATTGTTGCACAACTACCCTCCAGGTTAACGCAAATAGTCACAATTCCTGCTTGCATCAAAAATATTTCGCCTACAGCAATTTGCTCCAAGCCCGGTATTTGATCCGCACCGGCACACATGGTACACAATACACGATATGTTTTTAAAAAAAAATTGCCTCAAGCTGTGAGTTTTATTAGCTCAAATGGGTTCAGCCTGGATCTAGTACCTACCGACTCTAGTTCCAGGAAAATGTAGTCCAAACCGAGTTGTTATTAACTGCAATGAGAGCTGCAGGCAGTGGCTTATGTTGATGCGCATTTTCTAAATAAAACATAGGGTAGCTAGACCGTGCCTTTTTTATATTGTCACCAATTATTTTGCCAAGCAATGGGAAAAAACCGTTGACTTTGATACGCCTTTTCAGCGGTTGATGTCCACTATATGTAGTGCTATTCTGTAAAATAATATCACCGTAAAAATGTAGGTGAAGTGAGTTTAAAGTCAGCTGTCAGTAGTGACAATCCCTAGGTGTCATCCTCCATCATCAGGTGGAACGACACCTCACTTCACGCTCACTTCACATACGTTTTCACGGTGAGATTTCAAACGAGCAGAATCGACCGACTGGAACATATTTGCTCCTCTAATAGCAAGGTTCCTTAACAACCAAATAACCCTTCCATGCTACTATCAAAACATTGTAACCGACTACGTAAGGTTTTCACATCAGTAGTAACTTTTCACCGCACGCTCACGTTTGCCGTCCGAGCGGGTTGTTCAGGCCAACTGGGAGGTGTATGTTAAATTAGCATAGCATTCGATAGCCCACCGCGGCCAGACCTGTAATGAGAATTTACTGCTTTACGGATGCCCCCGACGCATTTAGATATTCGGGCACGTACTCGTAATATGTTAGGCAGTTAGACAATAAGTTAGGCCTCGCTAGACAGCGACTTGTGGGAATAAGTGGGTTAACTTGGTAAGCCCTTTTTGTGTTAATGTGTTTCTTATTCGCTGTTATATCTGTGTTTGGGGTTGAAACAAAAAACATTGTTTATAGTATATCATTGTGTGTATTTAATAGATAATTATTGTGGAAAGGACGCTCATTCTCTGAAACTACTGATTCGCATTTTCCTCAAAGCGTAAACAACAGACAGTTTGAAGCAGTGGCAAGTTTTTATCTAAATCTGTTCCTACAACAAGCTTCATGATAAGCAAATTGCATTGTTAGGGGGCAGTTATTTGCACGATAACTACAACTGAACACAAAACCTCCCCTAGTCTTCTTCCTTTTATTGTATGGAGGGGCACAGCTCCGGCCATTTTATTAGTCATAGTTTTACGGCACAAAAAACGCCTTGTGGATTTGTAGGTTTTAATTTAACCCTTTAGGTAGGTACTATAAAATCTCCATGCCCTCATGTGTATTACTGAATCGTTTAAATTAAGACGTAATTATTTAAATGAAATCAAAACAATATAGAAAAAAATTACATGTTGAAGTACTCTTTCAGGTCAACAAGCTCTCTATCTTTAGTTATTTACTCTAAGTATCTGTTATTTTCTAATCTACTTAATATATAAAGAGAGTTTACCTCAGAATAATATGCTATCAACTTATAACATACTCGCGGAGGTTGCATGGAAGCGCCATTAAAGCTCCACAGGTACCTACCTAGATAGACTTCATCGTTGTAAGCATTTTGTATTTTTTAATCGACTTCAAATAAGGAGATTCTGTATTCGACCCTTAAGTATATACCTATTTATGTTCGTATGTATGTATTTTTGTATGCCCGCGATTTTTCACCAACTGAATAAACCAAGAACAACACAGACGAACAAGACAATTTACTGCACAGAAATAAAATTAGGTAATTAAAAAGACATCATGCGTTCGCTTTTATGATATCATTTTTGCCTTCCAAAAATTTCTACCTATCTGATCTGTGAGTGATTGTTTCAGCCCAAAAGAGTAATAAAATTTTACTCAATTTCAACGGCCGGTCCGCCAATTAGTCACTGAATGAATATTTCGAATATCGAAAGTAATATCTGAGAAGAAATTTTGATGTTGGGTGGATTATTTTACAGATAGACTGTTATAATGCTGTCATCACGTAGTGTTGTATCGAAGTTTGCCCTGACTTATAGATTAAGTACCTACTGAGAATTTTCGAGACTAAAGTATAAACACAACTGAATTTAATAATGCAAAAGGAAAGTTTATTGAAGACTGTCGTAGCTCGTAACCTCACCTCACTTCAGTTTTACAACGCTCCTTTATAGGGGTTATTTATCTGTTCTGTGGGTTAAAGGAGGTCCTAGTAGGTACAAAACCCGGTTACTAAGGCTGAAAGAGTGATACTCGCCTTAAAATTGGTGTGGCATCATCTACATAGGGATGCGAACGGAGCCGAGAGCCGATATTATCTACGGTTTAGATTTGCGTTTGCGTTTACCTCCATCAACCTCCGTCCAACTCTACGTGCTCCCCTATGCTTATCGGCCGGCAATTTGACTGCACCCTTGTGTTACAAAAATTGAGGAGCCGATATCTTACAGCCGCGTTAGGGTTTACACTTTGTAATGGAGCACTCCCGTAAATTCGATCCCAAAAGCGTTCCATTTGGGGAAGGCGTGATAGATAGGTATTAGGGGTGGTTTAGATTCTCGGGTTTTAGGCATTGGACAGTGTCTGTAAGTGGCTTAAATAAACAAATGTTTAGGGGCGATGGGTGAATAACAAATAGCCTGGTAATTGTTTTGTTACGTTGTGTGGGGGAAAGCTCCATTAAAATAATGTGCGCATGTCTTCGATCCGTTTTTGGTTAAGGATCAAGTTAATAGGTAGAGCTACTGATACATATAAGTTTTTTTTGATTAAGTACTTATTAGATATGAAAAGCGCTCTACTTGATACTTACTTATTATTCTTTGGCAATTTAATATATAATAAAAAAAAATTACAATGCTTACTAAACTTGATTCATTTTCGTGGTTTCACCTGTTTTACATTTCGTTTCGTTCAAGCACTTTGGGATGCGATGCCCTTTAAAGTGCCTGGGGAGCTCATACCTAGACAGGTATCGTTAGACACGCGAGATACACACATATAACGATAAAATAATAATTAGGTAGGTATCTTGGTACTTAGACAAAATACTAGTCACAGTCGCTATCGGGGACTAATACTATTTTACGGAAAGTACTAGCTTCTGCTCGCAGCTTTGCCCGCGTGGATGTGAGAAATTATTCCACGGAAACGAACAAATGGGATGAAATTTATAAACTGGATTAACACAAGATTTCTATCCTGTGTTAATAGTTCCTATCCGTGCAGTAGTAGTTTTTGCGTGAAGAAGTAAGAAACACACACACACACAAACTTTTGCCTTCATAATACATGTGTGATTAGACATAACGGCTAAATAACAACAGCTATTGTACAATATTGTTAGAATTACGGCAACATTGTTATCTTTTAAGTGAGTAGGTAAATCTATACTTATATATTATTATCTCTCTTCTTGACGACACGGTTGAAGCAGCGGTTGACTGCTGCGCACTATGTCGCGGGTTCGATTCCCCCACGCAACAAATATTTGTACGACCAGCAAGTATTTGTTACGAGTCTGGGTGTTTTTCTATCTGTATGTATTTACAACAAAAAAAAATGTATATAAGTAGTTTATCAGCCATCTCGTTACCTTAACACAAACATTAGGTTGCTTAGCTTGGGACGATATGTCGTTGTGTGAAATATCCAAGGATATTATTATTATTATAAAGCTGAAGAGTTTGTTTGTTTGAACGCGCTAATCTGGAACTACTGGTCCGAATTGAAAAAATCTTTTTGTGTTAGATAGTCCATTTATCGATAGCCGAGGAATGCTATAGGCTTTGTAACATCACGCTACGACCAATAGGAGCCGAGCAGGGGGTGAAAACGCATGGGAGCAGCTAGTGATAAATAGATTGCAATGCTTTGCATTTATTTTGAAATATTGGAGTTTATTGTATGTTTATAACGAGAAGGTGAAAACCGTCTACCAAATTTTTCGCCTACATTTTCCGGATAGTTTTTTTATCATGAAAATATTGTCTCGTAAAGAACTTTATGTATGCGCATATTAAGTAAATGATGTTAATATATCCGAGTCACACGAAGTCTGAGAGAAGACGACCGAGCAGCAAAATTTATGTGCTTAGTAATAAGCTCATAATATATTAGTCCAAACTCCGGACGCAGAAAATCGCAGTAAGGTAGGTACTATTTTGTCAAATTAACTTACGCTATAGGGTAGACCGGGGCCAGTTGACTAATTTTTGATTTTTTGTGAAACTGTTAATTGGTTATAATGCATATAGCTTTATGAGTTTTAATATTTAATTAATAGCACTTTAAACTAAATATGTATGTGAAGAAAGTTGAGAATACTTTAATCTACATGATTTTATCAATAATTTTACAACACCTCCTCCTTATGGTCTACCTACCCCTTATCCGGGGTAAATTGACTATACCCTAGGGGCTGGTTGACCTACCCAGTGATTGACAAGATAAATGTCTTAATTATTTATTTAATGTAAATAAAAAGTAGAAAAATAAGTACAAGACGGTTCTAGTAAAATATTTATTGTGTTATGAAGCAAAACATCTAACAAAAAACCTCCTTTGGTTCAACTTAAACAATTAAACTTTCAATAAAAGTAACAATCAGTCTTAAAATATAATTTCTATGATGTCCCTCGGTATTTTGGCACGGTTCGTCTTCCTAATGTATGTCCTCATGGCTCTGTAATGAAAAAACAATAACAAGAATAACTAACACTTGCTTTTATTTCCGACTAAAATGAATGGAGTTGGTTGACCAACTAGTCAACTAGCCCCACAGCCAAAAAGTCAACCAACCCCAGACGCCATTTTCATGTTTAAACTTGCACCCACAAAAAAGGAATAATTATTTCGAGAAAGAACACTAATACACACCAAATAGAAGTACAAAAGAATTTGTAACACTCATAATAAATGTTGTATTAACTAGACACATGGTGTAGGAATGAAAAATAGGTGAAATGAAATATTTACTTACGTGGTATGATTTTCGAAAATTCGGCACAGCTCCTGCCTTACGTGCAACAACGCCCGTGCGCCACGGGACACTTGCGGGCACGCGGGCGGTGTGTCGCCTACGCGATCGGATGATGCAATAGTCGTACACAGTTAGAATTATTATTCGTTAGTCTACCTACCCCCATAGGCAACCAGCCCCGGTCTGCCCTACGCTAGCCTCCTTCTTACCTACTAAGATATCCTATTTATTTTATGGGAATCAAAAGAGTTCGCATGACGTGCCCGGGGAGCGGCGAATGGAACACTGGCTGGTTATATTTTGAAAATGATCCGAATGTCAATTGTTAAATTTACAATTGAAAATTAACAATTGACATTCGGATCATTTGACTCCCATAATCTCTATAATATTAATTATGCTACAGTACCTACCCACATTTCGCCCGTGGCTTCGCCGGAGTGGAGGACCGAAATTATCCCACGGGAACGTAATATGAGGATAAAAGTATCCTGTCTTAGCCTCAGGTGGCTGGATGTCCGTTCAGGCATTAAGGCGTAAAAAAGGTAAAAGACAGACAGTTATTACTTTTGCATTTTTTATATTGAACATGGTAAATACGAACAACTTTTAATACGGACTTGCAAACCCAACAATTGGTAGGTTACACCAGTCTATAATATCTCAGTCAAGGTTCTAATCTTAACTGAACTGACAAAAAACCTCATAACATCATCTGCCTAGCATAAGCCATAAGCGGGATTGTCCGAAATGGTTACCGCTACTCAGAAACATAAAGGTCTAAGGAAGGAACATGGATGGGTTTTAGTCAGTAAGAGTCTGACACTACCTTCCGCTCCACCCAGAGCAGGAGGTCATTGGATGATTTCCCACCCACAAAAAAAAAAGCCTTTACCCAACTATGTTAGGATGGGCATCCTGTCTAACCGGATGCAGCTAAATACCAATATTTCACACGGAGCGACTGCCTATCTGACCTTCACAGCCCAAAATGCTAAATACATCACAAGACGTTTTTTATTTAAGTAGAGCAAGTTTTCTAGCGTGACCTTTAAGCAAAAACAAAAAATAAAAAACAGCAATAGATTAGGTGTAAGTCATACGAGGTCGCGGGTAAATATGCGCATATCTGTAGGCGTATCGTACGAGCGACGCCACATTATCCTCCCGGGGGATAATGATGCGTGAACTATGGAGCTACTTGGCATTTTTGAGTTACAAGACTAATGTATGGAATGGCAGTAGCGTGCCAAATAAGTGATAAGTGAATGTATTGCAGTACCTAAGTAGATAAGTATAAATGCGGATAATATGTCGCGGCGCGATTCCCGCACGGAACAAATATTTGTACGACCTGCAAGTATTTGTTACGAGTCTGGGTGTTTTTCTATCTATAATATGTATGTATTTACAAAAAAAAAATGTATATATGTAGTTTATCAGCCATCTCGTTACCATAACACAAGCATTAGGTTGCTTAGCTTGGGACGATATGGCGTTGTGTGAAATGTCCAAGGATATTATTATTATTAATATCGGTAAACTTTTCACTGTTATGTTGTATGAAATCCACTAGTCTACGCGATAGTACCTATTTAGAAATCTGTTCCAAATATTAAGTTACCTGACTCGATACGTTAATGTTATAAGTTCTGAAATACAGGTACGTTTTAGAATATAAGAAGTCAAATTAATTTAGCTGGCGAAACTGTACTACCGTGATGATAGTTGATTTCTTCTTTTTTCTTTAATTATTAAGTATTAAATATCGACACCGACTTTGGCCCAGTGGTAACTGCCCCGAGTTGTAGGTCGTTGGTTTCGAACCCAGGCGCTATACCTACTGTGTAAATAATTGTATCACCACTGCGCTTAAAACTAGTTCGATTCATTAGTTCGATCCGTTAACTTATTATTCTTAATCGAGATACAAAAACAATAAATATGTGTAATATGTGTAATAAAGATCACAAATACACGCGTTGCATATGTACAGAGGCCAGCACATCAAGTTACCACAATCTGTCAAATTTATTTGATAGTATTTCAACTTTATTGCAAAGACATAAGGTTCATTTTTAATTGAGGAAATTTGACAGTTAGGGATAGCTTGATGTGCTGGCGTCTGTACAAAAATTAAAAACGCTTATAAATGTATAATTAGCTTAGAGCATTTAATAATTAGTGATTAATTGGTCAAAGACTACTACAATAAATCACTAACTAAAAAATCGAACAAGTGAGAACACAAAATAAAATACTCTCACTAGTTCGACGGTCGAACAAACGAAAAAAATAATTCTCACTAGTACGACAATCAAACTAATGAATCGAACTAGTGAGAACGAACCCTTAAAACGGTGAGTGAGAACGAACCCTTAAAACGGTGAAGGAAAACATCGTGACGAAACCGGCATTTTCTAGAACCAAAAATTCGAAGACATGTGTCATCTACCAACCCGCACTGAGCCCGCGTGTTGGACTATGGTCCACTCCCTCTCTCATAGAGGAGGTCCGTGTCCCAGCAGTGGGAACATCGTAGGCTGATTATGACACCGACTTGAAATCAACAATCATTCAGCAGACGGATGTGTTATAAGTACGCAAGGAGTCTCATGCAGTTTTATGGGCAAAATCTTAATATAAATTTGTTTTCAAAGCACGAATCGTGAAAAGTGGCGATAACTACAGAATTTATGTGAAAACTTTCTAGATCAGAACGAAGTTATCAGTCAGACCGCTTCCAATTTTCTAATCTTGTTAGTAGAACCCATCCAACTAAAACGATAAAAGTTGGTTCCAGGATATTTGTACCTTCCTCTTAGTTTTTTTTTGTACCTTTGTACCTACCGACCAATAAAAACGCCTGGGGCCAACCACGAAAGGGCTGATGCCGAAAGGGTTACCGCTGCCCCGGAACACAAAGGGCTAAGGAAGGAACATGGATAGGTTTAGTCAGTATGTCTGGCACTACCTTCCGCTCCACCAACAGCATTCAAATTTGATGAATTCCCATCCTTAAAAAAATATGGGGCCAACCACCACCTCTTATAACAATATTACGTTAATATTGCTTAACATAGGGAAAGAGATGAAGCTATAACTCCTGTAGGTACCTACAGCTAATTTTTTTTTTGTCACAATGAAGTAATTTTACATGCCGAGACTCCTCCGTGCCTCGGAAAGCACTCTTTTGGGGAGACTATGGCCTCACGTAGTTTTTTGACAGGCGTTACAGGTCGTCAGAAGTTCGAAAATCTGACAGCCAGTATGACCAAGGGGTAAGCGGGATTGTCCGAAAGGGTTACCGCTACCCCGGAACATAAAGGGCTACGGAAGGAACATGGATGGGTTTTAGTCAGTAAGAGTCCTGACACTCCCTTCCGCTCCGCCCAGAGCGGGAGCAGTCATTGGATGATTTCCCAGACTTAAAAAAAAAAAGGACCTGACCAAGGGGTATCGTATTACTCAGTTACTGGGTTGTAGAGGTCAGATAGGCAGTCGCTCCATGCAAAATACTTGTATTCAGCTGCATTCGGTTAGACTGGAAGCAACCCCAACGATTCCCCATAGTTGGGAAACGGCTAGGCAGATTGAATGAAGTAATATAAACATAATATTGCTCTTTGAGGTGGTGTGTGGGCCCCCCGACAGTATTTAAAGTGTCTTTGTGTGATTCATATTTTGCCGCCCTCGTTTCTCAGCAGTATCGTGCTCATTCTTAGTGTTCACTAGTGGATAAAGCATTGTACTTGCAAGAAGAAGATGCCATTATTTCAACGGAGAATACTCTACTTTTCACATATTCTACGAGATAATAAAAAGCAAATATATTTTTTTTGTAAAAGTTCTCATACGATTTTTTCTTTACTGATCCAAACTTAACACAAAAATAAGCCTGTATCCCCGAAGTACGTAGAGGAGTACATAGGTTTTGGGGCTGCTACTTAGAAATTCCTACAAAACAAAACTGAAAGATGAGCGAATGCTGCAACGAGCCCGCCATAGCGTGCTGAAATATTATTAACATTTTCACCGCCAATAAATGCATAACGAACAAAATAGTTAAAATGAAGAACTTCATATGAAGTCGTGGCGCTGGTGGCACGAAAATTTGGAACTACTATTCAAGTCCTTGGCGGTGAAAAGGTTCAATAAGTAAACCGCTAACGGTCTAGGATTTGGCTCTTGGAACAAGTATTCAATGTTTGCAGGTATGTGTATGCACGAGTGTCATAATAATAAACCAAGGTAACACGTCGAGTGGAAACCCCCAATAGTTTGTAAAAACCGAAATCCACGACACATTCCCAATTTCTCTTTAAAAAATTCGCTTTGAAGAAATTAATTACTTAAATTAAAAAATACTTGACTCACAAGAAAACGAAATATTAGAGTCATTTTCAATTTTTATTACATAGATACACATTTGCTTTATAAAAATTGTCTAGTGAGACTATCTAACAATTAGTCCTAAGCAAATTCATTTAGATTGCTTTATGAAATTACCATGGGTCAGAATAGTTCGTAAATAATATCTAGATTAAGTTCTATTATTGGGGAATTTGGTAAACAGTCACAAGACAATGTCTGGTTAGTTCCAATGACAATTTCATAAAGCAACTCGTTTTCCGGTGGAATTAAAATAACTATGTTGACATCGTACCTTTCATTATTACATTTATATTTCATTATACGTTATATATTTAAATTTACATATCCATTATTCAGTTTTACGACATTACATTTGCGAAATCATTACAATATTGCTGTTCAAATAATTATATGTAATTCTAACACTGACAGAGTTAAGTAATTATGGCATATACATAACATTATGACTGCGATGTTTTCATAAATGTCTACATTTGGATGGCATGCAAGGAAATACGAAAGTCATAGTAATAATTGTTAACGCATGTCTAGTCCATATCAGGACTTAATCAATAAAACACCACACTTATTGCATCTGATACAGCGCTACTATCTTTATTTAGAATGTAGACATTTATAAACCATAATAATATCATTAAAATTAATGCTGCTCACATCTAGTAAAATATAACATTTAATTTACCTAGATATATATAAAACACAACAAGACTACAATGAACATTCACCACATTGGTGTAACACACTTGATTTTCAATTTGCAACTTTTTAAACTTTTGACCCAGAATTTGTTGACCAGCCACTTTGTATGAAAAAAGCCGTCAGAATTGTCAAATGAAGAAACAATAAGATTTCACAGATTTAGAAGTATGTCACAGCTAGGGAAGCTTCACAAAATCAGAGCTTTACAAATATATTATGCATTATACATGAACGAACAATTCCGTATGCAAAAATTTTTATGATAAAAGATCACAATATTCAATAGGAGTGTGATTCGGAAAGCCACCTAGCCTGAGATTAAGAGCTTGCGAAACAGCGAAACGGCACGTCGTCAGATCGAGAGTCTACCTGTAATTAAAACAAACCTTGTGAGTATATTATCGAGATTTCATTCTTTTCCTAATCTATGAAAGCAAAGTATGGATTGCTCAAAACAAAACTACAAAATCTTTTTTCAGAAAACGTACCAGACCTACAGGAATGGCTGCTGCAGAAATAAACTTTAAATCCATTAGATAGTTCAACCATCAATTACCATTATTATCATTAATTTATATGTTATTAGCTGACCCGACAAACATTGTCCTGTCTTATTTATGATACCTACCCTACCTACCTACCTACCCTACCTAACCACCTACCTACCCTACCTACCTTGAAAAAAATGATTTGACTTTGACTTTACCCTACCTACCCTTTTTTTTTTTTTTTTAAGGCTTTTTTTTTTTTTTTTTTTTTTTTAAGGCTGGGAAATCATCCAATGACTGCTCCCGCTCTGGGTGGAGCGGAAGGGAGTGTCAGACTCTTACTGACTAAAACCCATCCATGTTCCTTCCGTAGCCCTTTATGTTCCGGGGTAGCGGTAACCCTTTCGGACAATCCCGCTTACCCGGCAGGCTTGGCCCTGAGGGGCCCCTTCATATGCTGACATCTCTTTGAGGCGCGCGTGGAACATATACGCGCCGTACGGCACGAGTCTGGTGCTGATCGGACGGTGAGTCACCCATTACTCACCGTCCGCAGGCCCGCGCCTACGGTGGCCGGGAGTCGTCACGTGGCTCCCGACGCCCGGGGCGTCTCCTGCGGCGGCTGGGACGGGAGGACCTTTCTCTCTCCCATCCCGCCACCTCCTTCGCGAGCATAACTTTTTCGCAGAAGGAGGTGACTGCCTCCCACTCCCTCTCACCCCGGACCATGGCTTGCACCAGGGCCGGGCGCGAGAGGTCGCCGCCGCCGATCGCCTCTACGAGGACACGGCGGTGCTCCGCCCAAGCGGGGCAGGTTTGCACCGTGTGCTCTACCGTGTCCTCTGGGCGATCCTCGCAGTGGTGACACCCGGGCGTTTCCTCCCGCCTGATGATGTGCAGGAACCTCCCGAAACATCCATGTCCGGTGAGGACCTGCGTCAGGCGGTAGGTGAGGGCGCCGTGACGCCTCTCTAGCCACTCCTCAAAGAGGGGCCTTACCGCCACTATCGTGGCGTGCCCTGCGCTGGGTTGCGACAGTCGCTGATTCCAGGCCGCCATGAGATCGCGCCGGAGGTCCGTCCGCTCCGCCGCAATTTGCTGCGGGAACGGAGTTTCCCCCCGGCTTAGTACCTCCACGCGCCACTCGAACAGGCGCGCGAGGACTATCGCCTCCAGATCCCACGACGGCAGTCCGGCAAGGAGGCTTGCCGCCTCGCCCGAGATCGTGCGGTACCCCCGGATTAGCCGAATGGCTACCACCTTTTGGGGCGCGTTCAGATAGTGAGCGGCTCGTCGCCGCAATGAACGCGCCCACACCGGGGCCCCATATAGGGCCATGGACCGCACGACTCCCGCGTAAAGCCTCCGGCAGGAGGCGTTTGGCCCCCTCAAAATGGGCAAGAGCCGCTTGAAGGCGGCCCCAGTCCGTTCCAGCTTGGGAGCCAAACGTCGGAAATGCTCCACGAAATTCCATCGGCTGTCGAGGACCAGACCCAGGTATTTCATCGTGGTCTCGACGCCGATGTGAACCCCTCCTACCGTAAGTTGGGATCCCGATGGTGGCCTATTCCGAGGCCCATGAAAGGACATGGCCTCGGACTTGTGCAATGCCACCTCGAGACCCAACTGCCGGATCCTCTCAACGACTATCGCAACCCCGCGTGTCATCGCGTCGGCCGCCGCCTGATGCGACCTCCCCTGCGCCAGGACCAGCGTGTCGTCAGCGTAGCAAACTACGCTGACGCCGTCAGGGAGGTCGGCCCGCAGCACCCAGTCGTAACCGATGTCCCACAGGAACGGCCCCAGAACCGATCCCTGCGGGACACCGCACGACATCTCTCGCCGGTTCCATTCCCCATCGCGACCGGGGTAGATGACGGCTCTGTCCGTCAAGTACGCCCCGACTATTCGACGGAGGTAGGTCGGCACCCGGTGATACCGGAGTGCTTCCCCAATGCAACTCCAGGGCAGGGTGTTGAAGGCGTTGGCGATGTCGAGTGACACCGCCACGACGACCCTACCCTGGGACACCGTGTCCCCCGTCGTGAGGGCTCTAACGCGCATGATGGCGTCCACCGTCGAGCGCCCCTTGCGGAAGCCAAACTGGCAGTCCGCAAGGTCCGGCCCCGTCCTTCCAAACCCTACCTACCCTATGTCCGTCTCCTGGTTCTAAGCTACCTCCCCACAAATTTTCAGCCAAACCGGTTCAGCCGTTTCTGAGTTATAGATGAGTATTCTATTCTATAGGTCTGAGCTTCATTCATCTATCTAAGGCCTGTTTGAATAATAAACAAAGATACAGCTTGATTAGCGATGTAACAGGTTCCATCTTAGTGGAAGCGGAGATGGGAACAATAAAGAAAAAAAGGTAATTAAATAAATAAAAACAGACTAATATTTGTTATCACCATTTGTAAGGGGTACATTTTATTTCATAAATAAGTTTTGAGGCTTTGTCACCTAGTACGCGATTTCTTAGTGGTTCATAAATTAAACCGGCTCCACGAAACAGTTTTTCATTTGGAACTAAACATGCTGGAGATGTGACATGAGAGCAAAAAACATAAAGCTTCAAGTTACATCTCTACCACATTAAAGAGTTTTCGCTTAGTTTTGGAGCCAACTTTTTCTATTAGACATCCGTTAACAACTTGCAAAGGCCTAAAACATGATCAATGAAACATATTTTGTTCTCATATAAACCGTCCATGTTTTCAATAGACGTCGACCGGCTGCAATCAATTTGGACCTTTACGATTTATGTGCGGTGTGAGGCATAAAATTAATATGGTAAGTCCAAAATGAGTAATTTTCTGTTTAAACTATTATGCATCAATCAATCTGCCTAGCCTGTTCCAAACTATGTTGGGGTCAGCGTCCAGTGTATCCGGATGCAGCTGAATACCAGTATTTTACATGGAGCAACTGCCTATCTGAACTCTACAAACCAGTAACTGGGTAATATGATTCCCCTTAATAAGACTGGCTGTCAGATTTTCAGGCTCCTGACGACCCGTAACGACTGTTATAGATACACGAATGACAGAGGTAACTCCAGGAAGCGTAGCTTAACCTGATGGATCAAACTGTGCGGCTGTTATTACTTAGCCTCGAGCTATACCAGACAACACATATGTACATCAATGCAACCTACCTAGCTACAAATAACCAAGGAAAGACCTTTACCTAGCAGGGGGTGAAGTCACCATGTGGATGATAATAACGATGATAGACTTCGCCCGCGACTTCTTTTTTTGACGTGTTTTTTTAATATAGCCTATGACACTCAGGGACAAAGTAGGCCCCAATAGAGAAAAAACAATCAAAATTGGTTCAGTAGATCCAGAGCTTACCCCTTAGAACCTCACAAACTTTACCTCTTTATAATATTAGTATAGAAGAATAGAATGTATTACCTTTTCTTAGGTGTTTCATCCTTGGCTTTTTTCTCAGCCTCCCTACGCTTGGCGGCCTCCTCTCGCTGCTGGCGGATGATCGCGAGCCTGGCCAGGTCGGCTCGCGCTTGATCGGTTTTACCTTCCGCGTGCAACTTCTGGTACGCCGCCGCTGCGCGTTGTTTCTCTATCTCTTCCCGCTCGCGCCTGTTACATATCGTCAATTATTTTTAACACAACAGAACTAATTTAATGGATCACTGGAGGGACTGACGACCTAAGACAGGAGGCTAGGATAGACTGCATGAGGAAGACAGAGAAACAGGTGTTTTGGCGCAAATTGAGACAGGCTTATGTCTCCAGGAATACATCCACTGGTGGCAATGGACTGCAGTAGGCTAAACTGATAAGATTGAATTTTTTGAGTAGTAATTAGAAGCCTGAATAAACAAAAAAAAATCCTGAATTAAAAAAAACTCTTAAAAATGAATGTAATTGTACCCCCTTGAATGTAATTATTGTAGTACCTTTACAAGTAGTCGTAAAAGTTAATATTTCAATCAGAACAGAAATACTTTCGTGTTAGAAGGCCTCCCAAGGTGACTGATAAAGACTTGGAGAATAACCTGGTAAACACCACAGGAAACCTCTGGTTGCAATTAGCACAGAGCCTATCGAAGTCGCGATGCTGGAGGAGGCCTAGGTTCAGTTATCAATGTCTTCAACCAGAATTTATGACAGAAATAAAATTATCTTTCGATAGGAATTCAACATACCTTGATAATTGTGGTTTCTCTCCTTCGCCTAAATTGTCCAAGTTGGTCAACTTCTTGTTTTTCTTAACTACACGGTTAGGATTTTCTACTTCAATGAGGCCTGATACACCCTTGGCTTTGGATGGTCTCTGAAAAAACATTATAAGGTTTTAATAAATAAAGTGTGAATTACAGAACTTGCTGGAACTGGTACCATGATAACCCTTATTAGTCTTAAGTTACAGTATACCAAGCATAAAACCATAAATCCTTAACATAAAAATTAACAGCCATATCTAAATTAATTGCATGTGTTCATTTATATCAAAACATATATATTTATGCAATCAACACTTTTCATAAATAATTCTAATTAGTCCCAAAAAGGGTGTTTCATTAATTTTACATACTGTTTTTCTGAACAATTTACTATCACAAACACTATTAAGACGGACAAGACATGAACAATATGAGATTCAAGTCAAAACTAAGAACATACTAAATATAATTACATCATCATCCGAATCACTATCGGAATCACTGCCAGAGCCAGATTTTTCCTCTTCTGACTCCTCTTCACTCGAACTTTCCTTCCCATGCTCTTTTCGCCACCTGGAAAATTTAAAAACAACTTATAAACATAGAAACTTTTTATTAATAAATTAATTTGGGAATGATAAAATACTTTTTCTTGCCTTCACTCATCATTAACCTTAGAAAAGTTGTTAACCCATACACTGCCATGAACATGTATGTGTGTTGTGCACCAAGCTTAGAATAGCACAAAAAATAGTGGCAGTGTTTGTGTTAATAATAAACTGGACACATGATATCTTTGAAACTAGTCAACCACCACATGTATGGAAGAAATGCATTCTTGGAATTTATTTTGGCTTCTTCCTCAATATAACTTTAAAGTCATTATATTGACAATATTTCATTATCAATTTCAATCTGATAACAAACTTCCATAAAGACTCAAGTGTTAAGAAGAACAACCTTCTCTGAAAATAGCTTGCCACAAATATTGAGTCATATCCAAAGAGGTGACTAAAAGTTTGCAATAAAACAGAGTGAGACAAGCAGAAAATTTAGTAGTTTTTTTATGAGGCTACTCATCTACACTGTACAGACACTTTTTTAAGGAACACCTGCTATGTCGCTTTTCAAATACAAAAGTACAAAAAGACAATATATTGAGTGTGTTAGTGAAAAACGCAAATTGTAATAATACATGCATGCAAACCTGATAATATTATGTTTACACTGCAGTTCGTGAATAAATTATAGTATCAACTGAATGATTTTATAACAGTTACAACAATTAACTTCATTATCAGATCATTCAAATGATAATTAATAATTTATTACACGATCATAGTCAACATATAACTGCATTGTTATGTTAATTATCTTTTCAGAACTCAACGCCCGGGCGTCGAATCTGAGATGCGTTAATTGCATCATAGACAATGTCACAAATAGTTAATGAAACACTAACTTCTGCTTCAGTTCTTCTTGTTTCCGCTGCTCTTCCAGCTCTTCTGGGCTGGTGAACTTACGGTTGCGGCCCTTATGGTTCGTGAATTTACCTGTAACGTTACACAAACAAAATATTCGTCACAAAGGTTAGGCCAACTAAACAATCAATAGTATTTAAAAAGACCAAATAGTTGAAGATTTCCTTCGAGAATTCATAGAGTAATAACCAGTTTGAACAAGTCTTATTGTATTTCTAGCTGGGCAGCTAATAATCATTCGAGAATTTTTGATGAAAGCACATTCCCATAACATTGGACGACATTGAGAAAAACAACACGTATACGATAGACTTACCGCGTGGCATGATTAAATTTATATATAAGCGACTTTTTTATGTTACTGTGGATTAAGTATTTGATTGTAGTTTATTTCTTTGACTGAAATTAGTAAGCAAAATACTAAAAATTGGATAAATTTAGCGTTGACGTATCGTCGGAACCGGAATTCGAAATCGAAACGTAGCCTAGATAATAAAAAGAAGGTTGCCAGATCAAAAAAAACTTTAGTCGATTTTACTAAAAAAACATGCCTTCGAATAATTTGAAATAAGAACTGTGGTTAACTGTAAAGGGGCCCCGAGACGGTCAAACGGTTTGATTCAAACACGTAAATTTTGGTTTGACTCAAACCATTTTGATCGTTTACATAGCTAGTTTGAACGGTTTGTCAAACATTTACGAGTTTGAAGCTTGTTTGATGAAATTTCATATTTTTGTTGTGTTTGACGCGCCGTTTGATCGTGTTCCGATGCGTTTGAACAAACTCTGCTTAGTTTAGAGCTGGATTTTGAAGCGTGAACTTATGTGTCGAACAAAATCCATTCTCAGAAAATTCTTATAATCGTCTGGAGCGGTAGTTTCTAGCACTTTTAAATGTTTGACAAACCGTTCAAACTAGCTATGTAAACGACCAAAATGGTTTGAGTCAAACCAAAATGTACGTGTTTGAATCAAACCGTTTGACTGTCTCGGGGCCCCTTTAGAAGGATAAAATTCAACCAGCCATCTGTTCAAGCGTGTTAATCTGATTGAGAAAACTAGAATGTTTGAGAATTTTGCATCAATAATTAGAATTACATGATCAATTTGATGTCAGTTTAAACAACATCGCGGACTTTAATGATGCCCGATTAATCGTGTTAGGGCTCCCTCATAATCAAACTCTGTTCCCTACGGATAAAAGAAAATTTCTTCCCCATTAGATTATTAAAGACCTTAGAGCATTAAGATGAAGACGGATAAAATCAGCAAAGTTACCCCAAAACGTCTACAACTAAGTAGGTACTCGTCTACAAGTTATAATTTGACATAATTATTTATTTTTCAAGTTTTTTTTCGTTTCTTTTTCAAGTACTTAGCGTACTGCTGGAGGATCCTTTATGATGATATTCTTAAGAATATATTATCCTTTCGTGATAAATTCTTGAAATACTATTATAACCTTAGAGCATTTAATGCTTTAAGATTAAAACACATTACCGTACTTTGCGTCGCGCAGTCTGGTAAAAAGATGAGCATCTTGTGGCTTATTCTGGGTCGTCGTGGGTAAAGCTACTTACGAACAAGCACACGTACAGCTGACTATACATAAGTACCTACCTAGTAACACGTTATTAAGAGCTGGCCTAGTGTAGTATATGTAGTTACAATATGATTTTATGCATTCATACACAAGTTTTGTTGTCATTGGTTTGCGATCGACTTTTGTAGAACTAATATGTAGGTACAGATCCGCACGTTTGGCAACAAATACTTGGTGTCTTGAATTACGAAAACGTCCTTACTGTTTTTATCACCTACGTGATAAAAACCCAATCCGAATAACTGTTACCATAGACGTGCGGACTGCGGTTGACTGTGCAAACTGTAGTAAAAGGTGTTTTACCAAAATTATGTGTCATATAATCTAAGTAGTAACATTTTAACCACTAATTTTATAAGTTGACTCCACTTTAATCCCAGTAATAGGTTTAATAGCCCTAGTCCAGTATTGTGACCATAATAATGTTATACAGAAAGTTACCTACTAACCAGCCCTATTGGACACTAGTGATAATATGTCGATATCCTGTTTGTCAGTTTGATATATAAGACTCCTGTTCCAATATTCACGTCTTGGTCACTATGGAATGAAACCCACGTCTCTTCACGCTTAGAAGGCGCTTGCAACTAAATTACCAATTTTATTGTTAATTTATGTCCGGTCAAATAAATGACGTCCTTGATTCAATAACAGATTAATGTATTTTTTTATTATCATGTTGTTAATTATTTTATTACTAAGTACTCTAAAAATATGTTTACAGAATACCTATAAAGGTACAATGCATAAGTTCACAATGTTAGCACAACTTGGACAAATATTTGTGACCAGGCAATGTGACGTTACGTCTCATCTACATGGTCTATAGATAGGTACCAGCCTCAATAAGATTTTATTGTTTTGAGATTTGTTTTGAAATTCAGAATTAAAATATAAAAAATTAACAAATCGAAAAAATTAAATCAAATCGTCGAGTTAGATATTTTTTTTGTTACAGTTTAGGTTATCCTACAGATTAGTAGGTATAGTTACCCCAATGACTATAATGACACGTAGGTACCTAATATTGATAAAATTCATCATTCTCCTGAACCTATCCCAAGTAATTTGGGGTCGGGACAACATGTCTTTTTCTTCCATACTTCTCTATTAGTCGTCATCTCGGTAGTCACTCCCTTTCTAGCTATATCATCTTTAACACAATCCATCCATCGGTCCTTTCGTCTTCCTCTACTTGATCCTGACAAAATTTTCCTCATTCCTCCGCATAACATACCCATACCATGACAACCGAACTAATATTGTCATACTTAGATACTTACTAAAATTTATGTGTAAGTGAATTTGCAATTATGTTTTTGAGAAAATCGTAAGTAATAGGTAGGTAATAATCGTCTAGCAAGCTTTTCGTATAGTAGAACAGGCAAAAATATTTCACTTTCCTATACACTGCACTGCCTACAGGTAGGTACTTATTTTTATAGAGTGCGTTATAACTTTTTACCATTATGGTATAATTTAGAGAGTGATATAAAAGAATTGATTATTCAGCACACTCACAACATTGTTAAAAGTAGTTCCAAGTTAGCTGCTTGTTTACAAAATAGCTTGTTCGACTGTACCTATCTACTTGTAAAAAAAATCCGCAGCAATCCACACGAATGGTAACCCTATCGTCACTGTGGCCGCACCCTTAACGTTTTGCGAGGTCATTGACACGCGTTTAAGTAGCCACGCGGTAAAACCTTATCAAGTTGATTGATATGCTCCGTTTACCATTACCCGTTAAAACTGCAACCATTATAAAGCATCTTAAATGGGTCAAGTGTTACATGGAGACAAGCTTGTACTTTTATCAGCTGTTATTAAATTTTAGTGTAAATTATTGGGTCGATCACACACTTACAAGAGTGACACGCCACATGACATGCTGGAAATATTTATGTACCTACGATCTAAATAAATGTATGTACAAAGGCAAGCACATTAAGCTACCCCAATATGTCAAGTTTCTTAGATAGATTTTCAACTTTATTGCAAAAACATAAGGTTCATGTTCAATTGGGAATATTTGACGGTTTGGGATAGCTTAATGTGCTGGCGTCTGTATGATGTACCTACCTGAGCATGTAAGTAAGATAATGGAAGAAAACCAAGGTATAGGTATTGGTGGTACAGTCCCCCGCTCGGCGATAGTAAACGATTAATCTTGAGTTGTCCTATAAGTAAATACCTAAGTATTAATCCACCTACTGGGAAAACTGGCACAGATCGTTCTATTTCCTCACAGTTTCCTTATCCTTCTGTATAAAATCTAGGCCATCATGTGAACAACAAACCTATTGACAATGCCCGTAGATTCTGATAAGCTGGAGAAATTTAAATCTTAAAAATCTGGTAAAGTAATAAAATATTCTGCCTCAGACACACAAACTGACTGACTGTCGGAAGTTACAACTGTATTTAGTGGAACCAATATTATAGCTCCTGGAACACATAATTGCAGCGTAAAACTCCACCAGCTCAATGAAGCGAAGACTTGAAGAAATCAATAGAGAGTGAGGCTTTAGGTAGCCTGTAAATGGCAACAGAGCTTATGGGCCAAGGATGAACTTGGGAAATATATCATCCTATTGTGGACCTCTTCAATGTAATGAGCCAAATTAATAGTCCATATCGTAAGGATTCCTCGGTCAGCAAAAACAAAACGGTGAAGGAAAAACATCGCGAGGATTTAATTTTTTTTGTTATGTGTGACATCTACCTCTCTTTGAGAGGTATCCTGTATCCCAGCATTGGGAACACTATGGGCTGATAATGCATATGCTACTCAGTCAGCAAGGATGGAGGGTGGCTAGAGGCAAAGGGGGCTGATTATACAGGTTGTGTCAAATTTTCCAGACAAGCTATTGTGTCCAGACCAGTGGTGGCACTTAATCCGTGTAGATATTTGACTATAATTCAAAAGTGCGTGTAAATGGTTTAATTCAAATAAATACTTTGAGTTTGTTTGATTACATTAATTTATACTTTTGTAGCTGTATCGACTTCGTTGTCCATCACTGTCCTTCAAAATTGACGTCAAGCAAGGTTCCAAAACAAAAGAATGCCTACCATAAAAGTAATTATCCTATAATATCCTGTTAAAGAAACTAAACACGAATCATTCACCTCGATATTGAGAGGTTATCGTCAAGTCAAGGTTGATCAGCGCCTTACTATGTAACACATGACCGACACACAAACCTAATGTTTTTGACGAATTGTCAAACTGTGACTCATTGTAGACACACTTCTGACTTTACCTTTGTAACACTGACACGATACCTAAAATCGGCAAATTGGAAGTTCATTTTTCCGTAAATTATGTTGCCTACTTGAAGACAATAGGTAGTTAGGTACTTTAAAGCGGATCTCATATTATGTTTCATGTTTGTGGCCGCGTCCTATTGAACTGTCTTCAAGCAAAGGTATTAAAGAAAGTTTTCTAAATTCGTTCTAAAATCCCATTTAAATATGCGTCACAACAAAACTCTCATCGTACAAGAAAACCTTAATAAATTTTTTCGAGCAGTCTAGTCTGCGGTTTATGACAAAGTCCCATCAAGACGGTGCTTCGATCATTATTTTTAATAATTACTGGCATCAAAATGGCGCATTTTCGCTGTAAGTCATTACCTACATCATCATGGAATGTACCTAACATTTTAAAGTCACTCGGTCCTTATTCGCAAGAGGTTTTTGCATTCTTCGTGACAATCATTTTTGGTCGTCCAAAGTTTAATGTTCAAAGAGAATCTGGGTCTTCATACTGTAACAGTTTATAAGTCATCTGCTTAAACTAGGTACTTATCTGTTTATAAAACATGTTTTTTTTATATGTCATAACTCTAGGGTTATGATCTATGTATAAGTAAACAATACAAAAAGTCTAAGAATATGTGGTCCAAAAATAGTTTCGAAGTTATCATCAATCATAATTAATTTATCTCGATGTAATTCATTGATAAATACCTACGAGTACCTAAATTATTTTCATTCATAATTTTATTTAAGCTAAGAAATACGATGTTGTCATATTTCATGTAAGGGTTTATATTAATAATCGTGACTGTCCAATTATTTTGTATGAAAAGTTAAAACAAAAAATAATAATTTTAAAAATGATTCAAATGCCTGTTTAGTTTTTGATACGGTCTATTTCATACCCTAGAGTTAAGGCATATAATTATAATGATAAATAGAGCTAAGATTTGAAGATTCTACCCGTAAAGGAGTGTAATGTGGGTTCAACATTTGTATTAAGAAATCATAAAAGATAGATGGCTGTTATTTTAGTACGTTTATGACTTCCACGCGAACAAGGTCGCGGACAGAAGCTAGTCAGTTGTCTAGAGTTTCCTAATTTTTATCACTTTATTGATACCTTAGGTATCTATACTCCTTTTCGTTAGTCATTTGAAGTTACCCGAGGAAAAAGACACCAATAATTAGATGTTAGCACTCACTTACCTAAAGTCATTGAGCGTAAAGTAAGCAGAAATGCTCTTAGAGATGCATTATTGCGTATAAAAAAGATACAAGAGCCCCTGTGGTCAAACATTAGTGTCGGCAAAGTATATACCTCAGTCGCAATTCAAAATATTTCTGCATGGTGCAAAATCGTGGCCTTGGGATGTTTACCCATGGACATCAAGAGTCCTGCTATCTCTTTTTAGTCGGCTTTTTACTGACAATAATAATTTAGACTACGCTATCCTAAAACGTAAGGTAGATTTGTTTGTGTCTAGGCACAACTATGACATAAACTTTTCAGTATCCAGCAACACTAATTCAATTATGTGTTTTTGAGAGAAAACAATCTGTACTGAGCATAAAGCATTTTCTGACTATCAGGGTCGTATCCCACGGGCCTGCGGGCGGTGAGCAATGGGTAGCTCACCGAGCGATCAGGACCAGGCCCGTGCCGGACGGCGCGTACTTACATATTCCACGCGCGCCTCAAAGAGATGTCAGCATATGAAGGGGCCCGTTACGACCAAGCCTGCCGGGTAAGCAGGATTGTCCAAAAGGGTTACCGCTAATCCGGAATATAAAGGGTTAAGGAACATCATCAAATAGCTTCTCCCGCGGAGGAGCGGGATGTCTGACTTTTACTGACTAAAACCCAACCGAGTTCCTTCCTTGCTGCCTGGGCCAGGGACCTAAGTGACTTATGTTTATATAGATGAGAAACATCTTGTAATATTTAAACACAATTAATCTCTACAAGCGCCCCTTCATCCGGCAAGCTTAAGCTCAGGTAGTAAGGCTTTAGGTTAGGGGACATTTAGGTGGTACAAATGTGGTGAAAAATTGATCACATTTTTCAAATATCCAATATTTATCAAAAAATATTTGCTTGACAAATCGATTTGACCCTTAAAAGGTAACTGCAAACCACGGTATCATGTTCAGATAACATTTAATAACAATGATATGAAAAATTGCCGGCAATTATGGGGAAATAATAACGCGTTTTGTATACCACCTATGTTGTTTTTTTTGCATGCGCTTGCGACTCGCAAAAATGCAGATTACGTCGCCGTGATCACATAACGGTTCGCGGTATAAACGTTCATCTTTTTAGTAACTGTCGCGAGACTTCCTCACCACGATCTGTTTTCCATGACTTAAGTGATTTTTAATCTTAAAACATGACAGATCGTGCCTCCGAGGTTGCGTATCTTGGTGGCCTATGTGTGTCAAATCGGCTATTTATAGTATTACGATGTTTTATTTTATTTAAGAATAACGTACGAGGTCCAATTTGTCAAATGCTGGTCGCAGCGTAACGGGAATTATTACCATTGTCGCGTGTCATGTCAATTTAGTCGTTAGCCTAAATTCGAGACTTATTTTTGTTTTACTTTTAAATGTTTTTTTTTTCATCCTGATTTTTAGAGCCATTAATTATAGAGCAATAAAGCAGTCAACACTAAATTCTCAGTGACTTATGAGCTGGTATGTGTGAACATTTAACACGATGCATGTAAAAAAACATGTATTTTTTATGGATTTTTTAAAATTTATATTACAGGTTTAAAACACCGTATTTTTTATCCATAAAAAATAATTCACAAAAATTATAGCTTACCAAGACTACCTTTAGTTTTGAATAGTAGCCTTGAATGCTGCAAAGAGCAAACTTGAAACACAGTAAGTCATGCCAAGGGAACACGTAATAGTAACCAGACTACTACTACTACAAAACAGACTGCAATCACTTATCTCTCTCTGTGCTATCGGCCAAACTTTTCCTGGTTTCTTTTCAGGACTTATGGAATGAAAGAAAGGTCCTGTCCCAGCGCCACGCCACCGTCAACTATTATTATTGTGTATCGTGTAATTTTGAAGCGAAGCTTAGGAGAACCAAGATAACCCACACATCCCGAAAAATTGGTGGCAGTGAGTAGAGCATTGCTAGCGGAACAGAGACTGCTGATGGGGCCCAACGATTCTGGAGTGGCAACCGCGTATCTGAAGACGTAGAGGTGGAGCGATGAGCTGATGAAAGCCGCCGGAATCCACTGCAAGCGAGAAGTAGAGAACTGGTTGTAGTGGCGTTGCTTGGGGTAGGTCTATAGCCTATGTCCAGCTGTGGATATCTATCAGCTGAAATAATGGGATAATAATAGGTTGGTATTACCTATAATTATATTTATTTGGACATTATTTTTAGAGGAACTCGTGGCTAAGTAGTAACAGCCGCACAGGTCGATCCACCATGTTAAGCTACGATTGCCGGGTTTGGCCGTGTTTGGGTGACCATCTTTATATACCGAGACTCCTCCGTGACTCGGAAAGCACGTTAAGCCGTTGGTCCCGGCGTATTTGTGCATCTTTGACAGTCGTTACGGGTCGTCAGAAGCCCGAATAACTGACAGCCAGTCAACGACCAATGGTCGTTGCAGCCAGTCTTCACAAGGGGTATCGTATTGCCCAGTTACTGGATTGTGGAGGTCAGATAGGCAGTCGCTCCATGTAAAATACTGGTATTCAGCTGCATCCGGTAAGTCTGGAAGCCGACTCAAACATAGTTGGGAAAAGGCTAGGCAGACGATGATTATTTTTAGAACACCATCCGCTGTCAGGAATAGACCTCTTCCGAGCATCGCAACAACGACCGGTCCTGCCGTACCTTCGTCCAGCGTTCATTATGGTAAATAATAGGTCCATAGTACGTGTATCATAATCTCAGTACGAGCACAGCTGTTGGCTTATACTAATTCTTCTATAATCATATTCATAGGCATGTCAGTTTATGATATTATGTTTGACTTAGCAATCTCGTGACTACATATTCACTTGTTTAAAGGATGATTACAAATTACTGTTGCATGATTTGTAATCGTGTTTTGTTATGCACGTTGGATCAATTTTATGTGACGTCATAAGCTGAGCTAGAAGCTGAAGTGGGTTTCAGAAAGAAAACCTGCTTTATTTACACTGATCCCTTATTTGTTGGTATCGTATTAAGTGGGGTATCGGTATCAAGTCAAGCAAAACGAAGGATATCATTGGGGTCTTATTCGTATTTACGTATCTACATCATATACCTATTTATGTTAAAAAAACCCGGTCTTGGCCAAGGGATTTTTTTTTAACAGTGGAGTCAGAATTACACTAACTATAATATTATACATATATTATAATATATTATTATGCAGGCGCTTTACTTTGTGTGTTTAATTTAATTGCCACTGCTCTCAAAACGGTGAAGGAAAACATCGTGAGGAAACTGGCATGTCTTGGAACCAAAAATTTGAAGACTTGTGACATCCGCCAACCCGCTCTGCGCCCGCGGGATGGTTTATGGCCCACTCCCTCTCTTAGAGAGGAGGCCTGTTTCCCAGCAGTGGGAACATTATGGCGTGATTATGTATTTTGTACTTCATATGCTGGTCAAAGGCTTGCCCCAAGCATCAATTCATTGACAGCCAACCCGTAAAAATCTCACCTTCATGGTGAGATTTTTACAGAATAGGTCGGCTGTGGTAGGTAGTGAGTTGTAATTCCACCTCATGCTAGGGATTATGACCATAGAAGACTCACTTCAAGCTCTCTTCACTTTAGCTAGCACGGTGATATATTTACAGAATAGAATACTGTAGTGATGTTTTGTAAAAATCACACCTTCATGGTGAGATTTTTATAGAATAGGTCGGCTCTGGTAGGTAGTGAGTTGTAATTCCACCTCATGCTAGGGATTATGACCATAGAAGACTCACTTCAAGCTCTCTTCACTTTAGCTAGCACGGTGATATATTTACAAAATAGAATACTGTAGTGATGTTTTGTAAAAATCACACCTTCATGGTGAGATTTTTATAGAATAGGTCGGCTCTGGTAGGTAGTGAGTTGTAATTCCACCTCATGCTAGGGATTATGACCATAGAAGACTCACTTCAAGCTCTCTTCACTTTAGCTAGCACGGTGATATATTTACAAAATAGAATACTGTAGTGATGTTTTGTAAAAATCACACCTTCATGGTGAGATTTTTACAGAATAGTTCGGCTCTGGTAGGTAGTGAGTTGTAATTCCACCTCATGCTAGGGATTATGACCATGGAAGACTCACTTCAAGCTCTCTTCACTTTAGCTAGCACGGTGATATATTTACAAAATAGAATACTGTAGTGATGTTTTGTAAAAATCACACCTTCATGGTGAGATTTTTACAGAATAGGTCGGCTCTGGTAGGTAGTGAGTTGTAATTCCACCTCATGCTAGGGATTATGACCATGGAAGACTCACTTCAAGCTCTCTTCACCTTAGCTAGCACGGTGATATATTTACAGAATAGCATATACAGAATAGAATACTGTGGTGATGTTCTGTAAAAATCACACCGTGAAAATGGAGGTGAAGTGAGTTTAAAGTGAGCTGAATAGGTGGATCAACAGCTCACTTCATCTAAGTTATCACGGTGAGATATTTACAATAGAGCAGTACAGGTCTTCTGCTTCTCACACACAGTACTTTCCCGCGATTTTCTTGCTACCGGACTGGACCGGAGATAACTGGAGATATTTGATGAATTGTATTGTATAATAAATAAAAACTTTATAAATTACCTTTCTCTCCCTTTATAAATTAAAAAAATAAATAACTCTCCTAAAAAATCTTTGACGCCGCGCATTTCTTTACTGGTTGCATAATTTTAGCTTAGCTTCGTAATCCCCGCTGAGTTGACAATGTACAAACGTTTATCAGATAAATTGCGACTTTATCACATTTAAATGATAATAAGCTGGTAAGGTCAGTGATCATTCCGTTTTTAATACTTTTATAACCGTAATACTTGTAATGCCTTCAGAGAGAAATGTTTCTGATGTTCATTGATGACGTTATCAAACGTTACAAACGATATGCCATCGAATTGGTAGTCCGAGGGAACTGCCGATTCGATGAAATATCGATTTGCAGTTCCGAAATAATCACTCGTCATTTTGGGTGATGATTTCAAAGCGTAATTAATTATCGTCATTTTACACTAAACACTAGGATAGCTGTGACAGAATCAATTGCAATCAATATCTAGGTCTATTGGCGCAGTAGTTAATTGGCTGTTATTTACCCTACGTGTTCCAGGTTCTGGAGGATCCCTGGAGGACCCTACGTGTTCCAGGATTTCTGCACGAAACTGACGGCTCACGTTGTTGGTTAAAAGCTTTTCGGTACCGACAGACCGATGTCTGAGAGATATTTCTCAACAGCATGTGAAGCTAAATCAGTGGCCCATGGACAGCATAAAAACTCTGACACCAGGTTAATCACTAACCACACGAAAGGAAGAAGAGTACACTGATTCGGTGTTTTATATTTACTTACCTATTATATGAGAACAGGTCATGCCATTGCAAAAATATTAGCCGGTCAGAATAATGCTATTGCTATTGCAGCTGACTACCCAACTTGCATTGGACGTATAATTATGGCAATTATGTAGCACCGACCCTTGGGGCTATTTTAATGCGCAGTGCACAGCAAGAAAGCATTGGAAATTGGTGCTGTGGTTCAGTTTTAAATATTATATTTATGAATAGAATGCCTATGTCATAAAGTCCCGCCTCTTTTTTTTTCACTACAAAGCAACAAACATAGATCATAAGAAACTAGATACCATTATTATTATATGCGAATAGTTTATTTGATTATTTTAGTTTTACTATCTTACTTTTTAAAATTATTTTTCAACAACGTACATATTTTTATATTCTTACATTTTTACTCTTATTCACTCATAACTAATTTTTACTTTTTTTTTCTTACTTCTTACTAATAATAAAAAAATAAATCTTACTATAAATGCAAAAGTTTGGATGGATATGAGTGTGGAATTGTGGATTTATGTTTGTTACTTAATCACGCCGGAATGGCTGAACGGATCTAGATGAAACGGTTAATTTGCCATAAGGACATAGTTAGTAAATAAATTCAAGAAGTATTCGTTCAGGCTGTAGCACAGACTACAAGGAAATGTAGTTACGTACCTACTACTGTAACAAACTTGCAGCTTTTCCTTCTAGTAAAATAGTCGTGCAATTAAGTTATTACCATCTTATTATTTTATACGTACTTGTCTATTAATTAAATCTACAGTGTATTGTGGTACAAAATACCCACATTGTTCTTCAATCTACTATAAAAAAAACCCTTGAACTTCAATTAATTGGATCTCCATCTAGAAATTTCTAAGATATGAGATCATTGTGCATAAAAAATAACACAAAATATTTTAGTCTTAACATAACTTAACTTTCCTTGATCAAAACGAAGTAAGCGCCCTTTCCACAAAAAAAGCTACTGGTTGTTTAAACTCATTATAATCCCATACTAGAACGATGACAGTGCACACAAACCGAATCGGTAATCACTATTTAATCGAGATCGCTTTAGATGTACTCACTTACACAGGTTGTAATCGTAAAAAACAAAACACTAGCGGAGCCCCCACAACGGATGATCATGACGCGTTTAATAGTGTCGATAAGAGTGCCAAGTGTATCATATGTGCTGCCCATACGCATGTATAAGAGGCTGGGGTACCGCGCCGCGCATCCTCACACAGCCTTATACAGCCTTGCTGAGACCTTGCTCGCCACGCAAGGACGATTGCAGCCCCTACGAACACTAGCCATTTTCACAACGACTCCTAGCCGAGAAGCTCACTTCGAGAACGATCTTTTTTTTTAAATTTAACGCTAGTTTTGATTATTCGGTAACAGAATAAGACTGAACGTTACAGTGTCTGTGATATTACTGAATAGTGCTGAAGGATATTTCGGGTGAGTACCAGTGAAAATATTTTATCTAAAAATATTATAGAGATTACAGTTGTTTTTTACCTTATTGAAAACGGGGAAAGCCTAAATGTATTTAAATAAACGTAATAAATAAAGAACAGTAATATTATATTTTTTAGTAATTTATATTTTCTTTCTTTCTTTCTACTTCTAATATAATAAGTATTTATTTACCAAATAAGGAACTTAGCCTCAATAAAACAAAATGTTTTCACTTTGCACTTTCTGTGTTTTTTTTTACACAGAAAGTGCAATCGCGTTGAAGTCTAAATAAGGGGCAATCGTTAACAGCGGACAGATTAATATTATACTCTCGAATAACGAAATAATATTTTTATTTTAATTGACGTATCTTAAACATCGATTCTTATCGCAATTAAGGTTTTTTATCCCGTTAAGAAGTGATTGAACACGGTAAAAGGACATGCAGGATATTTGAAAATTGTTCGAAGAGTAGGCTGTTCCATTATGCATGCATGCATCGGTCGTGACGAAGGGTTTTGTAGCAAAAGCGATTTATCGCACAATGTTACTGGTCGAAAACAATTTGGGTAAATACTACAGTGGTATCTCAACGGAACTTGATATTTGAAATCAGAATTTCTTGATTGCACGAATCAGAAAGGACATTACTTTTTTTACGATTTCTTTCTGTAAATATTTTTAGGTGCAACCTACAAAAAAGTACATAATGTGTGTAAATAACTTTCTAATTCCGATTATTTTAATAGGTAGTAAGTTCTAACATACTTCTGATACTATTTACTATTGTGTTTAAAATCCTACCAAAGTTGGTGAGGTCAAAAACGCTATTGACACTTTCTTGTTTAAAAATAGCCGTAATTGAGAGGCTCACCTCAAAAAATAACACTAGTATAGTCTTACTGCGTACAATAGGAACCCAGCTGATGGTTTAAAAAAAATATTATCGACACAACGCTTCGGCGATTCCAAGACAAAGTGTGATAACATAAAATAAGCCTTTGTGGTAAAATTTAATCCAAGAGAAAAATCTAATAGGTAGTTATTGTGAGGATAGGGTTACCATCCACCCAGATTTGTCCGGAGATATCCGGCTTTTAGAACCCCGTCCGAACTTAGTCCGTTTTTCTACATAAGGGAATTTTTTAAATAGAAAAAATATATATTTACTGAAAAAATAAATATTTAAAGTAAATTGTCCGGCCTTTTAAAATTTAGAAATGGTAACCCTATGTTAGGCCAACATTGTTAGCAGTGTAGCACAGGGCTTGTAAGAAGATTTGCCGATACGCTGCGCAGGCGCACGGCTCATGCTAATTCGATCGATACTTCGATAGTGACCGCTGGTGTGTACTAGCTAGATAACTAAACTGCTAGTAACGGATGCCTACTATTTTGTTTAGTGGAATTACTCAATAGTTGAAATGTGAGAATTCATACTATTTGGATAAAAGCATGCATACTCCTTTGGAAAAAAACAAGCGTGATAATTAAAATTTATTATATTCGTATTTTAATGGGCATGTTTAAAACCTCGATCTAATTCCTGAGTTTAATACGTTACTTAACATCATTACACCTGTATGTCGTAACCCGGGGGTGGGCAAAGGGGTACCTAAAGCCAGCAGTAGTAAAAACTTAAATTTTTTTGTGAATTATTGCGTGGGTGCTCGATTTTGTCAAAAATATCTTTGTACAGTCGCCAGCACATCTAGTTACCACAAACTGTCAAATTTTCGCAATCGATTTTGAATTTCACTAACATCGTTATAAGGTTTAGAATCATTTGAAGAAATTTTACAGTTTGGTATAACTGGATGCGCTGGCGACCATACATAATTATTAAAACCTGATATTTTTCTCAAACATTAGGTAAGGAAAATAGACGAAGACTAGGTGATAAGCTGTAACAGGATTCCCATTGAAGATCTTACCGGGAACAAACTTGATTGCGATAAAAACAGTCATAAAAAGTTATATAATTACTTATTTACAATTCCTAATCACTACTGATGAGATAAACAATGAATGCTAACAATGGCGTAAAATTTTCCATTGGTTTTTATACTTTTATTATTCCTACCAGATTTTCATGTGTCTTTATTCAATAAACTGTAAGTTCTTTTCAATATTGTTAATGCTAACGATACCGTACTGGCAGTTGTACGTGTTGTTTACACGGTGCCAGTCAATGGGTGCTCAACTGGATTGTCCGAAAATCTTGCCGCTACCCCGGAACATAAAGTGCTAACGAAGGAACTTGAAAGGGTTTTAGTCAGTAAGAGTCTGACACTCCTTTCTGCTCCACCCAGGGCGTGTGGAGTCATTTGAAGATTACCCACCCTCAAAAAAAAAGTCATTGGTTGCTTTGTTTTTATGGTATACCACTAGCAATAAACTTGCAAGGTGTAAATGGAGCTAGAATACCTTCGTAATAATTACTGTATTTACTTAGTGATCCTTATTTTCGTAACTGGTCTTCTGCTATTTATACCATAACAAAATGTCACGCCTTATTATGCCGAAGGGTATAGCAGAGGTGTACTTTTAGCACACCCATATTTCACTAGTTATGTGATATGCGAGCCTTTTGCCATCAACCAGACTCCGGGCTGCTAGATACTGCGAAATTCCACATAGAAAAATCCAATAACACTTTGCCCGACCTAGGATCTATCCTCAAGCTCTCTTGCTATTTATTATAGTAGATATGGTATACTATTTTATGCAACACTTTACGTCTGTGTGTGTTATGAATGAAGTTTTTCACTACAGAGCACAAGTCAAAGTCTATTTACACCTCCGATTTTGGTTTTATTTATTCTAAACATTGTGAAATAACATTTGTAAAACAATACTAATAGATGCCCCCCCCCCCTTGCTTACTTACCCCTTCCTTTTTTTTGGGCTACGGCAATATCTTTGCCAATGCCCGTTTGTGACTTTTTATTTGGCAAAGTAATTGCCAATGCCCAGTTTTAATTTGTCATTTTTTTTTTGCCAATGGCTTAAATATCAATATACTTCATACATTTTGGCGCAACTTTTAAAAAGTGGTTTGGAATTATTTTGCCAATGCTCGCGAAAGGGTTAAAGTTAGAGTGGGAGTTTTTGCTGAGCCTATGGTCTCATGTAGTTTTTCAAATGAGATAAGATCGATGACAACAGCAGATTCATTCTTGAAAAATAAAAAGGTGATCAAGCTACCTGGGTAAGTGGCATGATCACCTTTTTTATTTTAAAGTCTTGGTTATCAGAGATTCTTCAGGTGCTTCCTTACTCTCCTTGGACAGTACAGACCACTGGTCTGTAGCATATATTTTTGTATGTAAATACCCTTTCCGTTACACCCAGTATAGTTTTATAATTATGGTACGGTAACTGATTTCTTCTAGTTAGAACAATGCAATGTTCAGACATGCAAAAAATGCCCGCAAAAACCCAAAGCAGTCATAAATAGTGTAACATCCTGTAATATCTGAAGTAATAGATTAACACAATGGTGAAGTTCGCAATCGAAAACATCGATAAGGTCAGCAAAAAGTAAACTACCAAATTAATGTTAATTCCCAAACGAATTAAATGTTAATTTATATCTTTGGCACAAAAATTCAGATATAAAAATGCCTTAGAAATTTAAAAAAGGAATGAAAAATTTATACATTATTATGTTTATTTCATTTGTTATTATCATGGTTGTAAATTACCCGAAATAAATTAATTTATTATTACTACGTATGGACTAATAAAACACAGATGTTCCAAATCCATATTTTCAAATCAGAAATGATATTAAAAATATTCTTCTAGGCATTCTATTTGAAAAAAAAATACATCTACTTGAACGTGTTCTCTCTATCTTTATCGAATCGCACGTAGTTACACCTCTTCTATGAAGTCCGCTCAGTAATCGTGTGACTATTACGAAGGCACGTGATAAGCGCCATCGTTTCGCCTCATTTGTACACTCGCCATGGCACCAGGATCGTCATGTATGTCACCTTGATGATAGATGTGCAAGTAACAATTGACAATCTGTACTTAGATGTGCAGATGCGTTTATACTTTAGACTAGACGAAGAAGAACTACCTAATATAATTCGTTTTGCCAAGAACAATATTGAGAAAATTTTACTAAAAGAGTATTGTATAGAGCAGGGGTTCCCAAACTTATTTTGTCTGCTGCCACTTTGAGAATATTTTTTTTTAGCGGCCCCATTTTTTCACCTACTTAAAAACCACTATCTAGATGAAATTAAAAATCGACCCCTAAGCCTCTACACAACGCCCCCATTTCTTTCTGGGTCTCATACTGCCCTGCAGCGCGTACAAAGGGAAATCACCCATTTTGGGAAAGGCTGGACTGTAGGGGTAATGATGATGGGGCGAATAAGGAAGGGATCACTGCTACGGCGGCTAATATAAGTAGGTATTATAGATGAGAAGGGCGCACTGCATACACCCCAAATATACTGAAAAAAGGGCTAGACAATATACACTTCAAATAGCAAAATTTACCATTACAATACAAATACAAACAACATAAAAACAAAACTAATTCTAGTAGAACTTGTGACAATGTTTTATTTGTTGATTGTGTTTTGTTTTTATGTTGTTTTCGGCGTTAGTGCTCAGTAGTTTTTGCGTGAAGAAGTAACGAATACAAGCAGAGACATTAAATCACAAACCTTCGCTTTCATAATATTAGTGTGATCATTTTTAATGAAACCGCACAGAGATCTCCGTTCCTGATTTCATTAAAGCATATTTACAGCAGCTGTTTTACTTACATTCTGCAATCAACATAGAAAACACTCGCTAGATCTTAGTGACCAGATAAACAGCTTCCCATTTGATAGTTTTACGTACGTGCATTTATTTAACTTGTTATAACAACCGGATGATGGTACAAAAAACCACTTGGTCCTTGTAGCTTGGAATCTAGACTCAACCTATTTTAGCTTTGAAAAAGTTTGTATATATAAGTTTGTATATAGTCATGTTGAACCGATAAAGCGATTTCGACCACATTTTTAAACTTATCTTGCGAATAAATGCAGAAATAATGTCAGTTTCTTCGTCAGAAAACTGACAGACGTCAATAATTTTACTCCACGGATAAAAGGTTCTAAAACTTCGGTCCTATAATAATATCATAATTTCAGTAGCGTATAATTTCGTATAGCATAATTTCGAAAGAGGTCCCGTGTTTTCCGCATCCAGCGGAGTCCTATACTCATTCTATGATTAGTATAGTCTTACATTTTTGTAGTAGGTACAACTTGTATTATAAGAACATCCATGCTATTGTCAATTTTTTAATAACAATACTAATTAATTAGAAGATTCCATACAAAACTACTGAAATTGTAGGTTCCTTCAATGATTCGACAACAATCTTTATATATCGGGTTGCAAATAAAAAACTATTTCCTCTGTGAGGGATGAATCACACTTCTGTGATTTGTTACTCGATATCACTGAATAAGTAATATAAAACCTACATAGTTGCATAGGTTCATAAACCAGACATAGATATGTACCTAAGTAAGTACCGGTATCAGAGAAGTAAAAGAAACTTGTTACAAGAACGCTTACATTAAAATATTAAATAGAATACATCGTCCAAGAAACCCTTTGCAAACAGGACTTATCTTTTACAGGCCATATTTGTCGATCTTTTTCTTTTATTTTATCCGAGATACTCTTGAGCATTTTGTATTTTCTTATCTCTTACAAAGAGACATTGTAGAAATTTACTAAGAAATTTCTAGCATTGAGAATAATTATTATGTTTCACAATGTCGAAAGCTTTCCTTAAATCCGAATATAGAAATTTTATGCCAATGTTTGGATGTATGGACTTAGATTCGAAAATCAAAAACACTAGTTTTCATATTTAAAAAAAATACGCTATCCTGACCAACCACAAAATTAAACATAATTAAACTACAACATAATACGTAACCAACTTATTAAACAACGTATCAAACCTAATACAACAAATCATCTGTTATTAAAGTATCAAGTTATAATCAAGATGCGATCTAAGCATTGAATTATACTACGAATCAAAATATCAAGTATCAAAGATGATTAATCGTATCTTTAATCGGCATACCGATGGCTTGGTTTTATCTTCAGCCATTTTATTTTATAACAGGTGCAATTCCGTACGATGCAGAATTGCATAAACAAGTACTGCATTTTATTTATTTTTAAGTCTATGGTAAGCACAATGTTTTCGTTGGAGCGTACAATAAAACCTGCAAGACGTAATAGGATCTCGTCAATAGTGTAAACCAGTTCGGTCCTGAGTTATTGAACCACATTGAACTTGCACCTAGACTATTTATTTTATTTATCACATAAAGTAGGTACCCGCACTCGTTTTATGACTGTAAATATTTTAAGAATAATAATATTTGATACTCATTCTAACAGCCGCGCCGGTCGATCTATCAGGTTAAGCTACGCTTGCCGTGTTGGCCGTGGATGGGTGACCATCTTTACATACCGAGACTCCACCGTGCCTCGGAAAGCACGTTAAGCCGTTGGTCCCGACTGTCATTTGTGCACCTTTGACAGTCGTTACGGGTCATCAGAAGCCCAAAAATCTGACAGCCAGTCTTACCAAGGGGTATCGTATTGCCCAGTTACTGGGTTGTGGAGGTCAGATAGGCAGTCGCTCCATGTAAAATACTGGTATTCAGCTGCATCCGGTTAGACTGGAAGCCGACCTTTTCTCAACATAGTTGGGAAAAGGCTAGGCAGATGATGATGAATATTTGATACTCTGTGTAAAACCATAATCCAAAACGTCGTTCAACATTTGTTTTACTCAGCCTCGATTAAACTCAAAGTAGTTAGATAAATAATGGCCAAGCATCATTCTGCAGTTCATGATAATGTACCGTAAAATGTTCACATTTGTCCAATTATCACATCTTTCAGTAGAGCATTTACAAAGTATGTAGGAATTTATGTTACTCGACCCATAAGTCTGCTGTAACTGTTCTTAGACAAACAAATATTCAGAAGTGCGAATTTTCGTCAGCAACTGGTTTAGAGGATATGGACAATTAAAATAAAACATTATTAAAATTTGACAACTATGCGAGATGTTCCTAGGTTCCTACCTACTTAGATTTATAATATGGATGTATTGTTAGCCATTAACAAGTATTTTCGAATTGGCAAACTTAAACATAAAGCTTTTGAGTTGTCAAGAGGGCAAATTACGAAATAAGGTACTTTTCTGAGCTCATTATTAAGCATGCTGAATGCGCTCTTTATTTGCGATTTTTTGCTGGATGCTGCTAATCGGCCCAAAATGAAAAAGTTCATAATTATCTATATCTTCTCCAAGTATCTGTTTGTAATTACCAACAGCTTTCACTAAATGCATAGGAAAGTATATACGGTACAGAGGCCAGCACATCAAGTTACCACAATCTGTCAAATTTCTTTGATAGTATTTCAACTTTATTGCAAAGACATAAGGTTCATTTTTAATTGAGAAAATTTGACAGTTAGGGACAGCTTGATGTGCTGGCGTCTGTACATAAAACAAAAAAAAACTATTTATAAAAAAAATATCAGTCTGTCTGTTTGTTCCGCCTAATCTCCTAAACGGCTGGATCGATTGTGACAGCACTTTCACTAACCTATAACTGATGTTTTAAGGAGTAACATAGGTGAATTACGAATCGTAAGAAATTTAAAGAATTAAGGACCACGTGGGCGAAGCCGCAGGTTGTGGCTAGTAGGAAATAATTTATTGTTCCCAGTAATCAATCAACAACACGACTTCAATAATAAACAATACTTACACACGTTTAGCTTGTATCTGATCTACAAAATCATCACATATGAATATAATATATTGTTTGTCTCGATCTGAATCCAATTCATTTTTTGCTCCCTATGCAAAGTATTTCTTTGACGAGATGATCTAAATAAGTGAAGCTGTAACGTCGGGCTATTGTGTAGACGTCAATGTACGAGACATCGGAGTGTTCGTAAGAAATGGTCCTTGCCCTGATGGTATTTGAAGATTCAATCAAATAAACGCGCCTCGACTGCTGGAAACTCAAAGGCGCAGCAGAATGGTCCTGTTTGGTAACAAAAAACCACGATTGCCAATAATTATTATTAGTTTACCATGCATGGTGTCGTAACTATGTCATTCATTATTATATCGTAGTTGTAGAGATCTTTATATATTTAAGAGATTTTTGCCCACATATGTATGTGACGATAACATCCCATTGTGCTTTTAAAAATAACTAATTACTCCTCACCTAAATAAACTAATCCCTTTATCCATTCTATTCATTCTATTATTGACGACACGGTTGGCGCAGTGGTTGAGCGATTGACTGCTGCGCACTATGTCGCGGGTTCGGTTCCCGCACGGAACAAATATTTGTATGACCTGCAAGTATTTGTTACGAGTCTGGGTGTTTTTCTATCTATAATATGTATGTATACAAAAAAAATGTATATAAGTAGTATATCAGCCATCTCGTTACCATAACACAAGCATTAGGTTGCTTAGCTTGGGACGATATGGCGCTGTGTGAAATGTCCAAGGATATTATTATTATTATTCAAAAGTCTAAATGTTTTGTATGTTCCTCCTCTTTAAAGCACCTACCAACTTATGTCTTCACCACCCTTGGTTGACTGGGAGAGAATGCCTAAGGCATTAAGTCCGCCTTTATACCTTTATTGTGTGCGAAAAGTAAGTAATAAATAAAACTTAATGTAAATAAAAAGTAGGTATATAACAGTTCTGCTGCTTCAGAAGTAGAGAATTTCTTTCAGCAGGCTTATCCAAAAGGGTTACCGCTACTCCGGAACATAAAGGGCTAGGGAAGGAACATGTATGGGTTTTAGTCGGTGAGAGTCTGACGCTCCCTTCCGCTCCACTCACAGCGGGAGGGATCATTTGATGATTTAATATCCTACAAAGGTTAATGTCGAAGTTCACATTGTAAGGGTATGCCATTATTTAGACAAAAAGTCGGTCAACGAATATTTACGGATTCAAAGCGCCGTAACAACCGCAAACAAAGATTACAATGTATTCGGCACATTTGGCAGGCCCGCCAAGTGGGTTCCCTCTCAAGTTCAATGCCAAGAATCCGTTTGATCTTCCTCAATAACACTATATAATGATACTATTCTGAACGCGAAGTTTGTTGTCCTTTTGGCATCAATGAATTGAGAGCGTCATACCTACATTCTTGTCGGTTCAAGAATGCCGACAAATTCTGATCCAGATTGATGGATTCTGGCATGCCCGGTGACAATGGATCGTTAGGGAAATGTATCATCTGGCCGTATGATGATCATCGTCGTAATATTGCTCAAAAGAGACTCCATAATGTTATCCGGCGCACCCTCCGCAATTTAAGCCCGTATCTAACCTTGCTAACATAGCAATCTTTTTACCAACATATGATCTATAGTCGCATTAAATCATATCGAAACTCCTTTTTTTATGGTAATAATAAATACTTATCTATTAGCTTTTTGAACATTAAATCAATCATTGTAGAAAAAGAATAGCATTTATCTCATGTCAAAGGACAATGCGTAACAGTAAAAGAATGAACGGGACCTATAGACCACAGGTGACAGGGTACTGAACTACACTGACTAACGACGCGAGATAAAGGTGCGCTTGCGCTGATCGTGTAAGTACTGTCTGCATCAAAAGTTGATGAATTAAAAAAGTATTTAGGGAGATTAAAATAAATTATCAGTTATTTATCAAGTTTGTCATCCACATAATTATAAGTCTATTGGGCTAATGATGACGAAGAAGTTTTTATTCATAATGAAACCTATAAAGATGAATTGCTTACTTTGTTGCTGACTGTACTTAAACATGTTTAACGAGTGCGTCATCAATAGATACATATCAGTCATCAGTATTGAGGTTCTTATTAACAACAATGGTTGGAGATGATTTGGCGAAATATTGACGAGCTGATAACTTTATCGATCTTTTTACTTTTAAATATCATTCTTTTATTTCCTATGACTGTTGACCTGCAGACGAGTTACAATCGCCGTATTTGTTGCTACCGAAAAAAAACAGTAAGTACAGACGCCAGCATATCAAGCTATCCCTAACTGTCAAATTTTCTCAATTAAAAATGAACCTTATGTCTTTGCAATAAAGTTGAGATACTATCAAAGAAATTTGACAGATTGTGGTAACTTGATGTGCTGGCCTTTGTACTAGCCTTTGCCCGCGGTTGAGCCCTCGTGGGTGTCGGATATCATCCCACTGGAACGTGCTACCGGGACCTATGTAACATACAGACAGACAGAGTTACTTACAAACCTATAATATTATGTTATGGATACTTTTTGCAGCTTCATATTCTAATGTGACTGCCGTAATTGGATTATTTTTAATTTTTAATTCCACTTATAGGCAAGAAAATGACTTCGGCATACAGTAAAGGACAAGCTGAATGAACAACAATTGCTTTGCATGCGACTACGCACTTTTTTGACGATGCATCTCCGTTGTTCCAGATGTAATTAAACGGCACCGTATATATGAGGCTTTACTGCGGATGAAGTGTAAATACTATTTTGTTTATTCTCAAAAAACCAAAGTCTTAAATGTGCACGGAAATTGTCTATCAATCAAATCTATACTCCTCGTAGTATTTAAAAACATGAAGTCATTTTAAACTGTGTGAAGTTTACAAAACTAGAGTATGCATTATGATTTTGTAATTAGATCATTAGCATTTTAGTTTTTAGTAAAAAATTATGACGGCCGAATCTGGTCAGTCAATTCACGTCTAGTTTATTTATAAAAACTACATAACTGACTGTTGTTTAGAACTGTAAAAAAAGTATTTATTTCCTTACTAATGATATAACTATTGTTGAAGGTTATGTAGAGCGGTCAATAGCTACACAGTTAAAGAACTTTAATTACATAATATCTATACTATATACTATATATAATATTATAAAGAGGAAAACTTTGTTTGTTTGTTTGGTTGTAATGAATAGGCTCAAAAACTACTGGACCGATTTTAAAAATTCTTTCACCGTTGGAAAGCTTAGTTTTCTAGGGGTAACATAGGCTACTTTTTATTCCGGGAAAAATAACGGGTCCCACGGGAAAGACCACGGGAGCGAAGCCGCGGGCAAAGTGCTAGTATTTCAATATAAAAATAAATAACAGTAAGTTAAGCAACTTTACCACACAAAGTAAAGTTGCTTAACTTACTGTTATTTATTTTTATTTCACCATCACTCAAAACGGTGATGGCAAATATCGTGAGGAAACCGGCATATCCTAGAATCAATAGTTTTACTTCTATGACATGTGACAACTACCAACCCACATTGGCTCCACGTGGTGAATTACAGCCTATTTCGCTCTCATCAGGAGGAGCTTGTGTTCCAGCAGTGGGAACATGATAGATTGGTTATGCTATGCAGTAATACGTTACACTACTTAAATAACTCGAAAAGTTGTCAAAATAAGGGCATAACTACTAAGACCACGGACTAGCGAAGAGGTCGTGAGTTTGACATCGTTACTCTACATACAGGTTACCCACACCTAAATGCACCATAAAAATGAACATACTCAAATGCCTATCACGGCAGGGTCTTTGCTGTGATAATGGTATTTCTAACTTAAGTTTCTGTAATTAATGAGCCTATAAATCTATTGAAGGGAATCACTAAAGTTCACGTGTTTGAATGTCGAAATAAATTAGTTAGGCATAGTTATAAATTATTTCTATTATACCTTTTTTTGAGGGTGGAAAATCATCAAATGACTCCTCCCGCTCTGCTCTGGGTGGAGTGGAAGGGAGTGTCAGGCTCTTACTGAGGAATACCCATCCATGTTCCTTCCTTAGCTCTTTATGTTCTGGGGTAGCGGTAACCCTTTTGGACAATCCCGCTTACCATTTCATTTATACCTTAACGCCATAATGAATCGTCAATAATCACTTATAATGACGGTAGTACAGTACACACCCCAAAATGTTAACGAGAGAAAAACATTTTTTTTCCATACGCCAAGACAGTGGTGGTCCCTACTTAAATTCTAAAATTAGTGACAACACCCGAATTACCAGCTTAAATGGGCCAAGATTATGATTTACATAATTTTTGTTTCAAAGTTAATCTGGGTTCAAAATTGTCCTTGATTTATGCTAAAATATCTTCGTCAGATATGTTCTTTGTTGTGCTGTGACAGGGCCATTGAACTGCTTTATAATCCTCAGATATAATTACGCTAAGATTGCTATCAGACACCGCACTAAATGAGGATGTTTTGTTTCTTATGAGGAGAGCGAAACAACTAAGTTTTTTGTCCTACCAAATTAAGCTACTTATTAACGCTTTGTTTTATAATAGTTACCAACGGATGTTACGCATATGGCATTAGTTTTATTACGTCTTAAACTGTAAAAAGTTAAGGACGGTTACGGACAATTATGATTTTAGCCATGTATGATGTATGTATGTGATGGTTCAAACTAAGTTCAGTTTATTCCATTTTAATTTTATTTATACAACACAAAAATAAACCTTACTTTTATTTATGCACATAATATTTACATACCTAAAAAGACTTAAAATATTTTAATAACTGTGTACAAGTATATAAAACGGGAGGAAAATCAAAGGGCATCAAAAAATTCGTCTACTTTCGGGAACTTTTCCTGTTGACAGCGATTGTTCCCAAAAGGCTGGCAGCATTGCCACGTTGTATGGCAATGCTGATTCTACATACCTACTTTACAATCTGCTATAACGCAGGGCCTCCACTTTTTGTTAGGATTCCGATTCCGAAGGAAGCCAAACGGAATTATATTACAACGCATCCACTGTCCGTTTCCGCCCACGTCCGTCTGTCTGTCGCCAACAGTAGTAAAATGATCGCCCTAATAAGTATTTAAAATTTTCATTCAAATCATTGAAGTTGGTAAGGAACCTGCGCATGTTATTTTGTACGTAGAGCTATCCTAAAGAAGGAAAAAAATGCAATCATGGGTAATCGAAGTGTTTTGTAACTTAGTAATTGACTGCTGTAATTAATTTCGATCACCATTAATCAAAATTATTTTAATAGAAACTAAAAAAAAATAATAGCTGTGCACGGATTACATACAATTTCTAGTTTTATACACGTTACTGAGCAAAGAAAATAATTTGCATCTGTTTTTTCTAAGCATTGAAGTAACAGAAATAATGTTTTAATTCGTGCCATGATTGCATGTTATTAGATCTAATGGACCGAATATTCCTCAGGTCAATGCCTTCGGCCAGAAGTTATAATTTTTGCCGTTTATGCGAAAATTATACTATAAAATAAATAAGGCATGTTCTCCATCTTACTCATTGATGAGACTTAATGACGGAGTGAACGGTTCGTGATTAATTTTTATTCTGTTTGTGGAGTATTTTACGACATTTTTTCCAATAAATCTTTATGGAATTTACCGTTTATTATAAACTATGACACGGTTTAAATTTAAGATGATTTGCTAAAACAATCGCGTGAATTATTTTATTTTGATGTCTTTTCACGTAAATCAAGTTTGTGTTACTTTCGGTTTATTATTTATATACTGTACTTATAATTCTTGTGATTTATTGTAATGGTTACTGTTTTAGTCCATAATGTACTATGTAAAAAAAAACAGAGCACCATTTTACATTTAGCATACTGCAACTCGGCTTAGCATTACATTCGACTTTATTACATCAGACAGTAAGTACATTTCAGGCAATCTCGAAACTTTCAGAGTTTAGTTTAGGCATACTTTACAACTTTGACACATTGCTTCATTACGAACATTTTAACTTGCAATAACTTATGAGATTTTTGTATAACCACGTCATCTTTGATAGGTGAACGACATTATTGAAAAAACTTAAGAAAATCAAGTTCTTGCTGCAATTAGCGGTAATAAAGTTTATGGTCTATTATTAAAAATTGGATACCAATGAACTCCTATTATTAATGTTTTTCTAACACAAACGTGGGATGGTTAAAAATAAAGTAAACAAAATAAGTGTTACTTTATGTGTGACGTTTTCCTTCTGTAGGTGTAGGTCGGGAGTGTTTGCAAATAAATGTAATTTATCTTTGTGAGAGTTAGGATCGCGTCACAATAAATAATTTTACAATTTACTTAGTATAAAAAAATCAACAATTAATTTAAATAGATAGTAATTAAATTAATTCTATTTATTTATTATTAATAAGTAGAAACAATAATTATCTTCTTTGGCAAACATTAGGCTTACGTATTAAAAACAATAAATCATATAGGTGGTGGTGAGCGGCTCGTGGTAAACTTATAACAGCCGGTTTATCGAAGATTAAGCTACGCTTGCCATATTTACTTCGTGGATGGGTGACCATCCATTACATATCGAGACGCCTCTGGGCCTCGAGAAATATCTACGTTAAACCACTGGTTCCGGCTGTCATTCGTAGATCTTTATCAGTCTTTACGAGTTTAAGAAACCTAAAAGTCTGAAAACCAGTCTTACCATGTAGTATCATGTTACCCAGTAACTGAGTTATAGGTACTAAACGTCAGATAGGCAGTCGTTCCATGTAAAATACTGAGATTCAGCTGTATCCGGTTATACCTACTGGAAGCCACCTCCAACATAGTTGGGAAAAGGCTAAGCAAATTGACTGGGAGTATTTTCAAATGATAATTACGCAATTTATCAAAATAATTTTTGGCTCCTAAATAAAGCGGAACAATTTGGTTAAAAATAAAGTTGCAGGAACTGATTGAAATACTAATAGATAGGATATCATTTTGGTTTTTTTTCGCTGTCAGGAATTTTAAGTCATTTACAACATTCTTGCAGTTGTTGAACAGTTTCCGTATTTTTATCGTCAGCTTTAAATAAAGTTGCTCCTGACTGTCGCTTAGTGTATTAAAGCATTAAGTTTTTTGCGTAATTTCTTCAGGTGAATTTTAGCAATGTAATTTATCACGATCAATTCATTAACCCCGTTTAAGCCTGTGGAATATGGACGCTCTTGAACGCAGTTTAGTTACGCTGATTGCGTTCAGTTTCATTGGTAAAATATTGGCACAAAATGGTTAACATTAGCATTATAGTAACATTAGGTGCAAGATTTTCATCAAACACAATCTATCAACCATCCTACAAAATTCAGTTAAACATTAATCTTGATTGTTCAATAAAATAATTTAAAATACCTAGTTAGTAAAATCGACGAAGCCGTCCCCAATATAGTTGGGAAAAGGTTGGGCAGATTTTTTATTTAAAAAAATCGTTACACTATAAATTAGAATCAATTTCAATCAAGTCAAGATATTACAACACGCCTGATTTACCTGATGGGTTAAGCAGAGGTGTACCTATAGCACCAAACTGAGGGGTGTGAGTAATATTCTGATTGCAAACTTAATTCAATAGGCAGGTATCAAAAGATGTAAGTAGGTAGGTACTGTAGAGCCTTAGAGTAAAACCTTATGTTGAACATGGCTGGTAATAATCTGACGGCATTCGAACCTTTCAAATAATTTAAATTAGTTAAGGGTTTTTGTACATTCGAGAGTTCGCCGCAGGCGGCGAAGCTTGACAGATGTATTCTTTATAACAAAGTGAAAATATATAATGTGTTAAACTTCTAACGAGTTTACTTCTATAGAATAGAAGCTCTCTATACACACATTACACGCTCTACCACTGAGCCCCCTCAGTAGAAGATCTTCAATCTTCTACAGTACCTACCTGAATTGTTTTGATACAAATGAAGTCAACTTGACCCTGCACCTTGTTCTATTTATCTCCTGCCATTGAACGTTCACAGTCCATATAATTAACACAAAACAATAAGAAAGTGAATAGATTCCAGTAGATATCGTTGTGCAACGATATAACTTCAGAATCGCCGGATGGTCGATACCATCTACGAGCCGTAGTCCGTAACGCGGGTTGCCAAACTAAATGATTTTGTACTGGATTGATTTATTGTGCTTTAACTCCTGTATTGTTTAGGAGAATGGTGTGATTAAGGCTAGAATTCATTGGTATAGGCTGAACGCTGTATAAGGCCGTCTGTTGTCGGTTTATGGCAGGACTAGTCGAGAGGGCTTTGCCCCTCCTGTCCACCGAGGTTTACGCTTAGACAAAGATGTAAGTCCCCTATAAAAATAGGGTCTTCGGAACAAAAAGCAATTACATTTTAAAGGCATTTCACTAATACCTAAAATTTTACAATTTAAAAAAAAACTTGCATATACGTGACAACAACGTAGGCTGCTAGCTCAAGTGGTCATCTGAATAAATACTTTTAAGCCAAAGACTATCAATTAACCTTTATCAAATACCTACCTATGAGTAAAAACTATTCATCTTGGTTCTTAAAAAATAATGTACGGAACGGCGCAGATGTATAAGTAGGTAGGTATGACAGTAATTACTTATCCAAGATAATTGCTGACGAGATTCCTTTGGTAATGATGCTGTGAAGTCATCATAACGATCGCCCGCATGAAAATCGTGATTGCGAGGGAAAATTTACTAGTCTATCGGTTATGGTATCCTAGTACAAATCCGAGTCAAGGCCGGAATAGCGTACTAGACTCAAAAAAGTTACCTGCTTATATTGCTTTTTCCAAGATTGACTTTGTTAAAGAAAACCATTAAACGAGTAAAGACTTACTCTTAACTTTTTAATAGGTAAAGTGAATAATAAGTGTTAGTAAGAGCACATTAATTGTTTTGAGAGTATACTAAGCATTTAAGCATGACATTTATCTGAAAATTTAGTGAAAACATACAAAATATTGTATTGTGGTGCTCAAATGAATACTTGACATATCCGAAGAACAAAAAATTATATATACCGTCCCCTGTCGGTCAATTTCAAGCTTCATATTAAATTATAAACACGTATGTAAAGAATATTTATAAAGATTTAGTTTCACGCATGCATGCTTTTGAAACAGAAATATTACCGTTTAGTACGATGTTGTTAGTAAATTTGAAAAAAAAAACACCTTTGTGGTATCACATCACAAAAACTTTACAGGAAGTTTTTCATGCATAATATTCTCGTTACTACCACGTCTTCCTCACTTACAAAATAATTGTTTACAACGATCCAGTTAAGATAAAAAAAAACGGCCAAGAGCGAGTTGGACTTCTATGCTTGGGTTCCGTACCATTAGATAGAGCAGACCAAAAGCATATTTTTTTTTTCTCTCTGATATAAATATCTTGGTATAAATAGGTTAGGTAGGTACCTTCTTAATTATTTTCAATCGATTTTTTCGTTTGAGTTTCATTTGACTACCTATAAGTTATGAAGATACCACACAAAGGCATACAGGTAGCCTGGCAGAAAGCGTAGGTAGGGTTAAGCAGTCGACGGTGCGGCGAAGGTACTCTCCCGCGCTCCCTACTCATAGTAGTACAAGCAACAGTATGGTTTAATGGTATCCATGTGGATGTTCCTACGGAAAAAAATGATGCAGGCCTTTTTTTTGCGGGTGGGAAATCATCAAATGACTCCTGCCGCTCTGGACTCTTACCGACTAAAACCCATCCATGTTCCTTCCTTAGCCCTTTATGTTCCGGAGTAGCGGTAACCCTTTCGGACAATCCCTCTTACCCTCAGGCTTCGGCCCCAACGGGCTTCTTCATTATGCTGACATCTCTTTGAGCCGCGCGTGGAACACGTACGCGCCGTCCGGCACGGGCCTGGTCTTGATGGGACGGTGAGCTACCCATTACTCACTGTTCGCAGGCCCGCGCCTACGGTGGCCGGGAGTCGTTACGTGGCTCCCGACGCCCGGGACGTCCCCGCGGTAAGGATGCAGGCCTAATAATTCCATATCACCCTTTGCTTATGGAACCCTAAAATACAAGACTGTAAAATTATCATCATTTTAATGTGTTGCTTATATCATTCTATGTTCATCAGTAGTGTGATATATTTAATTAAGATAATTGCTGTACATAATTAAATCTTCTATGAACTCATTTTCTTGAATATGTAGCAGTTAGTCATGTGTTGTGGTCACAGAAAACTTTTAATTGAACAAAATTGGTTATTCGATGTATAATTGTACTGGGGGATTACAACTGCTTGCACGTGTATGTGTGTAATTGTATACATAATTTAATATTGTCTTTAGCATTATAAATTTATGAATGACCTAGATATGAATTGATTACCTATTATAGGTATGGGGCTGTAGGTCTCCTAATACTAATGCCTTTGTGGCGTTCAATATTGGAACGCACTTTTAATTCCGCCTTATGTAGTGGCAACACTAGGGTTTCCGCCATTGATTAGGTGACAAAAAGAACCGGTAGAGAGGTGTCCTGGCATACAGCTACCGGACTGGTTGCTCCCTTAAATTAGACTAATGGTCTTTTTTTTTTCTTTTTTTAATGCTGGGAAATCATCCAATGACTGCTCCCGGGACTTGGACTGATGCTATTAAGACTACCTTACTGTATTAACTACTGGAGTGTTATTTATGTGATTAAACTAACTACAGTGTGAAACAGTTTAATTTTTCATCCATGGAATTGTGACCGCACTACTGACCCATGATCACGAACACCCAATACTTCTAAAATATGATGGGTAGTATATAAACAAAAACTGGCCTACAAGTATCGGGAAAAGGTACTTATGGGCTAAGCCTGACAGATGTTCAACAGTTTTAGATTTACAGACTGATCACGTCCAGTTTCATTGGTGAAATTGGTACTAAGACCAGTCAGTATCAATATACCGTAGAAAAATAATGACACTGACAGGCCCTATAGCCGTTCAAGGGCCGTCAGTGTCATTAGTTTATGTGCTGATCGCGTTCAGTTACATTGATGAAATCCACCCTTAATCAAAGAAGGCTAAAACGAAGCTCCGATACTAATCTGCAAATCTGACATCACCTGTCGCCACGCAGGAAGTAAGTAGAACAGAAGTAAAAACTAAGGAAGGAAAAATCTCAATAGTTACGTTGTTCATCTGATCAATTAATTGCGTAAGCGCGTGCATAATCACCATTGACAGCCATCAAGTTCTGTCGTAAATGCAACGATCTAATTGTTCGCTCACAAATGAGGTACATCCGGTGGGTTGGAACCGGTCTTGGATGTGATTACATTGTACAGACGTATGGAAAACCTCTTCAGCTTCTACTTTAAGTCTACAGCCCACTGCTACCTAGGAATACACTCTTTTTCTCACGCACGCACCTCTGATTTTACGGATTCGTGTACGTACTGTATAGTTATCACTTGCTTAAAAATCGGTGAAGGAAAACATCGTGAGGAAACCAGCATGTCTGAGAGATATTTCTCAACAGTATATGAAGCTAAGTCGCAGCATAAAAACTCTGACACCAGGTTAGTCACTAACCACACGAAAAGAAGAGGAATACACTGAAAGGTTTACTTATGTTAGCTGCGCGGTTCATTGGTATTAATATTGTGTTTATAGCGTAGACTAGGGTCAAAGTGGATGATCCTTCCTAAATTTTAATACAAAGTTCTAATAAATGATTGAGCTACAACTGATCCAGTATAAAAACGCTGCACCAATAGTTTACTAGAACAATGACTGTAATGGTTCGACACTAGTCGGGCACAGCCCGTGTTCGCTATCACCCTTCGAGGATGCTTTCACCATTGTAGTAGATATATTCACTATCGCGCTGGTGGTGAACGAGACTAAAACCAATTTATCTATGGCCTTTTTATTGCGAAGGTTAAGTTATCTTCTTTGACCACTTACAATGATGATGGCCTTTTTTGAAGGATTGGTAATCATTTAATGACTCCTCCCGCTCTAGGTAGAGCGGAAGGGAGTGTCAGACTCTTACTGACTAAAACCCATCCATGCAACTTCCTTAGCCCTTTGTGTTAGCGGTAACCCTTTCGGACTGTTCCCTGGTCAGACTCTTTCTGACTAAAACCCATCCATGCAACTTGGTTAGCCCTTTGTGTTAGCGGTAACCCTTTTGGACTGTTCCCTGGTCAGACTCTTTCTGACTAAAACCCATCCATGCAACTTCCTTAGCCCTTTGTGTTAGCGGTAACCCTTTCGGACTGTTCCCTGGTCAGACTCTTTCTGACTAAAACCCATCCATGCAACTTCGTTAGCCCTTTGTGTTAGCGGTAACCCTTTCGGACTGTTCCCTGGTCAGACTCTTTCTGACTAAAACCCATCCATGCAACTTCCTTAGCCCTTTGTGTTAGCGGTAACCCTTTCGGACTGTTCCCTGGTCAGACTCTTTCTGACTAAAACCCATCCATGCAACTTCCTTAGCCCTTTGTGTTAGCGGTAACCCTTTCGGACTGTTCCCTGGTCAGACTCTTTCTGACTAAAACCCATTCATGCAACTTCCTTAGCCCTTTGTGTTAGCGGTAACCTTTTCGGACTGTTCCCTGGTCAGACTCTTTCTGACTAAAACCCATCCATGCAACTTCCTTAGCCTTTTGTGTTAGCGGCAACCCTATCGAACTGTTTCGCTGATGATGATGGCCTAAAAATGAGATTTTGATTCCTTACTCTCGTACAAACACAAAAGCTCTCATCCATGCACCCTCTCTTAAATTAACCCCATGATATCTTCTGTCACATATTATCAGAGCTAGTTATATCGTTAAGTGGTTAAACCAGTCATAATTGCCACTTCGGCAGTAGTGAGTAAACACGATACGAGCCGTAGTCGACGTAACCTTGACAGTGAACTAGATACAAGGTGCTGTTGCGAGTCAGGTTGCATCAGCCAGAATTTATTCATTACGCTAGCGAAATAACGTCTTTAGTAAATTTCTTCTTCTTTTCGTAGCAGTTTCAGTACTCGTTTGAAGCACAATGCTGTTTATTTATAGAACATGACTAAGTGCCCCTTAGTGTTCTATAAATCATTTTAAATTAGGTTTGAAACTAGTCAGGAATAAGTACCGGAGATAATTAGGTAGTTACTAAATTTCTTCTTTCCTTTTTCGGGTGGTTAGTGACTAACGTGGTGCCAGAGTTTTCATGCTGCCCATGAGCCTCTGACTTAGCTTCACATGCTGTTGAGGAATATCATCTCTCAGATATGCTGGTTTCCTCACGGTGTTTTCCTTCACCGATTTTTAAGCAAGTGATAATTATACAATACCCACATGAATCCGTAAAATTAGAGGTGCGTGCCTTGGGATCGAACTCGAGACCGACTTGATAGTCCGACGGTCACACCACTAGGCTACCACTGCTTACTAAAAACTACTACTACTACTACTAGCTATTACTTACTTTGCTTGCTTTCACAAATATTACAGACTAGCTTCCGCCCGCGGGTTCACCCGCATAATATGTCGACAAATTATACACATAACCCTTCCTCTTTAATCACTTTATCTATAAAAAAAAAACTGCATCAAAATCCGTTGCGTAGTTTTAAAGATTTAAGCATACATAGGGATATAGGGACAGAGAAAGCGACTTTGTTTTACTATGTAGTGATAAAGAAAGATTCATTTCATTGAAGACTAGCTTTTGCCAGCGGTTTCGCCCGCGTGGTTGTCGGAAAATATAAAGTATCTATATATATAAAAGAAAGTCGGGTTTGTTCCCTTCATTATAACTCGAGATCTGCTGGACCAATTTTCATGGTTTTTCTTTCGTTGGATTTGTCTCCGCCCTGAATAGCAGAATACATTTTTAATTTTTTTTTTCGATCAGCTGCTGATTTTCCTCCTATAGGGTAGGTAGGTAGGTAGGTAGGTAGGTAGGTAGGGTAGGTAGGTAGGTAGGGTAGGTAGGTAGGGTAGGTAGGTAGGTAGGGTAGGTAGGTAGGTAGGGTAGGTAGGTAGGGTAGGTAGGGTGGGTAGGTAGGTAGGGTAGGTATGTAGGGTAGGTAGGTAGGTAGGGTAGGTAGGGTAGGTAGGATCGATAGGTAGGGTAGGTAGGGTAGGTAGGGTAGGTAGCTAGGTAGGTAGGGCAGGTAGGTAGGTAGGGTAGGTATCACAGTTAAGACAGGACAACGTCTGTCGGGTCAGCTAGTATTATATAAAGTATAAGTATATTATATACGGAAGTAAAGGGGTTAATGGTGCCAAATTTCATCCAGATCCGATCAGCCGTTCTGGCAAGATTGAGTTACAAAAATCCATCCATACTCTCTCATTTGTTTAGTAAGTAGTAAGTAATATAACATAGTAAGAAAGGATTATTGTTTTCAAAAACCTCCAACCAACCACCAACCAACCACCAACCAACCAAACTCCAACCATTACTTCATACTTGTACCTATACGTTTTATTTGAAATAAATTATTATTATTATTTATTATTATTATAGTACGGAATGAGCCATACACCCTTGGTTCCAGGTCTCCAAAATATTATTTCTAGAATTTGTGGTATACTCGAAATAATTAGGGGAGAGGGGGGCATGACGGGGTCGCGAGGCACGACGGGGCCATCCACACTTACAAAAAACTATACGCTCTATATATGTTTTGTTTTCGCTAGTAGGTAGCCATTTTGTATCTCTCTTTAGTCTGACAGTGACCGGCGACGAGACTGCGCACGTTTGATTTTCAAAACAAAAAACGGTTTTCAACGTAATTTCATGTAATTTTGAGTGACTACGAATACGCATATAAAAAGATAAGTGTTTATGTGGCTTCTATCATGTATTCATTTGGTTTTTGCAGAACAATTACTTATTGATATGTTTTGAACAAAAATACTCTAACCGTCACTCATTTTATTTGGTTTGTTATTTTAAATAATGTGAGAATTGGGGCATAACGGGGACATGGCTACGGGGCACGATGGGGTAAGCCGTTATGCCGTATGAGTTAGAAGAAAGAGAACAATTTAAGTTAAGAACGAAAAAGTGTTCTAATCCAAATGACCCGAAGTTAAAAAAGAACTCTAAGAAACAGAAGACCCTGGTGTAGAGAATACCGACGAGGATACCATGTGCCTGTACTGCCTTGACGTGAACCACACTTACTTAAAGTCTTCGGAAGGTTGGGTGGCTTGCCAACTATGTGGACGGTGGGCTCATGCAGTTTGTGCTGGTGTAGACGACGACAATACAGAAGAAATCCACATCTGCTTGTACTGTGACGCAAAATAAATACGTGACCCATACTGCCCCTACCCTGGGGCACGATGGGGTTTCCATAGAAGTTTCAAATAATTAAAATTATAACGTCATAATATATCACTATTTACATCACCAAATTCTATGCCAAATTATAGTTTAATAAGTAACCAAAGTGAAGTGATTAGTTTTAATTAATAAATACATTGCGTTGATTATTTTACTGTGTATTTTCCTTAACGTCCCCATTATGCCCCCCTCTCCCCTACCTACTTTTTTTTTTTTAATTTTTCTCTTGTCTATTTTGGGTTCTAAAATTCTCAGCTTTGAAAGATTAGTCCCCAACAATCAACATTTCATCACCACTGCTCTTAAAACGGTAAAAGAAAACATCATCGAAGACTTGTGACATCCGCCAACCCGCACTAGGCCCGCGTGGTGGATTATGGCCCACTCCCTCTCTTAGAGAGGAGGCCTGTCCCAGCAGTGGGAACATTATAGGCTCATTATGTATCTATGTAGCTACGTCGTCTTTAGTCTAACCCTTCTCTATTTTCCAGTTAGTCTCGTATGTATGGAGACAGTATAACTCGTTGTATATATTTTTAGCTTTACACTCGTCTTACTCGGAAAGTAAGTGGTCGACTTGGCATCAGAGCGTGCACCTGCAGCGGCAAGTTCAAGGTCGCTGCATCGTTATCTTTAAGGCACTATTCCACCAGCGTGCGGCACTGTGCGACACTGAGCTACACAGTGTACGGCACAAATGTTTCTTTCGGTGGAACCACTCAAGTAAACATTTACAAAGGCGCTGCACTGTACGCTTACAAAAGTTACGTACAATTTTGACGGTGGAAAAGCGTCTGAAGCTCAGTACGTGCACTGTTGGAGGTCAGCACAAAATGTTTATAAGCAAATGTGCTGAACACAATAATTTTGGTGGAATCGGAACTTTACGCATTCATTAGTAGGTTCTACAAACTTTTTATTATATGCCAGACACATTTTCATGATAAGATTCTTTTTTTAAATCACGCTCATTTTGCCGTCTGACATTTTCAGGTTACGAAACTTTAAAAAATTCTGTTTTTCCTACTGAGGTACGGACCTCAAAAGAAAAAACTGATCCCTTATAGAATCAGTTTGTTATCTGTGTGTCTATCAAGAGCTTTTTCTTAGGAACCCGTGGAGGTACACAAGTTGAAATGAATAACAAATAAACATTGACATTTGAGGAAATGGATGTTCTTGACTTTTCTTATTCACAACTTGCTTCCTGACGTTGTAGAGTTTAGTGTCATCACAACCTCTTGGAATATAGATGGTGGGTTCTTATTTATGTAATGTATAATGTAAATTCGAACATCCAATCCCATCTACTCACAACGTAAACAGTGTTTAGTCTGCGGTGTTTTATTTGCAGTCATTTTATGCTCTAGAGATAAAATGCCTCCTTTAGACAAAATGAATGAAACTGTTAGATAAATGGTTGTACTTAAAGCAACAAAAAGGCAACAGTGAGTTGCGAAAAGTTTAATTTGGGAAGTTGTTGACACGGTATGTGACCGTTAAGTTAAGCTATATTGTAGGTAATTAATTAAATTATTAAGTGCGTAATTAGATACGCCATTGAACTTTACATGTTACCAGATAATGATGATGACTTGTGAATCCTGACCGTAGCTCGGGTATTAAGGAAATAATAAAGGAAATCGACGAAGCACGCTCCCTTTTTGTCTCTAACCACAAGATGTTGATAGGATGGTCTTCTACCGCAAAGCTGGCGATAATCTTGTATCCCACGAAGTACATACTACCACAGTATAAATAAAATATGGACAAACATAGTACAAAGTGTACCAATGCTCTTTTGTTACTCTGGCATACAAAGCCTTGTGTATACTGCTACAGCAAAATCTGATCTTAACCTTCCTGGTACAAAAATATTATGTAGAGAATATACTTAATAGGAAATATAAAATCGAAAATACGATCAATTATTAGTGACATATTCAGATACCGTAAAATATGCAAATTTTGCCAATCATGGTATCTTTGCCCTGAAAGAAACTTATAAGCAAAAGCGCTAGTATAAGAAAAAAAGTTGATTAACTTAACGTTGATTTTTTTTACTTTGATAGGGTGCGTGGGTGATGAATAACTTTAAAAGCACGCAACACAGCAACCGCTTTTTGCTCCAACATCGAGAGCAAAGTAGTAAAGCATTATAATAATATAACATATTAGGTATAATAACGATTACAAATTATCAGCAGGCATTAGCACGAGATCCGTAGAGAAGCGTTTTGTCGGCAGAGAAGACAAAAATGATGTTTCCGTGCAGCCAGTAGGAAACTTTTCTACTGTCTTTAGTATGACGATTACAAAAACAAATGTTTAGAGAAGTGTTTTTACTACCATAGACTGAGAGATATTTGTCAACAGCATGTGAAGCTAAGTCAGAGGCCCATGGGCAGCATACAAACTCTGACACCAGGTTAGTCTACAACAGCAAGGACGACGTTTTTCTCCTGTTTTGACAGATGTTTGGGATAGAAAACTGTATTTAGAAATAGTCTACATTTTTAAGGACCTAGACAAAGGTTTGTAGTGTTTTTTTCGTTATGGTCCTATTAAAAATGTTTACAAACATTTTCTTTTTTCCTAATAGAATGTTAACATTGCTAACATTTGTTGGTAAATGTATTAGTGTTAGAAAATGTTTGTAAACATTTTTAACAGCTGTGTGGGAGTACTATTACAATGAGTAATTATAGGCGGTGCTTTGTTTTTATTATCATTATATTAGGCCGATATTAACAGGTGTAGCCTTAGCTTTTATGTACACTTAAAGCTCGATAAACGTACACAGTTTACACTGGCTAGCCAATTTATTTCTAGACATTAATATCGGGACTCAATCGAGATGCAGCCGCAAGAATGCAGCCCCACCACAACTGCTGGAAAGGGAATCTTCAAGAAACCAGTTTGATATTATTGCGCCCTTCAATACGTTGTAATATACTATTGGCACCGGTTATTTTAAGTCGCCTATGCAACTTACTCAAGTAATTGAAAGGAAAAGTTTATTAGCATTTTCGTTTTATATGTGAAAGGGGTTTAATTAGGTCAGTGTGTGAGTCGCACTTTTAATTTGATCTTCTCATTGTTTTAATGTTTATGGAAACATTATTATATTCAATGGATACACAGTGTGGCGCAGTGTGGTTTCTAATACAGCTAGGTAATAGACCTGCGTGGTCTCCTATGGCCCATTCCTTCTTATCGAGGGGAGGCCCGTGTCCCAGCAGTGGGATCATTATAAGCTTATAATGATCCCACTGCTGGGATTATTAGTCAGCTGACTATCTGCTCCCGCCCGGTTCACCCGCTGCTCGGCTCCTATTGGTCGTAGCGTGATGAACACATAGCCCATAGCCTTCCTCGATAAATGGACTATCCAACACAAAAAGAATTATTTTTCAATTCGAACCAGTAGTTCCAGAAATTAGCGCGTTCAAACAAACAAACTCTTCAGCTTTATAATATTAGTATAGATTAGCTATTACATTAGCTAGATACTTTTGTAAACCTAGACCTAATTTGTGCAAAATAAATTAGATGTACCTACACTTCAACTAGGCGTATAATACGCGTACTAATTTGTTTCAACGTGTGTAACATTAATTTCATGTTATGTATGTCTCATCAATATTATATGTTCGACACAAACCAAATTAACTAGATAAACCACATAGATTACACGTACTTATAACATTTCAATTAAGTACATACATTATGTAGTTATGTAGACAAATTTTTTTTGTTGCCACTGTTGATTATTCAGCTCATTTGCTTTGCATAACTCGCGTCATACACCCGCGTAATGACAGTGCCCAAGTCCGCGTAAAAAGAAACTTGCCCTCGCTGTATCATCGTTTTGCCTTATTTTGCAACTCGGGAGTTGTAATTATTAGTGCCAACGAACTACAGTCCAACGATCAATTTGTTCGTATGAAGGCTACTTGGTTATTCACTTATGACCTTTAGAAAAATGCCCGAGGAATAGATGGGAATTCTTTGCGAATGAGTACTACATAGCATGCTACGTTTACGCTTTTTTTGTTAGGTCTTCTCATAAAAATACTTGTTAAATATAGCTGAGATTAGCTGCTGTTATAGGACTAATAATATGGTAGCTTTTATAAATGCCCGCCTTACAAATCAAATAGCAGGTGGTATTATTTCTTCTGTGACTGTTGTTTTAATAAACCGTAACTCAGAATGAGGTTAAAATAATAATCTAATTATACGGTACTTTTTGATAATCATCTATTACCGGTCGGTAACAGATGCCAGTAGCAATTACAAGTTAAAAGTTCTTTTGAATTTAATTTTACCAAAGGTGATTGATATCAAATAAAATACTTGCCGATTGATTCTGTACAAAATTTCACCGTGAAAATTTAGATGAAGTGAGCGTGAGCTGTTGTTCCACCTAATGCTATCCTACCACGGGTCCGTAACTTAATTTCGAGAGTCATAATTATGTTCGATAGCTTCTGCCCGCGACTTCGTACGCGGACCCTGTTGCTTATGCCAGCGACAACGGGGTCGCCATTTATGTTATTTTTTATCATTTTTCCCATTTAAATCTTTTATCACACTGAGCTTTAGTTTTATTTCATTCCAACAACCACCAAAACATACAGTCCATTTGTCATCGTTTTCATTTTGGTAACCGCATTATTATATTCCTCCTCTAGAGACCTAGAAGTCGATGCGTAGATACGCTTGGAACTCAAGCGTAATTCTCTTTCCGTGAACGTCTCTGACTCGCGAGACAATACATGACGTTCACGATCAGCGGTCAGTCGCGCATCATATTCTTCACTGGTCTCTAGAGACCTAATGAATACGCTGAGAACGCAGGCGTGCTTCGCGACCCGAAGAGGTTTCCACGGAGCGAGTTGCAGCCTAATGTTCTCGAACAACATCAAGTCTCTCCTGACGCTCTTCGGTAGATTCTTGGGATTTTATGATCCTCAATCTTTTAGCTCTCTTGGAACATTGGGAAAGATTTGACCTCTTTCTAGGCATGGTCATAGTTTTATTGTGAAGATACCTGATCAATAAAAATCTAAATTAAAATGACTGCTCCCCTGCGTTACCGGGTAGGCTACAGTGTCACGAAGATAAATGGAAAAGGAAATTAAACACTCAAACAACATAAGCCCGAAGGCATATTCATACGATAAAATAAAAAATAAATAGGAGTTTTGGCCAGTAGAGTCAAATTTTCAATGATATACCTACCATCGTCATCGAAAATCAGTCTTAAACTGTTACCGCCTTCACCGCGTGCAGGTACTCCCAGTTTATGTTATTTTATAATTACACAGTAAAATTAGTGATAGCTTTGATTTCCACATCAGATGTTTCTGATCTTCGATTTTTATAAGTCAACAGGAAATGCCCATCATATTGAACAACAAAGACGTCAAAGACGTCATTCCTATATGTGTTATGTTGTAGCTAGGCTCTTGGAGTTCCACAACAGGTGTTCCAGATCTTCGATTTTTATAAGTCAACAGAGAGTGCTCATCAGATTGAACAACTTGTGCTAAGACGTTATTCCTATATGTGTTATGGTGTAGCTAGGCTCTTGGAGTTCCACAACAGGTGTTCCAGATCTTCAATTTTTATACATTAACAGAGAGTGCTCATCAGGCTGAACAACTTTCGCTAAGACGTCATTTTTATATGTGTTATGGTGTAGCTAGGCTCTTGGAGTTCCACAACAGGTGTTCCAGATCTTCGATTTTTATAAGTCAACAGGAAATGCCCATCAGACCGAACAACTTTTGCTAAGACGTCATTCCTATATATGTTACAGTGTAGCTGGGCTCTTGGAGTTCCACATCAGGTGTTCCAGATCTTCAAATTTATTCTCTCAACAGAAAATGCTAATCACGTGGAACAATTTTTGCTAAGGTATCATTTTTGTATCTCTTATAGTTTAGCTGGTCTGTTGCGGTTCTGCATCAGGTGTTCAAGTTTCCAAGATAAATTATAGCCTATATGTTGCCCAGACTTAATACCTATACAACAAAAAAAAAATCATTCCAATCCGTCCAGTAGTTCCGAAGATTAGCGTGTACAAACAAACAGACATACAGACAAACAGACAATTTTTTTTTTTGGATTCATGCTCTATTACTGTTTCTAAACCCCCCTCAATTATAATTTTTTTAATATATTCAATGTACAGACACAGTTTTTTTACTGTTTTATTATATGTATAGAATAGATATAGATATATAGATATAGATTAATGGAAAGTCGACTGAACGATTGTTCGAATGGAATTTATTGCGAAACAACCTTTTATCGCCAAACGCTACTTCGACTGAACGATTCATCGAATATTTATTAATTGATGGACTGCTCTTTCGAATGAGTTTTAGTTCACTACCGCTCCCCACATACTGGATTGGCATAATTGACAGCTAAATTCACGCTCACTTGATCTTAGTTTTGATGGTGAGATTTTTACAGGATTGCACAACTTTAACCGGAAGCACCATACCAGGGGTGTTCCCATAAACTTCCCGAGTTCATTTAAATAAATGTTTTTTTTTTATAAATGGCATGTCATCTCAATCTCAAAAAGCCATGATTAATAAAATACTTAATCTAAATAAAGGTAGATTATTATAGCAACATAAGATGGTAAATATATTACTTGTGGTTATCGCCCACGATCGTAGTATTAATGCAGTAACCTGTTCCACACAGTAGTATCGTTGTAGATACCAATGCACTCCCTCACAAGATGTATTGAAGGTTGCCAACTTGTGGGGGATATGAAAATATAAAAAAAAAATCTGTAAGAAAAACCAATCGGACATTACCTACGACAACCCGAGAAATAAATATGTACTAATAATACTACTCTCTAATATATAATAATACTCTACTAAATTTGTTGTTTTGAACATCTAAAGGGGTCATTGTAGTCATTGTAATTACCAGCTTTTACTATGGGACCAAACCTAAAAATGCGAAGAAAAAATTAGCTGTTCAGTACCTACATTTTTGACGAGTTAGGCGAACATAAATGTACTGAACAGCGGATTTTTTTTGATATTATTAATTTAATCTTGTATATTATTAAGAGTCCCAATAGAGCTAGTTTTACGAACCTAATTGAATTTTGAGCAATACGAGTTTAAAAAGATCAGGAGACATTCATGAAAAATAATTATTGTATTTGCAGAATATTAGTTCAGTGAATTTACTAATGTTTAGTCTGTACGCATTTTCACGTGTTGCATGACTGCAGCGAATTTAAAAACAACAATGCACCATCAAGTAAATGTCCTTATATCTGATTACACAATAACACGCCATTGACTGGTTGTTATGCAATGTCGAAATAATAGATACAGAGGACAGCACATCAAGTTACCACAATCTGTCAAATTTCTTTGATAGTATTTCAGCTTTATTGCAAAGACATAAGGTTCATTTTTAATTGAGAAAATTTGACAGTTAGGGATAGCTTGATGTGCTGGTGTCTGTACGTATTACATTAGATAATTCAAGTACGCTTTTCTATTACCACCGGGTAGCTGTCCATTTTTTTAAACCCAAAATAGAAAAAAAAAAGATAATTTATTAATAATTCATAATAATATATTATGCCAGTTGAATCTTCGATAATGGTCTCATTCATACTCTAGAGAAATGGGATCTGTTGAGTTGCAAATTTGGTCAATTGAGCATATGGTGACTTGCTAATAAAGGAAAAAACTTTTTGTATAAGGCACCTGTCCCAGTGTCGCGGGGAAAAACGTAGCTATCAACTAATTTCTCGCTCAAAAATAATGTCCAAAAGATTGCAGGTGCCATGTAAGTAAAAGAGATACATATTGAGAGTTGATCGCTGACTGGTCACACCACCAGCTAACACAAAAGCTATTATAGTACTCGCTTAGCGATGCTCGCTTGGCAGGCAAATCACTCGCTGAGAGCCTCACGCTTAGGATATACGCGTACCAGCGAGTAATCGCTCGTTGCTGTCGCGTGTCGCATACTCGGTGCTCGTTGCTCGCCTACTCGTAAATTGCGAACAGTCGAACAGGTCCATAAAAACATAATTTTATTATACCTTCTTCACATTTTGTATGTTTAAATCTGTTCTTTCAGTCAGTTACATTCACAACCCATCTATTCCTATCCTACTAATATAATAAATGTGACACTTTGTGAAGATGTTTAGATGTCTGGATATTTAGATATGGGTAGTTCTTCAAAAAGTGTTCTCCGCGTAACTTTCATGGCGATTTTTTTAAATTTAATAATCTACAAATAAATGTACACACATTTAAGACGCTGTAAAAATAATACGTATTTTTTTTATTTTATGTAAATCGGTGCATAAACTACAGAGATATTCTATTTTGAAATTTCTGTGCCCACGAAAGTTACGAAAGATGGCACGAAAGTTACAGACGCATTTTCTACAAGCAAAATATAGTTTCAAATCCTTATTTTTTCTCAAATTTCCAGTTTATAAAATAAAAGACTTATTATTTATGAATCAGCTTGTATTTGAGATCAACAATTTTAGTGTTTTGAGGTCAGCTTATTAGTACTTAGGTTGCTAACAATTGCTTTGCTTAGGAGGGCACAGTGGGTCTTCAACTAAATTTGGAGATTCGGGGCACTCGATCATATTTTCCTGAAGACAACGTTCTCTCGCTCTTTCATTCTTTGACGAAAAAGTCGGCTTTTTATGCAGTTTTGCTCTCTTACGGCTCTTTTCCTTCTACTACTCATTTCACTAACTGGGATGACATTCCCTAATGCTTTTCTTTTGTAGTACCTTTCTCTTGCCTTCATTTTTACTGCATTGTGTACTCTGTATCATTTTTTATTCTTCCTCTTCTTCTCATCTCTGCTAGACACTTTTCTCCCGTCGCTCCTTTGCACTTTGCGGTGCCAGATACGTTTCGGTTTGAACGTAATCTGAAAATAATTTTAATCAGAAAAAAATAACACGACTGCTGTGATTATGTAGGTACCTAAAGTACAAGACAATCAGAAAGTACGCTGACGTTGGAACTTTTTAAGCAAGAGGAATACAATTGGTAAAACAGCCCAGTTTGGAGTAGGAAACACAAACATGCATAAACACTTACCTATACAATTACATGACACCTTTTTTGAGCTTCGCGATAATCGAGTAAATGCATCTGCAGCGTCACAAGTAATCTAAAGTTATCATTCAATGAAGATATATATCTTTCGTGGTGCGCTAGCTAACTTTCGTGGACAAATAACCACGAAAGTTGTGCCACGAAAGTTACAAAAATTTCACATTTTTGAGAATTACGATTAAACTTATAGATAAATAAACAAACAAAGTACTTGGAAATAATCTCGAATATCTATCTTATTTCTTAATACAAAATGAGTTGGAAAATTATAAGCATTATCCTTCAAAATATGCGCATGAAAGTTTCTAGACCAAAGCTACTTGATAATATTCAAAGAATAACTCACCTCTTATTTTTTTTGTTTTGAAGCGATGAACGTATGTTTCTCGCCCACTGACGCCGGGATACTACTGAGCGTCCGCGCAGCTAAAACGTGTAGCGCCAAGTTGGCGCTCTTGGAAGATAGGTGCTGTTTTGTTGCGCGCTCTCGAAACTAACAAAATCGTGTGACAGAGACATAAAGCCTATTAACTATTGTCACTTAAGAGATAAAATTAATGTTCTTTGATAATTATGATGCATAGTTAAATACAATTAATTTGATGCATTACATTATATGCTTATAATTTGAATACAAAAGTTATCAAAGTCTGCCGTGAGCGCGAACAGAGTGTGACGCGCGAAGAACACCGATTTTGCTCCCGTTTTCGACATTAGATATTTTTTTTAATAAACATTATAAATAATTTTAGATGTTTAATGATTAAATTATGTACACATATAAATAAAGATTAATCTGTATTTGGTCCTAAGACTGAATGTTTAATAGGTTACGAATTAAGACCGTGTGACCGCGTTTTGAGGGACCTCGAAGAACTACCCATATTTGTTAATCAATAACGCCAGAACGGTCCTCGCTGTTTGGCACACAGATAGATTATAGAAATAGCGTATAGAATACTTTTTATCTAAAATAAAATAGAATAATTTTCGACATCAACGCGGGCAAAGTCGATGGAAGAAGTTAGTCACTACATAGTATAAAACAAAGTCGCTTCCCGCGTCCTAATGTCTGTATGTATGCTTAGATCTTTAAAACTACACATCGGATTTTGATGCAGTTTTTTTTTATAGATAGAGTGATACAAGAGGAAGGTTTATATGTATAATAACATGCAATTTCCGTCATCCACGCGGGCGAAGCCGCGGGCAGAAGCTAGTATCTAATTTTTTACTTAATTGTGGTATTCATATGTATACCTACAAGAAACTCACATAAGTAAAAGCTTTTTAAATGTTCCAGTACTCTGAACGTAAATCAATTTAGTAGTAAAATTCTTGAACCTCTATCAACATGGACCTCGAAACGTCCATTTCCTTTCTACATAAATACAGGCTATATCAGTCCTTAAAATAAAAGAAAAGTATGTGGAGATGGATGGGTTTCTGTACAATGTGGAATAAAAAAATATCGTTAACTCAGTCAGAGCCCTTGTTATATTTTATATTTAAAGGTCTTGCAATTTCAAATGACATAAAAGATAAATGCGTGTAAAACTACATAACAGCGTAGGTGCTAATTAAAAACTAGCACGTACCTAAATTATTTTACGATAATGTCGAGTCTCAGATAAGATGAATAATGCCGATACATTTTTTTTATAAGCACTTTTTATCGTATTAGTCAGCCTCTTCGGTGATGTTGATACACGTGCAACTGTATATCGTGGGAATATCTCTATGACCGTGGGATTACCGAGGCATTAGAGAGTAATTATGAACTACATTTAATCCTGGGATACTTATGCAAGCATATGGTAAAGCACGGAAAGTACGTTAAGCCGTTGGTCCCAGCTGTCATTTGTGCATCTTTGACAATCTTTACGGGTCGTCAGAAGGCCGAAAATCTGACAGCCATTCTTCCCAAGGGGTATCGTATTGCCCAGTGACTGGGTTGCGGAGGTCAGATAGGCAGTCGCTCCATGTAAAATACTGGTGTTCAGCTGCATTCGGTTAGACTGGAAGCCGACCCCAACATAGTTGGGAAAAGGCTAGACAGATGATGACTTATGCAAGCATATGGGGAATTAAATTTGGTATATACTAGCTGATACCCGCGGCTTCGCCCGTGATAAATATATACTAAAACCTTCCTCAGGAACTACTCTATCCTTTGGTGAAAACAGGATCAAAAACGGTACAGGAGTTTTTGAGATTATCGCGAACAGACAGACAGACAGACGCGCCGGATGACTTCATTTTATAATATGTAGTGATAGTGATACTTCGAAGTATTATTGGGTTTTTGAACCCGGAATTTCTCAGTAGCAGCCCGGAGTCTGGATATGTGTCTGGTAGATGTAAGCTTGCCGCTATTACATGGGACTCAATCATAAATGTCCCTTTATGTACTATTGGTACACTGCTGCCTAACCATTCGGGGGTTACTGGAGTGATGCTATATTTTGTTATGTATCTCGCAGTTTGACTCTTCGAGTTAAATGTTTTATAATCATACAATGATATTTCCAGCACAGAAAAAATAAACCCAAAACAAAAAAAAACAACAAAATGAAAAAGAAAGTAATACATAAAATATAAAGCGTGTAAAAATATTCATATCCTAATTTTTATGTCATCATCAGCCTTATTAAAATTCCCTCAGTACGAAAATAATGCACTACTATAAACTACGTAATACTCTTGTTACAAAAATAATTCTTGCTAGCATGATATCACGTATACTGGATTAGATCGATTTCTTCCTCCACATTATGATTGAAGAAACAAAACACTGTGCCTAGTGTGTTCTCAGAAGATTAGATGGGATGGGTAAGTTTTGGCATGGTATTGTGGGTCAGATGTTTCTCTTCAAGCTCGATAACTAATAATAATATTAATATCCATAGACATTTCACACAACGCCATGTAGTCCCAAGCTAAGCAACCTAATGCTTGTGTTATGGTAACGAGATGGCTGATAAACTTATATTCTGGGCTGATATAATTATATACATTTTTTTTGTAAATACATACATATTTTAGATGGAAAAACACCGGGACCCGTAACAAATACTTGCAGGTCGTACAAATATTTGTTCCGTACGGGATTCGAACCCGCGACATACTGCGCAGCAGTCAATCGCTCAACCACTGCGCCAACCGTATCGTCAATTAGGTCCCTATGTTCATTTCTGGTCGACGTAAAATGTAATTAGGTTCAACATGGGAAGGAATGGGATTAAGTATACTCTCTCAACAAAACCTAATATAACTTAAAACATAACTTAACATCACGCCTTATTTGACATTTTGCCAGTTTGTTTAAAACCTAGAAAATATTGGAACTATAATCCTTTAATAGTAGTGAGTTAGTGACTCATAAATCTATGAAAATGTATCTTTGTTTAATTAAAGCGAAATTCCTTTTTTAAAACGTGTTTAATCTTTCTACTACAGTAAATGACTCATTGCGTTTGATGACACATGGAAAAATTACGGAAATGAGAATGTGATCAACCAGTGCAACTGCATTTAAATATTTTTTTTAATGAATAAACCTATGCATATTTTAAATTTTCATACAATATATAAAAGTTGTTTTTTTTGTTACAGGTAGCAACAGCAAAAATGTTCTGCAAGTTATAACCATCACCAAAATAAAAACATAATGGACATTACATTACGAAGATTTTGCAAATTATACACAATCGTCCTTCTTGTCTTCATTGTAGAAGCAACGAGCAGTAATTCTAATGGTGGGTATTTTAACTATAAATCAACCGTATCACAGATGTTTCTTACATCAAATTTGAAAAAAAAAACGAGAATTATAAATGTTACTGTTACATAAGAATTTTAAATAAAATTGCAGATACGTCACACGAGCGTCGGCAGTCTCGAGTCACCGGTAGAATAGTAAAACTTTACTCAGGCACAAGACCTGAACCGATCTTGTGTGCTGGCGAAGGTTTCCAAGCGGATCCTCACGACTGCGCAGTATTCTACCGCTGCATGAGGTCAGGAAGTGGCAAATATACAGTATTCAGGGTAAGGAAATTTACATTGAAACTGTTGCATAATGGTAACGTAACAAAGTAGTTGTGTTCGAGTATATTTACAAAATGTATTTCATTACAGTTTCAATGTGGGCCTGGTACTGTTTACGACCCTGAAACCGAAGTTTGTAATCATCCTCGAAGTACCAAACGCTCCGAATGTGGAGGGCTATCGCCGCCACCAACAGCCGCTGTAGATCGACTAAATAATAATGAAATTGAGGGAACACTGAATGAGATACCATCTCCAATTACAAACAAACCAATACGTATTGAAAGCACAACTGGCGCTAAGGCTACATTTACTACTTTAAATCCTTGGACAGTGTCTAGCTCAACCATACTAGCTCACTCTTCCACAAAACGCCAAACGCAAGAAGTTTCTACCATATTCACAAGTCCATTTCCATGGGGATCAACGATGGTTCACACAAACGTGGACTATGCAGTTAATCCGTTGAACTTACCACAAAATACAGTAACTAAGAATCAACAATATAATACGGTTTCCAAAACCACTTCTTTGCCAACCACGTCTGCTATACCTCTGTCGAGCTCACGAGACAATATTTGTACTTCAGACGGATTCATGGGTGACAGCGACAACTGTCGGAAGTTCTATAGATGTGTCGCTAATCAAAGGGGAACCTTCACGAGGTTCGAATTTTCATGTAGCGAATCAACGGTTTGGGATGATGACACACAGAGCTGTAATCATGCTTGGGCAGTAAAAAGAAGTAGATGCGGTCGAAGTAACCAAGACAGCCAATCCACAACAAACACAGAAATTCCTCAAAAAGACACCTCTACGGAAAAAACTATTCAACAACAGCTGCAAATAAGTTTTGGCTCAAAAGTTACCCAGACCCAAACACAAATAAGTAACGGATCAGTGATACAAAACCAAACTCAAATAAATTATGGAGATCGCTTAGATCAAAATAAAGGCACAAAAGCTAAACAAAATCAGACTCAAATAAGTCATGGATCGGCGGTTAGCCAGACGCAGACTCAAATTGATTACAGTAATAAAGGCGTACAGACACAATTACAAATAGATCATTCCCAGCAGGCAAGTCAAACGCAGATACAGGTTCATGAGTCAACGACAGCGAGACCTTCAACGTCTGCAGCTTCTTCTACGAGCCACGTCGGAACACAGGAAGGTAATAGGTGTGAAAGTTCCGGTTTTATGGGAGATACGAATGACTGCAAAAAGTTTTATCGATGTATTGACAATGGGAGAGGCGGGTACACCAAATTTGAATTTTCATGTGGTGAAGGAACCGTTTGGGATCAAAATATTGAAGCCTGTAACCATGCTTGGGCTGTCAAAGATTGTGGAGGAAAAGGTTCTGCAGAAACACCAAGTACTACGCAAGCAGCTATAAGCACTTCACATTCAACACAAAATTATTACACTACAGAATCAACTGATAATCATCATACGACCTCGGAAATTACTGATACGGATGATAACGAAGACAGTGGTTACGGTAATCAAAATCCAACTACATCATCTTCAACAACTTCGAGCTCAACAACATGGAGCTCATCAACTTGGAGTTCAACAACTGTGGGTTCAACAACAGCAAAATCACCCTCTAATAGTGGTTGCCAATCAAATGGGTTTATTGGTGATGCAAATGACTGCAAAATATTTTATAGGTGTGTCGAAAACGGTAAAGGAAGCTTTACAAAATACGAGTTTAAATGCGGTGAAGGTACTGTTTGGGATCCTGATCTAGAAGCATGCAACCATGCCTGGGCCGTAAAACGATGTGGCGGTATTGCATCTCCAGATGTTAATAATGTAGAAACAACAACAGAACAACAAAATACGCTTTCCACTACTCATACGCAAAGTCCTATAGTTACTCCGTCACCTACTGAATCGGCAGCAACACAAAACGATGACTATGATACTGGTTATGGACCTGCTAACAATGATATCACTACATCGACGACGACTACGACTATAAAACCTCAATATCAAGAACCTAGTGTGGGTACTGTTTGCACATCTAGTGGCTTTATGGGAGATGAAGATGATTGTAAAAAGTTTTACAGATGCGTGGATAACGGAAATGGAGGTTATACTCGTTATGAATTTACTTGCGGTGAAGGAACAGTATGGGATTCCAAGATTGAAGCTTGTAATCATGCCTGGGCGGTAGAAAAATGTGGTGGATCATCAGTTGACCATCAGGAAGCTACGACTCAAGCTAAGCCCACAACCACTCAGGAAGTCATCGACACTAGTAGTAGTACAACAGAGGGTGCCCAAAGTACAGGTTCATCTACAGTTCTGCCAAGCACCACATCTAGTACTTCAACTACAACAGAATCTGTATCTATAAGTAGTAATGATTGCACAAAGAGCGGTTTTATGGGTGATCAAAAGGATTGTAAAAAGTTCTACAGGTGCGTAGATAATGGAAAAGGATCCTTCACAAAATACGAGTTTTCTTGTGGTGAAGGAACCGTATGGGATCAAAAAATCGAAGCTTGTAATCATGCATGGGCGGTAGAAAAGTGTGGTGCTATTACCGATTCTTCTACCAGTCACCATGAAACTACTACGCAATATCATCCTACCATGAGTGATGAAATTGATAATGGTTATCCTTCCAACATTGATACAGATTCCGAGATAACTACTCAAAGCACCACGACTCATTCTACAACGGAAAGTTCAAAAGAACCAAATGCTAGCAACAATTGTATAAACAGTGGTTTTATTGGAGACCATAACGATTGCAAAAAGTTCTATCGATGTGTTGATGATGGCAATGGCAAATTTATTCGGTACGAATTTAGTTGTGGTGAAGGTACATTATGGGATCAAAGTATTGAAGCGTGTAATCATGCTTGGGCAGTTAAAGATTGTGGTAAAGCTGTGAACAATACATCGCATCCATCCAGCGAAAGCCCGACACAAGGTACGTTGACTACGGTAACCGAAGATCAAGGATATCCTCAAAGTACTGAAAGAACAAGCACTTCAACGGTCAGCGAAATCATTCAACCAGATAGCGAAAAAAGTGAAAAGTGTTCCAAAGAAGGTTTCATGGGTGATAAAAGAAATTGTAAAAAGTTTTACAGATGTGTTGACAATGGCCGTGGTGGTTTTACTAAGTATGAATTCACCTGTGGTGAAGGTACCTATTGGAGTCAGGAAATATTATCATGTGATCATGCCACATCTGATAAAACCTGCGGTGAAAAGGAAAATGGTTCCACTACTCAACTCACCTCTCAACCAGAACATGATGAAATTTATACGGAAGCAACAAGTATGTCTAGCTCGTCAACGGAAGGAATAGTAACTGAACATCAAACCCAACAATCAGTTGCTTCCTCTGGAACTTGCACGTCAGAAGGATTTTATGGCGATCAAAATGATTGTAAAAAGTTTTATAGATGTGTAGATAATGGAAAGGGAGGTTACACTAAATATGATTTCACATGTGGCGACGGGACTGTTTGGGAGCAAGAAATACAAGCATGTAATCATGAATCGAGCAACAAAAAATGTTCAACTGGTTCTCCTCCAATAGCTCAGACAACAGAAAACCAGGCAAAACCTGGAAATGATATTTCTATGACCACAGTTTCACAGATCCAACATTCAACAACAGAGAAAGCGGAGACTTCCTCTACCTCTAGTAGTAATCAATGTTCATCTGAGGGATTCTTTGCAGATCCCAATGATTGCAAGAAATTCGTTAGATGCGTGAGTAACGATAAGGGAGGATACACAAAATACGAGTTCGCTTGTGGTGAAGGTACAATTTGGGTTCAAGATATACAAGCATGTGATCACGACACTGGTGATGTCATTTGCAGTTCTCAAACAACAACGAAACCTTTAGCAACAGAAGGACATCAACAAACAACCGAAAAAAATGAAGTCAGTGCTTCTACATCACAACCGCAGGCAATAGATCAACAAGAAGATGAATATAATAACGGAAATTCCGACAACACTTCTCAATCAGGAAGTGGCGTTTGCTCATCAGAAGGATTTTACAGCAATGAGAATGATTGCAGAAAATTCTATAGATGTGTGGATAACGGTAAAGGAGGTTATACGAAATATGATTTTACATGTGGTGATGGCACGGCATGGGACGCTGAAATACAAAATTGTAATCATATAGATCAAGTCAAAACTTGTAATGGAGGTACTGAAACACAACCTGTAATGAACGACGAAGATAATAGTCCATCCACAGAATCTTCTAGTACAGCATCTTCTAGTACGACATCTTCTGGTACAACTTCTTCTGGTGCAACATCATCCAGTACAACTGCTTCGGGATCTAATCAAGAAACGACATCAGGCAATAAAGATACATGTGATAGTGAAGGTTACTTTGGGAATTCGCAAGACTGCAAAAAGTTTTATAGATGCGTGGACAATGGAAAAGGAGGCTACACAAAGTACGACTATACTTGTGGGGATGGTACTATATGGGATCAGGATGTTACTACTTGTAATCATCCGCAAGATGTCGTTAATCCTTCTTGTAATCAAAATCAAGACGGAAGTACTTCATCAACAACAGCCTCTAGTTCATCATCCAGTGGTGAGACTTCTTCAACCAGTGAGTCCTCTTCATCCAGTGATTCATCATCATCGACGTCATCTCAAGCTACAACAGAAAGTTCGCAAGGGTCGTCAAATTGCTCTCAAGAAGAAAGCTCTAAAAAACCAGCAAATCAAAACATTACTTGTGATAAAGCGGGTTACTTTGCTAATCCTAACGACTGTAAGAAATTTTATAGATGCGTAGACTGGGACGGCGATGGTAAACGATTCTCAGTATATCACTTTGATTGTGGTGAAGGTACGATATGGGATCCAGCTGTTGAAACATGTAATCATGAGGAGTCAGTATATCCACCTCGAGATTGTAGTGGTTCCCAATCCCAAAGTGAAAATCAACCAGCAACTGAAGGGACTACTACAACACAGCAAGAAATAACAAGTTCCCAAGAAAGTACTTCCACTCTAAGTACATCCACAACACAAACCAGTACTGAACATACCACACAGTCAACAACTTCTAAACCCACGACTAGTCAACAGTCCACTAGTACCGAGAAAACAACGACACAGCAATCCACAACTTCTGAACAAACAACCACACAAAAATCTACTACTTCCGAACAGACGACTCAACAATCAACTACGTCTAAGCAAACAACGCAACAACCTTCTTCTTCTGAGCAAACAACGACTCAACAGTCTACAACTTCAGAGCAGACTACCACACAACAATCCACGACATCTGAGCAGACAACTACACAACAATCGACGACATCTGAACCAACAACAACGGAACAATCGACGACATCTGAACCAACAACAACAGAACAATCTACGACATCTGAACCAACAACAACGGAACAATCAACGACATCAGAACAGACCACGACTCAACAGTCAACCGATTCTGAACAAACAACTCAAACAACTACCACTACTGAACAATCTACAACATCAGAGCAAACAACAACAGAACAATCTACAACTAGTGAATCTACGACAGAACAATCTACTACAACCACTGAATCTTCCACCACCGAGCAAGGCACGACCCAACAGTCAACTACCACTGAACAATCTGAACAAAGTACAACTGAAGAATCGACGAGTAGTGAAGGAACGACCACTGAACAATCTACTACACAGCAGTCGACAACAGAACAAACTAATGAAAGCTCAACAACCGAAAGTGGCACTGATGAAAGTACATCAGAAAAAAAATGTCCAGAGATCGATGAAAACCAATCATTGTTTGTATGTCCAACATCATTCAAAAGGCATCCCAAATACTGCAACTTATTCTATCAATGTGATGAAGATGACGACACACATGACGTAAAAATTGCGGTATTTACTTGCCCCAACAACACTATTTACGATGAAAGTCAAACTCGTTGTGTGGAAGAAAGCAAAGCCGACAAAAAGTGTGATGGGAAAATAGCACAAAAAAGGAGATTTAAAAGATTGGACAGAAATTACAGAGAACCAGTAAGTATTTTTTATTTTTGCATATTACTACTAACTATTGTTGTAGCGAAAATAAAAATGCTAATTTATTATTTTTTTCTTTCAGCTTGTGGTCACCAAAGAGAGTCACGCCTGTCAAAGCGCCGGTTACTTTTCATTTGAAAAAGACAGTGAATGTTCACCAGCTTTCCTTAAATGTAAAACTGATAAAACAAATAAGCTTAGAGGTCTTGTGTACCAATGTCCTTCGGGTTACGTTTACTGGTCGATTAGTAAACGATGTGAGCCAATGAATAGAGTAAGAGACTGCAAACGTTCACAAAACAACTGGACAGAAAGATGGGAGATACCAATAGAAAGAAGAAATGTAGCACCATTGTAGATCACGTAGTGTTGTAGAATTAGGCTCTATGAAAATAAGCCCTGGCATTTCTTTGTGATACAACATACTGTGCATTTGTGCAAGTATTAAATATGAATATGTTATAAAGTAAAATAAGTATAAATAAGTATTCGAACATTTTAATGAGCAAGGCATTAAATAACCATAATAATATTATGATGAGTAATTTCCATACGAAACGAGAATGTACATACAAATAGTTTTTTAACAACTCTAAACAGAGCTGCAATATGCGAAAAAGTGTGATCAATTTGTATACATTTCTGCATACCTTTTTAGGTTTGTATATGAGGTGGTATTAATGTTTCTTTTCTGATATTCATTCTAAATTTGTATCTATTTACTGACACAATGAATCTATCATTAGTATGATTTACGAAATATCTAGTCTATTAAATATTTTCTCTACAAACAATACTTGCTGCCATAATATTAAGAAGAACAAAAACTTGTGAACCAAATATTGCGAACCTTTTAAAAAAGCAATATTTGAATCACGATTTTATTAGGAAGTAAGTGATGGAAATAAATGAGCAAGGAAATAAATTATTTGCAAATAATGTCGTTTTTTTCACATACAATTTAACTGTAAGTATAATATCGATAGAAAAGCACCTAAAATCATTATTATCATTCTCTTGCCACTTGCCGCTTGCGCAATTTACATGGTGCCAGCGCAGAACGTCTTAAAGAAAACAACACACAATAACATTAAAATAGTTTAATACACATTCCTAAAATAAGTAACAAATTAAAGTTATAGTAAAATCAAATCAATACCCATACACGAAGACAAAAGTCCTTTACAAAAAATGGTCAGTTCAGCAATTATGAAATCTGTTACACTCTCTTCCTCGCTGTGATGAACTGCATTGCTAAATATAGTACCTAAGAATGCATGACACGCTGTATCAGTTGCTATAATTTTCCCTCTTAAATCAATTGTTAGTCGATTTTTTTCCAAATTGTCATTTGTATCTTTATCGACGTTTACCGCGACAGATTTATCATTATCAGATTTATTATAAATGCCTGCCGCTGAAATAATGACTGGTCTGTAGGTATCAGCAATATCTTTACCAACGGTATCCAGAGAGTTAGTTGACGAAGAACTTTTAATGTCCTCAGATTGGGGTACTTCTATTACACGTCTGCGTGTTCTGTTAGTTGTCACGGCTTCCGTGGGGTTTGGTTTAACTTTAAGTTTATTATGAAATATGAATTCTAAAAATAAAGGTAGCAGACTCAACTTAGTCATATTCTGACTAACATCTAAAGCGATGGCCGATTCTGTACTATAATTCACCCCATTATCGTATCTTGTTTCTTTAGTGTTGTCAGTTGAGGTATTTATGTGAGGGCGAATTTGCGTTAGATTGAACGGCTCAGTATTCTTTTCAAATTCTTTTTTGACTGTGGTGTCTATTACCGTAGTTAAGTGGCGTTGGCTTCGTGTTGCAATCGGAGATTTTATGCTTTCTGCCTCAGTAAGGGTTTGCTGGGAAAAAGCATTAATAGGATCGTCTTCATTTTCCAAAGCATTAATTATATCTCGAATGTTATTTAATTTTCTTTCTTTCTTTGCAGTTGTGCTGGGTTTGTTCATAATTTTTAACTCACTGCCAGTTTTATTAATATCTGCATAGTTTCCAAGTAGTTTATGTAATTTCTCTTTATAAACAGTATGCTGTGTTCGAGGGGTCAAAATAATAGGATCAAAAGATATACCTCCTTTATCCCAAATAGAAACAGAACGTGCTAAGAATTCAACTAGATGATGAGGCAACGTCTTCCAATACTTTCTTAAAGGAGAGTTTTCCATGTAGGCCGAAAGAGTTACATATTCAATATCAATGTTAGATGTTGATGGTACTATTTTGGGGTTTTTTTTCCAAAGCGAATTCATAGCTATTTCATTATTTTCTTCAGCACTCAACCAACCTAAATTTGTATCGTTAGCAACTACAATTAAATGATATTGCATTTTACCATATTTGTTTGATATTTCTTTAATGTAAGGCATGTATTTATTAAGGTCCATCTCTTCATATTGTTTGACGAAAACATGCATAAACACGTCAGGTAAAATTTTGGGTGCTGAATTGTCGTTTGTATTAGTTAATATCAGACTTGCAGGCTTTGGGTTAGCAGACGGTAACGTAGCAAATGCAAACAGGCTATTATAAACTATGAATGTCGTAAGACTAATCATTCCGAGTCCTATCCACCAATACGCAAGAAAAGATGACCAGTGATCTGTAAAGACAAAATAATACGTATGGTGAATTTTTTTTTGGAACAAATATATAAACAATACAAGAAACTACATCAAAAATTGAGAATCATTTCTAGTGCCTAATCAAGGACAAGAGTATTGGGGATCATCAAATCAAGTTATGACGTCGATGGTCTAAATAAAGTACCATAAAAATATGGTATACATACCTGGCCAACGCGTTATAATTGAAGCCGCTCCCTTCAGGTTAGGTCTGGCTCGGCCCTTGTAGTTCGAAGGTCGCAGCCTCCGATGATATCGAGGGCTGAAGTGTTCGTCTTCTGAAATCTCCTCACATAGCAATGGATGTTGCTCCTTGTAGTACTCACTCATCACTTGCCATTGGTTCTACTATTAACAAAAACGAAATAGAAATCGTACTGTTCTAATACGAAATCGACGTACTATTCACAACAAATTGAAAATTACAATACGTATAATTAATTTCATAAATTCTCAAATGACGTTTGATGTGAATTGATCACTCGAAAATTTAAAGGGCATATAAAGTTTTTGGATTTTTACGAAAGAGGTTTAATAAAATTTATAAGTAGAATAGATACACTTTTGATTTGATATTAAGGTTGAAATTGAAATCATTGGCAATATTTTAAGGGATCACTAATGTACTCATCATTATGACCAAGTTTTATGGAACAAATCTGAAATCGCAAAAAAACAGCTGTTCCATACATTATGCTCGCATAACTCGTCAAAAATGTAGGGAATAGCTGATTTATTTTTCGCAATTTCAGGTGACATAGTAAAAGTTATTCATAATGATGAGTACAACGACCCCTTAAAATATTACTCTATCTCTTCTCTCTATTATTTCTTTTTATTTATATATTATATATTTTTAAATATATAAATATTTCTTTACTATATTTATATAAATTAAAGGGTTATAGCCGCAATAGAAACACAATCTGTGAAAATTTTATGTGTCTACCTATTATGGTTCATGAAATATAGCCCGATGACAACAGACGGACCGAAGGTGGAGTCCTGGTAATGGTTTCGATGGCAAGCTTGTGGTACGGAAACCTAATAAAAATGATGACTAACGGAGCTCTCTCGTTCTGTTCTCCTACTGACTTGAACAAGACCATTGAATATAATCCACTTGATAAGTAGGTACTAGCGCATGCATGACGTACAGAGGCCAGCACATCAAGCTACCCCAATCTGCCAAATTTCTTTGATAGATGTTCAACTTTATAACAAAAACATGAGATTGATTTTCATTTAGGAAAATTTGTCCGTTTGGGATAGCTTGATGTAATGGCGTCTGTATATACCATCGCAGCCCTTACACAATACACGTTATTTTTTACAAAAGCCACGGGAATAGCAAAAATTTGAATTTTTTTGTCGAAAACTTCTAGGTATTTATGTACCTTTAGATTAGTTTTCGTTAGAGTTGCATGATTATCAAAGTTTGCTATCGTAAAAATGTTATAAATGTAAACACCTACCGTCATTTGTGTTTCCTGGGTATAATCACTTGTTTTTAATAGTTCCGAGTTGTCAAATATGATGTTGTTTTAATCACTGCTGCGCGTGTTCGGTCCTAGCACTCAATGAATTCCATTTAAATGAATATGCACGTAAGTTCCTATATTATATGTGACGGTGGCACGTTTACATTTTCCGCCATAATTTTGTTGATTCAACATTGGATTCGTCTCACGTACATTCGCCTTGCAGTTACGATTGTTACTGAATTTTGCCGACTTTGCATTTGTGAAGGTGGAATTATGACATTGTTATGAAAATCATCTGTTATTGTTATTTAAGAACAAATGCTGTTTTGGCGTATTTTTCAACGTCAGTAAGAACATAAATGACCAAATAATCGTTTTTGGCGCATCCTTGCGGCCTTTAGGCCTACACAACAAACGCTGAAACTTTCGGCACCAACACGCGTTTAACTCGAGACATTTTTGGCCCCATCGGCCATTTGTTTTGTATGCGAGAGGCACTATGTGGGGACTTGGGTCAAGCCTATGTCCAACAGTGCAGTGTTTCGGCTGAAATAAAGATGTTGATGAATTATTATTTAATCAACCAAGAAGTATTTACGCACTTACATTAAATAAGCTACAAACACGAAGTGCAAACAAAATTGAATGACGTTTATTTCAAAATAGGAATGTCTACAAAATTTGTTGCAAATGTCGTTCTCTCGGTTTAAAATTTTCACATACGTTGATAAATCGGAGTTTTAAATTAAATAACTTAGACTAATAGGTATTCTATAGCAGAGGCTAACGTAAGTGTTTTGGCTTCCTATTATTTAAAGATAATTTCGAAAATAAAAATGTCCTTGCGCATGTATGGATACCCATAAACTCCAGTTAATGTCAGCGGAGTCGTTAACTATGAGCTATACGTAATGTTAAGTACAGTTTCTATCTTTACTTTCCCAAAGGTCATCTGATGGCAGTTCACGGTTTGAAAGCACTTCTTTGAGCTCTCAATAAAATTAGGTAATACTTTCACTTACAGGACAATATGGTGGAGCGTGCTCCACAGACAAAACGTGATGAACAGTATCCACTTCTGAAGGTTGATGGAGGTGGTGGGGATGGCGGAGTCCATCAACAACCATCGCCGACACTTGTTACTCCTAGCTGGGGGGTCACTTGCACCCCCAAACAATCCTGGATTGTCCGCTGGCCTGGTAAGCATTTACATCTGCTGCACTCTAATTCAATCACACTCTTTTCACAATCTGAGGGGTTTAAAGGAAATTTCTAAACTATTACTTCTTATATTATGTTTGAACTTTGTCTACCTCATCTATTAAGCAGTGAACGTTGCTGAACTGTCAAAATAAAATGCATTACAATCGATTGCCTGTTTGTGTGTTACGTTATCACCTGCTGTTTCCCATTAGAAAATTATGTCAATGTTAAGTCTTACTTACATTAAGAGATGGGGCAACACTGCATGCAACGAATCCAAAAATCTAATACGCTTTCGTACATTTTGTACGAATACGATGCGCTGCGGCGCGCGGCGGCTGTAATACGCGCCTTTTATGGTCAATGTCAAATATCAAAATTACGTTTGGATACACATCTCACACCGAAAAGGCAGTTAAGGCTGGTTTTCATGCGTGAAACACTCATCTGAGTTTGTCAACCGCGGTGAATAAATAAACTATTATAGGTAGGTACGGCGAGGCCAATAAATGACTAGGAAGAATCATGTTGAGAGGCTAAGAGATGGTCTTCCTCTAAGATCAGGCATGTGCGGACGGTGACTAGAGTGCACACTCTAGTCACCGTCATACGACACAGGTGCAACTCATCAACGCTATTGGGCAGCCTGTTAGATAATTATGATGATGACTAGGACTGCTGCTATTTTAGACTTTATTCGCTCAAATTCACATTCGCAATATACTACCTACAGGCTTTCACTGGCTTAGCCACCTACAGGCTTTCACTGGCTAAGCCGTATCTGACAGTATACCATTAGGTTGGGTGCCTTTCTACCAGAGATGTGCTATGCAGCTATGGTGCGAGGATGTGAAAGCTAAGCTACGAAACTATGTGACCGTTTCCACTGATGCTAAGCTATGTAGCGGGCTAATAAGATGCATTATAAAGATGCGCCACTGCAAGGTAGCTATGCGATGTATCGACAGAAGGAACGCGCTCTGCACATAGCTACACCACTCTTGATTATCTATAGCACGCATCCGGAGCATGCATCCAGATCATGTAACCATCCATATAAAAAAACATAGCTTAGCAAAACCCGTTTCCACCAGGGCTATGGCTGTATGGAACAATGAATATGATTGGTGGATATCAAACGCATCCATACCAACATAGCATGGCATATCTCTGGTGGAAAGGTACTCTTACTCTTACCAAAGGCTAATGTATGAAATGAACACAGATGGTATGACAGTGGTATTATCGTCGGTAAATTGTTTTTTTTTCTTTTTCAGAATACATCTCGGCATGCTGGATGACATTGATTCTGTTGGGAATATCCTTCCTCGTGTTTTATACATTGGGCATGGAGGCATATCGAAGGAAGCCTATTTTGATCATAAAATGCAACTCTACGAATCCCGCAAGCGATGTTTACTACCATCACATCGTACAACGAGGCAGCTCTCCTCCTTTTATGCTTTATGCTGATTATCTCTCGGATGTGGCAGCACAGTATCCGCAACTCCGTTTCCACATATTCTTTCTTGTTGATGACTCGCTGCAAACTTCATTCCGAGTCCCGAGACATACAAGATTTATCAATAAACTGATTCCATACTCTAAAATTGATGATAACGGTAAGCGAGATATTGCGGACTTTGAAACAAGGTATCAAAACGTAAACGTCACAATTATGTCCTTAAGCAAGTACATGGCGATGACACCTTTGAAGTACAAGTGGAGGACTATACCACTTTCGTACATGACGTTTTATGCGAGAGTTTTCTCAGTTTGGCAAAGCGGTGGAGTGGCCATGGATTTGAATAATTTCAACAACAATTTTAATAATCGCAAATGCGTTGATCGTAGAATTGCCGCTATATTAAAACAACATAATGATGGTATTAAAGTTGAAGAATACACGAATGCCCTCAACAAGATTGACCGTGAAGAAAGTGAATTTTTCACGTTATTCTATGGTATAATGCATCAAATTTTGAACGAGACAAGAATGTTCCTAACGAAAAGTTTTCCTTTTCCTCAAATAACTACCGAGAAGGTTGTGTCTCAAAACGAACCTTTGATTCGTACAAACAGAAACAAACGAGACTGCGAACTTTCTGCACCGATAAATGACATAAGCAATAATTCTGGAACCATTTCTAATGTTTTCGTAGAAACTATAAATTCGACAAAAGATACAGATTTGAAGAAAAACGAATATCAAACTTTGCCCATAGCCAACGTCAGTGTGGACACAGTCGAACGTACTATAAATGATGCTTTTAATCCTTCACAAATTAATAACGACAGTATAGTTAACGGCATAAATAAAACGGAAGGATTAAATAAATCTGAAGTTCAAACTGAAATGATGAATAAATCTGATACTCCTCAACTTGTTTTGTTTTACGATTTTTCAGTGTTTTCTGAAGGTGTCGCCCCGTATATGTTGTCTGAACCGTTAATTCCTTCCGATTTTAGACAGAATGCAAAAACATCAGAGTTTGGAAAAACTGGAAAATACGGAAGCAATGGGGCTCATCTCCTCTCTATTGACTCTGAAGGAATGTTTGTGTCAGCTTCTTCGCGGCTGCATCCATTTTTAGGACATCTGATCACTGCCGGCTGTCAACGTATGCGCCCTAAATTTGCCATTCAAGATACACTTCTAACACAATGTTCCGGAATATTCAAGGAAGACACCTACTGCAACAATATTTATTTACTTTAGTTTTAATTTCTTGTTTTCGTTAATGTTTATTAGTATTCTTCTATTTCTTGTTTTTTCAATTGTTTCAGTCAGCAAGCATGGAAAAATGTACATTTAGACAATTTTAGTATTAAAATGTTCTTATTTTAGCAAGATATTGTTTTGTTCATAATTGTCTGTGTTACACAGTTCATCGACAGTACCTAACTTTATCATTTTGAAATTCCAATAGTAAATAGTTTAGTCTTAAAATTTGCACGCCCAGATAATGGACACGTAACTACGAATTTGGACAAAATCTGCTCAGTTGTTTATGAGATGAAGCATACACAGACATGACAACTCTTAGGGCCGATTTCATCGCTCCTAGTGAACGGGATCAGCAAATTGAGCCGCGTTCAATATTCTTCACAAACAGTGACAGCTCTTGAACGCGGTTTAGGTGTGCTAATCGCGTTTAGTTTCGTTAATGAAATTCTCACAATAACCTAGACGATGCGGCGTAGGTATACCTCAATTGAAAAAAAACTAAGATTAACTGGAATTTATATTTCATTTCAAATATTTTTTGTTTAGAAAAATGCTATTATTTCATTGTGTCAGTTCTTTTTGTGGTCTTTTTTTTTTTTTTTTAACGCTGCGAAATTATCCAATGACTGCTCCCGCTCTGGGTGGAGCGGAAGGGAGTGTCAGACTTACTGACTAAAACCCATCCATGTTCCGGGGTAGCGGTAACCCTTTCGGACAATCCCGCTTACCCGGCAGGCTTGGCACTGATGGGCCCCTTCATATGCTGACATCTCTTTGAGGCGCGCGTGGAACATATACGTGCCGTCCGGCACGGGCCTGGTGCTGATCGGACGGTGAGTCACCCATTACTCACCGTCCGCAGGCCCGCGCCTACGGTGGCCGGGAGTCGTCACGTGGCTCCCAACGCCCGGGGCGTCTCCTGCGGCGGCTGGGACGGGAGGACCTTTCTCTCTTCCATCCCGCCACCTCCTTCGCGAGCATGACTGTTTCGCAGAAGGAGGTGACTGCCTCCCACTCCCTCTCGCCCCGGACCATGGCTTGCACCAGGGCCGGGCGCGAGAGGTCGCCGCCGCCGATCGCCTCTACGAGGACACGGCGGTGCTCCGCCCAAGCCGGGCAGGTTTGCACCGTGTGCTCCACCGTGTCCTCTGGGCGATGCCCGGGAGGGATGGATGTTTCGGGAGGTGCAGGAACCTCCCGAAACATCCATGTCCGGTGAGGACCTGCGTCGGGCGGTAGGTGAGGGCGCCGTGACGCCTCTCTAGCCACTCCTCAAAGAGGGGCCTTACCGCCACTGTCGTGACGTGCTCTGCGCTGGGTTACGACAGTCGCTGATTCCAGGCCGCCATGAGATCGCGCCGGAGGTCCGTCCGCTCCGCCGCAATTTGCTGCGGAAACGGGGTTTCCCCCCGGCTTAGTACCTCCGCGCGCCACTCGTACAGGCGCGCGAGGGCTATCGCCTCCAGATTCGATCCCACGGCGTTTTGTAAAGTCTTATTTTTCACTTTTTAGTTATGATAGCTACTCCACAGAACCACACCAAGCTTCCTCTACCAAACGTAAGAATTTCATTAATCGGTTCAGAGTTGATGAAAACATCGAAGGTAAACAGAAAAAAAACATACAGACGAACATAGACCCTCCTCCATTTTGGAAGTCGCTTAGAAAATGTACATAATGCCTATACACACACATTTCGCCAGCTATGTTCAAGTCCCATGTAATTATGTAATAATAAATAACAATACCATTTTATTTCGGATAACTTAAAGATCCATTAATTGTTAGTAATAGGTTTTCACTTAAACACTATAGTTAGTTACTTAACTTGTCCAGCCAAAAATATGCGACCGAAATTCGGCAAGGTTCGTATCGTCGCTCGTAGACGAATAGCCGTAGCACTTGTAGCATCCACATAGCACTACCGTAGATTAACGATTATTTTTAGGAACAATAAGGGCCAAGCCCCTTTTGTGCGTTGCGTCGTCGCAGCTTCGTTGTCGCGTCGTTTCCATACATTTTTTATGACATACCCCATTAGACCGTTGCATTGTCGCGCGCGACGTTTCAACGGATCAACGGACAAAAGACGAAGCGGGAGGGAGGGTGATGCGCTGCGTTGTCGGAGCTCTACTGTGACGATGGACAGTAATCCAATGCTAGAGGAGGAAGCTAGACGAGCGTAAGCTGAGACGCAGCTGCGACGGCGTGCATAACCTCTTACGTTGCGGTGTCGCAGCGTCATTGCAATGCGGCATACAATGCGTTGTTCCGTTGCGACGACGCGACGCAACGCAGCGCAACGCACTAATGGGGCCTCACTCTGAGACAGAGAATTATTGTAGGTACACTCACGAGCATTGATAGATACTTTATGGTGTTACGAATGCAGTGTTATCGAAACCATACTATGAATTATATAATAATAGAGAATATTGCTTTTTTGCATAACTCTATGGTATGTATCTTCGCGACTGTACTTGGTTGAAATAGAAGATCGGATGAAATAATCCCATAGAGGTTCAATGATTGATTATCATTCTCTCTGACCTCTTTTGATTCTCAACTTGACAGTTGCATAAATAATGTTATAAAAATTACAGTTAATTATGTTATTATTACAAGTAAATCCTCTGCTAGACTACAGACATTTACAATGAAGCTTCCGTTTAACTTAGTTTTGTCTCCTATATTAAAACCTTACCTCGGACGTACAAGAATGTTTTGCCATCACCCAACATTTAGCATGAGTATTTACTACACATACATATATGGAGTGCTTGGATTTGTAAGTTTTAATGTTTATCTATTTATTAATTTGCACAATGTACACACAGTCTAACACCCTGGTAGGGCGGAGTAATACTTGCTTGGTACATCTAACTTATAGCTAGGCAAGTATGCAATAATGTTAAGTTTTAAGTAGGTAGGTAGGTATTTAAAATTAATATCAAAACATTCATTAAGGGAAGAATTTTGAAAAATCCTTTCTTTGTGGTCACTTTTGTTCCATTACGAACTTCGGCTTAGGTTGTCCATATAACATACATTTAAGATTTTTAATCATTAGATTTCATCATTTTTATTTAATTACCAGATATTTATAAGCGAAGATTTTATTTCTATATAATCCTATTGCAGATTATAAGTGCAAATCATTTGAGGAAACATTTGGGAGAGTCACCTGAACGCGACGAGCGATCAGACACACAAGTCCGAGATGGTATGAACTCCATGCTTGTACACGATTTAAAGATCATCGCCACGTCAATGGGATTGGTGCAATATGCTTGTCTGATAGTCGGATGCATGACGGTAGAGACACATTTTTTTTTAAATATTTTCGATAATAATCATAAATCAAAGAATCAGCATAATGCTTTCACTGCTGGGACTTTTTGTGGGAGGGAGTGGGCTATAATCCACTACGCGGGCCCAGTGCGGTAGTCTTCGAACGGTTTTCACGATGTTTTCGTTCACCGTTTTGGGAGCAGTGGTGATGTAAAAATTAACATAGTAAACCGCCTGCCTGGGTTTTTTTTCATCACATGACTCATCAAATCATCCAAAAGCCATTGGGTGATTTCCCAGCCTAAAAAAAAAATCCCATGTTCCTTCCTTAGCCCTTTATGTGCCGGGGTAGCGGTAACCCTTTCGGACAATCCCGCCTGTCTGGGTTGGAACTTACGCCCTACAACTCGTTACCGGGTCACTGCTCCTGGAGCCACTACTGCTCCACCACAAACATTGACTGATTGATTACTAATAAAAGTTTTTTTACCATTGCAGGAAAATCCAGCACTATTCATTCCACATCTTGCTGGTCAGTTACTCGTGGTCACAGTGAAGATTCTCAATGCTCTACTGCTGTTGGTCCCTGTCAACAAGAAGGCTATCGGCAAACTGAGCCACAAAATACCTGCAATTATACTGATGACGTTCAACTGGCTTCAGGAATTCTGTGTATTTCGACAATACCTGTGCATATGTGACTTGTGATTGGTTCTTTTACGTAGGTATACAACTGGTTGCGCAGTATAATTAAATCAAGTTTTTGACAATCAACAGAATGCTTCGTTTCGGTTATTTTTTTTATTATGCTACTTACTCATAAATGGTTGTGATGCGGTGTCTGTTATTAGAATGCTTGTTGTGTTTACATCTGTTTCGATTGATACCTACATAGGCAGATGCGGGTATTTCTTTATTTACATTTAACCTTTTGAGCACCACCATCAGCTAAAGCCGACAAAAATAGAATTTTATTTTGTGGCTTGGCGTGGCACGCTGGCCGCTGTATTTACGCTCTGGCGTTCAAAAGGTTAACTAAATAAATAAGTAAATGTCGAATGCCACACGAATTTTTCCTCGAGAGTTTATCGGGTATTAATGAGATGATTGTGGGGAGTTATTGATCGATCAATAAATAAAAAGTTGCGCTGCTTTTGGGGCTGTTATTTTGAACAGCCCCAAAAGCAGCACCACTCATCTGTCTGCAGCTAAGAACACTAAATATCTCTGTGTGTTTGTCAAACATGAAGTATAATGCAAAGTGCATATTATGGTACTTAAATACCTTTATCGCTAAGCATTGTAGGGTTTGATAAAGCACCTTCCGTATTTTGTATGGAGACACACATCTTCTATATGCAAATCTTAAGTCTTGCAGGTTTCTATAATAGTGTGGCCCATGGCCCCCCTTCTGCAAAACCTTTAGGAAGAGAACGCTCTTGCGTAAGAGAGCGAAAGTTAGCTATCAGTCGTGGGAGCATTGCTTGTCTCTTTATACTTATTTTTGGGACGAAAGGTTTTCAACAAATCAGTCAGCGAACCTACTTGTATTGGCGGTTTTAAGACCCTATCTCACTAAGACACCAGTAGTTGAGCAACCGATCGGACACGTGCTTGACACGTGGTGAGATACCCACTATAAAGCTGTGTACTTATATTTTGCTGGCAACCCGCGACCATGGTTTCGCCACCATAGTGTCCTAGTGAGATATAAGCCTAATAGAACACTTATTTTTATTAAAAATAATTTATTTTGACATTGACCACTGACAATGGCATTGCAATGAACATTTCAGACGCAATTCGGCTGTCATTTACCGATTCAAACTTCTAAATGCGCTGCATTATGTAATAACGTTTATTAAACTCCATTTGGCGTGTAAATTCGTGTGGTTACTCATGGAATGTACCTTCATTAGAATAGTTTTTCCGTGACCAGGATGCTTTACAGTGATTGAAATGAAACAACATGGAAACGGACAGTAACGCTTTCTTGAATCAGCTGCGGCTCAAGCATGAGAATCACGCGAATGTTGTAAGTTTACCTACCTTACTAAGGTTTTTTCTTATCGGCATTTGTTTTCTTGTAGAATATGGAGGATTTTGGAACAAAACTGGTAAACTCCTAAGGGTTTGGTTCCAAAATCGCCCCTTCTCCGTTCTTGTTGGATGGAACATTGATGGCCCGTAAAACCGTATCCTTCATAGAGGCAAATACTCCCAACAAATGACGACAATTTGCCCTTAAGCATAAATAATATAATAACTTACATCACATTACGCCTGTATCCCCAAAGGGCTTGGCAGAGGTGAGTAATAACGCCTACATTTCGCCCATCATGTTAAAGCCTTAACAGGGAGCGAGATAGTTGCCAAGCGGGCACACGTTCATCGACTATCATTAAATGTTACTTATGTAAAAAAACCGCGACAAAACTAATGATGCCGATCGAGTAAGGGCCGAGTCACACCGGCATGGCAGCGGCCGGTGGCGACGCACCTAGTCCTCCTCTTGACTGACTAGTTTAGTTTCGACCACCACCCGCGGTACCGCGAGCAGCCTCGCGTCACCGCTGGCGGCCTCGCGACCTTTTCATGCTGTTCAAGCAATAATGATCTTTTAAGTATGTAGCTAAAGTTTAAAATTATTTCACACAGAAAGTGCTCGCCGGGTCGCTGCCATTCCGGTGTGACTCGACCCTAACTCGTTTCTGTAACCTAGAATGTTTTGCAGCTAACCCATATCAGCAGCGAGAATTCGGAAAGCCTTAAAATAAAATTAAGAGCATTGCTGGTTGCGCTTCTTGGTGTGTCCATGTCGGCTTGCGCCTTTGCGTCCCAGCCCGTGGAACTGGAGTTGGACGACGATGAGGTCGCACAGAAACTGAACAACGTTAGCTTCGCCAGGAGGTAACACATACCTTTCAATGTGAATTTGTAAATTCGATAGAATTGTAGTTACTAACTAGCCAATAAAAAATGCTTATGTACGCTTAGATCTTTTAAACTGCACAACGGATTTTAATGCGGTTTTTATCAATAGTATTGTAGTATTGTTTCCTATCCTATAACATACCTAATTATATTTTCACCTCACAGGAACAGCTTTGGGCCCAAAATTGCATTTTGCTCGCTAGCGTGGAAAGACTTTTTAAAACTCGAACCTTTCTAATTAATAATTTTCTATACTGCCAGTCCACTGAAAATGCATGACACGGTCAAAAATAAAATATTGAATCACATAGAAATAATACCACTCACCTTAAAAACTTCCATTACAGTACACAAATTAAATATTGTGAGGATATAATTGTAAAATTGGCGATAATGTTAATAAGTATTCCATTTGATTTAAAAAATATGTGACGTCACATGACACATCATACATAATAAAAATACTACCCTGTCAAATAACCAATCGTGTAGTCATTTAAGTTTAATTTTTTAAATAAAATAAATACTAATATAATATGTTATTTAACCCTTTGCTTTGCAAAAACAAATATGTATTAAATTCTATTAGTTAGTTATTTGTTTTAAATTTGTATTTTTCTTTCATTCTCCTTAGAGGATGGAGGACAAGTAGGATATAGAAAAAAATACAGGGTATCTAATTTTAGAGATATTCTATTTATCTCGTAAGATACATTGCGAAGTATCTGTTATTTTCTTCACATGAGTCGATGTATCTGAGACGCTCGAACAAAATAAAACTCAACATATAACACCTGTTTTATTGCACCTAGCAGTTTCCTGGCTGTAGTGAGGTGAAAAATTGTGTGTTGCGCTCGGCAGTAAAGCTTTTCTGCGTCTCGTACCTTTGAAACCTTCGCTACGCTCAGGATTCTATATTTGAACCCCTCGCTTCGCTCATGGTTCAACCCTAGAATCCTTCGTTTGCTCAGGTTTCAATACAAGTACTCGCACCAAAAATCCTTTTTGCAGCCTTGCATAACAAATAACTATTTCGGACCTCCACGCGAGCGATGCCGTGGGCAAAAGGTAGTGAAGATTATATGAATCTCCTGTATATATAAACGAGTTGCTTATCGCGTTGGTGCACAATTGCTCAGATATTTGTTAGATAGCTTTTGCTCTATCTTTAAGACTATAATAGGGATGTTCAAAGTTTTTAAGAAACCAATTAATAATGGCCCATGATACTTACAGGATTACAAAACCTACAATTCGACTTGTGATGGGTTATGGGAAACTCAGTGCATTCGTCACTGCAACAACTTCATTGCTCTTATTAGTCGCCGTTATGTCTAAGGTATGTAATTAAATATAAATTACTTATTGAAAAAAATATTAGGTATACGTTTAGGGTGCTTACCTACAGGCTGCTGTTGCTTACCTAATAACCCTCCGCATTTAAGTCGTTTGGGAATTCTTTGTTTATGTCATCATCTGCCTAGCCTTTTTCCAATTATGTTGGGGTCGGTTAGCTGAATACCAGTATTTTATAAGGAGCGACTGCCTGTCTGACCTCCACAACCCAGTAACTGGGCAATACGATGCCCCTTGGTAAGACTGGCTGTCAGATTTTCGGGCTTCTGATGACCCGTATCGACTGTCAAAGATGCAAAAATGACAGCCGTGACCAAAATTTTTATTCTAATTAATTATTGAATTATTCAAATTATTTTATTAATGTCAATAAATATCGAAAGTCTTAGATATCGCGGTTACTACAAATTATAATATAACAAGCTTTTAATTCATAAAATCTTGTAGGAATTTTAATTTTAAAATAAATTAACAAAACAAGTTGACTTACTGCCTGCTCGCCTATGATGTGACACTTCTAGCGACGTAAGCGCACGGCTCGCTTTGCGAAAATCGCGGGCAACTCTTGGTAGCGTTAAATGCCTATTTCGCTCAGTCTACCCGCCCTTAACGTGCTTCCTGAGGCGTGGAGGAGTCTCGTTATGTAAAGATGGTCACCCATCCACGGTCAACCCCAGCAAGCGTAGCTTAACCTGATTGTTCGACCTTTGCGGCTGTAAGTACTTAACCACGAGCTCCTGCTTAGCCACCAGCTCCTCTTTTTCATGTGAATTGCACGTATGCAGATATTAATTAGTCGTCGAGCATATTTTCGCCGCCAGTGCGTGAATCCGCACTGACTGCGTTTGATAAACCGCAAGCCGCACTAGCCCTAAAACTTCACCACATTTACGTAAAGATCAGTTGGAGTGTCCGAAGGGTGTTACCGATGCCCCGGAACACAAAAGGCTAAAGAAGGAACATGGAGAGGCTTTAGCATTTGCTGACTTCCCACCATAAAAAAAAAATGTCGCCTTACTTATTAATGCGGTATCGGCTTAAGGCGGCCACATGACGCATTATCTCAGACGCAGAGTTGAAACACGTCGTTCAAATTCAAACAAGGCGTGGGTCTTATTTGTATGGACATAAAGCTCTCACCGACCTGCTCAAGCGACACGATTCTTTAGCGCTTCTAGACAAAATCGCAAATCGCATTTTCGGTTAACATTTTATCAGTGTCCCAAACCTTTTAGGTACGCCTGTGAAATTATACACCCGTTTCTTTAATTTAACCATGTATATCTGTCGTAGCAATCCTGGTGGCGTCGAGGAGCTCGCTGGTTGGCAGCCCCAGCGCTGCTGGTGGCCGCTTTAGAGACGGCGTCTGATGCCAGCGATGCCATGCTTGCTGCCGTGCTCCGCGGCTCGGCTGAACCAGGCCGGGTCGTTGCGCAGACCGCCGCTGCTGCCCTGCTCATCACCGTTGAGATTCTAGTCTGGTAAGATAATGGGACCAGTCGGTTTGTTCAGTAAATTGTACCGAGAAAATTTTGATGAACCGAGCTAGAAGTGAACAGCCGTTCAATACAACTCTCCGAGTTAGAATTGCCATCAAATATCATGATTTCATGGAATAGTGATTCCATAGGGTGAATACTAATTTAGAGGTTCGTACCGATGATTTTAATTATTACAGTTTTGTAATTACGTACTTCTTACCCTTGCGAACCATTTTTTGAACAATACCAAACCTAATACTGAGGTCAGCTAGTTCAAAAAACGTAAGACTATTGAGATTCCCGGGCTATCCTGTCGTGACAGTACTAATCAATCACAATTATGTATTATACAGGTACTTCATAGCGAAATTTTTCGAGTATAATCCACCTCCGTCGGCCGAGGAACGAGAAAAAGAAAAGCGGATACGACCAATGCCGGAATAAAATAATAATGTATTAGACATACTTAAAAATATCTTTATTTTTTATCAATAAATCGCTCAGCTAAAACTATGTTTGCAAGCCTTTTTTTAACTTTATGTATTAAATGGGGATACCGCGGAGGATCGGACAGTAGGTATTATGAAAGAGGTTTTAACGTTTAATAAACTTTAAAAATAAACAAACTTGACTAATTACAAAGTAGTAAAAATGGCACCAAAAATTTAAAAACTGAACGTAAAATCCTTTTCAAAGATGTTCCTACTTGAAGGAAAGGAGGTTGGCAAAATTAAACCCTCGTTCAGTTTCACTTGTTTGTCAAAACTATAATAGCGATCTACACACGGCGATCTCTGTTCCGAGCATACATCGGATTCAATCTTGTAACTGCAGAATATTGTTGCAGCAACATGTTTCTATGTTCGCTCATCGGTGCACAACATTGTTGCAGCAACTTGTTTCTGTGTTCGCTCATAGGTGCACAACATGTTTCTGTGTTCGCTCATCGGTGCACAACATTGTTGCTGCAACATGTTTCTGTGTTTACTCATAGGTGCACACCATGTTTATGTGTTCGCTCATCGGTGCACAACATTGTTGCTGCAACATGTTTCTGTGTTTACTCATAGGTGCACACCATGTTTATGTGTTCGCTCATCGGTGCACAACATTGTTGCAGCAACTTGTTTCTGTGTTCGCTCATAGGTGCACAACATGTTTCTGTGTTCGCTCATCGGTGCACAACATTGTTGCTGCAACATGTTTCTGTGTTTACTCATAGGTGCACACCATGTTTCTGTGTTCGCTCATCGGTGCACAACATTGTTGCTGCAACATGTTTCTGTGTTTACTCATAGGTGCACACCATGTTTATGTGTTCGCTCATCGGTGCACAACATTGTTGCTGCAACATGTTTCTGTGTTTACTCATAGGTGCACACCATGTTTATGTGTTCGCTCATCGGTGCACAACATTGTTGCAGCAACTTGTTTCTGTGTTCGCTCATAGGTGCACAACATGTTTCTGTGTTCGCTCATCGGTGCACAACATTGTTGCTGCAACATGTTTCTGTGTTTACTCATAGGTGCACACCATGTTTCTGTGTTCGCTCATCGGTGCACAACATTGTTGCTGCAACATGTTTCTGTGTTTACTCATAGGTGCACACCATGTTTATGTGTTCGCTCATCGGTGCACAACATTGTTGCAGCAACATGTTTCTGTGTTTACTCATAGGTGCACACCATGTTTCTGTGTTCGCTCATCGGTGCACAACATTGTTGCTGCAACATGTTTCTGTGTTTACTCATAGGTGCACACCATGTTTATGTGTTCGCTCATCGGTGCACAACATTGTTGCAGCAACATGTTTCTGTGTTTACTCATAGGTGCACACCATGTTTATGTGTTCGCTCATCGGTGCACAACATTGTTGCTGCAACATGTTTCTGTGTTTACTCATACGTGCACACGATGTTTCTGTGTTCGCCCATAGGAGGTGTACAACATTGTTGCAGCAACATGTTTCTGTGTTCTTGGAACATGTTGCGTGCAAATTTGCATGTGTGTGAAACATGTTAGTAGAAACATGAATGAAGGGTTGTAACGCAGGAAACGTGGTGTTTAGGAGTAAAGAGAAACAATATATTCTGTTGTTATACTGAATATTATTGTGAAAACACATTATTGCACAGGACTTACAACTGTTACTTTATTGTCAACATTTCATGGTAGGTACAGACGCCAGCACATTGAGCTATCCCAAACTATCAAAATATATTCCCAATTAAACATGAACCTTATTCTTTTGTAATAAGGTTTAAAATCTATTAAAAAATACAGATTGGGGTAGCTTGGAGTGCTAGCCTCTGTTCTCATACGTATTAAAACCAACATTATAAATTATTAGAACACAACAAGTTGGCCAAGTCATTATTTTGTGTAAAAATACACATAAATTAATTCCGCCGTCACGGGCCTTTACACCTGATACTCACGCTAAAATAAGATAAAAGCATTTAAAAGGTTAAACCAATACTGTGAGGCCTTCTTAAACTATTCGCTAATATCACTTTTTGTTTACGATTAAGGTATTTTTCTTAAAAGAAATCTTGCAGGACTGACACTCCACAGAGGCGAAGCGGATATTTTATTAACCTTTTCACCGCCAACGTCCATAGGACTCGATGTCTCGCCCAGCGCCAAGCTATAGCTATCATGATAGTTATAATGAAGAACTTCATAATACCTAATATGAAGACGTGGCGCTGGTGGCACGAATATGTGGAACTTCTATTCAACTACCTACAATATACCTATTTATAATATATCGGATATCTTATTAAAAATACAACTAAGGCACTTAAATGATTATGTCAATTTTCACCGTCATAAGTATCTCCTTTAATATAATAATTAAATCTGTCTCATTTAATTTTATCCATGTCTAGCGTAAGTAGTTGAAAAGAGTTCAGTTCAATAACGCTTTCCAACTTCTTACGCTATAGATTGAATTCCAGTTGTAAGTAAAAATTTTAACTAAATTGGTTCTTGTGTTAAAGAAACTCCTACAAGATCCAGGGCTACGCAAATATTTGTAAGTGATAAATAAAGAAATACACGACATCATAATAAATACCTACGTATCAAATTATAGGTTACTTCACTTATTTTTACAAAATGTTACACCGTGGCATTTTACACAAGCGTATTGTTGTCGAACACGTTGACGATCACACCACTTAATAATTTCAGTTTTCAATGAAAAAACCATACACTCGTCAATAGTTGGAGTTACCGTTACATAATCGTCGAATCTATCCAGTAAATAAAGAGAAACCCTCATCATGATATCTTCATCTGGATTAATAGCATTTAAACGACGAACCTCAACTTTACTTAGGGCTGCTATTATTTTAAAACATAGTTCCATAAACATGTCGCATTTTTCTTGCGAAAAGTTTTCAAGCCACTTTTCAAAGTTGTCTACCGTCGTTTGTTTTACGAGGATCGTATGGAGCCCTACAACGAGCTCTTGTCCAACTCGGATTGTATTGAAACCACTCAGATAATTCCTCATGTAATCGTCCCCCTCGTCCCAAGTCCTGTTACGCGAATTTTTATCTTTCTTCACTTTTGCAAAGTAATCCATTACCTTCACTTTCAGTTTCAATAATGTTTCTCTATTAATTCTACCATCGCGTATGTAAGATTTCAGGGCAGCCATGAACGCACTGTCGTTTTCATCGTCAGTGATTTTGGACTTTAAATATTGAAATACAAAAAATACCAACCGCCTCTTCCAATCAGGCACAATGGAATTCAAGAAGTCTAACTCTGAGGGTATTAATGAAATTATAAGTTCAGTACAGACTAACAAAAACCCATCATGTAACATTTCACTTAATTGCGATAGTAAATCTATAATGAAATCTTGATCAGCCGCGCTCAAATGCATAATAAATGCCGAAATTTTGATAATCTCTTCAGGGCGAATTTTACATAAAACTATTTCTTTCACGGGTACTTTTGAGGCGCCGGCTATCTGGTCGGATGGATATATTCTTGTGGGAGCATTTTTAGTAGTCAACTTCGCGGGTCCATATCTTGCAAGAAGTTTGTTGCGGCCCGCCGGGCCCATCCGATACATTTTGTTAATATTGGCTCTGTGTTGATTGTTTATTAAAACTTTGCCATCTGAAGCCAATGATATCCTTACTTTGTTCTTGTTGAAAGATTTATTCATATACTTTAATTTTCCGAAAAAATCATCTTTATTTTCAATAGTTTTAAGAGCTCTTATAACATCTGTGTTGCCATCTATGGTGCCTTTTACTCTTCGGGTTTCAGCTGTCACTTTATCGAATATTTTCCTGAAAGTAAAGATTGTAATATTTAATCTTAATTTGGTATAAGTATTGCTTATACATGGTGATTTTAAATTCTCTATTAACCTTTCAGGACGTGACAGTACTCATGATTATGAGCAACTTTCACCGTGTATAAATCACCGTGTATTCTTCTCACATACAATAAATGTCTGTAGGTACATACAATAAATTCATGCGCGATCCCTAGCATCGGATGGATGTCAGCTCACTTCATTCATAACGAGATTTTTACAGAAAATATCGACAGAAGCGATTCGGTTTCATACCTTTTATTGTTACTGGACAATGAATCTCTAATTTCATTAATTTTGCTAGCTTGCGCATCCTTTACGATTTCTTGAGCGGTCTGATTAGACATCACACCAATCCCAAGGAACAGGGCAGATGTGGTGAACTGGAATAGTTCAACAGTCGTTGGTGTCTCTCCATACTTAACGAACTGAAAATTTAAGGAAACGTTACTAATTATTTGACGGCTAAGTAAGAAGGAATAAAACGGTTTAAATTTATTGATTTGTGCAGCGAAATAAAACGAAAAAAAAAACATATTTAAAGACAGTTAACTTAAAGTTTTGTAAATAAAAGTTTAGTGACGTTTTTTACAACACGATTCATTGCAGACTAGCGGGAATATGAATATTTTGCCTGTATAACTAACTCTTTCGCTGAGTCTACTAGGTACGTACCTTGATAATCATGTCGCCCAAGCCATTCGCAACTCCTATGAATCCAGTCGCAATATTGGTATACTTTAGAAAGTCCAATGCACTCATTAAGATCTGTGAAAGTTAATTTATTATTGGCATTAAGTTCGTATTGAGAAAACCTATATGTTTGTTAATTTATAACAACTAGCTCGCGTATGTGTTAACTATACCACAAATTATTATTCTGTGGATCTCGGCTATAGTGTAGCTTTTATTATTATTTTATTTACATTCAGACATAGTCCATAATATTGACAACAATACATTCAAAAATAAAAATTTAAAAATTATCAAAAATTATTACATTTTTTAATTAGTGAGACAATTTTTGTATACTGACCACGACTTCCAGATAAAATTTCTTTTTCAAACTGACGATCGCCCGATTCTTTTATAGTATTAGTTTAGAAACAAAACCTCTGTGGGCGCTCCGGAAAAATACTGGCCATAGTGAAAAAAAAAATTCCAAAAGAGTGACATAAGGTCACAAAGGTCCCGAATGTTCTTCTCCCGTTCTCAAAAAAATTTATGTAATGACAGTTCCGGAAAAGGATCCGACGCCAAAAAGTTTCAGAACCGCTGTCTTATTATGTTCTGGTTGTAGTACTCTCAGCTTTTATGTGTCATTTATAATGAAAAGTGGGTACTTTCATGAATTTATATATTGTATCCGTACCTTGACATTTCTGCCGGACGTAGCAGCCCAAGTTAATAATTTTCCGGCAGTAGTGAAGGACAAACCGACTGTGGATATCATGATATTAATCCAGCTAGAGCGAGCTTCCATGTTATCTAAGCCGATACTCTGAAACAGAAATATAAACTTCCTGATACTCATCAGTTAGAGTCAGACCCTGTTCACGGAAGCGTGTGATACCACACTCACGTGTGTCATTTGTTTCCATTCGTCGCTCCGCACGTCGCGTAGCAGCGATCATGGCATGCTCTAAAGAACTTCTTTCATTTGTTTTCTCCGCAGTCCCTGACGTATGAGGGTATAGCTCGTGGTCACAGGTTTAAGCTCTATGCCACTGAATCGTGATGACAAAACGTGATTAAAATTCAGTCCCGTGAAAAGCAATGGATGGACGGAAAGATAAAACGTGGCGTTGGCTTAGTTCCAAGGTTGGACTTGCACACCACCATTTATTTGGTCTTTTAACACTATAATCCAGTTAGGTATCGCTTCCTGTTACCGTTTTCAAGATTGAGCAGAAATAAACAGCTCTCTGTGCCCGACGGACAAATAATGATCTTATAAAGGTTTCGTTTTACCTCTTAAGGCCAGAACCCATAAAAAGTAAAAGAGATAACATTTTCTGAGAGTTCCTGTATGAGTGGGCACCAGTACTGTTTTTTTTTTCTAATATAATATAATATGCCATTATAGCGGCCATAATTACAAGCAAGCTGAAGTCATACTGAAGAGCATTCCGCTCGGGATCTAAGACAAGACTGCGCGCTTCGGTTTTTTTGTGATTAAGAAGTCACGTGAGTATTTGCGCCAGTTTGAACACCTTCATACAAGTTAGTCGTCTGGCTAGGGCTTCATTATCCCTATAATAGACAGACGGACGGTGTACGTACGTCGAGTCCCATTGTCACTCTTAGGGTACATAGAAAAAATACGGTTACCTGTTCGTGTTGAGCTCTGTCAACTAGGGTTGCGATCGATCGTCCGATGCTGTATATTCCGGAGACTGATGCCACGCCCACGGCTGTCGTGATCATCAACGGCGCCACGACCGGGGTCGCGAACGCCGCTCCCACGACAGCTACCAAAGCGCCCACATTCGCCGCTGTGACAAATTTTATGAGATGACGCAAAGAAATTTGGTATACAGGGCGGTGGGTGGTGTTGCTAAGAGGTTTCTAGACCACCCAGGGTGGAGAACACAACCCCTGGCGCGAGTCATGAGGCATTTATGACCTTGTAATGGGGTATAAATTGCAATAATCCACTCAATTACATTCAGCGAATCGTGCGATGGGTCGTAAACTATTCCGCTAATGGTTCCATGAAGGTCAGTCTATCAAACAGATCAGTATTCAGTATACTTGCAACTACTTTAAACCAACGGCGTGCAACGACGGCAACAATGATGGTTAAGTGACGTTTGCACGTAGGTACCTATATTTTATGGATTACCGATCATATTTAATGCTAAATTAGAGGACACAGATACCAAAAGTACTACATCTTTGTACAGGCTGCAAAAATATACTGCTGAATGTAGTATTTATCGTATGGATTCGTTTTTTTTAACTTATAAGCTGTCACATGCGCCACTATACAGTGCCACCGGTTTAGTATTCAAGTCTGTGATAACACAATATTAAGGCTGTCGTGAGTTTTAAAACTTATACACACACACACAATTAAATTGATCGTTGATGACGTAGTAGATATACTAGGTGGCGTATAACAAGTATACCTGCCGGTTTATTCCGTGAAAAACTCACCGTGTAAACTTAAGTGAAGTGAGCTGTCATTCCACTTGGATTGACTCTATTGACAGCGCACTTCACCTAAGTTCTCACGGTGAAATTTTCACAGAATAACACTACTGTATTACCAACGTACCAAAAACTCATACCTGTGCTTATGTTGTCAGTAACATTAATCACCCGTGCAGCAGGACCCAGCTCTGGTGAAGCCTTGACAGTCAGATTCACGTGCGGCATTTCCCCGTTCTATAGATAAACAATTGCCAAATTATACCATCAATAAGGCCATGTCACCTACAGAACAGATAGAAGTACCCCTTGACAATTCAAAAGTCTGTAATTGGTTTATTTGAAACTAGCTTCGCCCGCATGGATGACGGATATTGCATGTTATTATACATATAAACCTTCCTCTTGAATCACTCTATCTATAAAAAAAAAACTGCATCAAAATCCGTTGTGTAGTTTTAAAGATCTAAGCATACATACAGACATTAGGACAGACGCGGGAAGCGAATTTGCTTTATGCTATGTAGTGATAAATGCTTTGAGTTTAGAGTTTGAAAGAGGTGTCACCACTTTAACCGATGGTCTGTCAAGGACTAATACTTTAGTATTTTTTTTAATTACTAGCTTCTGCTAGCGGCTTTGTTCGAGTAGTTGTCGGAAATCATCCCACGGGAGACGTATTGCCGGGATAAAAAGAATTTTGCGTGCCAAATTTCAGTCCAGATCCATTCAGTCGTTCTGGCGTGATTGAGTAACAAACATCCAACTAACTAAATATCTTCACATTGATAATATTACATATCATTATTTAAAACTTTATTGCACACCAGTGATAACATAATACAAATTAAATTAAACAATACAAAACATGAGTACAATGGGCGGTTTGTCTATTTGATGGACCTTCGGGAATATTGGCTATTTCGATCCGATGTTTCTTTTACAAATAACCTTTATAGTCACCAAATCTCTTTACATTTTTGAATTCAGTTGGATCGTGATGGTATATAACTGCAATTATCTATTTTTTCAACGGTCTTATGCCTTGCTTATCTTTTTTTTAAGGGTGGGAAATCATCCAATGACTCCTCGCGCTCTGGATGGAGTGGAAGGGAGTGACAGACTCTGGTTTACCCATGTTCCTTCCTTTGTCCTTTATGTTTTGGGATAGCGGTAACCCTTTCGGCCAATCCCGTGTCTTGCTTACCTTAACAATCGTTCCTGTATATTCTCCGTTTTTGGGAACGACCATCACACATTTGGGCAGTTTGTTTTCAGTTAGATAGTCCGTCCACGTTTCATACACTCTCGCATCATGGTCTATGAACACTTTGCATCCTTTCACTGCAATATTAATGGGATAATGGAATGAAGCAAGCAAAGGTAAAATCCAACAATTAAAGTAAAACCTAGTTCTCATGTGACTTATTTTTTTAAAATTATGATTGACTAGCTTTTGCCAGCGGCTTCGCCCGCGTTTATGTAGGAAATTATTCCCCGGGAACGGTACATTTTCCCGGGATAAAAAACTTATATGCTATTCCAGACTATAATCTATCTTTGTGCCAAGTTTCATCCAGATTCGTTAAGTAGTTTTTGAGTTTATTCGTTACAAACATACATACAAATCTTTCCTCTTTATACGAGTATTATTAGTATAGAAAACTCACCTTTAGGATTCATTGATATACATTTTCTAATGCTGAACACATGAAATACTAAAATATGGACAGATGCTCCTTTCTTCTTGTGAAGATCGAACCAATAATCTTTTGGAGTTATTTCGAATAACTTTATCTCCCGACTTGGAATGACGCAGACGACTCGAAGGACGGAAATGATTAAATTTTCACCGTTGTGCGAATATTTTGCTGAAAAATGGAGATAGTGTTTTAACATAACATAGCTGAACAACATCTCAGCTTCAGTTAACCGTTTAATTTCGGTACTTGCATCTATAGGTATAAAATTCAAGAATATACGTATGTAATTAAGTAGGGGTTAATACGATTTTTTTAGTACGTAGGTAAGCTAGATTAATCTATATATATAAAAGAAAGACGGGTTTGTTCCCTTCGTTATAACTCGAGATCTGCTGGACCAATTTTCATGGTTTTTGTTTCGTTGGATTTGTCTCCGCCCTGAATAGCAGAATACATTTTTTTTTTTTTTAATTATTTTTAGGTAGGGTAGGTAGGTAGGGTAGGGTAGGGTAGGTAGGTAGGTAGGGTAGGCAGGTAGGGTAGGTAGGTAGGTTGGTAGGTAGGTAGGTAGGGTAGGTAGGTAGGGTAGGGTAGGTAGGTAGGTAGGGTAGGTAGGGTGGGTAGGTAGGGTAGGTAGGTAGGGTAGGTAGGTAGGTAGGGTAGGTAGGGTAGGTAGGGTAGGTACGGTAGGTAGGTAGGGTAGGGTAGGTAGGGTGGGTAGGTAGGGTAGGTAGGGTAGGTAGGGTAGGTAGGGTAGGTAGGGTAGGTAGGGTAGGTAGGGTAGGTAGCTAGGTAGATAGGGTAGGTAGGCAGGTAGGTAGGTAGGTAGGTAGGGTAGGTAGGCAGGTAGGTAGGTAGGTAGGGTAGGTATCACAGTTAAGACAGGACAACGTCTGTCGGGTCAGCTAGTAAAAAATATTGGACACGTATTTTTTTACGTAATCCAGAGATTACTTCGATATATTGAGTTTAAATGTGGCATGACGTCACAAGTGTGTAGTTTTTATACCCACTTGTGACGTAGCGAGCCCGCACTCCCCAACTTTAATGCGTTTTATCTGTCATTTTTTATTAATATGATAAAGCAGAAAATACATGTTTTTTTTTTATTTATCTGATGGACAGACTAATAAATTGGGATAAGGGCAGGAGAATGATGATGATGGACAGACTAAATATATATTTTTTTTTTACCCAGGCGGATCTTCTATTATACATAACAAGCTGCTCGCGCGTGGTTTCAACCGCTGCTCATCTCCTATTGGTCGTAGCGTGATGTTACATAGCCTATAGCCATCCTCGATAAATGGACTATCCAACACAAACATATTTTTTCAATTCGGACCAGTAGTTCCAGAGATTAGCGCGTTCAAACAAACAAACTCTTCAGCTTTATAATATTAAGTATAGATTTCAACTTTCTTAACTTCCTTACCTTGTTCTAGAATCTTGTCAAACACTTTCATACACGTGTCTACGTCGCGAGCTTCGTATCCTTGTAGCTTCAGTTCAGTATCGTTGCTTTTTACGCAGTCCATCAAATTCCCTTCATTGCTAGGCGGTCCACAAAGGGCCACAGCGACCTTCTGTAGTAGAAATCTTCTGTCTTTTTTCTCATACCTGCATAATAAAAACGATTGAACAATTGAAACTGCATGGTCAACGATTGAATTAAATTGTATGGAAGGGTCGGCGCGGCAAGACCAGCAAAATGCTCAAACAGTAAATAAATTCAAAATGAACTCATTCCTAACTAAAATAGGGTTCATAATAGCCCGTGATGGATATCTACTCAAAATTTAACTGCTCGAGCTGCTCTGTCTTCGCTGATACGTCTAGAGTTAAGCACTGCATGCTTTCTCTGATCTAATATCACGCCTGTAATCTATAAGGTTAGGCAGAGAGGTGTGCCCTATAAAACAGTCACATTTCGTAATTTACGGGGCGACTGGCGTGCCTATTGCCGTCTGTCGAACACAAATCCTGTCTCCGAGCGGCTACTAAGAAAATCCGAAACCAATCCAACCCAGGACTTCTGACATTATAGTAGCGCTTACGATCGGTAGACCTAGGAGACAGCCGACTGCTCAACCTTTCGAGGAATACAGGCGTGAAGGCGTGTCCTACAAAACTGATTACCTACCATGACCGGGCGGTTAGGCCGGGAAATGCGGCCGATAACAAATCATTTAAAATTATCAACTCTGTCTGCAGTTTAAATCCTTCAACTCAGTCAGTTTACAATTCTATAGAAAATAAGTCGATTCGATAGACATCAGACATCATAATCAGCCTATAATGTTCCCAGTGAGGGGTCACCGGCTTCCTCTCTTCGAGAGAGTGGGCCGTAATCCACCACACATGTCACTCGTCTTCAAATTTCTGGTTTCGCACTCTGTTATTCTTTACCGTTTTGAGAGCAGTAGTGATGAAATTAATTACCAAAAGTAAAGTAAACCTGGGTTAGGTATAAAGTAAACGTGTGTGTGTTTTTATTACTAAGGTATTTAAACATATGTAGTGTAAAATATTTCACGGTATTACCACAGTATTACGGCACTCTTCGTGTGCGAGTGCAACTCACACTTGCCACCTTTTTTGTGTCTGCACCGAGCCTGTCGCTTACTGGGACATGCAGCCAAATTAACTACCTACTTATGTATTTCCAAATTTCAGATTATAAAATAGGTAACTAGGTAGACTAACTACTAAGTAATTAGTGCCTAAGTAGATATAACACTCCAAAATATGATAACGTATCTAGGTACTTAGGTACCGTTTAGACGACTGAAGTAGTATCCCAGTCCTTGTACTACGAACTGAAGTACGTAGTGGAAATAACTGCGACGAAACAGATAACTGTTTTACCAAGTAAGTACTTAAGTGCCGGATATCTGGCCGTCCTTTAAGAACCTAAGGTGAATATTAGGTCATCCATCTCGCAAAGCCTCATCTGACAAGTTCCGAAAAAGAAATATATACAAGGTAGGTATAGTTGCCAACACATCAAGTTACCCCAATCTGTCAAATTTCTTTGATAGTTTATCGACTTTATTGCAAACAAATAAGGTTCATTTTCAATTGGGAAGATTTGACAGTTTGGGAGTGATGCAACCATGAAGCAAATACATGCAACTCACTAAAAAATAAGGGTAGGTGCGGACAGTTACTTACAATTCCCAATCAGCGTCGCCAATTGTTTCATAGTACTCCTGTTGTATATCGACCGCAGTCATGTCAAGGCGTTTCTTTGGGTCTTCCATCTTGATTACGACTATAAAACACAATTAATAGTTAAATGAAATCAATGAATTATAATAACCCTTTAAGCGCAAAAATAACACGAATTATTTTTTTGCGCAAAAATCGGTCAGTGGATACTACGCAAGGACTAAGGGAATTCTGTGAATTGAATTCTGAATTGAAACGTAACATCTTTAACTTATCACAATTATGTTCATACAACAACTTTCTATAAACTTTAGAACTTGCCCTTAAAAATTGTAAAGGCAAATTATAACCTAACAATTCAGTGATAGACAAAAATGAACCGAAAGTTAAACAAAATTGAAAGGGTTTAAAAACAGTTGTTTAACTAGGTAACGGTGTCAAACTACGGCGTTGACTTTCAACAGTAAATTGGCGGTAAATATATAACAAAAGTTATCAGAATGGTTTACACTTTACACACACTCTTCATCTTATTACACAAACATATTTTCTTATAACTTTGAATTCCAAAACATTCAGCGGCTAAAATTAGTTCTGGACTGCTCTAACCGAAGTAGAAGAACAAATAAACACGGCGCTGGCGCAGCTACCGCGCGAATTTGCATAAATTAATTCTCCTGTGGTTATAATCGGCAGGCAAATGTGTTTCCTCAGAACAGATTTGACAGACCTAATACATTTAAATAAGATATTTTAAGCAAAGTAGAAAAAGGTACAGACGCCATGCAGAAAATCAAGCTAACCTAATTGTGTAATAAACCTCTTTACAGATAAGGATCGAAAACAGTAGGTACAACTACTACATTAATAATTCACAACGCGTTTTCACTCATTGGGCTACATACGCTCATGATTCGCACCAACCAATCACAATGCGCAAAGAACAATAATTGTAACTAAAGTCAAAGTCAAAGATTTATTTGCCGACAAATATGGTTATGCGGTTATTATGACATAGTTATAAATCAGTAAGTTAAATATACAATGTTATTATTTAAAGAATACGTACTTACCTTGTAATTAATATAGGTATATAAAAAAGACTCCAGTTACACACAACCTGTCATCCCGACGCACCACTGGCGAATGCAAAAATGCAATTCAATTATTCAAGCTTCGTCAGTCTTGAGGGCTCGTACAACGTAAAAGAAATTCACCGACCATAGACAAATTTCGCGATTGCAGTGTTGCCATTGTTCACAAGAAAACTTTGTTAGTCACAGTTGATCTATACCATAAATAATTCTATATACAGACAGTGATTCAGGGAATCCCATTATAAGCTCTAACCAAACTGTAGCGAGCGAGTAAGCGCGATTGCGCGTCTCGGTTGTTTTAATTACATACACACCATACAAGTTACTATAGTTGATACCATCGATGCGAGCGAATGTCGCTGCATACCGCTAGCTCGCTTTAATTTGGGCAGAGCTTTAAGGTAGGTTTAGGATAAAGAACGGTACATAGAGCCAGCCCTTAATGTTTTTTAACCGACTTTTGTATTGGTACCACAACTAAAAAGAGAAAAAATAAAATCTTTTTTACAAAAAATAAAACTAACTTCCAAAAAAAACACTACAAAGTGAAAAATAATTTTGATTTCGGAAGTCGGTGGCAAAAAATGAAAATACAAAACCGAAGACACCGACTTCCGAAATCAAAATTATTTTTCACTTTGTAGTGTTTTTTTTGGAAGTTGGTTTTATTTTTTGTAAAAAAGTTTTTATAGCAGTGAAGTTTGCATTTCATTTTAGTTTGTAAACATTTAGAATGGCATGTATTTAATCGTACTGTGAATGTCTCTCTTTTTTATGAACTTTTAATCATTACTATTTTGGGGTTATAAGATACTAAATAGCCAAGTAACTGCAATTTAATTCGATCACATCAGTCTCTTCGCTCTTTCATCAAACTCGCTGTTAGTCACAGTTCTGATCTAACCTAACCCAGAAAAATGGCAAAAGTAGGTTATTTATTTTAAAAAAAAGTGCATCATTAAGTGCACATTTCACATTTAAATGAAACTGAATGCAATCATCCTAATAATATCTAAACCGCGTTAAATACCTGTCAGTGTCAATATTCCATCGAAAATAATGACAGACGGCCCTTAGCGGGGTTTGTGCTGATCGGCGATCGCAAATTGGCCTTAAAGCCCAAATTAGTTTTGAGAGGATCAGCTAAAAAATCCTTTTTCCTTTCTGTGCAAGTAAATGAAGAATAACCGTCTACCAGAAGCATAAATATTTAATTAATAAAAACAATTACTTATTAAGTAAGTTCTGTAACAGAAAACAAATATATTTATTATCTATGTTCAAAGATGAAGTCATGCCCATGATAGTCATAATCAGTCATCATTGAATCGAGGTCAAAACAATTACATGGATTAGAGATAAGACACATTTATTTTATATAACAATAATTAGTATATAAACATAGTTCAATATGTAGCTTACTCTAATAACTGGATAAAATCTATTTTTTGCGTATAAATACATACATAATATATTAAACATTTTCATTAATGAGATTTTACACAATTTAGAAGGCACTATAAATTGTGGAATATTAATTATTACAATAATCTAAGAATAAACAATCAGTGGTGTGATATCACAGTGGATAATCTATCACAAGTTAATTAATACAAATATCTTCTATATTATAAATTGGAACTATTATTTTGATAAAACCTGATTTACAAAAGAAGCCTTATTCTCTTAGTTTCCACTAAATATTTGGACATTTTTGATATGTATTATTATTTTTTTAATTACTTACTTCTGCAGATAATGCGAAGAAGTGAGGCAAATTTGTGACAAAAGTTCCTGTAAGAATGTTGATGGTTTTAAATGTAGGGGAAGACCTAAGAAACGCTGGATGGACTATCTGAAAGATTATATGGCTAGAAAGGCGATGACTACGGAGATGATCACTTCACAGAAGTATGGAAGATAAGGACATGTTGCTCCGACCCAAAATAAATTGTAATATACTGGGTGTAACCGAAAGGGTATAATTATACATACAAAAGCATATGTAACAGACCACCAAACTGAACAACTATATTACTACGGGACCAACTCCGAAATCGCAAAAAAAATCAGCTGTTCTTTACATTTTTAGGGTTCCGTACCTCAAAAGGAAAAAACGGAACCCTTATAGGATCACTTTGTTGTCCGTCCGTCCGTCTGTCAAGACCGTTTTTCTCAGGCACGCGTGGATGTATCAAACTGAAATTTATATCTAATACTCAGGTCTACTGTCCCTTGGAGCTGTGAAAAAATCAAACTTCTAAGCCAAAGCAATCAAAAGATACAGCTGTTTATGCCGCAAATTTTCGAAACTCGCACGGGAATCAAAACCTACAGGGTACTTCCCGTGAACTTAGAATCTTGAAATTTGGTACAAAGTAACGTCTTACAGTGCAGATAAAGGAAAAAATGCGAAAACCGTAAATTTTTAGTTACATCACATAATAAAAAAAATGTTTTTTTTTTCAAAATATAAAAATACCATAACTATGACTTGATTCTCGTGATGGGTGAACTTTTACTTATATACCTACAGGTTTGTACGGAACCCTCGGTGTGCGAGTCCGACTCGCACTTGGCCGGTTTTTGGTCACGTGACTCGTCGAAATGTAGGGAACAGCTGATTTTTATTTTTGGTTTTTTCAAGGCAGGAGAATGATGACTTATTTCAGTCTCGGGATCTTGAATCGAATCGATATTGAAATAGAGTGCTGATTAGTGCTAATACTGGGATTACTCACTAATAGTATAGTAAACGTCAAACTTTATGGCTGCTCTGAAGTGAGCTCCGCGCTGCGCAGTACCGCCCCTCTCACCCCGCGGTCACATGAATTTGTTATTGCGCAGCGACTCGCCTTATGTTCCGAGCGGCCATTTTAAATCGGACTGTTAGTCTTAGTACCTTATAATTATGACAACAGTCACTATAGTATAATTATTATTAAACGACTAATGTTATTTGTACTTACAATATTGATTATAAGAAATATAATTAAATTCAGTCTAATGCAATAATTTTCCTCATGATAATGCCCTTTAGTGTCTACAGTAAAATAATGAGTTAAATGGAAGCTATCAAAGTGTAGAAAATAGCAAGTAAATCATCACAGCGGTTTACCAAAGCATTTTGTTCGTGATAACTTTTTCCCTATTCAGCCATTACTTCTAACGCCAGGAATATTTATAAAATATCTTTACTTTGTAAAATATAATGATGTCTCAAAAATATCATATTCTTAAGCATACCTAATGCCTCTACAAATTTCACATACAATTGACTTCTTGTTTGGGAACTCTGAGCTCCTACGATCCATTTCGCCGTCGACCCAACCGAGTAAACGATCTTTCAAGTGCAATATTGTTTCCTGACGAACAACACCTTCTTGGAAGAATTCTTTTAGCACTATGGTGATGCCATTGTCGTTCTCTCTACTGGCGTCGCCGAGTGGCCTCTCGTGTTTCATATAATTAAACACGAACTTTACCACCTGGACGATCAGATCTTCTTCAGGGCTCAGCAGTCTAAGTCTAGCGATGTCTTCAGGCACCAGTTTCGACAACACATTGAATGATATTGTCATTAAATTGGCATAAACATCTTGACTTAAGTTTTCTAGCATGAGAGCAACATTTTCGGCACCGGACGCGCTGACTCGAACTAGTAGGGAGCCGATTCTAAGTATTTCTCCCGGATGAATGCCGACCAGTGCATTACTTTCTTCGTCGCCTTCGACATAGCCGGCGACTGCGTTCGTGGAGGGTACTATCCGTGTTGGCACGTTGCTGCTATTAACTGCAGCAGGGCCAAGGTTACTGAACAGTTGTGCCCTGCCTTCCTGTCCGAGATTATACAGCTCAGCAGGATTGAACTTATGCTGAGCGTTCAAGTTGACTTGTCCGTCAGAAGTCATGGATATTCTGAGCTTGTGCTGGTTGAGGTCTTTGTTAATTCGGAGTACGTCGGCGAAGTACTGGTCTTTGTCAAAGATGTTCTGTATGCCTCTGATGACTTCAGTGTTGCCCTGTATTGCGCCTTGGACTCTTCTTGATTCAGCGCTGATTTTGTCGAACATTTTTCTAGAAAAGAAAAAAAAAACAAGCCGAATGATTTTCCAATGCATCATAGAGTGTTAAAGATAACGTACTTAGTTTTACTAATAATGATTAAAAAGAATAAAACCTCTTTCATCAATTACTAACCTGTGTCTATTACTCCTAAGTGTGGCGCGATACTCATTGATAGCTTTAGCCTGAGCGTCTTCAATAATACTCTGCGCCGTTCGGTTGGACACCACAGCATGACAGAAGAACAATGTCGCCGATGCGAATTGGAACAGCTCCAACTTAGTTGGTTTCTCTCCGTGCTTGCGATACTAAAGAGAAAAATATATTGTTAAAAGAAGGATCTGAAATATTTGGCGCATACCATAGTTAAAAAAAAACCAGATAAACTATAGCCATAAAATATCTGTTAAAAAAACTGTCACTGAAATAATCCACCTATTAAAAAATTCGTGCAAATGTCATCAATGATACTGAACGTGATCAGCACAACTAATCCGGGTACAAGAGCTGTCCCCATCAATGGGGATCATCCAACGGGGAAAAGTGGAATAAGCCGAGCTGTCAATGTCACTATTACCTACATAGAAAATAATGGCTCTTAAACGCGTGTTAGATGCGCAGATTGCGTTAAGTTTCATCGGTGAAATTCGCCCTGAATATTTAATTTTTAGGAAATTAAATAAAGCATATTTAGCAATTTTACAAATGCCGTTATACATGTAAAATGTTACAACACTTATTTTAGTGTTATATTGGAATTTATATTTGACACGGTCAAAAATAAAATATGAAATCACATAGATATAATACCGCTCGTCTTAAAAACTTCCATCACCGTACAGAAAATAAATATTAGGTATGCGAAGATATTATAATTGTAAAATTGCATTTAATGCTAATAAAATTCAAAAAATCTGTAAAGGTGACGTTACAATTTTACAATTATAATATCTTTGCATACCTAATATTTATTTTCTGTACGGTGATGGCAGTTTTTATAATTCTTACAAATCACGTACAAATTCTGCGTATGATAATTCATAAAAAGGCAACGTTACCGACTTCCCTTTCAAATACCCAATTAATATTTTAGTGCGACATTTTATATTTCCATACAGTATTAACAAATTAATAAAAAACAAGTAAATATTTGCCAACTTAGAATATACACTCTTGAGTCTCACCCCTGTCATTTAGTTTAGAATTGTTTACCCTATGACAATACGTACCTTCAGTATAATGTGAAGCAAGCTATTAACAACGCCCGCTCCTCCGGTGACCATGTTTGCGTGACGTAACACCTCCACTGACACTGCCAGAGCCTGTCCTGTCTACAATAAGCAAGGGTAATAATTATGCAAAAATTCTACTCGGTTTAAACACGCATGTATTCTTTCAAATAATATAATTTAATAGCTGCTGCTCAGTGTGTTTCTATTTGTAGGATTGAAATTCCTACACCACAACACATTACACGAGCTCTACCACTGAGAGCTCTTAAAGTGAAGACTCATCAGGTATTCGCAGTACCTACGTACCTTGGTCATGTTGGTGCCGGCGGCGGCGGAGCGCGACAGCAGCGAGCTGGCGGCGCCGGCGGCCAGGCCCACGCTGGACGCCGCGATGTTCAGCCAGCTGCCGCGGGCTTCGGCATCCGTCGGGCTAATACTCTGTGCATTCAAAAAAAACTTTACTAGAGTAGATTGTAAGTTGAGTTTTTTTATGACGCTTTCGTGAGGAAACCAGCATGCCTGAGAGATATTTCTCAAGCATGTGAAGCTAAGGCAGAGGCCCATGGGCAGCATAAAAACTGACACCATTTTAACAGGTTAGTCACTAACCACACGAAAAAAAGAAGGTTAGGATTTTTTACCGATAGGTTCAGCCCTTATTAAGTGGGATTTCAAACAGAACTAGCGAAATGTGGGTGTACTGTATGTAAGTACGTCTCTAAAACTGAGAGTATTGATTTCAGTTATACCATTTACAGGAACTTTTTAATTGTCGGACTCGGTCATGCAGAAATTTTTGTAAAGAGGCGTAATCTGTCATATAAATGGCATATTATATTAATGGTAATCATTGTCAACTTACCTGTTCATGAACGCTTCTGTCGTGCAAATGCAGCGAGGACCGCACGAGGCCGTACACGCCGGTGGCCACGGTGGCGGCGGCCGCGCCGGCCAGCACGACCGGCGCCACGGGCGTGAAGGCCGCCACGCCGATGACGCCGATGGCGCCTATAGACGCGATTGTTGTTGCGGAGTCCACAGAGCTGAGCACTCGCGCCTTTATGCCCAACGTCGGTGATGGCGCTACCGTCAGTTTTACAGCGAAAGTATCTTCGCCCTGTAATCATTATAACAAATTAATTATTATTAGTAATTTTTTAATATTTTTTTATTTTATATTGCTTTAATTGTATTGAAATCTGTGAAAGTCATTAGTGAAAAGCTGCACCATTATCGCGAATTGGGTACGTGTTCATGTACGTTCGCCAGGGCATCAAGTTATACCAAACTGTATTTTTTTTTTCAAATTACTTTAAACCCTATAGCAATAATTATTAAGTTTAAAATCGATTGAGAATATTTGACAGTTTATGGTAACTTGATGTGCTGACGAATGTATATGTCGCTACCTGGTGCTTCAGTTGAGTGCAGCCGATATACGAATTAAAATCTTTTATTTCGTTTGTTACTAACATAGCTTATAATAAGTAGTGTGTAACATCATATGGATCAAGGTTTGAAATAAGGTATTTTTTTATTTTTTGTTTCTTTGCAAGATTAGGTCAATCAATACAAAAAGGTTAGGTTCAATTCCAAGCTAAAGCCCATAAAAACAAAAATGTAGTTGAACACTTTTCTAATCAGGTATGGCCCATCACAAAAATGTTAATTACCTCAAGAAGAGTTCCAGTGTATTCTCCGTTTTCAGGCGCTATGATAACACATTTTGGCAGAGTATTATCTATCAAATACGAATCCCAGTTTTGATAAACGCGTGCATTTTCATCAACGTAAACGCGGCAGGATTTCACTAAAAACAATTTAAAAAATTACATGAAAACAAAAGGCTTCCAAGGAAAAAAATGAATTATCGGTTAGGTACTATATTTTTTTTCTCCATTATTTTTCAGCAAAAAAAAAAAAGTAGAATAAAAGAAACTTTAAAGAATCTTTTAATACATACTTCCAACTGTAGTAGGTATACACCTCCTAACTCTGAATACAGCAGTACACCACATGTCACTGTCCGTTCTCTCATGAAGGTCTAACCAGTAGTTTGAGGGCTGCATCTGATAGAATTTCAGCGGTTTCGGTTTAGCGCAGACAATAAGAAGTACTGACATTACTATGTCGTCATCATTGTGAGAAAATTTACCTGGAAAAAATATGTGAAAACAATTTTATTTTAAACTTTAACCACCACGCCTTATACCTAGAAGGAGATGGCACAATGACCCCCACTCTTTTTTTGATGATTGACTAAATTAGATTGGGATAAGTAGAACTAGGGTAGGGATGCCTTTCCTCTGCAGTGGGACATAAACTGCTGATAATATACAGATGTATTTATAAAAATCTTGTTTATCACTGCACTTACTCATGGGTTAGCTTTTATCACTCACTAGCTGGACCCCGCGGTTTCACCCGCGAAAAGTCCACCATCCCGTGGGAATATTGGTATAAAAAGTATACTATGTCCTAACCCAGGTTATAGTCTACCCATGGGCCAAATTTCAACCAAATCCATTCCGCTATTTTAGCGTGAAAGTGTAACCAACAAATAAACGCATTTATAATTTTAAATAGATACGAAATTATATGGTGGGCACAGATTATAATCAATATTTACTTGAACTTCTCTGTACTGGTTTGAATTCTATCAATACCAACAAGGAGGTATTAAATCTGCATGTTGAAGCCTGTCAGGTAAGCGGGATTGTCTGAAAGGGTTACCGCCACCCAGGAACATAAAGGGCTAAGGAAGGTAGGGCTATGGATGGGTTTTAGTCAGCAAAATTCTGACACTCCCTTCTGCTCCATCCAGAGCGGGAGGAGACATTTGATGATTTCCCACCCTCAAAAAAAAAGGGGGATTAGGAAAAAAAAGGGAAACACAAAAAAATGCAAGGTGCTTACTTTGCTCACACAATTTTTCATAAACTCTCATGACTTGTTCTTTCTGTCTGGTTGTGTAACCTTCAAGGTGTGCATTCTGATCACCAACAACTTCGGATAGTTCCCCTTCACAGCTTGGACCACCAAAGAGAGCAAATGCTACATTTTGAAGCAAATAGTTCCTATTGCTTTTTTCATACCTGAAAAAAAATTTAAAAGAACAGGTTTTTCATTTTCTATTTATTGTACCTGATTGAGAATGCCCTTAACCTTTTGACCGTGTAAAAATGAATAAGCGTGCCCTCAGCGCCAAGCTCCGAATTCATCCTTTAATACCTACAAAATAGTAGTGAGGTCGAAATTATTGTTATTATTTTTAGTATTATTTATTTACGTTTAAAATTCTGTCACCCAGTCGCGACTGTGGCGTGCTGGGCACATTTTGGTTTGTCGTCTATACACGACTGTGGCGGTCAAAAGGTTAATCAGGTCTTAATCACCTTTAAAAAATATTGAATCAAACTTTTTGTTCAGTTTACTATTATGGAAAATTCCATACCATAATGTTAAGTACCTACATTTCCTGAAGTGTCTGATAAAGCACATTCAAGTATTTAGCTAAGTACTGATAGAATAATGCACAAAATGTTTAATAACAATTATATAATAATTCTTATTGGCATGGCAGAAAAAATTACATCAATTTGTCAAAATGGAAGCTATTGTTTCTAATGTATTATTACTTAATTATAAACAGTGAGTGGATAATCGGATGCATATTGACCTAAAGTGTAGGGTTGGTTATTATGGAATGCATTTTTGTATAAAATAAAACCCAGAATTTCGGATTCAACAATTTTACTGTTTTTTATTATAGAATCAAGTCGGGTGTAGGTATATTTACTTATATTAACTTTTATATTTAAAAAATATGTTTTAAGGAGCCGCTTCCATAATTTCCTAACTAAAAATGAACTTTAGGTAAATATGCATCTGATTATCCGATCACTGATTATAAACTTCAAACTTTCATCTATAACATTACTTTATGTTTAGTTAAGCATGAACAGATCACAGTAGATAGAGTTCTATAGTTTCTACCTACCCCTATGGAAAGAAACTGTGAGTTTATGTTTGTATACAGATACACATATTGGCGGTTTAGCCCTGCAAGATAAAAATTATCTAATAATATTCAAATATATAAAGAAAAATATTACTTTCTTTGTCTCTCACATAAATATTCCTCTATTCTTTGTTGTTTCGTTTTTATTGTATTGCACATGCATTTTTTTTTTTCAATTAATGTCTTTCAATAATTAACAATTATAAAATTCATTCATTCTTATTGGCTCTAATTTGGCCCGTAATGCAAAATTAATTTTATTATTAACCCATTGAAGGACACTGAACGAGACACAATAGAAATTTTATTGTTATTACGTCTAGAGGCGTTCCTCAAAGTATTTAAAGGATCACCCTTCAGCTATACAAAACATACTTACTTAACCCAGTCACAGTCCCCTAAATTTTCATAATACTCCTGCTGTATCTGCACTGGTGATACCTTCGTCATAGCCTCTTCAGCTTTTTCAACATTTGGATCATCCTCATTTTGTAACGTAACTGATTCGGGTAGTGTTTCAAAATTTTCCACTTGTTGTATTAAACCCAAGTGTTCTGAAGCCATTTTTGTCTGAAATTGCATCATATTTTCAAATTAAAATTGATCTTTACTCATGGACAAGTAATTATACTAAGCAGTGATAAGAAAAAAAATTAAGACATGAGTAATAGATTGTAACAATGTTTTTTGTCTTCCATACTTCTTGCCTTCATGTATGAATTTTTTAAAACAGGATCTTGTCTTTGTTCACATACAAAATTCATATTTATTTGACGAAATCGATCGCAAATTTAAGCTTCTAATTATTTGACTGTTACGGTTGATTACATTATTTTTATTAATTAATAGTTAAGTACTGCGCTTAATTCCACTGCACAGAAATATTATACTTAAGTTACGATCTGTTACGATTTGCATTGTAATACGCCATCAAGATTTCTTACGTAAATAGTTAAAACGGTTCACTTGCACCAGTTTGCTTTGTTTTATCACCAGGAAAGATTATTCACTATTTCATTTTACAATAAATTCCGAGTTTTAAGGAACAACATGTTCGTGTTTTATGTACGTCGTAAAATAAAATGTGATTTTATTTCCTCTTGACTTTTGTTTGTTTTGACATTTCATTGATAATTTTCCATCGTGACGTGTTACGTCAAATATTTGAAAGACAGTCACACAGACTACACTATAGTGTAGACAGTCCTATTCATTGAGGTGAATGCGTAAATAGGCGTAAATCTTAGAGCATTTAACCTAGCGTAAATAGATGGAAGCCCGCAAAATTCAATTTTTCATGCCTTTTGTCCATTTTGATAGTCAGCGTCAGGTTGCAACAGTAACAAAAATTTTAAGTGCCTGTATTTGTGAAACTCTACTTTATACACAGAGTGTATTGGAGTGGAACACAGACTGACCATGTAGACCAGTGCCGAAGCCTTTGAAAATGGTAAAAAGTGAAAAAAAAATATAGTAGGATGAAACCTTAATATCGAATAAATATAATGAAATAATTATAGTGTGTTCGGAATATAAAAAGGTAAGTTTCCCCATTCACTTCCCGACCTCAGATCGCCCGTAAATTATTTTTCCTTTAATTTTTGTTATATTCTCTTCCTTTTCCAATGGGTTTTATCCTACAATAATTTTTTTTGTTTTCAAAAATTATCGATCCTGGTCTAAAGAGTGGAATCACATCTTAGACATGCTAGGTATCACAAAAGGGTTGATTGTTAACTGTGACCACAGACTAAATACAGTAGGTAGTACTTTTGTGATTCTGGCTTTTCAAAACGTCACTCGTTGTGTTTTAAAATCGAGTCTTTTGAGGTACGTCGAGCCCGGTACAGTTCAAATACCAACGTTTTAACACTACGTTAAAACGTTGGAACAAGCAACTTCACTAAGCCCTGGCTGGAGGCTACAATTCTTTTGTGGCAGCCACAGGCAAGCCCGGTTAAGCAGTAGACAACCCTTTGGTTGAACTGCGAGATGTCATTACCAAAAAAAAAAAAAAGCAACTTCACTGACTATGAATAATAAAAGGATTTATTTATCTATAACTAGCTGACCCGACAGACGTTATCCTGTCTTAACTATGATACCTACCCTACCTACCCTACCTACCCTACCTACCCTACCTACCCTACCTACCCTACCTACCCTACCTACCCTACCTACCCTACCTACCCTACCTACCCTACCTACCCTACCTACCTTACCTACCCTACCTACCCACCCTACCTACCCTACCTACCTACCCTACCTACCTACCCTACCTACCTACCTACCCTACCTACCCTACCTACCCTACCTACCCTACCTACCCTACCTACCTACCTACCCTACCTACCTACCCTACCTACCTACCCTACCTACCTACCTACCCTACCTACCTACCCTACCTACCTACTCTACCTACCTACTCTACCTACCTACCTACCCTAGGTACCTAAAAAAAAAAAAAAATTAAAATTAAAAATGTATTCTGCTATTCAGGGCGGAGACAAATCCAACGAAACAAAAACCATGAAAATTGGTCCAGCAGATCTCGAGTTATAACGAAGGGAACAAAACCGTCTTTCTTTTATATATATAGATTTGGGAAATCAAACGATTACACACAAACATCATTACCTACTGAAACAAGTACCTAGTGAAAGAAAAAGATTTCATAATGACGTTATCCCTTTTCCGGGTAGACTGGAAGCTGACCCCAACATAGTTGGGAAAAGGCTCAGCAGATGATGAGATGATGACGATGATGTTATCCCTTCTTTTTAAATTAAGGAATTGTCATCAAACTTTTGCACACCAGTGAAATTAATTTGAGATTTAATAGATAGAAAATTCTAAAATGAAGAAAAAAAAACATCTGGATCTATCGTTTATTCTTATCGATAGATCCAGATGTTTTTTTAAATGAATCCAGATGTTTTTTGAAATAAGATGCACTTGCCGAGGTACCTAGCCCGCGAATTTTAAAGTAGGTATAGGTATTAGATACTTGTTATCTGTGAAAAAATTAAGGTGAAAGCGCCAGGGTAGCCCGCGAAAAGTCAAATTTATTTACGTTTTTGGCTCAGGCTGTAATGTTGTTTAATTATGATTCGCGACCTGTGCAAGTACGTATTTTACAGAGTTTTAATTATATTATTCTTATCTTTATTGTACAATGCTTTATTGTATGTATGTTTTTATTATAATAGTGGACCTATTAAAATAAAGGCAAAAGGTACGTTATAACTACATACGTGACTGTGATTCAGAGTGCCTATGTAGGTACTTACTAAAACTCTTAAGATACGTAGGTATTAAGAACTGGACGCTAGGCATAAGGAAACTTACTTCATTGTCGGAGGCTTTAACTAGCGTTGCAACCGTAGAACCACCAAGCTACGTTTTTGGAGACTCGAAATCTCGCCAAAAGAGATGCTTCGTCTCATGTGGAAAAAGATCGCGTTTATCCAAATACAGGTAGAAGGTATATAAAGAGAGACTTAGATGCCACCACGTTTTACGAATTTCGTATATCTACGTGCTTAATACGAATAAACTTTGAGTAGGCGATTAACGGTTAGGTACCTACAGTTGAAGTCTAACTACAGTTGACAATAGTCTTTTTGTCTAATAGTGCTATACTAACTGAAGTTTCGTAGTTTGCTATTGTAAAAGTAAGATGGTGGAATCCGGCCTTACTGTTAACAAGCTTAACAACTAATAAAAACCACACCATGGGAGAATTATTAGGGTAGGTTAATTACATTGTACTCGTACAATAAGTATTCATTGGATTGGAGCAGAAGATTGAAACGGATTGTTTGCTCACATTCTTTCCAACAAAAAAAACCCTTTTTCAACCCTTAAGATTCTTCGCCCTTTTTCTAATAAATTATCTAAGTAGGTATATACCTACTACGTAGGTACTCTTGCCTCTAGAACCTCTTGTAGGTATTTATCTATCCGTAACGAATGCCACTACTTTTGCCACGTGTAGTACCTACTGCACACTCTAAATGTTAGGTAAGTAGTCCAACATTTATTTTCTTTAGTAAAAAACTTGAAAATTATTGATAACTAGTTTCTACCAGCGGCTTTGCGTGGTGGAAATATTATCCCACGGGAACGTAATATCGGGAATTTTTTCTTCACTGTGGTTAGTGACTTACCTGGTGTCAGAGTTTTATACTGCCCATGGGCCTCTGACTTAGCTGCTCATGCTGTTGAGCAATAATTTCTCAGACATTCTCGTTTCCTCACGTTGTTTTCCTTCACCGATTTTTAATATTGGGATAAAAAACAGGTTTTCAGCCGTTCAGACGTGATTGAGTAACACATACATCCATTTCTTCAACTTTCGCATTTAAGTAAGTAATTGCACCGTAGTAAGATTTGACTACGGTGCCATGAGAATGAGATACCTATAGTACCTACCTAGTGCCCAATCAAGTTCAATGTTTATTTTACAATTTATTTTGATTGATGTCTAAAGGCCACCGAATGCATTAACTAATTATGGTCAAGGTCTGAAGACCAACCGTACAGTTTATAGTTAAATTATATTATAAATTGACGGGAGCTGAGCATTGACTTCTGTGGTACTATTCTGTAGAAATCACACCATGAAAACGTTAGTGAAGTGAGTTTAAAGTGAGCTGTCAATAGTGCTATCTAGCGTTATGTAGAACGGCAGCTCACTTCACCTATATTTTCACGGTAAGATTTTAAGAATCGGCCGTCTTGAGTTGGATCCCAAGGTCAGGCGGGTCCCAAGTTAATATTATTCATGCCAAGACGATTGGTGACTTTCAATAGTGTCAATCTCTAGGTGGAACGACAGATCACTTCATCTAAGTTTTCATGGTGAGATTTTAACGGAATCGACCGACGTGAGTTTGATCCCAAGCTAAAATGAGTCATGCTAAGACAATTGGTAAGCTGCGTGCAACATCAATAGGAACCTGTGGAAAATGTTCTTGGTAGTATATTTGTTAACCTTAATTTTAAGACACTACTGTTTATACTCAATATACTACTGTTTGTTTTCCCAAATGTAATAAAATAAAATAAAATAAACATAGGTACTGTATCCTCAAGTCATTATCAAAACTGCTGTTAATACATTACCAATACAAACCTATTATTAACGAACCGGTTTATTAGAACCATGCGGGCTGATATTGATAATGGCGAATGTACCTAGTTTATTTATTATCGAGACCTAAACTTGAATTTTTTTTTTTGAGTTTGGGAAGCCTTCAAAATTATGAGTCATTTGATGATTTGCCGCTCTGGGTGGAGCGGAAGAGAGTGTCGGGCCCCTTCAAATGCTGACATCTCTTTGAGGCTCGCGTGGAACACGTACGCGCCGTCCGGCACGGGTTGGTCCTTAACGGACTGTGAGCTACCTATGACTCACCGTCCGCAGGCCCGCGCCTACGGTGGTCGGGTGTCGTCATGCGGCTCCCGACGCCTGGGGCGTCTCCCACGGCGGCTGGAACTATAACTGTTTCGCAGAAGGAGGTAACTGCCTCCCATGCTGGACGCAAGAAGCCGCCGCCGCTGCCGCTGCAATCGCCCGAGGACACGGCGGTGCTCCGCCTAACCGGGGCAGATCTCCACCGTATGCTCCACTGCGTCCTCTGGGCGATCGTCACACTGGTGACACCCGTTTTCCGTTCTCCCGTTTTCTCCCGCCTGATGATGTGTAGGAACCACCCGAAACATCCATGTCCGGTGAGGACCTGCGTCATATCTACCTTCGTTTTTTAAACCCCAATGCAAAAAGAGGGGTGTTATAAGTTTGACTGTTAAGTCGTGTGTGTATGAGTGCCAGTGTGTCTGTCATGGCACCGTAGCTCTTAAACGGGTGAACCGATTAGGATGCGCATTACCTATATAAATCTCCTGACATTCTGGAAAGAGTCTGCGAATCTGGGAGTGTGGAAATCTTACCTCACTCCCAGTGGTCATATTCAATACCTACCGTCATGAAGGGGGGCTCTGGTTATCGTTTCTAGAACCCCTTGTTTGCAATGGACGTATGGTCACATCCCTGAGGAACTAATAACGAAGGAAGCTACCTTTCTTAATAGTTCCTCCTACTTCTATGTGTATTTTACTGAAAGAATAATTCATAGGTTTTACTACATCCTGTTAAACTTGTACAATCGTAAAAAGAACGTTAGTTTGATACTTTTTTTAAATTCAATTAACCTTTTAATTACCGGCTGTTAGTAGGTAGGTACCTAGGTTGATAACACACTTTCTCCTCACCAAGGCAATTAAGCGTAGGACTAGACAAACGCAACCAATGTTTTCATTTTCACGTTATCTAAAAACCTATTATTATCATTACAACAATAGATTTGATTTAAATAGATAAATAATCTCTATCATAAAAAGGTCGACGTCCGTCAATTTTAACTGATTTCAACACCATTGTTCGACCACTGCAAGTTTACATTTTGTTAACATTGTACGTCGAGTAGGGTACACAGGGTACAATTGGCTATTTGACGCGGTTAAAAATAAAATACTTATGAAATCACGTGGAAAAAAGGCGTCTTAAAAACTTCCTTCGCCATTCAGAAATTGAATATTATGTGAGGATATAATTGTACCATTGGATTTAATGTTAATAAGTATTCCATTTGATGCCAAAAATCTGTGACGTCATATTTTAATATTTCATACAAATCACGTACAACATCCGCGTTTTGACAATTCATAAAAAGTAACGTCCCTATGGCAGAATTGATCTCGTTAGCGCATCATACTATAATTCAAGATCATCGCTATGTTAACTTTTTCTAGATCTAGAACAAGATGAAAAAAAGACGCTGTAAAAACATAAATCCTGAACCTAGAGCTAAACCATACTTTGAGTTTGACACAAAATGCTGCGCCACGCCCTTCTATCTACACCCATCGAGTAATCAATCAGTCATTGTAGGTGTTTTAAATGCAATTATCTAATAACTTCAAATTTAAACAAATTACTATCGTATGATTGTTTAGAAAATTTCAGTATCTACATCAAGTCCCACTTAGTTACCTACTTCCTGAACATTAATGTCCTCTGATAAGACGAAGGATAAGACAATGCTATATTTTCCACCTTCACTTCATTATTTAAAGAAACCAGCAGTGGAATCTTTTCATTACTCCAATAAATATTTAAACAACACTTTGTAGTGTTTAATTAAGATTTTATTGCTTAAAACTAGAATAATTGTGTTAAACGATTTTCTATTTTTATGTTGACTTTGCAAAGTTTTTTGACTGTAGTCACATTAACAGAGGTTCTGCTAAGATATAACCATTAAAAAGTATTCTTTTTGAAATATATCACTGTGTTTCATTTCATCAAACCATTGGTACAGCTAACCCCAAGGTCGGGGGGACTGTACCAATGCTCCACATAATGTTAAATATTTATGTTTGTATTGTTTCTACAAATTTAAAGGCAATGCTAACTTATAGCTAAATAAACTAAGTATCAATGAACATTTCTGCGACAGTAGCAAAAAACTCAAATGTAACATTAAACGTAAAATGCTTCAAGTGTCCCCGGTCTACTCTGCGTTATTATCAGAGGCGCGCAATATTTCATGTCATCCACGCACATGATACCTTGCAGTCTGGTTGCTCAGCTCATGTAGATACGCTAGTCAATACGTTCGACTAAGGCGCTAGTGATAAACGTATCCAGTATTCGTGACTTAAACAGTGTTTTGTGATAAGCCAGTGACTTACATTTCGTATTATCCAAACGTCAACTTCCTATGTAGTTAAAGTTTTAAAGGCTAATTCATGTTTTAATGCACCATTAAAACAGATGAGCGTAATGAATTAATTCCTATTCTGAAGAAAAACTGTGTTTTAGCGGTAGTTGGATATAAGTACTGTAATGAAAATCAATAAGGATTTTTCAGATGGAAAAACGCAGTCTGGCTTTACGATTTATGGTTCTGTGTTATGAATAAGTGAAAATGCGGTAGTGATACAAAGTGACTGTACTACATAAGAGAATACTAAAGACTAAAATTATCACCATGGCTCACACCCTGGTAATAATACGAAGAAAGCTAGCTTCAATAAAAGCTGTAATTTTCTTGTTTATATGTATATTAATATTCATGATGATTCCTCTTGGATCTTATTTGAACGATATTAAACAATTATCGTACCGGATTAGAGCGAAGGATCGAAAAGATTTGATGGACAGATGGCATGCTGCGTCTGTGGATAGTTTCTTATCACTTCGAGTGGTGAGTATATAAGAGTTCCACTCGGCTCTAAATTCCTGTACACTTTTATCCGCAGCTTTGCTCGTTCGTTTATGTCGAACTAGCTTCTGCCACCGGCTTCACCCGCGTGGATGTCTGAAATTATCCCAAGGGAACGTACTAACGGGATAAAAAGTATCCTATGTGTTAATCGAGGTTTTAGACTATCTGTGTGCCAAATTTCATCCAGACCCATTCAGTAGTTTGAGCGTGAAAGAGTAACAAACATCCATCCATCCATCCTCAAAAACTTTCACGTTTATAATATTCTACTTATCTCTCTCTCTCTCTCTCTCTTTCATCTTTCTGTTTCTTTATTCTTCTTCTTTCTTCGTCTATAATATTATTAAGATAATAATTATTAGTAAGATTTGACAATCAATTCGGGTTGTACTCTGCTTTTTGTTTGGCGTCATCTAATCTATTATCATAAGAACGTTATTGTTGTTTGTTGAACAGTACTTTTTTTTTTGCCATGAAAGGAATCTTATGTCCGTTTTTGTACACCTGACAACCTACATGAAAATTTTCAGGATGATCGGTTCAGTGGTTTAGACGTGAAATGGTAACAAACAAACTGACAAACTTATTTTCACATTTATAACATTGGTTATATGTATGTATACGTATTTAGGTGCCTACCGATACACAGAATTCGTATAATACGTAATTATAGGTATTCTGTGCACTGTTTCTGTGGCGCGAAAAGGCTGCTCTTAAGAATAACTTCTCTAGCTATAATATCTATGAATACACCCTGCAGTACTATTCTGAAAAATCTCAATGTGAAAACATAGATGAAGTGTTATCTAAGTGAGCTGTGAGTAGTGTTAATTCTTGCCATCAGGTACAATAAGGCTCACTTCAAGCTCGATTCACCTCAGTTATCACGGTGAAATTTTTACAGAATAGACCGGCTGTAGCAGGTACAGTCGAACAGGCTGTTTGATAAGCAGGTAATTATTATTCCTTTTTCCACTACACTGCTACACTGCCAATATTCATAATTACCTACCGCTTAAGATACAAGAGTGACTAAAATATTAATATAAGCATGTCATGAAAATGTAAACAGACGGAACAGAAAATGTTCAGATGGATTGCAGTTTGAGTTTTTCTTTGGCTATTGATTTTAATGTATCTTACATAATATTTTTTTAACGTCGATTTTTCAATTAAAATTTTATACTGTTATTCAACCAATATCTAGTTTATTGTTTTAAACGCAGTTCTATGCAGCTATTACTATTGCGTAAGAATTTAACCTGAAGTGTGAATTCTGTATAAATCTCACCGTGAACACGTAGGTGAAGTGAGCTGTCAAAATAGTCATACAGCTCAATTCAATTAAGTTTTCACGATGAAGTTTTTTCAGAATCGACCAACTGTAGAGGGTTTGTTTACACTTTCTTAAGATACTTTTGGAACAGATTTCGGGTTCATATCGTTCTCGCCACAAGATTGCCTTATTGGGGTGTTGGCAGAACTTCGTGGCTCTTCACACGCATACATCGAAAGCCCTAATCTCTGTGCCCTTAAAAAGATAGTAAAACTGTAGGCAAGAGAAACGCTAAACTAACTTAACTGAGACTTGATCCCAATAAACCCTAGCTCGAATAATTTCAGCCCTACTTTCTTACGTAGGCACAAATCATTGGAAATGTTGCGGCGATAATATGTTATCGTACCGTTAATAGTTGGGCAGAACCGGGTCTAATTTCTGTGTAAAAGTCAAAGGAAAATCAACACGAAGACGTACATCCGTGCGGTCCTAACCTATAACCCTAACCCTTCCATGTGTACTTTCCCTAAATTCAAATTGAATCAAGCTGCAAAAGGGCTCGGCGTTCATTCAAATAAGTGATTTGGTCTTTCATTTCTGTTTTTATGAGAGGACTGTAAAACCCTCATAAGAATAGAAGAGTCTCATCAAGTGTCTGTGTTATCATAAACAGTGATATTATTATTATCTTTGTGTTATAAATAACACGAACATTCACGGCCGTTGAAGTATTTAACGATAAGAAAAAGGTTTAACATTAAGAAATCGACTTAGTGGCCAGTATTTTAATACCTATAACACGAGTATAGTGGTGCATTCTTTGAAATGATGATCTCATATCTATACATCTAACGCAAAAAGTCAGTAGCGTCATGGTAACGTCCCGTCACGACTCACGATTGGTAGCTAGTAAATTGTAAGTTTATAATCAAATCAACCTTCATTACGAAGTATTTAAACGAAGTAACATTTAAGTAAATACTATGTTTTAGGCTCCGACGGATGTATCATAAAACTTTACACACTTCGCACTACGGCATTAAGAATTTCTCGATGAATCGTGTCTGGATTTATGGATCTCGCTTAAAAGCACACCCAGACCCGGTACTAAATTGCTTGTAACTTGATCATTCGAATATTATTAGTCCGTCTGCCAATCGCGCCTGTGAAGACGCAGCGCCGAAGCCCAAGAGTGTTGAAACCGCTGCGCCAACGGCTCTGCCGTGTCAAATTAGATATATATGTATGGATATTTCAATATGATCCTCCTCGTCACTCTATAGCAGTCCACTACTTGACATGGGCCTCTGCCACTCTCATTCAGTTGTTTCCAACTCGGAGATGATCGTCTCCCCATCTACCTTTAGGGTGTCCCACACTATGCTTTCCGTTTCACGGTCTCTACACAAGATTACGTACTCTCACGTCATCAGTCATCCACGCCTATAATCACCGGATCGATTGCCATATCTTTTGGGGGTAATATTCTTGGGCGGAACCACTCATTACAGCCTTGTTGTAATTAGTTAACAGTTAACACCTGTAAACCTAACATCTGATATTCAGGCTCGTGCCCACCGGGTGTTGCACAATATAAGAATAGTAGTTTTTTTATTACTCTATTTTTCTTTTTCTTCCCTATTTGGGTATTTGAAAGGGTAGTCAATAACGTTACTTTTAATGAACTGTCAAAACGCTGATTTTGTACGTGATTTGTATGTGACATCACAGTTTTTTTAGAATCAAATATTTTCAAATTATACCTTCGCATAAAATTTAATTTCTGTACGGTGATGGAAGTTTTGAAGACGAGCGGTATTTTTTCTATGTCAGTTCATATTTTATTTTTGACCGTTTCAAATAGTCAATTGTCTTTTTTTCTTGTAATTCACTAATTTGTATCTGTCAGTTGCACTAACAAGCATATGACATATTTGTTAGTAACTTGAAAATTTTATCACCGCATCGGGTTCAATGCACTTTTGCAACTATGCCAAACATGTCGTTATCAATAGAAGTCAGAGGGACAAACGGCCTTAGCGCACGGACCTCTTGTTTTATCTACTGAACGACGAGTGGAACTGGTTGCTGCTACTCCATGATGAATATTAGTTCAACAGCCTAGATTGAAGTTAAAATATTTTGCTGGACTAAATGAAACGTAGCATTATATTTCTTGTTGCGCTAATTTTAAATGGTTTTTGAACTTAGGTACCTACTGAAAAAGTCTAAGATTATAAATATGCCTTCAGTGTTCTAACATTGCGACAACATACAACATTTTATTGTCACCAGATGGTAAATGACGTAGGTATGGAAAAAAAATGTAATTATACATCTATCGAATACTAGTAGGCAGGTACAACAACACAACCTTATTAAAACCACTTATGAAGTTATAGTTAACTTAACTCTTGTCTTTGGTATAGAGCTAAACCAACGAAGAACACATGTCATACTTATTACCATCAACGAATATCTAATTCAGTTTTTTAAAGAAATCAATCAATCAATCAATCAATCTTTATTTGTGAACACAGGTATTACAGTACAGGTCTTATGTATATATTTGAGTCGAGCTCTATGTTCTACCAATGAAATTGGTGTACAAATATATTACTTATTTTATAATAATAAGTCTGAATTTAAACAATAGTGAATCAATTTTGGTGTAAATAATTTCAATTAAATGTATTACTAATAGACAATTAATTAATTATAATTTATTTTACTGCATGTCAAAGGTAGATTGTATGAAAAGGTAAGTAATGTCAAATTTTATCATTTAAAAATTCTTCTATAGAGTAATACGTCTTATCTAACAAAAAAGAATACAATTTGCATTTGAATTTACGGACATTGTCCTCACTCCTTATACATTTTGGTAATTTATTATAGACCTTTGGTGCCATTACAAAAATACTTTTTCCATATAGCGCAGTACTAGATCCGACAGTTTGTAACCGATCACAGCGGCGCTGACTAGTTACTCGAGCAAATTTCTGCAAATTATTTTTGACGAACATACAAGTTTCATATATGTATAGTGAGGGCATCGTTAATATTGAATAACCGGATAAAGAAACGGATGCCGCACATCGTACCTACATGATAAATTAATGTTGTCAGCTGTCTCCGTTTTTTTTAATTTATTGGTTCAACAACAATTGTTTAAACAGCTGTGCGATTCTGTTACCATCTCACCGTGAAAACTTACGTGAAGTGAGCGTGGAGTGGGCTGTCAGTGTCATCCCACTTGATTTTAGGGATGTACCACTTACAATCAAAATCGAGATTTTAATGATATTTTTATGCTAATTTTAATAAGTAATTATTTTATTTTATTTCAAAGCTAGCTAGTACCTACTTTGGTACTTACTTACTTACAACATAATTAGTAATAAACTCAATTTCGTTTTTATTTCTTTTTTTCCTAGACTAGCCTTTGTATTTTAACTAAAGGCGCGAGCGGGTCACGCATGTTCGCCAGCATATCAAGTTACCCCAATCTGTCAAATTTCAAAGTGCACACTTCGCGCAAGCACGTTTTTCGGTTGACTAAACGTCTAGTCGTAGATATTTATTCGAGTTTACAGACAATAATTTGATTTTAAACCTTAAAACTTGTACAGTAAGGTTCAGAATCGATTGAGAGATTGGTCTGAATCCCGCGCGGCGTTCACTTCACCGCGCTGCCTGCAGGGAATTTTGGCAGAATCCCGTGCTCGTGAAGTGGTCACTTCACGCAAGCACGTTATGCGTTGTCATAGTTACTAATATGAATACCTATATCGTTGACGGGTGTACATCCGGTTGACAGGGTGTAAGTTACAAAACGGTGATTCTTTACAAATTGCTGCAATGTTCTAGCAATGTGAGGAATGTGTGTAAAACTTAAAGCAATGTGCTTTTAGATGTTTTTATGACTAAATCCAAACGTTTTTGTACAGTCAAATTTCTCCAAATGATTTTAAACCTTAAAAATTTTACCGGTAAGGCTCTAAATCGATTGAGAAAATTTGTCTCCTTGCAGTCATTAATATGATGTGACTGCAACTACAATTTACCAATAATTCGTCACGTGCGCATACCTACGTGGACACACCAAGAACATTGCGAAAATACAATACCAACGTCCAATAAGTACAAAATATATTTTATTGTTCCAACTACCTATTCGTTCTTCGGCTTTGGCTCATCGCCGCCCGCCTTTTGAAAGTGCGTGGAGCGATCACTTCGCGGAAACATCATTATTAAGATGCGGTACTTTGTGTATTTATTATATAACATTAGGTATAAATATGTGCGGCTTTTTGGGACATACCTTTAGTTACCTACCTATAAAGGCGATTTTAACACACTGCACACCGCGCGCCGACGGGTAACGCGGGGCAGCGCCCATATCGTTTGCTATGGCCGCCTCGCGCTACGAGACAGAGCGCGGTGCAGTGCGATATTCGCTTTACCTACTTCAGTAAACATTGCCAATAAGATGATGATAATACCTAATATTCATCATCATCAACATACCTACTGCCAAACTCGACCTAGCTCACGGCATCTCATTATCTCTATGTAGGTAACTCTCGGTCTCCGCGACGCGACTTACAGCGCAAGCGTACCTACTGAGAACTCGACTGTTAGGAGGTTGCCATGGCAATCACGCCACGGTGTTTGTTAGGGTCGTTGCCATGCCAATCACGGGAATACCGTGATTGGCATGCCAACGGCTCAAACAAACACCGTTGGCGTGATTTGTAGGCGCTGTCAGTCACGTGCTACTTTCTGTCAAGTGGGCCATGTCTATTCGTTCCTAAAAAGCCCGTCACAGACGTAGCTATAATATAGATTAATATGAATCATAGCAAGGCATATTACGACATATTTTCCATATAGATTTTCGAGTGACCGCACACGCAGCTATAATATATAATTCTATGACATCACAAAAATATCTCAATGTTAATCGAAAAAATTGTGTCAAAAAGTAATACAGTCTATAATATAGGTTGCTGTAGTCGAATTTAAGTTGTGAGTGTCGTATGTGTCTTATTATACTCTCCTGTCGCAGGTCTGCTGGTAGGAAATGATGTGTAATGATGATGTAAGTAGTTCCTTTGCGTTCTTCATCAATATGTATTTTACTTTATTATGTAGTCAGTGTGTAAGAATAGATAGATAAATAAATAAATAAAATTTATTCATTAGTATCACAATCAAAACAATTTGCTAATACATTTCTTCTACTGAGTCTGCTGCCTCCCAGGGTTCAGCTTCGCACTGCTGAGAACGAAGGGGCATCAGGTGTGTGTGCGCTGCACAGCGATCAACTGGAAAAATTGGTATGCATGTATTAATCATTTATTTATTACATTTTCAACTTGCAATTATTCACATAATATAAAAGTGACAGACTTTAGTGCCCAAATGGTTGGCAGAATTGCCGCATTGTATCGTGGTGCTGTAAAAATAGGCCAGCCTTGTGGCCACTTAAAGAGTCGACCAACTGTTTGGTGATGATTGTCTCAAAAAACCAAGGGGCATTAGGACCCCACAGCCCTAGTGTTCAATTTCAAGGCATTATGGTAATTCTGTCAGGCCTCTTCCTATTGCTGCGTGCCAAGCCGTTGAGCTCTAAAACAGCTGTCACCCCTGCGGTGACAAGAGCGCTACAAATGACGTCTTTAATGGCGGCGTGCCGTGCTATCCGGCCTGGGCTCTTACTGCAAGGTAGGCCCCTATGGAGTCCCTCGCCCACCATACTGGCGCCAATGTGTAGTCCCGTGATAAAAATAAATGATTATACCATGGTATGGTACCTGAAGCTGCTAATACCACTGTGGCTGGGACCTGGGATTTATTGGCCAATCTGCATCCGGGCAAGCATAGCACTTCAGGTCCAATCAGGTGCAGGCTAAAATCTTCCCTGTCAACTTTTCAGTGCTGTGGACAGAAGACAGAAACATTAAGCTAAATAATATTTGATTTATTTTTATATTACTCATTTTATTAAATTAAATCAGAACTATCGCTGTTCAGTTGCGGAATTCACTCCCGCCTGACGACATTAGAGACTGCCAAACAGTTGCAATTTATGTATTATGTTTTTTCTTTTTAAGCTTACAGACATCGTCTACATCTCCTTTATCGAGTTTCCTATTGTAGTTGTGCTGGAACAGATTTCTTTAGAAACAAGCATCACCTATAAAATTATGTATTTTCTGTTCCTTTCTTCTTGTCTGTTTTTATGTGTGTACATAAATGGTTAAACAAAATAAATTATTAAATTTTAACATTATCTAATACACACATCATCAAATTAATTTTTAAATACTGACAACATTATCATTTCTATTTCAAGTGAGCAGAGAAAATGTCTATTTTTGTTCTCCTACATAAATCACACAAATATTTACTTACAAGAATGAGATGTATAAGTTGAGTTTAGCTGCAACCTGACTTTTCTTTTCATAAAACTAGAGCACAATTTTCTAATATGACAGACACTTCTATTGAGGTATCTGAAAACAAAAATAAGTTAAATCAACAAAAGTTCAGGTAATCCCAATAATCAGCGGGTAATACCATTCTCCTGCCCTTATCCGAATTTATTTGGGGTCGGCGCAACATGTCTTCTTCTTCCATACTTCTCTATTAGTCGTCATCTCGATAGTCACTCCCTTTCTAGCCATATCATCTTTCACACAATCCATCCATCGTTTCTTTGGCCTCCCTCTACTTGTATAGCCATCCACATTCATACTCACAACTCTCCGGACAACATTTTCCTCATTCCTCCGCATAACATGCCCATACCATGACAACCGATTTCCACACAACTTTTCGGTCACCGGTGTCACTTTCAGACTTCCTCTTATATACTCATTACGTATTCTATCCATTCGCGTAACACCACACATCCCACATAACATTCTCATCTCAGCTGCATGCAATTGTCTTTCATGAATATTTATAGCTTTTTAAGTAGTTCATTAAATTATCAGTCTTACAAGACAGAAAACATAAAAAAAATGATAATAATGTTTCATAAATTTTTTGAAAACAATCATTTGTACTTACAAATAATTAATAATACACATGATGTAAAATAGGTACTGGTATCCAGCAGCATCCGGTTAGACTGAAAGCCCAGTAAGCCCACCCCAACAAACAGTTGGAAAAAGGCTTGGCAGATTGATTGAATTCTGATACACATCTGAAAAAACAAATGTTGTTTATCATATTTAAAGGGTGATATACGAGAGGTGATCAATAATGTTTGACATTCATTTTAAATGTTGCAGACAGCCTATTTAGGTTAATCAATAACATTAATAAAACGAGGTGGGTAACCCATACCCATTGAGCAATAAATTGAGGGCTGACACTGGGCAGTGTCCAAAGTATGTCTTTGTGACGGCAGGTAGTTGAATTTCAATCACACAACTCGAAGCATTTGTTTCAATTAAAACATTTGCAGGCACTTTACATTATTATCGTTTACCTACCTCTTTTACCAGGCGGTCGTTTAGTTTGAGTTTATAGTGAAGCTAGCCGCCCCATCACAAGACGAAGCAAGTCTTAATATGGAGAAGAAACTTTATGGACAGTCTTTTAAATCGAAACCTTATGTTACAGAGGTTAACTTGTTTGATAATTACTTCTTCTTCTTTTTCTTTTAGCACAACTTCCATTAATTACATCACACGCCATCTTTTCTTCAAAGTGATCAATCAATCCACAAAGTCTGAACCGGGCGGATATGCCGCGTATTCAAATACAGAATCTTATTACTTATTTAGCTAGCTCAATAAAACATACAATGCCAAAATTTTATCTGGTTAATTCTTTTATAAATAAACATGCCAATTAAAAAAAACAAAGACGTTTTTAGAATTAAACTTAAAATTGAAGTATAATTATTTTTCTAAACTCAATATTTATTAGTACTGGGTCACATTTCCGGTTGTTCAAGGAATTTACTCAAACAACAAGTTTTCATAACTAAATGTATGTGCAAAATATTCTTCTTATTTTATAGTTTGTCAATTATTTTCGTAACTAATTTAGCTCTCCTATTCAATAATAACATTGAAGTATTGACCTTTAAACACCGCGCCATTTTCTGCCCCTAAGGCTACCCACTGACCCCTATTTTACATCATGTGTATTATTAATTATTTGTAAGTACAAATGATTGTTTTCAAAAAATTTATGAAACATTATTATCATTTTTTTTATGTTTTCTGTCTTGTAAGACTGATAATTTAATGAACTACTTAAAAAGCTATAAATATTCATGAAAGACAATTGCATGCAGCTGAGATGAGAATGTTATGTGGGATGTGTGGTGTTACGCGAATGGATAGAATACGTAATGAGTATATAAGAGGAAGTCTGAAAGTGACACCGGTGACCGAAAAGTTGTGTGGAAATCGGTTGTCATGGTATGGGCATGTTATGCGGAGGAATGAGGAAAATGTTGTCCGGAGAGTTGTGAGTATGAATGTGGATGGCTATACAAGTAGAGGGAGGCCAAAGAAACGATGGATGGATTGTGTGAAAGATGATATGGCTAGAAAGGGAGTGACTATCGAGATGACGACTAATAGAGAAGTATGGAAGAAGAAGACATGTTGCGCCGACCCCAAATAAATTCGGATAAGGGCAGGAGAATGGTATTACCCGCTGATTATTGGGATTACCTGAACTTTTGTTGATTTAACTTATTTTTGTTTTCAGATACCTCAATAGAAGTGTCTGTCATATTAGAAAATTGTGCTCTAGTTTTATGAAAAGAAAAGTCAGGTTGCAGCTAAACTCAACTTATACATCTCATTCTTGTAAGTAAATATTTGTGTGATTTATGTAGGAGAACAAAAATAGACATTTTCTCTGCTCACTTGAAATAGAAATGATAATGTTGTCAGTATTTAAAAATTAATTTGATGATGTGTGTATTAGATAATGTTAAAATTTAATAATTTATTTTGTTTAACCATTTATGTACACACATAAAAACAGACAAGAAGAAAGGAACAGAAAATACATAATTTTATAGGTGATGCTTGTTTCTAAAGAAATCTGTTCCAGCACAACTACAATAGGAAACTCGATAAAGGAGATGTAGACGATGTCTGTAAGCTTAAAAAGAAAAAACATAATACATAAATTGCAACTGTTTGGCAGTCTCTAATGTCGTCAGGCGGGAGTGAATTCCGCAACTGAACAGCGATAGTTCTGATTTAATTTAATAAAATGAGTAATATAAAAATAAATCAAATATTATTTAGCTTAATGTTTCTGTCTTCTGTCCACAGCACTGAAAAGTTGACAGGGAAGATTTTAGCCTGCACCTGATTGGACCTGAAGTGCTATGCTTGCCCGGATGCAGATTGGCCAATAAATCCCAGGTCCCAGCCACAGTGGTATTAGCAGCTTCAGGTACCATACCATGGTATAATCATTTATTTTTATCACGGGACTACACATTGGCGCCAGTATGGTGGGCGAGGGACTCCATAGGGGCCTACCTTGCAGTAAGAGCCCAGGCCGGATAGCACGGCACGCCGCCATTAAAGACGTCATTTGTAGCGCTCTTGTCACCGCAGGGGTGACAGCTGTTTTAGAGCTCAACGGCTTGGCACGCAGCAATAGGAAGAGGCCTGACAGAATTACCATAATGCCTTGAAATTGAACACTAGGGCTGTGGGGTCCTAATGCCCCTTGGTTTTTTGAGACAATCATCACCAAACAGTTGGTCGACTCTTTAAGTGGCCACAAGGCTGGCCTATTTTTACAGCACCACGATACAATGCGGCAATTCTGCCAACCATTTGGGCACTAAAGTCTGTCACTTTTATATTATGTGAATAATTGCAAGTTGAAAATGTAATAAATAAATGATTAATACATGCATACCAATTTTTCCAGTTGATCGCTGTGCAGCGCACACACACCTGATGCCCCTTCGTTCTCAGCAGTGCGAAGCTGAACCCTGGGAGGCAGCAGACTCAGTAGAAGAAATGTATTAGCAAATTGTTTTGATTGTGATACTAATGAATAAATTTTATTTATTTATTTATCTATCTATTCTTACACACTGACTACATAATAAAGTAAAATACATATTGATGAAGAACGCAAAGGAACTACTTACATCATCATTACACATCATTTCCTACCAGCAGACCTGCGACAGGAGAGTATAATAAGACACATACGACACTCACAACTTAAATTCGACTACAGCAACCTATATTATAGACTGTATTACTTTTTGACACAATTTTTTCGATTAACATTGAGATATTTTTGTGATGTCATAGAATTATATATTATAGCTGCGTGTGCGGTCACTCGAAAATCTATATGGAAAATATGTCGTAATATGCCTTGCTATGATTCATATTAATCTATATTATAGCTACGTCTGTGACGGGCTTTTTAGGAACGAATAGACATGGCCCACTTGACAGAAAGTAGCACGTGACTGACAGCGCCTACAAATCACGCCAACGGTGTTTGTTTGAGCCGTTGGCATGCCAATCACGGTATTCCCGTGATTGGCATGGCAACGACCCTAACAAACACCGTGGCGTGATTGCCATGGCAACCTCCTAACAGTCGAGTTCTCAGTAGGTACGCTTGCGCTGTAAGTCGCGTCGCGGAGACCGAGAGTTACCTACATAGAGATAATGAGATGCCGTGAGCTAGGTCGAGTTTGGCAGTAGGTATGTTGATGATGATGAATATTAGGTATTATCATCATCTTATTGGCAATGTTTACTGAAGTAGGTAAAGCGAATATCGCACTGCACCGCGCTCTGTCTCGTAGCGCGAGGCGGCCATAGCAAACGATATGGGCGCTGCCCCGCGTTACCCGTCGGCGCGCGGTGTGCAGTGTGTTAAAATCGCCTTTATAGGTAGGTAACTAAAGGTATGTCCCAAAAAGCCGCACATATTTATACCTAATGTTATATAATAAATACACAAAGTACCGCATCTTAATAATGATGTTTCCGCGAAGTGATCGCTCCACGCACTTTCAAAAGGCGGGCGGCGATGAGCCAAAGCCGAAGAACGAATAGGTAGTTGGAACAATAAAATATATTTTGTACTTATTGGACGTTGGTATTGTATTTTCGCAATGTTCTTGGTGTGTCCACGTAGGTATGCGCACGTGACGAATTATTGGTAAATTGTAGTTGCAGTCACATCATATTAATGACTGCAAGGAGACAAATTTTCTCAATCGATTTAGAGCCTTACCGGTAAAATTTTTAAGGTTTAAAATCATTTGGAGAAATTTGACTGTACAAAAACGTTTGGATTTAGTCATAAAAACATCTAAAAGCACATTGCTTTAAGTTTTACACACATTCCTCACATTGCTAGAACATTGCAGCAATTTGTAAAGAATCACCGTTTTGTAACTTACACCCTGTCAACCGGATGTACACCCGTCAACGATATAGGTATTCATATTAGTAACTATGACAACGCATAACGTGCTTGCGTGAAGTGACCACTTCACGAGCACGGGATTCTGCCAAAATTCCCTGCAGGCAGCGCGGTGAAGTGAACGCCGCGCGGGATTCAGACCAATCTCTCAATCGATTCTGAACCTTACTGTACAAGTTTTAAGGTTTAAAATCAAATTATTGTCTGTAAACTCGAATAAATATCTACGACTAGACGTTTAGTCAACCGAAAAACGTGCTTGCGCGAAGTGTGCACTTTGAAATTTGACAGATTGGGGTAACTTGATATGCTGGCGAACATGCGTGACCCGCTCGCGCCTTTAGTTAAAATACAAAGGCTAGTCTAGGAAAAAAAGAAATAAAAACGAAATTGAGTTTATTACTAATTATGTTGTAAGTAAGTAAGTACCAAAGTAGGTACTAGCTAGCTTTGAAATAAAATAAAATAATTACTTATTAAAATTAGCATAAAAATATCATTAAAATCTCGATTTTGATTGTAATGTTAATGCTTGGTCAATCCCTAGCATCAGTTGAATGACACTGACAGCTCACTCCACGCAAGTATTCACGGTGAGATTTTTACAGAATCGACCGGCAGGTTTTATGCTAAAGGTGATATGCGAAAGTGTATTTGCAACAGTGTAAAAGTATTACTTTAAAGAACCATGCTCACAGCAACGCGCCTAATATTAAAACCTCTATAGTTACTTTACTCTTTGTATTAAAGTCACATTTTTTTCCTAAACAGTTTTATGACTGTTTAGAAATTTCAAAGTTCGAATGCCGACAGAGTTATTTTCTTACCAGCCTGTTACGACATAATGGAGGTATCAAGCCTCTATAACAGTACGTACCTTATTGCTATTTTACCTTTACGTACATTTCGAGGTAGTAACTAACCAAGAAAGTTTTCGGGCAACCACTGAAACTCAGAAAAAGTTTCACGTACCTAATACGTAGATACACTACGTACGCCTTATTGTATTGTATTAGATCACAGGATAAACCGTCATATTAAACTGTAGCAATTAATGAATAGATTGTTATTGAATACCTTTCATGTATCGCTCAATACAATTAAGAGGATCGTTTGTGTGGGCGAATTTTGTTCGTTCAGAAAGACGCGATGGTGCGACATATCTCGCTGTTCTCACGACTTGTCTGTGAGTAGTGTTCACAAGAAGTAGGTACCTTAATCTTTAAATAGTAAAAAACTTTTATTACAGTGCGCCACTGGTCAACCGTGGACATTTAGTGGACCAGTTTTCACCCTTATTTTGGAAATTTTAAGGTTGGAAAATGGTCCACCTCCAGAGTCCGGGGTGGTACATCCAGGTACAGTCAGCAGTAAAACCAAGTAAAGTGTACTTACGTGAAGAAAATTTCATGTAATAAATTATTGTTTACAATCTTTGTACCATAAACAAAAACGAAATTCGATTCTATTAACGTGTAATCTGGTAAGATCGTGCAGCTCTTAGCTCTTGGATCAAGATCATGATCGTTAAACTGCGGTTATTAAAAATGGCTGATAAGATTGATTGATTGTTTAAGTAGGTTCTTCGGCTCGTCGGAGCAAATACCTACTCTCGACCTCTATGTTTCCGTCACTGGATGAATAAATTAATACAATCTTACTTACCTCGCAGGGGCTCGTGGTTTAATAATAACAACCGCACAGGTCAATCAAAGGTTAGGCTACTTTACCCACGGTCGGTTATATCGGTGACCATCTATTACATATCGAGACCCGTTAAGTCGTTTTTCGCGATTGTCATTCGTAAATCTTTGACAATCGCTACGCAAGGCGCCCAAAAATCTGATAAACCTGAAAAAAGAGAAAAATCTTACCAAGAGATCGCGTTTCTCAGTAACTGCGTCGTGGAGGTCGAATAAGCAGTCGCTTCACGTAAAATTCAGGTGCGAAGCTGACCCCAACATAATTGGAAAAGGCTCGGTTGAATGACATCTGACTTCTCTTTAATACTTACCTATATTTTTAACTAGGGAAACTATTTCTTTATTCTCTTGATTAGTAGTGAATTGGAAAACTTAAAATCGAATTCTTACTTTTAAAACAAAATACCTCTTTGGCGTTTTTAAGTGCTCCATTTTCAATCACTAATTATAATACGTCACACAAACACATACATAAACTCATGCCTTATTGCAAGGGGGGTAGACAGACACTACAGAACGCTATTTTGTTATGATCCTTACTTACCTAAGCTTCGTTTAATTAAATTCGCCAATAGCGTCAAATAAGTTTTCGAATGTTAAAGAAACGATGGATGGATTGTGTGAAAGATGATATATTATGGCTAGGAAGAGAGTGACTACCGAGATGACGACTAATAGAGAAGTATGGAAGAAAAACTTTTTTACAAAAAATAAAACCGACTTCCAAAAAAAACACTACAAAGTGAAAAATAATTTTGATTTCGGAAGTCGGTGTCTTCGGTTTTGTATTTTCATTTTTCGCCACCGACTTCCGAAATCAAAATTATTTTTCACTTTGTAGTGTTTTTTTTGGAAGTCGGTTTTATTTTTTGTAAAAAAGTTTTTATTTTTCACTTTTTAGTTGTGGTACCTACACAACCCACATCGTCCACATACATTAAGGATTTTTTTTAGATTTTTGCTGATTTTACAAAAACCGCTTATCCGATTTCGATAACAAATTTATGGGACCATTTGGGAAGTATACCCTTTCCAACAAAAAAAGAATGTTTCAAATCGGTTGGCAAGCACCGGAGTTATGCGCGAACAAACATTTAAAAAATATATATATATATTCAGTCGAATTGAGAACCTCCTCCTTTTTTAGAAGTCGGTTAAAAAAGACATGTTGTGCCGACCCAAAATAAATTGGGATACGGGCAGGAGAATGAAGATGATGATGAATGATGATGAGACTTGTATATTAAGAAGTCGCACGTCTAACCTATTAAAATAAAGTTAGTCAACATACTGATGAAGAATTTTATACAATTAAAAATACATTTCCATTTTTCAGATATGGCCTGCCTCGAAATTAGGTGGAATATTATTTGATCGGGAGCAAATTCCAAAACCTAATCCTAATGCGAACAGAAAATTTGAGGTTCTTGTGTGGAAATACTGGGATTGGCTCAAGAAACGACACGTTTTTAACTTTGGGAAACCCGGGTATGAGTACGTAGAAGTGTATAATTTATGTTATTTTTTTGTCCGTATATTTATATGTCCTCGTTACCCAGACATGTGGCTTTCAGCATCCTCAATGTAGTCACTCTCCGAAGCTTAATACACTTACGCTTATAACAGAAGATTTTGATGCCACGCTTAAAGCGAGTCCCCAAAATGCAACGCAGCATCGGCATTCACTGTACATAATGGCGATTTTGCTATCGCAACCGATGAAACGAGTCGCCATTGTAAATAATGGCGATTTTGCTAACAATTTTTATTACCTAAATATTATTTTAAGAAATTTATATCAACGACCACGAACCACGAATGGTATCCAACGCGCTGTCATTAACTGGACTCGACCAACAGTCCGACATAACTAACCGAGAGAGCCTCCAAACGCGATGCCGAATCGTAGCATTCACTCTTCTCATACACTTCACTTCATCATGGCGATTTTGTTATCGCAACTAACGAAGAGAGTCGCCGAAAATACGTTGAAGCATAATAATCAAATTCCAAAATAACTGATCGCTATATAATTCTAAAAGTAACTTGTCTGCTAAGGCCATTAGTGAATACATTTGAAGGACTATTATTGTTGCGTTTGATAAAATCGTGTGTAAATCGGCCTAGACTTAAAATTACTAAGACCGGACTTGACCTATCGTTTTTGTGCTTTTTCTGAATGATGAGTCTTCCGGCTGCCAGCAACTCTTCCGCCCGCTCACCCCTCCTACCTCTGAGGGGCCTTGCTTGGTAGTTACCTAGGTACTCATAAAACGACGTTAGCGAGGTCATATTTGTCCGTCTGCCTTTATCTTATTGGTTAATTATTGAATCAGCTGATTTGACACCCGACCTTGTTATAGGCAAATGATTTGTTAAAGTACTAACTGGACATGCTTTACGTGATTACTTTGCGAGATACTGAGTTTGAATTTATGTGAAAACAAGTGTAGTTTTTTATGTAAATGGTGATCTTTTCTTTATTGCTCTCTGGGTCAGTGTTGCAAAAAACGAATAATTATAAGGGGGTTGGTTCTTTATTTAAAAATTATAGTTGTAGTGAAAAAAATAAAAGCTTGTGTTTTTAGTTGAAATGTGATTAAAATCAGTTAATAAACTTAGTAGGTACGTATGTTTATAGTCGGCACGACAGGCCCGTGACAGCAACAAATTTTCGCTCACCTCTTTCCTCTTTTTCAAAATCAGGTTGCCCTAAAAAACCAAATTTCAATCAACAATCAATAATAATAATAATCAATTTTCAATAAACAATTTTATTTCATTTCAATGTTATTTTCCTCCACAAGATCAAGATATAAGCCACGGGAGTCTTGAAGAATGAGGTGTAGAAGAATCTTTAAGTCCTTTAACTTAGCTTCACGAACGAACTGGCTTCCCCTTTAAGCCAAGTAGGTTTCATTATCTCCTTAGTGAGATAAAAAGTTGTCCTACCGCGAACATATTTTTTTTTAAATAAGTTTTTTTTATTCTTCGGTCAAACTTGACCAAAACCCAGTAATCCAAAGTCGATACGCTGTTGTTATTTCAAAAGCAAGATGCTGTAGCCTTACCATCTCGAACGAATACGCGTTTTGAAACGCCGCTCACGTACGATTATGTCGTATCGTACACGCTATATGCGTGTAATGTGTATCATTCATGCGGCCATGCATAACCAGATTATGCAAAACGTACGTACCTACAGTGACCTACAGCTGTGAAACATAACAAAGGACAATATAACTTTTGTTTTTATTTTTGAGCGTTACAAATGATAACGTTTATTATTTATTTTAACAACTACTTATTTTAGGGTACTTCCTCCTTTCTTGATAATAGAAACGCAGTGTTGCGTGGGCCTGCATTATCAACACGAGAAACGAGCATAATCAGAGGAAGTAACCGAATTTAGGGAACTATTTGTTAAAAAAAAATAAACGAATTTAATTAATTGTCCATACTTAGTTTCGGTCATTTGTGCATCTTTAACAGTCGTTGTGGGAAGTCAGAAGCCCGAAAGTCTGACAGCCAGTCTTACCAAGGGGTATCGTAATACCCAGTTACTGGATTGTGGAGGTCGGATAGGCAGTCGCTCTATGTAAAATACTGGTATTCAGCTGCATCCGGTTAATACTGGAAGCCGACCCCAATATAGTTGGGAATAAAAGACTAGGCAGATGATGATGATGACTTAGTTTCGGTTTGTTATTACTATATCAATGTGCAGCTAAAATTGAGTACCCAATGTGGAATATTCTGTGGCTACACTATGATACAATGGAACAAAGTTTGGAGACAAAATCACGAATTTCGTCTTTTAGATTCTGACTGTACTTCTTGTCTCCTATGTTGTTCTACAGCCAACCAATGTGCAACTGAACATAGGCTTCCTTTAACACAAGGGAAGTCCAAAAAATGGATTGAGAATCACCATTATTATTTGCCACATTTAGTGATGGCAGTTTGTTGTATTTGCGGGCAGAGGGCACTGCGGTCAATACCTTTTTTTTTAGGGCTGGGAAATCATCCAATAACTTCTCGCGCTGGGTGGAGCGGAAGGGAGTGTCAGACTCTTACTGACTTACTACTAAAACCCATCCATGTTCCTTCCGTAGCCCTTTATGCTCCGGGGTAGCGGTAACCCTTTCGGATCAATCCCGCTTACCCGGCAGGCTTGGCCCTAAAGGGCCCCTTCATGTGGTCAATACCTACTCCCATTTACGTCTATTTAATGTGTTAAATGTGTTGCTGTTGTTTACTCTAAACCTTTATAATTATATGAAATACTAGCTTCTGCCTGCGACTTCGTCCGCGGAAAATTTCTAGTTTTAACATTAAATATATCCTATGATACTCGGCAATACTGTAGGTTCCCATTAGCGAGAGAATTTTTGGAATCGGATCTGAATTTCCAAAGTTTACCGAGGTGATCTTTTCTGCTCAACTTAGTCGCCTTTTACGACACCCTTTTTTTTTTTTTTTTAAGGCTGGGAAATCATCCAATGACTGCTCCCGCTCTGGGTGGAGCGGAAGGGAGTGTCAGACTCTTACTGACTAAAACCCATCCATGTTCCTTCCGTAGCCCTTTATGTTCCGGGGTAGCGGTAACCCTTTCGGACAATCCCGCTTACCCGGCAGGCTTGGCCCTGAGGGGCCCCTTCATATGCTGACATCTCTTTGAGGCGCGCGTGGAACATATACGCGCCGTCCGGCACGGGTCTGGTGCTGATCGGACGGTGAGTCACCCATTACTCACCGTCCGCAGGCCCGCGCCTACGGTGGCCGGGAGTCGTCACGTGGCTCCCGACGCCCGGAGCGTCTCCCGCGGCGGCTGGGACTGGAGGACCTTTCTCTCTGCCATCCCGCCACCTCCTTCGCGAGCGTGACTTTTTCGCAGAAGGAGGTGACTGCCTCCCACTCCCTCTCGCCCCGGACCATGGCTTGCACCAGGGCCGGGCGCGAGAGGTCGCCGCCGTCGATCGGCTCTATGAGGACACGGCGGTGCTCCGCCCAAGCGGGGCAGGTTTGCACCGTATGCTCTACCGTGTCCTCTGGGCGATCCTCGCAATGGTGACACCCGGGCGTTTCCTCCCACCTGATGATGTGCAGGAACCTCCCGAAACATCCATGCCCGGTGAGGACCTGCGTCAGGCGGTAGGTGAGGGCGCCGTGACGCCTCTCTAGCCACTTCTCAAAGAGGGGCCTTACCGCCACTATCGTGGCGTGCCCTGCGCTGGGTTGCGACAGTCGCTGATTCCAGGCCGCCATGAGATCGCGCCGGAGGTCCGTCCGCTCCGCCGCAATTTGCTGCGGAAACGGAGTTTCCCCCCGGCTTAGTACCTCCGCGCGCCACTCGAACAGGCGCGCGAGGACTATCGCCTCCAGATCCCACGGCGGCAGTCCGGCAAGGAGGCTTGCCGCCTTGCCCGAGATCGTGCGGTACCCCCGGATAAGCCGTATGGCTACCACCTTTTGGGGCGCGTTCAGATAGTGGGCGGCTCGCCACCGCAGTGAACGCGCCCACACCGGGGCCCCGTATAGGGCCATGGCCCGCACGACTCCCGCGTAAAGCCTCCGGCAGGAGGCGTTTGGCCCCTCAAATTGGGTAAGAGCCGCTTGAAGGCGGCCCCAGTCCGTTCCAGCTTGGGGGCCAAACGTCGGAAATGCTCCACAAAATTCCATTGGCTGTCGAGGACCAGACCTAGGTATTTCATCATGGTCTCGACGCCGATGTGAACCCCTCCTACCGTAAGTTGGGATCCCGATGGTGGCCTATTCCGAGGTCCATGAAAGGACATGGCCTCGGATTTGTGCAATGCCACCTCGAGACCCAACTGCCGGATCCTCTCAATGACTGTCGCAACCCCACGTGTCATCGCGTCGGCCGCCGCCTGATGCGACCTCCCCTGCGCCAGGACCAGCGTGTCGTCAGCGTAGCAAACTACGCTGACGCCGTCAGGGAGGTCGGCCCGCAGCACCCAGTCGTAACCGATGTCCCACAGGAGCGGCCCCAGAAACGATCCCTGTGGGACACCGCACGACATCTCTCGCCGGTTCCATTCCCCATCACGACCGGGGTAGATGACGGTTTACGACACCCTGCCTCGCATTGTAAAGGTGCAAATGCATTATGTATTTTTAACCCAACACGGATAATAATAAAATTATCTTACTACTATTATAAATGTGAAAGTTTGGATGGATGGATGGATGTTTGTTACTCAATCACGCCAAAACGGCTGAACGGATCTGGATGTTTGGCACAGAGATAGATTATAGTCTGGAATAACACAAAGGCTAATTTTTATCACGGAAAAACGTACCCGTTCCCGTGGGATAATTTCCAACAACCACGCGGGCGAAGCCGCTGGCAAAAGATATTACACTACCTATATACAAAATACAAACCATCATTTAAAAATGTTAACGTTAAAAATATAAAATTTAAGTGAGGAACCTATTTAATTTAAAGCTTCTCTAAAACGATAAAACGTCCGCACAAAGCACGTAGGAAGTAGGAATGATAGTTGAGCTCGGCAAATGTTTTAGCATTGTGCGTTTAGTAATTTTATATTATCTCGGAAAATATATGACCAATTGACATACTGTAGAGGGCAAATCTTATCTCTGTGATGTCCTTGTGATCATAAAATAATTTAATTTGATAAGAATTGATATTTTGTTGTTTAAATAATCATCCAAACAGAAGTAAGTCGAAAAAATACTTTTTTAAAACATAAAACGAAATATAAAAGCTAAAATACAAAAGATAGAAATGTGGTGTCGCGGACTTTTTTGTAGAAATAATTAAGGCGAACCGGGTTGCCATACATTGCTTTCAATTTTAAACAACTGTTTAGGCAGCGCATGCAAATAATTCTGTTTTCGGAGGTATTTCTTTCCGACTTGCTAGACGAAAAATGCAATAGCTCGGCTAATTATGTATGATATAAATATAATTTATAGCCTATAGCACTCAGGAATAATGTAGCTTTCTATCAGTGAAAAAATTATTGAAATTGGATCATTAGTTCCGGAGATTACCCCCTACATACAAACTTACAAACATACAAACTTACAAACATACAAACTTACAAATTTTACCTCTTTATAATATTAGTATAGATTTCCATTGCAATATCGAAGGTTATTTTTCTAACAATGTTAAGGTGAAAGCTGCAGGATCGCCTGCGAAATTCAATTTTTTTAAGGTTTTTTTGCAATTTGCAGATCACCAGGTTGAAAAACGTGATTCACGGCCATAGAAAGTATGTATTTACAAAATTATAATAATAAGAATCATCAATAGAACTCTCTAAGCTAGAATGATTGTTCTCAAATATCATGATTTCATAAAATTTACATTCCATAAATGTTTATCTATACATATAATAAAACAGTAAAAAAACTGTGTCTGTACATTGAATATATTAAAAAAAAAAAAATTGAGGGGGGTTTAGAAACAGTAATAGAGCATGAATCCAAAAAAAAAATTTTGTCTGTTTGTCTGTTTGTCTGTATGTCTGTTTGTCTGTTTGTTTGTACACGCTAATCTTCGGAACTACTGGACGGATTGGAATGTTTTTTTTTTGTTGTATAGGTATTAAGTCTGAGCAACATATAGGCTATAATTTATCTTGGAAACTTGAACACCTGATGCAGAACCGCAACAGACTAAACTATAAGAGATACAAAAATGATACCTTAGCAAAAATTGTTCCACGTGATTAGCATTTTCTGCTGAGAGAATAAATTTGAAGATCTGGAACACCTGATGTGGAACTCCAAGAGCCCAGCTACACTATAACATATATAGGAATGACGTCTGAGCAAAAGTTGTTCAGCCTGATGAGCACTCTCTGTTGACTTATAAAAATCGAAGATCTGGAACACCTGTTGTGGAACTCCAAGAGCCTAGCTACACCATAACACATATAAGAATGACGTCTTAGCGAAAGTTGTTCAGCCTGATGAGCACTCTCTGTTGATGTATAAAAATTGAAGATCTGGAACACCTGTTGTGGAACTCCAAGAGCCTAGCTACACCATAACACATATAGGAATAACGTCTTAGCACAAGTTGTTCAATCTGATGAGCACTCTCTGTTGACTTATAAAAATCGAAGATCTGGAACACCTGTTGTGGAACTCCAAGAGCCTAGCTACAACATAACACATAATAGTAATGACGTCTTTGACGTCTTTGTTGTTCAATATGATGGGCATTTCCTGTTGACTTATAAAAATCGAAGATCAGAAACATCTGATGTGGAAATCAAAGCTATCACTAATTTTACTGATGTGTAATTATAAAATAACATAAACTGGGAGTACCTGCACGCGGTGAAGGCGGTAACAGTTTAGGACTGATTTTCGATGACGATGGTATATCATTGAAAATTTGACTCTACTGGCCAAAACTCCTATTTATTTTTTTATTTTATCGTATGAATATGCCTTCGGGCTTATGTTGTTTGAGTGTTTAATTTCCTTTTCCATTTATCTTCGTGACACTGTAGCCTACCCGGTAACGCAGGGGAGCAGTCATTTTAATTTAGATTTTTATTGATCAGGTATCTTCACAATAAAATTATGACCATGCCTAGAAAGAGGTCAAATCTTTCCCAATGTTCCAAGAGAGCTAAAAGATTGAGGATCATAAGATCCCAAGAATCTACCGAAGAGCGTCAGGAGAGACTTGATGTTGTTCGAGAACATTAGGCTGCAACTCGCTCCGTGGAAACCTCTTCGGGTCGCGAAGCACGCCTGCGTTCTCAGCGTATTCATTAGGTCTCTAGAGACCAGTGAAGAATATGATGCGCGACTGACCGCTGATCGTGAACGTCATGTATTGTCTCGCGAGTCAGAGACGTTCACGGAAAAAGAATTACGCTTGAGTTCCAAGCGTATCTACGCATCGACTTCTAGGTCTCTAGAGGAGGAATATAATAATGCGGTTACCAAAATGAAAACGATGACAAATGGACTGTATGTTTTGGTGGTTGTTGGAATGAAATAAAACTAAAGCTCAGTGTGATAAAAGATTTAAATGGGAAAAATGATAAAAAATAACATAAATGGCGACCCCGTTGTCGCTGGCATAAGCAACAGGGTCCGAGTACGAAGTCGTGGGCAGAAGCTAGTATTTAATATGAATTTAGAAGGTTGTTTTAATCATTAAAATTCTGTAAATTCGTACTTGTTACGGCTGCGAATCATCATACATCCTGATACTGACCAGCTTATTGCAAAAAAACGTAGGAAAATTTGAATTTCGCGGGTTAGTCTGGCAATGAGCCCTTAAACGAATGTTTATTTAGCTGAATCTGTAAGTATTGTGTGAACAGATGTTTTGAAAAATAACTATACTGGTAAGTACTTATGTGATAGGTGACACCCATGTGGCAATCGTAAGCAGATCCAAGACTATGAAAGCTATAGACTAAACTGTGTATGAGCACTTAGAATATATGCATAACACATAGCATGATTAGCTTTATAATGTTCAGTTCCCTGTAAGAAGGATGGGCCGTAACCCACCACGCAAGTCCAGTGCACATCATGAAGGGTAGGGCCAAGCCTGCCGGATAACCGGGATTTCCGAAAGGGTTTACCGCTATCCCGGCACATAAAGGGCTACGGAAGGAACATGGATGGGTTTTAGTCAGTAAGAGTCTGACACTCCCTGCCGCTCAGTGGAGCGCAGACCGGGAGAAGTCATTAGATGATTTCCCAGGCTTAAAAAAAAAAGTCCAGTGCAGATTGGTCAAAATCACACGTTCGAGTTTTTAGTTCTAGTACCTACATGCCGGTTTCGTCACGATGTCACCTTCACCGTTTTGAAAGCAGTGGTGATGAAATAATTTTAATTTATTACAATAATGACCACTACTGAATAGTTACCACTCGGGCGCCACTGCTCCTTTGATGAGCACTTATGGTATAAACTTTTCATCGGGATTGTCCGAAAGGAAGGAATATGGATGGGTTTTAGTGAGTAAGAGTCTGACACTTCTTTCCGCTCCACCCAGAATGGGAGCGGTCAATTGATGATTTTCCACCCGTCAAAAAAAAAATGTCCTTCCCTGTGATTTTCGTGCAAAATCGAATGATTCTAGATCGGGTGATTTATCGTGTGCGCTGTCTGATACTGAATTTAATAATTTGTTAAGTTGACAAGCTCGTTGCTGATTGATTCCCATTGGCAAACAAAGAATTTTTTTACATACTTTCATTTTCTATTTAGCATCGTTACAGAATGAATTTTCTAAAACTTTTCCTTAATGCTCACCTAAGTTAGGTAAAAATCCTTTAGGAAAAGAGTTCCATGCTTCTAGACCCCGTGGTTTAGGTGTTGCGTTGTCTGTGACAGTGAATGAATTTAAGATTTAAGTAGAATATACTTCTGATCATGGATTTTGTTCTATTACAGTGTCAAAGAAAATAATTTACTAGAAGATTGCAGTGTGAACAACTGTATTTTTTCAGGCAATGATAGCTTGATAGATACAGCAGATGCCGTCCTAGTACATTTGCAGAGAGGCGTTATACCTGAAGTAAAAAATAGAAACCGGACACAAAGATGGATATTTTTAAACGACGAATCTCCAAGAAATGCATTTTCTTTGGCAATAAAAAAGCCAAACATGAGCACTCTTTATAATGTATTCAATTGGTCTATGACTTACCGGTAGGTTTAATGTCTTATGTTCTTATTTTTATAAGACAACAAAAACTACAAAGTTACAATTAGATTGTCACTCAGTCATGATTTCATAGCTCGCTTTTTGTTAAATATAACAATAGTTTTTAATTAATCCCTAAAAGCCGACAGTCGGCGACGTCCGACCACATTTGGAATGACCTGAGAAATCCTGAGCCAATGGTACAAATTAAAGCAGATAGTACCTAAGCCGTTGGTCCCGGCTGTCATATGTGCATCTTTGACAGTCGTTACGGGTTGTCAGTAGCCCGAAAATCTGACAGCCAGTCTTACCAAGGGGTATCGTATTGCCCAGTGGGTTGTGGAGGTCAAATTGGCAGTCGCTTCTTGTAAAACACTGGTATTCAGCTGCATCCGGTTAGACTGGAAGCCGACCCTAACATAGTTGGGAAAATGCTAGGCAGATGATGATGCCTGTTAATATGTGTGTGTGTTATGTGTGTTTAACATGTATTTTTCCCACTAAAACATTATGTTTTATTTTTCAGGAGCGATTCAGATGTACCTGTCCCATATGGTCGAACGGTTGCACTAGAACAGCCTGTTAATCCAGAATATAAGTCCTTAGAAGATATTGCTGGAATAATTCCGAACTGGGACAGGAAAAGAAAAAACAGAGTAGCTGCGGTACTAATGTCAAATTGTGGTGTCAAAACCAGAAACGACTTTTTGGAAAAGTTAAGGAAACATGTTGTCGTTGATGTTTATGGGGCTTGCTCAGATAAAGAAGTATATAAAACGATGTAAGATATTGTTAGCAGCCGTAGTACGATGCTTGCTTACCTAATTATATTTTACTAGCTTCTGTCTTCAACTCCGATCGCATAGAATAGCCGACTAGTCCAATCCGTTCAGTCTTCTTCTTTTCGTGTGGTTAGTAACTAACCTGGTGTCAGAGTTTTAATGCTGCCCATGGGCCTCTGACTTAGCATCGCATGCTGTTGAGAAATATCTCTCGGGCATGCCGGTTTCCTCACGATGTTTCCCTTCACCGATATAAGCAAGTGATAATTATACAATACGCACATGAATCCGAAAAATCAGAGGTGCGTGCCTTGGGATCGAACTCGAGACCTATGACTTGGCAGTCAGTGGTCACACCACTAGGCTATCACTGCTTTTTAAATCCGTTCAGTGATTTCATAAGTCAATTAGTGACGTTTTCCTTTTATATACAACTAGCTGCTTCCGCGCGGTTTCACCCGCTGTTTGTTGATGTTACATACAGCCTTCCTCGATAAATGGACTATCCAACACAAAAAGAATTTTTCAATTCACCAGTAGTTCCAGAGATTAGCGCGTTCAAACAAACAAACTCTTCAGCTTTATAATATTAGTATAGATATAGAGACCACATATGGGCAATTATGAAACCACATCTTATCATGGCCTTTTCTGACCATTCACAAAAAATAAACGAAATCGGTCCAGTAATTAAGTGAAAAAAGTAGAGTTTCAATTTTAATTCTATGAACTTGGCGCCTGCGTGCATCGTTGCCATTCTTCTGGGGTCAAAGCAAGGTTGTCAAAACAGTGTTTACTATTACTGATTTATTTTGAAATCAATTGTGTTTGAAAATTATTACTTTTTATTTACGTTTTATAGGGCAATTTTAAATTTTACCGTACTTCTATGGACTATTATTACTCGTGGCTAAATTTTTTGCATCTTTGTGGTCTACATATAGAACACTAGGTATGGTTCAGAATGGTTTTAGCCGTAATGTGTGATAATTATGCGAAATGTTTCTAATCAGTGTTTGTGTGATTCATTATATATATAGTTCAAAAAATATAAACAAGTCAACTTTTGTTAGTTCATCTAGACAAAGAAACCAATACTTTTGAATAATTCATAAAATTTATTTCAGAGCACAATTTTATATTATTTCAGTTGCCCTGGACATTTTAAAAAGGACTGCGACCCAGTGGCGGAGTATTTATTTTATTTAGTATTAGAAAATACTAGTTGTTTTCAATACTTGACCGAGAAGGTATTTTATCATGCATTCTCGAAAGGAGCTATACCAGTTATTTTCGGTCCTACAATTGAAGATGTCGAGAGCCTACTACCACCAAATTCATTTCTACACGCTGACGCCGACACAAATATAGAACTACTCGCAAAGGATATTAACACATTATCGACAAGTACAGACCTACTTCTTAGTATGCACATGTGGAGAAATCATTACAAAATAGTCAATGAGCACGGATACTTCGGAACCAAGTCTTATCATTTATGTCGAGTATGTGAAGCACTGAATTATAATGACAATACTGAGAAGATTTATGACAAAGAGCTTCTTGACTTTTTCCTAGATCCGGCAAGAACCTGTTATACTTAAAAAAAAATGAATAGATAATGTAGTAGTAGATGTGAAGTTTATTTTTTTTTAAATTAACTTTGTAAATAAAATCACTCAAGACCAACGCATATTTCTTTGGCGCAACATTCGTCTGAGTCTGCAAATCATTTCGGAGAGTTTTGAAAGTTCCCTCTCGGGATCTTCGAGGAGAAATATAAATCTACTGTTCATTGAGTAATAAATTTCATCCCATTGTTATTCAGGGAGAGACTGGTCCCTTTGAATTATGATACAAGTTTGTTTTTATTACTTGTATTGTTGAAAGTGATAAAAAAGGATCCCGTTAAGCGGTCCTGCTGTTTTGAAAATCTTTAAAATGGTAAGTGTAAGGCCGCAATTTCATCACCTCTGTTCTTAAAATAGTGAATTAAAACATCGTGAGGAAACTGGCATATTGTCCCTACCAAAAATTTTAAGATATTTGACATCTACCAACCCGCACTGGTAGATTGCGGCCCACTCCCCCTCAACGAGAACAGGCCTATGTCCCTGTAGTGTGAATACTATATATAAAAGAAAGAAAGAAAAAGCATTTTTTTTCGGTGTCACACAAAATACAAATTAAAAAAAAAAAGCAATAACGTGTGTACCTCACAGCCGGGCCAGATAGGCTGATTATGATGATCAATGATGATAAGAATGCAATTTCATCAAGACCATTAATTGTCATAATTATGGCGGTGCCCACCAGTTCGTAGGAACCTCATTTAGACACAAATTTCTTAACACAGTTTCAATCACAATCTGAATGATTTTGAAAGATATTGCTAATGCATTGCTTCGTATGTTCAAAAATTGGTACGTTCAACTAAGTCAAATACGCAATGAGTGTTATTGAACTGTCGAAATGAAAGCCATTACTATTGTGCGTTACGTAGGTTACATTGTTGGCATCGCTACTTTTATTGCTATGACTTTGACTTTGACTTTGACGTCAGTTCGTTTATTCGGTTATTATGCGTAAAGACTTGAAAATGAAAAAAAATTATACCTCTGCGAAACTGCAAGGCAGTTTCTTGGTAGATGTAGCTCTTTTTCGTAGCACATTCAAATAAATACAGTTCGGCTAGCTGGCTGGCTTGTGATTGACTGTCAGTCAAATTTACAATTCCTTAATCTATTTTGTATAGCTGTAAGTCTTTCAAAGGAAATAAAATAAATAAATAACCACTGCATAAAAACAACAGTACCTACGTAGATAATTAAAGCTTATCCTTTATATGCTTTTATTAATTATGCAACAACGCTGTGCCGACAAGTATCACAGTCGAGCATCAGTAGCAAAGTAGTTTGGCTAATCCTTAAAGGAAACGACATCCATGTTAAGCCTTTAAGAAAACTTCTCCTAGCATTACGCAGCTATGGAACAACATTAATTGTTTTAAGAAATACATGGCTGCTCATAAAAGGCTTAGCGAGAGCTTCATTGTAGAGCCCCGCTTAAGGGGGATGCGCGCGCACAGCCCGCGAAATTAAAATTGACTTACGTTTTTTGCAATTGGTCAGATTGTATGTTGATTAAAATATAATTTGCGGCCGTAGCAAATACGTATTTACAGAATTGTTCCTTTGCTTGGATTAAAATCTTAAACAAAAGAAAAGCAAATACCTAAACATTGGTTTTCAAATTCTATTTCAAATAATAATTGAGTTTGATTGTGCATTAAACAAAGTAGCTACATTAATCACATCCTAGAATAACCCGGAATTTAACCAGAGCATAAATAAACAACAAACATTTTAGCTCTGATCAAACTAGTCGAATCCCGAGTGAATGCGGGACAAAATTCGCCTCCGCTGATAGTGTCAACTAACTTGTATATTATATATAGATTTGTTAAAATTGGTATGAATAGTCGCGTGATTTCCTAAACATTAAAAAGTCCTGCACAAGTCGCGCGGAATCCACCTCAGTAAGAACAGTCCTTTATTTATCGGAATAAAGCAATCCAAAGAATAACGTGGAAAACATTTCCACAATTTAATTATCCTTTAGCCCTTGGGTTATTTTAATATTGGTGGACTTGGTGTCGTATCACATTAAACTTAAAACATAAAAAAGGACTGTCTGGGAAAAGCCCAGGCCAGCGTATGCCGTTAAATGATATTACCGGGATTTACATTCAGATTTAATTTCTATAGCCGGCTCTCGCAATATGCTAATGTTGTTTAAATATATCATTTTTACAGTAAATGTATGCAAATGTTGTTGCGATGGCTCGTGTAATGAGATGAATGGGTTGAGCGCAATTTTCAGTTTGCTGTATTATAATTATGTACAGACGCCAGCACATCAAGCTATCCCTAACAGTCAAATTTTCTCAATTAAAAATGAACCTTATGTCTTTGCAATAAAGTTGAAATACTATCAAAGAAATTTGACAGATTGTGGTAACTTGATGTGCTGGCCTCTGTACTTATATGTATGTGATGCATTCGTTTTCTAAGGTTCAGGTAGGCCTTTTTTGTTTTCGAAGTTGTGCGACTTCCACTATCCCCAGCTAGTAAGTAGAGACGTGCAAAACTCCCTACAGCGTCCAGTAGAGGAGCGCGTACTGCATCCCATGAGTGGCAGCTGGCAGCGACAGGTCGGTTCCGATTTCTGAAAGGGAGGGGGGAAAGAGAAGTCTTTATAGATAATATTATCAGCTGTCCCGCACAAAACTGCGATACCTAGTCGGCCCAAATGTGGCTCGACTAGGTACAAGTAAGTTCTGCCTGGGACAACTAAAAACTACTTTTTCTCGTATAGAATGTTGGTCCTATCAAGAAAGTTGTGTAGTTTGATGGTTTGTACACATACGTTTAAATTCGCCACAACTTTCAAATACACCCTGTATATTTTACTTCTATAATTAATATTATAAAGAGTCACATAGAATTAATATCATTTTTCCATGAATGAAAACAAAACAAAAAAACAAAAACAAAACACTACTGAAAACTATACTTTTAATAATACAACATGAACAATATCACGGCGAAATCACTGTATATCTAATAGTACCACTTCAAAGACTGCATTAAAGTTTCTGCTACGCTACTAGACCGACCTACTTCAAAAATGCTATCTTTGTTCGAAACTGCAAATTTCATTAATTAAACTGAACGTGATTAGCGCACAAACTACGTTCTAGAGATATCGGTGTCATATTTTTCTGTGGTAATTGACAGTGACCGTTCTTGAACGTGATTTAGCTGCTGATGGTGGGCAGTTCCGTTGGTGAAATCCGTACAAAGTAGTTAATTCCACAAAATTTTACTATAAGGTACCTAGTTAGCGCACAAGAAGCTTTATTTGATTTCTAAACTAGAAAATAGAATTTTCTTAATTTTAATATTTTACGCGAGAATCGATTCATTTTGTTTTATAAAGACTATCAGGTATTTTGAAAGGTTCAGTACGCCCAAAACCTTAAAAGAATGATTGGCATACTCATTTTAGTTGAGCTTTTGCCCACCCAGCGATTCCGACGAAGGATGTCGTGGATCCTGCGACAGCTTCCACGTGATACGGGCTGAACCTGTCGCCATAAATCTCAATAACAATGCCTGGTAATCAAACCCAGACCCTCATGATACATGACCAAGATTGCTTATTTCAGTATCAAAGAGAAGACTTGAGTCGAATTTAAGGTACGGGCAGTTGTATGAAAAAATATTAATTCAAGATCTTACTTAGTTAATAAATCCTTTCTATAATTCTTTATTCTAACTGTAGTGTATTCTGACAGTTCTAACTATACAGCTTGTAGGTCATATCTACCCTAATAAAGATAGCAACGACATGATTTTACTGCTTACAGCCGGATAAAATGTAATGTATTTTCATTGAAATGGTCTTCGTCATTGCACCATAAACGCTTGGATCCCCTTTATTGACCTCGAGGCCGATCTTGTTACCACCACTTAAGCCGTAATGGATTTTCTTTCACACCAACTTGCATTAGGCCTATTTATTTGGAATCTCAGCTCCTCAACACGAACGTAAGCGATCAATTTCTGCCTAAATGGGCATTACAGCACCATTCCTACAAACTTTACGAAGTTACGAGCCATGCGTATTCGTTGAAGCGATTTACAAAATTGCTCTTAAATCCAAGTTTCAAGTTCTTGCGGGATACCTGGCCGAACTTCACTTGTTATGCCCAAGAATAATGCTTAATATTTGGCGAAGTTCACAACTTATGAACGATCGCGAAAAACTTGTTTGTTGTTCGAATGGTTAACGGCTCATTTTTCAGTCTAGAAGTTGGGGAGCTATTTTGTTCGCTTTATTATAAAAGGGCAGTAAAAAAAAACTTATCGTACGAAAGCTAATGCAAAACTTCTTATGCCCATTTATTATTGTTGTCAAATAATAAGTACAAGATGGAGATCGATTCTCTGGTATAAAGCCAGTACTTTATTGCCATTTCTCGAACAGTGGCAATTTGTGGCTGGTTGTTTTTCTTTACACACTCACAATAAAAAGTGGTTGTAACTTCGTTATAGTTTCCGAAACTGAGGCACCAGCTACTAAAGTAAGTTGATATACCAGTGCCATTGGGATTTATATTCTGAAGGAAGACGAGTAAGGCTCAATTTACGTTGGAGGCATGCACGGACGGAATTACAGGACCCACACTTATATCGCGGAGGGTAAATGATTAGGTGCGTACTTGTAGCGTGCGTGTTGTACTCTCAAAAGTCCTCTCGCATCTTGAGGCCTTATTCTTCTAACAATAACGAAGATTAGGTTCTCGTATAACTTTCCCTTCGTGAGACATCGCCAAACAAAGAATTATAGGGTTTCATTTGATGAAAGCAAGATTAAAGCGAGTTCGGACGTGATCCTTGGAATTAGAATGACCACCGACCACCCAGTATCATTTACTGATGTGTGTTATTATTCATCATACATATCAAAAGAAATCGTAGGTGGAATTTGTTTGTGCTTATAGGTAGGTAATTAAAATATTTTGCAAGTTTTAGCTTGTATAAATGTATTTTTAACCGTGTTATGGAAATACTTTATTATATGCCAAAACCACATTATTGCATGCAATAAAAGTAAACAATATCCTGTTTTAGGAGTTGCCACTTTATAAATCAGTCACGGCGGCAACAGATGGCGCCACCAAACATGTTCTACAGTTTATTCCTGTTTCTCGATAGGCGATCAACCTTCGCCATGATAATATATAGCTGACCCGGTCGCCTTGCCGTTTTCAGCTTTTTAATCCCGTGATTTATATTAAGAACGGAGAACGATTTTTGAATACAGTGAATTTTATTCTTGACGATAAATTTCTTGTCCGGTGATCGGGAGACGGTAGTGTTTGGTATTGCCTTGTTCGTGGGATGTTTATGTTTGAATAAAGATGCTACGATAAAAGGTGACTGTTTATACAATTTGTAGACAAAACAATGGTATGAGGAATGTTGATAAATATGAATATGGCATTTCTAAATGTTATTATACTTTCCATATTACGTATATTACGTGTATTGCCGACGGAAGATTAACTACTAACAGGATTGGGACTTTTCCTTAAGACATCTGACGTGCGTCTGGCTTACCACAGCTCCTGCCAACCCCCAAGAGAAGAAGGCGCGAATTTAGGTACGTGTGAAAGAATTGTACCCCAGACCATTGCTCTTAAGCGGGATTGTCCGAAAGGGTTACCGCTACCCCGGAACATAAAGGGCTACGGAAGGAACATGGATGGGTTTTAGTCAGTAAGAGTCTGACACTCCCTTCCGCTCCACCCAGAGCGGAAGAAGTCATTGGATGATTTCCCAGCCTTAAAAAAAAAGACCATTGCTCTACACAAAATTACACACTAAATAAATTTAGTTCAGAAACTTTAACACTTCGTATAGTAATCTCCTTACGAATACTTATCTACTTAAAATTCCCGCAATAGGCAAAGGTCTGGAACAACCAAAGGAATGGTATATAAAGCTTTTTGTTGAGCAACTAATCAGCTTAGTGTGAAAGAAGGTGAACGTGTTGGTAAGAACGCCGGTGATACAGTCTGTGATGACTACATCTGAAGATTCCCATCCGAGTAAAATGTTTCTTGTGGCGACCACGGAAAATTTTAGGCGACTGTACTTTGTTCATGAATTTATTGTAGAATAATAGGTATTTTCACAAGCTTTTGGTATCATACGACATTTTATCATACGATGACACTGAAGCCTTGATATAGCACCTTCACACAGTACACAACACACACAGCACACAGCACACACACACACATTCACACACACACGCACATAAACACACGACACAGCTCAAGCCCATTGTTCATTTATTTTATTTTGTGTTCAGAATTTAAAATATGTTTTTGTTTTATTATTCTTGATATATATATTTTTTTATTACTTTCTCGTTGTTTTTCCTTAAAAATATTATACAATATCATCCTCAAACTGTAATGTAACCTTATTTGTAAATTCGCACTCCTGAGCCACAAGATACAAGCGACGCCGCTTAGTTTGTGGCTCTCTGAAAATGTAACATTGTACCTACTCATATTTTGATGAATAAATTTATTATTATTATTATTATTATTATCATGGTAAGTTAAGTTAATTTTAGGTACTGAAAAATACAGGATGTAACGGAAAGGGTATATACATACAAATGCATATTATTATGCTATAGACCACCAAACTGAATAACTTTTACTATGGGACCAACTCCGAAATCGCAAAAAAAAATCTGCTGTTCTATACATTTTTGGTCACGTGACTCGTCGAAATGTAGTGAACAGCTGATTTTTTTTTCACGATTGTATATTTTGATTTCGTAATCGCAATAGGTAGTTACTATACTACAGCATTGCTTGTTTTGTTAGTTCCTGGACAGTGTATCATATTCCCAGGTAGTATTACTGTATCAACAGCAGGTATATGGATATTATGATTTAGGCATCCGCTATTCCACGGGAATGAAGTCGTGAGTAGAAAAAAGTATCAGGTAATCGTACTGGCTATAAAATAGTAGTTGGATATTCAAATTATTTTTATTATGACCTTTGTGACACAATTAATTTGCTGTAATAGAGTGATGCCCGGGTAAAAAAAAAAAAAAATTGTATAATACTAAAAAATACTTCGATAAAACGCATTAAAGTTATAGAGTGGGGCCTTGCTACCCTAGATGTCATGTCATGTTTTAACTCAGTGTATCGAAGTAATTTTTGGATTACGTAAAAACAGAAAAATACTTTACCAATATTATTTATCAAGCTTATGGACAAAAAATTTAATGTTATCCCTATTAAGTACATGGCCACGACCCACCTAAATATTATATTTAAGCGTTTGATAAAATTGGAAACTTCGAACCGCAAGTTTCGAAAAATACATAATTCAAGCGTCCAGCGTCGTTCCAATGAAGCGATAGATATCTCTTCCATCGAATTCGGTCCAGTTATTTTGCTCCTTGGGTAGTTCCATACATATGCATATAGCCACACTTGTAGACTCTCAAATAGGAACGCCACTGCTCGCTTTTGGACCATTAAAATTGATTGCCATTGCTTAGGATTAACATTTTAAACGAATTATGGAACGCTTCATTATGGAAAGCATTCATCAGAATGATGACTTCTGAAGATATATCACCTGTTTTTTTATTAAGTACAGTCGCCAGTACTTCAAGTTACCACCGACTGTCAAATTATTTCAATAGATTTTGAACTTAACATTCAATGTTTTAAGGTTGAAGGGCTCGTGGTTAAGTAATAACAGCCGCACGGATCGATCCATCAGGTTAAGCTACGCTTGTCGGGGTTGCTCTGTGGATGGGTGACCATCTTTAGATATTGAGACTCCTCCGTGCCTCGGAAAGCACGTTAAGCCGTTGGTCACGGCTGTCATTCGTGGATCTTTGACAGTTGTTACGGGTAGTCAGAAGGCCGAAAGTCTGACAGCCAGTCTTACCCAGTTAGTGACTAGGTTCCATAACCCAGTTAAAAACAATATCAATAGTTAGTAAAACAATATTAATCTGCCGAGCCTATCTGAGCTCCATAGCTCAGCAGATTGATATTGTTTTAGGGTTTAAAATCATTTGGAGAAATTTGACAATTTGGTATTACTTGACCGTTCAATGAATAACATCTGACGGTTCAGTAGTAACATAGTAATGATTGTGTGAGACATTTTCCTTCCTCGACTTATACATTGCACGATTGTTAAGTCAACTGACACCCTACGTCGATTTTCCGTGTTTATAGCCCTTGGATATAACTGCCTCTAGTATAACAGTTTTAATTTGAATAAACGGACAATAATTTAAGTTAGTCGTAAGTCAATTTGTTAAACAATGAATTTTACTGACTTTATTTCGGGCAGATTTCACCAATGAAACTGAACGCAATCAGCGCATAAACTACGTTTAAGAAGCTTGTCATTATATTTTATGGGACATTGACACTGGCAGCTCTTGAACGCGTTTTAGATGTGCTCATCAAACAGTTTCATTAATCCCTCAAATATCTCTCGAATGAAAATTCACTCGAAACGACAATAAATCGTTGAGCTTTTATAAGCAAACGGCTTCTAATAGAACATCTTATGGGTTAGAGAAATCGGCAGTCTCTCTATTACTCCGATCCCGAAGCGTCTTGGTTTTGCCAGCGAACCCGTGTGATTATGAACGGGAATCACCACGGGTAAGCCAATGACATCCAATCATGACTTTGTTATGAAAACTAAACAACAATAACACACCGCAAACAATTATGCAAATATAGTTTTAAGCCATTTTACGGTAACGGCCCAGCATGTTTAGGTTTCATGGTAATTTGCTACTATAATCTGTGAGTGCTAAATCCTGTCGTGTGTGCGGTACGCGACTAGATAGCGTTGTTCCTACGTATCTGCAATGCAAATTTTGGCAGAATGGTGTGCATACGAGTGTGCCGCCCTCTGACGGACTAACAACATTTCTGAATAAAAAACCGACATTAATAAACTTGGTGTGTGAACGTGTACGTTTTGGGTTTTTCAGTAGGTTGGTATGAAATAGTTTCCTTTTTCTACTGCGATGGTCGTAGATGGTTTTGAATTAGAAGGTTAATTTCTGGTTGCTTTGCTACAAATCATTTTCCGTTCATTTAGTTAGTAATCTTCTTAAGGTGAAAGCGCTAGGAAAGTCCGCGTAATTCTAATTTTCTTTCGTTTTATTGCAATTTGCAGGTCAGATTATATAATTATGTTGATCAAAATATGATTCGCGGTCGTAGCAAGTACATTTTAACAGAACTATGATCATTACAATCATCAATATAACCGTCTAAGTTCATATTACTCCATGGAATGACTTTTTCATGAAATTATGACAATTGAGAGCAATTTCTAACTTGGAGAGTTTTATGAATGCTTCTAATTATTATAATTCTGTAAATACGTATATACTACGGCCATGAATCATATTTTGATCAACATACCACTTGACACTCAGCGGCAAATTCCAAAAAAGGCATGAAAATTCGAATTTCGCAGGATAGTGTGGCGCTTAGACCTTAACATTTCGTATGCCGTAATTACAGACACAATTAAAAACTTTGGTGTCTCGTAGATCTGGGTTCCGGTAGTCAAAGGTTACTGACGTGTGACTTCGATTTCTTAAAAAACCGATTTTATTTTGTTAGAATGTCTTGTTTTACTTTTTTTGTTGACGTTCTGTCGAATTTAGCTATAGTATTTTTTCTTTATGCATAATTCTAGTTTCCACTAAGCCACTGTACATTGCATTAGTATATAGGTCACTCTTTAGAAAACAACGTTTAAAGTAGAACAAAAACCCCATTTTCTATTTAGATCGGCTAAACAATAAACTTTAAAACTATTTCCTTGAAAATCTGTTTCAGGCTAACTTTTATATAATTAAACTCTGGATTGGCGAACTCTACCGCTGCAAGAGCGAATAATTCATAAGGAGGTTAATTAAGTTCGTTCTTCCTCGCCGGTCCGTACGTACTCGAGTACCTTATAAAATTGAATTACCTCCATTAATCTAATAGCACACATTGGCTTTCGATCTAATAGGGTTGCGAGAATTACGCTAAACGCTATAATAAACGAACAGGGGGCCAACCACCACCTCCTATAGCAGTATTATTTTTATATTGCTTCACTGTAGGTATAGTTTTATCTCTTTTTCACACTGAAGTAGCCCAGTGGCCCATGGGCAGCATAAAAACTCTGACACCAGGTTAATCACTAACCAGACGAAAAAGAAGAAGAAGACTGAATACTGCTATAAGACGTAGTGATAGTAGGTGCTTCACATTCGGAAAGAGTTAGAATTTATATATCTCTTGTATAGCTTTATCTCTTTCTCACACTAAAGTAATATTAAAATAATACTGCTATAAGAGGTGGCCGGCCCCCCTTCGTGGATATCGCGTGTAGCAGGTGTTTTGATTTTTGTTTTAAATCCGTGTTCAGGAATTGCCATTACATCAGATGGTGTAAATACGATAATGATCTCGTGCATCGAAGTTTGGCTGAAAACCGTTCGTTATGTTAATGTACCCGATGATGTTGATGTGTTCAGTCAATACGATCTAATAGTACCTGCTCTGTATATGGAGTAGTCACAGACAAACAAAAAGATTCATGTAATTGATAAGCAAGGGGATTTGGAATCAGGCGCTAAACTACTTTTAATTTTTATTGACAACTAGCTGACCCGACAGACGTTGTCCTGTCTTACATATGATACCTACCCTCCCTACTCTACCTACCCTACCTACCTACTCTACCTCCTACCCTACCTACCCACTTTTTATATTTAAGTCATTGACTGCCACGCAGCAGACACAATAGAAAAACTATTGTTTGTCGGACACACGGTGACCGCGTTGGCGTCTAACGTGTTAAGAACCTACTCCTGACAATAACAAACATACCAAAAAAAGAATTAGAGAAATCGGTTCAGCTGTTCTCGAGATTTGCGCTTAGCAACAGATTCAGCGATTCATTTTTATATTATAGATAGGCTCGCGCCAGTGATGGTAAGCGATGAAGTAGTTGACAGTGAAGTACGCTTGCCAAGAAGAAACCTATTCACCCTTGACTTAAACCCCAAAATTATAGCTATCGGGAAATACTCGAGCCATAAAGTGTTTTCTAACTTTTTTAAAGATTGTGGAATTTTATAACACTCGTCCCCTTTTTTTAAGGATGAGAAATCATCAAATGACTCCATTGAGACTAAAACCCATCCATGTTGCTTCTTTAGCCCTTTGTGTTTCGAGGCAGCGGTAATCCTTTCGGACAATCCCACTGGAGCACTCGTCCCCTAAAGTATATCTATACTTTTCGAATTAACAATAAAAATAGACGTGTGGAAAAACAAAATGGTTCCTAGAACTGCGTTTTCTTCAATGAAAACTGAAGAACGGAGACAGTTTAATGAAAAATTTCTTGTCACTTTAGGCTAGCCGATGTCCCCTTAGGAGCACCTTAATAAGATTCCTCCCGTTTTAAACTGCATTGTGCCGTTTCTACAGACACTTGAAATTTAATTTCAGGATATAAATTGTGAAGGACATCTTAGAAATTCTAGGAACTATTTTTATTAATAAAAGGTTAGTATTTTTATCGACTGCCTGGTTGGTCTAGTAGTAGCAAGCGCTACTGCTGAGTATGAGGTCCTGGGTTCGGTTCCCGGGTCGGGCACCATTAATAATTGGGTTTTTCATATGGAATTTCCACCCCATGCGTGGCAATAGGATCACACCCCATTGCATGGGACTTAAACATAAATAGCGAAATGAGGGTGTACTAAAAGTACAGCTCTGCCTAACCCGTCGGGGATTATAGTCGTGATGTTATGTTGTGTAGTATTTTTTACGGTTTCAGTCATGGTTAATAACGGTTGCATGAATTACTTTGACCAAACCGTAGTACATAGATACTGTTTATACTAACATATTGGAAGACTTTAATGTCTGTTTTTATATTTTGCATGATAGCGTCAATTCGAATCATCCGATTGAAATGGGAACATTGGTTATAAAGTTTAGCGTTTGCTTATAATTTTGTCCATGTTTTTTTGACGTATACTTTTTGTGCACTATAATAATAAGGCTTTGTAATAGAGTCAAAAAAGGGAAAAATTATTGTTAAGCAATTTGACTATCAGGGTTAGTTGCCCGTGCATTCAAATCACGACTGTCATTCTTTAACAAGTGTATGAAATAGCATATTGACGTGGGGTGTAAATTTTCTTTACCGTTCATTTTCCTGGCTAAACACTGACGCACCACGAACATTTAACCTCGCTAGCATTTTCACTTTAATTAAATTTTCACATTGAGGGCTACGGGATTATCTCGAATGTTTTAGACCGTCGCCACGAATAATAAGAAGGGTTTATATATATTTTCTGAACGTTTGTTCAGAAAATATATATAAACCCTTAGCCCGAAACAGCTTAGCAACTAAGTGAACATTTCACCAATGGAACTGAACTCGATCTGGACATCTAAACGGCGTTCAACACCTGTCAGTGTCAATATTCCACAAAAATGGAAATGTGCTGATCATATTCAGTTTTATTGGTGAAATTCACCCTAAGTGCTCGGCTTCCTTTGGTCTAGTATTCGAAAGCACCACTTCTGGTTCAGGGTTTTGTTTCGATCCTCAGGTTAAGCAGAGGTTTGTATAGTTTTCCTTATCATTTTGATTTCAACCTGAAAACAACTGAAAATGTACTTGCTATAGAGCTATCCAACAGTTTTTTAACGAAATTAATTCTGCCACTAACAACGAAATACGAGAGCGGTTATAATAATTGAGTAATTCAATTTAGAAATGTAATAAAAAATATAGCCTGCAACATTATCGGACTTACAATAAATACACAATAAATTCTATTAAGTAAATTGATAAGTCCACCCAACTGCCAATCTTCAACATCCAATAATAAATTACAGCCAATTTTCTTGAGAGCTTCGTTATACAAATTGTCAATAGCACTCGTTAATCCGGCAAAGTACCCACAAACAAAGGGGTTATCATCGAAATTTATGAGCTATAAAATTGGCACGGACCACCTTTATAGGCGAAAATATGAAAATATTGAAGTTCGCACGGAATAAATTATTCTAAATTGCTCCCGTTTGGATTGTGGTGAACCCTTTAGGATCGGGAATTGAGAAGATTAGGGGCGTCACACTGGGGACTGCGGTCATCTATCAGACAAGATAGCAGCCGGCGACAATGAGACCCGTTTAAAGTAATTGGGTGGGATGGAACTACGTACATTCAGAATTTTTGACAGTATTTTTGACACAGAGTTAGCAAAACAACTGAATTTACAATGCTTCGTACTGAAAAGCTCTGTAAAAGCAAACGTTACTACTCAATGAAACGTGTAAATGGTCTCGCTTGAGTTAAAAAAGCTGCAATTTATTTATTATCAGCTTTCAGCGTTTATTTAACGTGTCTACCAGATTTATGCATGACCAGATTTATTCTAGAGTTTTGAAGAATAATAGCTCTTTTACTTATGTAGCTGGCGAGACTTTAGACAGAGTAGCATTTTGACTGTAGTGGTTGATCGTTTATAGGTGAAGCAACTGTTTTCATTTAACCTGGTACCTACCGATTGCAAAGTGTAGCACCACATAGCACTCTGTAGTACTGCGTAGCACTCCGTAGCACTGCTTAGCACTCCGTAGCTCTGCGTAGCACACCGTAGCGTAGTGTCCTTGACCCTACACGTGCTCCTCGGCTGTCGTTTTGTAGTACGTAGATATAACTACAAGTACAAACATCATGATTTTAAATGGTTAGTTATGACAGATAGCAAAATTTATTAGGTAGGTACCTGTTATTATTGTTCCAGTACAAGGCAAAGACCTCTTCTCACCCAAAGAAAGCATTAGCTTGGATCACCATAGCGGATTGGTGATTTCGGACTTAACTCATTGCATTGTTCCCATAGTGAAAAAATCCTTTTTACATTCCTTTTAATTAATTTGCAAATTCCTAAAATGCAGATTCCAAGCGATAAGTACAGGGTTTCTCAAGACCTTTTCTTCACCGACGTCAGTGATGTCCAAGATTAACTCAGAAAGTACATAATTCTGAATTAAGAAGTCGCATTCGTGCTTGCTTGAATTTCACAATAACCTGGTGCATCAAAAGCGAAGCCTTAATTACGGGAGCATCACGAATATTGGCAAAAACTATTAACTGTTAGCAAGCACCACACATTTTCATACATAAGAGGCATTAAATCCACGAAAACGACTGATTTCACCATCGTTTGCAAAATCAATGGTTTATCTATCTCGGCTAAAGTATATGCTCATTTTCGGCCTATCTTCTGCAGCAACACAAATCAAGCCGACAAGATCTTTTTAAACGCAATAATACTAAAGTAATGTATGGCAATTTACTCGCAAGAAAAGCGAGGACGCTTTATCGCGTTTCCCTTTGCTTTGGAAATGGCGTGTGATTTACGATAGGCTGGTAATGATCTTGTTAACAAGTTGCTATAAAGTTATATTATCCTAATATCATCATTTGAATTTTCTTCCGTTTAATTCGGAGTCAGCATGGTTTTGTTTTCCAGTTGTGTGTTGAAGGGAACGAAGTTACTTTTCGCTCGTTATACTATAGTATGTTAACAAGTGCCGTAGTTTGTACTCACTCGCAGTTATATTTTTATCCCTGGTAATGTTTTTTTTTACCGCCGTTTGACAGCTGGTGGTCATTTTTGTTTTGTTTTATTTTTTCATACATATGAAACGTTTTAATTAACAAATCATACTCGTTTAGTCATTTAAAACAACAACGCACCAGTGGCACCAGTGGGTACGGTCGCCAGTGCATTAAGTTATACCGAACTGTCAAATTTCTCCAAATCAATGCTATTACGGAACCGATGTAAATCAAAGTATGACATACATATATTATATTAGTTTGATTTACCTTATTTATGTCGGTTTTCAGCTGTGGCAGCCGGCTGTCTAATCTATTCTTTTCTACCTCTAAATGAATGTTCGTCTCCAATCTACCATTTACTTTTATAATAAAGACGCGGAGGATTTACTTTAAATCCATAAATCCTTAAACCTCTACAGTATACCCACATTTCGCCAGTTATATTTAGGTCATATGTAATAGAGGGCGAACGTATTGTCATCAACCGGGCATAAATCCAAACTCCGGGCTGGCATAATGTAATAAAGAAATCTCAATGTCAAGTTAATAGTTGACAAGAAGTAAAAACCGTAAAGGAAGGTCGGGTGAAAATTTGTAAATGATCCATTCCTATCATGTCTCTATAGCGATCTCAGGTGTCAGGTAAGGACACTATTCATCTATTGAACACCTGTAACATTCACTAGCCCTTTGATGTTAAAAAAGTGAATGACATATAACTTTATGCCAAAACTAGGAGGTACCTACCTACTATTGTTGTACCTACCCATCTATTTTAAAGTAGGCAGACAATGGACACAATGCCTGTTCACTCTGTTCAGCTATGTAAATGAAAGTGTTGAACACTTTCCCTAAAGATTTATGCCTAAGTACCTTAGCAACAAATTTCCTGTGTGCAAACTAACTTCTTAATTAAGTGCTTCACTAAGGTAGTGGAGACGCCACTCTCTAAAGATCTCGTTACAGATTAACGACTGATTTGTTTAATTAACATTTAGCCCTTATTCAGCTCAATACGTTTTTCAATAATCCTTTGTTAGAATCGACCACTCTGGTAATAAAAACTTTTTTACAAAAAATAAAACCGACTTCCAAAACAAACACTACAAAGTGAAAAATAATTTTGATTTCGGAAGTCGGTGTCTTCGGTTTTGTATTTTCATTTTTTGCCACCGACTTCCGAAATCAAAATTATTTTTCACTTTGTAGTGTTTGTTTTGGAAGTCGGTTTTATTTTTTGTAAAAAAGTTTTTATTTTTCACTTTTTAGTTGTGGTACCTACACAATCCCCCCCCCCCCCCCCAATTTTAATACCACTACCTGGTATATAAATTACAGTGACAGGAAGTTATTAGAACATCGTCCACATATATTAAGTAGGATTTTTTTTAGATTTTTGTTGATTTTTCAAAAACCGCTTATCCGATTTCGATAAAATTTTTATGGGACCATTTGGGAAGTATACCCTTTCCAACAAAAAAAGAATTTTTCAAATCGGTTGGCAAGCAACGGAGTTATGCGCGAACAAACATAAAAAAAAAAAAAAATACAAACATCTTAATTGAGAACCTCCTCCTTTTTGAAGTCGGTTAAAAATCAGATTAAAATACAATGAAATCGCTCCCTCAACGACGATCCGATTTTCTTTCTGCTGAACGCTCTCTTGCAGATCAACGTCGACCGATTGTAATTTAAATGAATGAAAGATTATTACTTCTTCAATGATTTAGATAATTGACTGGGATCGTTCAGTTCCGCGGACTGAGCCGGCCATTAAAAAGAGCCGAGTTAAAACTTTTCCCTTTGCAGTTCTGGGCAGTTTATTTAAACAAACTACTTGTTTAATTGAATATTTAAACGAGATTCCTCACAGTAAGTATAAAAAGCTCTTGGGCTGGGCAAGGATAAAAGGCAAACTTGGATTTTTTATTCATAAAGTTCAACGTTGAGATGTTACGGGACTAAGAATATTAGCGTCTATTAATTATGTTTTTTTTCTTATGTAACCCACAACAAAGTCGGCAGCGAGTTGCTTGGTATACACCCGCCGCTAAGATCAAACAAGGGTTTGTTAATTTTATTTTATTTTTAAATATATTTTTTGCTACATGGTGTAGTCACTTCGAAACATTGACAACTGTTTTTTTTTTACGCACCTACGATGTTGGTTCTTTTCTGGAACTTCGAATTTTAAATTTTATCCAAAGGCCAATATAACATCGTTTCAGACACACCCAGGAGCTTGTCATATTACGGAAAATAATATATTGACCACCAACAATGATGTTTACAAGCTTGAAGTCAATAAAGATCCCCAGTTAAGTTAAGAAAAACCAGAACAATGTCAGTTAATTTGACTATCCATAAATTACGGTAAGAGATACATATAATTGCAATGTTTTTCTCGACAAACACTAACAAAGTGGCCATAAAGGCTATATCTCTGTGATGGATAACCCACAACTCTTGTTCTGGGATCAGATACCCAATGAAGGATGACTGTTGTGATTGTGACATAATTTGCTCACTATTTTGGAGTTTGCTTTCAGTCTCATCAGATACTCGTTTTGTTCCCGGCTTCACTCGCGTGGACAATTATCGATCACGTACCTATTTAGGATGAATGGTTCGAGATTTCTGTTCAGAAAACGGTGTAGGACTACATCGTGAGAAGACAGGCATGTCTTAAAACCAAAAGTTCGAAGATGTGGGACAACTACCAACAACAACTCCAATTTGAGTGAAGTGGGCCTGTGTCCTAGTAGTTTGAACATTTGGCTGAATGTAAGGTTCGAGATTGATAAACGCAATCATTGACGTCGTCATTGTATAATATGTATAGGATGTAATTTTTTGGTCGAAACTCTAGGGTCATGGGGCCCGAGTGCGCAACTCCTTTTTAAGGAAATTTCTCGCCGGTTGGTCGACACTTCACGTGACCAGAGGGTTGGATTGTTCTTTGGCCAAAGAATTAGCATTGCCATTCAACCTGGCAATGCTGCCAGTCTTCTGGGCACGTTTCCTGATGACAGCGATGCGGATGAGTACTTCGACGCCTAAGTGTCCTTTTTGTCTTTTTTGGATTTATTTGTATATATAGTTAGTTAGATTGTCTTTTAATTTAAGTATGTATAAGTTGTTATTGTATTATAATATTGTAGAAATTAAAATTTTAATATTTTATTAGGCTTTCTGAGTGACTGTTGTTAGCTTGCCAGACTACACCTTCTGTTCTTGATAAGTGGAAGGGTGATGAGGAGGTTTAAATTTGTGACAACTGAAAGGTCACCTGATAAGTCAACAAGTTCATGGCGCGGCCTTCCTTTAATGAAGAAACCACCACCATTCGGACGTGACACACCAAAATTATTCGAACCATGATCGATCTGCGCAGAAGCCACCAACGACGCCTCGTAAATTATAGATTGTATCCGAAGATATTGCCCGACACCTATACAAACAATTATAAGCACGAGCCTACCGCAGACTTATTACAAACATTTATTTCCCCGAAAAACGGGGGCACGTAAATTACTTCAGTATCTTCGAAACGAAAAACATAATTAATGTTTTGTTGTTTGTAATCAGAGAGCTAACTGGTAGACATCGCCAGATGGTTGTCTGTTATTACACTCAAATACGCATTTTATCTTGCGCTGCTTCGAAATGAACCCATCATTCTTGCACACGTTCCGTTATCTTATTAAAGACGGCAAATATGGCTAATGGGTATTATTTTTTGTACAAAATATTGGTGAACCGAAAAATGGTATACTTAGTTATATTCGTACTTTTGAAACCATTGTGTTGGTATTCTAACGGATGTCAGTAAGCGGAAATAAGCCAGAGGCTCTGTTCTCAGAAAAAGGCAGTGTTCTTGGAAAAATCTGTAAAGGTCAAGTAGGTACGTAAAGATTTTTTGATAGAATAATAAGATGTTTGTATTGATAAGAACTGCTGGGGAAGTAAATTTGTTTTGAAATTATTTAGGATGCTCCATAAATATTCCTAGGCATTAACAACCTATTCATTTAAATACTATGAATTATTTTTCTATGCACCTGCAGTTTTGACGAAGGGTTGAAGATTCGATGTGAACCAAGTCGAGAGCAACAACTAGTTTTATCCAAGCTCGCAGCAGCCACCCTTTCCTCAAGACATCTGAAGGTCTCCTAGGCCGTCATTAATCAACCACAGATTATGTTTCCTGGCGTGACGCCGTTTTAAATTTATTTATTCTCTGTACTTAATTGCGGTCTTCAGTTACCGGCTCTTTGGAGCAAAAACCTTTCTGTTTTGATAATTAATGGATTCAACGCTCGTTAGGAGTACTGAGCGCCGTTTCTGAACAGCTGTTTCACTTTTTAGTGCCGAAAACGCTATTTTTATTGACAGTTATTCGGATAGTGTGCTGTGATAGCGTTTTGTTGATTCTGTTTTGTTGTTTTTGTCCTTAATTTTTATATCATTGTGTCATTTTTATTTCGAGTCAATTTAACTTAAGTAAAAATTTAAATATTATGGATTTTTAAGTAAACATTGTTTTTAAATAGCTGAACATTCGAAATCAATGTTTGTGTTTACTTTATAACTAAATTAATAAAGTTTTAACAGACGCAAATTACATGAAATCCTGAACTAAATAATTCTGTTCAACTAAACAATAAGTGCAATTGATAAAACAGCTGATAACAATTTCAATAGGATTGTTTATGTCGTGTTTATCAAAATGGTTGTAGCGCTAGAGCTAATCTTATCTGATAATAGTAATGCGCTGTTAGTAATGTTAATATAACATTGATACACAAATGGTGATCCACGGGAGGGGCATGCAACTAATTACAGTCAACAAAAAAGTTTGGTTGGCAGGCAAAAACAAACAAAATGTGATCCACGCAGGCAATATTCTGTTAAGCACATTTAAAACTGCGATATTATGCAAACGATATATAAATACTCGGCACACGCACAACGTGAGTTAAGCAGTTGTAGTGTTTTTTTTTTGAGGGTGGGAAGTCATCGAGTGACCCTTCCCGCTCTGGATGGAGTGGAAGGCAGTATCAAACTCTTACTGACTACAACCCATCATCGTTCCATCCTTAGCCCTTTATGTTCCAGAGTAGCGGTAACACTTTCGGACAATCCTGCTTATCCGGCAGGCTTCGGCCCTAACGAGCTCTTTTATTAATGCAGACATCTCGTTGACGCGCGTGGAAAACGTACGCCGTCCGGCACGGGCCCGGTCCTGATCGGACGGTGAGCTAGTCTTGTTGTACTTGAATTGATACTTATCTCTTTTGTTGACTGTACTGACTCTGGCATTTTGCGATTATGCAGTTTCATTGACATCAAGTTCCTGGTACTTATCTAAATTTATTTTCATTATTCAAATAAAAACAACCAATAAAAATCCTTGGTTTGAATTGAGAATCACTTACTGGGCATATTCGAAACCAAGCAAACCTTAATGAGGTCATTATTGTGTTATCTGCCTACAGACCCAGAACAATCTCCCTGTAATCTGTTCAAATATTTATATTTTCAAAGGCTATTTTGAATTTCACTAGTCGCGATTATTAAAAACTAGCTTCTGCCCGCGGTTTCGCCCGCGTGGATGTCAGAAATGATCCCACGGGATAGAACTAACGGATTAAAAAGTAGCCTTTGTATTAATCCAGGTCATGAATGTATTTCTGTGCCATTTTTATTCCAGACTAGCTGTTCCCCGCGGTTTCACCCCCGCTGCGCGGCTCCTATTGGTCGTAGCGTGATGTTATATAGCCTATAGCCTTCCTCGATAAATGGACTATTCAACACAAAAATAATCTTGCAATTCGAACCAGTAGTTCCTGAGATTAACAAACAAACTCTTCAGCTTTATAATATTAGTATAGATCCTTTTTGCGTGAACAAGTAAAAAACACATACACACTCACTCATAAACTTTCGCCTTTATAATACATATTTATTTATTTTTATTACTTACACTTTGTAATATTTACACTCACAGTGGTTGATCTGAAGGACTAAGTGTGGAAACCAAATCTAAATTAGAACATAGAACTAGTCGTGTTACACACCTCATTTACTGATGATCACAGAGGAGCACGGACACGCCTCGGCGACACTTTCAAGAGAAACGCATCGTTCTCTCGCTCTACGGTGCAAATAATTTAAGTCCTACTTCGTTTGTGCCGTAGGACGAGAGTACGGCGAATTTCTACGTCCTACACGTAGGACATAGAAACTATTTCCTACGCAAATTTAAATAACGAATTAGCGAATTTTAATAACTAATACATCTATTAATAAATATTAATAGGAATATTAATTTAAACAGGTTTTATTACTAGGAATTTTAGTAGGTCTCTTGTCACTGTCGGAGCGTGAGCACAACACGAGTTGTGCAAATGCATTTAAGTTACTATTAAATAAAGCTCACATATCAATATTTTTTTGCTGTATCTGTATTTGACAGGTGTCAAAAAACGCTATGCTTTTGGAGAGCAGTTATGTCGTTGTGTGTGTGTTAGTGTCAGTCTTTTTTAATAAACCAAAGCTAAACCTCTGTGCATGAAATCTAGCCTTCTAAATCCTAAAGTGCAAGGAGATATCAGACGAAATCTTTCTGGTTAAAATCACCCTGTTTCAATAAAACTGTCACATCCAATATGGCACGGAGTGACAATCCGAATGACGACACGGCATTATTGAAGAGGAAATATTGGAATCTGATTTTATATTGTAAATCTAGAATACGATTTCTGAAACCCCAGTTTCAGAAATCTTTGTTTAGATTTTTTGTGATTTTGCTTTGCATTTTGTAAGCCTGATGATTTTAAGTCTGAGATGATGGGAGTTTGTGTTTTTGCATTTCGATGAACTTAATGTAGGTACTTGAAAAATAAGGGGTAGAACAAACACAGAGTGACTAACTTGGTTTAGTTAGTTAAGTTAGTAGTAAGTTAGTTAACTAGCTTCATCTCTCTGACTGACCGACACCTTGACAATTCAAAAGTGCCTGTAATTGGTTTATTTGAAATAAATACTTTGAGTTTGAGTTTGAGTTTGAAATAGATAAAAAGCCCTTATTTTAGAACACACAAAATAAATACCACAAAACATAAAAGCACAAATAAATAATAATAAATTACATGTAATTTAAAAAAGAAGATGATACTATGATAGACTTAAAATCAAGTAACGAATGTTCGTAAAGAGTAAAATAACAGTCCAGCAAATATACCTGACGATATTTTGCTGGATTGCTGCAGTGACCCAGACTTAGAGCAGACGAAATAAATACGAGAATTATTGGTGTGAAATTATTTTATAGGTACTCACAATTTTAATAAAGTATACAGTAAAGCGTTGCATAAGGAAACGTACTTTTTCGATGATTCTGTATTTGATTTTATAAATACCTAGTTATAATTATGTATAATGTGTAAATGAACCTTGTTGTAATTACAGTGGCGTAGGAATTAATAAAATAAAAGATTTGACTAGATTTATATACCTGACGGCAATACATAATATTTAAGTAGTTTAATTATTCGTGAAATGATTTAAAGTACACCTTTATTTTGGAGTTATTAGGCCAGCTCAGTTGGTCATTCCCATTTTAATTCGGAGATTTAGTACATTTACTAGTACCATTAAAATGTCTTTGTATTCGTAATAATACAATAATGTTCTATGTAAAACAGTAGATATTATCACGGTATATAAATAGTAAGAATTAAATAACACAATAATAATAATAATAATAATAATATATTTATTCAGAATTAAATTGGTAAAATATTAACATTAAAATCTTAGAAAATAATTTGTAAAGGTATTGCAATGCATGTATTTATACGGATTAATTAAGATCTAGGCGCTTCGCCTTCAGATGCTACTCAATTCTATGTTCTTACATAATTTAGCATTATCCTTTATATGTTATGTTTATTAAGGCATAACAGCGCGCTGCCCAGCGGCGCATCTGGCGGCGTGACTATAAAACCAACCTTACCTAGCCTTTTCCCAACAAGTCCGGTTAAGCAGTAGACAACCTCGCGGTTAAACTGCGAGATGACATTATTAAAAAAAAAAATCCTTTTTAAACTATGTTGGCGTCAGCTTCCAGTCTAACTGGATGCAGCTGAATATTTTTGGATATTTTATATATACAGGGTGGAATTTTGTAATGCCCCCTGGAGGGAAAGTACTCTTAATACTGTAGATAGAAAATTTTACTCAAAGGAAACATTCCTTTATTTTTGAATAGAAAGAAAACTGCATTCAAAGATTTCCAAAAAATCGCTTGTCACACCCGGGAATCGAACTGACTAAAATTTGCAAAAAGTACGCACTGTATTTTTATTGCCGCGATCGTTAGTATCAATTATAAGGATGAAATCTCTCGAACAAACTTGATAAATTAAATGATAGGAAAACCATGAAATCTTTAATTATTTATAAAAAATTGTAAACTAATTAATTAGTTGCTCGAAATGGGCCCCATTTTCTTGGATACACAAATGTATTCTTCTAAATAAATACCTTTAATACCTGGATTGGTACAAACGGCACAATCAGATGGCCTGCGAGATCACCAGATCTCACCCCTTTAGATTTTTTTTTTTATGGGGATATGTTAAAAACCAAATTTACATTAAATCTTATGCGAATGTAAACGAGCTGAGAGTTGAAGTTCAGAATACGATTTATAATATTCACCACAACACGTTATTAAAGGTTACAAGAAATGAATTTGTTAGAAGAATACATTTGTATAGCCAAGAAAATGGAGCCCATTTCGAGCAAGTAATTAACTAGTTTACAATTTTTTGTAAATTATTAAAGATTTCATGGTTTTCCTATCATTTAATTTATCAAGTTTGTTCGAGAGATTTCATCCTTATAATTGATACTAACGATCGCGGCAATAAAAGTACAGTGTGTACTTTTTGCAGATTTTAGTCAGTTCGATTCCCGGGTGTGGCAAGCGATTTTTTGGAAATCTTTGAATGCAGTTTTCTATCTATTCAAAAATAAAGGAATGTTTCCTTTGAGTAAAATTTTCTATCTACAGTATTAAGAGTACTTTCCCTCCAGGGGGCATTACAAAATTCCACCCTGTATATATAGATAAACTCATAATAATAGATCACTATTTTATAATTTTTTGTCGTAGAACATTTTATTTCTGTTATGTTTTGTGTACTATAGAATAAAATAATTACTATATTAATAAGTTATTATAATTATTAAGATTAAACGTGTTGCTCCACTGCTCGCTACAGGAGAAATAGGTATTGGGCTATCGATGTGTTACACTGAATATTTCATGTGCTGAGAATGGCCAATGGTGTGGTTTGAGGCGATAAGTATCAAATTTGCCGCCTTGTGCGTCACTCTGCAGAAGATTAATCGGCAGTCAATTGTATGTACAATGTGAATTGACCCTTAACTAAAATGATCAAGGGTAAATTTGAACGTTGACACCACCAACTCTGCCGAGTGATTCCATTATGTATAAAGGCGTCGAGTCTTTATTTCAATCCTTGAATTGGATCTCAGAAATTACCGTAGTTTGGAGGGATAAGTACCGCCATATGTCACACGGGTTGGATCCACTTGGGGTAAAAAAAACTGGACGGCAACCTTCGAAAACTATCTCCTGGCTCCAGCTGTGGCCGCCCCAGTTCACAACTTTACTAATTCATGATCCAATAAATAGTCGATGCGTCGCAACATGTCGGGACACACTTAATGCTATTGCGTTCCGAATATTTTTTGCCCGTTTTTCTTGGATTACAGTTTCGTTTGATTGAAAAGAAGAATGGTTGTTCTTATAAATGTAATATACGTGTAGAAAATATGATATCGTTTTGTAAGCTTCGACGATGAAATCTAGACCGTTCAGCTGTTTGTCGCAAATTGTTAGTACCGATTGCGAATAAATGATTTAGATTTGACACAGGCCTTTCAAAAACCAAAAGTGAAATTGTATTCATTAGTTATTGTGTTGTTGTGTGTTGTTTTTGTGTTTATTTTTTAGAAAAATGCGTTTCATTTGTGCAGCATAAGCATTTATTCTTTCTTTCTTCTAGTTTACAAACGAATAATTATGTGGCAGCTCAAATGAGTAAAGTCTTAAAGTGTTTTATTATTCTTTTTTATTCAAACTAGACAACAGACATGTCTAGGACCGCAGGCTTCACTTACTTTTCAGTTTACAAAGTAGTTAATGTCTCAAGAATTGTCTTCTACTCACAAAACGGCCTGAAGCACTTTTCTGCTTTAAAAATTCATACCACTTGCTTACTTTACCGGACTTTGCCAAAATGTACCTACCCTCCTTTATAATATAAAGGACCCTGTTTAAAATATACCGTGCCATGATTACTGGCTTTTCCTCCTGTGTATCACTATAACGAAGATAAACTGCTTGTCTACGTGACTGTACTCCAATGTATATTGTATGAACGTGGGGATGTATTTTGTTGAAATATTAAATAGGTTGGGTCCCATATTAATCTCAGAAAAAAATCTCTTGCGTTTTGGTATTAGGGAGATCAAAACTTTGAGTGAGTTTTGATGTATTTTTTTTTACTAAACATTTTATTCTAAATATATACCCTGAAAAAAAATTGGTACCAACCTTTATTGGATAACATTCTCTACAAATCTCATTAAAAATGTGAAAAAAAAAATCGCCCAAAATAGTTATTTCCTGTATTTTTAACATTCTTATTCTGAATTTCTGAAAATAACCCGTAACTAAAGCATTTTCATTTTTTGATATTTAGTGTCGCTAACTAGATTATAAATGGGTAAAATCACAGGAATTTGCCGTCAGAAATGAGCAAGCTTAACTTAACGCAGTAAATATTGGGCCAATATTGGCCACCACTTCGTCGGTATCATTAACAATGCTTCATTATTATGTCATGCGAGGCATGTCGTTACACCTGGACCCAAGAGAATTTCCCGAACACCTTATTTGGTCGATACCTTCTGGCTACGGAGTACGCACGACGCTATACTTATATAATATACATATTTTCCAATATAAGGTGACCTCACTGTGTATAGGCTAAAGCTACGGTTGCCTAGAAGAGCGCTGGCCGCTAAATAACGGCCGCAGTGACGGCTGTCATAAAATTGATAGTAGTGCGTTTTACGCTGTCAAAACGCTCTTTAGTCACCACTGCAACTTACTTTCATGAATAACGTTTTAGCGACGTCATTCGCCGATAAATTGCAGACAGTATGTGACGGCCACCGCTCTTCTCTTCGTAGCTTTACATTTACGTCAGGGCAATTAATTGTTTAACAAATTACCTTACTTAAATTGTCCTTATATTGAAATGACAACTGTCAATGGCAATTGCTTGTGAAATTACTATGACACTACAAGTTGAGGTAGTGTCCCAATTTGATGAACAATTACTGGGGAGTTTGTTCTGCCACTAGGCAGTGGTGAAGGGTGGGTGTTTTGGGAGAGTGTCATAATGTAATTTTTCGTTAAAAACGTGCTGATTCCCAGAATTACTTGGAGAAATGATTTTTGATTTTGAATTAATATTTGATTTGGAATGTACAGAGGCCAGCACATCAAGGTATCCCAACCTGTCAAATATTTCCAATTGAACTTAAACTTTATGGTTTGCTGGCATCTCTACAAAGACTGGTCTGGTTATGCCGGATATGTATATTATTATATATTATAGATTGATATGCCGTCCCGCGTACCACTTGAAACCGTGACCGCCCCGTGAGTGGAATTTTGCAGGTAATAAATCACTATGACGTAATACATGATACTAAGGTTATTTATTGACTATTTCGTATATGTTACAAGGGTATTTTGATGTAAGCTTGAACTCAAGGTCTTGTCCTTATGCATGAGAATTATGGAAACGGTAGTTGTATGTCATTCTCTTGCCATCGGAAGATTGTGGTTATTTATTACTGCTGCAACAAACGCAAGCATTTAGCAACAATCTATTCGATCGGGCTACCTGAAACTTACTGGGGTAGCATGCGCAAGTACAAGGAAAAAAATCTTTACTTGAATTTTAATCGAGAATGTACTTATTCCTTTATGAAACAGCTGGATAAATTATATTCTCATATCCACATGTTATATCACCAACTTGGACTAAACTTCTCCACAACACAAGGCTACAATATTGCCCATTACAGTGAAAAAAAAATGATAAAAGCAAGACTGCAAAGTCCCGTAACAATGTCGCAAAATTTTATACACCCTGTGTACTCTCGTTGCGTGTACAGTATGCTTGTTTCTTTTGTAAATTTGCACCAATTTGTGCTATCTGTACACCACAGTGAACACTCACGTTATTATGGTTATTGTTATACTCGTTATGTGTTCCGTATCGTGAGCGTTATGTGTCGTGTGAATTATTATTGCAGCCGCTTCTGATATGGGGCAAAAATTCGCGGAGATAAGTATTCGTTTGTGGTGAAAGGAAGCTGTCTGCGAAGTTGGTGGAGGTAACTCAAAGTCAAAGTGTTTGTTTCAATAACATCTTATTTGGAGGAAAATTGAACAAATATTATGACTTACAAAAATCTGTGCAGAAAGAAAGAGAAATACGTAGATACACACAATAAATGGCGTTTTAGATTGCTTTCTCGGTTTTAGATCTGGGGTCATAGTTTTGTACTTGTATGACACCGGTTTTTTTCCATTGAAATGTTGTTAAAAGATGGGTTATTTGTTAAAAATCTCAAAAAATCCTCGTTGGTCTAGCTATCGCAAGCGCTTCTGCTGAGTATGAGGTTTAATTCCCGGGTGGTGCAAAGTGTTATTATTAATAATCCACGTTTACCTAATCAAATTCTAGATTACGTCCATAGTAAACCTAGGTGCCTAGACAAGTGTCAATCGCTCCTCTCGATACGATTTCGAAAATTATTGATCGAACAATTCGTTATCTCAGCTATTCGGATTGTCAAGAACGGCACTTGTCAACGCATTTGCATGGGAATATTGATCGGGTTTCGTTACACAATTTGACACTGTCTAGCACTTAGCGATCGAAAACGATTGATCACGTGACATTTCGAAAGCTTATGCCAATTCCATACATTCTAATTTTGTTTCGTATTTATATAATTTTCTTATCGTTAATGAAAATGTCGAGGCCCCCTGATACCTCGTTTCATCTAACTAGACAGACTTGCGTCATAAAACATCCAAACTTTTAGTAATCCGTCTCCAAAAAGCTGAACTGAAGGTTAGTGAAGAACTCCTCACTCCTCAGTGAAACTACTTGAGACTTTCTTGACGCATTAAGAAGACGAGTCATCTCGAAACTATCTTGGCAGCACCATCTGTCTCACTATCGCGAACCACAAACGATCAAAGTTTGTTTCGACGTCGCGCTCTTACTCCCTATTTTCTAGTAATAGTTGTTGAACTTCATATTTTATAGCCCTTTCGACAGCGGTTCTTGTAGGTAGGAGATTTAGTACAGAGTTACATACCTATGTAGGTATATATACTGACTTAAGTGTGGGTGTATGTAAAAGGTTCTATTCACAATTTCATAAAGTTGCTTTTATTGAAAAACTATGTAAGTTAAGATTCTTGAAATCTTTTATTTAGAATCTGTAGAACTCGTGCGTTTTTAGTGTGTTATTCACCTTTCATTAATTGTTCCTTTTTTCTAATTTGTACTAATAAATACAAATTAAGTCTCTTTTTGTAATGACAAAACAACAGTTTTTTTCCAAATGCATATAAACAAGTCTACAGTACTTGTAACCAAAAACTTATTTTTAAAATTTTTGTCTACCTGTTTGTTTGTTGCGGCTACTCTCCTAAACGGCTGGACCGATTTTGACGGAACTTTCACTGACCGATAGCTGATATTTATTTTAGAAAATTTAATTAAGGACCATGCGGGCGAAATGGGCAATAGCTAGTTTTCTATTTATTATTAAAAAAACATGATTTTAATAAGACATGTCTTCAACTGGATCTCTAATAATTCTCATTTTGCGCGTCGTAAAACTATCATTGACCACTCAAATAATGACAGCACCTCTTCTTGTAGACATGAAATAATAATTATCTACTTTGGGGTTTATAGCTGCGACCAAATTGGATGTAGCACTTTCCAGCCGCTCGACATGCGTCCGTTTGGTCACTTTTCTAAACTTACGCCTTATGATCGAGGTGCCCTATAGCTTACTTACTGCGACTAATTCGATCCGCGTGATGTTGGTCATAGTTCCAATCTATCCTAACTGGTTTGGTTGGGGTACCTTTGCTTAGTAACATCGACTGACAGTAATGACAGGCCAAAAAGTTAAAAAGAGGCAGTTTTTTTTAATGTACTTACATTGTTAGAAGCGCAAAAGTTTTTAGAGATCAATTCATTAAAAAAAAACTGTTAAATTAAAGCGTCAATAGATTATTAGTCAATAGAGGATCCGTTTCATTTTTAGTAAAAAAAGGTTGTTTTGTCTACGACTTTCAGACGTAGACTCATTTATTACTTGAAACATGATTTCAAAATACAATTTACCCAGGTAAAAGCTTTTATACCTACAAGCAACACGGGCTTGTGTCCAAAAATACATCTTGTTAATTTGAATTCGGTAGAAAACATAAAACGAAATGTCGTCATTAAAATAATGAATATTACTTGTATTGTTTGTATTGTATTTTTTATTGTAAAACATGAGTATACATCAAATAATATGTGCAAGGTCTTAAATTAAACAGGTTGATCTGCATGTTTTGCCATTTAAGGCGTACAAAATAACATATTTTTTGGTTTAGAATAAACCATAAAACAAATAAGAAATGACTTGACTCTACACAGCAAACAATGAAATTAATAAAAAAAAAAGATTGCTAATGCTAATTACTTAAAAAATAAAACGAAGTAAGTACTGTTTGTGACTCAAATTGTGAAGAATGTCGCAATTATAGGAATCTCGTTAATTAATTGCGTTCATTTAAAAATTCTGATATGGTATAATAGCACTTGTTTATGAGGTATTTTTTTAAATGTATTTTAAACAGAGCAGTCGGCATTTGTCTAATAGGTTTTGGGATTTTATTATAAATGAGTGGTGCCAAACAAAAAATACTTTTACGCATCAATGCGTAAATAACAATAACACAATTACGTAAATAAATGTTCACGAAATTTTGTGAGAGGACCTTTACAAGGGAGGCAGTTTTTTCGCATCAATGGACCGGCTAATTGATAGGCCTTCCTGGTTCCAAAGTTAAGTAGATATTACCTGGCAGCTTCTCTGAAGGATCAAATTATGGTAAATTATGCACAGGTATCATACTTAAATCAGTAGGTAGGTACTCTTGTATACCGTTGCACTTGAAGAGCGCTGGCTATACTTATAATATGGGGTTTACAAATCTAAACTGTATAAACTGTGTAAACTATAACCGTCTCCCGCGGCGGCTGGGACGGGAGGACCTTTCTCTCTCCCATACCACCACCTCCTTCGCGAGCATGACTTTTTCGCAGAAGGAGGTGACTGCCTCCCACTCCCTCTCGCCCCGGACCATGGCTTGCACCAGGGCCGGGCGCGAGAGGTCGCCGCCGCCGATCGCCTCTACGAGGACACGGCGCGGTGCTCCGCCCAAGCGGGGCAGGTTTGCACCGTGTGCTCTACCGTGTCCTCTGGGCGATCCTCGCAGAGTTGCAACGACTTAAGGTCGCTTTTCGCATGAAACCTATACCTTTTTTTTAACCTGCATCTGCAATGGTTACTCAAACTATTAGTCTCGCTATGTGTAAGGCGTTTAACCGTGAATTATGATTTAAGATCCTTTTGTATACGATTTAATCGAGAGAACTTTTATTTTAAAAGCAGGACTTACTTAAAAAGTCTGTGAAAGGTATCGAACTAAAAGCTGTACTATACTTTTAGTTCGATTATTTTACATACTTATCGACTGCAACTTTTATTATACTTTTTAAGTTGCCTAAGATGCAACCAACTTGATGAAATAGATAAGTTTGTATCTTTAGGTTGTTCAAAATATAAGTACTTAGTTTCAAAATTCTTATAGAAACAATCTGCGACAAGGTTCTGAACAATTGAAGCTCCTTATCAAAATTGACTGTAACAGAATACAAGTACTTGGAATTTCTAATAAGTCTGAAGTACCCTAAAAGGACCTGACTTAAAATTTCGATGCTATTCAATGCTCATTAGATTGGTAGTGCTTTATAGGTTTAGCTACGAGGTCCGTTGTCATAGTAACAAGGTTGCTACTACATAATAACAGAGCGAGGGTTGATTCGATTATAAATTATGTACCGATATCATTGGTAGGGTACACGTAATTAAATCAGGGTTTTCTTAATACACAATGCTGAAAAATAATCACTGTATTGTCAAAGGTGTTCGAGTCTTCGTATATCACAGCATATTTATGTAAAAATACATAAATAACAGGAACTAGTTTGGTACAGTTTGTCTTAATAAGCCGAACGAATTTCTATACTATATGGATATAAATAGAAAGAATCAATTGTTTTTTAAATGAATTCTAAAAGTTATGTTTTTAGCTTTTAAAAACCCTAGAAGCGCCTCGAATAATTGTAAAAGCAGATAATCGACAAATTACCGCTTGACTTAAGAATAAAGCATAATAAATGAATCAATTTACAGAAAGTTTCCTCAGACTCGGTTGACAAAGGGTTCGGTGTTCGCTGCCTTGAATAGCTTATTTGGCGCTAATCACCTAACTTTTAATTAATGACATCGTTTGACTGTAGAAAAGTAAAACGAACTACAGTCATCATTCTAGAAGAAACGCCCGCAATTAGTTACAAGAGCACGTCAGCGTTTCGTGACAAATGATATTCATATTTTCTAATTGGGTGCCGATTTCGCGTTTTTTTTTAAGCTAGCTTGGTTGATTGGCTGTTAAAGAATATTATTAATATCAAATAGACGTTATTGGGTTTGTTAGGGCCGGAGCCTGCCGGGTCAGCGGGATCATCCGAAATAGTTACGCTTACCCCGGAACACATAAAGGGCTAAGGAAGGAACATGGATGGGTATTGGGTATTAGTGATTAAGAGTCAGACACTCCCTTCCGCTCCAACCAGAGCGACCCCTCCACTCTGATGAAATCCATTGATGATTTCCCACCCTCAAAAAAAAGTAGACGTTATTATGATATTCACTTTATATTCTGCACTCGCATGATAGCAATTTTGATGTTGGCTGGTGTAGTTTCTATATTAAATTTAAATCATTTGATAAAGATTACTATCTAAGATTACTTACTTATTGGAAATAGAGCAAAGTCAGTGAAGATTCAAGTTATCACTTAAAGATTTGATGACAAATATGAAATTAATATAAGAAAAGTATCTATAAAGAACATGTCGTGTTCTTTATAGTACATATACATAACATCACGCCAGTAATCCTCGGAAGTTTTAGGCAGAGGTGTACCTATAATACACCGACATTTCACAAGTTACGATTGAGTCCCATGTAATAGGGGGCGAGCCTATAGCTAACCAGGCACAGATCCAGACTCTAGGCTGCTACTGAAAAATCCCACATGGAAAAGTCAAGAACACTTTGCCCGATCCGGATATCAAACCCAGGTCCTCAGACGTTCAGACGTAGCAACACTAGATGAACCAGGCAGTATGTATATTTGAACCACATAGGTATAATTAGAAAGTAGGGTAAGAGGTATCGTATTGCCCAGTTACTGGGTTGTGGAGGTCAGATAGGCAGTCGCTCTATGTAAAATACTGGTATTCAGCTGCATCCGGTTAGACTAGAAGCCGACTCTAACAAAGTTGGGAAAAGGCTAGGCAGATGATGCTAGGGTATAAGTAAAATCAAAATCTTCAAGGGCTCCAGATACTCTGGCAAAGCCTAAATCATTACCTATATACCTATGTAATGTTATGTAGACCTTAATACCTAATGACAGAACCTTTTCACTCAACCCGCACTGTTCGACAATGAATTCAAATTACAGTGATATGACACCATTAGACACTAACGACTGTAATCACAAGATATCGTATATATATTAAAGTTTAGTTACATCACATGTGGTTTTAACTTGGGCATTAGCAGTAGTTTTGAGGACTGGAGTTGAGGAAATGATGGATGGTTTTGTGTGTTTAGGCTTAGTTTGTGTTTGTATAGGTGTAGGAATACATACATTTGCAGATAGGTAGGCTGTCGCTGTGTGGGTTTTGAATTTTTCATGTTTTAAACAATCGTTCACGTAGTCAATCACATTTAATGAAAGCTGGTGTAGTGTTTCAGTCCTGAAGACGTTACAACAACCAGACAGATAGACGTGTTTCTTTAATATTTATTATACTACTAGCTTCCGCCCGCGGCTTCGCCCCCATAATATGTCGACAAGTTATAGGTACATAAATATAAACCTTACTCTTGAATCACTCTATCTATTAAAAAAACTGCATTTAAATCCGTTGTGTAGTTTTAAAGATCTAAGCATACATGCAGACATTGGGACGCGGGAATCGACTTTGCCTTAAACTATGTAGTGATTAGTGACCATCACAATATGAGAAATATAGTTATTTTTAAAATCTGTTTGAACGCCTAACGAGCAAAGGAAGATTTTTCATAGTCGACGATCATTATGAAACAGATTTTAAAATTCATTTTCTGCTTCACATTTGCTGTCACCGCAGACCAGTTTTCACTGCTAATTAGCCATAATTAGCCCACTAATGATGAAGTATTACGCCACACATGCTATCATATATGGTATCTTTCACTTTTTCCCTCTTTCAGCGCGTGTAAGTGATTTTCATGTTGTCATAATGAGGAGAGTTAAGTAGTAAAATATTTTATTTTATTTTATAAATAGTAAGAATTTTTTTTTCTTTAATTAAAACGTACCTTTTCAACCTATATTCTTTATTTCATTTAACACTAGTTAATTTGGCCTATCTCTTCTGGGATCCGAAATTTATGATGTGAACCCACAGAACGGATATGTTCTGTGATGTGAACCAATCGTATTTTAGGTGTTCGAGTATTCAAGACACAATGAATTCACAAAACTGTTTCTTAAACCATTAGCATTGCAACTACAAAGTCAATAAACACGGCGACAAAAATCAAAAACAATAAGTGGCCCCACGACTGCAGCGAGTAATTGAATTTCGTTCGGAGTGATCTGATGTTTCTCGTTAGCCCCCTGTCGCGTCGAATCATTTCAACGGAACCACAAACCGAATGTCAATCTATATTCAAACTTCGTTTTCACACCAAAAATACAAAGCGGATTTCTGTTTTACTCGTTCGAACGAACCCTTTTTTTAAAAGCGACACGAGTATGCAATTACCAATTGGTATTGAAGAGAGCCGTAGTTACAGAACTATATTTGAACACGACCAAACGGATTACGTTTTATTTGTTAGAAAGTTACCTGCATTAATAGGAACGTAGGAAAGCTTTTAGCATTCTCATAGGCTCACTTATTTTTAACAGATTTCAAAAAATAAGGTTATATTTATGTTCGTTTGTATGTATTTTTTTTTGTGTGTATTATCAATATTTTTGTCAATTGTAGACCGATTTTGAAAACTCTTTTTTCGTTTGGTACATGAACTTTCCGGGGTGGTCCCTGAGTGATTAAATGATTTTGATTTTTGATGATTGATGATGATGATGAATGATTTTTATTAACATTGCTCGAGTCGTTTTTGAGTAAGCTATAATAATACGTATTTTTTCCACTTAGTCTATGTGGATGATGTTAAAATAACTTCCTTTCGCTATAACGTACCATTATAAGGCCGGTAGTGGTATCCGAATTTCTATGGGGTTATATTCTTACAAAAAAAACAACCTCATTCCATAAAAAAGCACTACTATGTGAATAATACCTAGAACTTCAAAAGTCTCTTCTGCACCGACTTTTATATAATATATTTTTTATATATCTGACTGAACTATATATTTTTTTTACAGGCATCATCCATATTCAAAGAAGGACCTATATTTCTACCACAATCACTTTTCCCAGCGGTTTCCATTTTGCCGGCACAGCAACAAAATTCGTAAACAAACGCTCACGGAACTACGAGACTTACGTATTCTCAAAGGGCTGAGCATCTGGTTTGTAGCAATTTAATACAACACGTTACTTAAGCCGCGGTCTTCACTCTAGGGGAAAGCGGGGAACGCTCCCCGGCCGCATAGTGTGACTAATTCACGCTTCTTTCGCCTGTAATCGGATTAGAGAATGGCGCCTTTTTCACCGTAGGTTAGGTATCCTAAGATGAAAAAGGCGCCATTCTTTAATCCGATTGTTTGTATTATTATCCTATTGATGTCGCAGCAATTGAGGAAATGTGTACGCTTTATATTATTGACAACAACTGACAATGAATTCTAGTCTTTATTTATAGGTATAGTAAAGAAACTAGCGCATCAAGCTACCCCAATCCGTCAAATGTCATTAATTTCATCCTCTCATCGTGGCATAACCATCTAAGCATAGCAAGAGTAACGGTGGAGTTTCTTGCCCATTCTTCACCATACAAAACTACCTTTTGGAAGGGGCGACTAGAATCAATTCCATTTCTTGATCATTTTGACGTTCAAAAGTGCCTTTCTTGTGCCTATTTGAAATAAATGATTTGACTTTGCCTTTGACTTTGCATTCTTAGTCCATATTGCACTATAATAATACTGGAGTTTTTAGTCTTTTACACCCTTCAACTCAGGTCGTCAATCTTAGATAGACTGAAGGGCGTCCTACACTTCATTTGCCGTTCCGTGCAGATGTTGTCCTTTATTTACTTTGCCGAAGTAAACGCCGTAGGTACCCAATCAAAGTGGCAATAAAAACTTTTACCGTCAAAATATCACGTTTAATAGCTACGCACTTTATTTACGACTTAATTAAGTTATAAACTGTAGTTGTAAAACTGTAGTTCATAAATGAAACTGCCGTAGGTACCGAATGATTGTTTATAGCCCAGGAATTTTAGTTTAAGATGTGAAATTTTTGTTAACCAACTAAAAATTTGCACATTCAGAATAGTGTCTACAATAATCTACACCTGACTTTCGACGCTAGAATCTCAAAATGTCCCCCCTCCTGAAATTCCCTCCCTGTTTGGTAGCACGTGCATACTGGCAGTTAGTTTTGGTAATGCATCTATCAGATTCCTGCAGCTTTCCCAAGGTCATCAGTCTACCTCGTAGGAGATCTTCCTACGCAGCGCATTTCAAGGCTGAAAGGTTTACAGTAGCGATACTACAAACTTTTCAGTCCCATTTCCAACTCGAAATACCTCTTTATTGCCCTTTGGGTTTGGTTAGCCTGCCAATAAGGCCTATTTGTCAGAGTTTAATTTTCAGTGCCATAAGTCATTACTGGAACAGAATGCCGAAAAAAAGGGAACCGGTGTCACCGACATAGCTTGCAGGGTAAGCAAACTGTGGCATTGGGCCGGCCATGATTGTCGCAGGACCGATGGCCGGGGGATCAGATCAGTCCTGGAGTGGTGACCGCGTTTAAGTAAGCGTAGAGTGGGACGTCCCCCAGCTAGATGGACCGATGACCCTAAGGTCTTTTTGACGTTCAAAAGTGCCTTACTTGTGCCTATTTGAAATAAATGATTTGACTTTGTCTGGATGCGCAAAACGGAGGACAGGGGGTTGTCACATACACATACGTATATTATATACTGGACTATGTTCAGCAGTGGACTGCGAAAAGCTAAGTTGATTGATTGATTTACTACATAGAGAATAATTGTACTGAAATGCAGCTGGTTACCAAAAATGTAATCTTCGGTCAAATTATATCTAGATAATAATCCTGGGCTATTATCAACAGTTACAGTTTTTTTCCTTGCATAAAAATGAGTACAAACGACATGGGTAGACTGTAGAGTTATGAAACTGTAGAAAAGTAGTTTGCAATTTCTCCCGACGAAACAGTCTATTCTACTACTTTGTGACTATTTTCATTAAACTTTTCCGACTACATTACAATACATGGACGTAATATTATATAACTTGCACTGATGAAAATTTTGGTGTCGTCATTATTGTTCTTGTCCTTGACGTAGAATGAAATTTATTACAGCCTCGTTGGTTTAGTGGTCGCAAGCGCTACTTCTTCACATGTAGTCTTGGGTTTTAGGGTTGGGAAGAATGTTATTGGATTTATCTAGCTGGAATTTCTCCTGTTAATGGCAATAGGCTCTTCCCCTATTACAATGGACACACAAAAGCTGGCAAAATATGGGTGTACTAAAGGTGCACCCGTGCCTCAGCTTTTACAGGTTACGAGCGTGATACTGTAATAAAATAGAGCTTTTAAATCTCTTTAAAAATATATGTGTTATTGAATAAAATATCGTGAGTCTAGTTAATATCTTGTTCTAGCTTCTGCCCGTGACTTCATCCGCGTCATATTGTTGTTTTAATATAAATTTTACTACTTAGTATATCAAGCAGTGATACCCTAGTGGTGTGTCCGTCGGACTGCCCAGTCATAGGTCTCGAGTTCGAATCCAAGGCCTGAGAGGCCACCTCTGATTTTATGGATTCATGTGCGTATTGTATAATTATCACTTGCTTAAAAATCGGTGAAGGAAAACATCGTGAGGAAACCAGCATGTCTGAGAGATATTTCTCAACAGCATGTAAAGCTAATGGCATCATAAAAACTCTGACACTAGGTTAGTCACTAACCACACGAAAAGAAGAAGAAGAATTAGTATACTTAGTATACTTCCGCCACCCCTCCGCGCTTTCTTACTTACTTCCGCCAGCGCGGTTTCACTCGCATAATCTACATATCATTATAGCCTGTGTTACTAAGTGATAATTTTGACGACACGGTTGGCGCAGTGGTTGAGCGATTGACTGCTGCACACTATGTCGCGGGTTCGATTCCCGCACGGAACAAATATTTGTACGACCTGCAAGTATTTGTTACGAGTCTGGGTGTTTTTCTATCTATAATATGTATGTATTTACAAAAAAAAATGTATATAAGTAGTATATTAGCCATCTCGTTACCATAACACAAGCATTAGGTTGCTTAGCTTGGGATGATATGGCGCTGTGTGAAATGTCCAAGGATATTATTATTATTATTTATTATAATATAGCAGTCTAATGATGAAAGCTTTTTTAAAATCTACCAGCAGTTTTTGAATGCATTCATCAAAAAATATTACCTATTTTTCTTTATAATACGAGTGTTATAACAACAGTATATTCAGATAAGTTGGTACTTTAGTATTCAATACAAGTTTGTTGATTAGTCAAATTAACTTGAACAGGAGCCCTTGTTCAACAGAACGGTCCGGAGGTGTTTACATAACTCCGAAATGTTTATAAACTTAGCAATTCGTTAAATTTCAAAGTGCTAAGTGCAAGGTACGTTGAAGGGTTGTTTCGTGGAAACAGTTTTGTTGGAAATTACTTACCTACAGCGTTGGAATATGGAAGGTAGGTATCATGTATAATTGCATAAATTTCGAAGTACTTAGAAGCACACTCATATAGTATCTATATTTTACATTGAAGTGACAAAATTGTACGAAATGAGAAGAAAATATAAAATCAGCAAATTTGTGATTCCGTGTGCCCAATTAATGTAACAAAATTAGAAAAAAACATTACTCTCAAAATAATACACAACAATATCACACTAATTGTTACCATTTTCGTAATAAAAGATTTTTTCTAGGAAAACGTCTTTCAAATGCGTATTTAAAAGCATCCCTATTTGGTACGTCCTATAATCTTTTATTTTGATTTTACTAAGGAAATTTACAACTTACAGTTAAAAAATGAAATTGAAGTCCATTTACAAGTTCCCAGTAAAAATGATAACGAAAATAGTTCGTAACAAAATACCTAAATCATAAATTAGGAAATAAATAGTTGTAGCTATTAGGGTTGCGAAGGGTGCCAAACAAAACGCATTTCTAAGCCTACGCTATCCGTCCGTCTGTCAGCTGCCTATCTCATGAACTGTAATAGTGAGTCAGTTGAAATAGTGTATAAAATGAAGTAAATGTTAAAATTAAAGGGGATCTGCATACCTAAAAGAAACGTGATATACTTTTTAATATGTGGTGTTAAATATTGAACGGTCGACTCGTAGTTGACTGGTTTTTTCAATTTCTTACAAATGACCAGTGGTCCACATTAGCACTGTATCGCAAGCACAAGAAGTCATGAAGAGAGGATGCTTTTGTCCACCCTAGGGATGATGATAATACAGTAAAAGTATTATCTTAGTTTTTCTGTATTAGTCTGTATCATTAGTAATATTTAGAAAAAACAATTAGTCTGTTAAATTGTTTTCCTCTTGTGTTTCTTTTATCCTGTTAACAATGACATTATTATTTCTTGTATTTATTTCCGGTTTAACATTTTAAGCTAAGGATGATAATATTATTTGTACCTATTATATTGCATGATCTGCTTACCTGTAAGAGATTGATACACTAGACCCGAATTGATAGAATGTAACCCATAATTGTTAGAGTGTACTCAATTGTTGGTAAGCCAAATAAAAAAATAAATATTTAAGGAACTATATTGTTGAAAAACGAATACTCCTCCTCCCAACAAGTATTTTTACTTTGTGTCACAAAAACCGCTTTGTGTCTGTCCCTTTTATTTAAAGTTGCAACAAAACTTCGTCTTGGAAATGGTGTTATGATGGATTACGGACATCTGTACCAGCAAACGAGCTTTGTAGAGATAAGGTGAAACCATCATTCATGTTTTTTTGGCCTTCTTCGCTCAGCTCTATTATATTTTCTGGATATCCGAAGGGATGCGGATACTTTACGAAGATTTGTTTTCTTTTGCTGCCAGATGTTTTATGCTGATTTGATTGGTTCAGTTTCTTTATTAAGTTGAGAAAAAAAATAACTGATCATAAACAAAAATGTTTACAATGTATACAGGTACCCATAATTTTTTTTTTGTGTGAAGAACAAGAAAATAATCAGTAATGTCCCATCAAAACTACTGGATTGTGATTTTTTTTATTCCATGACATAATACGTGTAAGCCGCTTATCCGGGATTAAAGAAGCCTAGTTTATATCATCAAGGATACTTTCAAAGCTGTATTAACATCAAGATCCAATAACCAAAATCCAAGACATTAATTAATTTAAACTTTTACTTCTACCACACAATTATAAACGAATAAAAAAAAACAGACGCTAGCGCAGACCAGCGAAGCATGGTATAAAAGAAAGGAGGCCTATAATACTCAGCAGTGGGTGGAACGAGGCTACCAATTATTAAAAAAAAAAGTTAATCTGCCAAGCCTTTTCCTCACTATTTTAGGGTCGGCTTCCAGTCCAACCGGATGCAGCTGGATACCAGTATTTTACATGGAGCGACTGTCTATATAACCTTCACAACCGGCAAGTTACTGGGTAACATAACGCTCCTTGGCAAGACTGGTTGCCAGACTCTCTGACTAACGTACCCTACGGTTAAATGCTCTAAGTACCCTACCCGTAACGACTGTCAAAGATCTACGAATTACAGCCGGGACCAACTGCTTAGCGTTCCTTAGATGACATGGAAGGGTCTCAGTATGTTATGGGTGGGCACCCTATCACGAACCGACCGCGTAGATTACCTTCGTTTGAACCGTGTGGTTATCATTAACCCACCAGTCCCTCAAGACTGAAAAAGTCCTAGGTATTTCGTTGCTTTAATGTGTAATAAATAAGTAACTACCTACCCATATTTGCCAACATTACCCGTCCAAAGCAATCAGAGTCGCAAGTAATTTGGGTCCGCAAACACATTACTAACATTAGTCACTAAACAATCAGTCGAGTAGAAGCCACTATCGGTAATTGATACCAACTCTCGCCCGAGATATAGTACATACTAATTCCATGCTGTCGCCATGTTTTAGATTGACAGCTTATTGTTTGTAGTAATCAAACAGCCGTGTCTGATACAGATTTTGACGATTTAGACGTTTGATAAAGATTTTGATGATGATGATGCATCTTATTAGAGCATTTAACCTATAAATGCTCTAAGTGATGCATACATAACATCCTTAGAGCATTTAACCTAATAACATCACGCGAGTAATCCCTGAAGGGTTAGGTAGAGGTGTACACCCACTGCAGCCATATTGCGATAGTTACGTTTGAGTCCCATTTTATAGGGTGGCGAGCCTATTGTCATCATACGGGCACGAATCCAGACTCCGGGCTACTACTGTGAAAATCTTTGCGGAAAAACCCAATAACACTTCGCTCGACTTGGGAATCGAAATAAGGACCTCATGCTCAACGGGAGTACATGCGACCACTAAGCAAACGAGGCATTTAAAATATTCCATTTAAATTCAGATCCGTTTAGTCCGTCGAATCTTGTGATCGATTCTACCAAATCGGATTGGAATAAAATATGAACACTCGAGTAGCTTTCAGCTGATAACAATTCTATTGTATGTATTTTTTGTGTTAATTTATAAAAAAATATAAATATTATTAGAATTACCGTAGTCAACTTGGAAACCTATAAATAGACTTCGAAACCAGGTCGGCTGGAGCAAAGACTATGTCCAGAGATCGGTGTTCATAGACGGCTTAGAGTGCGAAATCGGCGGCATCTCCCCACAGACAATGGTTCACTTTCCATCCTGTGCTCTGTCACCTGTGCTCTTGATAATCTTATGATTCGCATCGGTTAATGGAGTTCGGGCAGCTGAATTTTCGGCCAAACATTCGCATATAAGGAATCGCCATTCTGTGACAAGTTGTCAATAAAAAGTATTTTATCAAGTAAGGGCAGATTTTCCAATCGCCTGATAAGTTTGATCTGAAGAATGAAAATGGCGGTTTAACTGACTCCGATATCGCACCTCACGAAGATCCAGCCTTACTTTTGGACACCGAATCTTCGATTCAAACGTTGACATTATGTTGGAAAATAAATACTCTTATTTGGCGTTTCTCAGCGGCAAGATCACAATGTTACACATATTAAATATGGTATGATTTGGAACTTGTTATTATAATATTTCGTTTATATTGGGAATTAAATAATAAAAACACAACTCATTTATTATTATACCTACTACGTCCACGTGACGTCAGAGCACCCTAACAAACTGGTCGATTCCCAATTGCCATCGATACGCTAAGTAGAAGAATAACAAACAATGTATGTATGTATGTTCCTCTTATCTTCTCCTTCTTTTCGTGTGGTTAGTGACTAACCTGGTGTCAGAGTTTATATGCTGCCCATGGGCCTCTGACTTACCTTCACATGCTGTTGAGAAATATCTCTCAGTCATTGCTGGATTCCTCACTATGTTTTCCTTCACCGATTTTAAGCATGTGATAACTTTACAATACGCACATGAATCCGTAAAATCAGAGGTGCGTGCCTTGGGTTCGAACTCGAGACCTATGACTAAGCAGTCCGACGGATACACCACCAGGCTATCACTGCACCTCTTATCTAAACGACATAAGCATACTCCAAAACCAAAAATACCTGGCTTCTCGAATGAATAAAGTCGACATAAGTACAGTATTTATTATCATTCATTGCCGGACTCGAGGAAAAGTACGCATTTAAATTATTATAGCAATTAAATAGGATATTCTACGCTAGTTCGAATATTGGTAATGATTAACCGTAACCACAACGTCCAGGTATCCGTTACCGTAAAATGTGATACGTTTAATGTAACCGGTAAATTATCGGATCTTTGATCCGTGCGTGGCTAAGTGGTTTAACGTAATGAACTTATATGAGGTAACTGGTTATCGGTATAACGTTATCATTTACCCGGTAAAGCTAACGACAAAATTCTATTTAGCCAGGTTCCAGCCACCTTGATTCGATATTTTAGAGGGTGTGAAATATTTAAGGTTATTATATTATCGCATAGACACCCTACGGCCTTAGACGGATCCTAAAACGCTATAGGTACATATATTATGGTATCGCGATTGATTATTATACGTATAAGAAACACTGTAAACATAAATATCACACAGGTCTATAGGTTCATTAACCTTTTGACCGCCACAGTCGTGTATAGACGACAAACCAAAATGTGCCCAGCACGCCACGGTCGCGACTGGGTGACAATATTAAAGGATGTATTCGGAGCTTGGCGCTGAGGGCACGCTTTTTAATTTTTGACGTGGCGGTCAAGGTTAACTACTCTAATGTCAAGGATAGCATTATAAGTTCAGCTCTTCATTTGAAATATCTAGAAACAAAAAAGTTTAAACAAGGGCTAAATTGTATCGAGATTAGTTACATCATCAAGCTTGAAATGACTTAAAATGAAATTAAAATAAAATACAGTATATAATCTGAACTTTAATTTATTTTAATTTGAGATCACGATAAACGACACTAAGGTAGAAGTTTCTTTAAATAATACGTTCCAATAATAGATGAGTCGGCATGAGCAAACATCTTATTTATTAGTTTTTAATTACTACCATTTGCGAACGGTTTTGTACTATTGTGCGCCAGTTAAGAGTAAGTTTGTACTGTGCCGTTTACACTTATTTCTTCTGAATAATTGTATTACGGAGCTTCTGTGTTGGGTTAAATGTCTTTGTAATAATTAATGGTCTTGAATTACTGGATAATTGTTCCGTGCTCTGCCAGCCGTTCAAAAAAAACTACCTTTAATATTTTCGTAGACATCACAGGCTCCACTTTGTGATGAGATCAACTCAGCCTATCGCAGTCCACTACTGAACATAGACCTCTCCCAGACTGCGCCACAACCCCCTGTCCTCCACCTGGTGTGACGAGATAACTAACAAAATTGATCACCATTTCCTGTAGTAGGTAGTCTTTCACTGGGGAGAAAATGCGATGATCTGATTTAGAACATAATAGGTCCAAAATATTACTGACGGCAAAAGGACGGTAACGATCTTGTCAAAACAAAGCTTACCCCTAAAAGTGTCTTTGTTTTATAAAATATACAACACCGTTCATTGTAAGTTAATTAGTGCCGAAACAGACTTTTATCCTCCGGGTGACGTAAGATTAGCATAAGTAAATTCGATACTTTCGGCCCAAAATCCTTTTGGGACTCGTTCTAATTCAGATCGCGTCGGAATATTTACAGAATCGTGTTACATTTTTATCCTTTTAGAATTGCAGACGCCTATTTGAATAATTGGCAAATAGAACCCCTTTTTATTTCATTCGAACCCATGGAAAGTGTAAAACACTCATTCGAATTGATTCGAGAGCTGAGTTTCAATAAGTTGGAACCGAGTTTTCGAACAGTCGTTTCTTAACGGCCGATTTAGCGATGCCTTTATTGCAAGCCTAATGAATTGTACTTGTTTTAAAGTTTCTTGTATCACGGTCTGATATCGGATTCAGATTGGAATGAGGGCGCCTCTAATGACGGCGAAGCAAGGAGCCGTTCAGACTTTTTCATTTCGACTTTGGTTTTAATTAAAACCAGCACGTTCATTGGAACTGAGGAGAGGAACGGTAAAGTTGAACTGTAGTATTACTGCTTTTATGGCTTAGCCAGCAAGTACTTGCGGTCACGGTTTATAGGGAACTTACTTTTGAATGTTTCGACTGTAGTACCCAAGTACCTAGCGGACTAGTGGTTTTATTGTTACAAATCGCTTTTCGAGCACTGTTTATAATTTTTATTGGTGCTGAGTTTAACGATAACGAGATGTACTCACATAATAGTTATGAAGAACGTGACGTCATTGAGTTATTGTGTTGCAATTAGTGAGCTCAACTTTTCTTTTCTATGCAGTGTATACACAACTTTTTTTACGTCTTCGATTTATACATAAAAACAGCCAAGTAACGGATTTGTAGACCACGCGCGACGGCTTCCGTATCACTTCAGTTTAAAAAAAATAGTTTCGTGTAGGTTGTTTTTATTATTTGTTATTATGGAACCAATAGAAATACACAATTTGTGAAAATTGTAACTGTCTTCCAATTACGGTTCACGAGGTACAGCCCGGACAGACTGCGGACGCTTATTAATAGGGTTCCGTTTGGCACCCTTCGGGTATGGAACCATAAAAAGACTTCCACTTATTTTCTTTTACTCTCGGATCAGACACATTAATCATATATTCTGTGTATTGCTCAGAAAAGGGCGATTGGTAGCGTTACCTGTCACAGAGGACATAAACTACAGTCCCTACGGGAATATATCGAGCACCACGCTTTCGTCTGACATTCTAATAAATATCCCTAACTTATGTGGGCGATCCATACTTTATTTTTATCGTTATATCTAAGATTATTTGTGGAGCGATATTCAATATTTCTCAGAGTTATTATTAATGATTAAAAGTTATGAATAGCTTGCTATAATTATTTAGTGTAATTAACATTGAATCATCAAGATGGATGGGTGAGAGTAGAATAGAAGGAAGGAAGGCGAGAAGGTGGAGTTTATTTTTCTTTCTGTAGGTATCTAAAGAAGAGGCCAAGGAAACAAAAATAATAACATTGAACTTGCTTAGGAATGGAACGCGTGGCTTATGGCTAAAACCCCGCACACACATAATCACCACTCATCGTGTGGTTCACCAGAAAACTATTAAATATATTTATGTTCATCAATAACAGCGAAAATCTGGGATGATTTATACTTTAAAACAAAACGTCAAACGACTGGCATCGTTTTTCTAATCGAAATGTATTTTTGTTATTGAAGTTAGTGATGCTATTTATTAACTATCGATAATAAGGATGTGCAAGGAATATTTCAAACCCATTTATAGAAAAATAATAATGTTGTAGGTGTACAGCGGATGACTATTCTAGCGCCCGGAAAGAATAGGGTATTAATAGAAGGTCGGAGGAAATAGGCGTAGAAATTTCGCAATTTTGCTTTTATTAATTTTTTTTAAATACTCTGCGCGGAATTCATATTTATAATTGTAACATCGATAATCTCTAAACTTTAAATTACAACCCCATCACTGAATCAAATTGAAATTACACAAAATTTCGAGTGGCCGTTGGTGTTTTTATTTTTAAAATGTTTAGAAACGCCAGGGTTTAGAGTATAGTGCGTATTTACTAGATTTATTAATTAACAGATCTGAAGTGAGTTTCCTTTATTTTGGTCAATCATGTTTATATGGCTTTAGACCTTAATTATCATAGTTATGCTCTTGCCTTTCACTGCGAGTTTTTGGTTCTAATTTTTCTAGTCCACATAAACGAATGGTACTATGTTCCAGTCCTTATGTGTGTGAGTGAATATAAACATAATAATAGTGTACTTCTAAAATAATGTGCTCGTTGCTTCACATAATATAAAGAAAAAAAAAAGAAAAAACAGCGCGAGGCCAAAAAGCTTTCTATCTCACCATAATACATCATCATCATCATCAGCATATAGCAATCCACTGCTGGACATAGGCCTTTCCAGTTGCACGCCATTCTGCTCGATTCTTGGCAACTCTCATCTATCCAGCAAAATGCTACAATATTTAAAAAAAACAAAACCGCAGCGCATCACACATTCAGAATACTAGATTCTAAATGTGTGATGTAATATGCTCAATCAAGCTTAGAAAAAGTTCGGTAACCATCAAGGTTAATTAATCAGAATTTTTAAACATCACATAATAAACCTGGAATTTATGATGATCTTGATGAGGGTATTACAACTGGACACTTTTATTGCCACGTCAGACCCTTTTAGAGACGAACACGATGCTAATAAAGACTTATTTCCAACGGCTTGAGTAATTGAGATCTGAAAATGAAATGGACTTACGTGTTTATTTTGGTTCAACCGCCTACAGATAATATCTTGTGAACGTGTTATGGTGAAGGCATTTTGACTCATATAATGGCGTACAGTTACACTTAGAAACATTCAAAACCGATTTTCTCGTGGAATAACGATAACTTTGTGATAATTGAACCTTTTTCATATTAGTATGGGTCCCCAATTACTATGTCCGTAGCAACATATTATTACAACACATAGAAAAGGGGAAAATTACTTTTTAAAGTTGCTCAGCGTATACATACTGATGCTCGTGACTGTAGTACCAAATGAACTTAATGTTTTTTTTGTTGTAAAATATGCCCATGGAATGTGAGATATGCCTCATTACAGGATTTTCCTTACATTTTACCTAATAATAATATTAAAATAAATAGATAATGCAGGTGTCTGCCATATATGGCTCACTTGGCACAATTAGTTTGCAAAATGTCAGCCTTAACAGAGTCGGAGCAGCGAAGGAGCTCGTGGCTAAGTAATAATAGGCACATAGGTCGATCCATCCAGGTTAAGCTACGATTTACGGGGTTGGCCGTGAATGTGTGACCATCTTTCACACCAAGACTCCTCCGTGCCTCGGAAAACACGTTAAACCTTTAGTTCCGGCTGTCATTTGTGCATCTTTGACAGTTGTTACGGGTCGTCAGAAGCCCGAAAATCTGACAGCCAGTCTAACCAAGGGGTATCCTATACCCAGTTACTGGGTTGTGAAGATCAGACAGATAGTCGCAAGTTAAATACTAGGATGCTAGTATTCAGTTGCATCAGGTTAGACTGGAAGCCGACCACAACATAGTTAAGAAAATGCTCGGCAGATTGATTTTTTTGATAATATATGTGGGACTAAGTTCACTATTTGTTGTTAATTCATAAAATATTTTCAGCTTTATTTTCATACCTTTGTGCAATAAGCACATAATTGTAGCATTAAACTGTTCAATCAGCAAAGCGGTCACTATTTGCTCTAAAACTGTACCAATAAAAGCAATTCTCTCAACTCATTTAACTCATTGTATACAAACGTCACGTTGATTAACTATTGTTCCATGACAAAGGAAAGTTAAGTATAACAAATTCAATCAATGAATATCGGGCTTGGCGACATACATGTGCCCTTTAAGCCTTTGTCGTATAAACTAGCCATTTGTGTCAAGGTCGAAAAAGAATCACCATTAACTTAATTGGCGTAAGGTCTGCCTTATCAGTTTTCCGCACGGCCGTCTGATTAACGATTTACGAAAATAGCTTTTGGTAAGACGATCGGACAATATTTTCAGGGCGAAATATCCGTTTTCAATGACTCCGATAATGGTTATCTGAGATCGATGAGCTTTGTTGATACTTTTCAGGAAAGATTTATAAATCCTCGCTTATTAAGTTAACAGGATAAAGCGTAAATATCTTTCTCTTCAAGGCCATGGAAAATCTCCGTTGATCGTTGACAGGATAACGCGTAGCGCACCGCTACGCGCCTCTACGAGCGACGTAGCGAGATAAGCGTAGACATTCTCGTAGCAAGCTGATGTCGTTTGACACATCTCAGACCTACATCGTCATAGTAAAAAATAAGTACTCTTTTTAACCTGATTTTGAATTTAGAAAAGCGAATGAAGTCTGCCATGTTTAGAAACAAGTATAGCAATGCTGCAGCCATTTGCAGCCGCAATGAAAGAGATAAACCGCAATAAGAGTAAAATAATACGCGAACCCGGGGATTACATGTTTTTGCATTTTTATTCCATTCCGGAATCAGCATGCAAACATTTTTCAATGCCGGGATTTGGTTTATTTATTTCGAGTCTGGTTATCATTGCTATGCCGTAGGAATGCACATTCATACACATAATTGTGATTGAATTTAATTACATTGTGAACAATTGTTTATTATGTTATTGAATCGTAAATTTTATTGTTTAATATGTAATAATAGTAACGTCAAATTGATTACGTAGCAGTATTTATTAATAATCTTCATATGAAAAGGTCAAACGTAACTAAAACCTTCCTCCATAAATAACAGCCTTCACTAAAAATGTCTATAAAAAGAGCCTTAAATGTCAATTCGTCGAAAGCTTACGAAACCAAAGCATTTTCTCTTGAAGAATATTTCCGTACACGCATGGAGGTCTTCAATCAAGAGAGGACACGGCACGTAAGCCGACGAACCGTGAGAAAGGCCTGTGACACATAGACACGATGTATATCGTCCGACATGCAAGCGATACGATATTGCGATAGTTGGACGCTCGGTGCAGCAACCTTGTTATCTATAATATAATATATAAAAATGAATCGCTGAATGTGTTGCTAAGCGCAAATCTCGAGAGCGGCAGAACCGATTCCCTTAATTCTTTTTTTGTTGTGTTTATTATTGTCAGGAGAAGGTTCTTATATAAAAAGAAATAGGTAGGTAGGGTAGGTAGGGTAGGTAGGGTAGGTAGGGTAGGTAGGGTAGGTAGGGTAGGTAGGGTAGGTAGGGTAGGTAGGGTAGGTAGGGTAGGTAGGGTAGGTAGGGTAGGTAGGGTAGGTAGGGTAGGTAGGGTAGGTAGGGTAGGTAGGGTAGGTAGGGTAGGTAGGGTAGGTAGGGTAGGTAGGGTAGGTAGGGTAGGTAGGGTAGGTAGGGTAGGTAGGGTAGGTAGGGTAGGTAGGGTAGGTAGGGTAGGTAGGGTAGGTAGGATAGGTAGGGTAGGTAGGGTAGGTAGGGTAGGTAGGGTAGGTAGGGTAGGTAGGGTAGGTAGGTAGGTAGGGTAGGTAGGGTAGGTAGGTAAGTACCAGGACAACGTCTGTCGGGACAGCAAGTTTATATAATAAAGGTAGATCAGAATAACACGACGGCATTTTAATATGTTACTTTGAATAACTGCATACTCTCTCAAACTTACTTTCAATCAAGAGAGAGAGGACACGGCTCATAAGGCAGTGACACAGGCGCGATTATAGTCCGGCTTACGCGCGATATTTTTCTTCTTCATGTCGCTGGTACGACTGGGATATTGTTGGCCCAAAACTTTGCCATACATACACGCAATACGATATTGCGATAGTTGGACATGCGGTTAGTGGGTATTATTGAGATAATCATAGTCATTAGCCTTCATTGATCTGATATGAATATAACAGGCACTAGTAATTTAATGCACCATTTTGAACGGAGAAAGGTCTCTAAGTTAGGAGTTCCCTGACTTAAAAACAGGTTAAAGATGACCTGGTTGTTTTAGAAAGAATACTTTTACTTGTGCTAAACATGACGCAAAAACAGAACATAGACACAAAAAAAATAAAAGAAGGTTGGGGGAAACATGCGTCACATCCACGCGAATTACAAACGCAAGTTAAAATCAAGATACATAATATAGGTAAGTCTCAAATAAGTAAATGTTTGCTTTATTAAAACGGTCAATTTCATCAGATAAAAGCCTAATTACAGTACCAAACTACAATGTTAAATCACTACTACATTCGTTAAAGCACTACGTAGAACAAAATTGTCCTAAAACTAACTTTAATAATTAGAACCCTAATTTGCGACGCCTGTAAAAGGCCGCTAAGTGAAAACTGCCTACTGTGATAATTTAAGACCTGTTTCGCACACTTTATTGTTGCTATTTATAAGCTCAAGTTGACCCTCGACGAGATAAATGCCTCCCCTTTTTTTTTTTTTTTTTTTAAGGCTGGGAAATCATCCAATGACTGCTCCCGCTCTGGGTGGAGCGGAAGGGAGTGTCAGACTCTTCCTGACTAAAACCCATTCATGTTCCTTCCGTAGCCCTTTATGTTCCGGGGTAGCGGTAACCCTTTCGGACAATCCCGCTTACCCGGCAGGCTTGGCCCTGAGGGGCCCCTTCATATGCTGACATCTCTTTGAGGCGCGCGTGGAACATATACGCGCCGTCCGGCACGGGTCTAAATGCCTCCCCTGCTGTCTTTTTACTTCTATTATCTAGAATTCTGGAGCAACTAAAAACTTGTGAAGTATATTATGTACCTATTCGGTTTGCAAAACCTTAACCATACCATAGTTATAGTTTCGCCTGTTGGGACATAGGCCTCCGCTATGTGCGGGTTGGTAGATGTCACATGTCTTCGAAGTTTTGGTGCCAGGAGATGCCGATTTCCTAACGATATTTTCTTTTACCGTTTTGAGAGCAATCGTTATTAAATAATTGTATCAAAGTAAAACGCCTACCTGGGTTTTTAACCTACGACCTACAACTCGTAACTCCTTTATATACTTACCTAAAGGTAGGTTATTTTTGGAATAGTTAAAATCTGTCCAAGTCGATCGAATGCAATTGAAACACCTTTTAGTTTTTTCCTTGGTTGCCCTACTGCAGGCCAACGTCTTCTTTACTGCTTTCGATACACCTAGTGATTACAAAAAAAAAAACAGTAGTTTATAAGGTATGCCAAAGTTACAAAGCACAAGCCCATGACGACTAAATTATGCCCAGTTAGCCACGACCAAATCTGGCCCACTATCTTGGCCGAGAAGCGTGCCAGCAGGCTACTTTCTCCCATGCCAACCGCATTTTACTGGTATACAGCTTCTTTTCAAAGTATGAGGCCTTTTGTTTCGCTCTGGCATTGTACTATACAGCAATGAAAGCTAACAACAGTATAAAAATCGCAAAAAAAGCGCGTCGCATCTATGTGTAGTGTACCTAACCTAACGCCAATGACAAAGACTAACATAGAATTTGAGGAGGGTTGTTCTAATGGACATTTTTGTAAACGAAAACCATCCTAATGATTTTGTTTTAGCACAATCTCAGTACGAAGCTAATAAAGCCCAGACGATAAAATAAAAGAACAGATTAACTACGTCAGAACAAAGGTCCTAATGAATGTTTATTCAATGCTTTTAATACTTACTTAACTCGTGAAATGAACAGTTTGGAACGTTCCATTATGGGGAATGAAACACGATTTTTTGGTTTAATTAACTTCATTTAATTCAAAAAGAAACAGTAAACCTTTAAATTATGATGTTATTAATTTTGAATGTCTTTCAATACGAACAATTAATATTCTTTTAAGTTTATACTGTTTTTGATTATTTCAACGTTTGAACAGTTGAATCAGACAAAACTTTGAAATCTAAAACAGCAATTCAATTATGAGAAGCAAACTGCAGTGCAGTGTTGTGGCTATAGCGAGCAGCCGGGGGAAGTTAATTAAGTCTCTGAATAGAAATTGATTAACAAGAAAACCTGACAAAAACAACCAATACAATTTAAATTCAAAGGGCAACGTGTCTGATTGAAAAGCCTACCTTACAGACATGCAATACAAGTTTAAGTACGGTGCCGAGGGAACGTTGGGGTGGTGGGAAAACCGACCCTCATCTTCACCATAAAAACCATTCAAATTCTGTATATATGATGTTAGGTTACGTCCATTACTGGCTTCTCACTTTTATGCAAGTCAGTCTGTAGTAGTTAACGGTCAATGTAACAGACAGGAGGATGAAACACGAGGGGTTGGTTGAAAGCCTATGGTAAATGAAGTTCGCGAACGGGCGCGTAGTCAGTTGGGTTCCAGCCTTGAGCGAAGGAGCACGCGTCTCGTTTGCGTCGAAATACGTTCGTTACGGGAAAGAACAAAGTTTTGTGACTGAAAATTAAAGTTCGGTTTATTTTGAGTTCGCAATCAAACTGGGAAGAGTTTGTTTGAAATTCGCATTTGGAAGTGCGTGTAAATAAAGGTTTGTAGGTTCATTTTGGATTTGCATACGTTACGTAGGAAGGGTTTTTGTTTTGTTTGGAATTAAACCTCTGTGCAGTACTTAATTAATGGAAGCCCTAAAAATACAGAAAACATTAATTCAGTATAGAAGTTTGTTATATAATACTTCAAGTGGAAATAAGATAAAGTTATACAAACATTTGACTAAAAAAAAACGATAACGATTGATAAAGCCATTTCCCTGTCCTACAGTCAAGCAAAAATACAGGTCTGCTCATGTCCAGTTATTTTGGTAGCAAGATTTGAAAACAAATAAACCTACCTACCTTCTCAAATATTGTGATTGTTCCTTATTTTTGATTCATGCATGGTAAATTAATAAGGAAAATGATTTCATATTTTGAGACTGTGGTATCTTCTTAAGTGTTCAAATATTTAGCCAAAGTATCTGTTAAACAAAGTAGTAACGTTTATTTTTGTAGGTACTACCGTATATGCTAGCGTTTTATGTTGTAGCTTATGTTCGCTTTAGTATATATCTGTGTGCGGCACTGTGTGAGACTGTACAGTGTACGGCACAAACCTTTGTTTCGGTGGACTCACTCAAGTAAACATAAATTTACAATATGTGCGACAACACGTACAGCTTTGCCGGAGGAACCGTATCTGCAGCTAAGAAATGTTTGTGAACAAATGTGTTGAACACAATTTTAGTGGAATCGCACCTATACGAGTACGTAATGATGGCACGGGACAATGTTATGCCATCAACTAACCACTAGTATTACTATCGTTTGTAGAGATGTTTGTTTCTTTGTCAGGCAGTCATAACTTCCGGCTAAATGGATTAGTATGGAAGAGATACACAGAGTTAGATGACAGTGTCATTAATGCAACCACGAGTAATAAATGATATACTTTTATCTAAGTAGATACATAAAGCTTATGAATATAGATTTCTCTTGAATGAGAGTGAATTTTCTTTTTTATACAAATAATGTCAAATTGTTGCGGCTTGAAAAAGTGTGATTTATTACTTTTGCGTTCAAACCTTCAATCAAGGTAATAAAATAGTCATAACATCCAACCTTTGCGGTGAAGGCAAGTTAAGAGTGGAGGTGTATACTTCCTAATAGTAGGTACACACACATTTAACTATATAAGTCTGTAAAGCAGAGTAAGTACCCAGATGCTGCAGGGGCAGCAACTAAGAAGTCAAAGTCTACGTCTAATCATTTATTTCAAATAATAATAATAATAGGCACAAGAAAGGCACTTTTGAATTAAGAGAATATACTACTAGATACTCTTGTTCTGTGCTGAAAATTTCCTTACTGGGTGTTCTTAATCTGGGGATCCCAGGACATTATACTCAATTTCCTTACTGGGTGTTCTTAATCTAGGGGATCCCAGGACATTATACTCAATTTCCTTACTGGGTGTTCTTAATCTGGGGATCCCAGGATATTATACTCAATTTCCTTACTGGGTGTTCTTAACCTGGGGATCCCAGGATATTATACTCAATTTCCTTACTGGTTTTTCTTAATCTGGGGATCCCAAGATTTAAAACAGCCAGTAAGGAAATTGAGTATAATGTCCTGGGATCCCCAGATTAAGAAAAACCAGTAAGGAAATTGAGTTAAGAGAATATACTACTAGTTACTCTTGTGTTCTGTTCTGAAAATTTCCTTACTGGGTTTTCTTAATCTGGGGATCTCAGGACATTATACTCAATTTCCTTACTGGTTTTTCTTAATCTGGGGATCCCAAGACATTATACTCAGCAGTAGCATTCACAACCACTGAATCAACGAGGTAGTACTACTGGCCAGTAATACAAATACATTTATCTAAATTCTACTAACTACTAATATTAGAAATGTGAAAGTTTGTGAAGATATTCAGATGTTTGGATGTTTGTTAGTCAATCACGCTAGAACGGCTGAACGGGTCTGGATGAAATTTGGTACATATGTAGTTTATAACCTGGATTAACACGTAGGATACTTGTTATCCCGGTAATAATATCCCAGTGGGATAATTCCGGTATCCACGTGGGCAAAACCGCTAGCAAAAGCACGTGTTATTTAAATCGAGTACAGAATTTTGTTCACATATAGATTATGCCTTAATGCTCATTACCCGGACTACGGAAGTATTTATCCTTTCAATAAATCGTTGTGATAATGTTCGCTGATAAGGGTATAATTTAACTTTATCGTTCGGCCCGATTGTTGTTAAAAACAATGTTGGAATGTTTTCCCTTAAGTACCTAGTTAGTTTATGTTTTGAGTTAGTTCAATTGTTGTGTACATAAATAGTTTACGTTATAAATTTTAAGTAGCTGTGTAGTGCGTACTTATAAGTTTCGGTATTTTGTCGTTCGCTTTCGTGTTAATTTAGACTATAAATCAGTATATAAAGGAAACCGTGACTGACCGATCTATTAACACACAGCTCATACCATTTAACGCTTTGGGATGGAATTTGGCACACAGAAAATTTAACCCCTAAAGGGGTGTAACAGGGGTTCAATATTTGTATGGAGAAATCATTTATGACGTCCAAACAAACGAAGTCGCTGGTAGAACCTAGTAGTCTATAAAGGATTTTCAACAAAGAGATTTTAAATACGTGTCTGTTTTTTATTTCCGATTCCAAAAAGTGATTTCAAACTATGGCATCCATTAGCGACTGCAAAAAAAGATATTATAAAAGAAAGAAGTAAATGTTTATTCTGCACAAATAGGACGCTCATTATCAAATTAATATAATATAGCACAAAGTAGCCAAAAAAACAACATAGTGGAAAAAAAAAAATATAGTCATAACATACATAAGTCTTGGCATGCAGAAACTCCCAAACCATTATAATGATAATTATTTTACCTAATATTCCGACCAGTGCAAGTATCAACTATTAATAATAGCAAATGTTTTTTTGTATGCCTTTCTTTTTAAACTACCTTTTGCCCGAGGGCTCGCTCGAGTCCAAGTTCATTTTGTTTCATACAAACTTCCATCCCCTATTTGAGCCCTTTACGGAGAGAGTTTCCTAAAATCTTTAGCATAATCTACCTCTGAGCAAATATCATCTTCGTTAGTCAAGTAGTTTTTGAAATTTCATGATAAATCAGTGAGTGAATGTATGAATGAGTGTACTTTCGGGTCACTAATTCATTCTTTTATACAAGGCATATAATTACATAGATAGCTCAAGTACTGCATCAATCAAGCAACCAATTTCTATTTAAACTCGCTTAAACACCACATTTCCTACCTTTTTTTCCTAAGTCACAAACAAGTCTAGACATTTGAGTTTCGTCTAGACGCCTCTTTGCTAGCAGTTTACCCACATGCCGTAATCCAGAACTAATGACCGTTTACATTTTAGCACGAACTTTTTACTTGACGTACTGACTAATGCGGCTTTTTATACGAGTTTAAAAGAAGTGGCAACGTTTTTCAAACTACGGTGCAACTTATCGTTTTACACTTTTTTAATTAGGATACAGTTTACCGCACATCAATGGTGACACTTGATCTGCTACAATCGCCATTACTGCTGATTTCTTCTCTAATGATGTAAATATTATAATAAACATATTTATTCAGAATTAAAATTGGTAAAACATTAACATTAAAATCTTTCTTTGCCATTATTGCCGCTTATTTTTTCCTTTTTCTATATTTCATTTTCTGTCCGTGTATTTGAGTGTAGATATCAATTTATGAAAATTAGCAGAGGATAATAATATTTAAAAGTCTTTTTTCTTGAACCACTGTTGTTTGGGAACACTGTTGATTAATTGATTATGAAGGTAATCTTGCAATTAACATTAAACTTTGCTTATCACAGTTGCACCTTTCTTGTGGCACGTAATGATCGAAAAAAGCACTATTTTCGAACTTTCAATAAATTGTGTAGCGCGACAAATTAACGTCAAAACCACAAGATAGAAAAAAAAGTAACACAAAAATCTCACGATTTATTTTTAATTCAATAAATACCCAAATAAGTCGTCCAGAATATTTCAACAGGAGACAGACAGCGAAAAAATCTAAATATGCAAATAATTAAGGTAGCAGGTGTAGATAATAACATCGTATATTAGACGAAACGTATTTTAATAAGAGCTGAGAGAAAAAAGCCTTGAACAAATTAAAAAGTCACCACATCGTTCAACTTTCCCCCGGGCACAGGAGAATTCCATAAATTTCATTTTTGCGGGCAATGTCGTCGAGGAACCTGCAAATATAAGTTATATTTTTTCTTGAAAATTTCGAACATGCTAGGATTAGAATGGTTTCTTCGTATCGCACAATTTGACTACTAGAATTCTGTTTATTTCGGTCTTTCGACTTTCAAAAGCACTTATATTTCCACTAGCTTTTACGAGCGGATTCACCTTTGTAGATGTCGGAAAAATTATTCCACGGGAATTTTCTATCGGGTTAAAAGCTACCCAGTGTGTAAATTATTCATAGAAATCCGTTTAACCATTTCTACAAGAGAGTAACAAACATCCAAACGTTATTATTAACGTTCACATTTATAATACACTAGCTTCTGCCCGCGGCTTCGCCCGCAAAATATGTCGACAAATTATACACATAAACCTTCCTCTTGAATCACTTTATCTATTAAAAAAAACCGCATCAAAATCCGTAGCGTAGTTTTAAAGATATAAGCATACATAGGGATATAGGGACAGAGAAAGCGACTTTGTTTTATACTATGTAGTGATTTAAATAATCATGAGTAGAAATAATTATGAGTAGAAAGTAAAAATGCCATCTAATGTATCCTAAAATAGAATACATACTGACATATGGCAAATAATTGATTTTACTGTGTTGTGTTTCGTAATGTTAATTACTTCTCATACCGTAAATGTATAGAATCAAGTTCTTCCAACTGAACAGGCAGCTGTGCTGCTGGGAAGTTTGTTGCGCCAATTCTTCTTCCCAGCTAAAACACTAGGAAGTGGTGAAGGGTGGGTGTTTTGGGGGACTGTCTTACGTAATTTTGATCTTCAAAAAGAGCTGATTTTCAGCCTAGTTTGAATTAATGTCTTTTGATTAGTGATTAGTAGTTGCATAGTACCTAATCATTTTATAACGCGATTATGGGTTATGTAGGAGGCGCAGGCTGTTTTTCGTTTTCAATTTCTATTTGACTACACGTATTCTTTTGCAGGTCGGGCAAAAGTGTTGTTGTTTTTATCAGTAGCAACCCAGAATCTGGAATTGTGCCCGGTTGATGGCAATAGGCTTGCCCTCTATAAACTGGGTCTTAAACGTAACCGTCGAAATAAGGGTGTAGTTGCTATACACATCTGCCTAATCCTTCGGCGAAACATGGCATGATGTAATGTTATTTGTTTGAGCTACTTTTCCAAACAAGTTGGAGTGACTACCAGTAATTTTTCTTTTTCGTGTGGTTATTGTCTAACCTGGTGTCAGAGTTTTTATGCTGCCCATGGGCCTCTGATTAAGCTTCACATGCTGTTGAGAAATATCTCTCAGGCATGGCGGTTTCTTCACGATGTTCTCCTTCACCGAATTTCAGACAAACGATAATTATACAATACGCACATGAATCCTAAAAGGCAGAGGTGCGTGTCTTGGTTATGAACTCGGGACCTATGACTTGGCAGTTCAACGGTCACACCACTAGACTATCACCGATAACAATTCGCCACCAGTAATTATAAATGTATTTATTCTGTAACGCTGCTCTACAAATCCCAGTTTGCTAATTAATAAACTCTGCTATAGATTTGATCTCAATACTCTTTTTGCCAAGTTCATTGTTATCTTTTCTCACATTTCTCGATAACACCGGTTTAAAAACAAAAATTTTCATAACTCTGTTTAGAACTGGCAAATTGGGCTTGTAATAGCATACTACTAACTAACCCTTCAGGAAATACTAACTCTATATTATTTGTATTTTCGTTACAAATAGATACATTTTGGTAGGAATGTTGGGTTTTATCAATTCCGCGTAGGTTCTTGTTACTTATTATGTGCCTTCATTTCGCTCAGAACAAAACCCGTGAAAATATTATTAAGAAAGGAGTCTAGTTTGATAAGGGTTGACGTGAAACGACTTGATCAAAACTAAGGATAGAATCCAGCAGTGGATTCTCTTAGAAAAGGGGAAGTTCAATGTGCTTGCCAAAAATGTTTAGTAAAAAACATTTTGAATATAAAAGCATTTTTGTGTGTTCACTTTAATGATGTCGTGTGAAGAGGGGTTCGTGGCTAAATAATTTCAGTCACACGGGACGAACTTGCCGCGGTCAGATCGTGGACAATTATCAGTCTCTTAATGTCGAATCCCTTGATTTCGTCTTCGGAGTCCTCGGAAAGCACGTTAAGGCAGGAGCCAGGAGGCTGTCCTTCGTAGATCTTTGACCGTCGTTACGGGTAGTCAAAAGCTCAAGTTTGACCATCGGTCAATCGTACCAGGACGTATAATGTTACCCAAAAACTAGACTGTGGAGGTCAGATAGACAGCCACTCGATGTAAAATACTGGTATTCATCTACATCCGGTTAGACTGCAAGCCAATCTCAACATAGTTGGGAAAAGTATAATCAAATTTATAAGTTTTTCACTTTAGCAATGCACAGTCAGTAAATTTTTTTGTTAAACAAATTGACTACACACTCAAATTGTCCATGACAACTGAAAGTTTTTGACAACTGTATGGAATGACTCTACGGCAAAAAAACGTAGGGTGTCCATATAAACATTTATTTTAAGGTGATCTAAATAAACAACTTTCCCATCTTTCTTTAGAGCATAATTATTTCCTAACCCCTTTGACATAAACACCCGAACTCATTCTGTTATATGAGCTATCACGTCGCTCGCACATGTTTGAGAAAGGTTCAGGGCATAAAATGATGCCCTTCCTCTTGACCTAATCTCTAAGTCCCTGTTTACGACACACATACAAATTAAGAGACAACCTTGCCTTCTGTGCTATAAATAACCAAGTTCCCTTAAAATATATAATTTTATACATCCTACGTAATTATCAACGTGTTTACACTTTACGCTTTATGTAGTAAATCTACCGATTTTCTCAATAGAATTACCTATGCCTTAAAAACTGTTTTGTTCTACACTATACCCGGTTTGAGAATCCCGCGAACCACATTAAAGGAATCTCGTAAATTAAAGTTCACAATTTCAAATTCTGAATTCAAAAACCGGATCTTAGTATAGAAACATGGTGCCTATACATCTGTCTGTCGATAAGTACACGATACACAGCAATTACTCTTTAGTCCTTCTTTCTTTTTCGTGTGGTTAGTGACTAACTTGGTGACGAAGTTTTTATGCTGCCCAAGGGCCTCTGACAACTTCACATGCTGTTGAGAAAATTTCTCAGCATGTGAGATATTTAATATCTCTCTGGTATTCCGGTTTCCTCACGATATTTTCCTTTACCGTTATTGAAACAAGTGATAATTACACAATACGCAAATGAATCTGAAAAGTCAGAGGCCAATAGGCAGCATAAAAAATCTGACGCCAGGTTAGTCAGTAACCACACGAAACGAAAGAAAGATCTGAAAAGTCAGAGGTTCGAACTCAGGACTTAAAACTTGACAGTCCGACGGTTACACCACTAGGCTATCACTGGTATTAAATGGCACTTTTTCGTTGAAAATTGGTCGCTCACAAAAGCATAACTCGGCCTAACTCTTTGGGGATACGGGGCAACATTTTAACTACATGCATTTCGCTGCGGAGCTGACAAAAAGTCTGCACATACTTTCCAAATTTGCCCGCCAAAATCTCGGTATGCTTTTGCGCAAAACGCAACTGAAAGTTTGCAAACATCCAGCCGAAAGTTGCGCGCAGTTTATAACAATATATTTGTGCTTAACATTTTTAAAGCAGCAAATGCAAAGGCAAAATTTAAATTTATTTTTTCTTTGTACATACATACATTTTTCACTTCTTCTAAGCCTAGCCTAACCTAGGCAGATAAACATCTGATAAACTCAAATCGAACCCAACCAGGCCCTGCTTCATACGGTTCTTACTGCTTGACAAAACGTCGAGATTTCTTTGATTTGTTTAAATTTAATCGTTCCAGAAAAATATTGTGAAAACCGCATACAAATCCATTGTGTAGATTTGAATAACTGAGCGCTTACATAGACAGACGCAAACAGTGTAAATTTCGGATATTAAAAATTGTGTAAACATAATTTGCCGCTCATTGAGCTCTAAGTTAGTTTGTATTGTTTCAGGTCTGAGGACATCACTAGAAGGCTGATGTATAGGCATATAATGGAATATACAACCTTGCTCTTTATCTTCATAGTTTGCATCGGTAAGTTTCAGTAATATCAATAAATACTTTAATGTATGTATAATGAATTATTTTTCTGAACCTTGATCAACTTTTTATAACATAAGATACCTTTATTCTTTGTTATCCAAATTAGGCGAAATGTATAGGTAATGAGGCAGTATTTCAAATAATTCTTCTATACAAGTTACCCAGAATCACAATCATGCGAACCTACTCAATAACTCCCAGATTGATTATTTACTACAACACTGAAATACAAAGAAACGGGAAAATCAGAAAATATATCTGTACTGCCGGGCAAAACATCAATCGAAATTTCTATCAATACAATAAAAACGAGATCATTCCGATCCAACCTTTGAGAGGATTCTATTCATCCCGAAATTACTATCGGAGTAGAAATATACCTTTAATTTATTTCCCACAGATCAAGGTGATGGACATTGGAAAGAAAAGGACAAAGAAAAGCTTCGACATGATATTGAATTGTACAAAACGATGGCAGGTAAGAATTTTAGTGAAATAATTCGATATCAATAAGGTTGAGTTTTGTTTAACACGATTGAGGGTAGCTCCCACGGTGGCCTGATGATAATTATCATTGTGACGAGTGTTCCTTCTAGGCAGCAGTCCCGATACTTTAAACTGGATGACTGTCTTCATGACACAATCTCGTCATAAATAATCGTAAGCTTTATCGCAATTTCGTCAAAATTGAAATTAGTGTCGAAACAGTTACTCAAACTCCGAAATTGTAAATAGCGATACGGCAATGCACGTAGTGAGTGACTTGCGTGAACTCAACACGTGAATTTATAACCTAACGTTAAGCAGCACTGCAGTGTTTTAGCAAATAGCAATTACTACACATAACTATTCTAGTTTAGAAAAGCAACTATAGGTTGAAACCATATTTGCATATAAATTGTTATCCTTGCACCATATTTTCTTTGTGCCACGACGTGATTCACTTTTAAATATTTCTTTATTAACCTTTAGAGAGAGTCATTTGTTAGATAGAAAATGTTTACTTTATTTAAAAACATCCAGTCTAAAGTAAACTGCCATCGTCATCTTTCGCTTCAATTCGTTAAAAGTCCGTTTTATTCACAGCAAGAGCATCAAGAAAACAAAACTGTTTACAAACGATGTCATGAAAATTTGTTCCTTTTAAAACTTCTCCCCTTTCCCTAACAATTGCTTGCAAAAAGTGTGTCTGACATATTTCAATTTCCTTTGCAGAAAAAATTGAGCGCGAGATAGAAAGCTTTTACGATGAATATCCAGAGGAGCGATACAAGGGAGATAATGTTGATAGAATACACAACAAATATGTAACAAATATACTGGATCGTAAAAAAGAAACGGATACTGATGAACACACCGATAAAGTAGAGAAGAATTTTTTATACGTCAATACTAGTGATATGACTAATGAAATGCTTTCGAAACATTCGATCAATGAACACAATACTATTAATAAATATGAAGCCTTAAACAAAAAGCCTAATAAACCTAGTACAATAAATTCACCATGGCCTAAATTTGAAGACATCCTTTTAGCTATGGGCAGAAAATACGACTGGAAGAACGACCGATGGATAAAAGTCAAAGGAAAATTAAAGATAGCTGACACAAACGAAGATATGAATGGAAGAGGAGATAATAATAGTATTGAATATCATGAGAAACATAAATTCAGTTATAGAATCGTTAAACTAAATAAAAGTAAAAGTAGAAGAAACGTGGTGGTCGCGGTGTCAGCTGTGAGATAGTGCGTAATCGAACAGTAAATTAAGCCAATGAACTGTAAAGGGACATATTTTTTGTAGCTAAAATCGGGACCAACAAGGGTGGCGCCGGCATTCGATCGTTTTATGAAGACAACTAGGCTATAACGTTGCGTCGATGTGTAAGCCCCAGTAATGACTGCAGCTGAATGAACATTTAATTGTGCTAATAGATATATAGGCGCTTCATTGTTTATGCCTATGTCCGAAATTGTATAGTCTTTGCCAATAGAAATCTTAACAAGTACGCATGTTATTAACTCTCCGAAATTGTTGTCTGTTATCGCATAAGTAGTGCTCTCAATAGTTTCTGTTTTCGCCATATAAAAAGCTAGACGTGTAATTTTGAACTGGTTAAGTTAACTTTACGAGTATCAGAAATCTCAATATATGAGCAAACGTTAAAAATAAACTTCTCCATTAAAACTTTTGTTTTATTCTCTAACTTTACAAACTATTTAGGGAAGTGTTTTTGGAAGTTTTCTTTAAGTGCTCCCTCGTGAGCTATCTCTAAAGATTTCACCGTTCATTAAGTTTGTTGAATAGGTTAAAAGGTTCTGTATATTGTTTCAAACGAATAAAATATTTAATAAAAGGAAATTCACAATCAAACACAAACTTCTTATAACACATAACTTATTATGACGAACATTATAATTATTCTGGTCTCACCGACAAATCGTATTTTTTAAGAGCTCTTCTTTTTAGTATACCGCACTGGAAGCGTGAGGGTTCGTAGAGAAGCTCTGTCATTTTTCATCCCTCAGAGCAGGTCGGCAACACTATGAACAATTTTCTAGATAATTTGTCGGAAGCATATTGTGTTTTCCCACGTCGACATATGCATACGAGATATGACTGCCATTTGTTACAAGGGAAGTAAAAACTTCACGAAAATAAAGTGCCTCATTCTTTTCCTGCTTCAAAAAGGGAAACTCATAAAAAGTAAGGCACGTGCTATACTTTACGATTAATGACTTTACTTAGTAACAATGATAGCTTACGTAATGTAAATACACCCTCAATATGGCTGTTTGTAAATATAACAGTGTTTAATCCTCATTTACATAGTAAATCTTAAATTCAAATTTTATACTAAGGTGGTCGGGACGGAACATTACGTCGCCACCGCGCCGTGCCATTTTGCAAAGTGTGCTTACAGATGATAAATTATCATTATGCCTAACTGACATCATGATCGATTGAGTCGTTAAGCTAAGGTTGACGATGTTTTGTTTGAGTTTTAACATAGAAAACAGATTTCATTTGTTAAAATTCAGTGATGAGCCTACGAAAGGACAAGGACGCCATTACGTTTAAAAAATCAAATTAGAGAAATGTGCAGGAAAATAAAGTAACGGATTAAAATTAATTAAAGCTCTCACGACTGTCACAATGCAATTTTAAAAGAGAATAAATTCGCATACTTTTTGTCATTCGTCCTTGAGTTAGAGTGGACAAACAATTTTAATTAATTCAATAACAAAGAAATGCCGTTTCCTTTGTTTTGCTTTTCTGGCAACATCTTATCTGCGATTTTTCATCTTCATTTTTTGGGTGACCTAAAATATTCGCTTAGCTTGTAGGTAAGTTGTTTCACAAAGTTGCTATATAATCTCCTGCATAGAATTTCGGGGCTGAAAGGTTTTTTGCATTGAAGGTGTAAAAATTCAAATAAAGAACACCCAACATGAATTTAATTTATTTTTGTGTTGTTGTTTTTTTTTAATTGTTAAACACTCTTGCTTTTCAAAGTTACTTAACATATTGGCAGAATAATTTATTGACATCGGCATTAAAGAACTGCCATTTTTAATACTAGAATAGAATAAAACCTGCGCACAATAAGTGGTTTCACCCATAGACATAGAGAACTATGGTTGCACCAAACGGGAGTCATGCTCCACGGGTGAGGCAAATGCGATGGCGAGGCGATGTACGAACGTGAATAATTAGTGAAATAACGTGAACATTATGGGGTGTGTACGTGTTATCAGTTAACCATGATTTACAGGAAAAAATATATAACGCAAGATCATGCCTTGTTTGCCGAAGGGCTGTTCAGAGGTGTACATAATTATAGTAAACTCACATATAGCCAGTTAGTTGGAAGTTGTTTAATTTCCATATAGCAGGGGGCGAGTCTATAGCCATTAACTGGGCACAAAACCAGATTCGGAGCTGCTACTGAGAAACTCCACACAAAAAAAGCTTGATAAGATACGGTAGGTTTAGAGATCAAAATGATTTGAAACAAAACGTCATGGTTACAAGTATATATACTGAAATACATGAATCGGATGAAGATTGCTGTCCTCTGCGTGGTTATGTGACAAACTCAAGGATTATAAGTTAAGCAATAACCTTTTTTGGGCGCAAATGAGTAGTTATGTATTCACTTATTTACCTTAGAATTGTGATAAGTGTTTAAAAAGCTATTAAGTAAATTATTCAATCAATTTTTACACATTGAACAGTCTTAAAGATATAGCAATCGAAACACAATGCCAAATTAGTTATCAGTATTTTTGGTAAAAAACTAAATTGCATTTAAGAAAATCTTAAGACAGTGATGAAGTCTTCAATTAGAATTTGTAAATACTACGATAAAATACCCTCTTCGAAAGCAATGTTTAATTTTTGAGCTGAAAAATATGGTGGTAAAAATATTCCCTTTGCCATGCCATATAAAACTTTACGGTCATAAGGAGACCTATGTTATGTATTTGGGTTGATATGAGTAACCAAACATGCATATTTCATTTTTCCCATCACGGTTAATTGACCAGTGTCATTTGTTCCGTAAAATCCCTTATAAATAGGTATAATACCATCCTCCTAGTAACATAAATATTACTGAAAGATTATAAACGAGATCTTATCTATTGGCTTCCGTGGTTATTGCGTGGGGCATCAGCATTATTATCGTAATAGTCGGGTGAAAGAAATACTCATTATATTCACTTTCCTGTGTAGTTATTATCTTTGTTGTGAATAACATTGGTGTCGGGTCATTATTATTTGGTTCTGTTTTCCTGTTGACCTTTCTAATACTAAATATAGAATACTTTTAGTAAGGTTAAATTACATTAATAACACAATTTTTTTTTCGTAAGTGGTTTGGTGATTACTGAAATTGCGTTTCTATTTCTAGGTCCTATAAATAAATAATAATAAGTTTATTGTACAAAGACAAATGCACATAGTTAGTTACACACTGAAACGTTATTGGTCAGCAGATCAGGTTGAACAGCTGGCTCCTGGACGAAATAAAAAGACACTTGTATCAATCAGCCTATAAGCCTCTTCCCAATGATGTTGGGGTCGGCTGCCAGTCTAATGGGATGCAGCTGAATACCAGTATCTCAGTATTCTACATAGAGCAACTGGCTATCTGGCTGTCTGTCGGATTTTCGGGCTTGTGACGACCGGTAGCGACAGTCAAGATGCACAAATGAACAGACGGGACCAACGGCTTCACGTGCTTTCCGAGGCACGGAGGAGGCTACCGAGCCGAGGTTGGTCCTTGGATGGGTGACCATACTTAAGTACCGACTTAAGAATGGTCACCCATCCATGGACCAACTCTGGCAACTGTAGCTTAACCTGATGGATCGACCAGTGCGGCTGCTATTATTTAGCCAGATTCAAGAAGATATACTTAAATACTTATTACGGTTAAATTTTTAATTTTTTCACATTAGCAATTCTGCAACCTTTCGAGTTAGGTACCGACATCTGAAATGGTCGTTAATTTCAGCCAGCTGGACGAATACTGGCTTTCCTGGATGCAATTGCCGCTATTTAACTCTTCCATTTCCTCTATTCGCTTACAAATTAATACCTATCTAAGTTACCTTTCTTGCCGAAAAACATTAGAAGAGGATTCGGTATAATGAGCACCGTCTCTGAAAATATCTATTTAAACACAATTTCTTGTCTAAACCTTCTCTGTCACCGTTTCCTTCCCGTCCAATTTCATACGTCTTACTCCAAAAGCCTTTGCAATGATTTGTAATTATTCGTGCCGGACAAACATCCCGTGCAAAGAAGGCTCTCGGAAAGGTCGAAGGGCCCTTAGCTTGACGGTCGTACGACTGATCTCTCCGCAAACTCTACCACCTTCAGTAAACAACACTATTTGCTCTATCTCGCCCGCTGGGACCCAAATAAACACCAAAATTCTCATCACTGAGGCGGTAAACTGTGAGAAAAAAAAACAAGTTTGAATAGCTTCTTTTGAAAGATTTATGAAATACTAATTGGGTACAAAAAGGGTGAATTTTGAAAGGGGCTGTCCTTTTTTCGATATTAAACTTGTACGAATTCTGATCGCATTATGAAAGGCGACTCGGGAAATGGGGTTTTCTGATACCTGGTCCCGACAAACGTGGTTCTATTGTGTCCCTATTGTACGTTTTATCGGCCTGAGTTTAGGTAGTTTACAGAAAAGGGTGTAGGCATCTGCTGGTTTAAAAAAATTTTGGAAAAAAAAAAGAAAGTGGCAATATTTACGATTCTACGGTCACAGAAAAATCAAGAATGTCGTAACATCCATACATCAATTTCTTATAGTTATTTATTATTTACGGGCTCACTTAAGACCTAGCAATTTATCAAGAGCATGTGTTGCGGGTATACATAACAAAAATCACAGATTAGGTCTTCACAAAAACAAAAAAAAATGACGAACGTGATCTCGTTGAAATACGTGACTGGAATGGTGCAAAGCAAAAATGCGAGTTTTATGATTTTTATACGAGTACGAACACTTTTTCCTACTACCGAATGGGCCTGCACACAGCGTAGTAAAGTGATTTTCATTTTGAAGTGAAACTCACAGCTTGTCAATCTTAGTGTACTGCGCAGTTAGTTCTATTTTCCAACCGATTTATGTCACACGACGTTACTTGATGAGGACTGTTTGCTGATCAAAGAAGTTGATTTAGCGCTAATGGCTAGGATCCAGAAAAATAAACAGGGCTAAGACTGTGTTTATATTTAATGTTATCTGACAACTGTCGAGTATTTAGTGATTTTTCAAACAAAATAACATCATATTTTTAAGAAAAAACTGAGCCATTTGGTATGCTGTAGACGAATTCCCATCTCAAGAAAGTATTTTTACTAAACGTAACTTGAGAGAATTCTAGGCAAAAGGGATTATTCAGGGCATGTCGACCAATAAATACCGGGCCAGTCATTTGCTCGGGTAAAACAATTACCGGTCGCAACCACGCTACAACGTCAATCGTCAGCAATGAACTATCTCAGAGAGAGGAGAATAGAGTATGGATTGAGTGACATAAGATTCGAAAAGAACAACACTCTCAGATCAAGTCAAAACTTGATCCGAGTTTTGTCTGATATTAGATGTATGGTTCACTCGAGCGAAGGTTAATTTTTGTTTCATTCCACATTCACCTGACGCAGACAAAATTATTTAGGAAAGACCGTTTTTTTTTTCATTATTCTGTAGGCGAGTGAAAGATGCCAAATGCCGCAATCCAACATTGATCGGTTCACTAATGAAGTTCGTATTTTACATTTGGTTCATTTTTGTTCAGACGTTTCTCATCGAGTGAAAGATCGCCAATGAAAGGCAAAAATTTACGAAGAATGAAGCGTCTAACATCGGCTTTAGTACATAGAGTTGGCGCGTTTATATAAGAATCTGTTACATTTCCAGTTAGTAGTAAACTTATTCTCAAAAACTTATTCGCAAAGTTTCAAAATGTTTCAATAAATGAACAAAATGGCTTGCGCAAGTCTTAACATTAAATCGAAATTTAAACGTGGTGTTTATTGGTACTTACGTAATAAGGAGCCTCTAAAAAAAATCTCCGGTTTTGTACTACCAACATGTAATTTAAGTTTTTAAAGAATATTTAAATTTAAATCACGATACCTTTGGGCAAAGAAAGCGTATTGAAATAGGGCTGAAAAAATTCGATGATACTAAAATATAACGGCATGTAATCTTGACAGTTACGTTCGTAAACAAAATATTTTACACAAAGAAAATAGATAAGTTTCTAGAGAAACAATTCTGATAGTATCGGTAAATTGTGTCATGTTGTGTCGAGCCACGGAGCGCAGATGCCTCGATGGCTACGGATAGAGGTGGCACTGTCAACACTTTAAACACAAACCAAGCGTATCACTATTTACTCGCACTAGACAAAAAGGACGTATTTATGTTTTCTTTTTATAGTTGTCAACCTGTTGTCGGCTGGTTAACTAAGCTTCTCTGTGGATGCCTCAATAAATGAAGGCTGGTAGGTACAAACCTCGGCTTAGGGCGTCGCTGAGGGAGGGCAGCAAGGGCTCAGGCTCATTCGGATTAAGCATAAGATGTAAAGAAAGTGACGGATTTTTATAGTGGTTCACGACAGAAGTTGTGCGCTCAAAGCACTTTCAGCGCCGCGAATTTTATTAATACTGTCGTCTCTGGGCGTTGCTGATGTCGCGGTGATTCTGTACTCTGTGTATCGAGCCATTTAGTTGTCATCCTATATGTATCGCTTTCTCACGAAGCTGTGTTTGTTTGTGTACATTCGTTTCACTTTATGTTTACACGATTTCAATCTCAGGACACCCGCAGATTGGATTCCGTGGATATATAAGAACGTTTTCAGTGAACATGTCAAATGTATTTTTGTTTGCGATGAATTTGTGTAACTGGTTATTTTGTTGGGATGCCAAATGTGGAATGGGTACTGAAATTGTCTTGAAAAGAATATGTTATGGTATCTGGTTGCTGGCGTTTATTATCATCCTTTAATAAATTGGAGGAGTGACTGGTACTTTTTCGGTATCAGCTTAAATCTTGATGCATTTACTGATACCGAAAAATCTCTTATGTATGGATACAAAGAATAGTTGATTTTTAATATTTATTATGAACCCCTAGATAACAAATTATTGTATATTTAATGATATTTTGTTTTAACACATTAAGGGGCACTGAACACCTATTGAAGTAATAACAACACAACTTCTATTGTGTCTCCTTCAGTGGGTTAGTAAGCTTTTATTTAAATACTCCAAAAAGAAGAAAATAAACTTTAAATAAAGTTTATTACATTATAGGAACAGTATAGGTAATAAATTAATTACATTTATATCATAAAAGTAATTAACGTTGTCGACATTAATTTTGAGTAGGTATAATTATTAGCCAAAAAATACTATATAATATTTACGCTAGGTTATCTAATCCTGAGTAATTCCTATCTCCTCCATATCTACCTAAAAGATAAAACACCACAAAACATATTTGTTCCTTGACAATCTCATACATTAGAGAGCTAATGTGTTTTGCCAATATGCCACAAGTATCGTTTACCTGCAGGCCCACATGAACGATGGCTAAACATTTACCTACCCGCCGAGCAATAACATATTTGCGAGCCACGAATATCAGCAAAAGCTTTTACCTGAAATGGAACGAGAAAATATACTTACATTCAGTATTGACACACATTCTAATGAATGTGGTCCGAAACGCTGTAGCAATAACGTCGGTTATTCTCTGCGTATTTATAATTGAGAAAAAAATATAATTATTTCTTCTCTCGGTCTGTTGTAATTAATTAATGTTGATTATACAGAGTGTTGAAAGTAAAGTTAGGTTTTGGGGTTTGGTTTTATATTTAATTGGATACAATAATTAGTAGAAAACCTTTTAAGATTTACGGACTGTTCTTCAAAAATATTTTTTTTTTCTATTAATCTCTGGACATTCTGAGCTGGTATTTGGAATTTTACTTGATTGGCGAAAAACCTCCTCCTATATTGCTTTCACTTGAACCTGAAGCGTAATATCAACTCCTAGCAATATAATATGTAGTTGTTGTAAAAAATTTACTTTACTTACATGGGACTTGGTGTTTATACAATATGGTGATGACAATGCGACAATGAATAAAAACACTAACAACACTAATAAATAGGAGTATTTTGGAACTATTAAACAAATCCTAGCATCGAAATAAAAAAAAGTGATTTTTCAAACAAACTAAATACAAGTGACGGTTTGACTATGGGTTTTGCTAATCTTTGACTAGCTATAGTGACTAAACTATTGGATATATTTGGTTGAATTTTCGTATGCAGGTTGGGGACGGTATTAGAGTTACACAGTCTAATTTATTGTCGTATTGTTGTCACCACCCTGTATATTTAGGCGTAAACACAAAACAACGTAGGCATCCGCAATCCTCTGGAATCCGATGGCTGTGGGAAGCGCAGAACTGCCCAGCAATGGATGTCTTTCGGTTGAAATTAATGATAATGATGATGATCAAGACTACACCATAGATGATGCAACAAAAACATAATTTAAAGATTTGAACAAACAAACATTATGTATATTCCACGGTCGAATACTGTTACGGTAAATTTCTGTGATGTAAACAGGCGAAACATTATATGATAAATTGTTTTATTTTCGTAAGTATGTTTGTACAAACACTTTTACACATCATTCATATTTTTAAAAACTGACCAGGTCAGTGTTTCCTATCTGACTGCTCTGACAAAAAACGCCGAAATAAACTTAGATTGCAGTCTCATTTAAAGTCCAGACATAATCTTGGTCAGATAATGTAGGTAATAAGTCCAATGATAAGTGACAATATTATACTCTTATCGTATAACGTTAACAGTAGAATCAGAGGGATCAAAATGATGAAGTCGCTAGCACATCAAGTTACCACAAACTGTAAAATTTTCTCAATCGATTTTCAAATTAACTATTCACGTTTTAAGGTTTAAAATCGTTTAGAGAAATTTGGTGCGCTGGCGACAGTACATATAAAATGTAGGTATTCAGTTTTAGAAGGAAAGTTAACCGGTCATTGTGACGAAGTCTATAGTATGATCTATATTTATATAGTTTATATTTATGTAGCAGTTCAAGCTATGTAAAACCCTACCCTCCGTTTGACATTCGACTGAGATGGGTAGAAACGTCGAATCGGATGTTCTGTTTCCGTACTTATTGATATAATATTTTTATGACCATTTTTCCATGGTCGGGCCTGTAAAGAAGTAGGTACAGACGCCAGCAAATCAAGCTATCCCTAACTGTCAAATTGTCTCAATCAAAAATGAACCTTATGTCTTTGCAATAAAGTTGAAATACTATCAAAGAAATCTGACAGATTGTGGTAACTTGATGTGCTGGCCTCTGTACTTGTGGCACCCGGGTTTGTAAATAAACTTTATTATACATAGAAATTCTTAGTCTCTTCTTCTTTTTCGTGCGGTTAGTGACTAACCTGGTGTCAGGGTTTTTATGCTGCCCATGGGCCTCTAACTTAGCTTTGCATGCGGTTGAGAACTATCTCTCAGGCATTTTGTTTCCTCACGATGTTTTCCTTCACCGATTTTTAAGCAAATGATAATTATATAAAAATTATGTGATTATGATATTATTTTGTGATGAGTTATTAATAAATTCAATTCAATATCAATTATTATTATACTCAATCAATCAATCAAAAAAATTAAACAATCAATCAATCAATCTCAATCAATTGTTATTATATTTATTATTATTATTTTATATTCAATTCGTTATTATTTTTCGTTTTACTTACTTATGAGACATTTCCAAAGATCTCTAAAAAAAACAAAAAGAATAAAATAGGTAGTATTCTTTTTCCTACAAACTAAAAACGAATTAACGGCATGATGAGATTACCCGCATTCCCACTACTGATACAATTTCGTTGTAACAAAACTACAACAAAGAGCAAGCTGTCTTGAAAATTAATTAATTGTGAAAACTGCAAGGAATGTACCATGAAGGAATCGCTCTTTTAGACAATGATAAATGCGACAAGAACAATTCAGGCAGTTCTTTTTTTTAAGATGACTGATGATTAAACGGATGATAATTAATACAGGGTGTGAAGTAAATGGTTCCTATTTTAGGTCTTTAACGGAACGAAAACAAATCAGCTGTTCCATACATTATGCTTGTATAACTTGTCAACATGTAGGGAACAGGTGTTTTTTTTTGCGATTTCACGTTTTTTACGTTGATGACCCCTTAAAATAATGCCCATGAATTCAATTCCACCCTGTATACTGCCTACCTATTACAAAAGCCGATATTTTGTAATTATTTTATAATTATGTTTTCCATTGTTATTCATAACTTCCAAACTATTTTAAGTTGCCAAACTAAAACGTCACAGCCTATATGTTACTATTTCTTCTCAAATATATGTAATATAGACGCACAACCTACGTAATACAGGCTATATTAGCATGAATTGGTCTGAAGGCTCTCAAAAGCAGTACTTACAAGTTTACTTCAACTAATGTATTCAGGTGAGCCTGAAAAATACTTAGTAATCAAAACCAATTTCTAAAGAGGTAGACTACTAAAAATGTTAAGATTTCACTTTGATCTGAGTTAATAAATCTTGATATAAAAGGACCTAGACCTAGAAATAATTTGTTTACTGCGTAGTTTTTTCAAAGACTTTTTAATATTTCTGTGGAACCTACAAAGCAATACCAAATCCGAGTAATTTCAGATTTAGGTTATCATCAAAAATATTTAGGACAAGACTTACCAAAATTGAATGATTGTCTGGCCACTAAATTTTTTTTTTGTTTAACGTCATCCTCAAACATAAAATAAAACAACATTGCACCATATTGCAATATCTGGCTGGCTAAATATCATCCGACCAAACAAATCCATCCTCCCAAAATTTGATATTTCAATGGATAGCTCCCAGTCAGCAAGGGTTACAGTTCCAACGAAGCTAGTGGAACAAAGAACATAACCTCGTCAGCTATCAGCCAGACAAACATATCGGCAAAAGAGTAATGAAATATTTCCATTAACCCGCTCTCGTTCGGCAAACATGTTGACGAGTTCTCTTCAGCCGCCATTAAAAACTCTGCAGTGAGTAATTGTATTGTTGAAATGGACCTTGAAATTAATTGCAATAAATTATTGTATTCTTGGCGATCAGAAGCTCAATTAATTTTTTAAAAAGAAAACACGAATAACCTAATAACGAATTATTTAATTAGAATCAAAAATTATAACCGTTACTCAAATAATCAAATCTACAATCTATTTTTCTATAAACGATAAGAAACACGACCGTCGCATCCGAACGCTCAAGCAAAAGTGACTCCAGTACTGGAGCGCGCCACACAGCAAACGTCATCCCCTCCACTCGGCGCGCTATGGGGATGGCCCCGCCTTCTCGGCCGTTAAATATTCTAAGAATCTTCTAAGACGGCCTTTCCTGGCAGCTGAACGTGCTCGTCAGCTTGGTTTTCTGGCTGCAACTGCTCATTCACCTGATCCTCCCTTGATTGGCCCTCTGTTGGTCGGTTGTCGGCCACTTGGTCCTCATGAGTTGGGTCATCATTAGTTATTTCGTCATCTAAAACATACCAAAAGCGAAAACATAAATAGAATGTTCTGAAAGCATATGTTTGGCCGTTCATTTCAAATTACAAGCATTTTCTCAAGCAATTACACAAAAATAGACGCTGTTTTGTCATTGTATCACCAATGAAGGAGTTCCGGACCTCAATCATTACTGAAACAACAACACTATCGCAACCTGGTAACCACTCTCGGGGTTCCTCTTTCCATCGACTACTGTCAGGGTAAAGGATAGCCACAATGTCGGGGCTAGGAGTAGGTAATTGCCACAATTTCGGGGCAATGGATAGCCACAATGTCGGGGCTCAGCCACAATGTCGGGGCTCAAGGATAGCCACAATGTCGGGGCTCAAGGATAGCCACAATGTCGGGGCTCAAGGATAGCCACAATGTCGGGGCTCAAGGATAGCCACAATGTCGGGGCTCAAGGATAGCCACAATGTCGGGGCTCAAGGATAGCCACAATGTTGGGGCTAAAGGATAGCCACAATGTCGGGGCTCAAGGATAGCCACAATGTCGGGGCTCAAGGATAGCCACAATGTTGGGGCTCAAGAATAGGTAATTGCCACAATGTCGGGGCAAAGGGATAGCCACAATGTCGGGGCTCAGAGTAGTTAGCTGTCACAATGTCGGGACTGCCAATACCAATCACCATTACCGAAGAACGCTTCACACGCCTCCGGGGTCCACTCGCCTCGCCACTGCACCATGTGCTCAGCAGCGGTCTGGGTCTTCTTTCCGTACGAGCCAGCTATCAGCTCGAGCTCGTATCGGTGGTGTGGAAGCGCTCGCACAACCTTATAAGGCCCGCGCATCCCGGAGTCCAGCTTCCCAGTGCTTTGTGAACCTTTACTAACAAAGACGAAACTGCCGACGTCAAATGTACGTGGCTGTCGACGACGCTCATTAACGTAGGAGTCTTGACGCTGCTGATTTTCAGCTAGCAACTCAGATGCCCTTTGTCTTCTCAGCATTAGAAGCGCTTCGCGATTGGAATGTGAAGCAGTCAAAGCGACGTCTCGTACAAGGGATCTTAAAACAGGAGTCGTTCCCTCGATGCCAGTTAACAGCTGCAAGGGTGACGTGCGAGTAGCTGCTTGTTTGGTTATATTTAGGGTGAGCTGTATCTTCCATAAGGCATCGGACCACTGGGCACCTTTATTGTTTACCTCTATTCGCAACATATTGAGGACCGTTCGGCAGTACCGCTCCACTTGTCCGTTCTCGCGGTGCATTTTAGGTGTAATAAAATGCATGTCACTGCCTAGGTCCGTAACCCAACTTTGAAAAGACGCACTTTCAAACATTCTGCCACGATCGCAGACGATTTTGGATGGAGTACCGAATAGGGAAACGGTATTTGTAAACACGCGCTTTAATTCGGCGGTATCTTGTCTGTATAGGGCGTACAATAAGCAGTATTTCGAAAAAGAGTCTACTACGATTAGTATGTACCGAAAGCCATTCGATTCGGTTAAGGGACCAAGAACATCCATGTGGACAACCGAAAAGGGTACATCAGGCTTTGTCCAAGACTCTATGGGTTGACTGGGAGCTCGAGGTACTTTCTTATGCGACAAGCAAACAATACAATGACCGATGTACTTTTTTATGAAAGGCCTCAGGCCGGGGAACCAAAAATGACGCAATATAAGCTCGGTGGTCTTGTCTATTCCGATGTGATCGTGGTCATCGTGGAATACTCTTAACAAGCCAAGTCTATGCCCCTTTGGGATAAAGCAGAGGAAACGAAAATCTTCACCAGTTGGTGTATACTTATAGTACAACAATTCGTTCCTAACAATAAATCGCTTTGAGTTTCGGAGTCAGCCGTCTGAGCAATCTTCGCCCAATTTCGCGGATTATGAATTTGATAGACGTTAGCGGGCTGTCGGCTTAAAAAGTCCGCATGCCGCATAAGGCAACCCTTTCGATACTCAATCGTGAACTGGTAGTCCTGCATGTAGACCCACCAGCGCGCCACACGCGGTATTAAATCTATCTTGCGCTCTTGTTAACTTGAGAGAATTGCAGTCGGTTACTATTTTAAAGGGTATACCGATTAAATAGTGCCGAAAATGTTGTAATGCGCGAACTATTGCCAAAGTCTCGAGTTCATAACTATGGTAACGGGACTCGGCGCCCTGTGTCGATTTACTAAAATAACCGACAACTCGCTTCCGCTTTCCCTCATGCTCCTGCATAAGAATTGCACCAAAACCAATTGCACTGGTGTCGGTGTGAAGCTCAGTGGGCAAACTCGGATCAAAGATTGCTAAAACGGGTTCCTCAGTAAGGCTCTTAATTACGTAATCCCGGGCCAAGTCTTGTTCTGCGCCCAATACGAAAGGCTCGCTTTTTCTGAGTAACTTGGCAATACTAGCAGTTTTGGAGGCATAGCCTGCGATGTATCTACGAAAGTACCCTGCTAACCCTAAGAACTGACGGACCTCTCTTACATTTGTGGTTTTAGGGGACTTAACTAAAGCTTCGGTCTTACTTGGGCTCGGCCTAACCTGACCATGTCCAATAAGCCTGCCCAGATATTCAAGTTCTATGTCCAGAAACGTGCATTTCTTAAGATTCACTGAAAATCCCGCATTAGTAAGTGGTACTCATAACCTCGTATAGTACAGTGGCCATGTCCACATCGCGCGGACACAATGACCGGAACTCAGCTTTAAAGTTAGTCCACGACCGGTCATTGGTCACCCAATTGTTGAGCCACGTCTTAGCATCACCACGTAAGCAGCCACCAATACGCCCCAGGCATTCCCGATCATCCCAGTGGCATAATACACGCCCTCGATCTACCTCCGCACACCACACATCAAAGTCGTGAACAAATCCTGTCCGCAGCGTCAGCTCCGCGCGAAGACCCAACGGTCGCGGTCCCGTTCGTAACAGGCGTCTCTAAACTGGTGCCAGGTGGATCAGCGGTCGCTGTAGCCAGTAAAGGAGTGAAGCTTCTAACGCAGGGATGCGACGAGTTAGTAGTATTTTGTGTCTCGTTTGAGGGTAGCCTATCCTCCAAGGCGTTCAACCGATCAAGAATTTCATCTAACGGATCGCGTCGAGGGCTGTTCCGACGCCTATAGACGTTATCGCGGCGGCTACGTGAGCTCTCGTAACTTTGTGATCTATCGCGTTGACGCCTAGCAGACCTATCACTTGATTCAAAATAACTGTCACGACGTGTAGCACGGGCTTCGCGGCGGCTATGCGAATCATTACGGTGCTTCCGAGACTTGCGCTTAGATGACGATTTACGCGGCGTACACTCACGACTTGACATCTTTAAAACACACTATGTAATCTTTAAAACAAATTAACAAAACAATAGAATGTCTAACGCACGGTTATTGATCCATATGAACAAGCACTAAATAGTTACAACGTATAAATAAGATTTTGAACTCGCGGCGGTCAACAAAAACAAATCAAACTATCAACACGTGGCGAACAAAAAATAAAAAATAAATTTAACAAGGAACGCTAGCACTATTTACTGCTAAAAGATAGCGAACTAATAATTAACGTTGCGTGTATTTAAATTCGAATCCCACTTCTGATCTTGGCGATCAGAAGCTCAATTAATTTTTTAAAAAGAAAACACGAATAACCTAATAACGAATTATTTAATTAGAATCAAAAATTATAACCGTTACTCAAATAATCAAATCTACAATCTATTTTTCTATAAACGATAAGAAACACGACCGTCGCATCCGAACGCTCAAGCAAAAGTGACTCCAGTACTGGAGCGCGCCACACAGCAAACGTCATCCCCTCCACTCGGCGCGCTATGGGGATGGCCCCGCCTTCTCGGCCGTTAAATATTCTAAGAATCTTCTAAGAGTATGTATTAATGTATACATTTCATACATTTATTATCATGCCTTGTTTCCCCGAAAAGTTAGGCAGAAGTGTGCCCATAGGTATGTACACCCGCATTTCACAAGTTTTGTTTAAGTCGTAGGTATGTACTCGTAATAAGCCAAACATTACGCTCGCATAACTCGTCAAAATGTAGGGAACAGCTGATTTTTTTCGCAATTTCAGATTTGTTCCCATAGTGAAAATTGTTCATTATGACGAGTATGTAATGAGCCCTTAAAATAATGCCCATGAATTCACCCTGTATTTAATAAATTAAATTTAGAAATAAATTTAAGTAATGTAAAATAAAATATGTTGTTGTGTGTTTGGTGATGTCGTTCAGAAGTACTGCGCACCTGACCTAGGTGCGCAGTACTCGTAACCTGCAAGCATCGATATATATGTACTACGCTGCAAGCGTGTATGATCGATTGAACATAACCGATGCAAAAAGAGTATGTAAGAAGCGTATTAAGAATCCTGCAGTTTCTGCCCACTCTCAAAGGGCGTAAGTTTTTAACAAAAGTTTCTTGGGAGCACCCAAAAAGTTATCTTTACATATGGCAATCTAATAAAAAGGTGCCCACCTTTTTATTAGATTGCCTTAAGTAAAGATTAAAGATTAAGATTAAAATTTCTTTATAATTGTTTTCGTGTTATGTTTGTTGACGACACGCTAAGAAAAATAAGTGCGCCAAATCACCTACCACTCATATCTATCAAAAAACAAACTAAAGTCTGAAGTTAGAAAATATGTATAAACAAACCGATTTATTTTAAAAACGCTAAAAAACTTTGGTGTCTCAATAATATGGTTTCTGGCCAAAAGATTTTAAATATAACAAAATCCTTGTTTAACAAACTCAAGAAAAATTGAGTTAACATGAACTACAGTGTTGGCGTCGCGTTGTCTGCCAAATAATTCCATCAAGAAATAGTTTGTTACGCAAAGTTGTGTCGCTTTGTCCCAAAATTGTATCACATGAGGATTTGGTCCACAATGTATGCAAACCTTGTTTTCAAATTGAATTACTGGTGTCAAGTCAACTTCAAGCCTTTACGGTGTAACCCGGGTTTCATCTTTGGTTCTCGATGTCAAGGTGACTAGAAAATTTCTGACCCGCCTGAAACTTTTATTTTTTGTTTTGAAGTAAAATTTCCCACAGGGCGAATCCTATCAAAACTTTTAAGTTTTATAGGTAGTCTTATACAAAACTTTTATCTTATATTTTTAAGCTATGAATGTTTTAATCATAACTTACCAAACAAAAATTACTTGAATTTTTCAGGCGTCAGCGTCTATTCTATGTAAAATCGTACATTCCGTTGGAATAATTTGGCATGCTATATTGAAATTACTCGATACTCGTAGCTATGTCTGCTTAATTTCTCTATGTCTCCTCACGTCGGGAACACATGTACAGGTGAGAGGACAGCACGTCTTCAACACAACCCAATTAAGAAGCCAAGAATGCGGTCACTGTAGTCGGAATTACATTGATTTGAACAGCACCGACGCATCTCGTGCCTATTGGAATTCCGCTCAGCCGTAAATGTGGTCACCAGGATTAATCAAGTAAAAAGGGGACGGCGATCCATATATGAATACATACATAACATCACGCCTGTATTCCTCGAAGGGTTAGGCAGAGGTGTATATATTATACAGCCACATTTCTTCAGTTTTGTTAACTCCCATGTAATAGGAGGCGACCCTGTTCCCATCAGCTGCATACTGATCCAGACGCCAACTGTTGATAATTCAGCAGTGGGCTTTTTAACACGCTGTTGGATTCTCAATGTTCGGCTCTACACCGATAGTAACAATTCCTATGCGCCAAAACACCGTCTGTGCGTACCTAGGCATAAAGCCCATTTCCGCAATGCCTGTTAGTAGCATATCATTGTAAGGCCAATTTGTTCCGTAAAAATAATACCCACTTATTTTTATTTAACCTAGACGATAAAAAAATCTAGACCTGATGAAATTGGCTACTAATTGGAAAATAAAAATATCTAATAGTTCAGGATAGTAGACAAAAACAAGTAATACAAGCCAACCTTATTTCAAACAATATGAGATTTCACAGAATGTCATGAGATATTTTTGATAGATTGTCTTGATTATAAACCATTGTAATACAATAATAGAACGGAATAGATTTGACTGTGACTTATTAGGTCGATTAATTAAGATAAATGTCATTGATTCAGTTGTTGTTGACTCTAATAACCAGTTTGTGCTGTTCTAACGATCTTTCTCTGGGAAATTCCTAATGGAAAAAATCCAATATCACTTTACCCGATCCGGGACTCTAACCAACTTTAATATGCTCCGCAGTAGCGATGGCGACCACTAGGCCAACGAGTCAGTTATAATATATATATGTATATACAATCAATCTGCCTGGCCTTTTCCCAATTATGTTGGGATCGGCTTCCAGTCTAACTGAATGCAGCTGAATACCAGTATTTTACATCGAGCGACGGCCTATCTGACCTCCACAACCCAGTAACTGAGTAAAACGATACCCCTTGGTAAGAATGGCTGTCAGATTTTCGGCCTTCTGACGACCCGTAACAACTGTCAAAGTTGCACGAATGACAGCCGGGAACAACGGCTTAACGTGCTTTCCGAAGCACGGAGGAGCCTCGGTATGTAAAGATGTTGACCCATCCACTGCCAACCTCAGCCAGTGTAGCTTAACCTGATGGATCGACTTGTGCGGCTGTTGTTACTTAGCCATGAGCTCCTCTTACTATGGAAATATGTATTTACACATTCCCATAACAATGTTACTGCACACATCTAAGCATTGTGTCCGGGTCAGTCGTTTGCTATCAATATAATTACCCATCCAAGTGTTATATTGTGAGAAACGCTCAAGAAGGGCGAGCGTAGTCTGTAGGAGTGTAGGCACTCGGTACCCCCATTTGGCTCCTTTGATCGTGTGCCCGCGCTAATTTATGCAATTACTGCTTACTCAGCAACTTGGCTTGATATCAAGAAATTGACGATGGTGGAGCGCCTGACTTTCTGATAATTTTATTCAAGTCTCGCTTCACACCACGAACAAGCAAATGCTTTCATTACAATTTGTAGGCGAGCATAATATAACTCTATTAGATTTTGTGGGCTTTGTTTGTTTAGGATTAGATATTATACATGGAGTTGGCATTGTGATCTTAGGGCACCGGATACTTGTTTGTACAACATTTTCTGTTTTCGGAGTTTCCAGAAGTCGCTGAGATTATGTGGCATGCTTTTAGATATAAAAACAGTAAAGCCGAACCTTTTTTTTGTGTATTTATTTCCTCTTCACAAATGTACAATAATTATGTATGTTTAGGCGGTACCCTGACCAAATAACCTTGAGCATTCGTTCCCTCTTCAACGCACCCCAAACCTATATCTCTATCTCTATACCCAAGAGATGTAAGTAAGTAAGTTGTGAGTAAGTTAATAATTATATTGCCTATCCATTAGTATAAGTAGCAAATCAAAATAATGGTTACTTCACGAGGAGATGCATGTTATAAATCATTATTTCTCATTTCTGTGGTTTTGTTGTGAGCGGATTAATTAAACTTTATGCTACTTAAAAGAAAAACTACAATCTGGGAGTCAAGTTTATATAAAAATTTAATGTATTTTTTATTAGTAGGTATTTCTTTTGGATAAAGAGAAGTTGGCTCCGAAAAACCGCGCAAAGAACGGCTACCTCTGCCTTTTGACTTAAAGGATAACTTTATATTTGTGAGGACTGGTGCCTGAAACAGGTATTGCGAGCAACAACGCCAGAGTGGTACAAGTCTCCAGGGCCCCACGACGCTTTATATGAAGATGCTTACATTGGGTGCTTTTAAAAGACTGAAGAGAGGATGACAATAATTATATGTAAGTTAAAAAAAGAAAAAGAAATACTAACAATACACTTTATATTATGTACAGACGCCAGCACATCGGGTCCGTGGCTTACACCCCCAGTGGTCGACGCACCTGTGGCCGACGCCCCCGATTCGATTAATTTAATTCAAAGCAATTTTTTGATCAAATGCACTGTCAGGCACATAGATAGACATAATACCTATTCATACCTCCTTATTTTTTTCAATATTGTGGACAAAAAGACGGACTTTTTATTGTTACCGATAACTGGTTTAGCTCATCGAGTTGACAAGATAGTTGCAGTTGAAAGATAAAATTTCCATAAGGTAATTTGTTATGAATGTATATTAACAACATGCACTAATATTTTATACTAGCTTCTGCCCGCGACTTCGTACGCGGACCCTGTTGCTTATGCCAGCGACACAATACATGACGTTCACGATCAGCGGTCAGTCGCGCATCATATTCTTCACTGGTCTCTAGAGAACTAATGAATACGCTGAGAACGCAGGCGTGCTTCGCGACCCGAAGAGGTTTCCACGGAGCGAGTTGCAGCCTTATGTTCTCGAACAGCATCAAGTCTCTCCTGACGCTCTTCGGTAGATTCTTGGGATTTTATGATCCTCAATCTTTTAGCTCTCTTGGAACATTGGGAAAGATTTGACCTCTTTCTAGGCATGGTCATAGTTTTATTGTAAAGATACCTGATTAATAAAAATCTAAATTAAAATGACTGCGCCCCTGCGTTACCGGGTAGGCTACCGTGTCACGAAGATAAATGGAAAAGGAAATTAAACACTCAAACAACATAAGCCCGAAGGCATATTCATACGGTAAAATAAAAAAATAAATAGGAGTTTTGGCCAGTAGAGTCAAATTTTCAATGATATACCATCGTCATCGAAAATTAGTCCTAAACTGTTACCGCCTTCACCGCGTGCAGGTACTCCCAGTTTATGTTATTTTATAATTACACAGTAAAATTAGTGATAGCTTTGATTTCCACATCAGATGTTTCTGATCTTCGATTTTTATAAGTCTACAGGAAATGCCCATCATATTGAACAACAAAGACGTCAAAGACGTCATTCCTATATGTGTTATGTTGAAGCTAGGCTTTTGGAGTTCCACAACAGGTGTTCCAGATCTTCGATTTTTATAAGTCAACAGAGAGTGCTCATCATATTGAACAACTTGTGCTAAGACGTTATTCCTATATGTGTTATGGTGTAGCTAGGCTCTTGGAGTTCCACAACAGGTGTTCCAGATCTTAAATTTTTATACGTCAACAGAGAGTGCTCATCAGGCTGAACAACTTTCGCTAAGACGTCATTCCTATATGTGTTATGGTGTAGCTAGGCTCTTGGAGTTCCACAACAGGTGTTCCAAATCTTCAATTTTAATACGTCAACAGATAGTGCTCATCAGGCTGAACAACTTTCGCTAAGACGTCATTCTTATATGTATTATGGTGTAGCTAGGCTCTTGGAGTTCCACAACAGGTGTTCCAGATCTTCGATTTTTGTAAGTCAACAGGAAATGCCCATCAGACCGAAAAACTTTTGCTAAGACGTCATTCCTATATATGTTATAGTGTAGCTAGGCTCTTCGAGTTCCACAACAGGTGTTCCAGATCTTCGATTTTTATAAGTCAACAGAGAGTGCTCATCAGATTGAACAACTTGTGCTAAGACGTTATTCCTATATGTGTTATGGTGTAGCTAGGCTCTTGGAGTTCCACAACAGGTGTTCCAGATCTTCAATTTTTATACGTAAACAGAGAGTGCTCATCAGGCTGAACAACTTTCGCTAAGACGTTATTCTTATATGTGTTATGGTGTAGCTAGGCTCTTGGAGTTCCACAACAGGTGTTCCAGATCTTCGATTTTTATAAGTCAACAGGAAATGCCCATCAGACCGAACAACTTTTGCTAAGACGTCATTCCTATATATGTTACAGTGTAGCTGGGCTCTTGGAGTTCCACATCAGGTGTTCCAGATCTTCAAATTTATTCTCTCAGCAGAAAATGCTAATCACGTGGAACAATTTTTGCTAAAGTATAATTTTTTTATCTCTTATAGTTTAGCTGGTCTGTTGCGGTTCTGCATCAGGTGTTCAAGTTTCCAAGATAAATTATAGCCTATATGTTGCCCAGACTTAATACCTATGCAACAAAAAAAAAATCATTTCATACCGTCCAGTAGTTCCGAAGATTAGCGTGTACAAACAAACAGACAAACAGACAAACAGACAAACAGACAAACAGACATACAGACAAACAGACAAACAGACAAATTTTTTTTTTGGATTCGTGCTCTATTACTGATTCTAAACCCCCCTCAATTATTATTTTTTTAATATATTCAATGTACAGACACAGTTTTTTTACTGTTTTATTATATGTATAGATATAGATGAAGTCTTTTTGATTTTTTGGATGTTTGTACCTAATAAATATGCTTTTAATGGGGGAAAAGTTGTGTAAGGACAAGGTTAAGTGGCGATTTATTCTCTCTGCTATTTGATAGATAACTTTTTTTAAAGTTATCTATCAAATAGCAAGGCAAAATACTATAATAGTATGATGAAACACTTTTCTCATTTTCTATGTGAAAAAGCACAAAAAAAAGAGATATTAAATGAATCGAATCGGGGGCGTCGGCCACAGGTGCGTCGACCACTGGGGGCGTAAGCCACGGACCCAGCACACCCCTCAAAGAGATGTCAGCATATGAAGGGGCCCCTTAGGGCCAAGCCTGCCGGGTAAGCGGGATTGTCCGAAAGGGTTACCGCTACCCCGGAACATAAAGGGCTACGGAAGGAACATGGATGGGTTTTAGCCCCTAAAAAAAAAACAAAAAAAAAAGCACACCCCTAACTGTCAAATTTTCTCAATTAAAAATGAACCTTATGACTTTGCAATAAAGTTGAAATACTATCAAAGAAATTTGACAAATTGTGGTAACTTGATGTGCTGGCCTCTGTACTATGCAAAGATAAAGTTTAATGCTGTAGTTAAGTTTATCTTTGGCGCGGTTGCGGCGACGGGCGCGAAGTATCAAACATATGAAACGCGCCTTTGCGTCCATATTGTAGTGACTAAGGCGGAAGCCTAGTGCGACGGGACTGAGCGACACAGCGCGCGTAGTTTTCAAACGCTCCTGTCCGCGCGTTCTGGCCGCACTACGGGCCTAGTCAGCGAGCGACCCAATGCGCGGGTGGCGGGGGTAACAAACCAGTTCGGTCTTGTCGCTCGGTGTATGCGCGTCTGTGCTTGTTTGTCAATAAAATGTCAATAAATACTGAACTGTTTATAAGTGCCATTCAATCTAAACCTAGTATAAACTACATATGAATACAAAACTTAGTAAAATCTTGTTTTATTCTTACCTCAGAGTTATGAACAATTTCTCCTCAGGTCTAATACTTTTGCGAAAGTTAGTATCTTCTTTGGTGATTTTAGGGGCTATTTTACTTAGTATGTAGTCAAACGTTGACATGGGCATTCGCGTATACTCAAAGAATTTTGTAGGGTATAATCTCAGTTCTTCATATAACTTAAAAAATTCACCAGATATTCCTCTGTTTTTATTAATTTCGTGCACACCATCTCTAGTGTTCAACACCTCCCATCTCAGGATCGGACTGTCTAGTAAAAAAGCAGGTCCTCGTCCATGTTTGCAACACCTGATATACGTCGAACCGCTACAAGAGCTCGCGCTTAAGTGTGGCCACCGCACGCCCCCGCTAGGCGCCAGTCACCGCGCATTCAGTGTGGACGCACACTTAGAAACATTCAAAAGCGATTTTCTGGTGGAATAACGATAACTTTGTGATAATAGAACCTTTTTCATATTAGTATGGGTTCCCAAATACTATGTCCGTAACAACATATAATTACAATAAACGCAGAAAGAGAAAATGACTTTTTAAAGTTGGTCAGTCAAATGATTGTCAAATTCTAAATTACCGCGAGTGAAGCCGCGGGGAAAAGCTAGTATGACAATAAAATTAAACGAACCACTTTTGTTAAGAACTCAGAGAATACAATATTGTCTTTCCCAATATTATTTCAACATACCAGAAGATCGTAGATACAGGGTTTTCATTCATAAATCTCTCGCCTGCGTAGGTAAAATCACATGTCTTTGTTAGAGTGATGTAAAACATCTTACAAATATTAGTTATTGTTAGCGTGGGACTAAGTTTATACAACCAGCCTTTTATAAACAAGAAAATCATGTCTGTATATAATATTATCTATTAGATCATATTTGTGTTCAGTACGTAAATATTAGGTAACGATATTAATTCCTAAGCGAAGTTTTCGTAATAAAAAATCCAGTCATCTCAATAAACCTGCCTAGCCTTTTTCCAACTATGTTCGGGTCAGCTTCCAGTCTAACCGGATGCAGCTGAATACCAGTATTTTATATGGAGCGACTGCCTATCTGACCTCCACCTCCAAAAAGTCTAGTCATTTCTTAGGTTATAATTTTTTAAAGGTTTACTTTAACTAAAACTGACCTAACTCCATTTGGATCAAAATACCCAAGGCATTGTGTATGCAAATCTGTGATCCGATCACTCGGGTAACATCCCACATTTCTTTGCCCGGATGTATTTCCCAATCTCACAGTATTATCTCTTATCTTTACACCCCAGTTCTCGCGAAATAGATAGCAATCCGAAAGGCAAAGATTGTTATCGCCCGACATAGCCTAGCTTCTATAGTTACACTAGCATTGTGAACTTCATGCAGCATACTGTTTCCGAACACATTATTACACAAACAAGGTATAAATCCTTGGAGTACATAACTTAGTATAAACAGATACATTACATTCATACTTGCAGCGCTGCGCTGTACGTTGGCAAACTTTAACGAAGAGACTTATCGTCTATCCAACTAAAGCGCTCTAAGCGCAGGTAGAATCCGTTCGAGATTAAACCATTCCGGGACAGTATTACCCTATTGAACTTAATTTTTTCAAAATTATGGTACCTGCATAGTTTGTTTTCCAGCTCTGTTTTCTTATGAGAGGGCTGGCAACTTCGCGAATAGCTGTCAATTATTATACTGTTTGGATGAATTAATTATTTATTAAAAATTGCAATGATGTATCCCAAGTTATCAAAATTTGCCATACAAGCCACTATTTGGCGTGCAATTGATGATACATAGATACTACACGTTTGTAGTACCTACTCAGTTACTGGGTTGTGGAGGTCAGATAGGCAGTCACTCCATGTAAAATACTGGTATTCAGCCGCATCCAGTTAGACTGGAAGCCAACCCCAACATAGTTGGAAAAAGGCTAGGCAGATCTTGAATATTAATAAATTAATCAAAACAGCGTATTATTTGACAGCTGTTTGCGACGTTGCCAACTTTCAGAATGCACCCTCTTATAACTTCACTTAACGTCCGGCCTAAGGGTCTTTTCACGCCGGACCGAACAAATGATCGCTATTTAGCCTCACCCCTTTTAGACTGCGCTGTATTTACTTAGGTAGACTTAAAAGGGTTGTAAGGTAGATTATTAGAAACCTTACATCCGGGACTGAAAGCAACAAGTACGTACTTATTTTGTAGGTTTAATTATATAGGCCTTTTAGCTCATTCTGGAGGATGTATTTATGCATGAAATGGAAAAAATACTCTTTAGGTGTATTTTTTTAGTATGTGGATAGGTGGTATTATGGTTCCATTTAATTGAAAGGGACAAACAATTTTCTAGACATTACAGTATTATTTAACTGTTTACCTATGTGTTTTTTTTTATAAAATAATATGGATTTTTACTTCAACTTAACTCCCTTCGGTTCTTCCATTTTAAAGGCAAACATATTCTGTTCTTTCATTTAACAATAATTCTTATTTAAAACTAATTCCAAATTCGCTTGAAAGATCAAATGTTGCCAGAGTTATTTTCGTACCAGCCAGTTACGACATAAGGTCGTCTTTTGTATGAAACCTTTTCACCTTTACCCGCCCAAAAAAAAAGTCAATATGATAATGATGATTCAAAAAATGTTCTCTAAATGGTATCCTTATCAATTTTCAGTATTCCATGGGAGTCCCTCGCGTTAAGCACTTAATAAATCTGCAAAGCAATATCAGTTTGAATTTACCGGTGTGATAAATTGATATCGAAATTGCCCGTAACTCAATAGATAACGGCGCGGGAAAAACGGTAAAATTAATAGCGCGGCCTAATTGGGATCTTTTTTATTTTTCAGCTTTAGATGTATTGTGAAACTGATCCATTTTAACAGTCACCTGTGTTAATAATTTTAATACCCAGAAAAACGATCCTTTCTGGGTAAAGGTTTGTAGAATGTGCCAATTAAAATACTCGTAATTTTGAGAGGAAGTAAAGTATTTGGTGGTTGTTGTTGTGATACGTGTCGTAATTATGAGGTACTCGCGTTTCAACAGACTTTCAAAAAACAAATGGTGCAGCCGGTTGATTCTGTAAAAATCTCACCGTAAAAACTTAGGTGAAGTGAGTTTGAAGTGTGCACAATTTGTTTCATCACTTCGTATTACCGATCATTAGACGTCAGGCAATGTAAGACGACGGGAGGAAACACCCGGGTGTCACCACTGCGAGAATCGCCTAGAGGACACGGTGGAAACCTACCCCGTTTGGGCAGAGCACCAACGTGTCCTCGTAGAGGCGATTGGCGGCGACCTCTCGCGCCCGGCCACGGTGCAAGCCATGGTCCGGAGCGCGAGGAAGTGGGAGGCAGTCACCTCCATCTGCGAAAAAGAAAAAAAACGGCAATGTAAGGAATAGGTTGCTCACTCCCGGTAAATTAAACCGCAATATTTCTATCATTTTGGTACACGCTTCCTTACATTTATAACGTGGCTTTAGCCCACCGCAGCGATAACATATTACCCATTTCGAGGTATTTTGTTACGTATAAATTTTCGCGTGGTAACTTTTCAGGACAGAACGCACCTGGGTGTTGTAAGCGGTATGGTATCTGTGTGATAAACAATCGTCCTCGAGTTTGGGATCAACTTTGTGTTTGTGTTTTGTTTATTACGTTTCGGGGAAGATTTCCCAGATATTGAGCGTGTGTAGGATTTCATTGCGAAGTTCGTTTTGTGATTATAATCATTTAGCTGATCAAAAACTTCTGTACAAAAATAGAACAGAAAACTATACATATGTAAGATCTTAGAGCTTTTGTTTATCTGAATATATTTTATTGAATATAAATGGAATCCGTGACTAACCGACTGACTAATCTAAATACTCAATACTTAATTCTTTACTGCATTATACAATGTAAGCTTGGGTGGTTAATATTTGCCAAAAGAAACAATCATGGACTCTGTCGGGCACAGCAAAAGAAAAATTTGTGGGTGTCATGTGGATAGCGTGTGTGTGTAAGGGTGTGTGTGTGTGGTATCTATCAACACAGCTCTAACCATTGAATAGATTAGGCTGAAATTTTGCATGCAGAGAGTTATAACGACGTAGGCATTCGCTATTCTACGCGGTCGAAGTTGCAGGCAGAAGCTAGTTCTGTATATAAATACATAGTTATGTATATTAAATAACTTTTTCTTTAGAGTTACTAACGAAAACAAACCGTTCCATATTTTTTTTATTAAGATACGTTCTAAATATGTTGATGTTAATTTGATGGACTCTTGAAATTTTTATTTTATATCGTAAAATCCACTCTTGATGGGAAAGAATTTGTTGATTTTCGCGAATAAATCACTGTATAATGACACGGTATAAAGGTCAACAGTATTTTATTATTGCGTCAAGTTTATTTAGGTTCCGGTGTCACCAATAAGCCTTAGAGCTTTGACCTTCCAATTTCGGTATATGTCAAAGGTACCTTATGGTTCGTTAACTAAGCCTTTAATATTTTAAGCAGATAATGCCGTCGGTTACGTAATCATTGTAGTTTATGTGACAAGTTAATTGTTAGTTTGTCTTGCAAACCAAGTAAGAGGGAATGAAGGCAGTTTTGGACACAAGCCAAAGCTCGAACGAATCCTGTCTCTAAAAGTTTGCATAACATTAAGTACAGGAAAATAACTATTCTATTCATTCGTTTCCAAGATTCTTAAGAAAGAAACAGTCTTTTTAAATATAACAAAAGGCGTTCTTTTATTAGCCTGCAGTGATATACAGAGAAACTTCTTAATGATGTTTCAAGACGTTTTCCATAGTTGGAATATACTTGCTTTTTGACGTTCAAAAGTGCCTTTCTTGTGCCTTTTTGACTTTGACTTACAGTTTATCACACAATAATCGTAAGAACCCTTCAAAATCAATTACCGAAAATTATAACATCGTTTACTTCCGTAAAATAATATTTTATTAAACCAACACAATTTTGTATCAATAATGAAGTAACTTAGTAATAAAAATTCGCTGCGTTGTAATATCAAATTCTTTTCAAATTTTCAACGTGCAAAAATTATTTATAAAAATACTTTATATTCAAATACGATTTTATCAAACTTCAGAAATTAAGATAAGGCGTCGCTGAGATACAGAATTCAATAAAATGGGCGCAGACTTTTGATGTATTGGGTAGGAATAAAAATGAATGTAAGACTTTTAAAAGGTAAGTTTTTTATTTATATCAGGTAGCATATATAAGTGTGTGACTAGCGAGGGTTGGTGCCTACCCTAGCGCTTATTATGCTGCCTTTATTGCGAAATGTCGGTCAAAAGGGCTCGTCCTAATCAACAATCTCCATCTTGTACCTCACCATGCTTTCTCTTGGGAATTCAGAAAATAATTCTTTCCGCTTAACAAGGAAACTTGGCAAACGTTCGACTTTACCCGTAAACTTAAATGAAAGTATTGCAATTTATTTTTTGAAACCCTTTAAAACTTTACCTGGATATACTTCTCTATGTTTATCGTTCTAAATGAATCGTTTACGTAATTTCACGTCTCTAATTGCTTGGAAATGGTTTTACGTTTCATTCCAAATTCTAATGTTACTTTATATAACGTTGTTTCTGTATTTAAATATGACATAAATTGAATTAATTATTCTGTTACGATCGCAGAGCGTATCTTTCTTTGGAATTCAACTGAAAAAACAAAATAACTTCCATTAGCGTTTGCTTTTCCAGAACTGGGGCACTAAAAGGTATTTAAAAAACAATGTTACCATTTTAAATAACAATATAAGAATTCACAGTTAGTAGGCTTCTGCTATGACGAATTTTTTTTTTAAATCAATTGTGTTGTGAAGTAACGTTTCCTGACGTAGTTAGCCAATTGAGTTGCCAACCCTGAGACAAAGTTGTGTCATCTCTCCGTAAATTGCTTCAAAGATCTTATGGCGTTCGAATGACGTTGACAGAGGACGGTGTTGGTAAACATAGTACATAGTAATTCCATGAACATTCCAGGCCTTGATTATATAACACTAGCTTCCGCCCGCGGCTTCGCCCGCATAATATGTCGACAAATTATACACAAACCTTCCTCTTGAATCACTCTATCTATTAAAAAAAACTGCATGAAAATCGGTTGTGTAGTTTTAAAGATCTAAGCATACATACAGACATTAGGGCGCGGGAAGCGACTTTGCTTTATACTATGTAGTGAGTGATGACGGAGTTAGTTTCGGTTTTAGCCACACGCCAAAAGAACCTAACGTAACGATGTAAGAAACTTTTAAACTATAACCGTCTTATTCCGAAATTTGTTTTAATTTCAATCCGAGCTCAGTTTTATTTTGAGTTTTATTCTAAGCAAAGTTCTTAATATAAAATTGTCAATTTAAACTCGGGTTTGACCATAGTTTTTGTAATTAGAACTTTAACATAGTCGAATTACAGTTTGAAATTAAAAAATGGTTCGGACCTTGTTTTGTAAAAAGGCCGTTAATGTTACTTGACATCAAACATCGGTTATTTTAAAGTCATTATCAGGACAAGTATATTTTCAAGGAGCCCTACTCTTTCACTGAAAACGATTACAATTGCTGTACCGAACAGTAAATTACACAAGATTTTCCTATTATAGCGACGTAGCAACATAAATTGGGGAGTTTCGCTTGAAGCAAGATTCATTATAATTTGCTCTGTAGTCGAAAATGTGTTGGTTAAATACATTATTATGAACGCCGAAGCTCTTCTTGTGAAACTTAGTTGCAATCAGCTAGTGTCTCAACGTATATTCGACTATGATAAGCAAGGCTAACTTGAACATGAACGTGTAGCATATAACATAAAATAGAAGGTAAAGTTAAGATTGTTGAGCAGCTACAAATCTTGTTGACAATTATTTAATTTAAAGTCCATTCCAACTGAGAATATTTGGAACTGATAAATTATTAACTTCATGTTTATAAAAATGACTGCCAACTAAAATTGTCCGTGTATTCAAATCACATCTACCATTCTGATACAGTTGTACGAAATGGAATACGGCAATTTGACGTAACATGTAAATTTGATAAACATTAAATTACTCCGACCGTACATCGAGCGGTAAATAAATCAATCAAGTGTCAATCTTTGTTTAACCCTTCGTATCGAGAATTACGACCACTCCATCTAGTGTTCGAGAAAGGGGTGATAGTTTCACCTCATACGAGATACTTTATCAAAGCCCACGAAGAGTCAAACATAAATAGTCAGGCTTTAAATGTTTGATCTCAAACTCACCAGACCGTTTGTCCGTTCTATTTACGTCACAATTTTCACTCGAACGAGTTTCACATAGAAAATATATCCACGCCTCTTGCTTTATTCCCCAAATTCTATTTGAATCACAGAATGTTAAGTCGGTCTGAACTAATGCGGCGAGCGGTGGTCATCCATTAAAAGTGGCTGATGGTGTTTTGTTCATAGTGTTGTACACTCCATTTATTATAACATTAGGTAAATACTAGCTAAAATAACGATATTTATAGTGTAATATTATTGAAATTACTGCATTTTAGAGTTATTTTTTCAATGTTAACGTTTAATAGATTACATTGCTTCGTATTCATCGTTAAATAACGGACGTTATTATACGTTTATACCGAAATAACTACTGGGTCAAAACCTTTATTTGCCTAAAGTTACAATAAATGGGTTAAGGTTGTACATTGTATGGAAATATAAGTTGTTCTTATCTATTTCTGTATAATGCTAGTCTGGTCATGGTACTTATAAAAAGTTTTTTTCACAAACATTATGTACAAACGCTAGCGCATCTAGTTATCTCTAACTGACAAATATTGCCAATTGAACATGAACCTTAATCTTTTGTCATAAAGTTGAAAATCTATCAAAGAAATTTGACAGATTTGGGTAGCTTAATGTGCTGGTTACTGTACCTTGTTCATTAGATAATAGTGAAGAATAGCAATCAACCTTGCTTATTATAATTATATTTTGTTGAGATCGATACAGTATTCAAACTTCTATTAACTTTTAAACAAATAGCTACTTAGTTGGTAAGTACCCACTTTCTAAAAGTACTTTCTGGCCTACATTTTAAAGCACTTTTATTTTAAAAAAGACGTGCTTATTTTTACATAAATCTTTTTAGTATTCATTGGATATAATCCTTTAAAATAAAGAACGGCGACAAAGTATCAAAGCTACCTGAGATCCTGGCTTATACTGGCTTTGAGTTAATACAGTTTCAAATTCAATTGTTTACTTACAATATTTCGACGCAAAATACAGTAATATTTCGTGTTACTGTTTAATATGAAAAGCTGAGTATATACCTAGTTTATAATATTATCAAATATATAATATACAATATTTTCTAAGTTCAGATAGCCAACATTTTTTATTTAGAATATGCTGATGTTGTGAAAATCGGATGATACGGAAAAAAATTATAACCACGGGCCGCTATTTTATTTCAGAAACAGTCTAGTTGCTTGAGCAATAAATATTATTTCGTTGCTCCATGTAAAATACTGGTATTCAGCTGCATCCGGTTAGATTGGAAGCCGACCCCAACATAGTTGGGAAAAGGCGAGCAGGCGTATTCGTAAAATAATAAATATAACGCAGAATAGGGCCCCGACCACCTCTTTTAGCAGTATTATTATATTATTTTCACAATGGGAAAGAAATAGAGATATACCTCCTGTATAGCTTCATCTCTTCCTCACAAGAAATAATATAAAAAAATAATACTTTTTGAGTTGGTGGTACAGGCACAGTACTATTTGACAACGCTGGGGCTTAGGAGTAATATGGATGATGACTTAAATTCATTTTTTAATCCGTCAGCTAGATTATTAAAAAAAATTGGACACGTATTTTTCTGTTTTCACGTAATCAAAAGATTATCGATACATTGTGTTAAAATGTGGCATGACATCACTTCTTCTATTTTATATTGAGTTGTGCCGTAACGCGTCTCCACTCCCCAACTTGAATGCATTTAATCTAAGTAATTTTAAATAATATGATAAAGCGAAAAATACTTGTCTTAATTTTTTTTTTATCTGACTTTCGTCATCATCCATAATGACGCTTTTTTATGTTCTATGTACAGCTATTTTGTATTATGTTATTTCATATTGCTTGTTAGCTACGAAAAATATGAATATAAAGTAGTATTATAACATATTTCAACTTGCGTCAGTAATAAAAACTCAACATACACACGTCCACATCGGCTCTTAGTGCAGCGAAACTTATACAGAGCGACTTTTCATGTTTCGCAATTTCATACCAGTGTGACGTACTTGTATGTACCGACAACTTTCCAGGAGTGTTACGATCGCTAGATGTTCTGACTTTTCTACTTGATCAAAGAACGTTCTATGTAGGCAAGTACTAAAAGTATATCGTTACGTAGTATTTTGAATATAATATTTCCGTATAATTGTTGTGGTCGGTCGCTCATCGTCAGTCTACTTCTGTTTGTAACATACATTATTATTGCATCTAACTGACAAAACAATAAGATATTCAAAGAAAGAACAAAGCACAGCAACAAAATATTTTATTAAGTCGTAAGCTTACTGCTACGAAAGCGTAGCTATTCCGCTACGCCGCCGTAGCAACCACATAGCTCCAACCGTATTTCTCTTAGAATGATTTCTTTATCATGTAGACCGTAGACAATTCAAGCCTAAAGCCCTATAATATGATGGACTGCGATCGAATCCCATAAGCGCTGCCTAGTCATAAATAAAGATCTGCCTTGAATTTTTAGGTCTTTTCAATATTATTTTTTATGTCCAATAAGTTATAAAAGGTAAACGATGGACATTGTATGCGGCTCATGGAGTATTAAATGGCCCAAGACATATGCTGTTAAATTTTGTGACGCGTTACCAATATTATAAAGATGGGCTTTTGATTTGCTGAAATTTATGATCTTGAAAATATTAAATTCTAGTTAGTGGGGATCAGCGGACGAGGGGCTATCTTTTGATGACCATATTATAGCGGGGGTGATCGAAAAATGTATTTGTCTATACTTTTTTTGTTAATACGATCAAAGAAAACGATTTTTAATTATGATTTTTTACATTACCCAAAAATATTGTTGAAAAAGATTTACAAAACAATATAATAATTGAATATAGTCAACTTTTATTCCTGTTATAAACCGCTTGAGAGATATTTCTCAAGCACGTGTGAAGTAAAGTCAGAGGCCCGTGGGCAGCATTAAAACCCTGACACCAGGATAGTCACTAAAACACGACACACACAAAAATAGAAACCGTACAATAACGTCACACTTTCTTGCTTTATCCTTTATCTTTCCCACTACTTTAAAATAAAAGATTATACAGGGTGTCACCGAAAGGGTATATATATACAACAACATATGCTACAGACCACCAAACTGAACTACTTTTACTATGGGACCAACTCCGAAATCGCAAAAGAAATCAGCTGTTCTATACATTTATGGTCACGTGACTTGTCGAAATGCAGGGAACAGCTGGTTTTTATTTCTGTAGCATATCCTTTTGTATGTATATACCCTTTCGGTTACACACAGCTTACATGACGTAGGTATACCAGTCACATGCAAATCCGAAGAGATATTTCATCAAAGCATGTAAATAACAAAATGTTTGCCAAAAACCAGTCCAGGTTTAGAAACATTAAAAATTTTCTCGTAAACGAAGTTTCAGACTCAGAGTTGCAAGTTTAAAGTTTTTAGCGAAAGACTTTTATTACTTCCCGTAGTTTTCGTGAGAAAGACAAGAAAATGGCCGACATAGATATTTTACGACAGATGAATAACAATAAAACTTTACATTTGTTTAAGAACGGTTCGTTTTCAGACGAACGTTACAGATTGATGTTTGTACATTTTCCAGTGCTACTGGGACTTTCTTATCTGCACCTCTTTTGTGTTAAACAGAATTCTAAAGAAAACATCTATCTGGACTGATCTATTTTTCTTAGCGGAAGATTCTTGCTCGTTTATTTGCGGTTTATTTTTTTATTTATCCTGAACCAGATTTTATTTATTTTTGTTTTATTTAACCAAATCTCCAAGCGACTCGTTGACACTTCCCGTGACCCAAGGGCTGGCTTTCACCTTGGCTAGAGGCTAAACATTGCCAGACAACGTGGTAATACAGTCGACAATGATGCCGAGGAAGTTTTCGACACCATACTTAAGCTTGTTAATAGTTTATGTAAGGTTAGAATATATAATAATGTTAGCCTGCATTGCCCCACTGCAGGGCAAAGGCTTATCTTTCCTTTTTCTCATCTACTCGATCCTGAACCAATATGAATCAATCCCTCCTTTGAACGTTAAGTTCATGCCGCCATCTACGCCTGGGTCTTCCGCGATACCATTGGACGTTTTTCGGACTAAGTTAGGCGTATATATTTTTATTTTATTGGTTTGTGAGTTAATTTAGTAAGCAGTTTATATAGTAAATACATTTTTCCTTTCAACAAATAAATTTACTTTTTCGGTCAATGAATAACATTGCTAACATACGAAATGAGGTGAGTTATCGATCAGAGAATCAATGAACCTTTAATAAACCGAGGGTAAGTAGATTATCCTTGCCTTTGAATAATCCCAAATTATTACTGGCTGAAAGTGCACCATTTTAAGTATTCAAAATTAATATTTTATTCTTATGCGAATTCCCGGAGCCATTCGGATTTAACATCATTTTTATCCCTCATAAATTCTGTCGTAAAGATAATAACAGATACTAAATTTTAATTCCATGAATATCATAATTCGGGATCGTCGTCGCCAACCCCAAATTTTATATACTTGAGGGAATCGAGGTCACCTAGATTTATTCGTGAATTCGTAACGTTGCGACGAAGTACAGCCAGTATATATTACGTGCGAGCGTATGTACCTTAGAAGAGACAAAAGGGAAATTCAGAAGCATGAAGACGAAATTAGAGGCGGAAGAGAGACCCATATGTAACGCTGTGAACGTGTTCCGAGAAAGAGGGTATGTTAAACAAACAAAGCTAAAGTTTCGCAGTTTGGAATGTAGTGACAAATTGTCTATTCGGTACTATTGTTTATTTTCGTAATTTACTCCACCCTCCGCCTCAGGTGAGCGACGACGTAATGCGACGTATTAATATAAAACAGCAGCTGTTGGTGATAAAATACTTTGTATAAAAACTTCCTTAATTTTTTATCATACCGTTGAGGGTCATTCGGTGACTCATTCATTCTTAAAAGATAGGTTACAAGATAAATCCAGTTCATAACACGTATTTTTGTTCAATCGTATAGAAACGGGCTCAACTTGAACGGCCCGCGATAGAGTGATCAGATCCCTCATAAAATGAAGCTATAGAGTGTCATTGATCGGCCCTATTATTTGTCTCGGTATCCCCTATAACGGAGGGCCACTAGAGCCTTCACTTGCCAATTCAGGTTATATTGCCCAGACAATGATTGATTGCTTCATTTAGTACCGAGTTAATTAAAAAAAGGTTCCAGAGGTATTCTCTCTATGACTGGTGGTTTTTATGACTTTTTTAACTGGTTATACGTCTGTTGTTTATGACCAGATTATTATACAGCTTTGTGGTTGTACTGGTCCTGGAAATACAGAGCTCTAAATAATATGGCCTGTACACAGCACTAACCTCATGCTCATACATTAATGCCCTGTGGTTTTGGACGGAATTGACATAGTTACTTGCGCTGTTCATAACCACTATAATCTCTAATGATATCAACAGATTTAGAATCCAGCCAAATCACTGTTTTAACCAAAATTTGGCGTGGCTTTAATGAGTAAAGTTAATAGTTATATTAAGCACTATGGTAATAATTAATTATTTTGATGAAACTTACTATAGCTATTGTTGAAAGTTTTTTTTTGTGGGTGGGAAATCATCCAATGACTTCTCCCGGGTGGAGCGGAAGGGAGTGTCAGACTCTTACTGACTAAAACCCATCCATGTTCCTTCATTAGCCCTTTATGTTCCGGGGTAGCGGTAACCCTTTCGCACAACCCCGCTTACCCGGAATTATTGAAAGGCTTGACGACATTACTTTTAAATTAACAGAATGAGAAATTGAGCGTTAATAGTTCCATATATTACGAAACAAACATTTATTTAGCTTATTCTTAGATAGTTTTCCAGGGCACGGGAACTAGCGCGATCTGAAAAAGCACTGCAAAAAAAGAGATATCGAATATTTTTAACGTGGGGCAGAGTTCTCTCTAAATATACCTTGGCTACAAATAAACAATCCAACTATGGCGATTAACACACGGCACCGCTCGACCGCGCGGTAGGAGCAGTTTGCGGTAGAAACGAGCACCGCTCGGGTGATGTACGTGTGTTAGGCAAAAACGGATTTCTTAGAGACCAATGCGACATGAGATCCGCTTCACCACCGAGCGCGGCAGAGCGCGGTGCCGTGTGTAAATCGCCTATTTTACCCACATACACTGTTGATTTCCTTTCAAGCTACCGCTATGCTATTCTAACATTTCTAATTGACTTGTTATTCCAGCAATTACTTACAACGCTTGGAACTCTTCGAGAACTCCACACAAGCGTACAATGAAGCTCTCAGATGGAATGTGAGTAAAAAACAAACAACGAGAGGTTCTATTTTCAACCAGCAAACAGAAAATTAGACGCACTAATTTTCAGTTTATAATGTGTGCTTGGATGAGTCTTATTTCTAACTCAAACTTGGGACTCGGGATTATTTCTTACTAGCTTCTTACAGCGGCTTCGCCCTCCCCTTTTTTCACCCCCTTAAAGGTTAAACTTCCTAAAAGCCTTCTTAGTGCTGCCGTGTGCAAAATTTCAGGTAGTCGCAGTAGGTCAGCAGTGCGTTGATATGTCTATTGGTCACTCAGTCAGTTGCTCCTTTTATACAAATAGATGGATATAGTTTTTTTTTAGCCGTGATAGCCTAGTGGTGTGACCGTCGGACTGCCAAATCATAGATCTCGAGTTCGAACCCAAGCCACGCACCTCTGATTTTCCGGATTTATGTGGGTATTGTATAATAATCACTTGCTTAAGAATCGGCGAAGAAAAACATTGTGAGGAAAACCGGCATGCCTGAGAGATATTTCTCAACAGCATGTGAAGCTAAGTCAGAGGCCCATAGGCAGCATACAAACTCTGACACTAGGTCTATCAATAACCACACGAAGAAGAGAAGATAGATTTTATTATTTTTGCATGACTGAACTGCGTTTTTTTGTGGTAAAAGCTACATAAATTTATTCAAGAAAGTTTTCACAGTATTGAGATTCATCCACACTAATATTATAAATGCGAAAGTAACTCTGTCTGTCTGTCTGTTACCTTTTCACGCCTAAACCACCCAACCGATTTTGCTGAAATTTGGTATGTAGATAGTTTGCATTCATGAGAAGGACATAGGCATATTATTTTTTGGAAATTCAACCCCTAAAAGGGTTACAAGGGGTGGCAAAGTTTGTATGAGAAAAATATTTTTATTGCACATTTTTGCATAGGTAGGTAGGGTAGGTAGGGTAGGTAGGGTAGGTAGGGTAGGTAGGGTAGGTAGGGTAGGTAGGGTAGGTAGGGTAGGTAGGGTAGGTAGGGTAGGTAGGGTAGGTAGGGTAGGTAGGGTAGGTAGGGTAGGTAGGGTAGGTAGGGTAGGTAGGGTAGGTAGGGTAGGTAGGGTAGGTAGGGTAGGTAGGGTAGGTAGGGTAGGTAGGGTAGGTAGGGTAGGTAGGGTAGGTAGGGTAGGTAGGGTAGGTAGGGTAGGTAGGGTAGGTAGGGTAGGTAGGGTAGGTAGGGTAGGTAGGGTAGGTAGGGTAGGTAGGGTAGGTAGGGTAGGTAGGGTAGGTAGGGTAGGTAGGGTAGGTAGGGTAGGTAGGGTAGGTAGGGTAGGTAGGGTAGGTAGGGTAGGTAGGGTAGGTAGGGTAGGTAGGGTAGGTAGGGTAGGTAGGGTAGGTAGGGTAGGTAGGGTAGGTAGGGTAGGTAGGGTAGGTAGGGTAGGTAGGGTAGGTAGGGTAGGTAGGGTAGGTAGGGTAGGTAGGGTAGGTAGGGTAGGTAGGGTAGGTAGGGTAGGTAGGGTAGGTAGGGTAGGTAGGGTAGGTAGGGTAGGTAGGGTAGGTAGGGTAGGTAGGGTAGGTAGGGTAGGTAGGGTAGGTAGGGTAGGTAGGGTAGGTAGGGTAGGTAGGGTAGGTAGGGTAGGTAGGGTAGGTAGGGTAGGTAGGGTAGGTAGGGTAGGTAGGGTAGGTAGGGTAGGTAGGGTAGGTAGGGTAGGTAGGGTAGGTAGGGTAGGTAGGGTAGGTAGGGTAGGTAGGGTAGGTAGGGTAGGTAGGGTAGGTAGGGTAGGTAGGGTAGGTAGGGTAGGTAGGGTAGGTAGGGTAGGTAGGGTAGGTAGGGTAGGTAGGGTAGGTAGGGTAGGTAGGGTAGGTAGGGTAGGTAGGGTAGGTAGGGTAGGTAGGGTAGGTAGGGTAGGTAGGGTAGGTAGGGTAGGTAGGGTAGGTAGGGTAGGTAGGGTAGGTAGGGTAGGTAGGGTAGGTAGGGTAGGTAGGGTAGGTAGGGTAGGTAGGGTAGGTAGGGTAGGTAGGGTAGGTAGGGTAGGTAGGGTAGGTAGGGTAGGTAGGGTAGGTAGGGTAGGTAGGGTAGGTAGGGTAGGTAGGGTAGGTAGGGTAGGTAGGGTAGGTAGGGTAGGTAGGGTAGGTAGGGTAGGTAGGGTAGGTAGGGTAGGTAGGGTAGGTAGGGTAGGTAGGGTAGGTAGGGTAGGTAGGGTAGGTAGGGTAGGTAGGGTAGGTAGGGTAGGTAGGGTAGGTAGGGTAGGTAGGGTAGGTAGGGTAGGTAGGGTAGGTAGGGTAGGTAGGGTAGGTAGGGTAGGTAGGGTAGGTAGGGTAGGTAGGGTAGGTAGGGTAGGTAGGGTAGGTAGGGTAGGTAGGGTAGGTAAGGTAGGTATCATAGTTAAGACAGGACAACGTCTGTCGGGTCAGCTAGATCCATAAAATAAACATCATTTTGTAACTCGTTTAAATACTATAATTACAAACCGTTATTATGGTACCGGATCGTATTAATTAAGCTAGCAGTTAGTTTAACTAGATAATTACTCCTATGAAGAAATTTATATTTTTCACATTTATTTGTTTTCTTTCAGCTGACGTTTGTCAGTCGAAGATCTCACCATCAAATCGTTTCTCTGTGGTTGTCTTTCGTAATGGCTTTTCACAATATATAATATTATTAAAGGCCGTCCGTTTGTGAGCGTGTGTGTGTAACATATGTGTTCGTATGTTTGTTATTTCTCCAAGCAAAAACTACTGAACGGAGCTGGGTGAAATTTGGTATAGATTATAACCATGATTAACACATAGGATAATTCTTATTCCGTTAGAAAGTTTCCGTGGGATAATTTCCGACATCAACGCGGACAAACCCGCGGGCTGAAGCTAGTATCTTATAATTACTAGAAAATGTTGTATATCGATTAAATAGAACAAGATAGTACCTTTGTAACGGTTTTAATTTAGTTTCTCAGGTTCCTGTTAGGCCTACAAATATATATATGTTTTAAATTACAAGCGCGTTCCACTCGGTCCACCATCTGTAATCAATCTGAGATGTAGCTTGTGTGACAAGTTTCACTTACTTTATTTAAGCATGCAAGCATATTTTACCAGGCACACACACAATAATGCCAAAGTATCCATCTAAACTTATATTTATGATAGCGTCACAAAAATAAAGCTGATAATCAGTAAACACTTTAAACAGCAGATTTAACACAATTTTTTTTAAATATAATTACTGCCATAAAACGGTTTCTTCGAAATAAACAAAGACAGTTAATGGACGTCAAATAGTGCGAAGCAATCAGACTCGATAATGGCTAAACATTCAACGTGCTGTGTCTATTGCGACGACGACAGGTGCTGACACCTATCCAGTTCTCATGGCATCACTAATGTTGGAGGGCTGTTCTTTGGATAGCTCGAAACAGTAAAATAACTACTACTTATTCAAAACATGAGTGAACGGGCATCATTTGGCAAGCTTGCTTCAACATAGACCTCATCCATGGCTTTCCATCAGGCGTGATCGTGAGAGGTCCATTCCACAATAATAAATAAAACTAGTTAAATTAGTCGGCTTTTTGTCAAGTTAACAATATTTAAGAATAGTTGATAGCTTTTATTTTATTTGCAGTGCTTAATTTAATTGCAGGTTCGACAAAAAAACGCATAATATTCACTAAAGATGGCACTTAAAAACAATTATGTCATAAATACATATTGCTTAAAACAATCTTTATTTTTCTTCTTCTTTTCGAGTGGTTACTGACTAACCTGGTGTCTGAGTTTTATGCTGCCCATGGGCCAAGACATAATAATTATAATTACATAATATTATAACCATTAAGCATGTTACTAGACGCACCCATCTACAGTTGATAATGTGTGCTTGGATGAATCGCAAGTTTTAACTTAAACTTGGAACGTGTGGTTCGATCTTCTACTCTGTTTTTTTCCCGTAGAAGCCACTTAAAACATAATGATACCTACAACCGGAAGTCTTTTTAATTGGATACCAGCAATATTCCTAAGTGGTGGCAAAGCGTATCACCACTGCGAGGATCGTCCAGAGGACACGGTAGAGCACACGGTGCAAACCTGCACCGCTTGGGCGGAGCACCGCCGTGTCCTCGTAGAGGCGATCGGCGGCGGCGACCTCTCGCGCCCGGCGCTCTGGTGCAAGCTGTGGTCCGGGGCGAGAGGGAGTGGGAGGCAGTCACCTCCTTCTGCGAAAAAGTCATGCTCGCAAAGGAGGTGGCGTGATGGGAGAGAGAAAGGTCCTCCCGTCCCAGCCGCCGCGGGAGACGCCCCGGGCGTCGGGAGCCACGTGACGACTCCCGGCCACCGTAGGTGCGGTCTGATCAGCACCAGGCCCGTGCCAGACGGCGCGTATATTATGTTCCTCGCGCGCCTCAAGAGATGTCAGCATATAAAGGGGCCCTTCAGGGCCAAGCCTGCCGGGTAAGCGGGATTGTCCGAAAGGGTTACCGCTACCCCGGAACACAAAGGGAAGGAACATGGATGGGTTTTAGTCAGTAAGAGTCTGACACTCCCTTCCGCTCCACCCAGAGCGGGAGAAGTCATTGGATGATTTCCCAGCCTGAGAAAAAAAAAGGTTACTTATATTTTTTGTTATTATTTTATGATGTTTCCAAAAGAATAAAGTTTATCCTTATTATAATCAAATTTACCATAACAATTAGCTCCGTCATAGTTAGCTCCGTGTTAGTTTTGAGATATACTTGGGTTTGATTATCTTATGTCAATGCGGAAGACTAAACCCACCTAATATCCGTCCGTTTATTCGTCCATCCGCATATAAAACATACATTTTTAAGCATGTTGACGATAAAATCGTACCCATTTCAGCCGGAAGCAGCTAAAAACATGAACATATTATATTTTATTTACAGCCTTCTGATGTTCGCTCGTTGCTCGGGCGAAGTTTGGTTCGGGCGAAATCAACACATTACAGCGGTGCTTTAGCAGACGCGGCGCAGGCAGCCGGTACATGCATTAACTATGTACCTGTATGAACAGTTAGTTACAAATAACGGGCAATAAAGGTTTATATTAAAAAGTTTGCACTGAAAAGTTTTAAACAAAGATTTTTCTCGATGTAGGTCATGAAATTTTCATATGGCTTGAAAGTTTTAAAAGTGCGGAAAGAAGCTTAAGTAATCTAACCTTTATGGCTCTTTGTTTAAAGAATATTTATGTGCAAAACTTTTGTCTTACAAGTACTTCGATATTTATCATTCGTAATCCGGATAAATAAATCGTAGCCAGATGAAAGCATTTCACTGTATATAAACATCACTGTACGTCGTCGCGCGCGTCGGTCATACGTCGCTTTCTTCTTACTCGAAACATTAAAATATTTTACAGCGTCTGTTTCGTTCAAAGAGTTTGAAATTAGAGGACATAGGATTTAATTGGGAGAAATTTATCTTTAATTAAACATGCATATACCTACCATTGGATGAGTATTAATGTAAGCCAAACCAACAAACTATACTCACTGTGAGGAACCATGAGTTCCAACAGCAAGACTAAGGCGACTAACACACGGCACCACTCGACCGCGCGGTAGGAGCAGTTTGCGGTAGAAACGAGCACCGCTCGACCGCGCGGTCGGGCGGTGTACAGTCAACAGCAAAAGTAGATGATCAAAATCAGAAACTCAATACTAGTGAACGGAGTTCGCGTCAGAACTGTGTGGCGTCGGAGTGATTCAAAAGTATATGATTGTAAATTATACCAAACATTTAGTACTAGTACAGCTGTCATATATTCGTGATCAGTTATAACTCCAAAAGTTATAAACACAATTCGCATCAGAACTGCGAAGTAAAAAAATTTTTCAAAACTAGTGAACATTCCACGATTGTTACTTGGAAAGCAATAAAGACTGAAGAAACTGAGGCCACGTAATCATGAAGCAAATAATTCTTATTTTTAATTATCCCAGTAATTTTGTTTGTTATGTTTTACGGAAAAGCTGAATTTGATAAAGATTTGCATATTTAATAATATATGCTAAATTTCATCCAATTGAACCCCGAAAAAAGCACTATGTTCATTAAAAATCATATAATTTAAAAACTTTACTATATTCATTTTTTTTTGTAACTTCTGTCAAATGTTCAAAAGTAGCTGATGTGATACAAAACGATAATTCAATAAATATTATTATCTTTGTATGTTCGCGAATTTATGTCAATGTTCAAAAGTAGCTATACAGTAGCGGCTACAGTATATTAAAAACGGAAGGTAGATTGATATTTTTATCTCTAGTCGAGTCTATTGACACTGCTTGCAATGTTCTAAAGTAGCTGATGCGATACAAAATCATAACTCAATAATTGCTTTTGCCCAGTCGGCTACAGTTACTGTATAGCTACTTTTGAACATTGACATAAATTCGCGAACATACAAAGATAATAATATTTATTGAATTATCGTTTTGTATCACATCAGCTACTTTTGAACATTTGACAGAAGTTACAAAAAAAAAACAATTAATATAGTAAAGTTTTTAAATTATATGATTTTTAATGAACATAATGCTTTTTTCGGGGTTCAATTGGATGAAATTTGGCATATATTATTAAATATGCAAATCTTTATCAAATTCAGCTTTTCCGTAAAACATAACAAACAAAATTACTGGGATAATTAAAAATAAGAATTATTTGCTTCATGATTACGTGGCCTCAGTTTCATCATTTAATTTTTGATTTCAACTGTACTCAATACTCAATATCTTTATTGCTTTCCAAGTAACAATCGTGGACTGTTCACTAGTTTTGAATTTTTTTTTTACTTCGTAGTTCTGATGCGAATTATGTTTATAACTTTTGGAGTTATAACTGATCACGAATATATGACAGCTGTACTAGTACTAAATGTTTGGTATAATTTACAATCATATACTTTTGAATCACTCCGACGCCACACAGTTCTGACGCGAACTCCGTTCACTAGTATTGAGTTTCTGATTTTGATCATCTACTTTTGCTGTTGACTGTACGTGTGTTAACAACGGATTTCTTAGAGACCAATACGACATGAGATCCGCTACACCGCCTACCGCAGCGAAGCGAGGTGCCGTGTGTACATCGCCTATGCCGTATAGGCTGATTTGGCTTGCTTGTTATGTTTCGTAGAAATTACATCTCCATATTGTAATATTCATTTTCCCTCCAGCATTGGAACCTAAAAATTCAAGGGCCTTACAAATTCGTGCGCAGACCGAATACGAAAAATGCGCGTTCGAACGTTCCTTGGTTTTAGCGCATCGTGGAAAGCGTATGAGACAGTTTCCACCGGATTTTGCAGAATGCGCTAGATGTGCTGAAGAAACGGTAATACTTTTTATAAACATTGTTACATTATTTGACAAAAAATTAGGGTGTATTTTAGGTAGCTTGACAGCTGGGTTGCATTGGAAAGTTTGAGTAACGCTAATGTATTTATAATTACAATAATATTTTTGGCTTTCGCTAAAATTATGTGCACGTAGAAAACTACATTTTTGTAATAAAGCAATATGTCTTATTTATGGTCATTTAATAATAAGTCTTATTTGCATGATCTACGATCACATTAAACGGCTTCAAACCTGAATCCAAAAATCTATTTAAATCAGTAGACAGTTTAGTAAAATCATTCCGAATACAAATTTCAAATCGTCTGATAAAATAATCTAGAGACGTTCCGCTTTCAATTTGTTCTTTAGTAAAACGTCCAAGAGACTCGCTTAGGGCCGTCTAAAAAAATAACCAACTTTTCGCGCTATTCAGCTATCTTCTAATGGAATGTTTTCTCTCAAAACGTGGCAACGGAAATTTTCTCTAAAAAACAAGTTGCCAGTCTCAGCAGGATAAAAACTTTTTTCTGCCGGTGTTATGACTATTCAGAAGTGCCGGTAATGACCTACCTCAATGAAGATAAGTACGTACGAAGATGAATAAAAGAAAACTCTTTTTTATTTTATTTGTTCAAGTTTTTTGTAAGTTTAGAGTTGTTGCTGGTTAATGGCCATTGGTTCGCCCCATATTACATGGGACTTGTAACATAAGTAGCGAGTCGAGTTTTTAGTTTGCTTCTAATGGACAGCCAGCACATCAAGCTATCCTATACTGGCAAATTTTCCCAATTGAAAATGAACCTTATGTTTTTGTAGTAAAGTTGAAAAACTATCAAAGAAAGACAGATTGGGGTAACTTGATGTGCTAACCTATGGACCTTTGATGTTATTATAAATATGCGAATTTAAGTGTGTATAGTATAGACGCAAACATTTACTGCTCATCCTCTTCCGCGGTCTTTAATTGTGTGTTTGAAAGGGTAGTCAATAACATTACCTTATTATTAAGAACTGCCAAAACGCGGCATTTGTACGCGATTTGTATAAAATATAACAATGTGGCGTCACAGATTTATAGATTCAAATGGAATACTTATTAGCATTAAATGCAATTTTAAATGATATCTTCGCATAATATTTAATTTCTGTACGGTGATGGAAGTATTTAGACGAGTGGTCTTTTATCTATGTGATTTCATATTTATTTTTGACCGATTCAAATAGTCAATTGTATGTATAAAACAATCTTCTGCTGCATAAACAATTACCCCTCATATAAGCACAACTAAGTACCAACCATCTCTTACTCAGTTCATCAGTTAACGAAACTAACTTATAGCTCCCTTGTATCATTTAAGTCGTGACACGACACAATTTAAGATCAAGTTACCTACAACGCTCACTAATTTACTGCAAATGTTATTAGGTACGAGAATGTGCCGGCGACACGGCGAGCAAGGTGCTGCAAACAGCTGTGTCGTTGCTAAGCAACGTGGAGATTAAGAGGGAGTCCAATGACGAAGATGTTCCTAAAGCGCTGGTGCATCGTGGACGTATGCAACCGCAAAAGGAACAACAGGTTCAGAACTTTCTCCATATTTTATAACAGCTAGCTGCTATGACTTTAATGACCAAAGTACGACAAACTACTTTGTTGTTTTTGATGTAGGATATTTATTATGAAAAATTGTGGTTGTTGTTGTGTTGTTGCGTGAAAAATCAAGCGTTTAAAAATAAATAATATAACGTTGCAGATATATTCTATACCTACTATATGCAATCACAATTTGAGTCTCTTGAGAATATACATACAATTCTGCAATTGTTTCCATATTTTCTAAACCTTATTATTAGACCACCCTAGCAGCTACTGACTATACGTACATACGTCATTTTCCAAAATAAATTGTTATGTTGGTAACAATTAATATTCCTTAAGATTTATTTTACTACTTCCGTGTAAATAACGTCTGTATCTCGTTTACTAAAGTGCAGAATACGTCTTTGTTTACAACGAGAAATAAAAAATATGTTGGCAATAACCTTAATTCTAGGTCCAAGAAATATCCCACGCGGAAAAACAGAGAGCCGAACAAATCTCCCGTTTAATGGCTTCGAAATATTTGGAGCGAATGGCACATGACAAATATTTCTTAACTGCCTTATGTAAGGACGAACGATTGGTCTCTGCCAATAAACATGGATCACAAAAGCTGCAAGAATTGGCAAATAAAGCTCTCGCCGATTTGGAGAAACGACAAGTACGCTCACACTATCCTAACTTAACTTAATAAAATTAACCCCTGACCCGTTGACCTACAAAATACAGGTAATACATTGCACGCCGCCATTCTTTATAAACGGCCAGCTAAATTGAAATTTATAGCACTCAATCCGATTGAAATCTAACCCTGTAATTGAGCCGGTGTTCACAAAATCCGCTGCATAGCTGTAAGCTTTTGAATAATTGATATTAACGGCAATTTTTGCAACAAAAATTGACATGACAGCTGGGTATTACATTCCAGTATCATTTTTCGGTGCTGTCTGTGTTTTTGCCTAGTCCATTTTTTCAGACAGACATTATCATTTAAATTGCGTAAGCCTGTCACGTCGTCTGAAAGGCTGGAACACATTATGATTCGGCTTTTTCTAATGTGAGCTTTTAAGTCTTGATCGTTTATTTGCTATGTATGTATCAGGCTGTTCTACGTGAGCGTAGGCCGCTGTACGCTGCTCGTGCGCTTGAGGCAGCCGCTCGAGCTCGCCTGTCACGAGCACGGAAAGAACAATTGACGCACACGCAAATGCAACACGCAACTGACGCACGTCGCCTCATACAGACAACTCAATCCATTTACGAAGAACGAGACACCGCCAAGTGTCTGGAACAAGCCGAGTTCGGAATGGAACAAATAACAAGAAAACCAGCAAACTTATTACCGGGAAAAGATAAATTCCTGCAAAAGCTCCACGATATAGTTGGAAACGCTTTCCTGGACCAGGTAGGTTCATTTCTGTATTTTATTATAAATTGTGTAGCCATGGGCATTACGAAGCTGGGAAGTTTAATAGAGCTTGTTTGCCAAGTCACGTAGACCGTGAAAAATCTCTCTTATTTTATGTTCAGAAACGTGTTCGAGAAAGTATGAGCGAGTCGGATCGCGAACGGAGGGCGTTTATTCTTCTGGGCATGTCGGTTTCGCGGGAACCGAGTCGCGACTCCGTGTTGCGAGTGCGCCCGCCCGCGCCGCCTCGAGATGCTAAGTAATTTTAATATTCCACTTATATCTCCAGCCTGGTAAGGAGTTTGATGTTTGCTTTTTCTAGCCAGCGGGGTAATTGCGTAACAAAATAATAGTAGCAAACGGTTTGACAGTTTAACAACTTTCATTGCGTCATTAACGTTGTTGGGCAGACTAACTTTTCAAACTTAAGAAGCAATAGATTAGCAACAACCTTCAAAATCATTCAGAATGTGATTGATACGCAATGAGGATGCTAGATAAGTAGTCTCACAAAAACCTATTAAAAATCTATTTGAGAACCAACAATCAAAATGGAAATTATCGTAACCATCGCCGTACAAACTATTTACTTAGTCGTTCATTTATAAAAAGTTAATGTGCAGTACCATATATTATCTCGGCCTTAAAATCAAGTACCTACTTGTATAAATTAAAGCACACTAGGTCTCTCGTAACATATGGAAACTAGACTGACTAGGGATTACGTAACTTTGCCTTGACCTAACTTTCTTTAATTAATCCGACCTTTTCTCTGCGACGTAGCTTAGCCAGCGGTATTCCCCACCCTAACGTTTTATGTAATTTAATGTCTGTGGTTGCTTATCTTTCCCTTTATATGACTAAAGATAACCTGTCATCAAAAATAATATGTGGTGTTCTGAATGTGGGTAATCTTTATGTATTTTTATTATACTCACGTATTTTATCGACATTTTAATTCCAACGGAAGAAAATAATGGGCATGGTGATGTTGTAAAATTAGTTGAATCGATTCTGAATTCGCACTACGAATTCTGTGAAGTCATCAACCAGAGATTGAGATGTCCCAACACTATTTTTGAATGTACTGTCTGTGAAACTGTCCATTACGTTTCTTTAATAAATTCTATGTTTTTAGATATAATCCAATAATAAAAGGGCGTTAGGTCAAGCGCCAAGGGCCAAGCTGTTCACCAACTTAAGCAATGAACCGTACAGAGTCGGTGTAACGTTTTTTAGTAGAATAGTAGACCATAGGTACTTGCATATAGAAGCGTATTTTTGAGCCCAATTCTTGGTACAGATTGCTGCAAATTTGATCTTCGGAAAGAGGCGGTTAGTTATCTACATCTTTAACTGTTTTTACTGAGACTATTTCAGCCGCAGAGATCGGCACCGTCTTTTCATTACAAGGAACCTGCGTCTTTTTGCAAGCTCCCCAAGTTCTGCCTGAGCCCGGTTCAGAATTGTATTTTTCCCAAGTAGATTATTAGATTCCAGTAGACTAATACCTACTGTCCCCAGGGTTCGCATCCGCACCCTGGAGCGTTCACTGTCCATGAGCACACGAGCTTCAGAACGATGTTACTTGTTGCACGAACTGGCTCGTCTAAATGTTGACACAAAGCAACCTTTAAAAGCCAGAGTTTACGCATCCAAATGTCAAACCGGTAAGTTGTAACACTTTCAGTAGAGCGGAATTTATCACTTTGTTAGCACTAAAATACTCGTGCCCCAAGAATTTATAGGTCAGTGAACGGCTCGTTGATTCGAGGAAATAAATTAGCCTGCCACGATAGAGCGAATGTCTTTTTATTCTTAAATTGTTTGACTTAATTCGAAAATATTGACTCGGAGGTCCCTCTCTGTACCTGCAGTCGTTTTCTCGTTCTCTTTTTGTATAGATTTTATTGTCGTTTTAGCACAGACGAGAGTTTAAAAGTACGTAAATCGTAGTATAGTACCTAACATACGTGAAACCCATTCACTTTTAGTAAGTAGATTGAAACGCAAGTCGAGTCCGAATTCGCAGATCTACACCGAGAGCATTAAAGTAATGAATAAACTTCGCTACGTTATACAATCAAGAATATGAAATTTATTTATTTTTAATACGTCGAGAATTTTGTATGCGATTTTTATTAATAACTGTTATGATGATGCAAACAGAGTGTGTTGTGGTTCATTCTGTTTAATTAATAATGGTGAACTTCTGAAAGGTTAAAACCGTTAAACAATTAATTATTTGATTCAATGATTCGATATATTCTGAATTCACTGACGGTAACATTCTGAACAGCATTGCTTAGGTATTCAAACTACGAGTGACCTGTCACAACTTTGTCTTTTGATTCGATTACTGGCTGCAGTAGGGAGGTACAAATTTAGAAGACGCTTCTTGACTTTGAAGTGATTTGTAAGTATGTCAAAGGAAATGAATGCTTTTAATAGAACTTCTATACATTTACGTAGCTATACAGTAGTACTGATAAAGATGAGGATGGCTTGATATTTAATGAATAAAAATAAAAAATAAACATTTACATAAATATAAAAAGTTTGTTTGCCAGACGGAACTTATACGTACTAGTAGGAAGTTTTTGTGAGAACTTTTTAACCAAATACTTGTATAGGCAGGGCAAATATGTAGGTACACATCTGTCTAACCCTTCGGGGAATACAGGCGTGATCTTATGATAAGTTATATAAGCAGTACACACACAGACTTCAATTATTAAAACGTATCATTATTTCTAGACCGATTTTGCAATACTCAGTTCTTTTTTACCCGGAATGAAACTTGAATATTTGAATCGGTCGATAATAAAATACGAAATCACATAGATGAAAGACCGCTCGTCTTAAAAACTTCAATCACCGTACAGAAATTAAATACTATGCAAAGATGTATTTGTAATATTGCATTTAATGCATATAAGTATTCCATTTCATTCAAAAAATCGGTGACGCCACATTGTTATATTTCATACAAATCACGTACAAATTCCGCGTTGACAATTAAAAAAGTAACGTTATTGACTACCCTTTCAAATACCCAATTGCAGCTAGACGGATAAAATAATGTCAAACTGCCATATTGAATTATGACAATATGGCGGCTTGACATATTAAAAAAAAAAAAATTTATAAATTTGAATAAATTAATATTATAATCATTAATTTCAGCGACATGTTTGAAGTGAGGAATTAACAAGTTCTAAATTCAACAGAGGCTCGAGCATCGAACCAGCGTCCATGGCTTCTGAATGCTCTATTCCTATTGGCTCGCTGCCATCTCCTGCAAAACAACCGACCTGAATCTCGTGCAGTTCTCCTGGAAGCGGCCGGGCTTGCTCGCTCCTACGGATACCATGAAGTTGCGGACTTCTATGACACAGTAAGCGCCTTAAAACTTTAAGTACTTTATAGAACATTGTTTAGTACTTAATTTCATAGCACAGAGAATATTGTTGGACGTTTAAAGGCAGTTATGCGGCTGTTTTGTTATGCTCTATATGTTAAACTTTATTGCTTTGTGGTTGGAAGCATGGTTTTTTGTTTCTGAAATGCCTAAAAAGGTTCGTTATGAGAAGAAAAGCCTATTATAAATAATGGTCCAGACTTTTTGAAGTTTAAGTCGGTCGTACTCATCCAATTAGACTCAAGAACGTTATGGATAGGTACATGAGTCTGAAAAACATCAAAAAGAACATTACAGTTGGTGCCTAAAATTCTAAACTCCTCTCGTAATTCACTTTTGATAAGCTAAGTGCTACATGGCGGACCTAAGCCGGCAAGTCCGAAAGTATCAGAAAATAAAATACAACGCTTAACATTTTTAAAATTCCAATCTAATTTCTGAAGTCCAGTGAGTTTTATGCTCTTATTTTTGTTTACGAATATACGTCGGATGAAAATATAAAAGTGCATTTTGAGGACTTATTTTTAGGGTTCCGTACCTCAAAAAGAAAAAACGGAACCCTTATAGGATCACTTTGTTGTCCGTCCGTCCATCTGTCAAGACCGTTTTTCTCAGGAACGCGTGGAGGTATCAAACTGATAATTATATCTAATACTCAGGTCTACTGTCCCTTGGAGCTCTGATAAAATCAAACTTCTAAGCCAAAGCAATCAAAAGATACAGCCGTTTATGCCGCAAATTGCCGCAGATTTTTGAAACTCTCACGGGAATCAAAACCTACAGGGTACTTCCCGTGAACTTAGAATCTTTAAATTTGGTACGAAGTGACGTCTTATAGTACAGATAAAGGAAAAATTGCGAAAACCGTAAATTTTTAGTTACATCATACAATAAACAAAAAAAACTTTCTTTTTCAAAATATAAAAATACCATAACTATGACTCGATTGTCGTGATGGGTGAACTTTTAATTATATACCTACGGTTTGTACAGAACCCTCGGTGCGCGAGTCCGACTCGCACTTAGCCGGTTTTTTTAAATAAAACTTATCACCTTCACCCGCTCTAGTTAGTGGTTCTAGACAAATATGGACTTAGATGAAATAAAAACAGGACAACAACTGAAAAATAAAACTCTCGGTGGTCACTATAGTTGCCAAGCAGTATGAAGTATCCTCTGGTTTGAAGAGTATAACCGCCGGGGCAACTACAGACTACATTGAACTTTTTGACTTTGTCATTAAGTCGACTATCAATCAATAAGTTGTGCTAGTATATAGAAGTTTCCATCAGTTTGTTAACTAACAACATAAAAATAACCTTATTTTAAAAACAATAGAATGGAAAATTAAAAAACAATAATTTCCTTACCAGTGTGTCAACGTATCATTGGAAGGCGAAGTATTGGCTGCAGATGCTCCTCTTGAGAAACGCGAGAAGGACCTGGTCAGCTTGATGCAAGATGATGACTTACGATCAGCCGCCCGACATCTCTTCAAACGGATGTCTCTCATACCAGTGTCCAGGTTAGTATAAATCCTCTTTACTATTTACGACAACGACTATACAATTATTTTGGATAAACTTTATAATGATTATTAAATTTGTTTTGATTTTAATTGTATTTCGATTTTTAATTTTATTTTGATTTTAATTGTATTTGATTTTATTTGTGTATAGATTTTAATTGTATTTGATTTTAATTGTATATTGATTTCGATTTGAATTTTATGTAATGCATGACAGCTTACATGTAAAAAATCGGTACACTAATCTATAAGTACTTATATACGATATATCTCAGACCAGGGTATGTAATTGTGGGTGAGTCAAATAAATAAACTGCAAAATGGGCCGATTAGTAAAATTTTAAAGAAAGAAACACTAGAAAAAAGTAGGCATCGGTTTATTTGTCACAAAAACACGTGCATACAATAAATTTCGTAAACACGAATATAAACAAAACAGATTTGAAATTACGTGCACAGGACGGAAATAGTCACGACGTGCAGCAACCGACAGCTGCACGCCGTAATTGTGACAGGAAGGCTTCCACTCAGCATGATAATGAGCTATGGGGGAGCCACAGTCTATGCTGTGGCTCCCCCATACTGGTTATCACACACTGGTTAATACTCACTGCAAACATTCAGTTGCACGCAAGTACATGATATAAGCTTATTCTTAGATTTTCAGAAAGCCTTTGTTGAGATTGTAACCTTTGACAACAATTTCTGTAGATACAACACAAAAAATACTCACTGAGTATAAAATAGCAATTAAATCTTCCTTTCTCTATCCTTCTTTTTTATGTTCACCATGTTCGTGTAGTCCTATGATTACAACGTAACTAAACACATTCAACATCAGTTGAAATCTTAAGACAAACAAATCAGATCTCTAAATCTACGCCACTAAATCACCCATCAAGCCATTACCACTAATTGACAATTATCAGCTTACATACACACGCGAACTATTCTCAGAAACCATGAAACGGCCTCATATGTCGCACATGACAGCCTTTTGACACAGAATGGATAGAAATAGAAGATCAACTCTATACAACAGGCAAAAAAGTACTCACACATTCGCTTCACGTATACAGCGCGCGCAAGTTTGAAAAGATTCGAAAGACCAACATTTATACAGCATTGGTTTATTTTCTTTATGGCTATCATTCATGATCACTTAATATGTTAGGTCTTCTTCTTCTTTGTGTGGTTAGTCACTAACCTGGTGGCACAGTTTTTATGCTGCCCATGGGCCTCTGACTTAGCTTTACATGCTATTGAGATATATCTCTCAGGCATGCCGGTTTCCTCACGATGTTTTCCTTCACCGATTTTTAAGCAAGTGTTAATTATACAATTGGCACGTGAATCCGATAAATCAGAGGTGCGTGCTTTCGATTCGAACTCGGAACCTATGACTTGGCAGTCCGACGGCCAAACCACGGGGCTATCACTGCTGAAAAAAAAAAGTTAGCTGAAACATAAAATTAGTAACGAAATTATGTAATGCGGATTCCTAACATAGGTAGGCAGCCTGACTGAAAAACGCAAACACGATTTGACAACTTTTCGCTCGTTGTATAGTGCCGACCTTCTGCACCTATCTAATTGGTACTCTCGACCAATTAATCTTATCGGGTATTGATTACAGGCGCTTCTCCATAATGCCTGGCGCTCGGATTGAAGAGAGTGGAAGAAACTCTGCCCGGAGTAGACGGATTTCTATCATGCCGAAGGCTGCACTGCCAGCTTTGATGTCTAGGAGGTCGAATCATCCTTTGGGTTTCCAGGATTTTGATTTTTGATTCATATTTTTATTAGTTTTAGAACTTTATCTAGCCTAAATCCTTATGAAAAAACGGCTTTTTGAAGTCAATGGAGCCATAAATATAATTTGATGGTGATCAACAACGCAATATATGTATTACAGATTTATATGTTCTGTTCTCATACAATATTTTGTCAATTAAATTTTTTTAATTGACAAAATATTGTTAACAGCAGTTTCCATGTAAGAAACCCCTACTTTGTCACATTTTCTTTTTTCATACAAGTTGTAACTCAAAAGTGGCATACTTAACAAAATTCTTGAAATTATGCGAGTATGAAGAGAGTGGGATCCATTAAACATTTTAATAGAAAAGGGCACGAGGATTTCCACTTGGAAACTTTTACATTCATTACAATATTAATGAACCTGTCGTGAATAATAAGGCATTAATTTTGTAAATATATTTTTTTAATATACTTTTATATCCAATGAAATCTAAATGTATGATGGCATAATTTGTAATCAACTTGGAACTTTTATACATAATATATTTTCGTTTTGAATATTATAAATTTAGCACATTATACTTTTATTATTTCGCATATTTTCTTCACATTAATTGGCATCAATTATTTTAAAAAGTAAAATTTTTATTTAACAACTCAAGGTGAATAGACCGACTTTATTTTAAATATCATCATCATAATGAATAATAATGTTGATGATATTTGAAACCTGCAGTGGGCTGGGACACAGGCCTCTTCTCTGTGTAAGGGAATGGACCATAATCTACCACGTGACCCCAGTGCAGGTTGGTAGATTTTACCACGGGCCATGCTAGGAATCTCTGAGGGATCGAATCCCAAACGAGGTGAACCGTCAGATAACCAAAGTGGTCGCCATAGCTCATACAATAAGCAAGCTGAAGAATGACTGTTGGGGACGTGTTGTTGAGAGGAGACCCTGAATCGGTCAACTTAAGGTAGGACGCCCTTAGGCTAGGTGGAGCGACGATCTTCACAGAGTGGCTGGTAGCACCTGGATTAGAGTTGCCAAGAATTTTGCCGAATGGCGTGCAATTGGAGAGGCTTTTTTTTTAGGGTGGAAAATCATCCAATGGCTTCTCCCGCTCTGGGTGTAGCAGAAGGGAGTGTCAGACTTTTACTGACCAAAAACCCATCCATATTCCTTCCTTAGCCTTTTAAGTTCCGGGGTAGCGGTAACCCGTTCGGACAATCCCACTTACCTGGCAGGAGAGGCCTAAATCCCGCAATTAACTGTTGTAGGCTGATTATGATGATGATAATTTAACTAACCGATTTAATTGGCTGTTTTTATTTAGATCCACCAATCACAGTAGCATAAAATTTTATTGTATTGTGTTAGAAAACTTAGTGTTAAATGTCCTTCAAAAATTCTAGGCCAATATTTAGGCATTATCTTTATGTTACTTAGATGATCTAGCTAATAACACCATTAAAGTTAATATACGTCAAAGAAAACAAAATCATGATCACTTCAAAACTTTATAAACTAGATCAGGCAGCACTTTAATCATTGATTTGCATTCGATTTGCCTTCGCGACTCGTCGATAATGCCAGACGGCGGGAGTAGGGTTACATTGAATGTCTAATTTACATCAGCCGGTATGCAACGGGTTAACTCTGAAATGCGACTACACCTTGATTTAGCGTGCTTGGATTAGAATGTTGAATCGCAGTAAGTTAAAAGCGACTCGTACAGATTGCGTTAAAGTTTGCAAGTAATCTATATATATAAAAGAAAGACGGGTTTGTTCCCTTCGTTATAACTCGAGATCTGCTGGACCAATTTTCATGGTTTTTGTTTCGTTGGATTTGTCTCTGCCCTGAATCGCAGAATACATTTTAATTTTTTTTTTTTTTCGATCAGCTGCTGATTTTCCTCCTATATGGTAGGTAGGGTAGGGTAGGTAGGTAGGTAGGTAGGGTAGGTAGGTAGTGTAGGTAGGTAGGTAGGTAGGTAGGTAGGTAGGGTAGGTAGGGTAGGTAGGGTAGGTAGGGTAGGTAGGTAGGTAGGTAGGGTAGGTAGGGTGGGTAGGTAGGGTAGGTAGGTAGGGTAGGTAGGTAGGGTAGGTAGGGTGGGTAGGTAGGGTAGGTAGCTGGTGTAGGTAGGATGGGTAGGTAGGGTAGTTAGAGTAGGTAGGGTAGGTAGGGTAGGTAGGGTAGGTAGCTAGGTAGGTAGGCAGGTAGGTAGGTAGGTAGGTAGGTAGGGTAGGTATCACAGTTAAGACAGGACAAGGTCTGTCGGGTCAGCTAGTAAGTCATAAAGAATTCATGTTTGGTTTTCTTAAATCACTACATAGTATAAAGCAAAGTCGCTTCCTGCGTCTGTCTTTAAAACTGCACAACGGATTTTGATGCAGTTTTTTTTAATAGATAGAGTGATTCAAGAGGAAGGTTTGTATGTATAATAACGAATTGTCTAACTACGAATTTAACGCGTGCGAAGCCGCGGGCAAAAGCTAGTATTGTATAAACTCATGATGTAAAAATAACTCTGTACTTTGTGATTCTAAACCACTAAACCATTTTCTGACCCGGAGAAGGACATAGGCTACTTTTCATCCTGCGTAATAATGATAAAATACAAAATACTTGCATTTGAATCCAGGGACAATAGCTAGAAATTTTAATATGTAAATTTATTCAACATTTTGTATGAGACACTGATGACACAAAAATGATTCCTAATATAATATCTGCTTTTCAGCATTTCATGCGGCATCCAAAAGGCTCAAGGTTTTTCAATTTATTTCCAAACGGTTTGTTTCCATTTACAAAGCCGGAGCGGGTTACCTGTGTATATGTGCGGGTAGTAAAACATTTTTTTTAATGTCGTATTCGAGGAAAATGTCATTGACTCATTTGCCCAGGGGCCCAATTCTGTAAAATAACCAACTTGTCAATAGTGTGTAAAAAGTGTCTGAATAGACTTGACATTGACATTTGGTATTCTACAAATTATGTATTTATGGTCATTCACTGTATGTAGTGCCATTGAAACGCCATAATAAGACTATTGTAATAATTGGTAGTCTACTTCACTATAAAATGTCAATGTCATCGTGACGGCCAAAGTAAAGGTAGTCTGTAAATATTTTAACACAGAAAACTATTGTACTGCCACACTATCGACATACTATCGTGAACATCAGAATGACTGGCCAAAATGACGAAAAAAAAAATCGACACTAGCGAGCCACCACTGAAAGGCCATTGAAGTTTTTGCAGAATACCAAATTTGCAACAGTCGAAACATAATGTCTGTAGTGTGTCGATAGAGTGTCAATGTCGTGCCACAGCGACAGTGTCGTGCTTAACTCAAAGTTACAGAATTGAGCCCCTGGAGTATAATATAAAGTTATATTTATTAATGACTAGCACTTTGCCCGCGGCTTCGCTCCCGTGGTCTTTACCGTGGGACCCGTTATTTTTCCTGGGATAAAAAGTAGCATATGTTACTCCTAGAAAACTAAGCTTTCCAACGGTGAAAGAATTTTTAAAATCGGTCCAGTAGTTTTTGAGCCTATTCATTACAACCAAACAAACAAACAAAGTTTTCCTCTTTATAATATTAGTATAGATGCATAAGCACTCCAGTTGAATTTCACGTCATTGCAGGATTGTAAGAATATCAAACGTAATGGCTAGTCATGTTTCAGGTATCAGACATAACATGTTCGCGCTTTTTTTTGTTGAAAGGTTGAACTATCCGTATTAATTGAGATCAACTTAGGTACTGTGCATTACTTGAAGTGAAATTATAAACAATGACAGTAAAGAATGATCCGTTCAAATATAATTTGTAGACAAAATAAACTAATTATCTGATATCCGATTCTCTTTGCTAACGGTACTTAAAGCTAACAAGTTGTAATTTGAACTTTTCATCTTTAAATAAACACCGGATACAAAGTGAATGTTAAACAGAAACTTGGTATGTAAATATTAATAGGTTTAACAACTAAGTAACAATCTGGCAACTCCCGTTCTACGTAGAAAGCGTCTGTTCTGAACTAAGAGGATAGAAAAATGGGGATGTGCAAGCTTATTAAATATTTAGGTGTGGAATCAGCTAATCAGGTTTAGAGGATGATTTTCCCCCAGTGAATAACGTAAACCAAACTATGACACAGTGCTGTGTACTTTTTTTTAATAAAAGGTAGCTTTTAGGAGCACTACAATCTAAAAAACGCAAATATAACTGTGTATTCACGGCTTATACGCTTGTTGGCGCTGATTCCCATAGAAGCGATATTACAAAAATGTATGACAATAGCAAGTGCTAATCAGAGTTGACAACCAGCGCTTGTCGGCGCCGACAATCATGTCATCTCTGCGCGTGTTACCAGCTTTATACGTGAACACACCAAGGAAAGCGTCAACTATTAATTAATTAAGCTAATTCATTGTTTAATAAACTTAATACAAACTTAAAAATGTTTATTAAATTAAATGGCTGTACCACGGCAAATTGACGTAATGTGTTAATTTTCTTGAACAATACACGTCTATAATTTTCACTCACTGTGCCCCAACTTTTCCAATTCAGCGGCTTCAGCGAAGGGATCGTGATTGTAAGCGACAATACATTTTTATCTCATCCCACAACCACTCGGGATACATAATTACGCATGTATGTAAAGCCCTCGCGTCTTATCTCCCTTATTTCTATGATCCAAGGCTTGATTCATCCCAACCCGCGGCTTGACAACGAACACGCAATTAACTTCCGGGTACAGTCGCAATTATGTCGCGAGCCTTCGTTTCGCATGAAGGGCTTACATATACAACACCTATGACCCTTATAAACATTCCAATAAAGATCAAAATCCAACAATACCCAACATAATTAGCTGTTGTGAGGTTTGGAACGTTGTGAAGGGTTTTAATATTCAACCGTAGGTATGTCTTATCTGATGACGTAATGCGTAATTCGTGTTCAGAGGATTTATGTTTTACAATAATGTGACGTTTCACATACAGGCGGGTGAGACGCCATTTCATTGTTGGATTGTGTGAGGGATTATGTTTGGTTTTTTGTTATTCGTTCCCGAGTTTTTATAACACAATTTCGACGTACACAAAGTGTAAAGGGCCAACTCAGAGTCATGATTTTATAGCGTTTGAAAAGCAAAACTGTGATACTATATAGAAAAACAAAGCCATCTTTTTCTATTTCCTACGCTTAGATAATAGAAAATGGTTACGGGCAATATAATGTTTCTTTTTTTCCAAAGTATAATGAATGTCTCTGCTACTTCGCACAAAATGGTAAACTAATGAGTCGACTGAAATATAACCACTTCTACGGGGGACTTCCTTATCTATATTAATATTATAAAGCTGAAGAGTTTGTTTGTTTGAACGCGCTAATCTCTGGAACTACTGGTCCGAATTGAAAAAATCTTTTTGTGTTGGATAGTCCATTTATCGAGGGAGGCTGTAGGCTATGTAACATCACGCTACGACCAAGGAGCCGGAAAAGCGGTTGAAACCGGGCGGAAGCAGCTAGTTGTTCAATAAAAGCTTAGCATAATCAGCCCATAACGTTCCCACTGCTGGGACACAGGCTTCCTCCCTCCGAGGGGGAGTGGCTCGTCATCCACCACGCGGACCCAGTGCAAGATGTCACATGTCTTCGAATTTTTGGTTCTAGGATATAACACAAAATCAGAGTCATGATTTTATAGCGTTTGAAAAGCAAAACTGTGATGCTAAATAGAAAAACAAAGCCATCTTTTTCTATTTCCTACGTTTAGATAATAGAAAATGTTATCCTCATAATGTTTTCCTTCACCGTTTTGAGAGTACCTAGTAGTGAAGAAACTATTTACACACAGTAAAGATCCTGCTAGGGTTCGAACCCACGACCTACAATTCGTGGTCGGGGCAGTGGGTACCACTGGTGGCCCAGTGCCTGTGACTGCCCTTAATAAATAAAATCTTAATTAATTTTAAATATTAAAACAGCTACTACTATTAATCTGTATTTTACATTCTGAGTTGTGTGTACTTGCAGCACAATGCTTACAAATGTGAATGTTGGTAAGTTGGTAACCCAGGCGCGCGTCTCTAATCCTTCTGTCAGCTTATACACTAAGCGCAGAGATACCCGGGATGCCTTCATCAGGTACGGCGTTTCAGTAAAACCTGGCTTTATAGCTAACGTAATTTGTATACCTTGTCTTATGTGGAATATGAGTAATTGTTCCTTTATTTATGAGGAAATAATCCTATGTTTATGGGTTATGGAATGGAGTAGAAAAAAGGCTAAATGGAAACATAAAAGAACTCATTTTGTAGTTTTCTCTTTCAGGTTTCGTGACAGCAAAGTATTTTTATAATAACTTTGGATTTATTTATCAAGTGAAATGCTTATTTTACATTGTTTATACTTTTTTCAATAAAAGCATATTCTTGTCAACATTAATAACGTTTATAAAGTATTTTAAGACGATCCATAATTTTCCCAGTCATCTCAAATTACGATAAACGACTTTCCTTGACCAATCAAAAGGAACACAGCGTTTAAGGAGAAACAAAAAGCGTTTCCTCGTTCATAAAGTTTCAATATTCATTAATATTTAAATGAAGAATAAAAAGTGGATTTTGTTCGCGACGTGTAGGGTTAATGTTCTCGACGCTAATTGGCTATCGGCATGACGTATGGTCCCGAACCTGTGTCACTCAATATTTAATACACCCACAGGAGATATTTATTGGAAAATGAACAAACTCCATTAACTTTTCGTAATAACGTGTCAGCTATCATTCAATTCACTGACGCGAGTGCAATTATATATTTATTGGGTCATTGCATTTTGCCATTTCAATATCTAGATTACATCAGTTTCGCCAAATGCAATTCAACAATGATTCACTGCGCAAAATCCTAAATTTAGTGCCCTAAATAAAGTGGTACGTAAAATAAAATAATATATTTAATAAAACACTATTAAAACGATTTGCATACTCATTATCTCATATTAGTCGGGGTATTCATATTTTGTATATTATTCACAACGTTTCAAGAACATTCTGGCGCGTAGACAGCGAAAAATTATGACAATGAGTTTTCATCAGAGCGTCTTTTGTTATTCTGATTGTATGTTTATGTAAATGAACACTTCGTAGACAAGATGCGGCATCGGTAGCCACATTGCAGGGGTAGACATTTAGACAAACGCGTACATGACGATAAAAAAATGACCCTCTCCGTAATTACTTATTTCAGGATGGGTTCATTAATTATTGCCCGCGTCGCACCGCCAACCGTGGCATGACAAATTTGTAACGTTACACCGTATGATTAATGTAAAATTTGAAATTTCCTTTATTGTTGTCATATAACATTGGGCCCCTCCGGGACGAATTAATTTGTTCTCTGTTTATTTGGAATAAAGAGATGTGTATTTGTGAAACGGTCATTAATTATTCTTCAAATTGATCCGGCGGATTAAGTAACATGACAAATTCTTCCCTTAGTAGTTCTCTAGGGAAGTGGACACTTCCTCATTAGAAAGCGCAGGACTAAGGGGATTACGAGATTACATTAACTTGTCGGTACCGTCCAACCGACTACTTATATAAATCCCTTAGTTGCTTCTTACGACACCCTTAGACCGGAGCAAGCTATTCTTAGCTAGGGTTACCCCTGCGTTCAATGATATACTTTTGTACGTATACAGAGTGAATGAATTCATTTTGGGGTCATCATTGACCCCAATGCATTCACTCTATGACACTCAGCGAAAAAAAATTCAGCTGTTCCATACATTATGCTCGCATAACTCATTAAAATATAGGGAACAGCTGATTTTTTTCACGTTTTCAGATTTATTTCCATAGTGAAAGTTGTTCTTAATGATGAGTACAATGACCTCTTAAAATTATGCCCATGATTTCAATTTCACCTTGTATATTGAAAAGCTCCTCTAATGGTTAGGTCAAAACTCAACTTGTGTAATACTAGAAAAAATATTGAGCAAACAAATGAACATTTCACAAAAAAAAATCTTCATGAAAAAGCATTACCTATCTCGTAGCTATTCTGTTATAAAACGGGCCAAAAGTATAATACTCACCCGTTTAGGGCAACCCAAAATATTCATGATAAAACCTTTATGCAAACAAAAAAATTCAAACGTAACGGTTTTTTTTTAGAATGAGGGGAGTCGACTTTTTGAATATTTTACATTATGTTGTATTTGGTACCGCGTGCGGTTGAAATCCTGAACGTTAATTTCCTGTCTACAAACTCTGACGCGAGATTTGCCGTTTACCTACCGCGCTTGATTCGGAACGCGGTATTATACGGAAAACACATGTACTCTGTACCGCTTACCTACGTGTCGTGACGTGGCAAACCGAAATTCCAAATGAAACTGTGCCTTTTGTAATAAACAGAATTATTACACCCATTAAACTTTTTTCGCTAACATACATATAACGTAATCGAAGTAACTTTTTCATTTACATAAATGTTTGTATTATTTAAAAAAAAACTTTACGAAAACTGAGTAAAACTAAACGGGTTCCATTTTTGCTATTTGGCTGCGGATCCCTAAAAAAAAACCTTATTATTCCAATTTTTATTCCGTAAAAACCGTCTCATGTGAAAAAGGATTGATCTACTTAGATAGTATAAGTGCGTAAAAAGGTTCGGAAGAAGAAAATACTTTGTTGTTTAAATTTTTAATACGGCCTACTCTGTAATGGATACGTACAATTCCCCTCAAGTGCCTAATAAATGCTCGTAGAAAGGCCTAAGGTTTTAGCCCTTGAGTGGGATGGTAATAAAAGCTTTTGGACAAAGAAAATTGACAAAGCAAAAAACGTACTTAGAAAAACGTCTAATCCGCATTTTTATTTTTATGTCCTGTTGGTGCTTTTTTGTATTGAGTATTTTGCTAGATTTTACTTGCCACCGTATTCAGTGATAAGGTGACGGTTTTGACGTTCAAAAGTGCCTTACTTGTGCCTATTTGAAATAAATGATTTGACTTTGACTTTGACTTTGGTGACTACAGATATTTCTGAAATCTTATAGGATTTAGTAATAGGGATGATGACGGGGTATAAAAAAAAATTATATTTAGTCCATCAGTCAGATATTAAAAAAATATTATAAATAAAAAGTTGGGGAGTGGAGGCGCGCTACGTCACAACTCAGTATAAAGTCTACTAAGGAGTGACGTCATGCCACATTTTAACACAAGTATCGCTGTTGGGGACCTATCTCAGGTTAATTAAAGTCCTGAGATAGGTCCCCAACAAATGGTCCTTCGAGCCGGATGATGATTGCCGGAGACGCCCGAACAATCGCCTTTTTTTTTTGATTAGGTACGTGAAAAAAGAAAAATTAGGTGTCTAATATTTTTAATTGCCTAGCTGACGGACTAAAACAAAATTTTAGTCATCATCCCTACTAAAAAGTAATTAAAATTTGCCTTTCGTTCTTTGACCTTTTTAAACACGATCTGATATGGTTTTTGATCTGCAGTCAATATGCATAGCCCTTTTCCTTTTTTGTTAGGGTCGGCAGCCAGTCCATACGGGTGCAGCTGAATGCCAGTATTTTATATAGAGTGTCTGCTTATTTGACCTCCACGACACTAAATAATAATTTATGAAAATACAACATCCCTGGGTAAGACTGGTTGCCAGACTTTTGGGCTTCTGAGTATCAAAGTTGTACATGATAGCCGTGACCAATACCTTAATGTGCTTTCCGAACGGACGGTCATCCATCCAAGAGCCAGCCGCGGCAAGCGCTGCTTAACCTTGATGATCGACCCGAGCGGTTTTAATAATTAGCCACGAGCCATGCGTGAATTACCTTATTTATTTTTAAACATACTTTTATATTTCATGATCCGTTTTGTCTAATAAAAACCCGTATAATTGACCCAGGACTTAATTGACCCTGCGTCATCAAAACCCATGATTAAAAGCGACATACCGCGAAGTGAAAACCTTTCTCATTTTTTATCAGCCCCCAAGTCAGTGTATTTTAAAATATGTACCCAGCCACGAGTACCGAAATGCCCATGGCGCGCCACATTCGCTGACGCCACAAAGTGTTTTTTGCGGGTGTCAAGGCGTCCACTCCTAAGGGTCGAGAGGCTGACTCCGCACTCTTAATTGCCCAAACGACCACGCGTGGTAATAATTTCCTACCAAAAAATACTGCGTAGGTGATTAGCCTTACTAAGGTTACAGTATCCTTAAAATATAGGGTGTAATATTTTTTTTGTGGGGTTCCCTAACCATATTTTTCGAACATTAAAAAGATTCTACGGAATACTTTTGTAATGGGTAACTGTGTACGGTTTCCTTCCGTCCATCAAAATCTTAAAAGAAATAATGTATAATATTTTAGTCTTTACGTAAAATTATTGGGGTTGAAATAGTTTACACCTAAAACCGATATTACGGTCGACTTTAAGGCTCATACTTTAGAATGATGTTCAATCATAAAATAAATTATTTTTTCTAGACGTTGAGTGAAATTTGTGAAAGTACCGAGGTGTGAAGCTGATTTAGAATGTGATCATTAAAATGAGTTACGAAATTAACTGTTACTACCGAAGGTTGACATTATGAAAATACTGTCAACTTTCGTTCGTGTTACAGTCCGCTAACAACCGGTTTTCGAAAACCTGAGAAATTCAACTAAGACGCTGTCGTAAATTGAAATAATTATAGTTGAGATATGACAGCGAGTTCTACGGTTAAGAATAGTCAATATCAAATAATTGTATTATTATTTACGTCCCGAAATGAAAAAAACCAGCCAAGTGCGACTCGGACTCGCGCACGAAGGGTTCCATACCATTACCATCTATAAAGACGGAAAAAAATCATGTTTGTTGTATGGGAGCGCCCTTAAATATTAATGTTATTCTGTTTTTAAGTATTTGTTGTTATAGCGGCAACAGATATACGTCATCTGCGACGATTTCAATTGTCTGACTATCACGGCTCATGAGGCAGCCTGGTGACAGATGGGCAGACAGACGGACGAATGGACAACTGAGTCTTAGTAAAAGGGTCCACACTTTTGGTACGGAACCCGAAAAAAATCACTAAAAGACGAAAAGGAATTGGCGAAAATATTATCGTAATATATAAAGATCTGGGGAGGGATAACAAAATCAACTGAATAAATCAGCTTTACAAAAACTGAGTATTAGTTACATATATTGATTACCCTCCAAAAAAAAGTTAACTATATAACCCGAAACAGAGCCGTCACACAACTGTTTCGCGGCACTAGCTTCATAATTGAAGCCTTAAAAGCACTAGCAAGATACAGTTCCAACACTACCTTCGCAGTTCCACATAAATCATACCATGAACTAGTCGTAAATGACAATTAATTATACGACAAGACAAAGCAAATGTTAGACTAGCATAAAACAAAGTCCTCGGTGCATGTGTGAACGCGTCGTAAGAACAGTGCTAGTTGTACCTAAAGTAATTCAGTTAATTGTAGTTAGTAATTGAGTTCATTAATTGACTCGCAACATAATTGTTACTTTCTACGTGCTCAGTTTCTAAGACTACCATTTCTAAAAGCAGGATTATTTTACTCCACATTGGGAAAGAGATGGAGTTAAAAGTTCTTTATTTATCCTCCTTATTCTCACACTACACTACACTACTATGCGAACCGCACTATCAATCACAATTTGAATGATTTTCAAGGACATTGCTAATCCATTGCTTCATATATTCGACAAATTTGTCTGCCCAACAACGTGAATTACGTAATGAATGTTGTAGAACTGTCAAAAAGAAGTCCATTGCTATTGTCAGAGTGTTACGCTTGTGTGTATTGCTAGAGTGTTAAGAAAATTTTAGCCGTCATCATGACAGCAAAAATTTTCTTTTTAGTCCGTCAGCTAGATTATTAAAAAATATTGGACACGTATTTTTTCTTTTTTTACGTAATCCAAAGATTACGTCGATATTTTGGGTTAAAATGTGGCATGACGTCGCGGTTAGGTAGATTTTACACTTAATTGTGAAGTAACGAGCCCTTACTCACCAACTTTAATGCGTTTTATGTAAATATTTTTTATTAATAATAATATGATAATGCAAAAAAATACGTGTGTAATATTTTATTTTTATCTGACTTACGGACTAAATATAATTTCTTTCTTTTCTCTAGTTATAAGATATCTTACTAACAAAATGGACTTATTGTTGTCTGAATTTTGGTAAACAAATAAATAAATAAAAATTTACCCAGTCGTCATCCCTATTGCCTCGCTTTGAAGTTAGTAAAAATTTTTATATTCTTACTATCACCGATAATCATATAGAATTCTTTACTTGTAAGATAAGTCTTCAAAGGTTTTAATTAAAAAAAGGAAGCATGGATGAAAAAAAATAGTATCGTGAAAAGGCAACTCTTTGAACAAAATAGAGGTGCATTACTAGGTACCTATCGTTATAACAACAAAACCTCTCGTTTTTTACATGAATGTTAGAAGCTTTTAGAAATCGTGCCATTATTTTTCAGCGGATAACGTCCAGGTTTCCTTAGTTCATGAACAAAAAATAGAAAAGTACCTAGACTATTGAAAACTAAGCTGCTTAATATTATAGTCTTCTTTTTTGTAGCATTCTACATTTTATCACTCTGCATGCCAAAAATGATTACCAAAATTTATTTTATTAATCAAAATCAGTTCAATAAAGATCAAAAACTTAGTTCAATTTTAGATTAATAGAATAATTAGCCTTAACTAGCTAAAATCATAACTTCGGCAAATGGGAGACTTATTCATGTGGGTGGTTTGTGTTGACAAAACGAAGCTCACTTGAATCATTCTTTATTTCTTTCTTTTTCGTGTGGTTAGTTACTAACCTGGTGACAGAGTTTATGCTGCCCATGACCTCTGGCTTCACATGAAAAAAAAGGTTTGATTGCCTTCATTGCGTTATTTATGTCATTGAACAGATATTTTTTTCTAATATATGTAGCAAAAATCAATTAATCTGCCTAGCCTTATCCCAACTAGTTTATGTTCGGCTTCCAGTCTAACCGGATACAGCTGAATATCAGTATTTTACATGGAGCGGCCCACTTATCTGACCTCCATAACCCAGTAACTGGGTAATACGATAACCCCTTGGTAAGATAGGCTGTCAGACTTTCGGGCTTCTGACAATCGGTAACGACTGTCAAAGATCCTAAAGACCACCATCAATACGGATTAAACATATGAAGCAATGGATGAGCAATTTCAGTCAATATTTTTTGGATTGTGAGCTCGTGGCTAGGTTTTAACAGCTGTATGGGTCGATCCATCAGGTTAAGCTACGCTTGCCGGGGATGGTCCGTGGATGGGCGACCATCTTAACATATCGAGACTCCTCCGTGAAGCACGTTAAGCCATTGGTCCCGGCTGCCATTCCTGGATCTTTGACAGTCGTTACGGGTAGTCAGAAGCCCGAAAGTCTGACAGCCAGTCTTACCAAGGGGTATCGTATTACCTATTTACTGACTGGGTTGTGGAGGTCGGATAGGCAGTCGCTCCATGTAAAATACTAGTATTCCGTTGCATCCGGTTAGACTGGAAGCCGACCCCAACATATGGGAAAAGGCTGCACAGATTGATTGATCTTTTGGATTGTGATTAAAAGTGTGCAACGCCATTAGGTCAGTCAGCCTCGCTACCATCTTGCAGGCTACTATTTAGTTTGTGCCGATATAAGAGGGATAACTTTAGAAACAGAAGAGGTAGGTACGCATAAACCTAAGAGATTAAACAATGCCAGTAAGTAAATAAGCTCATACATGTAGACACATAAGAGCACATAGTAAAGAGGATCCTGTCAGGATGCTGTTTCGCTGCAGAACGATCCGGTTTGTGCTTGCAATATTCAATTACATCCTGTGAAACTGTGTACCGAGACCTCTACCATTTCATTTAAAATAATGGATGAAGAATGGTCTCATCACTGCATAGTATAAAGCAAAGTCGCTGCCAGCATCTGTCCTAATGTCTGTATGTATGCTTAGATTTTTAAAACTCCACAACGGATTTTAATGCAGTTTTTTAATAGATAGAGTGATTCAAGAGGAAGGTTTAGGTGTATAGTCGCTGCCACCATCTGTCCTAATGTCTGTATGTATGCTTAGATTTTTAAAACTGCACAACGGATTTTAATGCAGTTTTTTAATAGATAGAGTGATTCAAGAGGAAGGTTTAGGTGTATAGTCGCTGCCAGCATCTGTCCTTATGTCTGTATGTATGCTTAGATTTTTAAAACTGCACAACGGATTTTAATGAAATTTTTTAATAGATAGAGTGATTCTAGAGGAAGGTTTAGGTGTATAGTCGCTGCCAGCATCTGTCCTAATGTCTGTATGTATGCTTAGATTTTAAAACTACACAACGGATTTTAATGCAGTTTTTTAATAGATAGAGTGATTTAAGAGGAAGGTTTAGGTGTATAGTCGCTGCCAGCATCTGTCCTAATGTCTGTATGTATGCTTAGATTTTAAAACTACACAACGGATTTTAATGCAGTTTTTTAATAGATAGAGTGAAGAGGAAGGTTTAGGTTAAAGGTTTGCGGATGAAGTCGCGGGCAAGAAGCTAATTAAATAATACATGACAATACCAAGTTCTTAAAATTTAGATAAGCAAGATTACGAATGATCATACGAGTTGGTGAATGAGCTTCATAAATCATTTCAGCATTCAGAAGTACTTACCCACACAAATTGGTCGCAGGAACCCGCTGGATGCAGGAAGCATAGAACCGATAGAAGTGGTGGTGCTTTGGGAAGGCCTATATCCAGTAGTGGACGTCTTTCGGCAGAAATGATGATGAGAATGGGCTCATCCTCAAGCTTGTGTGGCTACACAAGCTACAGCTATATAAGGTGTTAAAAAATTAACTCTAAGAATTTCGTGAATAAACAATTTTTACTATGGAATAAACCATGAAATCGCGAAAAAATATGAGCTGTTCCATACATTTATGCACACGTAACTCAATAAAATGGAACACACAGTTAATTCCATAGTAAAAGTTGTTCGTAACGATGAGTACAATGCCCCCACGAAATTCTTAGAGTTAATTTTTAACACCTTATATTTATAGATGGGAATGATGCACATATTACGTATCAAAATCAGGTTATAAATTGTTTCAAGACGCTTCTCGTTATTCAAATTGGTGAATTAAAAATGTAAGGGATACATTCGTATAGCAATCTGATAGATATGAGAATAAAAAACTTTAATCTCCTTTTTTTTGGGAGGAGCTCGAGGCTAAGTAATAACAGCCGCACAGGCCGATACATCAGGTTAAGCCGAGGTTGGCCGTGGATTGTATTATTATTGTATTATTTATTTATATTAAAGTTTACAAAAAGTCTTAATCTAAACTATGACTATGATGGGTGACTATCTTTAGGTACTTACCGAGACTCCTCCATGCCTCAGAAAGTACGTTAAGCCGTTAGTCCCGGCTGTCATATGTGCCTCTTCGTCAGTCGTTACGGGTCGTCAGAAGTCCGATAATCTGCAGACAGCCAGTCTTACCAAGGGGTATCGTATTACCCAGTTACTGGATCGTGGAGGTCGGATAGGCAGTCGTTCTCGAAATACTGCCCGAAAAACTGCTGGAAGCCGACCCCAACATAGTTGGGAAAAGGCTAGGCAGATTGATAGATTGAACCTCCTTTTTGGGCAGTCGAGTAAAAAACAATCTGAAGCTTAAGTTCTGTCCGGCGTACCTATCCATCTTTCTAAACGAGTTTGCCTAATACCTACCTGCCCCAATTAAAACGTTTACTCGCATCTCTAATCCCGTAGGTTCACCATTAGTACGACATTTAAAACCTTTCCTTGATTAAAGTGGCAATACGTAATTGCTGTGCTTTTGGCCTTTGTGAGATCTTATGCAAGGGCAAACTCTCAAAAAAATAGTGGTATTCATTAATGAAATTGTTGTAATTATGTATTTACCGTTCGCAAACGCTCGGGTCGTAGTGCCCGAGTGCGCGTCTCCTTTTTAAGAAAATTTCTCGCCGACTGGTTGACACTTGTCATGACGTGATTAGTGAAGTGATTGTCACTAATTCGTTCTTTGGCCAAAGAATGAGTATCGCCATTTAATGTGATAACACTGCTAGTCTTCTGGGCACATTTCTAAAAGACAGCGATGTGGACTAATACTTCGATGTCTAAGGGTAGATTGGATATATTAGATTCACAGATGGAACTGAACGTGTTCAGCGCATAAACAGCGTTTACGAGCTATCAGTGGCATTATTACTTGCTTAAAAATCGGTGAAGGAAACTATCATTAGGCAACCAGCATGTCTGAGAGATATTTCCCAACAGCATGTAAAGCTAAGTCAGAAGCCCATGGGCAGCATAAAATCTCTGACACCAGGTTAGTCACTAACCATAAAAGAAGAGGAAGTGTCATTTTTACTTGAGCATAAAATAAATAAATAACATTAACCGATTTACCATCCTTAGGCAGAATTTATCAGAGTTTGAGACCAATTTGACGGATAAATGGTTTCCACCTTCGTAAAGTTTCTATTTACTGGGAGTTTTAACTTCCGTAGAACTTAACTTTATTAGTAGTTGTGAAGGTAAAAGTTTTTTGACGTGGAACACATGACGTAAGAATAAGTCTTTACATGTACCGAGTAGATGAACTTAGGTGTGCCTCCTTCATAGCTTTGTGTCAACTTTGGCTTTATACTTCAGTCTGCTGTTCAAGACTGTTCTAACTGGTTAGCTTTCATCCAATAAAAACAAACCGAACTAGAATCTCTCGCTCTCTAAACTGCAAACATTTTAAAAATCTATTCGAACATAATCCATTTCAGAACAGTCGTGCAGAGCTTTGCGTTCCCATTCGAAATATTTTTCCGCATACGATGTCGCGTTTCGATATGTATCTTTATGGAATGCACTCGGATAGCAGATATAAATTTATATTGGAATGCCCATTGTGGTGTTGTGAACCTCGAAGATTTGTGCGAATCGCGCCAATGGACTACAATGGAGAGTTTTGAAATCCTCAATGCGATATTATTGGCACGTAAATCTAATAGATAAAATACTGGATACCTTTGTAAGTCCGATGAAAATATATTAGAAATGGATAAAAATATATAGCATCAGACCCAACTCGTGACTGGTCAGACGTCATTAAGAGCTTAAAAGAGGTTCTAATAGTTATATCCCATTTTGAAAATCAGCCTTCTCTTCTAATCTTTTTGTACCATAAAGACTGAAATGATGACGAGCCCAAAATCTCTATTCAAATACGAAAAACAAAACCCAGATTCACGAAGCATTACAATGAATTATTTAAACATTAAGTGATATAATTTACCGAAAAACAATAACAGCTAAAGGAAAGATTCAAACTTCGAAACAAAAGGGGCGTTTTATTTCGTTATTCAAATACGGAACGTTTCAGCACTCATAAAATGCTTAGGAATTATAATATAAATACTTCTCTTTGTCACAGAGCAATTCAGAGCAAGATAAATGAGATGTCTAAATGACAGACAACAGTTTCAAATGGAATGATTCCAAATTGCGTTGAGATTATTGTAAAAGACGGATAACTCGGGCTCAGCCTTTAATTTACCATATTTCAGTTTATTAAGGTCGTGTGCAGACTTAAAGCCGTCGCTAGACAGAGCTTAAAGCTTTTTTTATACTTCTTTAATCACTGGCAGGTCGGGAGGCTAAAAGTAGAATAAGTGCGAATTTCACCGATGAAACTGAACGCGATTAGCATAATCTAAAACGCGTACAAAAGCTGACGGTGTCAATCTTCCTTAGAAATAGTTTTGTAAGTTAAGTTTAGTTTTTATTAAGCCCTGGCTGGAGGCTACAATTCTTTTGTGGCAGCCACAGGCAAGCCCGGTTAAGCAGTAGACAACCCTTTGGTTGAACTGCGAGATGCCATTTCCAAAAAAAAAAAAATCTTCCTTAGAAACAATGACACTGACAGCACTTAAACGCAATTTATGTGCTGATCGCGTTCAGTTTCATTGGTAAAATTAGCCCTAAGTGCCAAACTGAATGCGGTCAACTCTTCTTAACCGCGTTGAAGACCTGTCAGTGTCAATATTCTATAGACAAAAATAAAACAGTGACAATGACTTTTCAACGGGGTTTACGTGGTGGTTGCTTTTAGTTTCATCTCAAATACCCGGCCCCAGCAGGGTTTTGTAAGAAAACTCTATCGTTCTATGAGTACTGGATAGTAATGGAGGAACAGGGTGGAAAGTCCCTCCATTGAAAAAGGAGGATCCTCCAACCAGACAGGTGTTGCGTCTGGCGGGCTATTGCCCGACAACTTTTAGTCGGGGCTGAGTATATATGTTAGATCGCGTGGTAAACTCTGCTTGCGTGATGTAGGATTTGTGTGACGTATAGTGTCGTCACATGTCAGCTTTTTGACACTTCGCTCGCTATCAGTGTAGCTCCTATGTATAGGATAGATGTCGCCACAGGAGCATCATAACGCGCACTCTCGTAATAAAATAGCCTCATATTCAAAGTTCTGAAAATGTACTGAAAAAAATAAATTTCTTCTGACACACTAGTACGCGTTAAGTCGTCGAATATCTCGACTGCGACCTTCTTAAATACCTTCCATAACTTTATTAATTCACTTTATTTAGAAGGCTGGATTTACAAGATTAACTCAACTCGTGGGTACGCAATTATGTTAGGTTTAAAATGTAAAATTCATGAATCCCGGTCGCTTAGCAGCGAACTTAGGAGAAGGAAAGTGTATTAATTTAATCATATTATTTAGTTACACTTCGGTGAGTTGCTCTAAATAGGCCTCGTTAATTATCTGGATTCACTCGAACTTAGCATAAGTATTAGGTTGGTACAAAATTATATGAATGAGAAAAACATTGATGTATTTAATTAAAAAGGTTGGTGTTTTGTCAAAGTACCTACTGTCGGTCGATTCTGCACAAATCTCACCGTGTGAAGTGAGAGTGAAGTGAGCTCTCGTTGCACCTAATGCTTGAGATTGACACTATTGACAGCTCACTTTAAACTCACTTCATCTACGTTTTCCCGGTTATTTTTACAGAATAGCACCATTGGTATTCAAGTATCTCATATAGCAGAGTAGTATCGAATTGAATGCAGTGATGAACGTTATTTGAGAAGGCAAACTGATATCGGTGCAAAAATTTAAGTTTTATTATTGGACTACGGCGAAACAAAATGGAGGGTTATGATTTAACCGGTAGGTATGTATGTTTCTGTGTGCCCTCATAACTTATGAACTACTTGTCATAATTTAACAAATGAGGTATCGTTGGAAATGATCATTCGCCGGTTACATAATTATGATTATCAAAGTCAAAAGTCAAAGTCTAATCATTTATTTCAAATAGAACATCTCTAATACCTATGTATTGAATACATTAAAATTATTACGTGTTAGTTTTTTGTCCGTAACAATTTCACATGAATCTCCTTGTTACTTCTACTTTTTAGAGCGTCTTCTTCTTTTCGTGTGGTTAGTGACTAACCTGGTATCAGAGTTTTTATGCAGCCCTCTGACTTAGCTTCACCTGCTGTTGAGAAATATCTCTCAAACATTTTTTTTCACCGATTTTTAAGCAAGTTTACGCGATTTTTAGAGCGTAATTTTCAGTACCTAGTCGGGTTTTTAAATTACTTTTTTGCACTTTCGGGTGGTTCCGTAACACAAAGATGCTTTTAATTACCCAATAGCCTTCCTAATACAGGATCAAGGCCCATGCCTATTATTATCTATTTACAATAAGTCACATGGTTCAATTCAAGGCCTCATTGTCTTCAACATTAGCCTATTAACTGGAGTTCACATTTGTTAGGCAACACCTAACCACAGCTTTTACACTGGTTTGCATCTAGGTACATAATAATTTGAATTGGTTATTAATTAGTGTAAGTACAGAAAACGCAGACTGCCTACTGAGGTTAAAGCTGAAAAAAATTGGCAAATTCACCTAAACTGAAAAGAAATAATTGGATATTCTTACTGTTTTCGTTTTTTTTTTTCAAATAATACTGTTGTTTCTTCACGTAGTAGCAAATACAGTAAAAAGTCAGTCAGTTTATCACTGTGATAAACCACGTACTACAAAAACAGCTCTTATTGCTACGATATATAAGAGCGCTGTCACACACAATTATTGTGTGAACCTTTTTTTTAGTTTTTTTGTTATTTGTATTTTGTGTGTCACCTGTCTGCTGTTTCCAAATAGATGTATTATCTTTCTTTCTTTCAGTGTCAAATTATATCCTGCTGCTGCTGTATGTGCTGATGTGTGGTCTTTTTCTACGGATTAAGACACGAGAATAAAAGTAGTCATACCACCCACACCAGGAAATAAAGCATTAAGTAAGTAAAACGAACAATAGTTATTTGTTATGCAAGGCTGCAAAGTTGATTTTTCGCGCGAGTACTTCTATTGAAACCTGAGCGTAACGAAGGTTTCAAAGGTACGAGACGCAGAAAAGCTTTGCTGCCGAGCGCAACACACAATTTTTCACCTCACTACAGCGAGGAAACTGCTAGGTGCAAGAAAACAGGTGTTGTTGAGTTTTATTTTGTTCGACCGTCTCAGATACATTGACTCATGTGAAGAAAATAACAGATACTTGGCAATGTAGCTTATGAGTTAAACATAGAATATCTCCAAAATTAAATACCCTGTATTTTGTTCTATATCCTACCTGTCCTCTAAGGAGAATGAAAGAAAAAAACTAATTTAATACAAATCCTACTACTATTATAAAGGCGAAAGTTTGTAAGTATGGATGTATGGATGTTTGTTACTCTTTCACGTAAAAACTACTGTATAGATTTGGATGAAATTTGACACAGAGATGGTTTATATCCTGGATTAACACATAGGATATTTTTTATCCCGGTAGAACATTCCTGTGGGATAATTTCCGACCTCCACGCGAGCGAAGCCGCGGGCAGAAGCTAGTAACTAACTAATTTAATTTAATACTTTATTTATTTTTGCCAAGCAAAGGATTAAATAACATATTATATTTATTTTATTTAAAAAATTAAACTTAAATTACTACACAATTGGGTATTTGACAGGGTAGTATTTTTATGGCATATTCAAATGTGACGTCACAGATTTTTTTAATCAAATGGAATACTTATTAACATTAATTCCAATTTTACAATTATATCCTCATAAAATATTTAATTTCTGTACTGTGATGGAAGTTTTTAAGGTGAGCGGTATTATTTAATATTTTATTTTAGACCGCGTTATGCATTTTCAGTGGACTGGCAGTATAGAAAATTGTTAAATAGAAAGTTTCGAATTTTAAAAACTCTTTCCACGCTAGAGAGCAAAAATCGATTTTCGGCTCAGATTTCGAATGACAAACAGACTCTTTCCGAGCCTGTGAGGTGAAAAAACTCTTTATTACTAAAGAAGAGTTTTTGTTCGTTTGTCTGTTTGTCTGGATGTTTATTCCAGATTGGTGCAAAAATGTTATAACGGATTTGGATGAAATTTGGTACACAGATAGTTTATAACCTGGATGAACACTTAAAGAACTTATAATCTCGGTAGTACGTTGCCGTGGGATATTTTCCGACATTCACGCGGGTGAAGTCGCAGAGAAAAGCTAGTCGTTCATATTACTGACCGATATAAAATCAATAATAAGCTACTAGACCCTGTCATTTGTTAGTCCCAGCAAATCAAAAAAAAGATTGCAATTCCTGTAATCAATCGGATATTTAACCCGGCCCTGTCGAACCCATATCACTCTTATTGGCTTATATGCCGAAAGGTACTATGTGATACGTTGTTTTAATACCACGTGGGAACGAATATATCCGATTTGTACGAAGCTTAGTCAAAGGCAAATTTATCTAGCTCTTGAAAGTCGGGAAAAATCCGAATGAGAATGTAAACCTCGATCTGGCATAATACGAAAATTGTGTGCGCCACTCCACTTGATTAAGGGGAAGAATAAACTGTTTTTTTTTCTGTTGAGATTTACGCAAGTACGTTAAGACCTTTTCAAGGGTTGAATGTAAATAATGCTTTAAGCATGGCAGTTGTATTTATTATATTAGGCGTTTATTTTTCGTTTCTTTCGAAAAAAAAACTTTGCTAATTATTGCTCATGCGCACCGAATCTCAGTAACAGACAATAAACCTGAATGAATGTAAAAACGACGAAATTGGAAACCTTATTTTTCAGGTTTGCTAAAAAAGGAAAATAAGGAAAAAGATTCCACTCCCAGAGCAAAATTGAATTTAAAACGTCGTAATCTATTTAAAAATGCTTAGCAATTTCCGAAAACGGGGACGCAAAATTGAATAAAAAAACAAAAGCTATGCGCCATTGCAAATATTACAAGCCAGGCATCCGGTGAATCCCTCCAATTTTATTGTGGATAGAAAAACTGCCTTATCGCCGTGTTCCGTAATTTTAAAACCCCTTGTTTTAGCTCAAAACAGCGGAATAATAAAGAATGAAATATATTTTGCTCTTCCTAATAATTTTTCCGGCATCCTGTCCAAAATTTTATTTGAATGTTTTTACTAAGCGAAAATAAATGCCTACATATTTCAGCTGAAATGATAAAAGAGATTATAATATAATTCGCTTACTTGTACAACGGTATAAATAAGCGTAAATATGTTATACTTTTTTTCGTGACTTGTTATTGGTATGTTCTTCGTTGAAACAAATAACCCAAGGATCTAATTACCGCATATATGAACATTATTTACGAAATATGTTATGTTTTCCCCGTACCTACCGAATAAACGATACTCCTTATTTTTCTTTTCATATTCAGAGAATCAATTGAATATTGTTTTCTATACCTTTGCCTCTCAATTTACATAAAAAGGTAATACTAAAAAAATGGACTTTAGATATGTCTTAAAAAATTGAATGTAAAAGCGATCGATGCAAATACTCAATCATTTATGCAATATATGATTGAGTATTTTCAATAACATAGATTCAACGTGGATGAAAATCCGATCGATAACAAGATTCGCCTTTGCACATCATTCTCATCATTCTCCTGCCCTTATCCCAATTTAAGGGTTCGGTGCAACATGTCTTTTTCTTCCATACTTCTCTATTAGTCGTCATCACGGTATTCACTCCCTTTCTAGCCATATCACCTTTCACACAATCCATCTATTGTTTCTTTGGTCTTCCTCTACTTGTATATCCATCCACATTCATACTCAAAACTTTCCTGACAACATTTTCCATTCGCCTTTGCCACATTATTCGTATATACCTATAGATCGTGTGGGTGAATAGCGCCGTAAAATAGACTACAATGCAATTATTCCGTAACTGGAAACATGAAGACATGAAGACATGGATGAACCACCCTTGTAGGTAGTTTATAGAACCGCAAATTGAAGGGATACTGCCCCGGGATATTTAATACCTCGTACATGTTGTTGTTATGAACAGACACTGAAGTTATTGATTCACCTTAGTAGCTGAGTAGTATGGGATAGTTACTAAAGGTACTTCAAGCGTGTATAGTTTCAAACACAGTTACGTAACTCCTTGCACGTTTTTGACAGATCACTTAGCTTAAGTCAGCACAGAGTGGCTATCTTTAATTTAAGTTAAATGAAAACCTACTAACGGATACAATTTTGAAGAGATTTTTTTGCTAATAGCCAGAGAATTTATACATATACCTAAATCTTTGTTTATAAAAATAACCATAAATAACTTGTAAGTTACGAAAACTTGACACAAAAATTAGGTAGCCAACAAGAAATGTATTTATTTATGTTAAATATCGGAATATTATTCATTTTTTAAAGTTAATTAAACATGCTCTACTTACTTCTACTCTTCCACTACTCAAGTGGTCAGTTGGCGAATAAATTTAAGTAACAATACACGAATAATAAAAGCATTGAAATATAAAGAGGTTTGACCAAAGGTTGAATAAGATTGCCGCTGCACCCACGCTCTCGGTCACACCGCTGCTACAAAATGACTGATTAGTAGGGAAGGGAGATAGGTGATGCAGACAGAAGGGCTATGTCATACTATCATTTTAAACTCCTAGCCGTAAAATGAAGTGTGGACGCTTTACCTCTTACGGCCGTTTTAAGCACACCGCCACCAAGAATCTGTTTCAAAGTGATGTTTTTATATACAGTGTTTCAAATTTAAGAAAATTGTATCTTCTCTACAAGTTACAATAATGCCTGTAAGTAAAACTTTATAATTATAGTCTGTTAGGTTAAACGAGGCACATACTTTCAGGGGTTGCTATACTCATGAAAATTAACAACTTGGACTTCGGAACTATACCTGATATCACGAAAAAGAAACATCAGTTCAGTACATTTATGTTCGCCTAATTTGTCAAAATGTATGGAACAGCGGATTTTTTTTTCACATTTCAGAGTTAGTCCCATGGACAAAGTTGTTGATTTTCATGAGTACTATAAAACCTGAAAGTATGTCCCTGGTTTAACCTAACACAGTACACTATAAAAAAAAGTAGTAGTAGTAGTAGTTTCCCTGTAAATTCTTTACAAGGAAACTGAGACTCATACTTATATCCAAAGAAAACAAACTAAGAAAAGTTCTATTCCCAACAACAGCAACATTCTTTGTAAAACAAAAATTTTAAATGCATAGCTTTCTTACTTCGCGCGTAGATGCAGAGATAAAGTTCCCATGAAGCATACTTTTGTCTCCACTGGGTAACTCGGTCACACCACAACAGAAGTTGCGTTTTATCTCTAGCCTAGAAACTCTTGTGAATACGGAGTACGGACTGAAGTTTTTAAAAACACTCTTTGTCTTATAGTCAGTCAGCGGTGAAGATGGAAGGAGGCATAGTCAGCACGTTCCAGAATGTTTTACGAGAGAGAGATGAATCAAAAAGGACTGTGGAAAAAATTGTCTTAGCTCGTCTCCTACGTTAAAGATCTAGGTTAGGTTTTCATATTTCTAGACGTGATGTATAAGGCCTAGTTTGTTGAAAACGTTTTTCACGTATTTTGTCAAGGCTTTGGTTTATTGCGACGCGACGTTATTATAAATCATTTGAGCGCAGAAAAGGTTTGAAATATTTTTTGTGAAGTTTTGCCAGGAATATCTATTTATGATGCTCATATTTAATAAGAGCTAAATAGACTAAGTTTGGTAGGCAATTCAAACAAGAAAGGTAGATACAAAGATGTCTTTGTAATACACAACAGCTCCATAAAAACTTAAAATGGCTACAAAATAATTTTAAGAACAAAAATATTTTTACACCGTAGCTTAGATACTTATAAAGCCATTTAAAAGAAAATGATCTAAAGAAATGCGTAACTCATGCATAACGTTTCCTATTAATGATCTACTCCGTAATAATGCCGGGCCATAACACCGTTTACTGTAGGCTCTTAAGCTTATTGGAAAACTTTGATCCTCTTGAAATGACTTTTTACTAAACATTTCAAGGAAAGGTACAAGGAAATTATGAGGAAGAAGAGTAACATTAAATTCCCCGGTATTGAAATATGAATAAAATATTTCACTGTTTGTAAAATATTTTCTATTCACTCTTTGTATATTTCGATTAACATTGTTTCAATTTGTTCGGCGACGCTCAATTAGGCACTGTCCTTTGTGCTTTTTTATTGCTGCTTCATTGGCTTTATTTTTTAGAAATATTGTAACAAAGTACGATTGGGATCTTCGATTGCTTGATTTCAATATCTTCGAAGCATAAAGAATTTCCTGATCGAAGACATTTCAATACTGGCTTTTTGATCAAATATATCGAGAACTGCCGAAGAACATTGAGATTGTGCCAAAAACCGAACACCACGGGAATAAAACATTTTAAGTCCCAATTCAAAAATAAAGTATAACTTTCCGCAGTAATTGACTTAACATTTCTTCGAAACCAAAACTTCCTAACAAGAGACATGTTATTTCTCCAACTAAATAATGAAAGACAATGTAAACAAACACCCATTCTCGTAAACAAAGCCCCATTCCATGTCTGGAACGTCAAACAGTGAAGATATATCACTGTAGTTGCCTATTTATCTAGCTCTCTAATAAAGCAAGCTAGCATAATAGTGTAGTGACTCCATTCGCCTTGAGTGTGCATTTTATCATGCTTACAGTCCGTCGGAGGCAAATTTGCAGAGCCATTGAATGCACTACCCGCATACCCAGCTACTACACTTGACTAACAATGGGGATAGCAAATGATATTGGACGGAGTTCGGCCACTATGCTGACCAAGTCATATTAATTTTCTTGTCAGAATATTGGCTACAGGAGTAATGCTGCTATGGACGTTTTTAGTGCTTTCTGAGGTCTTGTTCTTAGTTTTTTTTTTGCTTTTAATGGATCGAGGACATAATGGCTTGATTTATTCTGGCATATTTTGACGTTGATTGATTAATTATCGTTGTGGGTCTAAGAAATGGATGGAACATTAAGTTGGCGTTTTGGCTCAGACTAGTTTACTGTCTTATTTAAGCTTTGTTAAATACAAATCGTGGTTCTGAAAGTGCGGCTGTATTGCTGCTTATATTTAAATAGCGAGCTTCGTACGGGTATAATGTAGATACTATCACGCGAAGCCGCGGGCGACAGTTAGTTATAAATAATTATTTCCTATGTTGCTCAGAAATAAGTCGTTTTTGAGTTTATTGTTAACAAACATACAAAAATAGAAATCTTACCTCTTAATAATATTAGGGTAGATTGAGTTCTCGATACGTTCGCTTCAGATTATGTTAATAGGACTCGGGCAATATTCTCAATACCTTCGTTTCGATGCCAGTTTAATTAACGCCTGTACCAAAATAACCTGTCGGTTATTAGTATTCCCTAAATAACTGTGCGCAGAATGAAAGTAATATCAAAATCTGTTGAAGTTTGGCCATTTTGCAAAAGGGCTTTTAAAATAAAGAGGACCCGTTTTAATTAAAATACTTTCTTTGTGTTGTTTCCAATTAAAATCTACAATCGGTACAAAACTATTGGCTCTCGAGTGGATACCGTTTCATTATTTCGTAATTTTAATCAACGTTGTTCAGAATTGGAAAATTTATTGGAATACCTACTGCCTACTTGTACTTCTAAATAATTTCACAGTAGTTCACTGAGGACACTTTTCGAAAATCATACTGACGACATTTTTATTCCTATACGTCAGCAGTGGGATTGTCCGAAAGGGCTACCGCATCCATGGAACACATAGGGCTAAGGAAGGTACATGGATGGGTTTTAGTTAGTAATAATTTCACATTATTCACTGAGGACACTTTTCCAAAATCCAACTAACAGATTTTTTTTTATTGCAATGGGGAATACGTCATCAGTGGGATTGTCCGAAAGGGTTACCGCAACTCTGAAACACATAAGGCTGAGGAAGGAACATGGATGAGTTTTAGTCAGTAAGAGTCTGACACTTCCTTCCGCTCCACCTAGAGCGGGAGGTAATTTGATGAATGCCCTCATCAAATTACCTCCCGCTAAAAACCCTTAAAAAAAGGAAATACGGCAAAATATGCATGGAATTCAAAAGCTGTTTAGTGATAGTTTAGTTTACCTTCTCTGTATTTTCAATGTAGAACAAGCCTAATGCCCAGATTTAATTAATTAACGCATTCAGCGGAATCGGGACGCATACAAATAATTAGTGGGAGCATGTTCAATTGTTCACAATTGCATTAATACATATTCGCAGACTATGCGACTGGCGTGAACTACGAATAGACTCTAGGATTCTAGCTAAATATAACACATAACATCACTCTTGTAACTCTCTACAAGTTAGGCAGAGGTGTACCTACATATGGTATACTTATCGCTCGTTATAATTCAGCTCTATGTAACGAAAGTGTTTATTTCTAAAAACTGGATGCAAATCTAAAGTCCGTGCTGCTACTGAGAAATTCTAGGTTGGAACACCCAATAACACTTTGCCCGACCCGGGAATCGTAATTGGACCTCATTGTCAGCAGTAGCGCTTGCGACCACTAGACCAATTAGGTAGTTAAGACTGTATCTAAACTAAGTCTAGATTTGAGTTAAACATGAGAGAAGGAAGAGCTCGTGACTAAGTAATAACAGTCGCAAAGATCGATAAATCAGGTTAAGCTACGCTTGTCGGGGTTGGTCCGTGGATGGGTGACCATCTTTTCATATCGAGACTCCACCGTGTCTCGGATAGCACGTTAATCCGTTGGTCCCGGCGGTCATTCGTGGATCTTTGACAGTCGTCACGGGTAGTCAGAGCCCGACAGTCTGACAGCCAGTCTTAAAAAGGGGTATCGTATTACCCAGTTACTGACTGGGTTGTGGAGGTCAGATAGGCCGTGGCTCCATGTAAAATACTGGTATTCAGCTGCATCCTGTTAGACTGGAAGCCGACCCCAACACAGTTGGGGAAAGGCTAGGGAGATTGAGATTGGGACTTAAACATAACTGACGAAGAGTAGTTGTACTGTAAGAACACCCCTGCTCTCCCTTCAGGGAACACAGGTGACAGGCGTGATGATAGGTTATATTTGAGTTACTCAAACATGTTTTTGTTGATATCCGACTTTGTTCCTGTGCCACAAAAATAACGTTTCTATAAAGCTAACCTGCCCCGCATGGGCGGAGCACCGCCGTGTCCTCGTAGAGGCGATCGGCGGCGGCGACCTCTCGCGCCCGGCCCTGGTGCAAGCCATGGTCCGGGGCGAGAGGGAGTGGGAGGCAGTCACCTCCTTCTGCGAAAAAGTCATGCTCGCGAAGGAGGTGGCGGGATGGGAGAGAGAAAGGTCCTCCCGTCCCAGCCGCCGCAGGAGACGCCCCGGGCGTCGGGAGCCACGTGATGACTCCCGGCCACCGTAGGCGCGGGCCTGCGGACGGTGAGTAATGGGTGACTCACCGTCCGATCAGCACCAGACCCGTGCCGTACGGCGCGTATATGTTCCACGCGCGCCTCAAAGAGATGTCAGCATGTAGTATGAAGGGGCCCCTCAGGGCCAAGCCTGCCGGGTAAGCGGGATTGTCCGAAAAGGTTACCGCTACCCCGGAACATAAAGGGCTACGGAAGGAACATGGATGGGTTTTAGTCAGTAAGAGTCTGACACTCCCTTCCGCTCCACCCAGAGCGGGAGCAGTCATTGGATGATTTCCCAGCCTTAAAAAAAAAAAAAAAAAAAGCTAACCTCAACATTTCCTGTACCATTAAATACACATGTTGAAATACAAACGTGTTCATTCGTATTGATAATGCGATAACAACCAAATCTCTTCGGTGAACCTATAATAATTCCTTTGTTGTATTGACTGAACAGTTGAGTTGAGTGTATTACCGGCGGGAACCCATTCAAATTTCCAATAGATCAGATGGCGCCGCAACAAATTGCTATCTGGTCGTACCCAAATCGTATTTTGATTTCTGCGGCTCGAGACCCCTTTGTTCCATGCAAATCAATTTGGAATCAAGCCTATGGAGTTTATAGGCTTTTTGAACGAAAAGCATTTTGGAAGTAAAGTATTATGTGAGTTCATTTGTCGTTTACTCGAGCGACGTTTGTGTGTGCCAATGAAATGATTTGAATTTCTGAAAATCCATTGAATGCTTTGAAGGTTCATTTTCTAGTGGATATTTTACCGTTCGTTTTTATTTTTTTCTCTTTTTATTCCTACATAAACGAAGGTCGTTTTTATATTTTCTCTTTAACAAAACTCTTAGAATCAGAGCTGCACGTGCCCAAAGGCTTTCTTGGAAACTCTGTCTATTATAGCTTTGATTCACTTCTTGACAACATGGCCACTATATAAAAGGATTTTATTTTATTTTCTTTCGTATTCACAGCAGAATCAACTTCTAAGGAAGTATTTTTCTAAGATATATGTTTGTAGGTACGTAAGCAGACCGTGTTTATTTTTTACTAGGAAGTTATAAAAGAATTAACAAATCGGTTTTATTAAATTAATCGGTTGCACTATCTCAAGGCCAGAACTGATTTAATGGAGTATATTTTATTGTACGTCCGAAGAAGCGAGTGATTGTGGGACCCTGTGAAACCCCCATAGGTTAGGGAACAACACGACATCATGAGCGCGGTCTACACGCGCAAGCAGATGAGCGCGTCATTGGCAATCTCAGGCACGGCGCGACGGCGACACAGCTCAGCTCGAAGATTCGTTCATTCGCTTCCTTGGATATCATTGCTGCAGACGATTCTCATTTCTCTGTTAACCTTTATCTATTTGTCCGAGATAGTTATTTCCTTGTAAAAAGCATGACAATAAATCAGTGCAGATTAAAATACAGTCCACTTATTTATTACTCTCTGCGCTAATATTGGACCTTCGAGCCGGATTCGATTCCCAGCCGCTTAAATGTGGCAAATGGCAGAGCTATCAAATCTGTGTGACTACATGTTTCATCTACATTGGACATCTAGATAAAATAGTAGAAGAATAATGCTGTTTTACAAGTAATACACAAGTTGGACATAACAACTTTTTCAACTTCTAGAAAAAAGTTGTTATGTTCAACGATTTGTGAGTATGCCTAGCCTTGAACTTTCTAATCGCGTTACTAGCATCATCAGATCTAGATAGTACAACCCTTTGTACATGGACTTGTAACTTTTCTCCAAACAACATTATACCACTTATCTTCGGTCATCATACTCAACTCGGTGCCACACAATATCCAATCTTAATGATTATAACTTGCCTTATTTGAACTTATTTTACAATACACAATAACTTTAAGGGACGAACATTTTAATACCAATACAATATGCAAAAAAGTGAAGGAGTTTTTTCATGTTCTTAAAAGTTCTTCGGAATACCCAGTAGAATAATAAATAGTCATATTTATTATCTATACTCATTATATACAGGTAATGGTAAAATAATAAACAAGCCTCTGTGATAAAACTTGAATGAACTGATATCTAATACTATCATCATAACACACTATATGTATATATACATCCGCTACTGAATCCAACCCAAAACAGACCACTGAACATTAATTTTACATCGCACATTTCACAAACATTTACATAAAAATTGATTTCAAAACCATTCATCATTGTAGATTTCGCCACTACGAGAGTATTGAGCATTCCTGAAAAGCCACTGACATAAACCTCTTATAAACATTTAATATTGCACAGAAATGAACTTTTGATTTGCCATCGAAAGCAATACAAAACAACTAATTAACCGGAGCTCAAAGCATCAGGGATGAATTAGAGGTAATTCCAATAGCGAGATATATCTCGATATCATGCATGCGTACCTATAGCTCAAATGTACAGGTGTATGTTCGTTCATTAATATTGATCGTGTATTACGTTAAGTGCTGATTGGTTTTAGTAATTACCCTCGCTATTGTCGTAGTTACTGATAAATTATTAATGTAGGAATTGGTTTGTCTAGTCTAGTTTTCTCGTCTAGACACTTCTGACGTAGGTAATTTTTTATAGATATTATTTTCTCAATCGTCCTTGTAATTTGGTAATCAATTTGAATTTGATTAGAATACGCTCTCAGTTGCTACAAGTAGGTATTCAAAGGCCCAATATGATACCGACATTTTATCAAAGATGGGTAATTACAATCTGCCAGCCTTTTCCCAACTATGTTGGGGTCGGCTTTCAGTCTAACCGGATGCAGCTAAATACCAGTATTTTACATGGCGCAACTGCCTATCTGACTTCCACAATCCAGTCTGTAACTGGGTAGTATGATACCCCTTGGTCACACTGGCTGTCAGACTTTCAGGCTTCTGACTACCCGTTACGATTGTCAAAGATCTACGAATGACAGCCGGGACCAGCGTCTTAACGTACTTTCCGAGGCACGGAGGAGTCTCGATATGTAAAGATGGTCACCCATCCACGGATCAACCCCGGCAAGCGTAGCTTAACCTGATGGATAGATCCGTGCGGCTGTTATAACTTAGCCACGACAAAAATGATTAAAAGGAATCTTCATTCCATGCTCTTATCATTTAATTATTTTCAGGACTTTTGTTTCAGTTTAATATTAACACGGCTATAAAATGATGAATGGACTTTAAAGAATTCATACCATGGTTTTACACCAAACAATACTGCTTGGTATAAAATAAGGAAATTAACATTTTTACGCTCTCAGTACAAGTAAATTGTAAAAAAAAATGAATGTGTTGTCCAAAAAGTAAATGCACTGAATCGGAAATTCATTATTAATTTACAGTTATTAACTTCGGAGTCTGCCCGTTGAAAATATTAATAATATGTATTAACACTTTCACAGACACTGAGATGGAGAATATAGAATTGATTCTAGTCACCCCTTCCAAAAGGTAAATACGTATGGAGAAGAATGGGCAAGAAACTCCACTGTTACTCTTTAAAATATTTTACAATGTTTTGTACACATGAATTATAAAATAATATGTGAGGTTACATTAAAATTATACACTGCTCTTTGAGGTGATGGTTTACAAGTTAGTCAACAGCGGGCCTTCTTTTGTTTGTGTGATAATTGTCATTAGCTTGAATCTTTCTGTAATCTAAAGTCGTAAGACACCTCATTAAATCCTAAGTAAGCACTAGAACTGTCAAAGCCTCGGATAAGCTCTTATTAGTACGTCGGATTCGAATGTCAAAGTTAACATCCCAAACTTAGTCTTAGATATACGAGTGTTAAGACTGAAGTATCTTGCATCGGTGTTTGTAAGCACCAAGATAAAGCTAATATGGTATATTGAATACCCTGTATTAGCTTTGTAAGGTAATACTGCTGAGCAACGACTTTGTTAGTCTATACGACTATGTTGGAGTAATCTGTTAAATGTAGCAAATTCTAGCAGGTACACTTAGGGTCGGTCCCCACTTTAAAGTACATAAATGAATTAAACGTACAAGTTCGGTTTCACGAATATATAGAGCGATACGTAGAATTTTTTTACGTACTAAGTGAGCAACCGCATTTTTCCCCAAACAGAATAAATTAAATTGTAACACTAAGTACCATTCTGATCAGTAGCGGTTCAAAAACCTCAAAAAAAGAAATGTGAAAGGTTTTTCTCAATGTGCCCTTTTACTATAAGAGTTTGTGGCTACGTAATAACAGCCGCACGGATCGATGCATCAGGTTAAGCTACGCTTACCGGGGTTAGTCCGTGGATGGGTGACCATCTTCACATACCGAGACTCCTCCGTGCCTCGGAAAGCACGTTAAGCCGTTGGTCCCGGCTGTCATTCGTGAAGCTTTGACAGTAGTTACGGGTCGTCAAAAGCCCGAAAGCCCGAATGATATTACCCAGGTACTGGTTTGTGGAGGTCAGATAGGCAGTCGCTCCATGTAAAACACTGGGATACTGGTATTCACGGCCTCCGGTTAGACTGAAAGCCAACCCAAATATAGTCGGGAAAAGGCTGAGCAGATTGTGCTCTTTTACTACAGTAAATGAAAAGACGCATTTGTTTCTATTAGCGTCGTCGATGTCATAACAACCGTCCCGGTTTGGCCCGGTACGATCCGTTCCGTGACTCGATTACAAAGGAATTGCTCGGACGTAAACGACAAAAGTTTTACCGTCCCACGGTTCAGAGGACATTTTTATAAAGACTAGAAACTACTCGATTCACTCAGCCTGTTTGTCTGAGCATAAATGCTGGCTTTCATGTTTAGCAATGTTCTCTCGTTAGATAGAATAAACGATGGCTAAAGGCCATCGTTTATTCTATCTAATGATAGAACATCTTGTATTTATTGTTTCTGAGAACTAGCCGTTTGCTGATTGGTCGCTTTGCAAAAGTATCCTTGAGGAGCCACTTGTTTGTTTTCGTTTAGAAGTAAGTACTTTGTTACGAACAACGATTTATTTACCTATTATTATTATTATTACCTATATAGGTACTTACTAAAATTTTTCTTTCTTTTTTAAATACTGACAAACAGATCTGCTAGTTCATAGGATTAACACACTATTTGACAAGATGATTTCTAACATTTTATAGAGTAAAATGACCCTTTATAGAGGAAAAGGAATATACAGCTTAAAAATCAGTATTTGCGTTCCGTGGGAATTCTTTTGTTTTACAAAATCTATTTCAAGACTTACCTATCGCTGACTAAATATTTAAAAAATAATCGTTTTCTATCAATAATACTTATAACCGATGACAATATGACAATGTTTTTCAAGTGCATCGCATAACTGTGAAAGGGTTAATTAAACACTGAAGCTCTCGTTGGCTCGTCTAGGTATCTACTTAAACATTTAATCAATATCCGCTCCCTCAACCATAAGTCCACAGCCATCTCAATTACTTAGTAAGCCGTAATCACCTGAGTATTGGCCTTACTACTAATCCTTGTGCTTGGGGATTTAGCAATACATATATATATATATGTGTGTTTAGACGCCGTCCATCTTCTAGTGAATTACTAAGACACCTTTCAGGTGTGACATGCACCAGTAGACAGCGATAGATGTCAATGCCTATCATGTCTGACGAATTTCAATCTGTCAAAGAATTTTAGATATTTATTAAATCAAATAAAATGTTAATTACTACATGGGAACTCACCTGATTTCCGAAAAAAGACCAGCTGCTCCATATATCATGCTTGCATAACTTGTAAAAAATGTATTTTTTTTTTGCGATTTCAGATGTTTTCCCGCAGTTAAAGTTGTTCATAATGTACAATGACCCCTTAAAATATGGCCAATGGATTAAATTTAACCCTGTATATTCGCTTTAATACCTTGAAAATGTTGTTCTTTGAAATACTCGTAGAATCGTTCGCAAAGGCGAATGATTCTATTTTCAAAGATAGTCGAACATGCACGTAACCCCCTTTTACTCCGCATGTTGTATAACACGCTCTTTAATGTCTGTTTTACGGTGTTGGGACACTAAGACCCTTGCCGTTTTCACTCTTAAGTGCTAAAGCAAAGTTACATCAGACATGCATCGTGAACGTTCAAAGGTTCTTTAAACAGCTTAAAGAGGTATGAAAGCTGTTTGAGTCGTTTGGTTCACGCTTAAGAACGTTCACTGTTAGGGTTGTCGCTACTGTGCAGCTGTGTACTGTGTGGGTTGACGCTTGTATCCCTGAAGGGTTAGGCACAGGTGCACTTAAAGGGCAGTAGGACATTTGCACGAAAGACATTTCCAAGAAAGACATTAAACGCGAACACACTAGCGCCAAAGGACATTTTTACATTAATTTTACATTTGGACATTCACAAGAACATGGATGCTTTTAACCAGTAAGAGTCTGACACTCCCTTCCACTCCACCCAGAAAAGGAGAGAAAAAAAGCTACAGGGTTCTGGTGGATTTAGTCTTTTCGATACTGCAGTATGAAAGGAACGAAAATATAGTAAGAATAAATGCATGAAGTTTCTTCATACAGCTTCTTCATGCGTTTACATATTCTTACACAGAATCTACTAACAAACCAGTCGCGCGTCGGAGGTTAAACACTACGTGTTTAACACCCGACGCGCGACTGAATGGAAACAAACAGATTTCACCTTAATAAAAAAAAATTGGTCAGAATTATACCAGGCATAAAATAAATTGCCCAATTATCATGACATGTAACGAGCGCTATTTTAATTATGTTGTGGATACAAGTAGGTGCTTCAGGATATACGTAATTGTACGTGTAATAATCATTTCCATATTGTGGGCTGTACAAAGTAGAGTGTATTAAGTACAGTAAACACTTCGGGACAAGCCTTTGTGACACGATTCAATTAATATATTGGGTACTAGTTGCCGCCCGCGGCTTCGCCCGCGTGGACTAGAGTCCACCAAGGGGAGTCGTATTACCCGGGTACTGGGTTGTGGAGGTCAGATAGGCAGTTGCTCTATGTAAAATACTGGGATACTGGTATTCAGCTGCGTCCGGTTAGACTGAAAGCCGACCCCAATATATTATGTAGTTAGGCAAAGGCTAGGCAGATTGTGCTCTTTTGCTACAATAAATGAAAAGACGCATTTGTTTCTATAAACCTACGTCGTCGTAGAGAAGCTAGTAGCTTAACATATCAGTGATATTCTCGTCAAAATCGGAACAGCCGTTTTGAAGATTACCCGGAACAAAATCACCGACAGACGGACAGGCCTTTTTTAAGTTATAAATATCGTATATACTTTATATCGTATATACTTACTTACTTACCTTTCGTCCGTTACTTTCAAACATTGCGCTTTATATTTGCTTTGTTATATGTTTTTACTTTGTCATGACAAACGACACTTCAATTTAATTGTATAATTCGTATCACTTTGGTACATAGGTAGGTAGATAAATGGTAAGTAATGGTATTATGTCTTTAGCATATTTTTTTTACAGAATCCCTATCTATCCCTACTGGCTGATGAAATAATATTGTTGATTATTAAGTATCCGGACCCAAAGGGTAAAACGGGACTTCACTGTCCGTCCGTGCGTCCGTCTGTCTGTACGTCTGTCACCAGACTGGATCTGATAGTTAAACAATTGAAATTTTCACAGATGATATATGTATATATTTCTGTTGCCACTATAACAATAAATACTAGAAAACAGAATAAAATAAATATTTAATTGGGCTCCCATATGAATGGATCTGGATGAAACTTGGCACAGAGGTAGATTATGACCTGGATTAACTCAGAGGATAATTTTATCCCGGTAGTACGTTCCTTTGGGATAAATTCTGACATCCACGGGGACTACTAGTCTCGGGCAGCAGCTAGTAATTAAATAAAAGGGAAAAGTGACTGACTGACTGATCAATCACTGAAAGTATTGGACTGAAATAAGGCATTCAGATAGTTATAATAACGTAGGCATCTGCTATTCAACCCGAAACCGCGGGTAAAAGTGAGTTCGATATTTAAAGTCATTGCTTTGGGTTATCTTTGTTGTTCAACAAATACTACCGAATCCACCATGTGCTGACAAGGAGTGTGTAGCATGCCTTATAAGCCCTCGTATTAGAATGTTCGTCCCGTCAACCATTTCTGATTGGCTTATAGAAGAAGATCGAACGGCTTCGGAAAAAACCGGCGACTATGTCAATGTTGTTCATAATTGAGAGAAATAAATTAGTTTAAAGAAAAAGGTCTCTAGGCTCTGAGGATGACCCATCATAATTATAGGCAGCTTACGTTCATCAAAGAGATTTGAATTTAGAATGATTTCTTCCTCAAATATTATCACAGACTTATAAACTCGAAGACCTATGGAAATTGGTTTGAATGAATCTCTTATTGAATTTTGATTCTATGCAAACACAGTTCTCAGAGAAAACCGCAAGCAAGCCTCCGTGTATGTTCATACGTTTAGTCAATTTCCATAGTACATCCGAATATTTGAATATGATAATAATACGGCTCAAACTCGCACAAATATCATCTTAAACGAATTTCCAATAGAATTTCCCAATAAAATTTAGTATTGGAAAACGAGCGGTGGATACTAGAGCCCATATAAAATGTTTAGCATATGGTGGTAACGACAAAAAAGTTGCTGCAATAAATTTCAGTTAGCACGTACAGTAACAACGATATTTTGTTAAATTTGGACTAGTTATTGAAATTTCGACCGTCTGTTGTAAGTTTGTAATGTGTAAATATTTCGAACGAACGGAAAATTGGTCCCGAAGCTATCGCTTGCTACAGAAATATTTACCTAAACGATAAATATCTTCTGGGGACTATACAAACTATGAATGTTTGAATTTCTCGACTGGAATTATTTCCAAAAGTATTTTACGTGTTCGCAATTCAAATGTTAATTAATTCAAATGTTTGCAATTCAAATGTTAATCAAATGTTCAAATGTTAAAAGTCAGTTACTTTAACATTTGAATTGCGAACACGTGGTGAGTAGGCACTACATTACACTGGTGGTCTACATGTTAAGACCCAAGTAGACAGTCGCGACGCGTGTGCGCCGCAATTCAAGTAGAACAAGTTTTATGAAGTTTTCACAGAAATTGTTCATCCAGAATCGCGGCTTTCTCGTCGCGCCTGTCCGCGGGATCCTAGTTTTGGTATCGCACTATCGTACACATTGGATTTTTTGTCACCCGGCGCCTGGTTTCAGCGTCAGAGGAAAATCAACGCCCGCACGGTGACAAGCTTTTACCCGCGTATACGTTAGATGTGCTGAAATACTGCACTGCTTTTTTTTACGAACGTGATTTTTTCGTTTTAGTTTTCGATAAAACGTTATATTTTGTGGTGATTGCCTGAAAGGTCTGTGGTTAAAATTAGATTCCTAAAATGATGGTTTACTACAACTTAATAATATGTTATCTACTTAATCACTACATAGTATAATGCAAGTCGCTGCCCGCGTCCTAATGTCTGTATGTATGCCTCAGATCTTTTGAAACTACACAACGCATTTTGATGCAGTTTTTCTTATAGATAGAGTTATAATTCAAGAGGAAGGTTTATAATGTATAATAACATTCAATATCCGTCATCCACGCGGGTGAAGCCGCGGGCAGAAGCTAGTATTTCACAAAGGAGGTAACAGGGCATAATAAATAAAAATCTTTTAAATAGGTATATATTTAGTACTATAGGTAGCATCCGGTTTCTTCAAAGCTTTTTATGTCTTATCAAGCTTTCTCCAAATAAAAGGAAACACGTTTGAGTGACGTATTTTCTTTCAGTCGAGCAAATTATAAATAGGTAGTAAATATTTATTTCATTCTAAGAATCATGTAAGGTCGACTAAAGATATCGGGGTCTTAGATATTATTTTTCGAACAAACATCAAACGTGGGCGATTTGATTTCTGATTTCTGAATAAAAGCTGTGAAAAGGTACGAATTATTTATTTTCTCAGTCCTCAAAATAAAATGATAAATGTCATTTCGGAAGAAAATTCAATGAAGAAAACTGAAAACCGGAATGTATTCGTTACATAGTTTGAAGTTCGTGTTATGGCACTTTGATCCTTGGGGTGTGAAGTAAGGGCGCCTCAAGGGCGCGCACGTCATCCCTTTGAAAAGGGTGACACGGGTATGAAAACTCGTTGACTCGATCTTCAATTGCACTCGTCTTGAATTTAAGTGACCCTCAAGACTATTTGTTAGTGTAAATCAGGAGATGAGAAATTTTGGTCGAGGTAAAGTTGTAGGTAGACAGTACAGTTTCAATCACGGCAGAATGGGCATGAGAGTGTGAGAAGAGAGAGTGCATCTGCGTCTGCGCACACATTTGCGCACGGTTGGTCTCCGCTGAGATTTGGTCCGGTGGACTACTTAAATAGTCATATAATTATGGTAATGGCAACTTATTCAGCTACAGCAAAAATTGGATCAGATCTAGAATCCTAGAAAAAAACTTTAAATGAATAATAGTCTGACAGCCAGTCTTACCGAGAGGTATCGTATTACCCAGTTAGTGACTGGGTTGTGGAGGTCAGATAGACAGTCGCTCCATGTAAAATACTGGTATTCAGCTGCATCCGGTTAGACTGGAAGCCGATCCCAATATAGTTGGAAAAAGGCTCGGCAGATTGATTGATTTTGAATAACCACGAAGAACATTTTTTTTTTTGTAAATGAAAAGCCAAACTGTTATGCCGCTTTCTTACATCATCTGTAGGAAATTTTTCACTCACACAATTTATGGATTTAGGTTGAAACCAGACCGCGTAATATGACTCAACTTTAGTACGATTCGATTTGCGTTAGATTTCCAGACAGACGAATTTTATTCAGTTGATTAAAACTTTGTTACGTGTGCGTGTTGCGTCGAGTGCGGCTAGAGGCTACGTGCTTGGTGTCATTAAACGAGGAAAGCGGCAAAGGAATCATTTTGCGTCGTTTAAATGGTGCAAAACGCAATTATAAAACGAAACCGTCCACCATAATAAATTACGTGACGTCACTCTGTAGCATACGTTTTTTTTAGTCAAGATTTAGTTTAGAGTTAGATAGTGACCGTGAACTTTCCTTTACTTTAATTACCATCTTGACATTCTGTTTTTAGATCGTCTCAGCTTGCAATGCAATACACATTACTACGAATGTACTACGTACAACGGTCCCTGGTCAGTTAAGCTCGACCGAATTAGGGACCTTGCTGACTGGCTAGTTTACCACTCACCACGATATTTAGTTTTCTAGTTCGTCCTGATTTCTGAGAAAAAGAAGCTCATCTCCAGTTTTTATTATAATTCTAATTCCGTCCCTACCTGTAGGAAAAACAGTCCAACACTTTCTTTTTTTTCTTTTATCCCGAACTGGACAACGAGGTTTCGCCTTCCTGAATAAGTCGCTAAAGTTAGTTCAGAACAGTCTATAGGTGCTTGCCAAAGTTAGGTAACGACTGGCCGAGTACTTGCTCAGATAGTTTCATTAGTATTACTAACAATACAGCAGGGTTATAGTTTGGCTTGCACGGACTTGAATTTTGTCTTAGGAAGCGATCGCTGCTCGTTGTAAACTTAGTTTAGGTATAATATCGGTGGAGCGCTGGACTAAACTGGGCAGTAGAGGAGCCACTGCCTAATGCAATCAATTTTCAACGAAACGGGAGAAAAAGTTCAAGAATAAAAATTTTTGTTAATCTGTGAATAACAATAGTGTGTATTAATAGGCTTTAAGGTGCATTTATTGTAATTTGTTTAGTCATTGTTGCTGTCGTTGTGGTTTAAATATAAAAATAATTTATTTAAGAATCAAAACTATTTTTGTTACATTAAATGATTCCGGTTGACCCAATTCCATGACTGCCATTGTTATTGCTCTTCAAAAAGAACCTATAGATAGAATGCTCTATATATTATGTATGTGCACCAGAAAAATGAAAAATATTTTTACATAGGGTGATACAATAGCCGGCTTTATCGCTAAAAGTGACCAATCCTATTAGCTCATTTGAATTATAAAATCAAATGAATATGACGGTCACATAAAATTGAAATGAACATACCATTACAACAATGGATTTACGGGTACTTCATATTTAAAAAAACGTTCTATTCATGTCCGCATTATTTCCCGTATTGTGACAATTACAATGATAACGTAATAACTAATGCGCTTTGCAGGTAACCCACAATTTGGCGGCGACCTCTCGCGCCCGGCCCTGGTGCAAGCCATGGTCCGGGGCGAGAGGGAGTGGGAGGCAATCACCTCCTTCTGCGAAAAAGTTATGCTCGCGAAGGAGGTGGCGGGGTGGGAGAGAGAAAGGTCCTCCCGTCCCAGCCGCCGCGGGAGACGCTCCGGGAGTCGGGAGCCACGTGACGACTCCCGGCCACCGTAGGCGCGGGCCTGCGGGCGGTAAGTAATGGGTGACTCACCGTCCGATCAGCACCAGACCCGTGCCGTACGGCGCGTATATATGTTCCACGTGCGCCTCGAAGAGATGTCAGCATATGAAGGGGCCCCTCAGGGCCAAGCCTGCCGGGTAAGCGGGATTGTCCGAAAGGGTTACCGCTGCCCCGGAACATAAAGGGCTACGGAAGGAACATGGATGGGTTTTAGTCAGTAAGAGTCTGACACTCCCTTCCGCTCCACCCAGAGCGGGAGCAGTCATTGGATGATTTACCAGCCTTAAAAAAAAAAAAAGGTAACCCACAATTTCACATATAAATACGCATTATCTCGTGGTATTAACCAAATAAATAAAACTAGCTATTTGAGCGACTCAAAAATAAAATATGAAATTGCATAGAAAAAAGATCTCTCGTATTAAAAGTTACCATAATCGTGAGGAAATTAAATTTAACGCGTCGATATAATTGTAGTATTGAATGTTATATTATTAAGTATTCCATTTGATCCCAAAAATCTATGACGTCACATTTTTATATTTCATATAAATCAAGTACGAATTCCGCGTTTAAACAATTCATAAAAAGTATTTATTTATACTTATACCCAAGCTTGTAGGTACTTTAATCGATTAATCTACAATAAAATTATTTATTTAACTTGAATAATGGATGTATATTGAATAGAACTTAGTTCTACTTATTTGTTCAAAATTATTTTTAACTTATTTCCAAAAAAGGGAGGTATTTTTAATTCTTGTGTTTTTTTAATGTTTGCTTTTGAGGACCACCGTCATTAAAACAAAAATTTATGTGCCGTAGGTACCAAATATAAAAACTATTTTATAAATAAAAACCAACTTCCAAAAAACGGTAAAAATTTAAAAATGCCTTTAATTTCGGAAGTCAGTGGCAAAAGTCTAAAGTAGAAAACCAAAGACACCGATTTCCGAAACTAAACTTAATTATCGTTTTACATTATTCGTTTGGAAGTTTCGTTTTTCTATTTAACTAAAAGACTGTTTGAAAACTTGAAGAGAATGCTTTACGGCAATACAATAAGTCAAAAAGTAGGTACTTAGGTAAATGCCAGTTTCAATTTTAGCTATAAATACAAATCAGTTTTAACAGATACATATACAGATTATACAGATAAATATAAAAGGTAAAAAGGAAAACTAAAGGGAAGGAATATTAAAAAGTAAAGGCAACAATTTATCTTTATTATTATAACTCAATTGCATGATACATTAAGCGGGATTGTCCGAAAGAGTTACCACTACCCCGGAACATAAAGGGCTAAGGAAGGAACATGGATGGGTTTTAGTCAGTAAAAGTCTAACACTCCCTTCCGCTCCACCCAGAGCGGGAGAAGTCTATGGATGATTCCCACCCTCAAAAAAAAAAAACTGCACGATACATGATAAATAATTTTATTTCTAGTAGGTTTGTACAAACATTTTTACATGTTAAGCATATTTTCAAAACTAGATGAGGTCAATGTTTCCTATTTGATTTCAAGGTCCAAAATTAGTAGTCTACCCAATTAAAAAAACAGTAATATTTATAATATCAAGAAACTCAATAGATAAAGTAAGTGGTAGAATGTAGCCGACATAGCAACGTCCACAGAATTACCCCGTAGATCTGATCAGGGGCCCAATTCTGTGTCGGTATTGTGTAAAAAGTGTCTCAATAGACTAATCATTGACATTTGTTATTCTACAAATTATTTGACTGTGGTCATTGACTTACCACTGTAGTGCCATTGAAACGCCTTATTAGTACTATCGGCTCCACTATAATGTCAATGTCATCATGACAGTCAAAGTCTGTTAATATGTATTTTAACACTGAAAACTATTGTACTGCCACACAATCGACTGAACCACCACTTAAAGTTTTTGCAGAATACCAAATGCAACAGTCGCAACAAAATGTATGTAGTGTTTCGATAGTGTAAATGTCGTGTTGCTTAACTTAAAATTACAGAATTGAGCCCCTGGAGTCTTGTAGACGTACCTCTGCTGTCAAAACTCAGTTAGTGATTTAATTCAATTATATCTTCAGCAGAACTAAGATCTAGCTACAATGAAAGCGCCTCTGATTCTATTCGAATTCAAAATATTACAATTGATATCAAGTATCAAATTCCCCGTATTGGATATCCAAAATTTTGCTGAATGAAAATTCAAATTACTTATGCGGGTTTACTCATTAATTGTGTGAGCCCCTAATTAGACCAGCGAGTTATTTGGCTAATGTCACAATTGTCCTGCGTCAGTGGGGTGGTACCTAAGCTCGGCCGGATATTCGGGCCTTCCAAAATCCGTCACTCGCATCACCAAATCTCATTTTGTATCATCGGTGACGTTACATTAGACTGTATATCTACGTACTATATATAATATCCTTTGTAATCCTATTTAAGGGGGAATGACGGGATTTTTAAAGCCCCTCTTCATTTTGTTAGGCCGCCATTTTGGATGTTCCGGATTTTGCAGTCAATAGGTAAGCCTATAATATAAATACCATCGTGTATTTTCGTTATGGTAATTTGTTTCGAATTTTAATGGACAGTACTGAATTATGATTTTTTAACTTTGTTCAAGCCATTTGTTGTCTGCTGATTGCTTATCATATTGAATATATAGTTTTTGTACAGACTTGCACCCCTCATTATGGCGGGGGATGAGAAAAAGAATAGAATTCTTAATTTTTTGTTGTTTGCGTGCAAATCTGAGCGTCCGTACCAGATTTTAGCATCCTAAGACTTCCGGAAGTGCTTTATAGGTGTTGATGAGTGAGTCAGTGACAAATCGATCGTATCATATTAAATGATAACCAAGGAGTTAATTATAGAAATGACATCAGCCAAGTATGCAATTACCTACTTATAATAAGGTATTAAAAAATTAACTCTAAGAATTTCGTGGGAGCAATGTACTCATCGTTACGAACAACTTTTACTATGGGATGAACCCTGAAATCGCAAAAAAAACATATGAGCTGTTACATACATTTTATTGAGTTGCGTGTGCATAAATGTATGGAACAGCTCATATTTTTTACCGATGAGTACAATGCTCCCAGGAAATTCTTAGAGTTAATTTTTTAACACCTTATCATCATCTGCCTAGCCTTTTCCCAACTTTGTTGGGGTCGACTTCCAGTCTAACCGGATGCAGCTGAATACCAGTATTTAAATGGAGTGACTGCCTATCTGACCTCCACAACCCAGACTAACCCAGTTATTTAACACTTTATATACGTCAAAATCTTTTAAAGTTATCTTATAGAGGTCGCTAGTGCTACTGCAAAGCATGAGGTCCTGGGTTCGATCCCAGGTTGAGCAAAGTGTTATTGGGTGTTTCCACTAGGAATTTCTGTCTGGTTTTGTACCCGGTTGATAGCAATTGGCTGGCCTGTTTCATTGAACTTAAAATATCTGTAAATGGGGAGTGATATGAAGTTTCGAATGACGTTATTATATTGCGACGCACGCTATTTCGAAAAAAATTAAGAGTGGTACGCTATTTCGAAAACTCATAAAGTCGAAAACTGCTATATCGAATGACGCTATCGCGACGCACGCTATTTCGAAAAAAATTAAGAGTGGTACGCCATTTCGAAAACTCATTAAGTCGAAAACCGCTATATCGAATGACGTTATCGCGAACGCGCTGATTCGAAAAATTGTTTGAATGGTACGCTAGTACCATTTAAAATCTCGCATATCAGATGGAAAAATTCTGATATCCCGACTGCAACCCTTGTTTCCACCTAGTTTCTGGTCCGCTGAAAGAAATAATAATTTACGTCTTCCGCGGACTCGAAAACGCTATCGCAGCGATAGCGTTTTCTTTCATTTTCATTTTTTTTGCGGGCGGCGTCTATGGGATGTTAGCCAAAATTCTCTCAATTTTGTGGGTCGTTGTATTATGTTCGTCAATGAGCTTGTGAATACAGCCGTACAACCCAAGTTTTCGATTACCCATTAAAGAATTCCAACGCCGGTGCCATGCTTCCACGCTGTTTTGAGTCCGCGGTAGACGTAAATTATTATTTCTTTCAGCGGACCAGAAACTAGGTGGAAACAAGGGTTGCAGTCGGGATATCAGAATTTTTCCATCTGATATGCGAGATTTTAAATGGTACTAGCGTACCATTCAAACAATTTTTCGAATCAGCGTGTCGCGATAACGTCATTCGATATAGCGGTTTTCGACTTAATGAGTTTTCGAAATGGCGTACCACTCTTAATTTTTTTCGAAATAGCGTGCGTCGCGATAACGTCATTCGATATAGCGGTTTTCGACTTTATGAGTTTTCGAAATAGCGTACCACTCTTAATTTTTTTCGAAATAGCGTGCGTCGCAATATCGTCATTCGAAACTTCATATCACTCCCGTAAAAATGTGGGTGTACCTAGTATGGGTAGACTGCTATTTTACGCTTCGTAGAAACAAAGCTTGATGTTATGTGTTAAAAGAGTACTTTGAAAGAAGCTTATGAAATACGTTCACTGCTGTAAATAATCGAACATGATTCAAAACTCTTTTGTTCCTTTTTGACGTGTACAATCAACCGCATAATAAATAATACAAAAACCTTATGCCGTGGTAGAATATTAACTAGTCTACAAAATGGGAAAGGGCGACTACCCAGGGTACCCTTAAACCGTGCCAATTAATCAATATTGCAAGCCGGGGGTACGAACTAATCCACTTAGGTACCTTCCGACAACACCGGGCGCTCGTGTGGTCACAAAAACAATTCACAAAAACCAAAACTACCCACATACCTACGTATTGCGACGAAGTAGCAATTACGTGAACAGGAAAAGTGGAATACACAGCTTATTTGTTCCAATATTGTTGTTTCTCTTGTGTAAATACTATTGCTAGGGATTTATAGATAGTGTGTTTCGTGATATCACATTATAATTTTCGTGTTTTGTTCTGGTGTTGGTATAACATTTCAACAGAATCAGAAAAATTGATTTATTTTGTAAACTACCTACATTCACAACAGTTAATTTCATTCTATTTAGGCAGTTAGAAAAATAATTTTGTTGTTAAACTAAAGTTTTGGTTACACTAAGTTCTTGTAAATACAGAAAAACACTATTCTAAAATACAGTATAAACCTACTTAACTAAAAGTTCATTTTTAAATTAAGAAAAATTAAAATTTTGTTCACACTGTTAGGTTTTTTAAATACAAACCTAACGTAAGAACCATAACAGTCAGTACGCTCCAATTTGTACTTTCGTTTAAGGTCCAATTTCACCAATGAAACTAAACGCGCTCTGCACATATGTATACCACGTTCCACAGCTGTCAGTGTCAATATTCCCTATAAAAAGAATTAGGACAGTGTCAGACACCTCTTGAACGCGCTTTTTTTTGTTTTTTTTTTGTGTTCAAATCCGTGCATAGGTACCAAATTTCAGTTTTTTGGGACTTTGGGAAGTGTTCTTGAAGATCTATTTTATGTACAGACTTGCACCTACATTATGGTGGGGGGGTGAGAAAAAGAATAGATTTCTTATTGTTTTGTTGTTTGTGTGCTAATCCGAGCGTGCAACCATATTTTAGCTTTCTAGGACTTCCGTATGTGCTCTAAAGGTGTTGATGAGTGAGTCAGTGACGAAATCGATGTATTTTGTAATAATAAAATCCAAGGAATAAAAGTTAGACAAACGTGATTTTTATTAAAAGGTGGACTTTCATCGGCCAGCGGTGTCACAGACTAAGGAAGGTATGTACGTTACTTTTTTTACTATTGCCTGCCGCGAACTACAAAATTGTTTAATTACACAATTTCAGAGTAAAATCGTCGTGAAACGAATAATAAAACGTCAGTTCGCAAAATAGGTCTTATTTCTTTCTTTTTCGTGTGGCGTCGAGAGTTTTTATACTGCTCAAGCGCCTCTGATATGAATGCTACATAATATTGTTAGTAGGATTCTTAAATGCTCATAATTAGGTACTATATTTTCTGATAAGCGAAACTTTTACTTATAATATCTCCTCTGGTCTTCCCAGTGTAGCTGAAAGCCATCCTCTATTTCGGGTGTTGCGTATACTAAAAACATTCAATTTATCTAATTGTAACTATAAGACAACTGTATCAAAGTTTGACAATGAAACTCAGTCCGCACACAATTAAGATAACATAAACGTACATCGTTAATAAAATCACAACTAAAGTAACCTTCACTTATTATTTTAAAAGATAAACCTAAAAAGGCTTTCGAAAGGCTTTAAATGTTTGTTTTAACGTAACGTAACAGTGTAATCTTATTTGAGATAGCAAAACCACGTTACAATGTAATTTTAATCCGTTGAGTACCGTAATGTATGAATAGGAGCCCGTTTATGATGCTTGATATATCTTCATTATGTCCCGTTGTTCAGTTGGTAATAAAACTGGACGTGATTATTGTTACAATGTTCGTAGCCTTGCTTGTATTCGAGATTGTGGGAAGCACTTAAAACTACGGAGTTGGGCATAAAACGGATAATCTGTGGTAAATTGTAAACTTTTATTATTTAAAAATATCTTTGCTCCGTCCTGGAGACTTTGTTGAAACTTCTAACGGAAGATAATCTAGATTATTCGTAACAACCCGAACGCTTGTGTAAAACTTAACATAAAGAAAAATAAAAGGTAGGTTGACCGATCTTTTACATCTAACTAGCCGTTTTTTTGGTTATGGCATCTCACAGGACAACCTTAGGATTCCTCCTTAAATTAAGGCTACTATGGGGAGAGCCGAAAGAGACAGGTTGGCTCGCAATAGCAACTAGCACGATTTGAGAATCAAAGTTTTATAGTAAAATAGACCCTGTAGGTACTAACACATCACACACATCATCATCACATCTTTTCAATGTATGAACGGTTAGCAAGGCGATAAAATAGAATTGCATTGTAATAAAAAGTTACTAAAAAGAAATTCTAATAAAAAAAATCATCAAATACAATAATTTATGGCCACATAAAACTCGAACGAATGACGTTGTTACAGAGATAGAGCGTAATTTCAATATAAAATTTAATTAAAGTGAAAATCCGTGTAGGTATTTCATTTGCCTACAAAGCCTATCATGATGAAAAATGTCGTCAAGAGCCATTAAAAGATTAAAAAAACCTGATGCGTGAAAATGAATGCACATTAAAACCATTCCATCGTTCCAAGGGTATTATTCTACCTACGTTATGAACAGTGTTTATCAAACTATGTTACTATAGTTTGCTTTATAGACCTACTTTACCATGATGTGTCAATATTTATAATGCTGGTGTGAGAGAGAGATAGTGCTATACGCTCTGTATAGCTTTGTCTCTCTTTTACATCAATAGTGATGGCTTTGGAACCTCATGGTTGCCCACCAGGGAACGATACTCAATGTTTCTTAGATATCATATGACTTATTTTGTAAAATATATTATAAATCTTTGCGTTTATTTTATTTGTGAGGGCTTGAAATTAGCAACATAGTTAATATATGATTGTGATTAGCTTGTTATTAGTCTGTAAGCCTTCCGAAAATAAATAAATATATTAATTACTTACCTGTGAGGAGAAGAAAAAGGTTATGGCGGTTTCCTCCCGACAGCAACCATAAGCTACCACATGGTGTAGCCATTACCATCGTGGTGTACCTAAATGCTCTCACGAACGTCAATGACAAATCCAGATGTACCCGGCGACATGCGTCGACAGCATCCGACGACGGGTGTCGTCAGCTAACGTCGAGGCGTGTATGTGGAAAAATCGAACCTAACGTGTTGTCATTGTTTTTTTTTTTCATTGTCATCCTTGCTTCGGAAAACCTGTTCAGGTGGGGATTTATAGACAACTCTGCCTTCGAGTGTAAATGTGGTGCTGTTCCACAAACAATGGACCACTTAATATCGTGTCCTGCCTATCCCGCCGTATGCACGTTACAGGAACTGATGGACGCTAGTGATGGCGCCAAACACATAGCCGAATACTGGGCCGAGTACATAAGATTGCCATCGACACGCTAAGAAAACGATTGTTTCTGGTCTGCTGCTCTGGTGTGCAGTAACAACTCTTGTATCGAAATACGTGTAAGTAATAAGTGTCTAGCATGCCATATATTATTTGAATGAGGGCTCCAAGATCTACACTGGATACCAACATTATAGAACCCCATCACCAACATCAGTAGGTAGTACCTACAGTAAACAAAAAATCTGTCGATATAGCAATTGATTTTCTAGTTCCTAGAATACAATGAAAATTTTCAGTCAATTTATTGTAGCGTGATTTTCATTACAGAGCTTTTGAATGACGTTCCGATGTTCATTTATTAAGGAATGAGCAATTGCGTACTCAATTGAATTACTTGTATTGTTATTATTTACTATTTAGCTAAACAGGGTGAGTGTACTATAGGTAGGCCTCTGCCTAGCCTTTTAAAGAATACAAGCGTGATAATTATTTTATGCAAACAAATAATAAACATATAAGATCATTTGATTCTTCAAGAAAATTGAAGGGAAAAATCTTAACAACGTTATTTACTTTGATTCGCAGTCTTATTATAGCGGGTCCTCTTATTAAGACGAGGGAGGCTCTCTAATGACCACGAGTAAATGACAGTGCCGATTCTATTACAGACGGTGATCCCATTACTTCGCTTAATGAGCATGTAACTTAGTTAGTACAGACCAGTTTTATTTTATTCGATTTGCGCTCTGGTTTTAGCAGCTTAATTTGTTTGTAAGATAACCTGTTAAAGGTGCTTAACTTTTTTTTTTATAAGGGTGGGAAATCATCAAATAACTCCTCCCGTTCTAGGTGGAGCGGAAGGGAGTGTTGGACTCTTACTGACTAAAACCCATCCATGTTCCTTCCTTAGCCCTTTATGTTCCGGGGTAGCGGTAACCCTTTCGGAAAATCCCGCTTACTCGGCAGGCTTCGACCCTAACGGGCCCCTTCAAATGCTGAAATCTCTTTGAGGTGCGCGTTGAGCACTTACGCGCCGTCTCACGGTCAGTCCGGTATCATAATCTTAACTAATTATTATAAACGCGAAAGTGACTTTGTTTGTTCTTAAAGAAACACTATTCGGTTACTATACCGTGTACATTTAACTACACTCACTTGACCACGCTGATTGGCAGAAACTGAGATACATATCTTTACTTTGCTGTGTGATACGAGTACAATCCCACAGTTGTCTGTGATCATATTATGACGTCAAGCAATATTCAACCATAAGATTCACACCGTTTGTCTAGTAGGTGTGTCAACTTCTTAAGACGTTTTCTTAAATAAACCTAAAGTGCCATTCTATACTAATATTATAAAGGGGTAAAGTTTACGAGTTTATGATTTTGTAGGGGGTAATTTCTGGATCTATGGAACTGATTCCAAAAATTCTGTCACTAATGGGAAACTACATAATCCCTGAGTGTTATAGGCTATATTAAAATCCACGCGGACGAAGTCACGGGCGAAGTGTTAGTCACTGATAAAGTTACACCAGTTTCTACAATGCAAACTTCAACCACAATTCCACAAAAACTTTCCAACAAAACAATAGAAACTTCGTTCTAACTTCACAATGATTAAACAAATGTTAGTGGAAGAAGAAATTTAACCAAATCCGGCACCATTCAGGCAAGTTAGGAACCGCATTAAGTCAATGGCTCCAAATCATTAGTTCTGGAATTGCGGCGCTATCGTCTCAACGTTTTCCATTATCTTGCACGTCGTGAGCAGTACGTACTCTTACTACTGTAGTGTTAATTAGTAAAGTTGTCCCGTACATTCCTGTAGGCTCGAACGAGGTTAGGTTCGACTGTAGATGTTTAATTATACAGCGCTTTGTATAAGCTCAAAATTAGAAATCAATTTATTCTGTTCATTCAGAAAAAATTGGCTGCGGTTGGCATGATGCGATTTATTTAATAATGCGTTTTGTAGGTCATCGAAAATTCGAAACAGATTGGTTTGAAAGGAAAAAAATCGTGGGTGCGTTTACGGACACAAATCTTTCGAGCAAAATAGATACCCTGACCCGGCCAGCGATTTGTTCCGTGCGTGGATCGAACCTGCGATCCGTAATGCAGGAGAGCCAATCACTCAGCCGCATGTTTTGTACAGTGAGTCATGTCATGGGAAAATGATCTCTGTTAAATCGAACTCAGAGCAATTATTTCAAATATACACATAACCTGCAATTTTGAATTGTCAAGGGGTCGGTCAGTCAGAAAGATGAAGCCATCATCCAAAGCGCAGGTTCCTTTAAAGAACAACAAACAAAAAACTTAACGGACGCTCTTTTAAATAAAAATATTTTCAACCTTAATGTAATACATATGTTCCATTTTAGTTGTCATAAAGCTCACAAAATTGTTTAGCGTAAGTACCAACAAAACTATTTCCCTATTTAACAATCCTCAAGTTAGTTAATACTCAAACTATTGTCAATAATTAAACCCTCATCAATTAACTAAGACAATTCTAATTTAATTTATGTTATACTGGTTAACATTCCGTACAACGAACTGAAGGAACGTAACATAACATCACGCCGTGTTTCCGCGAAATGTTGGGCAGAGGTATACCTTTAGTTCACCCAATTCGCCATTGTTATGTTTAATTCCCATGTAATAACAGACAAGCGAGAAAAGTAAAGTACAAAATACTAAATAATCTTAGTTCACCCACATTTTGCCATTGTTATGTTTAAGTCCCATGTAATAACAGACAAGCGAGAAAAGTAAAGTACAAAATACTAAATAATCTACGAATTAAAATGCAAAGTATTTCGTGTTGAACGAAATACTTTGCATTTTAATTCGCATTCTCGTGTAACCCAGAATCCCTGTACTACAACATCCATGTTTTATTACAATATTAAGTCAGTTATTGCCATCAAATTAATATTTATATTTACGAAATAAGTGCACGTATACGCAACAGCACGTTTCCAACTTGATATCAAAGTATTGCTTTTGATGTATTCGTAGCTAAAACTTCGAGCTTGGTTAGGTTAAACTTTGTTCTGTCTGACTGCAAACTTGCGTAGCAATAGAAAGGCTAATCTTTCTTTCGGGGGTAGGAAGAATTATATAACGCCACTTCCTGCGATCCTTAATACTACTTTTGCTTGCTTTACGTTCATACATCTGATCATACACGCACACCAAATGCGATTAGTATCAACCTCTCTGAAGGACATCATCAATAAGGTCACTATTATGTCCTCCTAGGGCATCCCTCTCGGCGTTTCCACTCACATCTGCCTTATAAATATATATAAATACCTTTTGTTAGTCGCCTTTCATTCAACCTCTCAACTTGAACCAACCTAAATATACTCTTTTAAATGTTTGTCCTGTAAATGTTTTTCTTTTTTTTTTCTATGAAGGATAAGTTGCGGATTGTATTTTCTTCAAAAAAGAACTGAAGTTTTTAATTTAGCCTATAATGTTGCCAAACGGTTTGAGCTCTTAGTCCACGAGAACGAGAATTGTGAACAAGGCATTGTGGTTCTATTTGCGACAGCTCTCCATGTGGACTGCTATAATACATGCTGAGGTGGTTTTGATATGTTGACGTTTATGTACGGTCAGCAGCGCATTAAGTTATACCAAACTGTCAAATTACTCCAAATGATTCTAAATTAAAAAAATTGAATGTTATGTTCAAAATCAATTGAGAAAATTTGACAGTTTGTTAAGATAATGTGCTGGCGACTGTATTTAACCTGTGAGGTGGATGCTGTATGTAAAAGATGAAAGTTATACTGGGTGTAACTGGGGGAACCCTGTAAAACGTACCGATTTAGAATTATCGTGTCTGGGAAAATACGTTAAGCCGTTGGTCCCGGCTGTCATTTGTTTATCTTTGACAGTTGTTATGGATCGTCAGAAGCCCGAAAATCTGACAAACAGTCTTTCCAAGGGCTAGCGTATTACCAGTAGGTAACTGAGTTGTGCAGGTCACATAGGCAGTCTCTCCATGTATAAAATACTGGTATTCAGCTGTATCCGGTTAGTTAAAAACACAGTTGAAAAAGGCTAGGCAGATCTTATCATCGTTTTATTTTAGCTCCACACATTTTAAATTAGGCCACAACGATGCAAATCACGATTTGTTACGAACATTGATTTCCATTTGTTTCGCGTCAGCGTTTTTCATCCGCCATGTAAAAGTTAATCCGCGGAATATTCTATTAAACTAGCTGCGTTTGACAGAATTTTCGGTTGTAGTTACAATTCAACAATATTTATGTTTTAGTTCTTAGCCTCGTCCACCGTAATTAATAATTTCGCGGTTAAAATCGTGATTACATCGTGGCCAACTCAATGCTACAGTAGATAGCATGTATTGAATGCCTTAAGTGAATCACGTAATTTCTCGAAAGTCTCGCTTTGCCGATTCTCTGCTACGATGGCGTAGCAACGCCGTAGCAGCGTCTACGCCGTAGCGTCGTAGCTATTATGACTAATAGCTATTAAACCATAACTTTTACGATAAGTAGAAACATTAACACTAAAATTAATTACCACTCAACCATCCAATTTACTAGTTGCTAACTCGGGAACTCATTCCAGTTTCGGAACTCGCGCAGCATGATAAATCCAGTGTTATTCTTTCATCGGATTAGCGCTGCAGGACTAACTTTGTATGGAAACCAAGTTTTGGCACGAATATGCGAACGTTATCTCTGTAGTTGTGTTGTTAATCGCAACTCTTGAACTATCCGTGCGGTAACTGCAAACAAATGAACTTAATGTTGGCAGTTGAATTCAAATGAAACAAAACAAACAAGAAATTGTAACGTTTTAGTTGGTGTACGTAGTTGAGACAAAATATTCTGGCTTCGCTCATTCTACTACGTGGTTAGAACATTGAGGAATTAGGCAGCCATTTTCAATATGATTATTACATTTTTGGCCCCTGTTATTTTTGAAATTATTTCGATGGGTTAAAACCCATCCATGTCAGTAAGGGTCTGACACTCCCTTCCGCTTCACCTGGAGCGGGAGGAATCAATTGATGATTTCCCACCCTCAAAAATAAAAAACGAATTATGATACTTTTTATTCCCTTAATACGTTCCCGTAGAATAATTTCCTACCTCCAAAACTAGTTATTTACAATTAGTTAAAACTAGATTGTTTGCATCCAGCCAAACAATTCACCGCATCTCAAACTCCCGTATTTTCTAGTCAAAACATACCCACGAGATTATTATTCTCTAAAACAGGAACCATATTACGTATGCAATCCTATTTGGAAGGCATATTGCAGACTGAATATTGTCACAATTGGGTAGTGACGGGAGTAGTCGCATCAAACATAGGTACAGAAGGCTGGGTTCATACATACACGCGTACATACGACGATCCCAAACAAACGCCCGTTGCTAGTGCACTTGCACTCCCTATACGTGAAGTATGTCTATGTATGTGTGCTTTCTTTAACGGTAGTTGTATAGAGCTGGCCTTCTGTATCTATCTTTTTGTTTTACCTAGATAGCTGGTTCCGTATACTGCTTGTTTCCAATACTGTCGGGTGCTTTCGAGCGAATGGAGTATGTGCAGTGTGAACCTATTTGTTAGTAAGGTATGGGTGGCATTTATACGTGTAGCTTTAGCACTAGAAACGATGTTCAATTGTTATTGAACGATTTGTAATGCATGTATGTTTTGCATTTCATTTGGGTAGTGAATTTGCAAATTGAAATGAATAGAATTTCGCTGAATTACGCTCATTGCCCACGTCAACTAGCTAATATTTATTAAACGGCCAAAATTATTTTCACATCAGATTTTCTGACATATATTTTTGTTAGCGAAATTTGTCATACTATAAGTACAACCGTGACTAATCTTTTATAGTATAGACGTGTTATTATGTGCTTCTTTGTTTTTTTTTGACAATAGGTTCGCGCTTGACCACTATCTCACCTGATGGTTTGCGATGGAGTGGCCGACGCCACGACGGTGAAGCACGCTGGCCTACAAGAAACCTATTCACTCTTGACTTAAAGATCCCTAGATTATGGCTCTCAAGAAACACTGACTCCCGCAGGTCTTAAACTCCTTAGCTGCACGCATAATAAAAGTATTTCCAAAACGCGTAGTAATTTGTAGCAGTAGATGATGGTATCAAAACCTAATAGGATCGGTATGGATTGTTCACCTGTTTGCTGTAAACTTCTTATAATACCTTCTGCACCTCACTTTCCTGAGTTAAGAAGCCCACTATTTGCTCTATGTACATTGTGGGAGCAGTTACGAACACATCTCGCGCGTTCAAATACCCGCGGACAAATATCTGGAGGCCATACACATATTTGTTCCGAGCGGTGAATATGTGACCTTGTGCACGGAAAGCCAAGTGTTTAGATAGTGTCCCAACCTTTTTGCGTTCCGCCTTTGCCGTACCATATCACGCACCTTTTTTTTTAAGTATTGGAAATCATCAAATGACTTTCCCCCTCTGAGTGGAGGGGAAGGGAGAGTCAGACTCTTACTCACTAAAACCCATCCATGTTCCTTCATCGTGCGCATGATTTACAGTAATGAATAGGCACAAATCTATACTAATATAATAAAGCTGAAGAGTTTGTTTGTTTGACCGCGTTAATCTCTGAAACTACTGGTCGGAATTGAAAAATTAGTTGTTTCATCTTAAAGAAATTAACTAAACATAAATTCCTTAAAAAAAAGATTATGTATTTTTTATTAGTTGATATTTCTTTTAAATAACAAGAACCTAGTTAGATCCAAAACTGTGAATGGATAACATCACGTTTTGCTCGGGGACGCCCTCCTTTTGCAATATTTTTTGTCTACAATTCCTTAGTTAATGAATTACTTAAAACTTCAAAATCATATGTAATAAATAATCTACTTAGATTCATTATAGAGATAAACAAATTTAACAAAAAGGTAATTTTAACAGCAGTAAAGCAAAACAGAAAGAGGCGATAAAGAGAAACAGAATTACAAAATAGAAGGCAATTACATACTTCCATTAAACTAATTAGGTATCCCGAACATTCAGTAAATTAATAGGCACTCGTAGGGATTTCTGAATTAGATCGCTTCAGGGGTTGGAATAGTAGCGGAATAATTAAATAACGAAACTAAGCCCCGAAACTCAACAAAAGGAGATTCAGAAGTCCCAACTTAAAAATCAAAGAGGTATCATTTAGGCAACAGTCTACTAAACATTGTATACTGACTGTTCTATACCGCGACCGCTGCGCGGTGCAGGAGGGGGGACAGTTTCCTCAAGTTGGCGAAATGAGTGAGCTCTCGTGTGACGTCACCATACGTCTCTCGCACCGGGCAGCTCACTCAGGAACAGTCTCAGTTAAGCGGTTGGACTATAGTCCAAAGCCGTATTTAAAAAAGCCGTGTTATTATCAGCATTTGTGAATTTACCATAAGCCATCACTGAATTTATGGACGTCATTTGGTTGGCATCTTTTGGTCTGTACCGTCTTTTCAGCAACACAGTTGCGTAACACACGTTATTTCACAATTCGAACGTATCTCCAATCGACGGAAATTCCTAATCCAATGCTTTTTTTGTTCGAAAATTTCGTCTGCTTAACAATAATTCGTCTTAACAATAAATAACCCAATGAATGTTGTCGAATTGTCAAAATGAAAGACATCGCATGGTATTACGCATTTATCTCGCTGGTCTAATAGAAGCTGCATATAATGTTTTATTTGCTACGGAGGAAAACAGTTTTAAATGTCTTGCAATTAGTTTCAGACTATGACATAAAATATGTCGGGAACCTTTTATTTCTTGCGGCAATTGAATTTTCTGTTTATATATTTTCGAGTGAGTCTTCTGTCATTCATTATTTTGTAACTTCGCACAAAAGGCAACGTAGTTTTGTTGTTTATTATTCTAGTTACGTATGTATTCGTTTTTAAAGGTATACCTACCAGGAATATGTTAATGGCTTGTGTTCATTTAATAAACAGATTCGGCTATACCCGGGGTTATAAGATAAAGCTGTAGTACCTACGTGATTGGATATTAAATATTTAAACCTGACCCCGGTAGGTACACACCGGTAGAAAAACAGAGCTTTCATCGCTAGACGTATATTTTTAGTAGATATTGTTTTTTCATTTAGTTGAAACCAGATTTAATTTTCAAAAGTTCGTTTGTGTTATTAAAATCCAATTTCGAAATCGACTTCGTTAATACCTAGTCTAAACATCTAACAATCACAATAAAGTCAGTTTCATTTAACCAAAATCAGACTTCTCAATTAACAACGGAATAACAAAAGAAATTGGCAAGAACAATCCAACAAGACCGCAACATTATTACAACACTTTGATAAAGAAAACAAAAAACAAGAATCAAAGAAAGCGCCCACTCGACGCTAATCATTCGTCTATTTGTTAGGCTCTCCAACAAAGAAAAGAACACGCTACCGTCAAAGATAACACAATAAAAACAAAGGTAAATTGGCCTGGAATAAATAGGGTGCGCAAGGTCAACGTCAGGTCAGTACCTGCTATCCGTCTCAGTCAGGTAGGTGAGGCCATTAATAAGGCCTACAGACATCTAGTCGCGATACCCGTTCGGGATTTGCCTTCTGAAAAATGGTTTGCGATGATGTGTGACGAGGTTTATGTGGGGTATCGTGTTGGTTTTTTATGAAGTGTATTTTTATTTTTAACACTTTGAGGGACACTAAAACTTTTATTTTTATAACGCCTATGGGCGCCTATGTGTTACAAAAATAAAACTTTATTGTAGCTTTTACAGTGTCCTAGAATGGGTTGAAGGTGGCATCTTTCTTGGCGGTGTGTTGCTTTGACGTTCTTTGTGATAAGTTTTTAACACTAATAGTTAATAAAGGATTTTTTATCAAGATAAGACTGTCGAGCACAATTAACTTACGGAACTGAAAAAAAAACAACATTGCATACTATTTTCATTAAATGTCATCGGAATTTAGCCGTTTTATTTCGTAGTAGTAAGTGTTTTATCAACAAATTCTCAACACACACTTGAATAAATTCTTTGGAGCAGCTCATTAAAATTCCAACCACATACACAACTAGAACACACAGAAAACACAACAAAACAATTTCACTATTAAAAGTTTTCGCATAAAAACTCCGTGGGAGGCTATAAAATCGACAAATATTATGAGTGTGGTCGCAGATTCGTCGGAGATTGCGCTCGTAATTTGCGGGTAGTCGCTAATGCGTCGCGCGCATGCAATTTCCACGTAAACTGCATGCGGCCGTAAACACCATCTGCGGTATCCTAGATTGAAATCGTCGTAGATAACAATCTACGTACATACGTGTGTTGAATTTGCATCAGCTGTCTGTATTAACGCGGTTTGCATGATGTCGTTTACTTTTCAATTGTTTCGTGTTTTGTTTTTAGACTTGCGTTGTCCCTGATATTAGATTGACAGGTTCATTTTTGTTTTATGGAAATCGTTGTAAATAATATGTGATATATCCATTTTATAGGTCTGTCAGTAACGCATATGGTATCGTTTGCTTTTCAGTTATTTTGTTTATTTTTTTGTTGTGTTTTCAATTTTTCTTTAGGAATTTTTAGATGATATATATTATTAGCCTGTTTTATAACTAGTTTTATCAATACGTGTATTTAATTTGCATTAACGGCCACGCATTAACACGTTCTACATTGTGTCTTGGTTGTCAATTGCTTCACGCATTTCAGTTCAGGTCGATATTTATCGATAGAAACCGTTGTAGGTACCTTTATGTACAATGATTACCAAATTATTGTCCATGTATGTACATGTCTTGTATTTGAATCCAGTAAGTACGTGTCAATATTCATGTTGCTACGTGTTTAGTTTCTTTTGTTACTAAAAGGTACTTGTAGCACTAATTAGAAAACTTTAGCGCTTAGGTTAGGTTTTAATGTTGTATGTCGGTAGGCGTTAGGTTTTCTTTTAAGCTATTTTTATTTGGTGTAACACAACAACGTATACAATGATACATTTAATAAAATTACTAATTAATTTTAATTTGCCAAAGAATTAGCATTGCCATTCAACGTGGCAATGCTGCCAGTCTTCTGGGCACGTTTCCTGATGACAGCGATGCGGATGAGTACTTCGACGCCTAAGTGTCCTTTTTGTCTTTTTTTGGATTTATTTGTATTAATAGTTAGTTAGATAGTCTTTTAAATTAAGTATGTATAAAATTACTTAAATTAATTATTCATTTTGTTAAGCATATGTAATATCATAAATTACTATCCAGTTGCATCGAGTAAGGATGGAAGTAGACCCCAAAGTATAAGCCGTAGAAGCGTAGCTAGATAAATTAAATTAATTATGTTTTTCTTCAAATCCGACGTTTTTTACCATGCACTGGACATCCAACAGAACGAAATAGAAAAAATCCCTTCCATGTTAGCAATCGCATTAACAACTCCCAGCGCTGAGCCGAGAGTTGAAAATCCAATGAACGGTAAAAAAACTTCGCGTTAAAAAGGCGCCTGTGCGAACGTGGGCTAAGTATGAGACTTTCAAATGATTCTCGAAGCTCGCTCGCCATTTATTGGTTGATTAAACTGCGCAAAATAATAATTACATATATTCGCAGGTTTTCAAACGATTTATACCTATTACATGCGGGATGAATTAACACATTAAAATTAAATGTTATTACTGATTATGTAATAACATACACAACTTAAACACTAGTGTCGACGCATCACATGTGCGTGAGATAGGCCGCGAGACAGGCGCGAAGTGGGGTACCAAACCCGCTATGCGGGGTCTTTTAATGCAGTCCACTCTTTTATTAGTATTAGTACACATTGACAAATTTTGGTAATAATATTAGTGATATTGTCAAAATACAACATCAATAATAAAATTTACAAAATATAAAATAATATAACATACACAACTTAAACACTAGTGTCGACGCATCTCATGTGCGTGTGATAGGCCGCGAGACAGGCGCGAAGTGGGGTACCATTATATCTAAAAGTCATATTGAAATATTCTCAGACTTAGTTCTGAATGTTAGCCAAATCGTGTATGAAAATATTTACTCTACCTGGTATTTTCTACCCTACCTTGGTAGATAATAATATTATAAACGCCATAAATATCTACGTACTTGGACATGCTATTTAGGTTCATTTGAAACTAGATTTAATATCTAGATTTTCACAATTTTCAAAATGAACCTAAGTTATTTCAGTGACCTTATGTACTTATTAAAAAAACCTTTTAAGAAAATGAGAGGTAAAAAATTCTTCTCGTCTAAATTATTTTTTCAAGCGTAACAAACTATGCTATTACTATTTAAATGAAAACATTACCGCCTGTCGCCAAGTCGTAATGAAAAGGACATCTTAAACGATGAGACTTAATAGAATATTTTAATTCGAGTACTTTAAGTAACACCTGTTAATTTAGACATAATTTTCTGAAAGAATCCAAGCATGAAATTAAATAGGTTTATTTCTACGCTCACAAAAATATATTATATTAAATTAAAACATGAATGTTAAGCTCGTATCTCCAATACATAACATTGTTTGTCGTGGGGTTTGTTGTTTACGCAGTAGCCCTCTAAACCTCTTGCTAAATGAGCTGCTAGCGCAGTAGATAGCAGTAAAACCTCTTCTTCTTCTTTTGGTGACAGAGTTTTTATGCAGCCTATGGGTCTCTGACTTAGCTTCACATATGCTATTGAGAAATATCTCTCAGATATTCCAAAAAAAGCAAAAACATGCATGGTATATATAAAGCCTCTAACTAACCGAACATAAAGCAGTACCTTAAATGGAACAAAGAAGCTGTGCTGCGAGATATAAAAATACTTTTACCTCACTCCAACCCACTGTGGCTTCAGTGATTGAATTCACTCCACTAACAAACCCATACGTAACCAAAAACATTTTTCCGTATCACAACACACATGCATCATGCGCTAAGCCATTTTTTAAACGGTTTGCAAACTTTTAAACGAAAAGTATTATTTGTCGCATAAAAAATACACTATCAAAGCATCCACGGTATTCAGTCCGACTGTTTGAAAAATAAAAAAAGTCCAACTGACGTTTGTGTCTGCCCGAGCCGTTAAAGGAAACGGGTACGGGAAAAGGTTTTAGGAAATTCGCGACTTCCCAACACACAAACATGGTGTACAAAAAAACAATTTTATATTCATGAATATTTTACACGTCTCTTATTTCAGTGAAATATGCGTATGCTTCACGTCTTTCCGACTTAAATTAATATTGCATTTTGCATTTAAAACACGTGCTCGGTTGTTTGATGCAGTTTTAAGTAATGAAATATTATACGTTCGTTGGTTTTAATTGGCTTTACTGTGTGTTGACGTGGTTTGCGATGTTTATTTTGTATAGTACCTATCGACACAAAACAAATCTATAATATACATTTATATTTACTTAGATTTGTTATAACATTTATTTTTTGTGCTTTTACTATAGAGGGTAAGACTTTTCACTATGGGAACAAAACTAAAATCGCGAAAAAAAATCTGCTGTTCCCCTACATTTTGACGAGATAAGCGAGCATAATTATAATGTATGGAACAGCTGTTTTTTATTTCACAATTTCGGATTTGTTTCTGTTATATATGTGTGCGTGCGGCTCACATCCGCCATGTTATTTTATGAATACACGTCAGTACGCTAACAGCAAGCAGAGGTTTCACTTGTCCCCACCCCACGTATTTATCAGTTTCCATAGTGAAAGTGGTTCATAATGATGAGTACAATGACCCCTAAAAGTAATGCCCATGAATTCAATTTCACTCTGTATTAAATAAATACTGTACATATATACATACATATGTTGTAACGTACAGCGTAGGAGCCATGGAGCATCATTGGGGCAATTCACTGTCTTCCCAAAGGGACTTGTAATGTGCAATTCTGTGCGATACGGTAGACCTGTTTCATCATCTGGAAAAGCGTAGGCAGATGATGATGATGGTTTACCAGCGTGACGTTGCGGTACTATGTTATGCGGTACGTGGCGTTGTGGTACTGTACTATGCGGTACCTTGCGTTGTCATGCTGTACTGTGCGGTACGTTGCATCGTGTCGCTGAGCTTTCAAGTTTCGCTTTCGCTACTCAATGCGGCAAAGCTTCTAAACTAATCTATTTTAGTTTGCTATTTCAGTCTTCAATTTCGTAGAACAACAAGTCATGAATTCAACACTCTACCTATTTTCGTTTAATTTCTATTTCAGTATTGTCATTATGTTTGTCCAATTGAAGTTGAACTAAATATAAATTATCGGAAATACTCTGAATCATTTTTTGCCACGGTATAGTAAGATGGGTGCTGAGTTTTCTAGGAAGGTGCTTCTGGGAAAACATTCGTGAGAAAACTTTGTTGTGAAAGAAATTTTTGTAGTGAGATACATCTTTGGAAACTGAGGCCGTTTTTAGGGTTTGTACCCAAAGGATAACTCGGACCCCTATTACTAAGACTCCACTGTCCATCCGTCCGTAAGTCTGTCTATCCATCTGTCAACAGGATGGATTTCATGAACTGTGATAGTTAGACAGTTGAAATTTCACAGATGATGTATTTTTGTTGTAAAACACAATAAATTAAATATTTAAGGGAGTCCAATACAACAAACGTTTTTGTAGATAATGGTAGGTATGGAACCCTTCCTGCGCGAGTCCGAGTCGCTTGACCGGTTTTTTGTTCTAATTATCGGTGATAACAACATGATTTTAAACTTTATAATTGTAAACTTTAATAACAACTAATGATAGGTACTCAAACTAATGACTGATATCTCACTGACTGTACTAGTTGCATGATAGCTAAATGTATACAACCACACAGTGGCTCAGTGTATCAGTTTTTGCACGCTTTTTTTTATTATCTTCACTGGTATGTTCGTTTGTTTTTATTTTTGTAACCGACTCCCTTTTTTTTTTTAAGGCTGGGAAATCATCCAATGACTGCTCCCGCTCTGGGTGGAGCGGAAGGGAGTGTCAGACTCTTACTGACTAAAACCCATCCATGTTCCTTCCGTAGCCCTTTATGTTCCGGGGTAGCGGTAACCCTTTCGGACAATCCCGCTTGTAACCGACTCCCTTGGACTTGATTTTGACCTACTTCAAACGGTCAGATTTTACTTAAACTTCGTAGACTTATCGAGGGCAATTCACTTATTTGATAATATTATTAAACATATCCGATCGCGTCAACTTGGGCTGAAACTGAAAAAGCGCAGTCTGGTGACAATAAAAGGAAATACAATAATTGCACACAAAGTGACGTAAGTAAACGTTCGATCCCTAGCTCAAATAGATTAAAAAAACGCGCACTAGTCCCGCTGTTCACAAATGTTCACTTTTATAAATATCCCGTGCTAGGAATGTAGTTTTTAGTCGCACTTTTAAATACCGTGTAATCATACGCCCCACTAGAGAAATAAAACGAGGTTGGAAAGCACCAAACATTTCCTTTACATGTAGTTTTAAACAAAAAACAAATACATGTTGCGGACCTGTCGAATTCATTTGTACTGTCAATATTGATAAAAGGGTGTTCCGTAATTCGATTGCGTTGCAAATAGTTTGTTATGACGGGGTGTATTAATATTCAGTGGTTGCAATTCCGATAAAACACACCCTGTGGCGTGCGTGTCGCCTCTATGACGCCCAGAATATTGTGCTAACGATAATACTAACTAGCAGATGACAGAGGCGCGATATGCTAATTCCTAGAACAGCATTATGTTGTGCTTGAATCGATTAAATAATTTTAATACACTAAAGTTTTTTTTGTGGAGCTCGTGGCTAAGTTCTAACAGACGCACAGGTCGATCCATCAGGTTAAGCCACGCTTGCCGGGGTTGGTCGTGGATGGGTGACCATCTTTACATTACGAGACTCCTCCGTGCCTCGGAAAGCACGTTAAGCCGTTCCGGCTGTCATTTGTGCATCTTTGACAGTCGTTACGGGTTTTCAGAAGCCCGAAAAACTGACAACCAGTCTTTCCAAGGTGTATCGTATTGCCTACTTACTGGGTTGTGGAGGTCAGATAGGCAGTCGCTCCATGTAAAATGCTGGTATTCAGCTGCATGCGGCTAGACTGGAAGCCGACCCCAACATAGTTGGGAAAAGGCTAGGCTAGGGTAAAGATTTACCAGTTCAACTCACTGGAAAATCTAATAAATTGTTTCAGCCGAAGCAAAAAGAAAAATGTGAAAACTTCGTAACGATTTAAAATAGTGGAAAAGCTTCAATGAAAAAAGCGGAATAGCGGAGCCCTTTCACGCGAAGGGCTTTGGCCGTTTTAAAAGTAAAGCGATGAAGATTTGTAAGGATTAGTTAGATAAACAACTTTCTTTATATAAAAGAAAATAAAGACAAGTAGGCTGCGAGAAGAAAATAAGAGGGGATCGTTCTAGACGTCGGTGTGTACGAATTTTTACGTAACGTACGATAAAGGTGTGATAAATGGAGCTAAGTGTGTGCGCCTCAAGTGTGCCTAATATCCACCGGTGCGTTTATGATGAAAATTCACTTTTACGGGGAAGGTAACCGTTACTCAGGAACTTTCATTATTTTTATACGAGATAGACGACTGCTGAAGTGAGTATGTAAATATTGTACTTGAGTATATTTTATTAGATTTTGACTTCCATTATTGCTGCTTGTTTGATGCTTTGGTAGACAGTAATAGATCGTACAGAGAATAGCATTTGTTTTTAAATAAGAGCGAAAATCGTGTTATATTATTGGTCACACTTTATATTTTTTTATAACATTATGCAGACAAATTAAAGAGCTTAAGTTTTACATGCATTAGTGTGTTTGGTAATTTCAATTTAAAGAAGAAAGTAAATAAAATAGGATTTGAAAAATAACTCCAATTAACAACTGACTGACGTGTCTGCACAGAAAGTGACTTTGACGCTTTCGCGCTAATACGGCTTAACGGATTTGGATAGGGGGATACCAGGCGGCCATAGTAATTTAGGCCCACTGTGCACACATATTAAAAACAATTATAATGATGGGAGGCAATTCCAATAATTACTTAGTAAAAGAAATGATGTACCAAAAGCTATGCATTACGAAGTTCTTTAATATTCTTACATTTCATCCATGTAAGGTTAAGTATATTTAAAAGTGAAAGATCACTTAATACATTATATTAAGTAATTTATCAGCATAATTAGCATAGTCAAATAATACAAAATACACTGTAGGAAAATCAAAGTCCTGGTCCTGAATGTGAGCTTGTTTACCTGGCCAACCCATCGTTGTATAAGACATTGAACTTCAGCGATTTCCAACGGATGTCTTCGCATTCTGGGTACATTTAAACCTCAGTTTACACAACGCAGATCACCACTTCCAGCAGTAGATGATGACTGTTGTGAAAGACTAAGTCCAGAGTGAATGCCGGGTTCGTCGGTGGAAGCGTCTAATATCAAATCTAAGTTATTGCCAGTACCATAGTCGTCAGGTATAGGAGAATCGTCAGATTCAGAATTCATGGGTAAAAATAATCAATTTAACCCGCAATAAATATACACAAGCTGTCACAAGTTACAAGACAAGCAATGGTTTAGACATTTGACCAAAGAGTAATATAAGACTGCATTTGACATTTACGTTATCCGCTAGTGGACAAGTTAGTGCTGCCATAAAAAAAATGCAAAAAAGAGGTTGATCGATATTTGATTTTTTTTTTGTTTACACTAGAATCATCAAAGATAGAAATAACAAGAGTTTTTTGTGATTTATAATATTATGTATCGTTTGCTCGGAACAAAATGAACGGTGTTCAATAGTAAATATTAAAGCAACAATGACTGATAATTCCGGTTGTCAACATTTTTTTGTAACGGCAACATTATGTAACGATTTTTTATTCAAGTTCAATCACTTAGTCGTTTCAATATTTAATATTTTGAATAAATTGTGCCAACTTGCACAGAATAATGAATACGTGGAAGACATGGGAAAAAAAATAACATAGTTTTTGAATGAAACCAATTTCTTGTGCGTCTCTGGGCCTAATTTTGGCTTGGTCATTTAGCAAGGGGTAGACCATAACATGGATTAAGACATTGAATACTTTATTCCGATAGTACGTTTCCTTGACATAATTCCCCACCGCCACGCGTGCGAAGCCGCGGCCAAAATCAATAACACAAAAGCTGTAAGCAATGCATAAGCCACCGGCAGGAACCTCCCGAAAAAGCCGTGTTGAGTGAGGACTTGCGTGAGGCAGTAGGTGAAGACGCCGTGGCCCCTCGCTAGTCACTCCTTAAAGAGGGGATCACCACTATCGTAGCGTCTATGCGCTATTGTTGCGCTTTTCATGTCACCATCAGATCGCGCTGGAGGTCTCGCTGTGGTAAATATGAGTGCCAACACAAGAAAAGATTTTTTTTTAAACACAATACTTCATTTAGCCCATGAACAAGTCAACAGAAAAACCGCATAAAAACTGTACACTTTCGAATAACAAACATACATTTCAATTTTATTTATATCTCTTGGTATTCAGTGCACGTATCTGTGGGCAGATTTTACTGCTTCATCTCTACATTGGATTTATAAATAAATATTCGCTTGTGCATAATGACGTCACACTTTTGCCCAAAGGCTACAGAGCGAGTGTCTGGTCTTGTCTTTTAGTTTTTTGCAGACCGTTGGGATTTATTTTCATATTGGCATTTAACGAAGCTGAATGTTTTTCTGGTTTGTTTGTTTATTTATACCAAATAGGATGTTAAAGTTTGTTTAAGTTACTCTAGATATAAAAGATCAGACGGGTTTTTTTTTGTTTTTGAGGGTGGGAAACCATCTATTGACTTCTTCCGCTCTGGGTGGAGCGAAAGGAAGTGTCCGACTTTGTGGAAATATTATGGTTCCCACTACTCCCGACCCAGGTGCGAGGGAACACCCAGGGTGGTTTTTAGTTAGTAAAAATCTGATAGACCCCTCCGCCCCCGGGCGGCGGACATCCCCAAGGATATTCACCCCGGCTCAAAAGATAGAAAAGAGATACCAGGTTGAACTGCTCATCCCTTCTTATATTGGAGAAATTACAAAACGCGCCGCGACTGTTTTATGGGATTTGCGAGAAACTTCAATCCAAAAAGTTCGAGAGTTGGCCGGTACCTACATACTTACGCTACCGACCTGTCCCTTCGCACGGTTTTTAAGACTGGACAAATCATCAAGTTCTCTTTATTATAAAAGAACTGTGGGCATAAATCCGGCACAAATTCTCTAAATGCAACTCGTAGTTTTTAGGATTCCGTACCCAAAGGGTTAAACGGAACCCTATTACTAAGATTTCGCTGTCCATACGTCCGTCCGTCCGTTCATCTGGCCATCCGTCTGTCACCAGGCTGTATCCCATGAACCGTGACGGTAAGACAGTTGAAATTTTCACAGATGATGTATTTCTGTTGCCGCTATAACTACTAATACTAAAAATAAGAATAAAATAAATATTGAAGCGGGCTTCTCCCATACAACAAACGTGATTTTTTTGCCATTTTTATAGATAACTAGCTTCCGCCCGCGGCTTCACCCGCATAATATGTCGACAAATTATACACATAAACCTTTCTCTTGAATTACTCTATCTATTAAAAAAAAACTGCATCAAAATCCGTTGTGTAGTTTTAAAGATCTAAGCATATGTACATTTAGGACGCGGCGGATTTTACAGACATTAGGACGCGGGAAGTGACTTTACTTTATACTATGTAGTGATGGTACAGAGGCCAGCACATCAAGTTACCACAATCTGTCAAATTTCTTTGATAGTATTTCAACTTCATTGCAAAGATATAAGGTTCATTTTTAATTGAGAAAATTTGACAGTTAGGGATAGCTTGATGTTCTGGCGTCTGTACGTAAATAAACCTTTCGTGCGCGAGACCGACTCGCACTTGACCGGTTTTTTTTCCTAGACCATCTAATGTTATTTATTTATACTGATAATACCTACATAATTTAAAGGCATATGAAAATGGAGGGGAAAATAATCATCCACATTGCTGTCAACAGAAAAAGTGCCCAAAGGCAGGCAGTATTGCCACATTGTTTGGCAATACAGATTCCTTGACCAAAAATATGCCAACCACGTACAGAGTCGTAGTTTAGAAGAACAAAGCAACACAGTCAGACACAAATACCAACTTTGATTTATAATATAAAATCGTCACAATCCTTTCAAAATAAATCTTCAGTATTAACAAAAGCTAAAGCTCTCAGGGGCTACATGAAACAGTACTAAAACTGTTCATGTTCCCTCGTGACAAATCACGCCCGCATTCACGCACTGTCGTATCAATCAAACTTATCTGTGAACGTTTGTGCCAGCACTGAGAGTTAGTTTTAATGTCCGTTTGTTATCTTAGAAGATTAAACATAGAACAATTATGTCGTATCAAATTAGATCATCTGGAACAGGTATTAAGAATGCGAAACTTGATATTCAGGGATACAAAGATACACAACACAATGGCAGGAGTGGTGACATTTATGTGGTGAATTTTTGTTTTGTTAAACGTTATGGAAAACTGAATTACTAAGGTCTTCTTCTTTTTCGTGTGGTTAGTAACTAACCTGGTGTCAGAGTTTCTAAGCTGCCCATGGGCCTCTGACTTAGCTTCACATGCTGTTGAGAAAAATCTCTCAAGCATGCCGGTTTCCTCACGATGTTTTCCTTCAAAGTTTTATAAGTAAGTGATACTTATACAATACGCGCATGAATCTGAAAAGTAAGAGGTGCGTGGCTGGGGTTCGAACTCGAGACCTAAGACTTGGCAGTCTGACGGTCACGCCACTAGGCTATCACAGGTAAAAATTACTTTTTTGTCCACTCATACATACTCAAATAGCTCCTCATTTATATTGGGAAATTGGGGTGGCAAATCCAAATTCCTACACACTTATGTTTGTTCGGTATCGAAACTATAAGTTACTATAGTTAAGTGGGATTGTCCGAAAGGGTTACCGCTACCCCGGAACATAAAGGGCTACGGAAGGAACATGGATGGGTTTTAGTCAGTAAGAGTCTGACACTCCCTTCCGCTCCACCCAGAGCGGGAGGACCCATTTGATGATTTCCCACAAAGATTTTCCCAAGCCGGTTAAAGGCGAATAGCTTAAAGCTTGTGGGCGCCATGGTACTTGCTTCTATTTGTTAAAATAACCTCGACGTAGGTGCATATGTACAGGAATAAAGGAAAATCCGTTTATTAGCCGCCTGTCACCATACATAGCCACAGATGGCTATGGCTCATCGGATCCCGATTAATTTAAAAATTTCCTTTCAATCTTCACCGCGGAATGATCGTGATATTTGAACGCAATCCGTCATCATGGACGGGAGCGTTCTATACATTTGGTATGGCCGAGTTTTGGCTTGTCCAAATATGCAGATTACGCGTAAACATTTCCGATAAATATTGGTAAAGGCAGAATTAGGTGGCTGCGAATACCGGAGGTCCGGAGTTAGTATTGCCGAACGTTGTTGGGGAGTTTGTGTTACCTGCTAAATGTAAATATCCGTTTCAATATGTTCCCGGATAAGAAACCTAATTAGTAAATTGAGCTGTATTTAGCTGACATACGCATTAGGAACTTTATTAGGTAATGAATTAACCATGTCCTTTGTGGCCAGACACTGCCTAAATATACTAAAAAAAAGCTTAAATTATAATAAACACGTACAACTTTCTTTTTAGTCCCATGTCAAAATATGGAGCAAGACAAATCAAAGGCAAATCGAGAAAGGAGAAATAACTACATACTAAACCAAAATCATAACAGAAATGTTTGTGGACGAAGAACATTTCTGATTTCCAACATCACGGACATTTCAAACGTGACATAAAACTTCCAACATTGGCCCCAACATACGTCGCCAATAAAATCTGACAAGAAGCAAACTGTATGATAAGTACAGACGTACGGCATACACGAGATTGGAATAAGAATTACACATTACAACTCGTATATCGAACGAATGAAGTTTAACATACTTATGTAAATATGTCGCGATGGAGCGGGACCCACGGATTTTATTACAGGAGTTTCCTCGTTCGTAACTGATGTAAATTTTAAACGTACGAGACGCGATACGGATGTTAAGAGTTTTAACATTCAAGGAAGTGAGTTAAAAATGTCTGTCGCGTTGTTGAGGCATGTATTGTAAAGGATTTTGTTGGATAATAGAATTTTTGAATACTTGGTAGATGTAATTTCAGTATTGAATTTGTGTCCTTTAAATGTAACTGGTTTAAAAAGATGTTGTAGTAAAATGGAGTAAATAGGGATGCTGGGTTTTAGTCAGTAAGAGTCTGACACTCCCTTCCGCTCCACCCAGAGCGGGAGCAGTCATTGGATGATTTCCGAGCCTTAAAAAAAAAATGGTGTGGATCGAGACAATACTTTATAAGGAATTTTAACAGTGAAATAATACAGATTATACAGTTTGTAATCATAAACTACATCTGGAGAACATAATTATTTCAGATAAAAAGTACCTTACCTTTTTTATCTATCAAGTAAATGTAGTGTTATACCCAATCAGTAAGTGATTCCGAGGTGAAATGATGAAAAAGAAAATCAATCTTTGGTTCGTTTTCCTAAAATGCATTTAATTAGTACGTACTATATTCTTGCTAGATTGTCAAAGTATTACTAGACGATTGAATTAATTACGAATGATAATATATACCTACAATATCTTTGTACTTCCGCAACTTGTGTACCATACTACGAAATTTACTAAATATAAGGTATCTTATAAAATTTCGATTCTGTTGATTGAACGTCCAATTAGCTCATCATTGTTTAAATGAATTAAACTATTTACACTAGGTAAGTACTGTACCCCCTAAGTGAAGGTCCGCCTGACCTTCACAGTACTATACAAATGAAATACAAAAACAAAAGGCACTTCAGGCGTTCTTTTTTTGCCATCATGATAACGTGGTCTCAGTTTCATCGTTTAATTTATGATTTTAACTTTTTTTTAATTTCTTAGTTCTGATGCGAATTGAGTTTATAACTTTTGGAGTCAAAACTGATCACCCATATATGGCAGCTGTACTAGTAGTAAATGTTTGGTATAATTTACAATCACATACTTTTGAATAACTCCGACGCCACACAGTTCTGACGCGAACTCCGTCATTAGTATTGAATTTCTGATCCTGATCATCTACTTTCGCTGTTGACTGTACTCGTCCGCATCGCTGTCGTCCGGAACCTTGCTCAGAATACCGGCAGCATTGCCACGTTGAATGGCAATGTTGCATGTCTAGTTATATTTATAGCTTATTTAAATGGACTAATTAACCTCGGTAGTATTGAGTTCGTTAGTTTCCAAAACTGGGTGTCAATTTACCAAAGCAATGTTTTATCGAAGAAGCGATGTTCCCAATACAAATAGAAGCCATTCAATTCTGGTCGTAATCATTCGTAATTAGGTTCAGATTTGAATGGCTGGCGTTGTCAATCAAGACAACGTGACCGAGGTATTCTGGGAACAGTCTATTGATTCCTCCCTATTTATATTCGGCTGCATCCGTTATAGCTATGTTACTACTAACTGCAACAGAACAGAGAAGGTTGGGCAATTTGTAAGTCTTATTTGAATAAAATCTATACTATTATATTATAAAGAGGAAAGATTTGTATGTGGGTATGTTTCTAACGAATAAACTCAAAAACGACTTAACAGATCTGGATAAAGCTTGGCACAAAGATAGATTATTGTCTGGAATATCATATAAGCTACATTTTATCCCGGTAAAATGTATGGTTCCGTGGGATAATTTTCCGCTGGCAAAAGCTAGTTGGAAATGGAAGATATAGTTTGTTTAAAAATTGTCTCAAGTCCTTTTTGAGTTGCCGGGTAAGCGGGATTGTCCGAAAGGGTTACCGCTACCCCGGAACATAAAGGGCTAAGGAAGGAACATGGATGGGTTTTAGTCAGGAAGATTTTGACACTCCCTTCCGCTCCACCCAGAGCGGGAGAAGTCATTGGATGATTTCCCAGCCTTAAACAAAAAGTCTTTTTTGAGTGTTAATATTTTCGTCGATTCAGCCTATCGCAGACCTCTGCTTGACATAGGACTGCGCCACAACACCCTGTCCTCCGCTTTCCACATCCAGTCTTTCCCAGGTACCCGTCCCAGCTACCTTCTTAAGGTAATCGATCTATCTAGTTGGGGATATTTGGTCACCACTGCAAGACTGGCTTTTGGTCCTTTGACAAACATAGCCAGCCCACTGGCACAGTTTGATTACTCTGCAAGCAATGTCGATAACTCTGGTATTATTTTCGTTAAATAAAATGACGTAATTATAACGAATATAAAAAGCCTGTTAAGTATATCTGAGCCACCTATACTAGTTTTTGTACTAAACCTTACTTGGAACCATTTGGTTACAGTGAAGGTCAAAGTTTGTTGCATGCACCCATAAGCACAATGTTTTTCGTGCGTTCCATTGCGCGCTACCGTAAACAGTGATTTCACAATAAAAATCATAATAATTTCTTAGCTCAATATGTGTGATGATTCGATGTACTGGATACGTCGATTTAAAGTCTATGTGATGGGTCTAGTAACACTTCGTGTTTGATGCAGCTTATAAAACAACAGCTACGAATAATCAAGTTACAAGTTACACAGGAAATGATTTTCACTGCCCATCCCACAGACTCACAGGATTTATTAGGGCTAAGGGTGGTCTTGGCCACAGTGAGGGAGTAACGGAAGATGAATCAAACTCGACTCCAACTTGATGACTAATTAACACGTTGAGCGCCAACGCGGTCACCGGTGAGCCGCGCACAATAGTTTTTCTATTGTGTCTGCTGCGTGGCAGTCAACGACTTAATTAATCTATAATAAATATTAAGAGGAATCTAAAAATAAAAAGTCTAAGAATAATAAAAGTCTTATTAAGCTGTAAGTCCCGGTGCCTACATTTTGGTTTTAGGATAGGATTGATTCAGAGTTGAATGTATGTCTCACATGCTAACGCTTTCATTTATTAAATTGAAATGCACAAATTTATTGATACGAGTATTGAAATTTAAATGTTTACTGAAAAGTTGGTATCCGATGTGATCACTGGACAACCTCATTAGTGACGCAAATTCAGAACGTTTTACCACTCTAAATTAATAAAGCTATTATTGAAAATAGAGATATTCATAAACTGCCTTGACATAATGACAAGTTATGTGAATTAATGAGTTACGATGGAAATGGAATGTTACAGTTCTTGTTTTAAAATAAGTTTAATGAAAATGCTGCTCAACGATGTAACATAGTATCTTTTTCTGTTATTTTTATTAGGTATAGAATCAAGTTCTTCTAACTGAACAGACAACTGTGGTGGTGGGGAGTTTGTTACACCACTTCTTATTCCCAGCTACAGCACTAGGAAGCGGTGAAGGGCGGGCGATTTGATGCACTGTCTTATGTAATTTTGAAGTTCAAAAAGTGCGGATATCCAGCCATGTTTGAATAAATGGTTTTTGAGTTTCTTTCTTTCTTACATAAAAAACCTACAAAATGTATTTTTCTTCTACAAAACTTATAGAAAAATCGGGTAGTTCTTAATAGCGCACTGTATAGGCCTACACGCGAAAGCAAGTGCCTGAGATATTTTCGTTGTTTTGTTTTATTTTAATTTTCATTTATATTATACTACTAGCTGACCCGACAGACGTTGTCCTGTCTTAACTGTGATACCTACCCTACCTACCTACCTGCCTACCTACCCTACCTACCTACCTACCTACCCTACCTAACCTTCCTACCCTACCTACCCTACCTACCCTACCTACCCTACCTACCCTACCTACCCTACCTACCCTACCTACCCTACCTACCCTACCTACCCTACCTACCGTAGCTACCCTACCTACCCACCCTACCTACCCTATCTACCTACCCTACCTACCTACCTACCTTACCTACGTACCCTACCTACCTACCCTACCTACCCACCCTACCTACCCTACCTACCTACCTACCCTACCTACCTACCCTACCTACCTACCCTACCTACCTACCCTACCTACCTACCCTACCTACCCACCCTACCTACCCTACCTGCCTACCTACCTACCCTATCTACCCTACCTACCTACCTACCTACCCTACCTAAAAATAAATTTAAAAAAAAATGTATTCTGCTATTCAGGGCGGAGACAAATCCAATGAAACAAAAACCATGAAAATTGGTCCAGCTGATCTCGTGTTATAATGGAGGGAACAAACCCGACTTTCTTTTATATTATATAGATATAGATTACTAACGTAGGCTAAGAACATTGTTACTAACAAGTTATGGAAGCAATTCTGAAATAAATTTTATAATTATTATTATTAATCACAGCAACTAAGTACACTTTGATACCTACTCGCACGTTACGATACCTCTTTCTATTATTTGACATGATTCTCACTCATTATTTCTCTGATATCGTTTTGTTCAACGGTACCTACCATATAATTAGCTGATATCACTTGTACTCGGAACACGCCACGGGCGTTAAAATAACCTTAATATTCTGGACATAGGTAGGTATTAACCCAAAGAAAAATATTGTTCAACGAAAATCTCATCTGATGTTTATTTCACAAACCCTTGCGTTGCCGAGAGCTCTATAAAATTACATCGTTACAACACGGCGGGCCGTTTTATTATTCTATTAGATAATACTGATTTGCTTTGAAATAATTTTCTGTATTGTTCGAGGTATTATTTTGCGGAACAAAATACAATCTGGACTCCGGACGGGTCTATTATTCAAGTCCACGTGTGTTCGCAACAAAAGCGTTGATCCGTTAACTTCCAGCCCCGCGCAAACGGGCCACCGACCACAGCCACCGGTGGCTGGTGACAAGCTTTTTATATGATTTATAAGACATTTTGTTTGCACATGCACGCTTGTAGCGAATGGCGTCCACTCGCGACTCAATCTCCGCGACACACCACCGGTAGCGATTACTCGTGACTCAGTGTCCGCGAAATGTCATGGTGGCGGCCACGTTAGACTGTCAGCATTAACAGTGATAGCCTAGTGGTGTGACCGTTGGACTGCCGAGTCCTCCGCACCTGTGAATTTACGGATTCATTGTGCGTATTGTATAATTATTACTTGCTTAAAAATCGATGAAGGAAAACATCGTGAGGAAACCAGCATGTTTGAGATATTTCTCAACACCATGTGAAGTGTCAAGGTGATAGTCAGAGGCCCTCGGGCAGTATAAAACCCTGACACTAGGGTAGTCGCTAACCACATGAAAAGAAGAAGACTTTAGACTGTACATCAGACTGTTACAAATTGCAGCGGCCACCGACTATAAGTGGCGGCCACCGACCACCTTTGTTTGCGCAGTACGAAAGGACGTAGCGCGCGACAGCCACCGATGGCTGTGATCAGTGGCCCGTTTGCCCGGAGCCTAAGCCTTTGCAACTGCGTGTCCGTTCGTGCAATAGTAATTATTCGTATGTTTGTAGTTAAAATTCATGGAGGAGTGGACGTGTTTTAGTTTCACTCCGTCATATTTGTACGTAAATATGTATAATTAATGTGAGAAATGTAGTTGGGGAAGGAAGATGAATGAATGTCGTGTATACATTATACATTCAGTCAAAAAAGTATCGGGAATGGATGATTTGTTTATGGTTCCAAATTCAATTTTTTGTTTTTTTGTAGTTGTTAGATTGGCACAACTGTTTTCCATTTTGGCGCGGAGTTTGAGTTGCATCTGTTATTTATATTAAATACAGTGCTGGTTTTAGTAATATCATATACAGGGTGGAATTTTGTAATGCCCCCTGGAGGGAAAGTACTCTTAATACTGTAGATAGAAAATTTTACTCAAAGGAAACATTCCTTTATTTTTGAATAGAAAGAAAACTGCATTCAAAGATTTCCAAGAAATCGCTTGCCACACCCGGGAATCGAACTGACTAAAATCTGCAAAAAGTACACACTGTACTTTTATTGGCGCGATCGTTAGTATCAATATTATAAGGATGAAATCTCTCGAAGAAACTTGATAAATTAAATGATAGGAAAACCATGAAATCTTTAATTATTTACAAAAAATTGTAAACTAATTAATTAGTTGCTCGAAATGGGGTCCATTTTCTTGGATACACAAATGTATTCTTCTAACAAATTCATTTCTTGTAACCTTTAATAACGTGTTGTGGTGAATATTATAAATCGTATTCTGAACTTCAACTCTCAACTCGTTTACATTCGCATAAGATTTAATGTAAATTTGGTTTTTAACATATCCCCATAAAAAAAATCTAAAGGGGTGAGATCTGGTGATCTCGCAGGCCATCTGATTGTAGGGCACGCCACGATTGTGGCGGTAAGGCCCCTCTTTGAGGAGTAGCCATCTGATTGTGCCGTTTGTACCAATCCAGGTATTAAAGGTATTTATTTAGAAGAATACATTTGGGTATCCAAGAAAATGGAGCCCATTTCGAGCAACTAATTAATTAGTGTACAATTTTTTGTAAATAATTAAAGATTTCATGGTTTTCCTATCATTTAATTTATCAAGTTTGTTCGAGAGATTTCATCCTTATAATTGATACTTACGATCGCGCCAATAAAAGTACAGTGTGTACTTTTTGCAGATTTTAGTCAGTTCGATTCCCGGGTGTGGCAAGCGATTTTTTGGAAATCTTTGAATGCAGTTTTCTTTCTATTCAAAAATAAAGGAATGTTTCCTTTGAGTAAAATTTTCTATCTACAGTATTAAGAGTACTTTCCCTCCAGGGGGCATTACAAAATTCCACCCTGTATAGTGTGGATTGCGAATTTCATAATGGACAAAAATATCGAACAAAGAGTTTGTCTAAATTTTGCATCGCCAATGGAATTTCGTGTTCGGAGTCACTGAAAATGTTACAGAAGGCTTACGGTGAATCGACTTTATCAAAAACTCGTGCTTATGAGTGGTTCAAAGCGTTCAAAAGCGGTCGAGATGTGATGGAAGATTTGCCTCGCTCTGGTAGGCCGTCAACGTCTGCAACTGAAGTTAACATCGCAAAAGTGAAGAAAATAGTGACTGAAAAACCCCATTCAACTCTGAGAGAGATAGCCGCCGAACTTTCTGTATCTCACGAGTCGATCCGTACCATTTTAACTAATCATTTGGGTATGAAACATGTTGCTGCTCGGCTAGTCCCAAAAGATATGAATTTTCTCCAAAAACTCAATCGCATGAAAGTCGCTGAGGACATGCTAGAACGAGTCAGTTCGGACCCAACATTCATGAAACGCATTGTTACTGGTGACGAGACGTGGGTTTACGAGTTTGACATGCAAACTAGTCAACAAGCTTCGGAGTGGCGCCTCCAACTGAACCGAAACCGAAAAAACCACGCCAAAGTTGATCAAAAATCAAAGTCATGTTGACTGTTTTCTTTGACTATCGCGGTGTTGTGCACTCTGAATTCTTACCGGAAGGTCTAACGGTAAATAAAGAATATTATTTGAGCGTTATGCGGCGTTTAAGAGAGCAAATTCGACGAAAAAGGCCAGATTTGTGGAAAGAAAATTCTTGGATTTTGCACCACGACAATGCGCCTTCGCACAAGGCTATCATTGTGAACGAATTTTTGACCAAACACTCAACAAATACCATCCAGCAACCACCAGATATGGCTCCTGCTGACTTTTTTCTTTTTCCTAAACTCAAATTACCACTTCGTGGCACCCGTTTTCAATCGTTAGAAGATATAAAGGAGAATTTGCGGCGAGAACTGAACTCAATTCCGGAAGCAGCGTTTAAAAAATGTTTTGATGAATGGATTATTCGTTGGCGCAAGTGTATCGTTTTTAGAGGAGCATACTTTGAAGGTGATAAAATAAATTTGGATGAATAACAGACATTTTGTGTATTATTGATCTTTTCCCGGTACTTTCTTGACAGAGTAGTAATTTGCGTGCATAAAAGTAAGGCCAACGAGTGACGTCATACATATGGAAACATTTTACAGTAATTCTAGCACACCCAAGTTAGTCACCTTACGAGCAACTTTGCTGACCACTGACCACTTTTTACTATGACATGTAGCTGTGCGACCACAGTATAAAGTGGTCTGTCGAGATGAGAAAAGGAAAATGGTGTGGTCCTTTCACTATTTATGCACGGTTCAATTTCAGGTACATTTTGCTTTTACACGGACTAGAGAACTGATCTTTTCTTGAAAAAACGTAGCTGCTAACACTGAGATATTAATGATATTCTTATCACGAAACTTTCATCTTGAACCGGCCCCTACAGACCGTAATGGCGAGTTATTCCCTAATCGGTAACACATGACGACGCTAAAACATACATTTTTTGTACCTGAAACTCCGTTAATTACCCCGAGAATACTGGCTAGGCATAAAGTAAATAAAACTTTTTTGTTCAAAAGATTAGACTCACGCCCAAGATATCTATCTTTTAGGTTATTGCGTTGCAGAGCAAATAAGTTATAAAAGAGAAAAGTTTTTGTTAACAATTTCGTCTAGCTTCTGAATTACTTTTAATTTATTCTAGGTACGTGTTCTGTAGAATATAGAAAATAGATTCAATCTATATTGATACTAGCTGCTGCCTACGGCTACGCCCGCGTGGTCCCTAATTCTTTTTCTAAAAATAAAAGTAGTCTAAGCTACTCCTTGTAACATCAGCTATCAGTCAGTGAAAGTCCCGTCAATATCGGACCAACCATTTAAAGATTATCCGGAACAGACAGAAAGAGGCATTTCTTTTAGTTATAGGTACCGTATACGTTATGTTAAAACAAAATATTTCAAACGGACGAAATCGCATTCAAAAGCTTCTAGGAATCTTATAATTTATTTTACCTTTTTTCTATATAACATGAAACGTAGTAAAATGATTTTTTTTCTTTGTATGCAATCGTTTGCTTTATAGAACTAAAAGTAATGTGAGTACGTGGATGAAAATTTACTTTCAGCAGCAACATTCAAATCAAACTGCAAATTGGAATAGGCAGAGGTGTACCTCAGTAAGCCGACATTTCGCCAGTTATGTTTGTCCTATGTAAAGGGGGTGAGCATACTGCCGGACATAAATCAAAACGGGCCGGGCTTCTACTGGGAAATTTTTTCATGGGAAAAACATTAACTCTTTGCCAGGCCTGGGAATCTAACCAAGAACCTTATGCTCAGCAGTAGTGTTTGCGACCACTACACCAACGAGGCAGTCTACAAAACAATTCTATTAAAATATCGTTTTCGGTTATAGATGTAAAGAAATCACTATGTTAAGATGAACTTGGGCCTGAGCGCAGTGAGTAATGGGTAGCTCACCATCCGATCAGGACCAGGCCCGTGCCGGACGGCGCATACATGTTCCACGCGCGCCTGAAAGAGATGTCAGCATATGAAGGGGCCCGTCAGGGCCAAGCCTGCCGGGTAAACGGGATTGTCCGAAAGGGTTACCGCTACCCCGGAACATAAAGGGCTACGGAAGGAACATGGATAGCTTTTAGTCAGTAAGAGTCTGACACTGTTCCGCTCCTCCCAGAGCGGTAGAAGCCAACGGATGATTTCCCACACTGTAAAAAAAAATGAACTTTATTTGCAGCCGGTGAATTCTGTAAAAACTCACCTTGTTAACATAGATGAAGTGAGCGTGAAGTGAGCTATCGTTCCACCTAATGCTAGGGATTGACACTATTGTCAGCTCACATTAAACTCACTTCACCTACATTTTTACGGAGAGATTTTTACAGAATACCACTACAGTACTCACTGAGTCACTGCAGTAAAGTAGAATGTCGTATTTTCGAATAAACATTTTCAACAAACTGGTACCTAGACTGAAGTGCCTAACAACATATCGGCTTATCCATTGACCGCGGCACACTCGCCACTTATGGTACCCCCGGGCACTATTACTTGGTTTTCACATCAGAAACCAGGCAAGTATCGAAAACAAAATGTTTCAGTTCCAACCCGGAAAAGAAACTTTACTATGTCATAACTAAATAAACAACTTTTCAATAATAACAATACTATGTACTTTCAACATTTTCAATATTGATGTTAGTTTTACTCGAGTTCCGAAACTTTTCATTGTTGCGTGAATTATTCAAATAAGTTATAATTAATTCAAATGATTTTGTGATTGTAATTGTATGTTTTTCGACTTTTAATGTGTATATAATTAATTACACTTGTATCCATCGTAGAAACTCGTATTTTGGCCACAAATATGTAGGATCGTAAAACGGATCATACTTGCCTCCTATTGAGGAGCTCGTGGCTAAGTAATAACAGCCACACAGGTCGATCCATCACGTTAAGCTACGCTTGCCGGGGTTGGGCATAGATGGGTGACCATCTTTACATACCGAGACTCCTCAGTGGCTCGAAAAGTACGTTAAGCCGTTGGTCTCGGCTGTCATGCATCTGTTGTGCATCTTGGACAGTCGTTAGGGGTCGTCAGTCGGGTATCATACAGTTAGGTACTGGGTTGTGGAGGTCAGATAGGCAATCACTCCATGCAAAATACTGGTATTCAGCTGCATCCGGTTATACTGGAAGCCAACCTCAACACAGTTGGGAAAAGAGTAGGCAGATTTACTTTGATTTTATTTAGATTTATTTAGTCCGTAGTGGTCGCCCGCGTAAGTGCGCCCATGCTTTGTGAATGTGATTACAATAATTTTATCAACATTATCATCACGATTTTGTCTTGATATTCTTCTCTTATATAAATTTCATCTCTGGTTACAAATTAACATGCTCGTGAATTATCAGTCATATACCTATGTAATTTGTCCAGAAATAGTTTCAAAAATTCTTCACCATCAATTTTGCCCACACGTTCATGAAACAATAACATTAATGGCAAAACAATACCTTAGCTATGAAATGAAGAAAATAGCATTAGTTCCGCTCTTTGTTCTGTTATATATCTGTGACATCGTTGCACTTACCCAAATTGTGCCGCGGGAGCTGTACCCCGAGGATTAGATTATGATTCTCGTGTTTGTGACACGCGTTTTCGCGTTTTCGCGTTTTTAGGAAATGTTGGATGTGGCATTTTTTTGTTATTCCTTACGGTGCAGTCACGGGCTTTAAAACCTTACACGTCCGCAAGATCATTCTCATTTTATGTTCTTGTGTTGTTACATGAAAACTTTTCTTATTGCACAGAGAGCACGATCAGAGGTGACGCATAGTCGTGTAGATGTGACATCACAGTCGCACTGTGGCACACTTGGAGTACCTGCATCTGACTAAGTATGCGTACAGCGGCCACCTGGCTTCTTAGCCGATTAAGAGATTTCTAGGTGGTCCACGGCAGTTAGTAGCCTGCTGCAAGCCTCAAAAAATTCAGCGGGGGAGGGATCTTTGAGACTCCATGTTATACTACACATTGGTCATTTTAATTTAGAACATATTACTTTTTAATGCCGTCTCTCGACTGTATGATTCCTTATGGCTACCGTGCATTGTCAGTTCTACCTTCAGTTTACGAAATAACTTATTTAATATTATAATAATTTGAAAAGATAATTGTATTAACTGTCAAATTATTACGCCATGTGTTAATTACGTGTTTTGGCAGCGTGATAGCCATTGTTAGCTTAAAATCATTATGCGAAATTAATTCATAGTGCATTCTGTTAGCGTCGAATCGAAATGAATGTATTATTATTGGTACCTACTTATTTCATTAAAAAAAAACATTTATATTTTTAAATGGCTTATTATTGCATTTATTTTCATGAAGAATTCATTTCGCGAGATTAGAAACAAAACATGATCTTACACTCACAACATTTAATCAATTAAACAAATTACAGACACTTATGAATTATTTACGAGTCGGTTAATCAGAAAGATGAAGCTAATTGAAGTAAAATAATTACTCTAAGGGATTAAGGAATTGGATTTTATGACGAGATCACAATTCTCACACATCATAATTTGATTTAACTATAGCTGGTGATAAGTTTTAAAACGACTTCGAAGGACCTTGGTATGCGGTGAATTAATTTTATTGGGGTGTAGATTTTAGCGTGGTGAACTGTTGGACGACACAGAATTGAGCTTTCGGGATATGATGGTTTTCAGGAATATGGATGGATGGACTTACTTGAGATCTTCTGGACGAAACACGTGGCAAGGACAGCCCTTTGCAGACGTGTCACGTGTTCCCTGATTTCTTCCTGTTTCTCCTTGATGCACTATTCACTTGTTTAAATGTCCCACTTGTGTCGGCCAACACTTATTCTATTAATAATTATACAGTTTTTGGTGCGGATGCGGGTTGAGTAAGCGGTATTAGCGAAGAGCGGTTTGCGGGTCAGTATTCACACTGGAGTCTTGACCTAGACTGTTTATAAAGCGGCGCGTGCGAATGCAAAAATTACACTTTTTAAGTAAGCTAGACGAGACTAGCTCACTATAATTAGAGGTTATGAGCGGTGAGCGGTTTGAATGCGAAAAACGCACTGACACTTTTTGGTCGCGCGCAAATGAGCTTCCAATCTCGTTCCGAACGATAAGGAATGTATGGGTAAGGAGAAAGGAATGATTAGCTCAATTCTGTGTTGTAAGCGGAAAAAACTTATAAATAAAAACTTGCGCGAGCATCCTGCCCGGCTTTGAGGATATGTAATATTCTCAAAAGGAAAGAAGTTATAGTAAAGCGGACTTATAAAAAAAGATATTCTAAGCATATTAACTAAAGATAAATTATGGTTTAATAACGCGGTGATGTTATTGAGAAGGTAAAGGACATAGTTTGACAACGGGTCTCTTGAAAGAGCCACTGCATGTCCTCACCATAGCAACGCGGGTTGTCCCATCCTTGCCGGGAAAACCTTCGGTGATTATACCTAATGGCCAACGTAAAGGAGGGACATCATCCTGATGTATGAGAACCACTGTACCAATCTTAACATCGTCTGCGGCATTCAACCATTTTTGTCTAACTTGAAGATTGTGTAAATATTCTATACGCCACCTCTTCCAGAAACTACAAACCAACTGGTCTAGCAATTTCTTGCGGCAAGTCAGAGACTTCGTCGTTTCGGGAACATTCACGACAGGCAACGAAGTTAACGGAGAAGCCATTATAAAATGAGCGGGAGTAAGCGGTTCTGGGTACGGATCCTCATTCAGGACACAGAGCGGTCTGGAAATTAGAACTGCCTCAATTTCAGTGAGAACAGTCGAAAGCTCCTCGTAGGTAAGAAGCTGAGAACCGATAACACGGTATAAATGCGTTTTAATAGACTTAATATGAGATTCCCACAACCCTCCAAAATGGGGTGCGCGGGGTGGAATCATTTTCCACTCTATGCGGTAGCGGTTAACAAGTAGTTCTTGTTGTTGAGTCTTGGCTCCAACGAAATTTGTTCCGTTGTCGGAAAAGGCAAAATTAAATATTATATTATTAATAGCGGTACGAGAGCGGTAAGTGTCATAAACTAATTTAATTAATTTAGACAAAAGAATAGCAGCACAGAGCTCCAAACGAGCCAGAGATATGACCTTAACAGGTGCAACTTTGGATTTAGCACACACCAAATTTACGTGTGTGTCACCATTTGCATCAGTGACATGTAAGTATATGACGCAGCTATATGCATTCAAGCTGGCATCAGCAAAACCTACTATATTTGTCACGCAACCCATAGTAACGGCTACATGACGAGGTAATTTTAAAGACGAGAGTACAGGTAATTGCTCTTTAAATTTTTGAAAGAGCAGTATAATAGAATCGGGAGGAATTTCATCCTCTGATAGCTGGCGCACAGTGCGCATGGCTAGAAAGGGACCAGGTTTGAAACCAAATGCAACTCGATTAAATTGAAATTCGCGAATAGGTTCAGCGGTATTAAAACGAAACAATATTTTTTGGTATTTTCGATGCTCATCAATAACAGCAATTCGAAGATACATCTGTTTTATGTCAGCTGTAACTGCAATAGGGAACAAGCGGAATTTTAAAAGTAATAAAAATATGTCAGCCTGTAAATTCGGCCCTGTGTGTAACAAGTCATTCAATGACACGCCATTATGAGACTTAGCGCTTGCATCAAGAACGATGCGAACCTTAGTGGTTTGTTTATCATTCCTAACAACAGGGTGATGCGGTATGTAATAACCTACAGTCTGATTAACAGAACTAGGTGTAGTTTCAGTGAAATAATTTTGATCGATATACTCTTGGATTATTTCATTATAACTAGCGCGCAAAACAGGGTCGCGAAGCTTAGTTTTTTCTAAGTTAATTAAACTTCGATAAGCGACAGCATAAGAATTTCCAAGTGAATCTGGATTTTTACAGAATGGTAACGCGGTACAATACCTACCACTGGAGTCACGTGACACAGTAGAAGCGTACAGCTGTTCACACTCCAGTTCAGCAGGGCTCATAAAATGTTTTGAAGGTATTTCTTCAATGTTCCAAAATTTATGTAAGGATTCGTCTAAAGACAGAAAACAATGAAAATTATCTATATTTAGCGCGGTAGAAAAATATGAAGCGGTATTTAATTCAGCGGGACTATAATTGTTATTAGATAAACTAGCGGGTACCTCACCCATAAGAATGTAACCGAACACGGTTTCAATAGCGGATGGAGCGGTAGGTGAGATAATTTTATTGTTGAGTAATAAATACGGGAACAGTTTTGCCCCTAGAAGCAATTCAACCTCACCAGGTACGTGCCACAGTGGGTCAGCGAGCGGTAAATCAAACAAATGTTGCACTGCAGTAGTGTCAACAAAGTGAGATGGTAAGTTATCTGTAATACTATCGATAACTAGTGCGGTAATGTTAAAAGAATTATTTTTAATTTTAGCAGTAACTTTTATCTCAACGTAACCTATAACAGGCCGCGCAGATGATCCGACACCTTTTATAACGGAGTTTGAAAGCGGTATAATGTTTAATTGAAGTTTTTTACAACAAGCGGAAGTAATTATATTATTTTGCGAAGCGTTATCTATTAAACATCTCACAGAAACGTGTTTGCTGTATTTGTTATCAACATAGACTCGGGCAGTAGAAAGAAGTATCGTATTAAGCGGTTTGTTTACATTATTGATACGAGCGGACGCACACAGCGCCACCTGCTGCGAATTAGTGACAGCGGAGCTAGTGACGTCAGCGTCAGTCGAAACCGGTTGCGACGAGCTGTTCTCTAAATGTAAAAGCGAATGATGTCTTTTGTTACACGCCCTACAGTTATGTATAGATTTACACTGTGAAGCAGTGTGCGATACACTAAGACAGTTTACACATCCACGTTTGTTTTTAATAAAATCCAAACGCGAATTGGCTGAGAGGGATTGAAAGGCTGGACAAGTGTAAAGTTTATAATGATCAACTTTACTGCAATACAAACAACCTTGATTATTATCGCAAGCAACAAAAGTATGTACTGTACTATTACGTGACTGATTACGAGAAGGATTATTTTTATTAGGGTTGTTACTCATTAACGCGGTTCGAGATGAAATAGTGCGATCCAATATTTTAACTTGCGATTTTATAAATTGTACGAAATCCGTATAAGTAGGAATTTCCTCATCTCTCATATGCGTTTCGAATAAATTTACGATTGCGGGGTCTAATTTTTTCAAAGCTAAATTAAGCAAAATGAAATCCTTTAAATCTTTAATTTGTAATTGTTCTAAAGCAGAAACGGACGCGTGAAAACTTTCAATGAAAACATTTAAAGATGCGGAGTTATTAATTGCGGGTTTAATATTTAGTATGTTAGACATGTAATGTGAGCCTAGTGCTCGTTTATCTTGGTACTTTTGAACTAAACTGTTCCAAATAGCGGCATAGTTATCTCCTGAGGGAATAATTCCGGCGGTAATTTGCAATGCGTTTCCCTTTAAATTACCCATCAAATACTGCACACGTTGAGAATCTGTAAGGTTCAAGTTACTATGGATATTTGATTTAAATGATTCATAGAAAACAGGCCAGTTGTCAATTCTACCATCAAAGAACGGAATATGAATTGGTGGCAATTTGACGGTGCCTTTATATTGTTTAGCGTTATCATTAGAATCGCATGTATGTTCTAATGACCTTGAACGGTTCGCGGTGATTAACGAACGCACTCTCTCTATACGAGAATAAACTTCGTAGTAAGATTCCTGACTGCTATAATCAATATTATGATTAGGATTTAATTGCAAGGAATATGTATTTATTTTATCTAAATTGTTACTAAATTCTTGACGAGTTACTGAGAGAGCCTCAGAGTCTGCCATAAATGATTCCACCGAACGAAGCTCAATATTAGTTGTATTTATTTTCTTAGAAGTTTCGTATAGCGATGTTAAATATTTGAGGATTGAATTATTTTTAGCTTGAAGTAATTTAACCTTCATTTTAAGATCTTCCATGTTGGAGTAGTTATAGAAAATATAGCGTACAAAATAATAGGTATAGCGGGTAGACTTAGAATAATTGTTTTATTCTAAGCGGGTATACAAAGGAATAAAGTTGAATAAGTTAGTTATACGAGACCAACTCACGATAATAGGTAATAGCGGGTAGACTTAGAATAATTATTTTATTCTAAGCGGGTATACAAAAGGAATGCGGATGAATATACGTTGTAAGTAAGTTAGACAAGACTAACTCACGATAATTAGCGGATTGAATATTTACCTATGCTATTTCAATGCAGCAGGCGAAATATTAAGTTGATACAGTAATTCTCAATGAATAATGTACCTAGCGGGGAATGTACGAACGCAAGTAGGTTCGTTCGTTCAATATGGCGGCTTTACGAACGTTGTATTTTAGGTATTTTAACCTAAATCCTAGGTATGACCTATATTAGGATCGTTGATTCTTTGAATCCGACTCGATTGGACCAAATAACTTATGGTGATAAGTTTTAAAACGACTTCGAAGGACCTTGGTATGCGGTGAATTAATTTTATTGGGGTGTAGATTTTAGCGTGGTGAACTGTTGGACGACACAGAATTGAGCTTTCGGGATATGATGGTTTTCAGGAATATGGATGGATGGACTTACTTGAGATCTTCTGGACGAAACACGTGGCAAGGACAGCCCTTTGCAGACGTGTCACGTGTTCCCTGATTTCTTCCTGTTTCTCCTTGATGCACTATTCACTTGTTTAAATGTCCCACTTGTGTCGGCCAACACTTATTCTATTAATAATTATACAGTTTTTGGTGCGGATGCGGGTTGAGTAAGCGGTATTAGCGAAGAGCGGTTTGCGGGTCAGTATTCACACTGGAGTCTTGACCTAGACTGTTTATAAAGCGGCGCGTGCGAATGCAAAAATTACACTTTTTAAGTAAGCTAGACGAGACTAGCTCACTATAATTAGAGGTTATGAGCGGTGAGCGGTTTGAATGCGAAAAACGCACTGACACTTTTTGGTCGCGCGCAAATGAGCTTCCAATCTCGTTCCGAACGATAAGGAATGTATGGGTAAGGAGAAAGGAATGATTAGCTCAATTCTGTGTTGTAAGCGGAAAAAACTTATAAATAAAAACTTGCGCGAGCAATAGCATTATTTAAAAATCACTCGTGCTTGTCACTTGAAGCTGAGGGGCAATTGCCGTATTTATAATAACTGTCGCCTTCTACTGATCTATTCTGTTAAAATTTTATCGTGATAAGTTCGGTGATGTGAGCTTGAGTGAGATGTCAATAGTGTCGATCTCTAGCATTAGGTGAAACGACAGCCTACTTCACGCTCACTTCATCTAAGTCATCATTGGTGAGATTTTTACAGAATCGTTCAGCTGATCTATTTTGTTTAAATTTAATCGTGAAAACTTCGCTGATGTGAGCTTGAAGTTAGCTGTCAATTCCTAAAAACAGCTGGTCATATCTGTCAAAATCTCACCGTCAAAACTCAGAAGAAGTGAGCTGTCGTTCCATCTAATCCCAGAAATTGGTATTACAATTTCGGTTCACCTACATTTTCACGGTGAAATTTATACAGAATTGCTCTATTGGAATGGCAGCTCACTTCACCAAAATGTCCACTGTGAGATCTTCGCAAAATAACACCGCTGTTCTCAGTATTAATCTGTTAAAATTTCCTCTAACATACCTACAATTTGGATACATTTTTAACATAGACTGTCGTGGATATGTAATGGCGACTAGATTATTAAAATAATGCTTGTATAACTTGCAACAAACAGGTTCGAGGTTATAAATTTACACTATGGTTAATGCACTACCTATTTTGCACAATAGACTCCCCAATTGATTACAAGTGTTCTCATCATATCTGAACGTTCTACGAGACATTCCAATTACGAGGTTTCATTACCAGTATTGGTTTAATTTGTCGCACTCGGTGCTTGAACGGGTAAATTCGGTCATTATAACCGTGTCGGTCAGTGCTAGAACTTTATTAGTCTATTATGGGTCAAGTTATAGTTGTGATATTATCTAGCTGTCGGAAATCTAGTTCTCGGCCATTTAGCCTTGTATAATTAAAAGACATTGCAGTTTCTGTTTTTAAATGATGTCGAATTCTTTCTAGAAACCGACATGCATTTTACTTCGCCTCAGAAGTTAAGAACGAAATTATATTTAATTATTTTTTGAAAGACAGAGTTACATAGTAGTCTCTATAAAAGTTTTTCCTATTTCCTCCGTATAAGCAGTACATGCATTTTGTATCTGTAACTTTTGCGGTGAGTGCCCAACTTCCAACAAGATAATTTATTATTTCTACCATGGGAACCTACTTACTAATTACATACCTACATAAAAATTTAATATGTGATGCAAGTACAGCTGTTGCACAATTACTACATGAGTTGTACTGCAAAACTCAACAAAAGAGAACCAATACCCATGAGCGAGAAAAAAACAAATAAACGTTGGCCGGTAAGAACTTTTCTGTTTTCAAAATTAACGCGAGCCAAACCACGAATTCCACGAAAACAAAAGAAAAAAAAACGAGAACAGAGCATTACCAAACTAATTACAACGGATAATTTGGCCGAAGCAATTAGAATACTTTTTGAGGCTGAAATTGTGGTGTGTATAAAAAATAGTAGAAAAACTTTTTTATAACGAACACACAGCGGTTAACGTCAGAACTACATCCAATTAGACGTCTGAGCCCATTAAATGGATCCAGCACAAGTTTCAAACTTCCACGCAAATATACAGTAATAGTTAGCAAGCAACTTTATTGGTTAACCAGCTTTTATCACTGGATCTGTTTGTGATGTTTCTAAATTATAGTGGGTAAACATTAATTAATTTAAAGGCTTTTCTACGGCTGTTCGTGTTATGAAGTTACTTTGAAAATAGATATGTACATGTACATATATTCTCAAACAAAAATGTAGAAGAAATTCTACACGTATTAGTAGGTACTTGCAAGCAAATAGGATCGTGTTCTGAGAAATGCTACACAGTTTCCATGTAAATACTTTTAAAGAAAAGCGTAAATGTACGTATGTAGTTACCTATTAATTAATATCTTAAGTGTAAAAACTCCGCCTTCAAGCGGCTCTTGCCCAATTTGAGGGGGCCAAACGCCTCTTGCCGGAGGCTTTACGCGGGAGTCGTGCGGTCCATGGCCCTATACGGGGACCCGGTGTGGGCGCGTTCATTGCGGCGACGAGCCGCTCACTATCTGAACGCGCCCCAAAAGGTGGTAGCCATTCGGCTAATCCGGGGGTACCGCACGATCTCGGGCGAGGCGGCAAGCCTCCTTGCCGGACTGCCGCCGTGGGATCTGGAGGCGATAGTCCTCGCGCGCCTGTTCGAGTGGCGCGCGGAGGTACTAAGCCGGGGAGAAACTCCGTTTCCGCAGCAAATTGCGGCGGAGCGGACGGACCTCCGGCGCGATCTCATGGCGGCCTGGAATCAGCGACTGTCGCAACCCAGCGCAGGGCACGCCACGATAGTGGCGGTAAGGCCCCTCTTTGAGGAGTGGCTAGAGAGGTGTCACGGCGCCCTCACCTACCGCCTGACGCAGGTCCTCACCGGACATGGATGTTTCGGGAGGTTCCTGCACATCATCAGGCGGGAGGAAACGCCCGGGTGTCACCACTGCGAGGATCGCCCAGAGGACACGGTAGAGCACACGGTGCAAACCTGCCCCGCTTGGGCGCAGCACCGCCGTGTCCTCGTAGAGGCGATCGGCGGCGGCGACCTCTCGCGCCCGGCCCTGGTGCAAGCCATGGTCCGGGGCGAGAGGGAGTGGGAGGCAGTCACCTCCTTCTGCGAAAAAGTCATGCTCGCGAAGGAGGTGGCGGGATGGGAGAGAGAAAGGTCCTCCCGTCCCAGCCGCCGCAGGAGACGCCCCGGGCGTCGGGAGCCACGTGACGACTCCCGGCCACCGTAGGCGCGGGCCTGCGGACGGTGAGTAATGGGTGACTCACCGTCCGATCAGCACCAGACCCGTGCCGGACGGCGCGTATATGTTCCACACGCGCACAAGAGTCTGACACTCCCTTCCGCTCCACCCAGGGCGGGAGCAGTCATTCAGTCAGTCAGTCAGTCAAAAAAAAAAAAAAAACCAGTCCGTACAACTTCTCCAAGTGATTTTAAACCTTAAAACGCTATTACTTAAGTTCAAAATACATTGAAAAAATTTGACATTTTGGTAACTTGATGTGTTGGCAACTGTACCTACCATATTTGATACAATAAATGAATTCAATCGTTTTGCATTTTGTCACGAACAATAGAAGGAGCCCAGAGAGTGGCATATGCAGGGCAAAAAGTTCATATTGGAGTTAGTGACGCATTATGAAAACATCGAAATGGTAACGGAAACGTTACCATTTCGATGTTTTCATCACACAGCCCACAGATGAATTTCACAATATTCATGGTGTCTTTTAATTTTTTATATGCCATTTAATACGTACGAGAGATTCAATTTTTAAGATATCTATATGAACACTCATAAAAGTAATGATTTCATTGTTTATTTCGTGTTGTAGTGTTGTTGCCATTGTCACATATTTGTGTCGTTGGCGTATAGGGAATGCGCTTGTTTGTGACGTATGTGTGACAATGGCGTTCAAAAGGTTAAGCCTAGCGTCTGACTATGGGTGTGTAGTTGTGTACACTGTGCAATAAATAAATGTGCAACGTCTATTGTCGAATAAAATATAGAGACAACATTGAACATTCAAACACTAACACAAACAGTCTACATGCATACGTGACGCTTTCAAATCCATGTTTGGTTAAAAGCCTAGTCAATCGAAACATGACACAACATGCCTAAAGCTTTTTATCTCGACACAGTTGGAAAATTGACTTCAAACGATTGGTTTTATTTGTTGAATCAATTCTTTCGACGTTGTACTAACGCCGTCCTCTAAAAATGAGTATTGGCTCAGTAATCTTAAAAGTAAATGTCTTCGAAATCAATTCGTACTAAGTATGTCACATTTTTTATTATTGGTTTTTGAAAAAGAGCTTTAATAAATTAAGTCTTTATCATCATCATCCTCCTGCCCTTATCCCAATTCATTTGGGGTCGGCGCAACATGTCATTTTCATCCAAACTTCTCTATTTGTCGTCATCTCGGTAGTCACTCCCTTTCTAGCCATATCATCTTTCACACAATACATCCATCGTTTCTTTGGTCTCCCTCTACTTGTTTAGCCATCCACATTCATACTCACAACTTTCCTAACAACATTTTCCTCATTCCTCCGCATAACTAACCCATACGATGCTAAACGATTTCCACACAACTTTTCAGTCACCGGTATCACTTTCAGACTTCCTCTTATATACTCATTCCGTATTCTATCCATTCGCGTAACACTACACATCCCTGTTAGCAATCTCATCTCAGCTGCATGCAATTGTCTTTCATTCGGAATGAAATTTGTGGCCCAACACTCAGATCCATACAAAACGGCAGGTCTAACCATGCTTTTATAAATCTTCCCCGTAAGTCTTAAATTAAGTCTTTATATGCAACTCTTTTGTTTCTAGAATCGTGAATATGAAAATAAAATACGAATTCATTTGTTTTGAAAGTATAGTAAATCGGAACTTCATGAACAGAATCAAATTTTGGTGACCAATCGGAACAATGACTACACAGATTATTAGTATTATGATAACTTCTTAATCTTTTCTGAATAAGGAGAGATCTTTTTTTTAACGATTTATAATCATCAAATTAATGACTCTTCTCGCTGTGAGTGGAGCGGAAGGGAGTGTCAGACTTTTTTCATCCATGTTCGTTCCAGATTGAAAGCTATTATTTATTTATAATATTATTTTTGCTTTTATCTGCTGTTTATAAACAGTATAATCCGGAATAATTCGTGACACAGCGCTCTACTTTTACTAAACTCGAACTATTTACACTTTATAATGACAACTCATATGGGTAGGTACTTATGTCTTGATACATGTTAATGTAAGAACACTCCCGGTCCTAGATAAGACAATTTTTAAAGCATTTTTCCATAATCGAATGAGTTACAGGCGCTGCCGTATTGATGGAAAACGAACTCGTGCGCTCGTGCGCCTGTAACGCTCGTTACGTCACAAAATTTTATGATATTTCATTCTCGATTGAAACGTTAGGGTGTTTTCTGATTTAATGTGGAAGGGGGAATTCATACGGTTGTGTCATATTGCGTCTATTATTTTTGGTAATTTAAAGCAATAATCGATGAGCATACGTTATTGTTTGGCAATACTTTTCTTTCTTTCCTTATTCTGTTTATCAAACAATGAAAAAATCTTGGATGGCGAAACCAAACAGGTTCCATTCATGTATTACAGAAATACATTATCTGCCTAACCAACTATGTTGGGGTCGGCTTCGAGTCTAACCGGATGCAGCTGAATACCAGCGAATAATATTTTGCATGGAGCGACTGCCTATCTGACCTCCACAACCCAGTAACTAGGCAATACGATCCCCTTGGTAAGACTGGCTGTCAGATTTTCGGGCTTCTGACGACCGGTAACAACTGTCAAAGATGCACAAATGATAGCCGGGACCAACGGCTTAACGTGCTTGCCGAGACACGGAGGAGTCTCGGTATGTAAAGATGGTCACCCATCCACGGCCAACCCCGGCAAGCGTAGCTTCACGGCTGATAGTAATTAGCTGTATTACAGGAACCTATCTCTTTTTTACAATACCGATGGAACTTACTATAATTTGTTAATTATTATACGAAACACTAGGTACACATAAGTACCTAATTATAAGTCACTCTACCGTTTCCAAACACAGAGAAGATAATAACTACAGCGGAACTTAAAGCTTGACTTAAAGCCGGAAATCGAATGTGCCATCTCAAGCAAACTATTTAACGTGTTGCCGGCAGGTACCTAAAGATTATAGTCCCTTTAGCCTTCACTTTAACTTGTTTTAAGGTTAATTATGAATCATAGACAATATTATGATAAGTATTAGAGATACCTGTTCTGCCTGGTGCGTATGCACAGCGACAAGTTACCTAAATATTGAGTTTGTTTTCTTCGTTTGTTTGTTTATTAGCTAATATCTGGAACTAGAATTCTATTATCTGTGTATGAAACTATCAGTCGATAGTATTGACTCGAATAGTCGTATTTGAAAAATCCACAGTTATTCATACGTTAGCACTGTATTACGATGCCATGGAACATGTTTTTTAAATCTGAGTATTCGCTGTTTAGGTATTAGATCCAAATTATGCCATCTATGTCCCTTGTAGTCAGTTGGAATTTGTATACAGATTCCAGTCTGTTACTGAAAATACAAATCTAAGGTAAAGAAACAATAACACCATTTTGCCTGGCCAGGACCTCGAACGTAGAGCATTCCTGCTTACCACTACTAGACCCATGAGGCAGTGGTAGGTAGTACCTACATATGTTTTTTAAAAACACTTTCTCGCACGAGTTCACATACAATTTCACGGTTTTTATACCAGCGCTATAGGTACAACATACCAAGGAAATTGTTTTCTGATTGGCCGAGATTCCTTTACGACGACGATCTGAGAAACATTTGGGATCTTTAGACCGACATTACCGTGGGCTTATGGGAGATAAAAAAAGTATTAATATCGCTTTGCGGTCCTTTTCTCGAGTTCCGAACATAAGAACTATCGTTCCGAAGAAGGTTTGGGTTATGTCCATCTTTATTTTATTTATTTTTTCTCTTCTTATATTTGTACATGGAGAGTAGGTAATACGCAAATTGTTTAAGTACCTGTAAACCATTTATTGTTAAGGGAAAAGTTTTATAAATCTTGTTGACAAGTAAAAGTAGATAATGTTATCATGCGCTTCAAGGAAAATGTAAGTGGATATCTAATAATTTTATTGAAAGCATCAATAAAGCTTATATCTAAACTAACCTGCTTATAATGTTGTAACGAATTTGATATAGAAGATAGAAAAGTAATTATCTACTAAAAACTAACAAGAACATAAAAGCTGGCTTATTTTTAAGTTAAATAGGTAGACTAACGATACTACTTTTTTTTTGGGCGTGGGAAATCATTAAATGACTACTCCCGCTCTGGGTGGAGCGGAACGAAGTGTCAGACTCTTACTGACTAAAATCCATCCATGTTCCTTCCTTAGCCCTCTTAGCCCTCTATACTTCACAGAAGTGAAGTGTAGAAGGGTCATTCTACGGGTAACAAATTCGAAATCGCAAAAATAAAAATCGGGGTTTTTTAAGGTTTTCAATGATCATTTATTGCAAAATATTATAAAAAAACGATATAGGGTGCAAGATACAAATAACAAATTATGTCTAATAATTATGTAAATTTCAGAAAAATTAGAAAAATGTGATCACCGAATTGACTCATGTGTTCACAGAAATGTTGAGAGTGATAATAAAACAGCCACGAAATTAGATAAAGGAAATTGTTCTAGACCGCCCTATAACCAACAAACATTTGACGTGTACGTTAATTTTAATTATATTTTAATATGCTTTTTAAAAATAATAACTTCAAGCGGACACTGTTTAATTCTTAATAGGTTTTTAAAAGTGACCTCATTGATTTTATTACCAACTGAACTCGCCATCTTTCAAGGAATTGTCAATGTGAATGTCACAAAAGATTTGACAGTATCGCTCTCGCTCATCTTACATAAATATCGATATCGACGACGATGTCCATAATATCTAGTGATAAATTATGGATGTTCGATATTTATCACTTCCAAAACATTGAAAATGTGCAACCTAAAAGTTTTTCATGCATATTTTTTTCATGGAATTAGTTCCGTGAACATTTTAATGGAACTTATGATGAATATGGCCTAGCACGATTATGATGAAAATATAATGAACATAACCAACTCACAAAAAGTACTTACTAGTCGAATGAGGGATTTTCTCACAAGTGAGAAAATATTAGTTCAAAAGAGGCGTTGGTAAAAAATACGTCACTGTCTCAGGTTTTTGACATCAAATAAGCTTTCTTATTTAGATCTTATTTTTGTTATCAGTAGCCAGTAAAACAAAGACGTATTTTTAACCCACGCCATCTATTGAACTATGTTTTTTCACTTGTCGGAAAATCTCTCATTTAACGATTGAAATGTCATTTACGACGCAGCTCTAGTGAATTGTTCTCATAACCATTTTACGACTTCAATAGCCATATTTTTCTTTTTAAGTACTTAAACTCTATTTTTAAATGTCGCAAACTAAAACGTTACACATTGTTCGTTGGGAAGAAAATATTTTATTTTAGCAATAATTTAATTGAAGTAGAATCATAGCAACAACGTGTTTATGTTTGAAACGGAACAAATTAATTGACAATTGACATATTGATCTGTCATTTTGGCCTACTAAATTAAAACCTCAGATTATATAGGTGGTCATTGATAATCGATATAGAATGATTGATCTTCGAGAGAGCATCTCTATTCTCTACGTCACTACGTCAGTCGGTTCGTCTCACCGAGTCTTGTGTTGCATTGTATATTTGGTGATTTCTTTTGGCGTTTTTGATTTGTTTTCTGTTTGTAATACAACTGTATTTACAGTAATATTTTACTGTATTTGAAGTTTAATGCTTTGTAGAAACCAGAAATAGCGATTTTAGAAGGAATTACTTAAGTTTTCTTTTATTAAAAATAACCTCAAAATCGGTTCCTTTTCTTTAAATAAATCTGTTCTCTAAAGTGTCCGTCAAGAAACTTTGTTCTTATGGGCTACTAAGGGCAGTTTACAAATAGAAAATTATTTTTTCTATGCTGTTGGCTCCAGTGCGAACAATGTATGGGCGTAGAACAATCTCCTTTAGGCAATTAACATTATTGGCCTATTAATAGAAGTCGAATTTATAAATCAAAACAAAATAATACCATAGTGATATGCTTTAAAAAGAAAAAAAGATTCCTTGATCACCGAAATGACAAAAAGCTAACTGTCATTTCTGTGATTTCGAGTGAGTGTGAAAGAAACTGTAATTAATCTTAATTTTCGTTTTTTATCTAGACTGTTTGTATGGGTTAAGCATACCTAGTATCATTCAACAAACGAATTTGCATCTTTTGTTTATTACGCGTGATGATTTCCTTCTTTCCGGATGTAAGTCTGCTAAATTCGTCTTATTCTAAAAAAAAATATTTGTCTTTGTTTTCTAGGTGGTTGACCCCTTATGGTCTTAATTAATCCTTTTTTTTCTTCTTGTGGTATCTTTCTCGGTCTTTTTTATGTATCTCTTCCAAGGCCGCAAGGTTTTCTTTTTTATGTATCTCTTCCAAGGCCGCAAGGTTTTCTTTTTTATGTATCTCTTCCAAGGCCGCAAGGTTTTCTTTTTTATGTATCTCTTCCAAGGCCGCAAGGTTTTCTTTTTTATGTATCTCTTCCAAGGCCGCAAGGTTTTCTTTTTTATGTATCTCTTCCAAGGCCGCAAGGTTTTCTTTTTTATGTATCTCTTCCAAGGCCGCAAGGTTTTCTTTCAGCTTTTCTCGGTGTCGCCGCATACTGAGTTTTATTTGCTCTCTTCGCCTAACTTTCTTTTCCGCGCATTTTTTTTCTAGATTTTGCAATTTTTTTCCGTACACACATGCAAAAAAATAAATAAAAACTATCACCCATAGTAGAAACCATTCACAAAACTAATCAAATAAGATGCAAATCAGGTGCACACAAGGTACGAAATAATATCACGAAAATTATCGATTTTAAGGAAATAGTAAGGTTTTGAATATAATGTGCAGCAAGCAGACAGTTAAAACAGCTTGAAGTAGCTTTATACAAATATCTCCAGACTCAATTATTGCAAATTCAAGTTATTAACGTCATTTCCGTGAACATAAAGTTCACGGAGTTGATGATCACAGGATTGACGAATCGTATCAAAACTTATTGCAAATGAACGTTATAAAAGTTACATAGCAATTTATAACCTCAACCAATATTAGTCCCCATACTATAAAATATGTGCATTATTTGAAAAACAAATACATAAGTACTTACCAAGAATCTCTCATAACCGAATTGATGATACAAACTGACCAAAATCCATAGAATACTTTGTTTTTCACAATTATAATTCGCACAGTTCTATACTCCTTGTAGGTTAATCGCAGACGACTGACTTAACAGATCTAGCAGTGGTGCTAGTTAATAAAATAAATAGTTTGGTTGTTTTAGTAGTTTTTATACCAAAAAAGTGGTTCACGGAATTGATGACTATTTTCAGAACAGTGGTATAATGGCTTCAAATCAGAAAATGAAACATTTAAAAAATATACTCCTGCATTTTATGATGAATTGGAATGTTTTTAAACCAATTTCAATAAATTCATTTGATGAATACTGTTGAATTTAATGTAATTTTGGTTTATGTGAGGGGCCATCGTCATATAACAGCTCACGGAGTATGATTTCGACAACTAAATAACATTTTTTCTGGAATTTATTAACAAATAATGTTAAAAATTGTATTGTTTCTAAAAAGAAGGTACAATTATGAAGTTATTTGGACATAACATCTTTTACTATCCCTATTTTTTTTATAAATATTTATCAATAACAGATTTTTAGTACTCGGTAGAATGACCCAGAAGGGCCTCACTCTTGAACAGCGGAGGAGTGTTCGCTAATTGACTACATGGGGACGTTTGAATCTATAATATTATGTATTACTTTAAAAAAACATGGTTATGGCAACGCGCCTAATAAAAGTCATAATTTTTCTAAAACAAAATCCTAAACAGTCAAATTTAAACTAATTCTAATTTATTTGAAAGCTCGAATGCAGACGGAGTTATTTTTTTAACCAGACTGCTATGATATAAGGTCGTATCAAGCCTCTACAGTACCCACTTAGTATATCAGACAGAGAGCGTCAGACAGAGATTCCGTTGGCTCTCTTCCGAATCTGGCACATGAGAAAAGTTGTTTTCTTACTTTTTTCATCTACGAACTTTACCAAAACCTTACTACCCTCTATTTAAGATTAAGAACTCCCATGTATGCTCCACCAATAAAATATTATAGAGGTACTCTACTTAAATATTTTGCTTTCAAAATCACTTTATACTCCCAACGTCACGACATTTATATTTTCCTCGGAACACACGACTTTTATAAGGAAACCAGCTCACTGCTCATTCTCAATATAAAGTTGGAAAATAAATATGCCAAAGACAAATATTATATTTGAGTGTAGAGAGGTATGCCTCAGAGATATTGCGATATCCGACGGTGAGGAGGCAAAGGAAATATGTGTACATCATGCATTATTGTAAATGTGAGGCGATTCGAGTTTGTGAGTTCAAGAATTTATGTGAAACTGGGTCTATTTCAGTGGAAACTAAAACATTTTAGAATTTCTTTTATTACTATTTAGAAATGGTGGTTTTAAATGTTGATAGATAATGGCTGCATTAATAAAAGAACATGGTGATTATTTTCTTATGTGTAGATAAGGTAAAAAAATGCAGTCTAGGAGCCAACAATTGGGCTATTTATTTGGAAAGTGTCAGAACTGAAATAAAATTTTGTTACCTTCCTGAAATGTATATTTGAGCAACAAGAGCCTAAAAAAAGCCTAAATAAATCACCTATTGTTGAGAGACCCGCGTGGGTATGAGGAGCGTATCAGCCAACGCGCATCAATCGATCAAATCATCAGCTGTCAAATCATATAAGTAGTCATTTTACGAAACTAGCTAAAAGTCAGACAATTTTCAATTTACGCGAAATAATACACGATATGTGTTTTCTTAAACTCCCAGCTGAACAATTCATCTTCCAAAGAACTTTCTAGAACATGTTTATTACTCACTAGAGACTGACACTATAATCTAAAATACTTGTCAGCACCTTATTGTTTGTAATGTAGTCCAATTTTTCTCACAAACCAACGTACTTTCGTGAAAAGTATTCCTCAAGGGTGAAATTAATATTTGTCAAGATAAAACTACGTCTTTTCTCTTTTATTCTGCGACAAAAAGGAGTGTGAACAAAAACCCTAATGTCTTTAGTGACTGTTTATTATAGTTATAAGATTATAAATTTTTCTAGATTTGTTACATGTATTACGGTTCCCTCGCGTATTTATTTCGGTGGTGGTCGACTAGTTTCCAACTCGCAAGGATTTCGTAGTTGGTAAATTGGCGAGTGCTAGCTGGCATGTGGGAAATTTTTTATTTATTGTGTAGTGTTTCGTAGTATTAATTACTTTTCATACCATTCACTGTATATAATCATGTTCTCCCAACAGAACAGATAGCTGTGCTAGGGAGTTTGTTGTGGCACTTCTTCTGAGCTAAAGCACTAAGAAGTGGTGAAGGCCCACCCTTCACCACTTCCTAGTGCTGTAGCTCCGTTTTGGGAGACTGTCTTATGTAATTTTGACGTTCAAAAAGTGCTTAATGTTAACCTAGTTTGAATAAATGACTTTAGATTTTTAGATTACTAATACATGATTAAGTACTCACTCTTTTTGAAAATAAACCATTTAGGTTACTATCACAACTATTTTATACATAACGATGCAGGCACTGACAATTAAGTAGATACCTTCTTTATGGACACATTCCATAATTGTCTAAACGAATTAATTATATACATGTATTTATAGTTTGTTTATAGGACTTTATTAAAAAATATGGACCACGCGTACTGAGAGGGCAGGCTTTAATGGCATAGTATATATTATGTATGTATATACTGTACCTATAGGAAAAGCCTATTTCGAAAACAGTAAAATGACAGTTAGGCGCGCAAATTGTGCATACAATGACATTATACATACCTACTTACTACTTTTGCATACTTTTATTTACCAACCTACTGTAGTAGATCAGAGCTCAATATTACCTACTTTGAAATTACTATTAGTTTGAAATGTTGTCAACCAGAATTAATATCGTCGGACAAACTATGCGGTTGGAGCAGCCTAATATTGGTCCAACCACCAAATTGGTACCACGTACATCAGTGACGTCCCAACTTGTGTGAATACGAGAAATTCATAACATCTCTAAAAGGCTGCAATAGCTTTGACGGAAAACATGATTGTAATAAATTGCGTAAAATGTTATTCGGTAGGTAAAGAGGCAGAATACAAAGTAGGTACAATGTATGTTTATTTTGATGGAAGCGGACCAGTCAAAAGTGAATGAGTAAAGTGAAAGAGTCAAATAACCTTCATAATATTGCCATACAAGTACACATCAAAGAGAACATGAAAAAAACAAGGATTATTTCTTGGGGAATTTACATACGAAAGCCGTGTTCCAAAACTCTGACACAGATATAGATTTGAATCAAAGCCACGGCTGTATTTTGCTTCATTCGTATTCAAGAAGCCGTGCGGGCAACATGCGTAAGACCAGATATTCGTCCAGAATCTGATTTATTCATTAATTTTACTGTAGATACAGAAGCCCGCCCGCAGTGTTAACACTGACCTCGAGCTGGCCTAGCTTAACAGGGAGCTTCAATAGAATAAAAGGTCAACTTATTCTAGTTCTTTTCCCACTGAAGTAGTGGTAGTAGTAGTAAATAAGTAACTGGGCTCGACTGTCCAGTACATACATATCCACTGGACAGTATACATTGGAAAGTATCCATTGGACAGTATCCATTGGACAGTATCCACTAGACAGTTTCCACTGTATAGTCGTGCCCAGCTAATAATCTAGTCTGCTAGCTGATCTCACTCATTCTGTTGTTACCTAACAAGTGAGATTAATGAAGGGGTATCAACCAAAGGGGTTCACCGGAATTTTCAAATTGGAATCCATAACGACAGGCATCAAGTTACTATGTAAGGCCGCAGACATTGAACAAAATTCAATAGAATTCTTGTATTATTCAACATGTTTCCTCGCATTCCAAAGAATATTATTTCAAATATTTCTTCAATTCCATCTGATGTTAGTTACCAAATTGACTATCGCGAGGTCTCATTTTCCAATTAAGCGAAATCCTTTGAAATTCACCTCATTTTACTTAAGACTTGCTTGTGGAGCTTCGTTCCTGAACACCGAAATCAGTTATAAAGCTCATTTTGTACGGCTAAGATATTCCTTCGCTGAATTCTAAGGAAAAATTAAATTATTTGAGATAGGTTCGCGTTAGATTGATGTAATGTTGTTAGCTTGTAAGCAGCTTTACCTATTACGTATTTGAATAAATTAGGAATAAATTAAATGGTAAAATAAACATCAATATTTTCTCTTTGTAATTTTTGGTGCTTCAGGTAATTTTTCGTGAATGATATTTGACTTGTGCTCAAAAAGGTCCAAATTATTTGTTTATTTCAAAAAAGGAACTCAAAATTTGGCATGCGGTGCATACTATGGAATTAGTAAGTACTAAAACGCCATGCTTAAATGCGAGCCTTTTGTTCCACTGCAGGGCAAAGGTCTTTTCTCATACAGAGAAGGCATCTCATCACGCTTGCTCATGCTTGATTTAAGACTTACATTAGTACACATAGTCGCATTGGAAGCTGTCCCGATTTGAACCTACAATCTCGTTCATGAGAGCTGAAGCGGTGACCACTGAGCCATCACGGCATCTTGGAGCATACACATTCAATATTTCGAAACTGACTGACATACAACCTTAACTATAGAACATTTAATGTTCCACTCCTTACGGGTGGTTGATGTTTGTATACGAAAAAAGGCAAAGGCAATTAATTCTAGGACCTATAGATAGGTTGAGATACAGGAAACATAATCTATAGGTATAAAAAACTACAAAACCTTTTTATACTAGTGCTTCTGCAATATTGAACGCCGGATGTCAATTTCCTGTTGATGTCCGGTATTATTATTATTATTATTGGAAACAGTTACCATGTTATGATTTTAGCATCATTGATAGAAATTATTAAAGCAGCAATATTATTTTGTTTTGAAAGGTCGAGTTATAAATTAGTGGTATTGGAGTGGTCTGCAAATAATACAGAAACCAATATTGTTTTGTTAATTATAAAAAATATAATTAATAAAACGTGCCAATCACGCGCGACTTACAACACAAACCGATTTCTTTATTAAACCTAAGTTTGATAACAATAAAACAACAAATAATATACTAACATCACGCCTTGCTGCTCCGAAGGATTAAGCAGAAGTGTACTTATAGTAAGTAGGTACGCTACATTTCGCCAGTTGAACATATTGCTATCAACCGGGCACAAAGCCGACAAGACTCCGGGCTGGTACGGAGCCTTAGAAATAGAGTTCAGTTGGCACCCTTTGGGTACAAAACCCTTAAAATAAGAATAACAAAATATCAGTAGTTGGGAATCAAGTTTACAACCAAGAGTGTGAACTGCTAAGCTTTGTTGAAAGCTAGTTAATATTTTAGCTAGCTTTCAACAAAGCTTAGCGGTTTACACCTAGGTAACTTTACACCGAACGAACGGCAATAGCCGTTCTTATACTTAGGTATAACGTTATGATAATCATTTAAAAGGTCAAATATGTAGCTATCTTCAATATTGTAACCGTTTGGCTAGTTTTTTTATAATTTGCGGCAAACTATAGAAGAACAGCGTGATAATTTGTAGCTTTCAGACTATCCAGACTTATAGGGAATCCATCCGGTAGTGTTTGTGTGATGCTGGTAATAAATTCAGGCTGACAAACATTCTAAAAACTATACTTTCGAATTTTGAATCATACCAATTACTTTTCTTCAAAAATATTCAATGTACAGTTTGAACTTCGCTACGATTTTATTATAATTATGTACAGATTTTAGGCTGAACAAGAACAATACCCAACAGCTCGCGTTTCAGCCTACCCGCATACTAAAGTAGCTTGAGTTTATCCATGTATTAGCCAACATTGTGCCAACATTAATGGCCATTGATCAATTACTATCTACCTCGATACACCTTGTGTAAACAGCTTTTGAAGCAAACGACATAATATCACTATATCCATAAACTATATGCAGGTATTTGCATGAACTCTATTAGTCTATGATGGCATCCAATTATTATTAAAATAAACATGAATTTAATGTAAATTAGTGTACGCTGCTGTCATCTGGTATATGCAATAACGAGCTAATGCTTCGCACAACAGATTTATTCTGTTAGAACAGATTTAGTTTATAAATTTTAGGGTTCCGTACCAAAAGTCCGTCCGTCCGTCTGTCACATGTGTATCTTTCGAACTGTCTTGTTCGATTCTTACCGTTCTCTCTGGCCGTTATAACAACAATAATACAAAAAAATACATATCAATGGTATTTAATAAGACATATCGAATTACAGGCTATATCTTAAATGTGTAATTATAGCGAAGGTTTTTGAATGAATAATATAAACTCATTTAGCTTGTTCCAACACAGTCTTAAAAAGGCGGTCTACTGTCACGAACCCGATTCTGCTTAATGAACTTATACCTGATGCCATGTGCAACGGTAAATAGGTTGATGTCATTTATGCGGACTATAGCAAAGCCTTTGATCGAATCGATCATAGCATTCTGATATCCAAGTTAAATGGCTTGGAAATTTGTTGTGATTTACTCAAATGGATTTCCTCTTACCTTGTCAAGAGGTCTCAAGTAGTTAGTAATTATCTAATAGGGTCCCTGTTCCTACTGGAGTGCCGCAGGGTTCGTTGCTTAGTCCATTGCTTTTTATAATCTACATAAACGACAGAATCCGTACATTGTGCGTGCGAGCAGAAATTTAAACAAGCTTTGTATACAGTACGATATACATCCGTTGCTAACTAGCGTGTCAGTCAGAAAGTGTTTAAGCCAAGTTTTTCATGTAGTTAGTTAATTTTGTTATGACGGTTGTTATGTAGTGTAAACAACACATAATTAAGCTGTAGTATATAGTTACTTGGTGTATGTCCTTAGAAAGTACTTGTTTTTTCTGTTTTCTAAATATAAATTATAAGTGGAGACCAGCAATTGACTTTCAGATTACCTAATGTACTGTCCTTGATATGTGTGTTTTATCTGTAAGTCTCCCATGTTATTGAAATAAATAAAATTAATAAATTAAACTTCAGCAATATCTTGAATGTGGGCGGAGAATTACTTTGATCTCTTTATTAAGTTATTATTGCCCAACTATCTACTAATAGCCAACAATCGTAACTCTAAAAACCAAATAAAAATAAAGTTTTCACAGCAAAAGTAAGCGATAACAGTTCAAAGAATCTGTTTTAATTAACAAAATAAACAGAGGTAACAAACACAACCAAAAAAAAATTGATTCCATTTTTAAACTCGTTAATATTTTTTTACCAGCGCTATTCGTAACAGCTCGAATAGCTAACTCGACAAAAGCACTGCGGGTGAAATAACTTCCCGCTATAAATTCAAGCTGAATTGTGCAGCTTGAAATGCTGCTTGTGAACAACTTCAATTGAAATAAGAATACGCGAAGGCGACTCCATTTTTCTTGCGATAAACGAGTTTCCTGACACTTGATATGAACAACCATTGCTGTAGGTTATTTAATAGGTGCCGACACTTGCAAACTGAACTAAACAGTTTAGTTTGCAGTATTCTGGCCAATGGACTTTATAATGCAAGTTCCGTTTTACGAAGAAATCCAAATGGCTTTATATTTTCTTGTTTCTTAATGTCGCATAACTTTAACATAGGTAGTATATTATGCCTATAATGTTCCCACTGCCGGGACCCAGGTCTTCTGTCAGTGAGACAGAGTGGGCCGTCATCCACGCACGTGGGCCTTTTGCGGGTTGGATGTCATACATATATGTCTCCGAAATTTTGATTCTAAAAAGTGCCAAACGAGACTTTGGGTTCGAACCTAGGACCTACAAATTGTAGCCGTTACCACTACGCCAGCACTGCTCTCTCTCCTAAGTGCCGATCTGTTTTAAACTGAAAAGCCTTTGAATCACTCATCAAATCTCCTACTTATGTGATATCGACTGGAAAATCTTGATCGGAATTGGAAGACTAATGACTGGTTAACGCTCCCAATTCCTGATACAAGGGACTTTAACTGGTGAAATTTGGGTGTTCTAGCAAATACAGGCCTGATGTTCTGTGTTAAGGGTTAGATGGAGACTCCTGCACTTCATTTCGTAGGAACTGCAAGTGTGAGATGGACTAAAGTGAAACTTTACCTAATCACCGCTAAAAAAGAGATTTATTTATTATTTCTGGCCAACCGACAATTGTATATACTAATACATTTTAAAATAAAGATTCTTATATCAAAGGTTAGTATTACAATTTCTTATAGGTTAGCACCACATGCCCCTTAAAATAATAGATATTACAAATTATGTTTTACGAAAATTGATGACAAAGTTTAAAAACAGAATTAGAACCAACATTGAATACAAAAAAAATTACAACAAAATTACACTTAAAATAACAAAAAATGAAATACAAAAAAAAAATATTAAAAAGTACTTAATTAAAAATTGAATGCATAATCAAAATAACACTATACAAACTCATAATGAGATGGCGGTAGTACTTCCCTGAATAAATATTTTCTCAAGGAATTATTACACTACTAAAGACACCCACCTATTAAGGTGGCCCGTTCCCAGAGGTTGGATATTTTTATCACTACTAGAGAGATGTAAAGCAGTAAGTTTCTGAAAACTGCACTTTCATATCCGCGCTTATTCCTCTCATATTTTCATCCACGATTCACGGAATTTCTGAGAGAACATTAAAGCATATTTTACACTCCTTTGACTTTTGTTAACAATATTATTTTCTATGAAAGTTGGCTAATTATGAATGTTTTAATAGTTTTATATTAAACCTTCTTACCTAGAATTAATTTGATATTAAATGAATATTAAAAAACATTTTTAAAATGAGCTCTTAATTAAATAAATCTTTACACCATTTTTATTTTTCTCAGAAAATCTTTACATTTAATGCTCATAATATCATGGAAACGCAAACAAAAAAACAGTCCGCCATCAAGGGTAGTCTGCCATTTTGGATTTAGAATAACGTCACTAAGCGAAACTTATATGAAAAAGTTATGCTCGCGAAGGAGGTGGCGGGATGGGAGAGCGAAAGGACCTCCCGTCCCAGCCGCCCCGCAGGAGACGCCCCGGGCGTCGGGAGCCACGTGACGACTCCCGGCCACCGTAGGCGCGGGCCTGCGGACGGTGAGTAATGGGTGACTCACCGTCCGATCAGCACCAGACCCGTGCCGGACGGCGCGTATATGTTCCACGCGCGCCTCAAAGAGATGTCAGCATATGAAGGGGCCCTTCAGGGCCAAGCCTGCCGGGTAAGCGGGATTGTCCGAAAGGGTTACCGCTACCCCGGAACATAAAGGGCTACGGAAGGAACATGGATGGGTTTTAGTCAGTAAGAGTCTGACACTCCCTTCCGCTCCACCCAGAGCGGGAGCAGTCATTGGATGATTTCCCAGCCTTAAAAAAAAAAAAAAAAGCGAAACATATATACATTGTCATCAAAACTAGATGTGTATACAAAATTGTATCTCAGTCAATTGAGGATAACTGGTTCAAAATTCAGTTGCGAGATTTGACCCGAACAATCATACTACACTCATTACAAGAGAAATAATACAGCAATGATCATTAATTATTTACAACATCAAAAGCTTTTCTATTACCACATTTTTTATTAAGTATCATCATCCGATATCGATTTTCACCTATTTCCTAGAATCTAATATAAAGAGAGACCAGACCAAAACCATGTCTATCCAGCACACAGGTGTAGTTCTGATAAAAATAAAGCGATTAAAATGCACAGTACTTCAGAAACACAATATTACTGAACTGTAAATGATTTAACTTAAAGTTTATTTCGTTTGTTTTCTAGTGCTCAACACTAATTGAAAATTCATTTCGAGAAATTCCAATCTGCAAACATTTATGTTCCATACAAACATGAACTACGTAAAATTCCAATCCATACGTCGTAACTGGATTCATAAATGAACAGGACTCACAGCCACCGGTTTGCTCTCGAAAGAATGCAGGCAGTCAGGCATGAGAGCGCCAACGATGCTTACCTCGCAAATGGAGCCTGAAAAGCAATTATGTAAATGCAATTACCGAATATCAGCTCATTATTAACAACACAATTGATAGCACTCACCTGTTTACGTCGTGTGTTGTTTTCAGCGAAATATGGCTAATAAATGCTTTTATGGAATTAACTACCTTATCCACAAAAATATAAACTCGTAAAATAATGTTCAGAAAATTTTACCTTATCACATTTATAATAATAATAGCTTCCGCCTGCGGCTTCGCCCGCATAATATGTCAACAAATTATAACACACATAAACCCTCCTCTTCAATCACTCTATCTATTAAAAAAAACCACATAAAAATCCGTTGCGTAGTTTTAAAGATTTAAGCATACATAGGGATATAAGGATAGAGAAAGCGACTTTGTTTTATATTAAGTAGTGATTAAAACATACTAAAGTTATACAGAGTGGAATTGAATTCAAGGGCAATATTTTAAGGGGTCATTGTACTCATCATTATGAACAACTTTTACTACTTGCACAAATCTGAAATCGCGAATAAAAAACTCTTTAATTTTACTAAAAACATTACTCGACAAAATGTAGGGAACAGCTAATTTTTTTTGCGATTTCAGATTTGTTTGACCCCATAAAATATTGGCCATGAATTCAAATTCACCCATACCGAGTGAATTTGAATTCATGGCGTATATTCATGGCGCATTACGTACATATATAGAAACCATAAACAATCACGCTTATAATCCCCGTTCGGTTAGGTTAGATGAATTAGATTGACGGAAGTATCATGAGTTCCCGCGACCCGGCACTGGTGTGAGACCACCCGGGGTGGTTTTTAGTCAGTAAGAGTCTGACAGACCCCTAAACCAGTAGGTACGGAGGAGGATGAAGATTTTCCCCCAGATCAAAAAAGAAAAGATGAATTAGGTTGTTAGTTACCTAAATGACATTATAAAAATAAATGCTTTCAGTGAACATTGACAATTCAGAGAATGGAATTTAAATCTTTTGGTTTAGCAATAGCTTATCACAGCAAAGTAGTTTAATTTAATAAAATTAATTTAAATTACTGTTTGCTAGTTTTAAAACTTAGGTACCTACTAGTTAGGAGAAAGATAATAAATTAACAAACATACTGAAATATTCTGCAAAACCTCTAACAAATGATCATCATGTCAGTTGACGTGTAACATATCGCAGAAGATTTACTTGCAGCCACCAAATAACGTGGAGAGACTTCATTTATCATTCACACAATACCTCACGAGTTCCTACTCCCGAGGCCACGCTTTCACTGAAGACAGACTTGAAGCGTTTTTATTTTTTTTAAGACTTTTCAATCATAGTCAGCCTATAATGTTCCCACTTCTGGGACATTGGCCTTCTCTTTTCGAGAAGGACTGGGCTCTAATATATCACGCGGGCCCAGTTCAGGTTGGTAAATGTCACGTAATTTTTATTTGTGAGACATGCCGTTTACCGTTTTTAAAGCAGTGGTAATGAAATTATTTTCACATAGAAAAAGCGCCGATCGGTTGAACTCACCTCCTACAACTCGTAACTTACGAGTTGTAACACTGAGTCACCACAGCTACACACATAATTGAAATAAAATGTTATTTAACATAATAAATGGTAAACTCCAATACCTATTCGACCCAAATATATAGGGTGGCTGATTATTTTTCACGATGACGATGCTGGACCCAAGGAGAAAGTTGTTCAGCTTGATGGTTGGTATTATTCCCTTGAATTCGACCACACCTTTTTGATACTCACTGCAGATAGGCCCTATTCCAAATTACTGAAATTATTTTTGGTATTACATCCAAAAATAATTTCAGTTGGGTCCATGAACACAGCTATATAGTTAAAAACAATCACCAATTTACCTGATCATGCTATTCAATTTTATTTATTTTAGGTGGGTACTTTTATTTTACGGGATGAAAATGGATCTAATTAATGTTTGGAAGGCTACCTGCTTACAGTTAAATTATTACTGGGAATTGCCCACGCGGTATTATGACGCTTGTAAGCATTATTGTATCAGTATTTATAAGATTACGTTGGGTTTTGTTTACGTAGGCACTTGGGGTTGCGGTTACCTACCAAGGAGGTAGGCATTTCGTAATTCATAAAGTATACTTTGTATATGAATATGCCCTATGTGCGTAAGTTGTACTTAACCAGTTATGCCTACAGTATTCTAGAATTTAGAGCCAACATATTATACAGGAGGGTGTTAAAAATCCGTCATTAAGCCGTTAATAATTTAATTTAATATCCTTGGCCATTTCACACAACGCCATATAGTCCCAAATTAAGCAACCTAATGCTTGTGCTATGGTAATGAGATGGCTGAAAAACTACTTATATACTTAATATATTTTTTGTTTGTAAATACATACATACATACATATTATAGATAGAAAAACACGCAGACCCGGAACAAATACTTGCAGGTCGTACAAATATTTGTTCCGTGCGGGAATCGAACCCACGACATGCTGCGCAGCAGTCAATCGCTCAACCGCTGCGCCAACCGTGTCGCCAACATCAAACTAAGTAACTGCAAAACTAATAGTTGGGAAACGACTTATAATTTGCGGGTAAAAATTCATCCTCAGACAAGCCTGGTTAAGTAATAGACAACCTCCTAATTCGAAATGCGAGATGCCAAAAAAAAATTACAAGTGAATCGACATTTAGAGTTGGCTCTCGTGCCGCTCGTGTATAAGAGCACTTATACCCACGAAGACAATTATTTTCACCCAAATTATTCAATATTTTTTTTATGAAAATATAATGTTCTTACTGAAAACCTCGAATGTCAATTGAAAGACGGCACCAATTACATTCGTAATTAGAGAGAAAAGTTTTTGTATGCGAAGTTTCATAAACTAACTTTAATAATTGTTCATAACTTTTATGAAAACATTAATTTTTGGAACTCATTGAATAGCTTGAAAAATAAAACTTATTTTGGTTCGAACTAATTTGCTTCTATTATGAAACTTGATTATTAAATGACTTGGCTTTTAATATTAACCTAACCGTCCTAACTAACAACATAAACTTTTCAAAATTAGTTTTTTTTTTTGCACCAAATGAAATCGCTCCCCAACCTCTGCGCCTCTGTACGAGGTACAGAGGCTAGGTACTTAGATATTTTAAACTACGCAACGGATTCTACTGTGATTTTCATTAAAATAGACAGAGTGATTCAAGAGGAACATTTATAGGTATGGTTTAACTAATTTGCACCCGCCATATCGCCCACGCGATAGTATCTACATTGCACCCGTTCGAAGCAGGGTCGGTTCGCTAGTATTCAACAAACAGTAAAAGTGTAGACGCAGAGCGATGTTCGCATTCAATCAAGTACCTGTCGGTACCAACTTTACAATAAAGTGATTCGCCCCCATCGATCAATTTGCATGAAACTTTATTAAAAACGTACCTAAGTAGCGAATTTGTCGAAAATCTGAATTAAAATATCCCTCATCGTAATGTGAATCGTATTTTTAAACTGAAACAGCAATTTTGTAAAGTAGTATACAAATAAAATATATAATCATGATAAACGAAATTCGAATACTTTGAAGTGGCTATGCGGGTGGTGCGGTGGGAAGTCGAAAGTTTTCGTTTTTGGGGTTCCGTATCCGAAGGGCGCCAAAGGAAACCCTATTACTAAAGCTCTGCTGGCCATCCGTGTATGACCATGACATCTGAGTTTGTTTTACCATTTACTTTTCTTCTCAGTGTTTAATCAACTAGGCGCGACGCCTTCTAGTTTCAAAATATTGACGTGTTTTATAAAAGATCTACTTACAGAATAAACATTTCATTTCATTAAACTACACTAGTAAAAAGTTTAAGAAATAAATTTAAGATGAGTTAGAAACATACGCTATTTAGGCTCAGTGCATGTATTATTAAAAATCATTTTTCAAAAAAATTAAATGATCATCTTATTCAGACTCATTACATTACACGCCTAAATTTTACTGCCGCATTAGTTTCGTGGTCAGCAGTAGCGCTTGCTTGTCTCGGGTTCATTTCCCGGTTCGGGCAACACGGGTTATTGGGTTTATCCATCTGGAATTTCTCAGTAGCAGCCTAGATTTGAGCAACCCACTGGTACATGGGACTCAAACATAACGGCGAAAGTGGGTGTAGGTACAATAGGCACACTTCTGCGTAACCCTTTGGGGAAATCAGGTCAATCAATCTGCCTAGCCCTTGCCCAACTATATTGGGGTCGGCTTCCAGTCTAACCGGATGCAGCTGAATACCAGTATTTTACATGGAGCGACTGCCTATCTGACCTCCACAACCCAGTCAGTAACTGGCTAATACGATACCTAAGACTGGCTGTCAAACTTTCGGGCTTCTGACTACCCGTAACAACTGTCAAAGATCCACGATTGACAGCCGAGACCAACGGCTTAACGTGTTTTCCGAGGCACGGAGGAATCTCGATATCCAAAGATCACCCATCCACAGACCAACCCCGGCAAGCGTAGCTTAACCTGATGGATCGATCCGTGCGGCTGTTATTACTTAGCCACGAGCTCCTCCTTTGGGGAAATCAGGTGTGATGTTAATTTACCCATGTTTTAATGCCTCGTCACATTTTCTTCGTCAGAGCTATCGGTGCATTGTTGCAAGCGTATCGACCATAGTTATTGATGACCACGCTCCGTCAAGTATGACATCTCACCTTTTTTTTTTTTTTTTAAGGCTGGGAAATCATCCAATGACTGCTCCCGCTCTGGGTGGAGCGGAAGGGAGTGTCAGACTCTTACTGACTAAAACCCATCCATGTTCCTTCCGTAGCCCTTTATGTTCCGGGGTAGCGGTAACCCTTTCGGACAATCCCGCTTACCCGGCAGGCTTGGCCCTGAGGGGCCCCTTCATATGCTGACATCTCTTTGAGGCGCGCGTGGAACATATACGCGCCGTACGGCACGGGTCTGGTGCTGATCGGACGGTGAGTCACCCATTACTCACCGTCCGCAGGCCCGCGCCTACGGTGGCCGGGAGTCGTCACGTGGCTCCCGACGCCCGGAGCGTCTCCCGCGGCGGCTGGGACGGGAGGACCTTTCTCTCTCCCATCCCGCCACCTCCTTCGCGAGCATGACTTTTTCGCAGAAGGAGGTGACTGCCTCCCACTCCCTCTCGCCCCGGACCATGGCTTGCACCAGGGCCGGGCGCGAGAGGTCGCCGCCGCCGATCGCCTCTACGAGGACACGGCGGTGCTCCGCCCAAGCGGGGCAGGTTTGCACCGTGTGCTCTACCGTGTCCTCTGGGCGATCCTCGCAGTGGTGACACCCGGGCGTTTCCTCCCGCCTGATGATGTGCAGGAACCTCCCGAAACATCCATGTCCGGTGAGGACCTGCGTCAGGCGGAAGGTGAGGGCGCCGTGACGCCTCTCTAGCCACTCCTCAAAGAGGGGCCTTACCGCCACTATCGTGGCGTGCCCTGCGCTGGGTTGCGACAGTCGCTGATTCCAGGCCGCCATGAGATCGCGCCGGAGGTCCGTCCACTCCGCCGCAATTTGCTGCGGAAACGGAGTTTCCCCCCGGCTGAGTACCTCCGCGCGCCACTCGTACAGGCGCGCGAGGACTATCGCCTCCAGATCCCACGGCGGCAGTCCGGCAAGGAGGCTTGCCGCCTCGCCCGAGATCGTGCGGTACCCCCGGATTAGCCGAATGGCTACTACCTTTTGGGGCGCGTTCAGGTAGTGGGCGGCTCGCCGCCGCAATGAACGCGCCCACACCGGGGCCCCGTAAAGGGCCATGGACCGCACGACTCCCGCGTAAAGCCTCCGGCAGGAGGCGTTTGGCCCCCTCAAATTGGGCAAGAGCCGCTTTAAGGCGGCCCCAGTCCGTTCCAGCTTGGGGGCCAAACGTCGGAAATGCTCCACGAAATTCCATCGGCTGTCGAGGACCAGACCTAGGTATTTCATCGTGGTCTCGACGCCGATGTGAACCCCTCCTACCGTGAGTTGGGATCCCGATGGTGGCCTATTCCGAGGCCCATGAAAGGACATGGCCTCGGATTTGTGCAATGCCACCTCGAGACCCAACTGCCGGATCCTCTCAACGACTATCGCAACCCCGCGTGTCATCGCGTCGGCCGCCGCCTGATGCGACGCCGCCTGATGCGAATGACATCTCACCTGCAGTCAGATTACGTAGTACAATCTGAAGCACCTCAAGGGTGATTTTGACGCACTGCGTGTCATATTCAATACCAACACAAAACAAGTAAATTGCATTGTAAACGTAATAGATATTCAGATGGAGATAGATTACGTAATACTTGTGTAATTTGTATCAGTTCGTGAACGCAATGGACTTTGGTGGATAAATTATTGTCCTTTAAAAATTACCACTATCTATAAAAACGGCAAAAAACCGCTTTGCTGTATGAGCCTGTAGGAGCCCCTTTAAATATTTATTTTATTCTATTTTTTAATTTTGTTGTTATAGCAGAAACAGAAATAAATCATGTGTGAAAATTTCAACTGTGTAACTATCACGGTTCATGAGATACAGCCTGGTTACAGACGGAGAGATAGACGGATGGACGGACAGCGGAGTCTCAGTAATAGGGTCACGTTTTACTCTTTTGGTACGGAACCCTAAAAATGATTCAATGTCTTAAGGGCCTTTTTGCGCTTTACTAATAAGCTTTTCCGCTATGTTTTTGTCAATGGTACCTATTACAACATCAGAATTGGTATCAAAACGATTTTAAGTGCGATTTTCCGTTTATCGGTACCGCACACACGCACGCACTTGGCTTGCCGTAAACGGATTATTTAAACTCGCCATGTTACAATTCCCTCTCAAGCATGTTTTGGAATTTCTTGACTATGGTATAGATAAATTACGATAACATGGCGCGCCCCTCAAAAATTCAAAACGAAAGTATATGTAAAAGTAATTACAAACCGCCACCAAGACTCAACGCATGTAGCTGGCTAGCCTACTACTGAAAACGAATACTTACAACTACATACAAACTATTTTGTAATGATGTGACAACAAACATTGATAGATTAATTTGGAGGGGCGCACTATGTTATCATATTTTATTTATAGCGTAATGTTAAATAGCCTAAGACCTTCCTCAAGAATTGGGTTATGAAAAAGTAAAAGATTTTTCAAATCTGACAGTTAGCTCAAGAGATAAGAGCGTTGAAACAAACAAACTTCACGGGTTTTTTATAATAATCTGTATATAAAAGAAAGACGGGTTTGTTCCCTTCGTTATAAATCGAGATCTGCTGAACCAATTTTCATGGTTTTTGTTTCGTTGGATTTGTCTCCGCCCTGAATAGCAGAATAAATTTTTTTTTTTTTTAGGTAGGGTAGGTTGGTAGGTAGGGTAGGGTAGGGTAGGTAGGTAGGGTAGATAGGTAGGGTAGGTAGGTAGGTAGGGTAGGTAGGGTGGGTAGGGTAGGTAGGGTAGGTAGGGTAGGTAGGGTAGGTAGGGTAGGTAGGGTAGGTAGGGTAGGTAGGGTAGGTAGCTAGGTAGGTAGCTAGGTAGGTAGGGTAGGTAGGCAGGTAGGTAGGTAGGTAGACAGAACAACGTCTGTCGGGTCAGCTAGTATTAATATAAATTAGCTGACCCACGCAACTTCGCCTGCGTCACCTAAGAGAGAGATAGGTTTAGATTTCTCCTAAGATGTTTATTGAAATCAAGTGATGTCAAGGACAATATTGTTTACATTTAAATACTTGTGATTCACAACATACTTATTTGGATAAGGATTATTATTATGTTGGTAAAACATAAAAAAATGTATAGTGAGTCAATCTTAAAAGATAGACATATTATGCTGTCGAGGACTTTTTTTAGTACTTTTAAAGAGGAACAATTCCATCAATCATGATATTTGCGTGACTTAAACCGTTTACGCACCGCACGCAGCGAAAACTCTCAAAAAAGATTTATTCCCGTTTTTGCAACATTTTGCATTTATGCTCCGTTCCTATTGGTGTTAGCGTGATGTTATATACCCTATAACCTTCCTCGATAAATGGACTATCTAACACAAAAATATTTTTTTAATTCGAACCACTGTAGTTCCTTAGATTAGCGCATTCAAACAAACAAACAAACTCTTCAGCTTTATACTCGTAATATTAAAGTACTAGCACTTTGCCCGCGGCTTCGCTCCCGTGGTCTTTCCCGTGGGACCCGTTATTTTTCCCGGGATAAAAAGTAGCCTATGTTACTCCTAGAAAACTAAGCTTTCCAATTTTTAAAATCGGTCCAGTAGTTTTTGAGCCTATTCATTACAACCAAACAAACAAACAAAGTTTTCCTCTTTATAATATTAGTATAGATAGATAGATTCACGAAAGTATCATCTGAAACTCCTTTGTTATTACCACACACAGCTTTAAAACACATGTTCCAAAGAATCGTAGTACAGTGCCAACTGTTCTAAGGAAGCAATAAATCCTGACCAACTTCCACACTGTAGTTTAAGTGATTCTATTTGCTTTCTCACACGTTTTCCAACGATTTATTTTTAACATGTGTTACACTTTTAGAAAGATAACCCGAGAACTACGGAAACAATGTAGGTAATGATTAATGACTGGTTATCAGTTATTAAAGCCCAGGAGCTCGTGGCTAAGTAATACCAGCCGCACGGATTGATCCTTCAAGTTAAGCTACGCTTGCCGGGGTTGGTCTGTGGATGGGTGACCATCTTTAGATATGCCTCGGGAAGCACGTTAAGCCGTTGGTCCCGGCTGTCATTTGTGGATCTTTGACAGTCGTTACGGGTAGTCAGAAGCCCGAACGTCTGACAGCCAGTCTTACCAAGGGGTATCGTGTTACCCAGTTACTGGGTTGTGGAGGTCAGTTAGGCAGTCGCTCCATGTAAAATACTGGTATTCAGCTGCATCCGGTTAGACTGGAAGCCGACCCCGACATAGTTGGGAAAAAGCTAGGCAGATTGATTTTTATCAGTTATTAAAGCTGTGTTATAAAGGTTTTGTGTGCCAAATTTCATCGAAATCCATTCAGCTGTTTTTGCGGATCCAGAACATACGTGCAGACAAACAGAGAAACGGATGAAAATTTTAAAACTTACGAGTACGGCAACAGGCTTGCTCCCACATCTCGCTTCGTAGCAAATACTTTATTTCAAAAATATTCAATATATCTACAGTTTAGTACTACTTTATTATTGTTTCATTCCAAGAAAATACTCAGTAATCCTTTTCCCACACCGATACAGTACAGTTTACAGTCGCCAGCTCATCAAGTTACCCCAATCTGACAAACTTCTGTGATAGTTTTTCAAATTGATTACAACGTTTGGGATAGCTTGATGTGCTGGCGTTTGTACAAAGGTGACAGAGTTAACATGGTCTGTTAATTGTGGGCATAAAATATTGGAATTCAACGTGTCATATTTTGAAATGGATACTTCGTTTGTTGACATAATTATTGTTCAGACGAAGAGCTACTAACCGTTTGAACTGAAACCTTTGTACAATTTTAGAATAACAAACACTAAAACCAATTTAAATATGTTTATTTGTTTGACGTGGAAGCAGTCAATTCAACAGATAGATATTTTATACTAGTGACCCGCCTTGGCTTCGCACAGGTGCAATGAAGATGCTATCGCGCGAGCGAAGCCGTAAGCGAAAGCTAGTTAAACTACGTACAGACCTTCCTTATGCATCACTCTATCTATTGACGAATACCGCATTAAAATCCGATGCTCAGTTTAAAAGATCTAAGCGTAGGTACAGAGCGACAGACAGCGGGAAGCGACTATCTATACTAATATTATAAAGAGAAAAGATTTGTATGTATGTTTGTAACAAATAAACTCAAAAACGACTTAACGGATCTGGATGAAACTTGGCACAAAGACGGATTATAGTCTGGAACAGCATATAAGCTACTTTTTATCCCAGAAAAATGTACGGTTCCCGTGGGATAATTTCCTACATACACGCGGGCGAAGCCGCTGGCAAAAGCTAGTATTTTATAATATGTAGAGATAAGATATTTTTAACTGCGAAAACTCTGAAAAATAGCGTGTGAAACTATTTTCATACCGATAACCATTCACACTGTTGCACGATCGTTCGATTTTTAATAAGGCTCGACGCATACGAGTCACTTTCTACAGCCGCCGGTGGCTATCGCCTCTTGCTGCTGTGTTGAGTACTGCTGTAGCGGGTGGGCGCCACCGGCCTCACGTGTGCGACGTATGAAAAAGTATGTGAACTGCTAAGCCTTTTTTTGTGGGTGGGAAATCTACGAATGACTCCTACCGTTCTGGGTGGAGCGAAAGGAGTGTCAGACTTTTACTGACTAAAACCTATCCATGTTCCTTCCTTAGCGTTTTATGTTCCGGGGTAGCCTGTGGTCGGTGGCCAGTTTGCGCCGAGCCTAAGTTCTAATATCAAGACTTTATAGAATAAAATTGTATTTCCTATCACTGCTATATCTCTGCCGTATTAACGGTTGCACGGTTCTGTGGAAGTAATTTATTATAGTTACGGCAAATTAAATTCTACGATATAAATTATGCTGTGCTACGCTCGTCTGCCTCAATCCTTATACATTGAAAATAAGAAAAACCAGTAACATTTATACCAAGCTCATTCCGCCTCTCCTGTTGATTGAATTATTCATACGAAGACGCACATAGAGTTGCAAATAACGGCCAAACGCACGGCCTATCGGCGTGAATTAGTGGGGAGGGTAATAAGTGGCCGTAAATGGCCGTAATGTTTAATAATAAATGAATTTATGTGCGCTAAGCTCAAGTGGCATTTACACGTTGCGCGGTGCTTGTTGCCGGCTATTCGGCAATTGACGATGATGATGATACCTGATCAAAATGACAAAATTATCTATTAGATAAATTTGTTTTATTAATTTTGGAACAAACAGTGAGAGCCTGACTCTTCGGTTAAGTACTCGCAAGCGCTGTAGGGCGTGAGATCCTGATCGGTTTTTTGAGTAGCATCACGGAGTCTGGATTTGTACCCGGTCCTTGGAAATAGGCACCCTGTTCGGCCTTCAACTAGAACTCGAACTCGGCCTTTCGCAGTCCACAGCTGGATTTCATCGTATCCATGGTTCCCCCGTATATCAGGGTAAAAGTTATATAACTTTTAGAATGTTTGTAAATATGTATGTGCATGAGCACCATAATTTATCTATGACATAATTAATTTGGGATCTCTTCCTTTCGCATAATGTTCTTTGTCATAATATACTTCGGCATAACGATTTTGGCACAATTTGTTTTGGCATAATAATACTTCGGCATAATTTTTTTAGGCATACATTTTATGTTGGCATAATCATCTTAAAGACTAATTTGTTTTGGCATACAGTTGATTCGCATAACGATAGTAGGCCTAATGACTATTGATATATTGATAATTTTGTTTACATAGTTTGTTTGTGTTAGCTGTCAGTGTTCATTTTTCCATGTGTTTTATTCTCGCTATAAGAATATCCGAAAAATACCCAAAACCGGCTTGCTCTACCCTGACTCGGACAGGTTAGGTTAGAAGGGGATGGCCATCCCCTTCGTGTTTATTTCTTTTTAAACCATTGAGCTCAGACTACGCTTTTTGAGCAACTTTTGCGTGTTTTGAGGTAAGGTTACAAAAAGTCATTTTTCTCGGCAATGGTGAGTTACCTTATCATGGGAGTTGGTGCCAGGGTGGGGCATAATAAATTTATACTTTAGAATATAATGCTTAATCATTATTATGGTTAGAGAAATTATGCTTAAAAAAATTATGCGTAAACTGTTATGCGTAATTATATTATGCGAAAATATAATTATGCCAAACAAAATTATGCTAATTTATATTAGGTCTTAAAATGTTATGCAAATGGATAGGGAACCAATTAATTTACCTGCCATTGTTATATATTTGTTTTTCTTTTCACCTTTTGTGGTGTAGTGTTTTTATTCTAGGTGCAGTCTTCACATATAATTTTATAATTCATGTATACAAAACATTTTAAAAGAGTAACGGTGGAGTTTCATGTCCATTCTTCTCCATACAAAACTATTCTATTTCTTGTTCATTTTGACGTTCAAAAGTTTCTTGTGTTTATTTGAAATAAACGATTTGACTTTGACTGTTACATAGGACTTAAAACATAGCTGGGGAAAGGTGGGTATACTTTATTTACACCTGTGCCTAAACCTTTGGGGATACAGATGTAATGTTATGTTTGTAAACCCGCCTAGTGGGTTGAGTACGTGTAGGCGTGAGTTTCGAAAAATACTTTGTTAGTTCACGTAATGTTCCACATGTTTGTATCTTCAGCTGTTTGTAGGAAATTGTTTGTTTGTAGCTTTTGAGTACAGGCAGGAAAAGGAAATTAGGTTAATTTGTATTTAAAGCCATTTCATTAAATGCCAAAGCATCATGCTAAGCTCATGAGTAAGTTAGGGCTCAAGCTCCGGGAGAAAACGGGTGATTCCCGCTCCGGCTCGTTCTTGGTGCAGAGGTTAGCCATCGCCATTCAACGTGGCATGGCAGTAAGCGTTTTGAGCACCTTTGCGCCGGGAACAGTTAGGGGCGGGATAGATGACTAGTTTTATCTATTTTTGGTTGACGTGTTGTTGTGATCATGAACTTATAATTTTGTTTTTAAATGAAGTATGTAAATTTATATTTAATATAGGTATTCTTAAGTTATATGCCAAAGTTGTAATTCTGAATATGGGTACAGGACAATTTGATACTCAATTTGCGTAACAATTTATTTTCTGATTTTAATAACAGATTGGGGTGAACATATTTGTAAGATTTTGGAAATAGTACCTAAGGGTAGGACTGTTAACTTATCTTTAAGAAAAGGCATCAGTTTTGATTATGAAGATAACAATTCGTTTGAAATAAATATTCGAGATAATATCTTTGTTTTAAGCGGGCTTGTCCGAAAGGGTTACTGCTACTCCGGAACATAAAGGGCTAAGGAAGTAACATGGGTGGGTGTTAGTCAGTAAAAGTCTGACACTACCTTACGCTCCAACCAGAGCGGATCATTTGATGAAAAAATAATATATCTTTGTTTACTTACCTAAAGCACTGTTGTCCATTCTGATGCTTTACGTAAATTCGAATTAAGTGCCCCGCAGTTTCACCTGACCTCAAAAATAGGGATATATTAAGCCCGTCAGTCAAATAATAAAGAATATTAGACACGTATTATTGCTATAAAACGTATAAAAGTTGGTAACAGGGGGCGCACTACATCACCAAGTTTAAAACTACTAACTATGACGTCATGCCACATTTTAACTCAATATGTCGACATAATTTTTGATTACGTAATTATATTTTGATTGGTGACGTGAAAAAGAAAAAGAACGTTTTCAATATTTTGTAATAGTCCAGCAGACGAACTTGTTTTTTGTTATCATCCCTATTGGGCTATCAACTGCAAAAAAAGAGACACGAGTTCGAAGGATTAGTGAGTTCAATAAAAAAACTGATCAACTCCATTCTAAAAACGATCACTTTTTATTTTCAAGAACTTTTCACAGGGAATGTTGACGAATTCAACGCACAGCCCATCCAGAATTAGCAGGGAAGTAAGATAAGTGGGCGTAACGTTTGAATAATAAATGAATTTATCGCCACTAAGCTCAAGTGGAATTTACATGTACCACGTTTCGCCAGTTGTCGGCCATTTGGAAACGCCATTAATTTATGACGACGATTACGAATGCAATGTCGATTAGCTTAGCGTATGTTATTTATTTAAGTGAGGGATTTTGATTGAGGCTGCAAATGTATGAGATATTATTTATTCATTTATGTTTTACCGTTCATTTGTGTTTTTCATTTATGGCACCGAATCTCGAAATAATTGTAAAGATAAAATTCTCGAGATAAAATTCATTCAATCATTTTTCACATTAAAATAAAATACATCAAAACTTAATGTAATAAAATCTATAAATGATTTTGATACTTTTGATTAAGTGGTGACTGGTAAAGAAACAAGATTTGAAAAAATCATTGGTAAATAGGTATGATACTATCGCAAATACATATTTTTATACTCAACATATTTTATGGCCCATCGAACTCCCAAAATCTCAAAGACGTGTAAAGAATATTTATTCAAATATTTATATTTGAATTGATATCCTAAACTCACTAACATCCCGTTTCATATCAAAGTAAATATCTTCAATATTTTCGTCTGCATTTGACGGATGAGTAAAGTATCGGAGCGTAGGTACTTAGTTTCGGAAATCCATAACCTGCAAACTCCAGCTTTAAGATATAAGTTGTTTGCTCCAGGATGTTATAAGTCTCTTACTTCGGATAAGCTGTTGTTAAGCGTCTATCTTGCGAAAGTATAGCCTCTTTAAGAAACTGGCTGGATCATTCTTAAAAATTCAAACAACGATGAAAAACCAAAGCAAACCTTCCTGATTCTAGCGGCTTTGATCAACTTATAACATTTTTTTTCTAAAGGAACCCTTATGTTCGGTAGAACTTAGTATCAAAGAAAAATATACACAAAAAAACGAACAAAAGCGTTCATAAAAGTCTTTTTTTTTAATTATCTATGGTAAACAAGGATTTATACAATTATTGCCTTCCCTTTCGCCCCTAAAAATATAACTTGGGGTTACCATGACAACAACGTTTACTAACATGACAATCGAGTATTACTGTCAAAAAAGGACAGTCATGGTTTATTATAATTTTATCGCTTCATATCAAGCATAACAAACTATATTTTTTGCGTAATCTTATTTATCAGTGATGCGGTCCTCGCGTGTGGTGCCGTCACACAGTAAGAAGTCTGTAGCTACTATATACCGACTAACCAGTCCACCACACGATGGGAAGCATTTGAATTTCTGTACTGATTTCGATAAATCTATAGTGATTAACACCTTCAAGAGACGGGGGTGGACCCAAGTGATGCCAGAAGAAGACTGGAACGTTTACTGGGCAAACACTGTGAATTGTCGAAGTATATTCAGTTTAGAGAATGGCTTACGCCTCGGCGACAATCAATTGATCAACCATTTCCCAAACCACTACGAACTAGTGCGTAAAGATTTACTCGTAAAAAACATAAAGAGGTACAGAAAAGAATTGGAAAAAGACTGTAATTCCCTTGCGGATAAAACTGAAGTGAAACTCCCGAGCGGGCAAGTCATCACTCGCTATTTATATTTAGATTTCATTCCGGTAACGTTCGTGCTGCCTTCCGACTACAGCATGTTTGTCGAAGAGTACCGAAAATTTCCTCAAACAACCTGGATTTTGAAGCCTTGCGGCAAATCCCAAGGCGCCGGTATTTTCCTCATAAACAAACTGTCGAAACTGAAAAAATGGTCTCGGGAATCTAAGAAATACTTACAGCATCAGCTGACGAGTAAAGATACTTATGTCATATCTCGCTATATAGATAATCCGCTTCTTATCGGAGGGAAGAAATTCGATTTAAGGATTTACGTCCTCGTTACGTCGTTTCGCCCTTTAAAAGCTTACATGTTTCGGAATGGGTTTTGTAGATTTTGCACAATGAAATACGACACAAGCGTTGCTGAGCTCGATAACATGTATATACACCTAACGAACGTCAGCGTGCAAAAACATGGCGTCGACTACAATAGTGCGCACGGGGGGAAGCTGGGCATACATAATTTAAAGCTCTATTTGGAAGGAACCCGAGGTCGGAAGGTGACCAAACATCTGTTTGAGAGCATACAGTGGTTGATAGTCCACTCGTTAAAGGCCGTAGCGCACGTTATGTCAAATGACCGTCATTGCTTCGAGTGTTACGGTTACGACATAATCATAGACGATAACTTAAAGCCGTGGCTTATAGAGGTGAACGCCTCCCCATCGATGACGGCCACGACAGTTAACGACAGGATTCTCAAGTACAAGCTCCTGGATAATCTTTTATCGGTAGTTCTGCCTCCGGACGGGATCCCGGACTCACGCTGGAACAAAACGCCCACCGCTGAGGCTTTAGGGGATTTTCAAATACTCATCGACGAAGATTCTATGTACAAGGGGTATATGGATCCACGTTCTGAGAGAGCTCGCAAAAGCTAATATATATTTCAAATAATATGACCCTGTATTTTTACTGATAAATGCGTATTGGATTGCTTACTGAATAAAACGGTTAAAATTGGTTATTTTGCTTTTTTTATTAAATGACTACAGATTTAAGAAATTATAAAATTGTTACTAAATTACGGTCTAACACGATGGTACTTATTGTAGCGTGAATTTGCGTCTTCTTTTTCTATGAGTTCCTCATCAATTAGCAGTTCGAAATCACCGAGCGCTTCTGCGGTGGGGATCTTGTTCCACCTCGCGTCCGGAATGCCATCAGGCGGTACAACCACAGACACAATGTTATCTATTAATTTGTATTTTAATATTCTATCACTATGAGTTGTTGACTGTAGGGACGGTGAAGCATTCACCTCTACAAGCCATGGCTTGAGAGTATTGTCTATTATAATATCGTATCCGTAACATTCAAAGGAGTGGCGATCGTTAGCCATCACGGGGGCTACAGCTTTCAAAGAGTGCACAATAAGCCACTGCATTTTAGCAAACAATCTATCGGTTACAGAGCGCCCTCTCGTACCTTCCAAATACAGACGGAAATTCTGGATACTCATTTTTCCGCCGTGCAAACTATTGTAATCACCACCGTGCTTTTGTACGCTAACATTAGTCAGATGCACGTACATGTTATCGAGCTCAGTGACACTTGTGTCATATTTCACTGTACAAAATCTACAGAAGCCATGTTGGAATAAATACGCTTTTAGAGGGCGGAATGACGTCACCAATACGTACAGTCGTAGGTCGAATTTCTTCCCGCCAATTAGGAGCGGGTTGTCGATGTAACGCGATATTACGTAACATTCTTTACTGGTCAATTGGGGATGAAATGGAGTTTTCGCTTCACGAGACCACTTCTTAAGTTTTGATAGTTTATTTATAAGGAATATTCCTGCCCCCTGTGACTTTCCGCACGGTTTCATAATCCATGTGCTCTGAGGAGACTTTCTGTATTCTTCAACAAACATGTTGTAGTCAGCAGGCAGTACGTACGTCACGGGTATAAAGTCTAAATGTAAATAGCGGGTAATCACTTGTCCGTTAGGTAATGCAACGTCTGTTTTTTCAGCCAAGGGATTGCCTTCTCGCTCAAGCTCCTTTCTATATCTCTTGATGTTTTTTACTAATAAATCTTTACGCGACAGTTCGTAATGGTTTGGGAAGTGATTTATCATTTGGTTGTCGTTCATTCGGTAGCCGCTCTCGATGCTGAAAACTGATCGACAATTTTGTGTGAAGGACCAGTAGAAGTTCCATTCATCGTCGGGCCCCACTTGGGTCCAGCCGCGGCGCTCGAAGTTGCTCATTATCACGGATTTCTCCAAGTCGGTACAATACGTCACTCTACCTTTCTCCATAACAGGCGGTGCTACTTTACCGTAAACTGCGGGGGATATCTTTTTCGGTTCTTGTGTCATTACGCACTAAAAATTCTATATTGTAAACAGTTACAAAAATAAAAATATAATCACAACAAAAATAAAATAAAACGTCCTGCAACGGTTTTGATTTGTCACTGTCAATTTTGCTTTTAATTTTTTTTTATGTAGCTTTTAATGCCACGGTGAAAATTTCAAAGAGTTTATATAATGTGTTCTTGTTGTGGTGGAGTAATTAATTTTTAACGTTTGGCGCTAATAATCTGAAGCGATGCGGGAGCCATGCTTTTAACAGCAAATTAAAAATATCTACGTTGATTGATGGGCAGGCGATCAAATATTTTTGTAGTAGGGCTGGGTTTGCTCGGCACTCTCCCCTAGCGACAAGGTAAAAAGAATAAAAGCCATTGTGTCTTCAGTTTACCATCCAATTTTAGTGGAGGCGACTTCAATTCCCCGAGGAAATCTCGCTCAATATTTTCTCTTCTTTGTTTGTTTGTATCATTTTCTAAACTACGCCGCGATAATCTGCCTTTTCATATCGTAGATGTGAACTTTTTGTTACGTTACAAGGATAGCGGAAAATCATAGAATTATTTATGTTTGGGGGAACTAAAACTGAAGCTTGGGTAACATATTTGGTACACATGATTTATTATTTAGATCCTATCTGAACCCAAAGTTGACGGTACGAAAATACCTGTTTTTCTCCTTTTGCAGAATAAGCTTGGAAAAACAAAAGGAAACAGCGATATGGTCTATATGCTATTGTTTACGTCCTATTTGTTTATCTTGTTCTGAAATATTTTGCCGTGATAGGCCCCTGGTTGGGATATTGGGCGCCTATTCGATAGCGCTACGCAATATACAAAGTTTGGTCTGAGCAACAATGTTTTTAGCCGGTACGTAACCGGTGAGGGCAAAAATAAATATTGACAGACTTTTTATAAAATATTTGCGATTGCTCGTACTGTTCCGACTACAAACGTGTGTAAAATTGAAATTTAGATTTATTAGATAGTTAACTATTAAGTGTGTGAAAATAATGACGAATTTTATGAAAGAAGTTTTTTACATTTCTATGCGTGTAGATCACCAACTGAGCCGTTTTGTTTGTTTGTATTTTAAAACTGAGCAATTTTTTTAATGACTTGTTTTTTTGCATGGTTTACCCTTTCATATACCTACGCTTTTCATATCGTGTATATAAATCAAAAGGTTTTAACTATAATGCGGAAACAAAATATTATTAAAAAGGTAGGCTACCTTTGGGTCGGCAAAGGTACTGTATTCAAGTACCTATCATCAATCATGGCGGCTGACACTCAATCTCTGCTCACGCCGCGAGGGAGTGAACTTGATGATGCTTTTTTATTACTCCGTTATGTTTTTCACCAAAATATGAAAAAGAAAACAAAAGAAATGTGCCAAGATCGTAGCTATGGGTGTGCTATTTTACCTGCGTGTTTGTATACGAAATTGCGGACGCCTTTCCTAAATCATAGGTATACGGAAAGAGTGATATGGGTAAATAAGTCAATATTACCTTACTGCTTTGTGGAAATACCGTACAACTTTCAGTTTCAATAGAAAAATTGTGTAATATCGTTGCAAAGAACTGACGTAGGTATAACTGTGGTACTGTATAAGAATGAACTTCGTTTATCTATCCTGGGGAGACTTTTCGATAATTTTTATTCTAACTTTTGCAAACCAACGATCGTGAACTAGTATCAAACTAGCAGGCGACGAACGCACCTGGACCTGATACTAAATAGCCAAGAAACTGCGACCAACCTGGAAAAAATGCTCGAGGGCCGCTACCTCCACTCGCATCGCTCGCTTAGCTCGCGCGCGGGTATTCACAGTTCTAATCTGCCACATTTGGTGAGGGTGCCCTTTTTTTATGCTGGAAATTATCCAATGACTTCGCCCGCTTTGGGGCGGAAGGGAGTGTCAGACTCTTACTGACTAAAACCTATCCATGTTCCTTGGGGGTGCCCTGGATTACTTACTGCGACTAATTCGCCTACCGCCAAGACCTACCAATCAGGGAAGACTCACAACTTTACAAGTGATAAAATCAGTGGGCTTAGACAATGTCACATTTTCATCAACAATAACGAAATTAGATAAATCCGAAGTGTATGGAACTGGCATAAGCTTTTGAAATGTCACGTGATCAATCATTGTTGATCGCGAAGTGCTAGACAATGTCAAATTGTGTAACAAAACTTGATCAGTATTTCCATACAAATGGGTTGATAACTGCCGTTCTTGACAATCCGAATCGCTGAGATAACGAATTGTTCGATCAACAATTTTCGAAGTCGAATCGACACGGAGCGATTGAAACCGCTGTCTGTCTGACGGTCTTTTCACCATTTGACAGATTGACACCGAAAATGAATTATATATAATTCACTTTTTTTCGAGAGTGTATATTGTAATGGTAATAAATTATAAATTACCGTGACTCGTGAATTATCTTACAGTGACACCTTACCTTTACCATAATAGAAAATGACATAAGAAGCTAATTTTAGCACTTCAGTCTAGGTCTTCTTTTCGTGTGGTTAGTGACTAACCTGGTGTCAGAGTTTTAATGCTGCCCATGGGCCTCTGACTTACCATCACATGCTGTTGAGAAATATCTCTCAGGCATGCCGGTTTCCTCACGATGTTTCCCTTCACCGATTTTAAGCAAGTGATAATTATACAATACGCACATGAATCCGAAAATTCAGAGGTGCGTGCCTAGTCTAGGTGCTGTTAATAGAAAGAAATAGAACAGAATTGTCAAAATAGTCGTGAACGGTGTTTGCCTAAACCTCATGGGTGTTACCGGTCCTTTTTGTTTAAAACAGGATCAATCAAAACGTTAAAAAACAAATAAAAGCAAGTTATCGTTATATGAAACCACACCAAAAACAAAAAAAAACAGTTTCGTTTGTTCCATTTTCAAATTATCTCGCGCTTTCGTGGCGTGGCTATTATTTTTCCCACTTGTCACACTGTCCCCAACTCCCCATGTGACACGATCGCAATCAAAAGATCACCATCCGAGGGCCTGACATTTCTGTAACGAAGGAGAACCTCCTTGTAAATCTTCCTTATGGAAATGTTCAGCCAATTTTGTTCATTCGTATTCACATTCAGTTTTTATAAAACTACAGGGATACATAAAAAAGTGTGAATTTGTTTCGCGCATTGCGAGTGGAGTTTTCAATTTATTTGGTACCCGTCTGTTTAATGATGATGTTCATTTTCGGGTAAGTTAATTGAAATTGCCTATGTAAGTTAATTCATGTGTTTTTTTATTACCAATTTAACCCAATTTTGTTGATTAACGTGTCATATTGTACTAATCGAAATTAATTTGTACTGCTTAAAAATATTAATGGAAATTATGCTTATTTAATTAATTAATGTTTTATTCATTTCTGTTTTAATGGTTGGTACCTGCTTCATTTTCATGGACACCTCTTTAATCATCTTCAAAGCCCGGCTTCGAAAACAAACTGGACTTGCAAACTGTCTTTAAATGTCAATTTAAGTTTGAAGTGCTTCCGAAAATGTTTTAAACTTTGTTAAAAAAAAACAACTCAATAGTCCAACGACGACCCTGCTTTTTAATGGTTTTTTTTTGTCGGCAAGGTATTCTGGTCGAACTTTCGCATAATCTTGTCCAACACAGATTTTAAGTCTATTTTTTTTATATTATGTAATTCAGTAGACGCAAGGCTGCCTTATTAAATACACATGTTAAATTGTAAGTATATTAATTTCTCTATTCCCAAGTTGTACAATTGTAATAAAAACCTCGTCGCTACTATAAAATCGATGTTGATGAACTGGCAACCCAATTTATACAGTAGTGTGGCGGCATCTACATGCGAAGATGCAAACTACGCATCACTCAGACGTCACACCAAATTCTGCATCGCACAAGTACAGGGGGTGCCTTTAGCGTGTAGTCGCTTTGTTTGTAAGTTTTTAAGCCCTGGCTGGAGGCCTTAATGTTATTGAGATATCTACAGGCAAGCCCGTTTAAGAATTACATACTCTTAGGTTGAAATGCCAACCGCACTTCACAAAAAAAAAACAATCGTTAGACGATGATTGCACTTCACACACTGTTTTGTGCACACCTCCTGGAAATAAAATACTTCGTTGGTCTTGCAAATAATATAAAATAACAAACTCCAACATAATTACAACGCAAAGAAAATCTGAACCTCATGAAATACGTTAACGAACCAAAACTTACATAAAAGAAGTTCCATTCGGTTTTCCTCCCAGGTAAGCTTTCACGTCTCATTTATTACGAAGTCTACAAAAAGTCCCGGTATAATCTCAAATCCTTGACCTCGGCGAAATAATAAATACATTTCCATCTTTTTTCTAAAGGTGGAGTGGGATGAAAGTCTTTACAAATTGGGGCAATGTCTAATGGAACGTGGGAACTGTAGAGGGTCCTCGTGATTGCGAGGCAGCAAATGGAGTGTTGTTTCATTCGCTTGTCTGCACTTTCACGCATGTAAATAAAAGGTACGAGACGTGTTTTTTTTATGTTTTAACATACATTTTTTTATCACGTCACGCTTTTCCCCTTTGTAAATGTAACGTTCTGACATCCTATTTGCCTCTTCCAGATACATGCACCGTTTCATACAAGCGTTCTTTTGTTTTTGACTATTCATTAATTCATGCACCAGTGTTTTTATTGCTTGTGTATCAACTGATTTTATCTGGGATCTGACATTTTTAATCAGTATCGAAAAAGTTTATCCACGAAAAGTATAGTCGCGTCCGCTAGAAGAATTGTTGTATCCGATATTGGAACTCTGCCCAATCAATGGCGATAAGCTCGTCCCGCTATCACACAATATACCCAATACAGACAAGCTTTCCGTGACGGGTGTATTCTTCCCTTCGATAGAAATGTCTTGTCTTTTTGTATCGATAAAGCCATATAAGTATAATAACTAAATTACAGTCCTTACTGGTATATTAAATCAAAGGAAACCCCGTGATTAAATGGAGGAGGACAGAAACGTGACACTTATGTCAAGTAAAAGCCCGATGTACGGGGAATCCTCAATACATTAGGGCAATTTAAAGCAACCCGTTTCAAAAGGAACTATTTTTGCTTCACTTTGTGTCCAGGAATATTCCAACTGAATATTCCGTTCCCCTTTCGTGTTAATTGCAGTGTGAATTATAGATTTGTATGCGACACAAAAGAGTTCAATGTCTTTAGTTCTACGATTTCCGAGTTTATTATTGAGTCAGTTATTATTTTATAGATTTTGGTAATTTATTATAAAACTATGCAGTAACAGCGTCCATTTATCATCTAGTCAGAAATAAAGTTGTATTATTCATTGTAAAATACATAAAACTGAGTAAGTAAATTGGACAGCTCTAGGCATTACGATATCTGCAAATAAAACCAATATACTTAACCTATTTCCCACCGTGCACTCACAAAACCATCGAAAAGTCAACGCAACACAAATTAAGATACCAAATAATTGAGTCATGTAAATATTATATTACATACCCAAAGCTATCACTATTGGACAAACATCGCCAAACTTTGAGCGATCCCAATTACCTGCGCGACTCGATACAGAATCGATTAAAATATCGTTCAATTACCAATCGAATTCCCTGCGGAAATAGAAACTACTCTATAATTGACACCCCTTGGATACTATGTTTCGGTTTATTTTTACGTCGCCTAATTGGATTACGGGTATTGATTTTGAGCCTATCCGAAATCGAATATTCGGCTATTCTGAAATCTGGATGTTAATTTGATACCTTTATTGTTGTTATTTGAGCGGCTTTATCTCCGAATAATACGAATTGTTAGAGTTAGAAATCCATCTAACTGCTTGCTTTATCCAATATTACAGTGCTTTAAATAATACTTTTCATTAGGTATGCCTATTCAAAATATGTTGACTATACAGGTTCAAATTAAATTGGCTATTGGTGGGTATCGTTAGCTAAACACGACAAAAAAAGAAATCGGAGGGTCTACGACCACTGGCAGTGTTGTGGCAGTATGAGATGAGAAAATCTTGTTTCTTATGTTTTATCATGTTTAGATATGAAAATCACATATCGTTTCTGTGAAGTACCTAAAAAACAATTTAAACCGAAATTTCATGTGACTACACTAACTACGTTTATTGACCCCAAAAAACCTCATCAAATTAATTCCTTTTTTGTTTTATCATGTTGAGATATCCATACCCAACACGTCAGCGGAGTTTCACTAGCTAATTTAATTTGACCCTATATGTAGTAGTGAGTAGGTACTAAGTAGCGTCTTAAAGTTAAAAGGTTTTATGAGGCTCTAAAAGGAAAAGAAACCTGTCATTACTTATACATTTCTGCATCCAGTTTACATGCGGAAAGGTAAGTACATATGCTTCATTTTAGCACCTCTCGCCTCACTGCCGTAAAACAAAGACAACCGGGGTGCATGCATATAGGTACATTATTTAGTATATGGGCGTTACGAAATGGCTTTTTTACAACTTGCCGTGGTCTGAAACGGTAAGTGGCTCGTACGCTGGAATTGGACAGATTATATCGTTAACTATCAAAAGATAAATTAGTTTTTCTTGACTATCTGGACTCGGAGCTATCAAGCGAGATAGCTTGCGTTGGATTTTTATTGCAAACTAATCAGATTTTATAGAAAAACGTTTTCATCATCAATTTTTTTTGAGATTTTGCGTTTTTGTGTTATCTTTTGCTGCTGAATTATGGATTTTCGTAAAACTTTTATTATGATGAGCTTCTTTTTGAGGATAGAAAATAAGTTTTGTCATTTTTTTAATAATATCTATTCTGAATAGCAAAACATAAACGAATTCCAATTTGATTGATGTGGCGCACGGAAGAAAATAAAGTAAAACCGAACCACTCTCGTGTGTCCTGTGAAGCCTAACATATGATGGCCAAGAACGGCGACAGAGCCATCTATCACGTGAGGCACAAACTATTCAAGCGTAACGTGAAACCATCAAGTGTCGAGCTTCACTTCAGAATGATTGACGATCAATTGAATATCTCCGCCAGACGCGCAATACGAACAGAGATACTCAACGTTTTGTATTCCCTTTTCAAGGCAGAATTTTCAGCGATGTTTAGGGTCTCGCCAATTTGTTACCTTTTATCTTCATCGTCGCCTCAAGACTAGACTCCATGCGTAACTGTAATAAGTACGCGGCCACAAAACATTTTCATTAAGAAAATTCATCAACGCAAACGTAAACGCGACCTCTCACACTCGCACTCAACATTTATGAAAACGCACGGAAGTGTAGTAAAAATAAAAGTTTATGTCGCGCCCGACGAGTTTTATGTCTTTAAATGGGAAATTTCATAATACAGTGTATAGTGAGTGAATAAGGGCAGGATCGTGACGGGTAACCCTGTTTGTAAAGTTATTACCGAACGCCAACGAACAGACTCTGGAGTTGGCTCGGGTGAGCGATAAAAGCAATTTTTGCAGATAAACTTGTGCTGTGTTTTAAATTGTTTCGTGAATTTACTCAAGCTTTATTATTTTTATTGGTCTGTTTATGATGTAAAGTCTTGTATTAACAAACATATATAACATCACGCCTGTATTCCCCGAAGAGTTGGGCAGGGGTGCACCTGTAGTACATTCTTATTTGCCTGTTATGCTTAGGTCCCATACTAAATAATATATACAAATACTTGTAGTGTAATGGTCTTATTCGTAAAAAGTTACCGAACATCTAAAAGTTTGCAAAAGTTTGATTGACAAAAAGTGTCATAAATTAATGCATTTTAGCATTCAGACGTACGATGAAGTTATAAAAGCCAGAAACCTACTATAACTGACAGTGCTATAACAAAAAATAGCCGACTCTGTACAACAGCTGATTAATAAGTAATTTGACGTACATGTGCCGACAAAAGTCACTTTACCAACTAACGCCTGCGTTGGTTTCGCCATTTCTTTTCAGGGGTCGGGAAAATGTCGACTCAATCTAGCTTATTTTTTTAATGTGATTTGTAAAAGTGATTCCGAAATCCTATTTACAGAATAATCAATTTCATGTCATTTCAAGATTTCGTTGCAACATAAATAAGTACCCCAAACATAATGATGGAGATAAAGATCTCAAAGTTCAAGGTACCTCCATTTTTATTATTAAAAATGATATATTAAGGACATTCTTCTCTTCTTGTTCTTATACACTATTGTCTCAATCTCTTTTTCACTTCTCCTTTCGCAGGTCTGCTGGCAAATTTCTCAAGACGCTAGATTCAGATCGTATTATAATTTGGTGTCTAAAAGTATTTAACTGTATAATAAGTTGAAGTGGCACCACAAATCACTATTAGTGCGTTTATCGCTAAACGAATTTAAATCATATTTCTTTTTCTACCAATCGATCGAAGATAATGAATGAAGTTTCAAATACATTTAGCATAAAATGCATTACTGATTTCTAATGTGATAAAGCCTCTACCTCTTTCAAAATGTAGTACCAACCAAGTGAAAAAACACACACTTCATACCATACACCGAGCACAGTCCACAAATTGCGACCACTAATCGGACAGACTTGTATATCTACGACCAAATTGCATTTGGCGCCGCAGCACGTGCGACATGAATTACGAACATACTGACTTCAAACCGGTTTTTGACCGTAGAGACTGGTGAATTGCAGATACTACTATGTATTGGCAGTTGAGCGTTTTTGGAGTTATAATTGTGTAATTGCATTATTGTATAATAAGCATATGCCGTAGAAAAATACAAATATAGGTTCATTTGTTTTTTTTTTATATTACTAATATAATAAATATATTTATTTTCCATTCATAATTAGAATCTATTTACTATTCACATACCTTAAATACAATATTCAACCTAAAACCAAAATAAACATGTATCATAAATGTATATATAAAGGAAAAAAAAGGGAAGAGCTCATTGGGCATCAAAACAATTCGTCCTCTTTTGGTTATAACTACTTGTGAAATCTAAACAAAAAATATACTATGTAAATATATTTCATTTTGAATTCCTTCTGTTCCTGAAGGGCTTGAAAGTTTGGTCTTGCAGCTGTTAACACAGGGTGTATTGTAGGTAAGGGACATTGACGCATAAAACTGCTGCCTTGAATACAATGTCACCTACACCCTATATGTTGTTTGCGTTATTTTCTTCACGCAATCTTGACGATAGACATTCAACAAAGTTTAGTCAGTAACAGCTTTTAAGGTTTATGTAGATTTTGCCCTGCAGTAGTTAGTAAGAAAAGATGGTTTCCCTTACTCCTCACGTTGTAAAACATTGGGTGGTAACAGGGGCGATTGCCCAAGGCGCACCGAACGTAGAGTTTGGTACCCTTCGAGATTATTAAAATGCACCTCATTAACAGGTTGTTACTATTTATTACACAAAATTCAAAACAAAAGGGAGAAATATTTAAATTGCATTTATTATGCGTGAACCCTCGCCAAGTCAATGATTACTTTAGCTAACTTCGTTACTTAAATAATTCAAGGAGTTGACGTTTTATCGGAAGTTTTATTGAGTTACCTCAACTAAACCGGTTGTCGTCATTTATCAGCCGGCTCAATTCTAAAAGGTCGTTTAATTTTGAAATTTTCAAGTTATTCTCAAGTTAAAGGAAAACATAACGAAGTACATAAACCACCCTATCGTCCCGCGAGTCGTAAATGATGACAATAGGAAAGGGCTATTGTTGAATTATTAACTAAGGAGACAATGGCACTGCTCCTGTAACAATATAATAATTATAATATCCAACCCCCTTATTTATGTCGAAGGAGATTTGGGTAGCTCTTGTAATTCTGCTTACCCCTTTACGGATCATTAGCGTGATGTTATGTTAGCCCAAAATACCAATAAAGGCAGAGTGAAAGGTGCCCACAGTAATACAAATATTTCACCGAAACGATTCGACTCCACGCGGCGTAGTGTAGTGTAGCCGCGTACTTATGGCTACACTACATCTGCTACGAATGCCTACGGCGTAGCGGTTGCTACGCGGCAAATGTAGTAACATGTCGTAATTGCCATGCGTTCCGTAGTGTATAACATTCATTATAAACGTTTCGTTTAACTTGATTCATTCATTTTTTTATGTTAACGTTGTGCGGTGCTCGTAATATCGTCGCTCGTAACTCGTAAACGTATTTCGTAGTATTTTAAATGGCCGTAATTAAATTGGGTAGGAAATTTATTGCACTAGCCATTAGCCTCGGTTTCACTCATGTGACCGTCTGGCTTGAACTGAAATATTTTTGCTTGTAGATTGTATGTAAATGTAAGCCTATTCGATTTTAAGGCTTTTTGAACATTTCCATTAAAAATTGAGAAGTTTTCTTTTGTTATTTTTATTTACTTTCTAAGTAAGTAAGTTAATTAAGTAAGTTATTTTATTTTTTAAGAATTCAAGCAGCCTTTGTGTCTCTTGTAACCGCTGGGGTGCAGTGGGTCAGGTCTGTGTAACCAATTCTTTCTTTGTATTTCCATGCAATATTAAGAGCAGCGGTAGCGTGTCATGAATTTATTATCGTAACACTTGTAAAGAAAATATGTGAAGTCTAACAAAAGTGTTTTAAATATTTCACTTCTTTCCATATTCCAGTACAATTTTTCTAGCTTTTATTTGGTTTCACAAATCAAATCAAAATCGTTTATCTGCTTAAAATGTGGTGGGTACAAAAGATGTTATTATAAATTCAGTGCAAAGATACATTCCGCCCTCAGTGATGGTATGCAAATATTTAATGGATGTCAGTGAAACAGGTGACTCATACAAATGTAACATACAATTATATTATTAGACAAATAAATAAAAACTGTAGTTGAATAGTGTCTATTTACTTATGGAAGTTTAATTAATTAGTTGGAACAAAAAATAGGCCTTCGTGTCAAAAAAAAGAAATGATATTATTATTTTTAAAATGTCTGTGACGTATTTCGAGACCCTAGGTGAGAACGTTTGGAAGACGGACTAGGGGACAGAGAACTGACAGAAGACCGATAGACGCCTTTAACCCATTGAAGATGTTAGAAGCCGTTTGCTTATAAAAGCTCAACGATTCAAACGGTTACATTTATTGTCGTTTCGACAGAATTTTTCTTATGAATGGGGTTCATACGACATTTGAGGGGATAATGAAATGAGGCGTTATTGTCATATAGTTCTATAATCATTTTATCAGGGTACACTTTTAAACCGACTTATCCGTCTTCCGCGACGGAGGCGGCGGCGCAGAGACAGATAGTCTGCGACACGTAGCGGTACTATTTGTTTTTACAGAAACAAACCCTATGACGGAATACTAGCGTGTGTTTGACCTCCGTCGCGAGAGCCTACCTACAACGGTATGGTACAACGGACGGCTTTGAAGAGAAACTAACTTATTCTCCTTCTTCTTCTTCTTATCGTGTGGTTAGTGCCTAACCTGGTGACAGAGTTTTTATGCTGCCCATGGACCTCTGTCTTAGCTTCACATGCTGTTGAGAAATATCTCTCAGACATGCTGGTTTCCACACTACACTAACTTATTAAAAATATAATATTAAATAATTGACCAATATAATATCCCACGTACCCTGATAATCAGTAAACAGGCGCAGCCACAATTTATGGTTGCAGCACACTCATAAATTTAACCGCTTTCTGCTCCAAAGAGCTCATTAAACCCTCTCCCGACTCGTGATACTAAGTAGTTCCTAGGGCATATTAAACGTGAACTTTGATAACAGTTTGAAAGTTCGGAAATGCTATAAGTTAGCTTCAACGACTGGCGAAGATTAAGCTCAAGAATGTTCTGGAAAACTATTAATAGATTTTAGTTATTACTGCTTCATGTTATGCTGAGATGGAAATTGTTTTCTTCAGTTTTACAGCGTTCAACCGTAGTCATAAAAAAATCCCAAAAAGCCTTTTCCCAACTACGTTTGGGTTGGCTTCCAGTATAACCGGATGCAGTGGAATACCAATACTTTACATGGAGCGGCTACCTATCTGACCTCCACCACCCAGTAACTGGGTAATACGATACCCCTTGGTAAGGCTAGCTGTCAGATTTTCGGGCTTCTGGCGAACCGTAACGACTGTCAAACATGCAGAAATGACAGCTGGGACCAACGCCTTAATGTGCTTTCCGAGGCACAGAGGGATCTCGGTATGTAAAGCTGGGCGCCCATCCACGGCCAACCCCGGCAAGCGTAGCGTAACCTGATGGATCGACCTGTGCGGTTGTCATATTCTCATCTCAGAAAAGAAGAACTCAAACACAGCCCGACATGACCGCAGATCCCCACGATCAAAAATCACGCTTGCTACCACTGGGACCAAACGAGGCAAAACTCATCAGTACATTGGATACTCGATAAATTGAATCAGAAAAAAAAGGAAAGTTACCGTATAAATCTCCCTTCCCAGTCATTGAAAAAGCCCCCAGTCACAACAACCTATGAATAGCGGATTTGATTCTCGTGATCACGTACCAGCAATAGAAAGGCACATCCCTAGTCATAGCTCCCTACTTGCAGTACATTCGTAATTTGTAGGCTAGGGACGATGCCTTCAATTGAGTGCAATTTCCGCCAATTCCCCTTTACCGTTCACCGTTGGAATGACGGAACATGTAGTTTAGGTTTGTCATAGAAATATTGATGACAAGGTGTGTGTGAGGCAGTTTATTTCCTTACTGGTTCTCGATAAAAACTTGTATTTTTTGACCTTTTTGGTATGAATAACATAACATCACACCTTGTTTACCTGACAGATTGGGCAGAGATGTATCTACCTATAGTACAACCACATTTCGCCAGTTATGTAGGTATAAGTTTCATGTAAATGGGAGCGAGCTATTGCTACCAACCGCGCACAAATCCAGACTCCGGGCTGCTACTTGTAGATAAAAAAACCGGCCAAGTGCGAGTCGGACTCGCACACCGAGGGTTCCGTACAAACCTGTAGGTATATAAGTAAAAGTTCACCCATCACGAGAATCGAGTCATAGTTATGGTATTTTTATATTTTGAAAAAAAAAACACTTTTTTTTATTATATATTATGATGTAACTAAAATTTACGGTTTTCGCAATTTTTTCTTTATCTGCACTGTAAGACGTTACTTTGTACCAAATTTCAAGATTCTAAGTTCACGGTAAGTACCCTGTAGGTTTTGATTCCCGTGCGAGTTTCGAAAATTTGCGGCATAAACAGCTGTATCTTTTGATTGCTTTGGCTTAGAAGTTTGATTTTTTCACAGCTCCAAGGGACAGTAGACCTGAGTATTAGATATAAATTTCAGTTTGATACGCGTGCCTGAGAAAAACGGTCTTGACAGACGGACGGATGGACAACAAAGTGAGCCTATAAGGGTTCCGTTTTTTCCTTTTGAGGTACGGAACCCTAAAAAAAACAAATAACACTTTGCCCGACCTCGGAATCGAACCCAAGACCTCATGCTCGGCAGCGCTCCGACCCTGGTGGTCGCAACCAACCAGGTGGTCGTGACATGAATAAGTGCTTAGTAAAATAAGAGGGCGCTAAACTTAAGTATTTTAACTTCTGCCCTATTTATTTATTAACCCGCTGCGCCCAGGGCTACACGTCGCTGCGCATTATTTTGGCATTATAAATTAATGGAACTTCAGGGAATTAATGTAGATGTTTTTTAATATGAACTAAAACTTGCCTGTTATATAATTAAATGGCCAGACGGTTTCTGAAAGACTAATCAATACAAGAATTTGGTAACTGATTTTCAAACCCCTTTCAAATTATTTTTATTGCTTGTTGTTATTTCAATCAACTAATCACACCAACTAGCCTGCTTTTGAAAGCTTGTAAGCCAATTTTGTGTTCATTACGGTTTTTCAGAAACCGGTTGTTGCTATTGTGAGTCAAGGCGCGCACTATACGACTTCTGATTGCGACAGCTCCGTGACTAGACGCACGACAGGCTGCAGCCAACTATTTTCATATATTTTGTTAACCTTTTGACCGCCACAGTCGTGTATAGACGACAAACCAAAATGTGCCCAGCACGCCACGGTCGCGACTGGGTGACAGAATTTTAAACGTAAATAAATAATAATAATAATAATCATAATACCCCACCGCCGTATCTCTACGTTGTCGTCGTGGTGGGGCTTGCGCGCTCCAAACTCTGGGTCTGTGCTGGTAAAGTTTACTTTGCCGGAACGGATCTAGGGTGTGGGGCCAGACCAAGTGAGATACAATCCAAGCCAAGGTCGCACACGCCAAGGGCTGCATGGCTGCGGGAGAGCGATAGTCGGTAGTGTGCCAACTCTGGATAAGAGGGGACCTCCAGTTTTACTTACCCTTACCACAGTGAACGCAGGGCTCTGCTGTGGTCGACTTTGTTAGTCCCTAGCTACTCGTGGGACCAAAATGATAACAAGATCGAAAACAAAAAAAAGTGTCCCGGCAAATATGCCGTTTGTAGATGATGAAACATCACCGGTTTCATCATCAGCCTCTCGGAGGTCCATATTCTCAACAATCGCATCATCACCACCTTCATATCTGTTACGTTCATCAAGATCATCATCAACATTATCACTAACGCCAGCAGATGTTGTGTCGGAGGCTCATTTAGCCAATAACCCTTCACCCACTGTTGTCACAAAAAATACGCGAAAAAAATGGAGTAAGGAAATGAACGAATTCATTTGGCGTAACTACCTTATCATCACAAACTTAGAATCTGACATTAATGCATATTTAACACCATTACATCAACAATTCATAGAAAAATTCCCTGACATGAATGTCTCTAAACAAAGAATTGGAGATCAAAGGAGAGCAATTGTGTCCAAAAAGTTACTACCTTCCACTACACTCGATTTAATTAGATTAGAGGTAACAAATAGTATACAAACAGACAATAATGACATTCAACTACTGCCCGAGGCACCACATGAACTTATTTCATCCCCAACGAACACACAACCACACTCACAATCAGAACCTAAACGCAGGATGAAATGGTCCAACGAACTCAATGAAACACTAATGAAATGTTATTTTAGAGTAACAAAGATGGAGACGGATATGACAGTTTGGCGAAAAAATTTAAAAGAAAAATTCTTAGAATGTTACCCTCATTTATCACATTTATCAGAACAGCGTATATCGGACCAAAAAAGAGTAATAGTTAATAATAGTATGATTTCAGAAACACGTCTCCAGACACTAAAAACACTAGTAGAAAAAGAACTATTTGAAACAGAGTCTTTTCACTGCCTAGCTGGTAGAATAATATCAAATACAGAAAATTTACACTCACAACCACCCACAAATACACTTAATATAGATATAGAACATATAGAGACGTCACAAATGCAACAAGTAAGAGTAGAAATAGAAGGAGATGACCTTCATGACATAGGTTTACAAAACTTTAATACAAGTCAAGAAAGAAATCTTGAAATTGATAAAATATTTACAGAAACCCTACAGTATTATAGAAACACCAGTCCTACAGAGAGGAATTACATACCCATGCAAAAGTCATCAAAAAGATTAGCGAATATAGTTAGTTATATTAACAAAGTTATTTTACCAGAACAAGTTACCATAGATACAGAATTCAATCATCTTCAGACCATAATATACTGCGCTGCCTGGACAGCTGCTAGGGTCAACGGTAGTAAAATTTCACTGTCACCTCCTGAAAATAGTAGTAGACCCCTACAAAATCGCAAGCCTAAGTGGCAAAAAAGGTTAGAAGATAAGATAGAAGGTATCAGAGCCAAAATCGGAAGATTAACACATTACATGCAAGGGCACAGGAGCAGAAAACTGATTAAACAAGTAAACATCATATTACGAGACTACAAAACGCATACATCACATGAAGAGCCTAACACACAACTTACACAGTATCTAGACACTCTTAAGCAGAAACTAACCGTTGTTAAAAGCCGACTAGATAGATATACTAATTGCACACTCCGTAAAACACAAAATAACCTATTTAGAAACAACGAAAAATTATTTTACCGAAAACTAAAAGCATCAACAACAAACCAAACTACACCTAGTAATAACACACACACAACGTGGCCGGCCACAGACGAGTTGCAGCAATTTTGGGCTGGACTTTGGGAAAACCCCGTCTCTCATAATACTGAAGCAGAATGGATCAAAGAGGAGGAAGATCTTCAGACACACGTTGAGCCGATGACTTTTGATCAGGTGGACGTACAAACTTTCCACGATGTCCTTAAAAAGATCCACAATTGGAAAGCACCAGGCTCTGATCACATACACAACTATTGGTACAAAAAATTTACATACATACACCCACATCTCTACAACTTTATTAACGATTTTATAAAAGACCCAACAATTATCCCGGCATACATTACAGAAGGAAAGACTTACATGCTCCCGAAAGACCCTAACGACACATTTAATCCAGCAAAATATAGACCAATTACCTGCCTGCAAACCATATACAAGATAATGACATCGTGTATTACTCACATCATATACAAACACCTTGAAAAACAACAGATATTAACAGAAGAACAGAAGGGGTGCAGGAAGTTCAGTCAAGGTTGTAAAGAACAGTTAACAATAGATGCAGTAATACTTAAACAAGCCCAACGTACCAAGAAGGATTTGTGCTCTATGTATATTGATTATAGAAAAGCATATGATTCAGTCCCTCACTCGTGGTTACTTAAAGTTTTGAATTTATACAAGATACATCCACAACTTATTAACTTTTTAGGAAATTTAATAGATAAATGGCATACGCGATTACACCTGAACACATCCGTAGGAATAATGGAGACAGAACATATTAAAATCCAGCGAGGTATATTCCAAGGAGACTCACTCAGCCCATTGTGGTTCTGTCTCGCATTAAATCCACTCTCAAATAAACTTCGTTCTTTAAAGCCCGGGTATCAACTCCAGTATAATGATACAACGACTAACATACAGACTGACCAGCAACGTTGTAAAATTAACCACCTGCTTTATATGGATGACATTAAATTGTACGCATCATCACCAGACGACTTACATGAATTAGCTAGTACTACTGAACAATTTTCAAATGATATAAATATGGAGTTTGGCATTGACAAATGTAAAATTAATTCAATTAAAGCGGGAAAAATTTATTCACATTCATACAACATGCAGACAGGAGACACCATAGAATCATTAGATGAAAACGGTACGTACAAATATTTAGGTTACATACAGGCTAGACAGATTCTTCATAAAGAAATTAAAGCTACACTGATTAAACAGTTTAAACATAGGTTAAAAACAATATGTAATACACAAATAAACGCTCGAAACACTATAAAAGCCATTAACACTTATGCTATCCCTGTTCTTACTTATTCGTTTGGTATCATAAATTGGAACAAGACCGAACTCATACATTTGCAGCGGATTATCAACACCACTCTGACCAAATACAGAAGGCACCATCCTAGGTCATGTGTACAGAGGCTCACGCTGCCAAGGAACGAAGGTGGCAGGGGAATTATAGATATCTCTAACCTACATAATAAGCAAATAACTATCTTAAGAACGTACTTTAATACTAAAAGTCTGACTTCAACCCTACATAAAGCAATAGCGTTTAATGATAAAAAACTTACCCCTTTAAATATGTTTGAAAAGACCACCCAGAGTAATGAACAACAGACTGACCGACAGACCAAAATCGCAGAATGGACACAAAAGTCACTACATGGTAGACACCGACACGACCTTAATCAACCTAACGTCGACAAGTTAGCGTCGAACGAATGGTTAAGACGTGGAGAACTGTTCCCTGAGACAGAAGGGTTCATTATAGCGATTCAGGACCAGGTAATAGAGACTCGCAATTACCAGAAGCACATAATGCGAGTTCCACAAACAGTAGATCGATGTAGACGATGCAATAGTTCCTCCGAAACCATTCAACACATCACGGGTGCGTGTAAAGCAATAGTCCAGACTGATTACAAACACAGACATGACCAGATAGCAAATATAATCCACCAAAAATTAGCCATAAAATATAAATTAATTTCCACACCACCTGTAGCGTATTATAAGTATCAACCTGAGACTGTTCTCGAAAACTCCACTCACAAGCTGTACTTTGACCGAGCTATACTCACTGACAAAACAACCCACTACAATAGACCAGACATCACATTATTAGATAAAATTAACAAAACCGCACAAATCATTGATATAGCCGTTCCGAATACACACAATCTACAGAATACTATAGCAGAAAAACTCTCAAAATATACAGACCTTAAAATAGAAATCAGCCGAATGTGGAGGCTTAGTAATGTAAACATAGTTCCTATAGTATTGTCAACAACAGGCGTAATACCTAAACAACTCCACCAATCTTTAAAAACACTCGATGTTCCATCCTACACCTATCAGACTCTTCAAAAAGCTGCAATATTAAATACTTGCAGGATCGTGAGAAAGTTTCTGCAAAATGACAACGAATCTTCTATGGTCACCGCACATACGTATGCAGCAACCACCGCACGAACACAGGCTCATGTACAGACACACTCACTATCACCATCACAAAATCCGTCCACACCTTCATCACATCATAATATAACAAATTACCAGGGGTAGCACTTGGCTTCGGCCCGTACTACCCCATAAGCCCGGTGCAACACCGAGATACATAAATGTATACAAAAGAAATCATAATAATTTCGACCTCACTACTATTTTGTAGGTATTAAAGGATGAATTCGGAGCTTGGCACTGAGGGCACGCTTTTTCATTTTTGACGTGGCGGTCAAAAGGTTAAAGCTCCGCACAGTTGAGTTGCAGAGTCGCAACGACAGGCTAAGAGAGTCGCATGCATCTAAAGACTTTCCTCTCTGGGTTGAGCGGAAGGGAGTGCCAGACTCTTACTGACTAAAACCCATCCATGTTCCTTCCGTAGCTCTTTATGTTCCGGGGTAGCGGTAACCCTTTGGGACAATCCCGCTTTCCCGGCAGGCTCGGCCCAAAAGGGACCCTTCATATGCTGACATCTCTTTGAGGCGCGCGTGTAACATGAACGCGCCGCCGGCACGGGCTTGGTTCTGATGACACGACACGACACGCTCTCACTACTTGTCGCAACGACTAAACGCAGCGACAAGACGTACTATTTGTACTAGCAACTTTTATGTAATTTCCAAAGGATTACCAACAACTGAAAGCATAAAGCTTCTCGTATCTCTTTTGTCGAAACACAAAATAGTAGTCTTATAAAATTGAAACTTTTCAGTGCACCAGTATACCGTGGTCATAGAATATTTTCTTTCTCAAACACATAATCCTATTTGAACCGTAACAGCTCGCTGCTTCCGCTTGAAAGATTTTCTTGAACGTGTTCTATAATATTAAGTTTATCTATTTACTAAATATAATGGAGAGAGTCGAACAGCTGACAGTTTTACACATTATTGCTGGTATTAAACTAGAAACGTTATAGGTAGTCGTGACTTAAGGTTAATGTTACAATAAAATACCTCCCCACATTCTTGAACTTAATGAAACAAAATTTAAAACTTGTATACAACGCACACTATGCAGCCAAGCGTATTATAAATTGGGAGATTACATAGCTGATAAAAATGCTTGGGTCAATGCTAGTCTAGCTCCACAAGGGCGCATAAACTAATTGATTAGATTACTAAAAACTGTTGGAGCTGCGGAAGATCAACAACAAAAAAAACTATCTTTGCATTGTATAAATTCAATCTCTTAATATTGTATAATTGTTTAGCACATATGTGAGTACTATGTACCTACTACAAAGCGACCATTTACTGGGTATGTCTTTCATTGACTTGAATGTGCCCGGCGGCTGAGAGTATGCCATGTTCACTTTAATGTCTCGCTGATGGTGGCGTGTGTGTTGGATCATTTAGCTCCCTTCAAAATGGTTGAGCTGAATGGTGCTAATATGTGCGTCATGTTCGTGAACGGGCGCTGTCAGTAGGGACTGGTCATCTCTTAGCGGCTAAGGCTTGTTTTAATTTATTTTTTGGATAGTTTTTACATATTTTATATCGGATGCTTTTAACGTTCTGCATCGTTCTCACATGTATAATATTAATATTAACTATGTAACCAATATTTTGTAACCATATATTGTTTAAAAGAGTGTCCATGGAGTTTCTTGCCCGTTCTTCTCCATAGGTACCTACTGCTTTGGAATGGGCAACTAGCTTCATCTCTCTGACTGACCGACACCTTGACAATTCAAAAGTGCCTGTAATTGGTTTATTTGAAATAAATACTTTGAGTTTGAGTGAGTTTGAGTTTTGAGTTTGAAAAGGTGTATCCCGCCAAACTTTATTTATTACTTGCTATCTACTTCTTCTTCTTCGTGTGGTTGAATCGTGGCTAACCTGGTGACAGAGTTTTGCACATGCTGTTGAGAAATATATCTCAGGCATGCCGGTTTCCTCACAATGTTTTCCTTCACCGAATTTTAAGCAAGTGATAATTATACAATACGCACATGAGTCTGAAAACTCAGAGGTGCGTGCCTTGGGTTCGAACTCGAGCCCTATAACTTGGCAGTCCGACGGTCACACCACTTTGCTATCACTGCTTACTAATAATACGATGAAATTTAAGTTGATTATACCAGTGAATTATAATCGCGTTGTAAATGTATAGACTGCCTCGATAGTGTCGTGGTTGCAAGTACAACAGCCGAGCATAAATTGATGGCAATAGGCTTGCTCCCTATTACATGGGACTCAAACATAACTGCCAAAATGTGGATATATTCTAGCCTTACCCTTCGAGAATAACAGGCGTAATGTTATGTTATGAAATGAAATGTAAGGTTTTTACAAAAATGAGTGCTTATATCCAAGTTTTTGTATTATTGTTTGTACTAGTGATAATAGGAGTTTGTAAGTTTTTATCGGCTGAAAGTTTCGTGTAAATTACCTATCTTGAGTTTAGCGTATTCAAGTCAGAAAATCAATAGTTTTAATAAAGGTAAATAATTATTTTTTATACCTGTAAATTGATAAAATATACTACCTATACATTAATATTGAATCATGTTTAAAAGGTGGAAAAAAGTTCAACCAACATTTGTACATCTGACCAATGTGTTTAACCAACATTGGTGTCAGTATGTCTGACCAATGTTGGTCGATCTTTTCTACACATTCAACTCAAATCAAGTTATAAATGAAATTCATGACATCGCAACTCTCTAGAATAGCCAGCCAATAGTTCAGACGCAAATAATCAAAAGAACTAAGTGAACTCTTACCAAACTCATAAATCACAGTGACTATTACAAGATGGAAAGCCAAAAAATTTAGTGCCGATTCAACATAATAGTACCAACATTCTTGTTCAGCGTTTTCTCCGCAATGTGATTAATAACTTTGCTAGTGACGAGGCGCTTCGCGGATTTTTCAATCGAAGTTAGCTCGCAGTTTAAGCTCAGGGCAAAAACGTGACGTTAAAATATGCAGGAGGCCGTTACACTGGCATCCTATCGATCGAAAAATACCCTGGCGTTCCCTGGCTACTGCTGGCATCCCTAACTTTTTTATCCTGTTTTTTTTTTCGGCCATTCTCTAGTGGCTGGAAAGTTTTGGCCAGTTTTGTGGCGTTACGTTTTACTAATGTGCTTTAGACGCTCAGTTAAGCTCAGTTAATTTATTTTCAAGGCAAGCACACCTGTGCTGTGACAGTTAATTACTTTTCTTTTTTTTATGATAGATCGTTAACTAAAATCCGGTGAATTTTATTTTAACCCATTATTTAACTTAATACTTTAACATTTTATTTATTCTTTACCATTTTTAAATTTAAACATGTTTTAGTCCAACTAACCACAAACCATTTGTCAGCAAAATCCTTTATACATTTATTCTCATATAGAAACGTAACCCCCCAACAATGTCAAACAACAGCCGAATCCTATCAAATATTAAAAAATCCGGTACAAACCTCAAAGCTTTGCAGTACTTGTTACAATTTACCCTGGGTTCCAACTAAGCGTTCCTTTAAGTCGTAGAGTGTTCTGCATAAGCAATGCGTATATAGCGGTACCACAAAGTACAAAAGTGTTCTACAGAAGGCCATACAACGGTCAGAAAGATATCCCCGTACATAGATATGCTCGTGTCGCGATTTCAAATAAATGCCAATCGCGGGTGCACATGCACTCACTGTACACAGACGGGCATCCATCTACATGTGTGTATGTGCTGTCGCTTGTTGTACGGAGTCAACCTTCTGCATCAATTTTGTGGCAGTACCCTGCGATATGCGACAAGGAAAAGTATGCAGCATGCATTAGGAGGCGCGACGCGGTGTAAAGCGCTGTCGTATATATTAGTCAGTAAGGCTAAGTTTAGATGACAAGCGCTTTTTGAGTTGTAAAAACGACGGTAACATTTAAATATGACATGTGTTACTCGTACTTTGAAGTCTTATGGGCTGTTTTAATTAATTTATAGTCTCTTGTAGCTTCTATTAGGAACTTAGAATTCTTTCATTCTAATTGATAAACTTGGATACTCGAAAAAGTAAACATCAATTTAAAAAGGTGGACGTAACCATTCATTTTAACTACCGTAACCTGATGCTTTAAAAGAAATTATTTGTTTTCAATAAACTCGGTACATCCATCTCTCATCGCAAGAAAAAAATAGTTCTGCATACGGAATTTCGGCCATGGAGACTAGCTACCGTGGGAGATATTATTGTGCACAAGTGTGTTACTCTTCCCTCACTCTGATTGTCCAAAGGTACCGCAATCCGAAACGACCGAATGGGGAACAGGCGCTGGACTGACGGCTTAACATGCTTTTCGAGGCACGGGGGTATTACGCCTTCCAAACTCCGGGCTGTTACTGAGAAATTCCTCATGGAAAATTCCTTTGGTCGTTTTCAACACCACTCCAGTTTAGCGGTCATGTTAGACGTTTGAATGACGTCACAATTGTAGGCAAATCTCGACAAATGTGTGAGAGAGCTTTGTCGCGTTTGTCTAATGAACTCTAGTGGAGTCGACTTGACAAAAGTAAATTTTACAAGAAAATTTTCTGAAAAAATGTCATGTATTAACTTTATAGTTTTATAATATGAGTCATGGAGTTTAACTAAATAGTTTCCTTGTCACGCTTTTGTAGTCCTGCTTCGTGTTGGGCACTTGTTATTTGAACGCAGCTTTAAGGTGAGAGCATGCTTATAACGGTGTAACGCCGTCCTTCCAAATTTACAACATTTTTTGTTGCGTTTTCCTTAACCTGATTTTATTTTTTTATTTCGTTCATTTTGTCACCATTCATTCTACTGATCTGATTTTTTTTTGTGAATAAAATACGAAGAAATATTTCAAAACTGGCTCGTCTACGGGTGATCATCGAAGATCTATGTTGGCGGTTGGCCTTTTTTGTCGGCGAGTATGTAGGGAATTAATTCAAACACGTACTCAGAACGATGACATTATATTCAAATATTCGGATGTCTCTTATATTTACTTCGCGCAGTAACGAAACCATAGCGCGAATTTAAACCGGCCAACGCCATCTATCGAGCCATGAGGTAAACTTACAATACAATATTATTTTATAGAGATATTTTCCACATATGGCGTTAACAACGAGTGCAAGGGCTATTGCTAAACATGAGGGCCTAGGTTCGACTTCCACGTCAGACAAAGGGTTATTAGGTGTTTCTATCTGGAATTCCTCAGAAGCAGCCCGGAGTCTAGCTTTGTACCCGGTTGAAGACAATTGGTTCGCCCCTTATTACATAAGACTAAACCTAACTGTTTAAATGTATCATACACTACTCTGCCCAACCCTTCGAACGAACAACGCGTGATGTTATCTATACTAATATTATAAAGAGGTAAAATTTGTAAGTTTGTATGTAGGGGGTAATCTCCGGAACTAATGATCCAATTTCAAAAAAATTTTCACTGTTAGAAAGCTACATTATTCCTGAGTGCTATAGGCTATAAATTATATTTATATCATACATATTAGCTGAGCTATCGCAATTTTCGTCTAGCAAGTCGGAAAGAAATACCTCCGAAAACAGAATTATTTGCATGCGCTGCCTAAACAGTTACAGTATATCGCAATTTTCCGCGGACGAAGTCGCGGGCAGAAGCTAGTATGAAATATTACAAAACATTCATGAAATTGTTATATCGAATTCACGTTAAATAATTTTGAAAGCTTCAATAAAAATGTGGCGTATAAAACCTTTATTCATTGTAATAATATTGAATTTGCTTTTCCATTTCGCGTATTATTTTGATCCCACATTATCCTCTTTGAGTGCAAATTTTAATGATTTCAACGTCACGTACTTGTCGTGTTTCTGTACCAATCCATCACTTTACGGTATTTACCTTCTTTTGATGTGCTTTTATTCTCATTTCAGATGTGTTTACGCTAGTTATGAACATTTTTGTAAAGGCATTTTTTGTTGGGGGAAAAATAAAAATAAATACGTTTTTTTTTTACAGATTTATGTGTGAATAAATATCACAGACATAATTACTAGTGTCGGGAATATATTGACATTCTAATATAATAATATAATCTTCTTTCGATGACAGAATTCGTTCCTGTCACGCGACAGTTAAGTAAAACCTACAGATATTTTACATCTGACAGCAACCTTATTGCTTCGAGAATTAGTATCACTTTCAAGAAGCAAAATCGGAAGTTAATAACTGTGAAAGGACTATAAACGACAAACAAATACGTGTTTTACAAATATCAACTTTATTTGTTTCTTACCGTGTCCAACAGTAAACGGTAAACGGTATTCAGCTGCATCCGGTTAGACTGGAAGCGGACCCCAACATAGTTGCAAGAAAAGGCTAGGCAGATGATGGCGTTTCCAACGGGCAAGTGACAGGAACGCGTCCTCTCAGTGGCCGGAATTATAACAATAAAATCTTAACAAAAAAAAAACACATTTTCTAACTACCTAACAATGTTTACAACAATATTGCACCTTCCCATATTTCATTAAGTTATAACACTGTAATAATAAAACATTCACATAATTTACTTTTTACAAAACCGACCATGGATGTCATTAACCTTTTCATTACGGACCTCAATATAGTGCTATTACGCACGATGTGGCCATTGTAGCCATGAACGCACATCATTATAAGCTCCGATCGTAGTGATTCACTGGTCAATTTGAAATAATATCCACCTACAGTCGGCTGCCGCATGACAAGGAATATTAATAACTTTTTATTTTATCTTTTATTACCGCAGTGATGGCCTAGTGGTGTGACCGTCGGACTGCCAAGTCATAGGTCTCGAGTTCGAACCCAAGGCACGCACCTCTGAATTTACAGATTCATGTGCGTATTGTATAAATTATCACTCGCTTCAAAATCAGTGAAGGAAAACATCGTGACGAAACCAGCATGTCTGAGAGATATTTCTCATCAGCATGTGAAGCTAAGTCAGAGGCCTATGGGCAGCATAAAAACTCTGACACCAGGTTAGTCACTAACCCCACGATAAGATGAATTTGTTTTTTTATTCATACGTGATATGTTACAGAGTACAAACAAAAACAAAATCTCGCAAGTCTGACTAAGAAAACAATGAACTAAGTTCACACAAAACAGTTCTTGTCAGTGGTTGAGTGCCCACAGTCCTACATTCCACAGTACTGGCCGGAAAACAAAACCACTCTTTTAACCCGTATCAAATCTACTTACCAAAACCACATACAAAGCCTCTACACGTGCCATACAATTTAAAAAAAGAACTTCGTAAATTCGCAAAGGGGACGTCGAGCGCCAAATTATAAAGTTGCGAGCAAAGCCAAGTTGTGGCGGTCGCCGTAGATATAAACTTGTACAACATTAACCGGCCGGAAGTTCTTCACTATTTAGCATATAGAATGGCCTGATGGTGTTATTTTTCCACCGCAAACTTTAAAATGCAAATCGCTACAGTGAGGCGGCTTCTTTGACGTACTCTTTAATTTTACACTCTCTTGTGGCAGCTTTATGGGATCGCAACATGTGATAGGGCCTTAAATGTTTTTAATAACTTATGTTGTGGTAATATTGGGTCTTAAACCTTATTCGTAAATGTAGAACATTATGATTATAACAACACAATTTCCTAGTTTTTTTATAAATCCCAACAAATCAAATTAAAAAATCAATAAAATTAGTAGGTTGTTCTTTTTCTCAAAGGGTGCAACTTTCAACTGTCTTTCATTGCTACAACTATTCGTGCCAATACACCGTAATACACTTTCTTGATTATTACTCGCTCACTGCAATTTTCTAGAACATTTGAATTTTATAGTGTCACGACTTTGTATCGCTATTGTCAATGTTTTCGAACAGAAAAGTATCGGAAGCTAAAGGGTGTTGTTTAGCTTTATTATTAATTTCACTATTTGCTTGTTTCACTTATATTTCGTTTTCAACGCTCGACTGTGAGTGGCAGGTTCCTCCTTTTCGATCAACTCTTCGTCAATTAGCAAATCAAAATTCCCCAAAGCTTCAGCATTTGGTATTTTATTCCAACGAACGTCCGGCACTCCATCTGGAGGAAGCACCACTGATAACATGTTATCAATTAATTTATATTTCAATATTCTGTCGTTCACCGTCGTTGATGTTAATGAAGGAGACGCGTTCACTTCCACTAACCACGGCTTAAGTTGATTGTCAATTATTATGTCGTAACCATAACACTCGAAACAATGCCTGTCATTAGCCATGACAGATGACACAGCCTTCAAAGAATGCACTATCAGCCACTGCATCGCTGCAAACAGCTTCTCAGTAACCGCCCTGCCCTGCGTGCCTTCTAAATACAAACGTAGATTCTGCACCGTCATCTTGCCGCCATGTATGTTATTATAGTCGCCACCATGTTTCTGCACACTAACGTTAGTAAGATGAACGTACATGTTATCCAACTCCGTAACACTTGTGTCATACTTCACCGTGCAAAACCTACAAAAGCCGAGTTGGAACAGATAAGCCTTCAGAGGTCGAAAAGAAGTAACCAACACGTAAAGTCTCAGGTCAAACTTTTTGCCCCCTATTAGTAAGGGATTGTCTATGTAACGCGAAATAACGTAACTTTCTTTAGTCAATTGTGGGTGAAAAGGCGTTTTTGCTTCACGAGACCATTTCTTTAGTTTAGATAGCTTGTTTATGAGAAAAATTCCCGTTCCCTGAGATTTTCCGCACGGTTTCATGATCCAGGTGCTTTGCGGTGATTTACGGTACTCCTCGACAAACATGTTGTAGTCGGCGGGAAGCACGAACGTAACAGGTACAAAGTCTAGATGAACGTACCGAGTTACCACTTGACCTCCATGTAGCGCGACCTCGGCTTTCTCCGCCAAAGGATTGCCTTCTCTTTCGAGCTCCTTTCTATACCGCTTTATATTTTTCACGAGCAAGTCTTTCCGCGACAGTTCGTAGTGGTTCGGGAAGTGATTTATTATTTGGTTGTCATTCATCCGGTATCCGCTCTCGACGCTGAATAAGTTCCGGCACGTCTGCGTGGAGGCCCAGTAGAAGTTCCACTCATCGTCGGGCCCAACTTGGTTCCATGCCCGCCTCTCGAAGTTGCTCATCAAAACTGACTTCTCTAAGTCCGTGCAAAAGTTAACTCGGCATCTTTCGACAGCCGGTACGTTGACTCTTCCGTAGAGGCTGTTCGCGATTTTCTTAGCGTCTTGATTCATGGTTTGAATGTATTCACGTTTATTCGGTATTATTGTTGTACATATTGACCAGATTCGAAGCGCAGGTGCGTATCCACGGTTGTCATGGCTTTCGACAAATATCGCTCGCTATTGGCTGACATCCAAAACGGCTCGTTTCGCTATGACTACGTGTAAACAGTGCCGCTACGTATTGATTTTTAACGAGTTTTTCGATGTCGACACGCCGGCATACGTGCAACTTTTGTATTACAGGAAAATAAAGGCGATTTCTGATATTAGTAAGAGAATTCCTAAGTATTAATCTGACATTCGTAATATTACGTGAAGGTTTTCGTACTACTTGCACATACGTCCGCGATTGTATCGAATCATAACTAGTATAGCTAAAATCACGTAGTTAAGGAGTGCTAATTAGGTATTTTAACAACAATAAAGACGTTTTTCGCCTAATACTTTAAACCGAAATCACGCAGCATAAAATAAATAAGGTGTTATGGTAATACTGAGCTAATTATCGGGTACTACTGCTGTACTCCGGGGCTCGCACTAGCTTAACGCTCGTAAAAGACGTCGTGTAAGCACTTTCCGTGTTAATATTGTTTTGACATTTTACGACAGCCGTGGCTCATAAGGCCACGTTGAGCCAAGAAAAAAGCGGTGAACGTGTGGAAATATTGTTTGATTCTTACAATCTGTTCAGACAAATAACTAGACGAATAAGTTGTGTATAAAACTCGTATATTGTAAAATTAGTCAAAGTTATATGAGGAATGTGTATGTGGCTGTTGTGACCTTAATTTATACACCCAGAAGTTGTAAAAAAAAATTGGGTCTAAAATGTAGAATAGACAGACATGATACACAAAATAGGTACAACTTACAAACATTCTATTTCCTCAGACACTATTATTTTTAAACTAAAACTGCGACCTAAAGTAGCACAGAAACTACACTTCCAGATTGAAGCTTATCACAGACAAGCGCGACGCAACGCCACCGTCGCGTCGCACGTGTTTGCGGCAGCCGTAACTCTATCAAAAAAAACCTACTCTGTGAAACGCCTAAAAAGTCCCTAGAAAATAAATACTCTACCCATCACCTTACAACAACGCAAAAAAGTCTAGATAGGAATTCTGCTCGCAATTTTCCTGGCCACAAACTCGGGTCGGTAATAAAACACTCATTTCTAACTCTCACATACGGCATGATTTAATATATGTTTATTCCTTTTCCGTACGGTTTTCCCTCTTGGGTTTCCGAGAAATTATCCTTGTTATGTTAACTTATACATTCGGAATAATTCTTATAATAAATGCGGCATTGATGTTAAGTTAAACAGCATGTTGGTTTATAATACTATGATACGGAACGGAACTTATTGCTCTATAACTACTTCGACTCTGTATAAGTACAGACGGCGAAATAATTAAGTGTGCATTCAAAAAATGAACACCTGTGCATCATCAGCTTATTCAATTAAGTCAGCTTCCCATCCAACTAAACCAGGCAGAGCATTCGTATTTTTAACGAAGCGTAATCCAATTACTGGACGGATCCAATATCCTCAGGGTATGCAACGTTTTATTTTGGGCCTGTCACGCTCAGACTTCGTCACATATAGCACTCGCGTAACTGAGTTAAAAGTTGATAAAGGAACAGTTGGTTCCAAAACTATTTGATAAATTGGTAAACAAATCTTGTTCATGTAAAATCCTTACGCAAACACTCACTAAAGGGGATTGGTAACACATTCTGTTAGAAGGTTTAAACTGACATCTTAAATTGTAATTGAAAACCATCGATCAAAATCATTGTCAAATTAAAAACATCTTTAAGGTTTTAGGTAATGAATTAAAGCAATTTCAAACTCAATGTGATTTCTGATCCATTTGTTTACATGTTTATTAGACATTTTTGTAACATACTATAGCTAAATACTTGTATCTTTTGCTGACTGTACATAAAGACAACGCTAATCTGCGTTAACGATTATAACATAATTATGTAAACATTGAATTATATAAGAGAAGGTATAACGTGGTTGGATAGGTAATCCTACACTCATATGTGTTGTACTAATTAGGTACCTAGTACGCAATATGGATAATTAATTATGGAACATTATCTGCAAACTGATATTAGTTATCGCTCAACTGTTAACTGTATCTGTTAGCGTCACGTAGAGTATGACCATGACGTAACGAGGTTTCAATTAATGCTTATTGTAAATTGCCATATTAATTATACTTTCCATATTTATTTATTTAACACTAGCGACCCACCCCCACATTCCACTATTATGTTACCTATAGTACTTTGCTACTGTTTGGGTTTTATGACTTAACAAAACGTTGGCATTTCTTTTTAAACGTAACTTATTTTAATATTATTATTTATTTATGTATTAAATACCTACATAAATCGAATAAATTCTCAAAATTATGCAAACGAGTATACGCAAAAAAAAGTGCACAACCCATTCTGTCGTGTTTTAAACAAAATTGCGGTCACTCAACTGTTTGAGTGACCGTATTTTTGTATAAATCAAGAACGTCTTGAAATTTTCATAAGTATAGAAAGATCTTACTTACGTGTCGCTGGACTGCCAAGTCATAGGTCTCGAGTTCGAACACAAGGCACGCACCTCCGATTTTAAGGGATTTATGTGGATATTGTATAATTATCACTTGCTTGAAAATCGGTGAAGGAAAACACCGTGAAGAAACCAGCATGTCCGAGAGATATTTCTCAACAGCATGTGAAGCTAAGTCAGAGGCCCATGGGCAGCATAAAAACTCTGACACCAGGTTAGTCACTAACCCCACGAAAAGAAGAAGAAGAGACTTACGTGTGAGTAGTATTAACAAAAAATGAACCTATGGCCTATGACCTTTGGGAGTAAATTGCATATCAAAGAGCAAATTTTAATATTTATTGACTACACCTTATTCATAGCAGCAGGTGGGTGCGTATCACTCATAAACTGGGATAATGACTAAAGAATTTTCTTCTGTCGGCTAGATTATAAAACACGCAGTTTTATTTTTTTACAAAATCAAAAGATTACGTCGTTACATTGAGTAATAATGGGGCAAGACGTCATCGGTATTTAGATTTTATACCACCCTGTGCTGTAGCAAACCCCAGTCCCTAACTTAAATGCGTTTTAACTGATTCTTTAGTAATCTGATAAAGCAAAAATACATGTCCAACATTTTTTTTAAAGGACTAAATATAATTTGTCTTTTTTTTAACCATCCCTAGTCATCATGCAAATGCAGTAAAATTGGAAATGCTGCATTTGTACTCAATCCAACATGTGACGTGCGGGGATCAAACCACGATCCGTATCACAGGCAATCTCAGTGAGCTAATCAGCCTTTCTGCCAATCAAGTCGAGAGAGATAATTAGGTAAGTCTGTTAGCTTACCCAATCATTTCCCATGAGGCACACATTGATAGTCCTGTTTTTTTTGTTTACGTTCAATCTTGTTTTTCGCCTCTCATGCACGAAGTTGCGGGTTCATATCCGGGTGTACCAATATGTTTAGAAAAACCAACATCATGAGAAAACTACTGGAGTTAGTTAATTTAAGTCTGAAATCGCCTACCCATCTTTTGTAAGCGTGGTGATCAATGTTCGTGCCTTTTCTATCTGAGAATAAGCCTTTGAAAAATGTAAAACACTGGTATTCAGCTGCATCCGGTTAGACTGGAAGCCGACCCCAATATAGTTGGGAAAAGGCTCGGCAGATTGATTGAATAAGCCTTTGAACTGCATGAGCTGCTGACAATGGGACAGAAATAGGCTGCAATTAATATGAAAATTATAGGCTATACGGTATATAGCCTATAATTTATGAATGGCAAAAAAAACTTTATTTCTCTTTTGTCTCATGTGTGTTTTCCCTATGTAAATATTTATTATTGTAGGGAAAAAAAAAATACCGAATTCATCACTTAGTTTATATTTTGCGTTACGACTTACGTGAACCGAATTTTTATGAGCAAAAAATGCGCAGTATTTTGATTACTCGAAGAAAATAAATTAAACAACAGCTTCTGTTTAGTGTGGCTTAATTTTAATGTTTCAGAGCGTTTTCCTTAGTGAGATTTATTGGCACGGTTCTAATACGGGCTAGTTAATAAACTATCGTAGAAACAAACATGGCCGAAAACTAAACCGTTTTCATTTACTGTGTAAATGTGATTAAAATACCATGGCAAGGTCTGCTGAAATATCAATGTCATCGTTTTTACATTCTGCGGGCTAATTGCGTAAAACACATAAAATGGGAATCGAACGCAATGGCTTTTATTTTATTTTCAAAATTAAAGGCATTGCGATCGATCGCTCGATCGACACATTGCTCACATGGCTCAGATGGCCGATGATAAGTTCTGGAGTGGCGACCGCGTACCGAAGGACGTAGCGGTGGAACGCCTCCCACAGGGTGGACTACTGACATTGTAAAGGTCACAGGAATCCACTGGATGTGGGAAGCACAGAACCGGCTGCAAAGGCGGTACTTAGGGGAAGGCCTATGTCCCGCAGTGGACGTATTTCGGCTGAAATAATGATGATGTGTGTTTTGCAATTACCCTGCGAGTACTTGATCCTGGTACAGATAGATTATGAATGGCTCGCATAACACTGGTTTCGATCAATTTATATTTTGTACCTTATGTGGCTATATTTTATCCGTAAGTGACTTTTATGTTCATTCAATACACTAGACGTGAATAAATAAAGCAGAAACTAACGAAATAATTAAAATTTATTGTTCGTGTGTTGTTGACAGTAACGGGTGAAATAATAAATAATTTCCGTTGGAAAAGTAGCCATTTGTGCTTTTTACTACTTTACGGACTCATGGCACAAATTAAACGCATAATATTTATTATTAGGGTTTCGCGGAAATACGTATTAATGTTGATATTATTAAACCTATAATGAAGGAAGGTTGGTCTAGTGGTCGGAAGCGCTACTACTTAACATGAAGTCTTGTAAATATGTGAGCACCATGCACTTATGACATAATTAAGTTTACTTGCCACTGCTACATGTGTTTTTCTTTTCACCTTTTGTGATGTAGGTATTGTTTTTATTCCGGGTACATCGTCTTCACATATAATGTTATAATACATGTATACAAAACATTGTGAAACATTTTAAAAGAGTAACGGTGGAGTTTCTTGCCCATTCTTCTGCACACGAAACTACTTTTTGGAAGGGGCGACTAGAATCAGTTCTATTTCTTGTTCATTTTGACGTTCAAATGTGCCATTCTTGTGCCTATTTGAAATAAATGTTTTGACTTTGACTTTGACTTTGACTTTGACTTCTTGGATACGATTCCCAGTTCGAGAAAAGTGCGAATGGGTTTTACTAACAGAAATAGCTCAATAGCAGACCGGAATCTGGCTTCGTGCCAGGTTGATGACAATAAGTTCGCCCCTTATTACATGGGTCTTGAACATGACAGGCGAAATTTGTGTATACCTACTATAGGTACCTCTGCCTAACCCGTTATGGAACATAAATATGGTTTTTTGGTATGTTATTAAACATACAAACATAATAATACTCTATCATTTTAGAATTACGAGGGCTAATGTAATTATTGTAAATACCAAAACTAATTCTTGGAATAAATGTGAATAACGTATATCTGTTGAATAAATTTGGCATAGTTCATTTGGATTACTGACATAGTATTTTCCCGCAATAATGAATAATATAATTAATATTTTAGTAACGAAAATTCCTCTACAAATATTCAAATACTAAAATTGCTAACCGAACCGCAAATATTCGAGCTGACCTCACCATTACCAGGAAACAGTTAAGTGTTACATTAATAAGCTATGAGGCACTATATAGTGTAAAAAAAGTACCACGGCATGTAATACAGCAGGGTCGAGTGCCGTAAGAGTGCCGTAGAAGGCCGTGGGCTAAGAGCTCTCCCATATAGATTAATGAATGTGGACGAAACAAAAGAGGCGTGCGCTCAGAAAATAGGGCTTCATTCTTTTAGCCTAAAAGAGATACACCCAGCTGTATGTAGGTACAAAAGCGAGGGAAAGATGTAGGAAAAATTCATGCCACGATATAAGTATTATAATAGTGGAAGTTTTTCTTCGGGAAAATTCATGTGTCACTTGATTTTGTTAAGCAAATAATTGGGAGCCTAGGAGGAAAATAAGAAACAGGGTTAAGTTTTCTAGTGTTTGAAACTCAGCGTTGAGCTGTGAGTACCCTATAGCACAGCATAATGCTGAGTGGAATTGTTCACAGCCCTGTTAGAGTCATGACGTGCAGTGCAGACTATTCCTGTTTTGTGGTCGTGATTAATATTAATAATGTTATTTTATGTACGTTTTTTTTTTTAATTTCTCTAGCTTATTATCTTTTTGTATGGATGTATGTCTGTGTCAATAAACCAATTTTTCTTCCTCTCTATTTCGCATAGATACGTTTTTATTAAATACAGCTGCTGTAGGTGCTTCAAGTAGGTATGGCCCCACTTACATGATGTTGTCAAGTTTCTTGACTGAGAATTAATACAATAAAAGCAACGAATGACTTGCTTCACCAACTTGCGTTGCGGCCATTTATTGCTTCAACTTATGGTATGCCACAGGCAAATAAATCGCAACATGTAAATCAAGCCTAAATGTTGGATAGAAGCTAGACGAGACTAAGCATATCCTTTTCTATGTTGATACCACTGAGTAAATACAAAGGGTGATACAGTCGCCAGCACATCAAGTTACTACAAACTGTCAAATTTTCACAATCAATTTTGAACTTAACATCTACGTTTAATAAGGTTTAAAATCATTTGGAGAAATTTGACATTTTGGTATAGCTTGATGCGCTGGCGTCTGTACATCCATGTGTCTATACCAGCTATCTGTGAAAAAACCTGATCACAATCAAGCACGTACGCACGAGGTACTGAACCTTCATTTACAAAAAACTCCTGAATTTCCCTGAAGTACACAGAGTAACGTTTCTGGGTTCACAGCAAAAGTGCCTATTAAAGGCAGTTTCCTGACCCCACTCGTGGTAAAAGGCTTCCCTAATATAGACCATAGAAATAACATGTGACCCGGGCGTCAGGTAAATAAATTTTCCACCGCCCGCTCGGTTTCTTTCGCCACGTTTCGTGTAACTTCGGTAACGTCCGGCCATCATCGGCTGGTCTATCGTGACGGAAATAATATTTTACACATAAACCGGCGGACGATAGATTTTAAAATGGGATGCTCGGACGCCTTGCAGATTTTCTATTAGCTTTTAAAATATGCTCTAATGCAATTACATCGTGGCTCTAGCATTTTTTTTCTCATAAATACGCTGAAGCCTCGGTGAAAAAATCACTCTTACATAATTGAGTAATCCGATTTCAGTATTTATTATGTAGGAGTGGGTATAATAATATTAACATTAAAGATCGGTGGTCGGGCGTCATCGCTTGCCAATTAATTATTATCTACTTATATTAATTAATAGCTGTTACAAATGAGTTCATTTAAAAAGTATTGGATTCCGTTAATCAGGATGCCATACTAATTAATGACTATCATCAGTCTAGATTATTGGATATTAATTTCAATTCGATTCGTTCGTTTTGATAAATTACTTTAGCTATGGCGATAATTATGACCTGATTAATTTGTTCTACAAGTCCTTTTTAAATATCATGAATTTAAATCTGTCCGCCAGATGGGAATTCCCATCAGCTAAAGTGATGGAATTCCATACAAATTTTCATCCCTTAATTAATATAAATTAATAAAACAATGTTTAGACCTGCAGTGTTTTAGAGATCAGAGTGTTCGTCCACAAAACGAATGAATGAAAGGCAATTGCATGCAGCTGAGATGAGAATACTAAGATGGATGTGTGGTGGCACGCGAATGGATAGAATAAGGAGAAAGAAAGTGACACTGGTGACTGAAAAGTTGTGTGGAAATCGGTTGTCATGTGTATACACGGGTAAATTTTAGTCGTTTTAATCCCCTTAAGGGGTCATTGTATTCATTATAACGAGCAACTTTTACTACGGGACCGAACCTGAAATCGCGAAAAAAAAATCAGCTGTGCCGTACATTTTGACGAGTTAGGCGAACATAAATGTACTGAAAAGCTGATTTTTTTTTTTTTGTTGCTCGTTACAATGACCCCTTATGGGGATTAAAACGACTAAAATTTAACCTTGTATATGCGGAAACTGTCATCAGGATTTTTTTGAGTATGAGGGTGGATGGCTATACGAGTAAGAGAAGAGCAAAGAAAGTCATGAAAACCATGACTAGACTGTGGGATAGATGATTTGGCTTGAAAAGTAGAGACTACTGAGATGACGACTAATAAAGAAGTATTTTATTCGTAGGAAAAATGTCTCAATACATTAAGCTAAAACAAACAGACATCCAATCTTACTTTTTCCATAAAGAAAGTCTGTATCACTACATAGTATAAAGCAAAGTCGCTTCCCGCGTCCTAATGTCTGTATGTATGCTTAGATCTTTAAAAGTACACAACGGATTTTGATGCAGTGTTTTTTAATAGATAGAGTGATTCAAGAGGAAGATTTATGTGTATAATTTGTCGACATATTATGCGGGCGAAGCCGCGGGCAGAAGCTAGTAAAAATATAAAGAAAACCATAAATCTGGTGATAAATTCCAGCGATTGCATATAAATTCTCATGCTCTGTTGGGCACACCCGGAGTTCCCGGGAAAATATAATTATGTGGGACACTCCGGATGGCCCGGGAATACAGCAAATCCGCATTTTGCCCAAATGTTTGCAACAAACAAAATATGACGGTGTAATGTTATTATTTTTAATGATGAGACCATTTCCGTGTGCGTATGTAAATGAGTGTTTGTTCGTTCGTTTGTAGATGTGAATGAGAGAATGTGGTATCGTGAAATGCAAGGTAGTTTGCCTAAAGTTAATTAGTCTAGCAGACACTGGCAAAGCATAATAATTATAGAATTGAACGAAACATTTTCAAGCATAACTATCCTACATACCTCTAACTACATACCTATACAGGGTGTCGGGGACCTAAAGCGGGTTGTTTAATGTGTTAAAGAAACAGACATTGAAAAAACTTAAAAATCCGGAAGGTTTTTTTTTCTACAACGTACTTACTGGTGTCCCAAAACTCCAACTCCACGGCAATGCCGGTATTTTGCGTATTTTTATACCCCATAGAAAATATTCTGTCACGCTAATACATTAAAAAAAAGTGACCTAACTAATATTTTTGTTCGTATACGACACTGAACAGGTTGGATACGAGTTTTGTGATACCCAGTATAAGTATATCTAATATGTGGAAAATAACGCGGTAAAAAGCTAAATGAAGTGTGAATTTAGAAAAAATAGAGCATTATTCTAACCAATCTATTACCTATTACTTATTACAATAAAATAGTAATGAAGAGTTTGTCCGTTTGTGTTTCTGATTAGAGAAAAAATGGGTGAACGGATTTGGCAAACAGATAGTCTATAGCCTGGATTAAGTTTGCGAGCATATTCGCAAAAAGCTGGCAAAATCATCACGCCGGTAATTTTCTCCCAATGTTCGTTTTATTTATTATAGGTAATATAGAGGTATAGTAATAAATGTATTTATATATAATTAGTTATATATTTTTTTCTTATTATATTTATAGTTTGTATATGTGAAATATGTGTATTCGCATCATATCATCTATCTATGCATTACCCTAAGGTTGACTGGTAGAAAATGCCTATTAAGTCCGCCTCTGTACATTTCTGTGCTTAAAGTATTAAATAAATAAATAAACATATAAGCCGGTAGTACGTTCCCGTGGAATATTTTTCGACATCCACGCGGGTGAAACCGCGGACAAAAGCTAGTTAATTCATAAATTATATCAGAAAGTTCGTCGAGTCTTGGCTATATCCCAAGCCTTAACATTAAAAGCCCTCCAGGAATGGAAAAGAAGCACTAGGAATACCTCTTTCATAATTTCACGGCCCATCCTTTTCTCTTAACCAGTCAACAAAGAAAATTAATAAAAGATGACATACAAAGCAACGTACATCAGCGGAAACCGGTCTCTAAGGAAATTAACTTTAAGAAGCACAAGTTTTAAAACTTCGTTTAGAATTTTGTAACTAACATAATATGTTAGTAGGTACGTTGAGATACATCGTGGCCGCATTCCTTTGGTAAGTTTGTTGAGGGATGCGGGCAACGCCGCGGGAGGGCTCCAGCGAATATACAAAACTTTAATTAAAGTGCAGAACGTAACTTCGACTTTAATGAATCTAAACGCCGCATTGTGTTTATCATCGACACTGGTAAGGTACCTACAATGTGTTAATATAACTCTTTGGTTTGAAACACAAGTTAGTATTGTATTGAAATTATGTATTTAACATGAATACTCATTTTTTTAACCATATTTTTTAATATTTCATAAAAAGTTATAAAAACATTTAAAAATATAAAAAAATAGTGGTCCGCCGGTGTCGGGAGCAGAGCCCAAGCTACCCGTAGTTAGAGCTGCAGTGACACTGCCTTCTGAATTATTATTATTAACTATTATTTGCTCTCATTCTTTCTTTTCATGTGGTTAGTGACTAAACTGGTGTCAGAGTTTTAATGCTTCCCAGGGGCCTCTGACTTCCAAAAGGTGGTAGCCATACGGCTTATCCGGGGGTACCGCACGATCTCGGGCGAGGCGGCGAGCCTCCTTGCCGGACTGCCGCCGTGGGATCTGGAGGCGATGGTCCTCGCGCGCCTGTACGAGTGGCGCGCGGAGGTACTAAGCCGGGGGGAAACTCCGTTTCCGCAGCAAATTGCGGCGGAGCGGACGGACCTCCGGCGCGATCTCATGGCGGCCTGGAATCAGCGACTGTCGCAACCCAGCGCAGGGCACGCCACGATAGTGGCGGTAAGGCCCCTCTTTGAGGAGTGGCTAGAGAGGCGTCACGGCGCCCTCACCTTCCGCCTGACGCAGGTCCTCACCGGACATGGATGTTTCGGGAGGTTCCTGCACATCATCAGGCGGGAGGAAACGCCCGGGTGTCACCACTGCGAGGATCGCCCAGAGGACACGGTAGAGCACACGGTGCAAACCTGGGCAGGTACCGCTTGGGCGGAGCACCGCCGTGTCCTCGTAGAGGCGATCGGCGGCGGCGACCTCTCGCGCCCGGCCCTGGTGCAAGCCATGGTCCGGGGCGAGAGGGAGTGGGAGGCAGTCACCTCCTTCTGCGAAAAAGTTATGCTCGCAAAGGAGGTGGCGGGATGGGAGAGAGAAAGGTCCTCCCGTCCCAGCCGCCGCGGGAGACGCTCCGGGCGTCGGGAGCCACGTGACGACTCCCGGCCACCGTAGGCGCGGGCCTGCGGGCGGTGAGTAATGGGTGACTCAACGTCCGATCAGCACCAGACCCGTGCCGTACGGCGCGTATATGTTCCACGCGCGCCTCAAAGAGATGTCAGCATATGAAGGGGCCCCTCAGGGCTAAGCCTGCCGGGTAAGCGGGATTGTCCGAAAGGGTTACCGCTACCCCGGAACATAAAGGGCTACGGAAGGAACATGGATGGGTTTTAGTCAGTAAGAGTCTGACACTCCCTTCCGCTCCACCCAGAGCGGGAGCAGTCATTGGATGATTTCCCAGCCTTAAAAAAAAAAAAAAAAAAAGGGGCCTCTGACTTAGCTTCTGTTGAGAAATATCTCTCAGACAGGCTGGTGGTTTCCTCACAATGTTTTCCTTTACCGATTTATTGCTGTTTTTAACCACTTCATAAACTTCCAAAGAAAGACGGTTATGAGTGAACAAAGCGACAGTTTTAGTTGTTAGTCAATTAAGTTAACAATCAACCTAGCGGAGTTTCCCTATAATTAATATAGTTAAAGGAAAATGGTGGCATTCCTGGTTTCCTTTATTTTATATTAGGTACTATCGAACTATGGGCATACGGGCTTAAAATAAAGCCTCCGCATGTATTTTATAAATAAATGGCAGTTTGGAGACGAATAATGATTTAGATTTAGAAAAGAATAGATTGTATAGACAGCTGCCACAGCTGAAAAATAAACTAAATAATAAACCAACTACACACATCAAAAGTGTCTAGGGATCAACATATATTTTTGCAATAACTTTTCTCTTGATTGATATTAATTTAAATTTTCTTTAAGGATTCATCAAATAAAGTGTTTTCGTTTGTCACAGTAACGATAAACCAAGTCACCTTTGCATTAATAAAGAAATTTGCCATTTTCCTAATAAAGGGATTTTTGACATTTGAACCACTAACATTAAAGTTCGAAAAAAAGACTGAAATAACAGTTTTCTTTAAAATTTTATTGGGTAACTTAAACAATTAATAATCCGTGTTTCTACCGCGAACACTAACAACACAAGAACATCGGTTTGGCATACTCAAAATGAGTTCATCCAAATCACGCTGTGGAATGGCCGCCCATGTTCGTTGCAACAACAAAAAAAGGTGTTATCAGTCGACTTTGGACACGTTACCGAAGCACTGGTACCGTGGCTGAGCGCCATGGAGACAAGACCGATACATTCAAATCTTAACTCGAAGAGCTCCAACAATAACCGCCATGATGTTAGCCGTGAGGCTTCATCACTCTTCAGGGAACTTAATTAGCGACCAAACAGTCAGAAACCGCTTGCATGAAGTGAACCTTCATTCCCGAAGACCGCTACGGGTACCACCTATAGCAATGCACAATCGTAGGATTCGATATCAATGGGCTCTTGAACACAGAAATTGGGCAGAAGAACAATGGCGTTTCGTGTGCTTTTCTGATGAGTCTCGTTTTGGTATGAGACCGGATACAAGACGTATACGACACTGGAGAACCCCTGGACGCCAACAGCGATTAAAATCCTGCCAGGAAGTCCATCCTTATAGTGGTGGAACCATCATGGTATGGGCGGGTATTTGGATCGGCGGAAGAACTGAGTTGATTTGGATCAGAGGCAACCTCAACGCTCAAATTTATGCTGAGACGATTGTATCTGACGTCATCGTTCCTCTACAAGTGCAAATCGGTCCCTTATTTCAGTTAATGCATGATAATGCACGACCGCACACCGCAAGAGTTGTAAGACAGACTCTCGCCGCAGCTAACATCAATGTCCTGCCCTGGCCTGCTCAGTCGCCAGACTTGAACCCGATTGAGCATGCATGGGATATGCTACAGAGAAGAGCTTTGCCGAATATGGAGGGTATCCAGTTGCAAGAAGACCTTTTTTTGTTGTTGCAACGAACATGGGCGGCCATTCCACAGCGTGATTTGGATGAACTCATTTTGAGTATGCCAAACCGATGTTCTTGTGTTGTTAGTGTTCGCGGTAGAAACACGGATTATTAATTGTTTAAGTTACCCAATAAAATTTTAAAGAAAACTGTTATTTCAGTCTTTTTTTCGAACTTTAATGTTAGTGGTTCAAATGTCAAAAATCCCTTTATTAGGAAAATGGCAAATTTCTTTATTAATGCAAAGGTGACTTGGTTTATCGTTACTGTGACAAACGAAAACACTTTATTTGATGAATCCTTAAAGAAAATTTAAATTAATATCAATCAAGAGAAAAGTTATTGCAAAAATATATGTTGATCCCTAGACACTTTTGATGTGTGTATATCAAACACGTACTAAGATTTATGTCAGATTTATGTACTTACCAAGTATTTATAAAATTTGCCTAAAAGATTAACTTAACACCTAATATGTTAAGCGGGATTGTCCGAAAGGGTTACCGCTACCCCGCAACATAAAGGGCTGCGGAAGGAACATGGATGGGTTTTAGTCAGTAAGAGTCTTACACTCCCTTCCGCTCCACCCAGAGCGGGAGAAGCATAAATATAATAAATAAGTTTTTCTGTGGGGAGAAGTCATTGGATGATTTACCAGCCTTAAAAAAAAGATACTTAATATGACACTTAATATTATGTATCACTAAATTGTTTACGAAGCGTACAAACGTTTACCTAGCAAATATCTACTTGTCATTTTGGGCGTGTAGTGTGTATTGAACTATGAGTACAATAATGCCTTTATATGATTACAATAAGTGCTCAATATACACCAGACGACGGTGTCACCGTTCTGTCGCACTCTCCATTTTAGGTAGGTACTCGACGTCAATCGAATCGACGTCTATTGAAACGGCTTCCTTTAGGCCAGGGCTTTCCAAAATTATTTTGTCTACTGCCCGCTTTCAGAGCAAATTATTGTACAGCACCCCGTATTTTTTCACCTACTTAAAAACCAGTATCCAGATGAAATTACAAATCACCCCCTAATTCTTTACACAACGACCACATTTTTTTCCTGGGTATCTTTCGGCCCCCGCATTAGGCCTGCAGCACCCAGAAGGGGGCGTTATCGCTCATTTTGGGAAAGGCTGCTTTAGGCCATGATACGAATGCGCGACATAAACGTAACATAGGTAAAGTCCAATGATTTTTCAATCAAAATTAAAACTATACATTAGCATTTTGGTTTAAATTTTTGTACTTAGGCTCCGCTTGCACCACTTTAACCAAATAATGCGTTTAACACTTAATGTATCTAAAACACCGTTCTGCCAAAGGATTAATTCGTCGTTAATTAATAGCAGCCGCACGGGTCGATCCATCAGGTTAAGCTACGTTCGCCAGGATTGGTACGTGGATGGGTGACCATCTTTACATACCGAGACTCCCTCATACCTCGGAAAGTACGTTAGCCGTTGGTCTTGGCTGTCATTCATGAACCTTTGACAGTCATAACGAAAATCTGACAACCAGTCTTCAAGTTAGATAAGCTGTCACCCTTTGTCAAATACTGTTATTGTTCCGTTACCGTAACGTTTCTTCCTAATACATTTCTAAACGTATCGATGTTTTAATTTTTCGCAAGATGGTAGCACCGTAAAGTAGCCTAACTAGCTGTCATTGTACTCGAGTTCTTGTCATTATCGGAGCGAAAGCAACGTGTGAGTGCAAGCCAAATTACGCGCGCATCGTATAGCGGTCGAAATCCGGTAGTGAATCGAATCATCCTCTATTTCACGTGTGATCAACCCTCCAAACGGAAAAACCCTGAAGCTAGCCTGTGGAAATCGAAAGTGGAAGCTAAATGAAATGCCGAGGCAGCCAAAGGTATGTGAGTGCAAAGTATTTGTTGGAGTTATTAAACACCGTAATTATACGTAAATCGTTTTATCCCAGTATAGTATTAAGCGACCCCCATTTCGGCTTGGTGCGTATTCTACAGTTAATCAGCCGTATCCAGTTAGAATAGAAGCCAACCCCGACATAGTTGGGAAAAGTCTATACAGATTGATTCTGTCAAACGATTGCTAGAAACAGAACGACGATGTTTGAAATACGTTTAGCGTTAAACTCATTAAGTGATCTGTGGTGCATAAGGGCTTTAGTATCCCCATAGATGTGAATAAAGTTTAAAAAATAAGTAAATATTAGGTGCGAAACAATATCTTTCAAATTCAAAATCGGTTTACCTGCCGTTGTTATATTTGTTTCTTTTCACTGTTTGTGGTGTAGGTAGTATTTTTATTCTGGGTGCATTGTATTCACATATAATTTTACAATTCATGTAAACAAACCATTCTAAAACATTTGAAAAGAGTAGAGTTTCTTGCCCATTCACGAAACTACCTTTTAGAAGGGGCGACTAGAATCAATTCTCTTTCTTGTTCATTTTGACGTTCAAAAGTGCCTTTGTTGGCCTATTTGAATTAGGTAAATGATTTGACTTTGTTAGAATTTACGTCAAGTTCACTCCGCGCGTTCATGTGAGGTCCACTTGTTCGACCTGCAGTTCGAAATGTATACCACGATATGAGCCTATACACTTATAATGTATGATTTGGAAAAATTTACAGCTCCTTAGGGACAAACAATGTACGATTCTGCTACGCATCTTAATATTTAATTTCTAATTTGGCAAGAGAGTTCGCGCGGAAACTGTTTATGTTGCAGTTTGCATTGATCATTTAGCTAGCTATCATGTAGCTATTAGCGGTAATTACTCATCTCGAAAGTATGGCTATTAGGAATTAATTACGTAAATATAACATCGTGAAATATACCTTCATAAGTAGGCCCTTTATAAACGGTACGGTTTCTTTACGGTACGGCGCGGCGACTAAACCAGGCCAAAAAATCGTGTCAATCGTGTGACCGTGCCTATACACGACAAATAAACCGTAGTTTTTCACGGCAAGATTATAATGTGTGTACACAGGCCTTATTTTAATGACGTCTAAGGGTAGATTTCACTAATGAAACTTATCGCGATCAGCGCATAAGCCACGTTTAAGAGCTGACATTGTCATTATTTTCTGTAGAATTTTGACACTTACAGTTCTTTAACGCTATAATAAAATTGACACTCATTCTCATAGGAATAGGTAGCTAGGAAGCTAAGAGGTGTAAATACCACTAATTTTTGTATCCGATCTAAAATAATTTCATTTATGAAGTTTTTCCAAAAGTTTTATTGAACCAGCCTTTTTTAGCTAATTATAAGCTCAACTGTGGCTAATAACACATAATTACTTTTTCTATTGTTTTAAATCAATATTATCAATATTGATTTAAAACAATAGATTTCAACAGTTGAGCGGCTATAAAGATACTTGGTAAGTAGGTAAATCGAAACTTCTGATGATTTTTTTTGTGGGTGGAATCGGAAGGGAGTGTCAGACTCTTACTGACTAAAACCCAGCCAAGTTCCTTCCTTAGCCCTTTATGTTCCAGGGTAGCGGTAATAATCGCTGTTTGCACTGATGTAGCGCTTAGCGGTAACAGACGAAAATGCACGAAGCAATATCGCATTGCATGCCGTTATCGTAGCGGTAAGTGGTAGTGCACAAACAGCGTAAACTCAAAATAAACAAATCTATGCAAATCGACCAAGATCTACAATTAACTCGGCTTAACTGACTGGATATTCTGAACCAATACACAAATGTTTAACTGTCGGAAAATGCTTTGTTGATCGAAACGGATCTACGGATCTGATCGTAAATCGCAAACTTCCAACTCCGTTGATATGGTTATGTGGTAGTAAATAAACAGTAAACTTGTGAATTCCGTCCCGGAACTGAACAACAGTGCTGTTTCATCAAAAATCGTCGGGAGACAAAGATATTGAATTTACTGGACTGGTTTGTATGATTTTGTTTTAGGATTGCAATGTTGTGTTTTTATTTTATTTATGGCATTATATTTATAAAGCCACTTGTGAAATCGTTCTACAAAGCGATTATTATAGCGATAGACAATTATCAGCACAATAACGACAGTTATTCTGTAATATTGTTAAAATTAATTCACTTTAGAGCTCTTATTTGTAAATGATAAATAGATTACATTGCTTTTTATTTAGCGTAAAATAATGGAGTTTGTTATACATTTATATTGAATTAACGAAAAGGTGATAACCGTTATTTATCTAATCTCTTAGTCTCAAATCTATAGTTGGTGTTCGAGTTTGTAAGTTTGTCCGTCATTGACGCTCAAACGGTTGAATGGATCTGGATGATATTTGGCACAGAGGTAGTTTATGACCTGGATTAACACATAGGATACTTTTATTCCGGTTATGGTAGGTTCGAACACAGTCAGACTCTTTACTTTACTATGCCGAATTTCATCCAGATCCGTGCAGCCGAAGTGAAGGACGGACAAACATACAAACTTACTCAGAAACATTTTCCCTTATAATTAGTGTGAACAATACAAACATTTGGTGTCATTTGAAGTACCCAACACAATACATGTGTAGGTATTAGTCGCACGTGGAACAAAAAAGTAGGTAAGTTTAACCTTTACATTTCGCATAAAACCAGAAAGAATGAGAAAAATCTCTCTTGTTTGTTATAATGTAACATCATATCATTTGGATAATACGTAGAATGTATGAATAAACTTATATCCCAATATTTTATTACATCGAAAGGAGAAGAGATACGTATTATTAATATGTAAAATAATGGATCATGTTATTTTGCTCATTATTACTGAGAAACATGGGATGCTTCAGTAAGTACCTACTAGCTAGAAATACAACTACCGCTCTTGTTATTATTTTAATATTTTTGCCCGTGGCGTCGCCCGCGTGGAGGTCAGATATTACCCCACGGGAACTACCCGGGTTAAAAGAACGGTATATCCTAAACGAGGTCATGGCCTTTCCACATGTATGGTTTTAATCCAAATCCGTAAAGCTGTAAAGGTCTGAAAAGTAACAGATAGACCGATGGACAATACTTTCAAATAATCTTTTTTTCATTACCTAAATAAACCTGCATTTTTTTTGTTTCTAAGACTTGTTTACACCACAAATCCCTAAATGCGTTTAATACTAAACATATTTAAAATATCTCTCTGTCTCTGTTATCTTCAAGTAATTGACAGAAACAGGACTATGTTTTATCGATGTGTTTTTATTGTGGTATTCTTTTTCATTCGTGTGGTTAGTGACTAACCTGGTGTTAGAGTTTTATGCTGCCCATAGGCCTCTGACTTACCTTCACATGCTGTTAAGAAATATCTTTCAGATATGCTAGTTTCCTCACGATGCTTTCCTTCACCGATGTTTAAGCAAGTGATAATTATACAATGCGCACATGAATCCGTAAAATCAGAGGTGCGTGCCTTGGATTAGAACTCGAGTATTAATTTGTGGTATTAAAATGAATAATCATTGTGGTAAACGCAAATATAAAAATCAATTGCCGCATCTATGACAGCACATCACTTGAAAACGGGTCGACCCATACGGCAGATTGTTTTTTCTTTTGTTCGTAATTTTATTGTCAGGGCAATGTTTGTACGGGATAGACACATACAAATCCGGGCGACGCCGGGCACAAACAGCCAGTTTGTAATATTAGGATGGAGTATAATAGATAGTCTGACTTACCTACTTAGCAAAAAGATGAACAGCGATTTCCGAGAAAATTGTTCTTTTCATTTCCTCAGTAGGTATTTAATCTTATTTCACAATCTTGTAGTTGAAATATTTATACCTGGAGGTAAATAAATTATAAGAATTTTCTTTTCAATAGTAGCCAAATGAGTCTCTTTACCAAAATCAAAGGAAATTCTTTTAATTTATTTCCTTTTAATTTCACCTTTGTAAAAAAATAAAAAAAAAACGGTTTTGTATTTATAAAATTGACTTTAATAATTCTGTAGTTAATGGTTCTTGTGAGGCAGAAGCAGGTACAATAAGTACCTAGAAGCTATGTAACAATAAACCTATTTCTGTCACCAGCAGCACTTCTGTATTTGGGTTAAAACTTTTATTTTCTGTGCTGTACGTAAGGGTGTGGTTTCAACTATTAACTGAACAACTTTCTCGATGGGACTAACATCGTAATCGAGAAAAAAATTTACAGCCGTCCCATAATTTCCACACAAAACTTCAATACTTACTCGATCCAAATGTAATTTGCCTTTTTGATCACATGCTGTATTATACCTATCAAATCCATCCGAGCTGGAAGAAGTAACATCCCTATTCTTAAAATTACTGGAGTAAATTACCCCATTTGCCAAAAAATAAATCCCACACAGACCGCAACACACCCGGTACAATGAAACAGAATGAAGTGTTAAAATTTATACAGAAAGTTAATAGACCGCAACTTCTGGTGCGCGTCCACATGCTGGCAACATTAATTTATTGGCGCACAGACCAGGATATTTATAGCTCAGTCTTACCCCAACTTTAGCTGGGAGCACGCCAGTTCCACAGCACGTGATAACTTCGTACCACAACTTCCTACTACACTTGTTCTCTTAAGAAAACATTTCAGACAAAAAATAAAGCTTCATTATAAAAGGGATTTTTTCGTTTTTGTGGGATCTCGGTATGTATTTTTAATTCAATAGCTTAAGGGTGATAAAGGTAGGCACAGCGCAAAATTAATTGGTGCCCGTATAAATATTTAAACATGAGTTTAATTTTCGGACACGAAATAATAAGAAATTTATTTTTTTAATTAATTTAGGAACATACAATTTCCTTAGATACCTACTTAGGTACAGTAATAATTATTGCCAGGATTAATTTTAAACAAACTTTTTCCACGTCTAATTCCAAAGTTTCGTACTAAATTGTGGTTTCGTATGTTTTGAGGGGAGCATAAATTCAATTTGCTAGAATTTTGTTAATTTGAAATTTATTACCGGCCTACAGAATACGCAATGAAGGGGTTAAAACGCTTGGCTGCATAGAGTTAGAGTGTCGTCTAAATTAATAATGGCAGGCTTCGAGACGAAGGGTTTCGAGCTGACAAATAGCTACCTATTACCAGTAATACAGAACGAACAAGTTTCCAAAAACGTAACCGTCCTATGTTAATTTTTCTTTATTTTAATAAGGTCTATTTATTTATTTATGTTCACCAACAATAGTATACACTGGTACAATCAAATTAGACAGAAACAAACAATAAGAATAAAGTGTAACATTCTCTTACAGATAAACTCTGCATGCACAAAAAACGTTGTCGCAACTTACGAAAAAAGTTCATTAGACTTTAAACTTGCGTTGAGATTAGAATTAAAACAAATATAAAATAAACACATTCAAGCAAAAACAAACTAAACCGAATGAAACTAGATGGTACAATAATTATGTAATATGAGCCTAAATTCACCCACCCAGCGAGATAATGCAGGGCTAAGAGACTCAAAGTTCGGAGAGATACTTATAAAAACTGGCTTTCAATTGGCCTAAACTGTCAAAGTGGAGGTCGATCCGATCACTGCAATCATTCACAATCCTGCAGAACCGTGTGCGTCAAAATGGAGGGACCAAGCCTCCAATGTCTGTCATACATATCTAAAAAAATAATACCATTAATTTACTATTTCCTACCTTTGCTATAATTTTAGCTACCTCATCATATACATCATATTTTAACAAAATGTTTGGTCCCTCCATCATGATATCAAGATGGAGGGACCAAACTGATAGACTACTCCCTGGAATGTTTTACCTACTTAGTGTTATAATACCTTAATTCTACCTTAATATTATTGATTTTGGCTGCCCGAAACATATATCGTTTTAAAGATATCGATTATATAAGTTGGTCCCTCCAAATTGACGATTCAATTGTTAAGTGCAACAGCTAATTGGGCGATTTATTTTCGATTTTCCAAGGATATATATTTAATACCTATTTACTACCTTTTAATCGTGCTAAATTTCTTACGTTAAAGCTTATTTTAACTAGCCAAAAAAAAATCAAAGAAATAACTAGATAAATAACGTACAAATTTTAAGCGTGGTGACATTAGAGTTGTCAAAAAATAAGTTTTGACATTTGTCATCGCGACGTAACTAGTGAAGTAACCATACGACTCTGTACTCGATACACACGATAAATCGATTCAAATTTGTATGAGTATTTGATCGATTTTATTATGTATGTATGTTTAAAAAATAAACAATTTTTTTTGGCGCTTTAAATAATATGATGGAATATATTGCGAGTGTTCTTTTTGCGCTAACTTTATAGTAGCATGCAATTTCTAACTAATACGAAACGTCTCAAAAATAGTTACGTTCTCAGTCTTTTTTTAAGGACTAGTGTTGTAACCAATAAATTTCTGAATTTCACCAGCTTCATTCGATTTTAATAGTAGGTAATTAAATATATATATCTAGTGATCTTTACTGAAAAGAATGAGCTTGGCGCTCAAAGCCGTAAACTGACCAAGCGGCACGTGACTTAGCGTCCACGCAAAATTGAACAAATTCACCTCTCGTACCACTGTATCATTTCGAAATACCTACAAAATTAAAGTTTAAGTTAAATTTTCTAATCAGAACTTTAATCCAATGCACTTTTCAATACATAATCAAATCGATCAAATACTCATACAAATTTGAATCGATTTATCGTGAGTATCGAGTACAGAGTCGTATGGTTACTTCACTAGCTACGTCGCGATGACAAATGTCAAAACTTATTTTTTGACAACTCTAATGTCACCACGCTTAAAATTTGTACGTTATATATTATCTAGTTATTTCTTTAATTTTTTTTTGGCTAGTCAAAATAAGCTTTAACGTAAGAAATTTAGCATGATTAAAAGGTAGTAAATAGGTATTAAATATATATCCTTGGAAGATCGAAAATAAATCGCCCAATTAGCTGTTGCACTAAACAATTGAATCGTCAATTTGCAGGGACCAACTTATATAATCGATATCTTTAAAACGATATATGTTTCGGGTAGCCAAAATCAATAATATTAAGGTAGAATTAAGGTATTATAACACTAAGTAGGTAAAACATTCCAGGGAGTAGTCTATCAGTTTGGTCCCTCCATCTTGATATCATGATGGAGGGACCAAACATTTTGTAAAAATATGATGTATATGATGAGGTAGCTAAAATTTTAGCAAAGGTAGGAAATAGTAGATTAATGGTATTATGTTTTTAGATATGTATGACAGACATTGGAGGCTTGGTCCCTCCATTTTGACGCACACGCAGAACCTCGCATAGGGAGAATTAGCACCCAAAACCGTTCTTCGTTTGCGTTATAAAAAGGTGCTCTAAATCGAGAGTCACTTGTTTTCTCCACCTCTCTTCTCGTGTTCTTGTTTTGTTTCGTGTGGTAAGTGACTAACCTGGTGTCAGAGTTTTTTTTTATGCTGCCCACAGCTGCTGTGCTGTGCTGTTGAGAAATATCTCTCGGACATGCATGGTTTCCTCACGATGTTATCCTACACCGATTTTTAAGCAAGTAATAATGATTCAATACGCACATGAATCTTTAAAATCAGGACCTTAAAACTTAAAAAAATCTTAACTTCAAATCCTTAAAACTTGGTAGTGAGACGGTCACACCACTGGGATATCGCCTTCTCGTTTTGGATGTATTTAAAGTCCAAGATCCAGGGTTTTTAGGTGTTTTTTTTATGAAGACCACTTACAAATTACGAAAACTTTAAACATCACGTTGCATGCATTCGTAAACACACTTTTTGCTTGCGTTACGTTGCGCGAACAATGTAACTTAGTTAGGATAATGCAATTCACAAAGGTTGGTTAAACACTGGTTTACTTATATTTCCACACACCCTTACATACAATTATGATATTATGTTGACATACCGTCAAACTACTTCATATACCACAGTTTAATGTACAGAATGCGTAAGTCTTCTTCTTTTCGTGTGGTTAGTGACTAACCTGGTGTCAGAGTTTTTATGCTGCCCATGAGCCTCTAACTTAGCTTCACATGCTGTTGAGAAATATCTCTCAGACATGCTGGTTTCCTCACGATGTTTTCCTTCGCCAATTTTTAAGCAAGTGATAATTATACAATACACACACGAATCCGTAAAATCAGAGGCACGCAGGTTTGGGTTCGAACTCGAGACCTATGACTTGGTAGTCCAACGGTCACACCACAAGGCTAGGCTAGTAGCAGTGAATGCGTAGACATGACAGCTATGTTATAAGTTTTACAAAACCATGTATGATCGCTTAAATAAAAAAACTTACGATTCCCAAATACCTACAAGTTATCGTTAAATCAACACAATATCCAAACCTAAACATAAACCATCATTCTACCAAATAAATCGCCGTTCCCGGGGAATAAAATGGTAATCGTAAAAACTAAATTTTACAGGAAAATTAAAAAACTGTTTTTTGTGAATATCTCAAAAACTAATAGACATAGCGGGATTGTTGAAATACCAAAAGAAAGGTGATTTTTTACAAAATAATTTTAAACTATATTAGATAATTTACATTTCTTAGAAATGCAGTAAATAATGAAATTAAATTTACCATGAATTAAAGGCACATACTTTAACTGTAAAGCAACATTACGATATTATTCACCTAAAATCTCATGTAATACGTAACCGTAATGATGCATTGCTATGTTATTGGTCGATAAACTGTGAAAGGATCGCATATCGTAATGTACTGTTACTATTTTATTCGCTGACAAGCAATCAATTACAGATGACAGTAATAGCAACTTACGTGTATATTCTATGGAAAAATTATTATACTAACTGGAGGCAAGTATCAAATACTGAATAAAATGTGCAAGGTAAAACAAACAACTTACTATCTATTTATTTTTTATTTTTCACAATTATTAACAACTGTTTATAAAAATCAACAAATTAGGAACTGTCTATGTCAAAGTACTTAATTATAATTTTTTAAGAAGTAGATTCTCTGGGTAGCTGCTCTACTCCGTGTCGTCTACGTGTGAAGCTAAGTCAGAGGCCCATGGGCAGCATAAAAACTCTGACACCAGGTTAGTGACTAACCACACGAAAAAAGAGAAGACCTCATTCGGGAGCATGACTGCGTCGCAGAAGGAGGTGACTGACTCCTACTCCCTCTCGCTCCGGACCATGGCTTGCAGCAGGGCCGGGCGTGAGGTCGCCGCCGCCGCCAATCGCCTCTACGAGGACACGACGGTGCTCCGCCCAAGCTGGGCAGATCTCCACCGTGTGCTCCACCGTGTCTTCTGGGTGATCCTCATAGTGGTAACAGGAACCTCCCGAAACATCCATATCCGGTGAGAACCTGCGTCAGGCGGTAGGTGCGGACGCCGTGACACCTCTCTAGCCACTCCTTAAAGAGGGGTTTTACCGCCTGCGCTGGGTTGCGACAGTCACTGTTTCCAGGCCGCCATGAGATCGCGCCGTAGATCCGTCCGCTCCACCGCAATTTGCCGCGGAAACGGATTTTCACCCCAGCTTAGTACCTCCGCGCGGCACTCGTACAGGCGCGCGAGGACTATCGCCTCCAGATCCCACGGCGGCGGCAGTCCGACAAGGAAGGCTTGCCACCTCACCCGAGATCATGCGGTACCCCCAAATAAGCCTTTCGGCTACCACCTTGTGGGGCGCGTTCAAATAGTGGGTGGCTCGCCACCGCAGCGAACGCGCTCACACCGGAGCCCTATAAAGGACCATGGACCGCACGACTTCAAACCCGCCTTCAGTTAATGTTCCATCAATCTGCCTGGCCTTTTCAAAACTATATTGGGATCGGTTTCCAGTCCAATCGGATGCAGCTAAATACCAGTATTTCACATGGAGCGAATGCTTATCTGACCTCCACAACCCAGTCACTAACTAGGTAATACGATAACCCTTTGTAAGACTTCTTCTTAGCGTGTCGATGGCAATCTATATCTCCTCGGCCCAGAATTCAGCTACGTGTTTAGCGCCATCACTAGCGTCCATCAGTTCCTGTAACGTGCATACGGCAGGACACACAGGACACGAAATTAAGTATCCCATCGTTTGTGGAACAGCACCACATTTACACTCCAAGGCGGAGCTGTCTATTAATCCCCATCTGAGCAGGTTTTCCTTGCTTCGGCCAACCTGGGTCCGGATTCTGTTTAAAGCCTTCCAAGTTGACCAAGGCAAGTCGCTCCCGGGAGGGAGACGTTCAGCAAGTGGAACGAATGGAGTGGGTAAGGAAGCACTGTCTCGCCACAGCTTCAGTCTTTCTTTATTTGGTTCGACAGTGAGTGGAACGACACACTTTAAAAAGCTGTTTCGGCTTTTTAGCCTTTGTGGCACAAGGATGTGGTCGTGCAGGGGGTGTCGTCTTTTGTAAGACTGGCTGTCAGACTTTCGTGCTTCTGACTACCCGTAATGACTGTCAAAGATCCACGAATGTTAGCCAGGTCCAACGGCTTAACGTGCTTCCCGAGGCACGGAGGAGTCCTCGATATCTGAAAATGGTCACCCATCCATAGACCAGCCACGAAGAGAGATTTATCTTGTTTTTTTTTCTGATTCTTCTAATAAATCATTCATTAAAGTACATTGTAAGTTTAATTTCTCTAGAGTTAAAACCCAATAAGTAGGTGCCCTCTGTAACTAATTTTTTTTAATGATGAAATGGATCACCTTAGAAACTAAAAAATACTGTTACACTTCTTCAATGTATACACTTTTACCTCAAATACTCATTATAACGATATTATTTGAATAACGTAGGTATTTTAGTCCTTAAAACTTAAATATTGAATATCTCGAAAGTAAGAATTTCGTACTTATTGGGTTTGAGCACTACACCCTCGAATTGTCTGTTACCGGAATAAAATTGTATTGAGTATTACGCAAATTAGGTTGTCTATTTTTCCCGGGAATATAATGGTAAGAGCATCTTACTGGAAAAGTAAAGTATCGAAAGAATTGTAATAGTCTCTTCCAATTTTATTCGTTGCAAAAAGTCTACTAAGCATACAAATAAATAATATTGTTAAATTCATTACAATACACATAAAAAATTCGTAATTTCTACAATAACAGTTGGAAAAATCTAAAAAAAATTGACCAAGTGTAATCGGACCTCTAAATATCGAATATGCAATAAACTTAAAACTATCGTAATAGCACATTACCATTTTATTCCCCGGGGACGGCGTAAATAACTTTTATTCCAAACAAACTTTCGTATGAATACGAACAGAGACCGAAATGACTTTACTAGGTACACATGGCTTGACACAGAACATTAAAGATCACGTTAACTTCCTCTGTATGTATTATAACACACATAGTATTACGGCATTACGGTAACTGAATCTTGGTTCCCATAACTTGTGGGAGGCTGTGAAACACGCGATTATAAATCGTAACTCAGTAAAGATTTAATCAAAAACTTTGTAATTTTATCAAATTGTATGTTGGGTGTGTTTAAGATAAAGTAGTTTTACAAGTGCATCCAAGAAACTGGATCAGATAGTATCTCGAAGTCGATACTCGCGTTTACACTCGCATGACGCATTCATCATTGCCGCTCGTTTAGTAATTATAAAAAGGTAAAACTTGTTTGTAAGTTTGTATGTAGGAGATAATAATAAACAAGCGTAAGTTCAGAATCCCAAATCCTATATTTCCATCGGGAATATTTTTTTTTCTCGGACGGATACTTTCGGCTAGAAGCTGGTAAGGAAACACACATGCGATGGCCTGCCAGCCTGCCACCGATCGTTCACTGTAGGTGGGCGGACGATCCGTCAATGCCACCGCGCGCTGATTTTATTTACCGAGAAAGTACCGTGATTTGTACTACGTGTATGAGCGGCACGTTTGCCCGAAATTGGATTTTAACGGAAATCGAAGGAAAAGTTCTGTTGTTTGTAAAGATTTGTTATAACATTAGAACGGATTCGGATTGGGAATTCGGATCTCGGTTTATTTCTGTATGTTTCTGACTTATGTATGTTTACTGTTTAGTCTAGTATACAACACCTCTCATACAAAACATACAGATCGTTGATAGTGAATATGGTATATTCTCAATTAGATACCTTAAAAGATGATTTGTAGTGGACATATTAAAAATACACAAAAAAGAAACTCACGTCTTCTTCCCAAGAGGTTAGACAGAAACTACAGAGCGCCACCAGCTATGATTCTTGATAGTAGTAGATCTTTAAACGTAAACGAAGCCATTGGCTTCGTTTCGGCCATGAGGGCATGCCTGTTGGTTGATTCTCGTCGTGAAAACTTAGGTGAAGTGAGCAGTCGTTCGAGCACTATTACTACTATACACACCTCATTAATTACATCACGTTTTCACTGTGAGATTTGTGCAGAGCAGCACAGCGAGTACTATGCACCTTAATTTTCTGAAGAAAAACGTCAATATAATATAATTATTACGTCCAAAAATCTTTCCAAAATTCCTATTGATAAAGAACCCCAACACACTGCTTGTTTGAAATAATCCTTTCTATTAAAAATAAAACAAGATGAAAATTAGATAAGATTAAAAATGGACAGCATTTTTTATTACAAAGAAAATCATTCCTTTTGTTTCAAAACCCGCCATCTTCCGAGCCCAATCTTGTATTATGAATGCGGGCACTAAGTTCAACTATCACGATTCCGAACCATTAAACACTGCGAAATACTGCTCACAGTCTTGTATAAACGTGTAATATTATTCTCCAACACATATTAGGTGTTTAAACGCATTCATGACAATTATTTACAGCACATTAACTTGAATGCTACGAACAATAATTTCGCGGTAAAAAAATTCAATGCGTTACTTAACGCCATAATATTTTTTGTGGCGTCATCTTTCGCTTCATAAATTTTGAGACATTATCGAAGTGCTGTGATGGTGTCAAGGGAGTTCGTTTGCCAGTGACTTAAACCAAGGTTACTTACTTTTAACATTTAGAATACTTTGGTATTTTGGTACCCGGCGACTGACGAGCTGTAGATAGGTGGTTCAAACCCAGTCAGGCGGTTACCTTTCTATTCATTGTTCACCACTACTCTCAAAACGGTGAATGAAAACGTCGTGTGAAAACTGGCATGTCTTAGAACCAAAAATTCGAATACATGTGGCATCTACCAACCCGTACTGGGCCTAATTATCCTAATTTATTTGAGGTCGGCACAACATGTCTTTTTCTTCCGTACATTTCTATTAGTCGTCATCTCGGTATCGTCACTATCTTTCTATCTATATCATCTTTCACACATCCATCCATAATGTCTTTGGTTTTCCCTTATTCGTATAGACATTTGAACTCAAAACTTTCCTGACGACATTGACCTCATTCATATTGCCCAAATCATGACAACCGATTAGTAAAACTAATAGAATAGTCCGATCAGCACCAGACCCGTGCCGTACGGCGCGTATATGTTCCACGCGCGCCTCAAAGAGATGTCAGCATATGAAGGGGCCCCTCAGGGCCAAGCCTGGCGGGTAAGCGGGATTGTCCGAAAGGGTTACTGCTACCCCGGAACATAAAGAGCTATGGAAGGAACATGGATGGGTTTTAGTCAGTAAGAGTCTGACACTCCCTTCCGCTCCACCCAGAGCGGGAGCGGTCATTGGATGATTTCCCAGCCTAAAAAAAAAAAAAAAAGGCAGGCATCTCAGATTTTACGAATTCATGTACGTATCACTTGCTTAAAAATCGGTGAAGGAAAAAGTCGTGAGGACACCAGCATGTCTGAGAGATATTTCTCAACAGTATGTGAAGCTAAGCCAATGGGCAGCATAAAAACTGGCACCAGGTTATTCACTAACCACACGAAAAGAAAAGGAAGAGTAAAACTAATTATTACTAGTTAATTCTTTGACAATAAGGGTCAATATTGCTTAAACTATAATGAACTGCCAATCGCCTACAATTCTCATTTCCTTAACAGCGCAAAAATAGTTTACCCGCAGATTTCCGTGAAAAGTTAATAATTTATTTTCCCCGACCCGGGCATTTTCCTTCCCCCTTCCACTAGCCGCTATATAAACCCGTGCATTGGCATTTATACATAATAAATAATGACGTCATCCAATCGGGCCTTTCCAAATCATTTGCTGGATCGAATTAGGGAAGAGGAAAAAGTTCCATTGAAATATGACACCTGTTCGGGCTCGCTCGAATCAAAGGCGATGATAAAGACGGAGGTTTTCAATAAAGGGGAATCGGTCCCTTTTTCTTACGTATTTATATCTATATGTTTTTGTGTTCCGGGATTTGGGCATTATCTCCTCCCTATTATATGGTACCTGTGTGTTTATTCACGTACCATCATTTATTATGTCATGCCAAGAAATTATCGTTCTTCCTGCGAAACGAATATTATTTTCTGAATGAGTTATCTTTGTTTTGGTTCTGATATGAAATGTTTTCGCTGAGTCCAATATTTATGGATAGTTTTGCTGATGTTTGTGACTTCTTTCGCAAACATGCTGCAATTCTCTGTTGAATCGTTCGGTATTGGAGTTTTCGTTTTCTTTTTAGTGGACGTCAAAACCCTCCACTTAACATAATTATTATTAGTTTCCTTAAATACTGTCTACGAATATTTCTTACTAGCTTTTGCCCGTGACTTCGTCCGCGTGGAGTTCGGTTATATCTCAATATCGGGAGATATTTTTGAGACAAAAAATAAGCCTATGTCCGCGTACCCTATGTACCCTTTAGGCGTGAAAAGGTGACAGACAGACGAGAGTTACTTTCGAATTTATAATATAAGGATGTAGGTACATAATTAGGTAGGTACGTAAATGTCAGAACTCATGCCACCTGTAATAAAAGTTTATCCTATATTTTTTAATACGAACATAATTTATAATATTTATATTTTATGTATTCTACCAATTTGTATTTTTTAATTAATATTTATAATTTAATATAAATAACTAGGTTTGGCATAAAATTATTGCATGAGGTACAACGAGGTCATCCAATAATGTAACAATAAATTATTACCAACGTACTCGTATTACCACTATAAATTCTTCAGTGCATTTCATGTTGTTCAAATACCTACTAGAAACTTAAAATTGGATTCAAGACAGTATCGGTTCTCCATTGCATTCGGTCTCACAATCGGTCCCCGTCGTCAATCCAACAAGAAAGGAGATAGTTCTTCAAACTTTCCCCATTTAATTTAATCTTCGTCAGCTGTGAGTGACTATTTGCTTTTACTTTGCAGCTCAAAGTTGGCGTTTACGAAAGAGCTAGAAGTGAAAATTCGAACCGCAGAAAGTTAATCTTGTATTTTAAAAGGTCAATTTTTTTAAAATGTTTATGATGCAGTGCCAGAGGCACATTTTTTTACAACAGTCATGAACAACTTAAAAGTTGTAAAATCGATCACAAAATATAACTAGTGTTTTATAGATTTTCGCGTGGCACCACACAGTTTTTTTTTTGAGGGTGGCAAATCATCAAATGACCCTTCATTTGATGATTTGGGTTGAGCCAGCCCAATCTGGGTTGAGCGGAAAGGAGTGTCAGTCTCTTACTGACTAAAACCCATCTATATTCCTTCCTTAGCCCTTCGTGTTTCGGGGCAGCGAATAAACCCGCTGAACGTCATACGGGCTACATTGTATCGATACAAAAACCGTTTCAGTAGTGCAAAAATTTAAATGTTTCGACGACATTCTATCAGAATGTCGCCGATTCTTTCAAACGTGGCCAGACATTGGTCCAAAGTCTGAATAAACTGTATAAAACATACAGCCACCCAGCTCGGTATTAAAGGCTACCAGAACCTCCTCAAAGCATCGTAAAGCGTCCTCGGACCGTCGGTACAATTTATGCTCCGGATTTTGTATGGAAACGTTCGATAAAGGGTGACATTCTGGAAAACATAAATTTCGTTTAGGTTTTCCACATTTTACCATCTCAACCGAAGCAAGCGACCAGCTTTAACAGAGGGCAGTTATGTGTAATGCGAAATATGAAAAATGGACGGCGGATTACGAGCGGTTGGAATAATAGGGTCGAGTGTGTTGTTCTTTTTTGATTATTTCTAAATCTAACATGTTGAATGCCTTTTTTTTGAGGGTGGCAAATCATCCAATGACTTCTCCCACTCTGGGTGGAGCGGAAGGGAGTGTCAGACTCTTACTGACTAAAACCCATCCATGTTCCTTCCGTAGCCCATTATGTTCCGGGGTAGTGGTAACCCTTTCAGACAATCCCGCTATGTTCATATTGAATATGAAGTTGGCGTGGCACTTGATGATGTCCTGTGTGTTTATTGCAAACATTTACAGCAGACATAAAATAAAAAGATTGAAATACGTATTTCTAAATGAAACTAGCTGCTGCCACCGGCTTCACCCGCGTGGATACGTGGAACGTACTACCGGGATAAAAAGTATTCTATGTGTTAATCCCGGTCATAAACTATCTCTGTGCCAAGTTTCATCCAAATCCGTACAGTCGTTTGAGCGTAAAGAAGTGACAAACACTCACACACACTCACTCACAAACTTTCGTCTTTATAATATTAGTGTGATAAACTTTCACGTGATGCCAGAAATAAACTCACTGATTACTACCACAGCATATTATAATTATTTATTACAGTTATTAAATAATTTAAGGCGAGCCCCGTACTAACAAACAGTAGGTAATTAACACGGCGCATAAGCCTATTTAACATTTAGTTAATCTTCAGTCTTGCTTGATTCCGTGCCTTCAAAAGCGTATTAAATCTACTTGACCTCGCCCATTCTGCTTGATACAATTACGTTTATACCCCTTAAGCTTGCTCTAATACCAACAGAAGCCGGTAAAGGGAATTTGAAAATAACTTCAGGCGTCAGCAGACGTAAAGCTTCCTGATTTTATGTTGCTCTGGTATCATTAAGTTAGTAAGTTGTTTACGAAATAGAGAAATTCGACACGAGTAGACATTTTTGCTGTTTTTTTAATTTCACTGCTTGCTGCTACTTTACAAAATCTGCTTGCATAGCCTTTTCCCAACTATGTTGGGGTCGGCTTCCAGTCTAGCCGGATGCAGCTGAATACCAGTATTTTGCATGGAAAGACTGCCTATCTGACCTCCACAACCCAGTAACTGGGTAAAACGATACCCCTTGGTAAGGCTGTCTGTCAGATTTTCGGGCTTCTGACGACCCGTAACGACTGTCAAAGATGCACTAGTGACAGCCGGGACCAATGGCTTAACGTGCTTTCCGAGGCACTGAGGAGTCTTAATCTGTAAAAATGGTCACCCATCGATGGCCAACCTCGGCAAACGTAGCTTATACTGATGGATCGACCTGTGCGGCTGTTATTACTTGGCCCCGAGCTCCTCTGTATGTGTATCAATCATAATTATATTTTAACATTATCACCCATGATATTAACTCGTAACTAAACACACAAAGAAGTCGCCCGTATTAAAACGCGCGCTTCAGTAATTACTAAGTGAATGGAACACTGACTCACGAGGAGACAGCTCCAATCGTTTCCGTCGCGTTTGGAACACTCCATTACTCCGGTTCCCCTTTAACTATGGTAGCTTAGCTGGTGCAATAAACAGTTAATGCGAGGGCGATTTTCTAGGCATTCAATTATATTTTCCAGGTTTATTTATGATTGTTTGGCATCGTTCTTACCACGGTACCGTATTAACGTTGCGTCTTGTATAGTGTACGATATCAATGATTGCTGGTGTAATATTTTTTTTTATTTTCGTAACACTAAGGGCCTATGCACACCACGTTTTTTAAACGCGCCGTCGACTCGCGTTTTGGGAACGCGCGTCGCCGGCGCGTTTTTATCCTGCAGAGCAATTTGTTGTCGTTTGTATCGATACAAACGCGCGGCACCGGCGCGTCTGTATCGATTCAAACGCGCGACACCGATACGAGCGCTAGCGCGCGGGCCTTCCCTTTCCCCCGCAACGAGGAAAAGGGAAGTGTGAATCTACGCTAGTAGCAATCGAGCGCGTCTGTATCGCTACACACGCGCGTCTGTATCGCTACACACGCGCGTTTGCATCGCATCTGTATCGCTACACAAGCGCGTCAGGTGTGCAAAGGTCTACAGGCTGCGTCTGACTTGCGTGCGTATCGCGTCTGTATCGCTACAAACGCGCGTCGACGGCGCGTTTAAAAAACGTGGTGTGCATAGGCCCTAATATGTATTCACTGAGCAACTTTTCAAAGTGATATTGATTTACTGTACAGATTGTAATTTTATGTTGTTACGAACATTGGTTTTTGGAACAATAGCATTATGAAAAATTCACAACTTTTACAGTCGTTCTTGGTAGTCAGAAGCTCAAAAGTACCCTAGATAAGTCAAGATGGTAGATCTTGACTTATCTAGGGTATCGTTTTGACCGTGGAGGTCAAATGGACAATCGCTGCATTTACAATACTGGTATTCATCTGCATCCGTTTAGACTGTAAGCCGCCCCCAATATAATTGAGAAAAGGTTGGCAGATTTATTAATTATTATTTTAGATCTTAAAATTGCAGTCTTTATTCCACAAATAATCGCCCTTAAATTTTGCATAGTGTACCCATTTGAGTTCATGTTTATATACACAAAACCACTAAATACCCAAAAGAACACAATAAAGTACAAATAAGTTTTTTATCGGAGAAACTGCGCATCTCCATTTTTAAAGTATAGTCGCCTGCACATCAAATTACCACAAACTGTCAAATTTACTCAATAAATTTTGAACTTAACTCGAAATAGTTTAAGGTTTAAAATCATTTAGGCAAATTTGATAGTTTGGTATAACTTGATGTGCTTGCAACCGTACATGACAGCATAATTTTGTTTACCTACCTAGTGACAATCCTCACTAATATTGAAACAACGAAAAAAGTCACAGTAATCAAAATAGTGTTGTAGGTAGGTATTTACGAATAATTGAACTGATATTAAAACTAAAAACAAGATAAAATAGACGAATTTAAAAAACACATGAAATAAACTTAAAAGAAAACCAGTGATTAAAAAACTATTTCCATCTTCAAGGACTGGTCTGACCACAAGTCAATCAATTGGCTTCTTTTTTTGCGCTGGCAACCGCGAGCTATCAGTCAACTACTACAATTTATCTCTTTAGAAGTTTCCACGTTAAGTGTCACCACGCACAAGTTATCTACTTAAATGTAAACCACTTTTTATTCAGGAATGCTGATCTATCAGCTACAGTGATTGGCAAGTTTCTAATGGTTCTACGGTCTACATTTGTGAAATTAACCAAGTATACTTTTATAAAAGATTTGGCTAAAGAAAACAAAGAAATACATATTGTCAAAGCACAAGTACGCACCTGGCAGATACTGAAACTTTATGACTAAACTATGCATACTATCGTATGATCAAAAATCTTCTTCTACATTTTCGTGTGGTTAGTGGCTAACCCGGTGTCAGAGTTTTTATGCTGCCCATGGGCCTTTGACTTAGCTGCACATGCTGTGCATGATCAAAAATTACACACCGAATAATGTAAACCAAACAAAAAAGTTATTGATTGAATCGCAGGATATTTTCTCTCAGTAGGTCTGCCTACCCGCGCTTTACTTACCTACGTAATAAGCGGACAATAATCTTAATATATTAATTTAAATCTGCTTCGCCTTTTCTCAACTAGGTTGGGGTCGGCTTCCAGTCTAACTGGATGCAGCTTAATACCAGTATTTTACTTGGAGCCTACCTTACCTCCACCACCCAGTCAGTAACCGGGTAATACGATACCCCTTGCTCAGACTGACTGTCAGACTTTCGGGCTTCTGACTACCCGTAACAACGGTCAAAGATCCACGATTGACAGCAGGGACCAACGGCTTAACATGCTTCCCGAGACACGGAGGAGACTCGATATGTAAAGATGGTCACCCATCCACGGATCAACCTCGGTAAGCATAGCTTAACCTTAAGACTCGATCCGTGCGACTGTTATTATTTAGCCACGAACTCCTATAATAATGACATAACAAGTTTAATATAATTTTATTAACTTATGTACATAATTATATTATTAAATATTAATTCACGAACCCGTTTTAATATATTTGGAGCACGAGTAAACTCCTACATGTAGGTAACCGGTATTACTCTGATGGTGGAATACACTATCTTTAGGTCAGTGAAAACCCTACCGTACCAAGTTCCTACGCGATTAAAATCAAGCTTTGAAATATTATTCATTTGTTTCACTAATTGACGTCATAAATTCCGGGGTAACAACTAAATCCGACGTAACACAAGATAAAACTAACACAAACCATCAATTTAGTCCGCGAGTGCCACCACTACTGTATATTTTTTGTTAACATAGCTGGAACATGAATGTTATTTGTATGAATAAAGGTGAATAAACATTTTCTGTGAACGTCCAATTAAGCTAGAATATAGAAAAACTTAACAAATGTAAGTTCAAAGGGTTGTCATGAACAATAAACGAAATTGTACAAAGTAAAAAACTTATTATTACCTACTATTGTAATTAACAAAGCTTCTAAAATATTCATAGAGACTTTATTACTTTAGTCTGCATCGTTTGTTTTTTCATGTAGCTAGATAATCATGTTTGGCTCTGCAAATTCATTTCAGAGATAAATGGACAAATATTTTTTACTGCCAAAATAACATTGTCTGTCTAACTTATTATACTATTTCACACTAATTTGCATACAGAGTGAAATTTTTGCCATTGCGTAAAAACAACCCTATATGATAAATATGTAACAAGCCTTCGTAATATTAAGTCTAAATTGGCATATTGTTATTCACAGTACAATTCGAACGATCACCAGGCCATAATATATCATCGCATTCCTCGCTGAGCAATAAACTAAATGATAATAAACCCGCTTGTCGACGTCGCAATAAATTTCACTATTTGCTGGGAACAAAACACAGTATTACATGAAATATTACCCAATATGGGGACACACAGAGAGCACAGAACATAGCGAGCCGTAAAGCTGAGTTACCACGACACTTGAATCTGACATACCGTTTTCGAAACTCAATTTTTCGAAATCATAATGTGCACGCTCAAAAAATATGACTCATACCCTTTCTCGCTACGGAGGAGCTCGTGGCCAAGTACTAACAGCCGCACAGGTCGATCCACCAGGTTAAGCTACGCTTGCCGGGGTTGGCCGTGGATGGGTGACCATCTTTACATACCGAGACTCCTCCGTGCCTCGGAAAGCACGTTAAACCGTTGGTCCCGGCTATCATTTGTGCATCTTTGACTGTCTTTACGGGTCGTTTGAAGCCAAAGCCGAGAAATCAGACAACCAGTCTTACCAAGGGGTATCGTATTACTCGTATTACAGGTACTGACTGGGTTGTGGAGGTCAGTTAGGCAGTCGCTCCATGTAAGATACTGGTATTGCTGCATCCGGTTAGACTGGAAGCCGACCCCAACATAGTTAGGAAAAGGCTGGGCAGATGATGACCTTTTCTCGCTATCTGTCAGCTCCAAATAATATTCACTCAGACCAAAGAAAGATATTAAAAAGTCATTGAAATCGTCCTCCAGAAGTCCGCCTTGTTTAATCCAAAGTCGGATTTGGTGATTCTAGAGATAAAAGTAAGTTGGACTAAGACAAATCGATGGTTTACATAGTTACATAATAGGTCTTTAGAACACACCAACATGATAAACGTGAAAAGTTATTTCAAAGCTTTCTCACTATTAAGATAAAGGACTCAGAATTAAAACTTTCTTTTAGGAAAAACCGAAGGAAAGACATAGGAAATCCTTTCCGCAATATCTTGAAATCTATGGGTTAATCCATAGCGACAGCATGGGACATATCCTTTATCAGGATAAAAGCCGAGGACAACCCGAACCGCAACGATTACGTCCGAAACATTTTTATGTAAGTACCATTTTGTATCTATAGGATCCCGTAACATAACATTTTTAGCTTGTTTTTCCTCGACTGTTTTCGCATAGTTTCCTATGTTTTTGCATCCATTTCAGAGTGGAACCCTAATAAAAACATGCCCTAGTGCACTCGCGGGACACAACCCAATATGCAACGGAAATGCCATTAAAATCCCTATGTGTTTTTACGAGAATGGTGTGCATACAGATAGATAAGAAAATACAAGTTTATTGTAATATTTTTGAAGATAAAATAGCTAGTTTTATAATTATAAAGTGAAATGCTTCAGGGTAGAAATATGAAACTTAAATGTTTTGCTTTCTCCACTTGCGACCTAAGGTGATATTGAATGATATAAATGAGATAATGTCTTTTGCCGCGTTAATTAAGAATTTGTCAGTCAATTCGGGTTGTACTCTGCTTGTAATATAATTCAATCATGATTCGAAAGGCAAGTGGCACCAACTACTATCGTAAGAACATTATTGTAGTTTGCCTTGGGACCAGTCCTTTTTTTCGGGATGAAAGGTACCCTATGTCCGTTTATGTACACCTGACAACGCACGTGTGCAAAATTCCTAGATGATCGGTTCAGTGGTTTAGGCGTGAAAGGTATAACAAACAAACAAAGTTACTTTCACATTTATAATATTAGTTAGGATCTTGTGGCCGTGTGGCTTTTGGTAATATGGCAATAGGCTTGCCCCTACATAGGACTTATACAAATCTGGGAGAGTAGGTGTAGTAAAAGGTACAGGTCTGCCAAATCCTAACTAGAAAGCCTAAATCCACAAACCTTTCATTCTGGCCAAAATGTATGGCTAGCCGTTCCATTGAACTATTGCATGACACAACATGAAAGACCAGTGGCTACATTTCCTTACGTAAGTTGTCACGGCAACCTAGTTTACATGAACTGTTTCTGGTGAGAATTCACGAGTTTTTGTTGAGTGCTCTATTGTTTTTACTTTAGCGATGATATTTATACTGATCTTCTTTCTTGTATCTACGGTAGGCACTGATATAATACATACGTGTTAAAATTGAAACCCTTACTTCTACCATAGTCGGGTAAAAGCATGATACACGGTTGACGACACGGTTGGCGCAGTGGTTGAGCGATTGACTGCTGCGGAACATGTCGCGGGTTCGATTCCCGCACGGAACAAATATTTGTACGACCTGCAAGTATTTGTTACGGGTCTGGGTGTTTTTCTATCTATAATATGTATGTATTTACAAAAAAAAAATGTATATAATTAGTTTATCAGCCATCTCGTTACCATAACACAAGCATTAGGTTGCTTAGCTTGGGACTATATGGCGTTGTGTGAAATGTCCAAGGATATTATTATTTATATTATTATTTTATATTATTTTCAGGCACGCCAGCAGTTTAATATTTCTTCATAACCAACAAAAAACGTTTCTTTTTTGTTGTACCTATACATGCTAATCCAGATTCCATAGCAAATGGAAGATAGTACCTATATATTATCCGTAAAAAATACAGACTTACCCTTTGGCGGTTGAAGTGTGATAGTAAAAACCTTTTTTTTTGTTGTTTGCTTGCAAATCCTAGCCTGCCTACCGAATTACAACTTTCGAGGACTTCAGAAAGTACCCTAGAGGCTTTGATGAGTAAGTCAATCATTCTGTGACATAATCAATGTATTTTAGATATTTATTAAATCCAAAGTACAAATGCTAAGCCAATGGAAATTGGTGTGTTTTATAAATCTGGTAACTACTAAGGCAAATCCTGCAGGGATTACAGTCGTAATGTTATGCTAGCACTTGGTGTTGGCCCCAATGTTTGACAATGACCTGAAACTGATTGATTTCATTGATAAAAGCAGCTAATAACCTTTATGTTTAAAGTTAAACATTTATAACGATAACAATATCCCAGTACGTGAAACTTTCTTCCTTTATACATAGACAAGTTCTGTAAGCTGTATGTAGGTCAAACTGAAGTTCCACGAGTGAATACTAATTGCTAACTCGCAGTTAAAGCATTATCTAGACTTCTATGTGGAAGGGATACGGTGACATACTTAATCTGCTGTGCAGATTAAGTATGTCACCGTAAAAACCTGCTGTGCAGATTAAGTATTGAAAATCGATAGCAGATATGGAAAGGGACTTTGTGCTTGGTCAGATTTGTTTAACCCCTCAAATGTCGTATGAACCCGACGGGGTTAAACTCAAACTCAAACTCAAAGTATTTATTTCAAATAAACCAATTACAGGCACTTTTGAATTGTCAAGGTGTCGGTCAGTCCGAGAAATGAAGCTAGTTGCCCATTCCAAAGGAGTAGGTACCTATGGAGAAGAACGGGCAAGAAACTCCATGGACACTCTTTTAAACAATATATGGTTACAAAATATTTGTTACATAGTTCATATTAATATTATACATGTGAGAACGATGCAGAACGTTAAAAGCATCAGATATAAAATATGTAAAAACTATTCAATAATTAAATTAAAACAAGCCTTAGCCGCTAAGAGATGACCAGTCTCTACTGACAGCGCCCGTTCACGAACATGACGCATATATTAGCACCATTCAGCTCAACCATTTTGAAGGGAGCTAAATGATCCAACACACACGCCACCATCAGCGAGACATTAAAGTGAGCATGGCATACTCTCAGCCGCCAGGGCATATTCAAGTCAATGAAAGACGCACCCAGAGACTGGTCGCTTTATAGTAGGTACATAGTACTCACATATGTACTAAGCAGTTATACAATATTAAGAGATTGAATTTATACAATGCAAAGATGTTTTTTTGTTGTTGTTGATCTTCCGCAGCTCCAACAGTTTTCAGTAGTCTAATAAATTAGTTGATGCGCCCTTGTGGAGCTGGACTAGCATTGACCCAAGCATTTTTATCAGCAATAAAATCTCCCAATTTATAATACGCTTGGCTGCATAGTGTGCGTTTTATACAAGTTTTAAATTTTGTTTCATTAAGTTCAAGAATGTGGGGAGGTATTTTATTGTAACATTTTAAACAGTACCCCATGAAAGATGAATCTACTTTAGCCAGCCTGAAACCTGGTTGAACTAATTGGTCCCTATTTCTAGTGAAATAGTTGTGTCTTTCACCTCTTTTACTAAAAAGATGCAGAATTTCCGTGCGTACATGATGTTTTCATAGATATATTGACAAGGTACAGTCATGATGTTAATAACCTTAAACCGTTCCCTTAGAGAATCGCGCCTACGAAGATTATAAATGGCTCTGATAGCTCTTTTCTGCAGAATAAAAATAGACTCGATGTCTGCAGCTCGTCCCCAAAGTAAAATACCGTAAGACATAATACTATGAAAATAACTAAAATAGACTAGCCTCGCGGTATCTACATCAGTATACTGACGGATCTTTCTGACAGCATATGCTGCAGAACTTAGCCGTCCTGCAAGAGATGTTAAATGAGGACCCCATTGTAGCCTTGAGTCGAGCGTGATCCCCAGGAAAACAGTTTTATCGACAAATTCAAGTTTCTCTTGATTCAATACTATCTCACAATCACTACTTTTTACATTTGGTAAAGAAAATCTAATGCACTTCGTTTTTTTTCCATTTAATACTAAATTATTTGCAGTGAACCAATTTTGGACCTGCAGTAGGGCGTTATTTACGTCGTCAAAATTTTTTGCACGTCTATCTATCTTAAAAATTAAAGAAGTGTCATCAGCAAATAACACCATTTGTGGTTGATTTTTTAGTAAATGGAGAAGATCATTTATGTATACTAAAAAGAGGAAAGGACCCAATATAGAACCTTGTGGCACACCCATTTTTACTTTTAAACCGAGTGAATTGACACCTTTTATTTGAACTTGCTGTTGTCTATCGTTTAAATAAGATTTTACCAAACTAAGCGCAAGTTTTCCAAGTCCGTAATGCTCTAGCTTCAACAGCAAGGTTTCGTGATCAACGCAATCAAATGCCTTGGAGAGGTCACAAAAGATTCCGATGGCGTCTTGAGCCTCTTCCCACGCATTGAAAATGTGTTTTAATAAGGTCACACCAGCGTCAGTTGTACAACGTCCTTTGGTGAAACCATACTGTTGATCGTTAAGTATTTTATTCGTGTTAAAATGATTAAGCATTTGATTAAGCATTATCTTTTCAAAGATCTTGCTGAAAACCGGCAACACGGATACGGGTCTATAATTATTGGTGTCTTTACTGTCCCCGGATTTGAAAAGTGGTATTACCTTACTGTATTTCATTAAATCCGGGAAGATGCCTTGATCCACACATAAATTAAATATGAAGGCTAAATAAGGTGCTATCGTCTCAATGATCGAGGTACAGACTTTACTGGACATTCCCCAAAGATCTTCGGTCAATTTGATTTTAATTTGTTTAAAAGTTTTAAGTACTATTATGGGGTTAACATGCTTAAAGTTGAATTCAATTAGGCAGGCTGAAAGGTTTGCCTTTAATAAATCAAAAGAGAGGGAAGGCGAGGAATTTAGAGTTTCAGTAGTTTTTAGGGGAATACTGGTAAAGAAATTTACAAATTCTTGAGCTACTTGTTTGCTATCACAAATGGAACCACATGACGTCTGCAGTACGTAATCAGAACTATGTCTTTTGCTCCTGTTCGTTTCGTTATTGATAATTTTCCAAACCGTCTTTATTTTATTTTCAGCTGATTTAACCTTGTTACTAATGTATTTGGCTTTAGCTGCTTTACAAGTGTTTTTAAAAATTCTTGAGTATGTAGAAACATACTTATTAAAAGATTCTGTGTTAATAAAAGGCTTAAGGCCATAGAGCTCGAAAAGTCTTTCCCTACTTTTCCTGAGTCCTTTAGTGGCCCAGTCACTAAATATAAATTTAGGGTTGATACTTTTAGTGGTCTTCTTGAAACAATTATTAAATTCGGTTTGCACTACCGTAAAGAATTCTTTATATAAAATATTAATATTTTTCAAAGAAAGTACCTGATCGCTTAACTTACAATTTAATGTGACATTAAATTTATTTAAATTAACAGATGTTATTGGTCTGGATTGTATTTCGATTTTTTGTATAGGTGTGTTGGACTGAAAAGTTACAGTTTGACCACTGTGATCAGAAGGGAGATAATTAATGATGGATTTATTTAAATAGTCGCAACAACAAAAAACATTATCAATGCATGTAGCAGTAGACATAGTTACTCGGGTTGGTTCTACAAACACATTTGACAAATTAAATGATTTAAACAAATTTAATAATCTACTCGTATTTGAATTATTTTCTAAAATATTAATGTTAAAGTCCCCACAGATAACTACTGATTGGTTGGTTTGACTGGCTATGAAGGTTCATTAAAAAAAAGTCTATTGAAACGACAGTAAATACACTCGAGAGCAATGAATCCGGGTCACTTAAAGAATGTTAAAAATCTCGGAAACTAAAAATGATAGGTTAATGCAATAAATTGTATTTAATAGACAATGTAATACTCCTTAAATGAAAGTAAAAAAAATATGAGTCACCATACATTTTATTAACACAAAATTACTTAAAGAAAAAAACTGCTGATCTCTCCTTAAAACAAAAATAGGAAACATGAAATTTTTGAACTTTATTACGATTTTCTTGAATTTTAATACTTCGTATTGCCTCCTCGTGCTTCCATTACTGCGTTTACGCGGTTTGGCATGCTGTACACCAAGTTCCTTATACGATTTTGGGGAATATTCTCCCATTCCTCTGTGAGAGCAATTTTGAGCTCACGAAGCGTGATTGGGGGAGGGTTTCGTTGTTTTACGCATCTGCCTAGCTCGTCCCAAGCATGCTCGATCGGGTTGATATCCGGGCTGCGCGCTGGCCACTCCATACGAGTAATGTTCATCTCTTGAAGGTAGTCATTCACAATCCTACCTGTATGAGGTCGGGCATTGTCATGCATAAATATAGCATCCTCACCTAAATTGACCATAAATGGACCAACGTGATCATTGAGGATTTCTTCCACATATCTTACGCTAGTTAAAGAGCCGTTTTCTATGGTCACCAGCTCTGTGCGACTTTCAGAAGAAATTCCGGCCCACACAAGTACAGACCCACCACCGTAGGCTACTTTTTCTTCGATGCATGCTTGCTCGAATCTTTCCCCTGGTCTTCGATACACTCTGTGTCTTCCATCGTGCTTGTAGAGCATAAATTTTGATTCGTCGGAGAACATAACTTCACTTCAATACTCCAATTTACGTGGCCCTGGGCATATCTTAGTCTTGAAATACGATGCCCACGCTCCAGTTTAGGGCCGTTTGCAGGTCTAAGGGGTTTTAAGTTAGATTCAGCAAGCCGACGTCTTACTGTCCATGCATTTGGGTTACTTCCTCCGAGGTGTCGAAACTGATTTGTGAGTTCAGTTCCTGTGAGAAAGCGATTTCGAAGCATGGTGTTCACCAAGTATCGGTCTTCTCGTGCTGTGGTACACCTGGTTCTGCCCGTTCCTGGTCTGCGTAGGTTAGAACCAGTTTCTTCGTAACGTCGGAGAACTCTTTGTACTGTTGACAGCGACACACCGACAGTCCTGGCTGTATCGCGCTGACTCCGGCCGGTTTCCAGCATTGTAAGTATTCTGGTGCATTCTTCAGGCGTAAGCGACATAATTTCAGCTTGAATAATGAATATAGAGCACTATCAACATGGTTTATGTACCCACATAAATGACAGATTACAAACAAAAGCAAAATCAAATGCTGTAATTTCGTAGTTCCATCTTCGAAAGTGGCCCTTTTTCAAATTTGATTTTTTTATGATATAACTTTACAATAACTAAGAAGTTTTAATACCTTCATTTAAGGAGTATTACATTGTCTATTAAATACAATTTATTGCATTAACCTAGCATTTTTAGTTTCCGAGATTTTTAGGATTCTTTAAGTGACCCGGATTCATTGCTCTCGAGTGTATAACCCTATAAATCGTTGTGCTCTTATAAGCAAACGGCTTCTAATAGGCGAACATCTAACAGTTGGACTCTAAATTGATTTAATTTGACTGTTCAACAAAATCCATTGCGGTAATTGGTGAGCACGTTGATGAGTTTCACATACATGTAAAGCAATGGATCACAAAATCGTAATGTATTGTTAAAATGAAATCAAGTGCGTGTTACATAAGAAGGCCCCTTATACGCGGCACGATTTCTTTACGGTACGGCGTAAAAACCGTGTCAGTCAACAAGCCTCCACAGAGGTCCATACAATACTGACGACCGAGTCTACACACGGAGAATAAATCTAAGATTTTTACGGCAAGAAACACATGTTTGTACAAAGGGCGCGACTGCAGGCCAAAAACCTATTTAACCGTAACAAAAACAATTAACTCATCTTACGTCAGCCACTGCTGGACGTGGGGCTCTTTTGTTTTCCCACCAGCCCTTATTCTCATCTTTCTATGACCAATCTAAGATCCTATTCTGTAAAAATCTCACCGTGAAAACGTAAGTGAAGTGAGTTTAAAGTGAGCTGTCAACAGTGTCAATCCCTAGCATTAGCGAAACAACAGCTCACTTCACCTGAATTTTAACGGCTATCTTCAAATCATCTAGTAAACGCGAGGAACCCAGAACCTTTCAGCCGCGTCACAGAAAGATGAGCCCATTATTATTCATGGAAACCGCTCATCCAAATAAACCCTATTAGATCTCATTTAGCAGACCATGTAAATCAATAGCTCTGTTCCCATACAGTGCCTACTTTCTACACACAGATTCATTTTAAAGCCCAACCAACAAATATTTAATTCTTCAGTCGAGTTTTACAGCGCCCATGGGATTTGACAGGTGATCTATAATGTACCTGAGACCACACGGCCGCTGTAAAGATTGCAATAGTAATAATGTATCAGGCTACAATTTCCCAAAAGAGTTACATAACCTGCGCAAAAAAATAATACTTAATACGGGTTTTTGCCAATTGGGAATTTACTCAGTCCAAAACCGAAATCAAACAAGATTTTCTACCACTACTTTAGTCTTGTCAGTAATTTTTTTCCTAACTTAACTCTTTCGAGGCCACCATATCTATCAATTATGACAATTGTTTCTCAGTCATTTGCGGAGGCAGCCTCCGCATCAAGGCCTCCGTTATCTCCTGCTGCCATCAGTAGACCAGGCACTAAATTTGAGATATTTTTTAGTGAATAATGAATTTAAGCTATTTTAGCTTCACATCATGGGTGAATGGACTGTAAATAATAATAATAATAATTATTATTATAAAGTTACAGACTGACTGAATTTTTACAAACCATTGCCCCAAACTTTGGGAAAACACTGGGCTTAATTAAGTTAACTGTACATGGTAATAAAATTATGTCATAATGATAATGTTATGTGTGTGAATATGATAAAAGAATATCTAAGTAACTTTTTAATTAAAAACAACAAGCAAATTATGCAACTACACCCCCTATAATGTATTAAAAGCACAGTCCTGACACTGATCGATCAGTTGGTTTAAAAAACAGAACACGCCTCATTACGCGGGTAGGCGATGAGTCTTTAGAATTTTAATTCCGGTTAGCAATAATGGATGTATGACTGATGCTGTAAAAATAATGTGGAATAGGGATGATTGTGGATTTTGAATACTCTTATTCATCCATTGATCACACAATACACCTCGTCACATATTATGTTATTGTTGCGCCTTCATTTTGCAATTTACGACGGCCAGTAAATAATTTCTTACTACCACACTTCAGTCATGCTAAACGTAGGCCTATTATTGATTAAGCGGGATTGTCCGAAAGGGTTACCGCTACCCTGAAACATAAAGGGTTAAGGAAGGAACATGGAACATGGATGTTGCAACGAACATGGGCGGCCATTCCACAGCGTGATTTGGATGAACTCATTTTGAGTATGCCAAACCGATGTTCTTGTGTTGTTAGTGTTCGCGGTAGAAACACGGATTATTAATTGTTTAAGTTACCCAATAAAATTTTAAAGAAAACTGTTATTTCAGTCTTTTTTTCGAACTTTAATGTTAGTGGTTCAAATGTCAAAAATCCCTTTATTAGGAAAATGGCAAATTTCTTTATTAATGCAAAGGTGACTTGGTTTATCGTTACTGTGACAAACGAAAACACTTTATTTGATGAATCCTTAAAGAAAATTTAAATTAATATCAATCAAGAGAAAAGTTATTGCAAAAATATATGTTGATCCCTAGACACTTTTGATGTGTGTAGGTTCTAAAAATAAAATATTAATAATAAGCATCAATTAATAAATTACTTTACATTTATCAGTTATTCATATAATTTACCATCCAAAATAAAAATTAAAAACTTAAAATTTTCTACATTATGGTGTCATTAACCCATTAGATGTTCGCCTATTAGAAGCCATTTGCTTTTCTTATGAACCTACGGGGTTCATACGAGATTTGAGGGGTTAACTCATTATAGGTAATAAAATCAGTCAATTAAATGTCAAAGTATATAACTATATAGTACCTATCTATTGCACTAGTATTGTAGCACTATTACATGATCTAAATGTAGGTATGTGTGTAATTAAATAGTAGATATTGTAATAATCATCATCTGCCTAGCCTTTTCCCTAGTTGGGAAAAGGCTAGGCAGATGATGAGGCATGATGGGATCATCTTCCAGTAACCGGATGCAGCTGAATACCAGTATTTTACATGGAGCGACTTCCTATCAGTCTGCCTATCTAAATAGTAGATATTGCATTTAATTTAAATTATGTTGTTACGAAATGCAATCACAAGAAGCTAAACAGGTCACTGAATACAAAATGAATTTCAAATATAAATCAAAACTGCAGTCCTTTGTGCATAAAGGCCTTAATACACTTCACTGCCACAAAGCGCGATGTCCAAAACGATAATACTAATTAAATCCTATCCGCACATCCGCGTGTCAACACAGCTTTACTTCTACAGAATATCTCGACTATTCCCGATTATTCCCAACTATTTTGACCATTACGAACAAAAGTGGAGTACACCCTCGGGTCCACATATTATTGCCTTTTCTATTCCCAAAACACTCATTTATAGGCTTGTTTGCTAACAATTAGCATGTTACGTATTCGGAGAATCGAGATTATGTAATACGGCCATTTGGACGTAGGCCCTCCCTTCGGCTAGTTATAATGTCATGTTTCTAGTTTAAGTGTTGTATGATTGTAGGCTTCATGATTATAACTTGAACTTTATAGGTGTTTAGTTCGAGTTAGTGCTACTTCATTTGTCTAGAGGTCGCAAGTGCTTCTGCTGAGCATGAGGTCCGAGGTTGAATTTCCAGGTCGACCAAATGCCTAATGAGGCATTTTTCAGTAGAGGCCCGGAGTCTGGATTTATGCCCGGTTGATGGCAATAGGCTCACCCTCTATTACAGGTGAAATGTGGGTGTATATACAATAGGTACACCTCTGTGTACCCTTTGAGGAAACAAGGCGTGATGGTTTGTTTTGTAGTTCAAAAGTGGGCCTGAATGACGTGTAATTGGAGAGGCCTATGTCTGTCAGTGGACTGGTATAGGCTGATGATGATGATGATGAGGTGCTGGATTTGGCTGTGTGCTTGATTAAATATATCTAAGTACTATCTATCTAGGTAAGGGAAGATATTTTATTTAGTACACACACATTATTAAGTTCGTTTTTAAATCATCAGATATAGGTGGCAGTTCCTTCATAGAGCGTAATACCAACGTAACTGTAGTTTTATATGAAGTTTCATAGTCCGTGTTCCCTATTCCAAACAACGCAAAACTCAACAAACTGCCACAAAAACACAGAACTACGATAACATCCATTTAAAAACAGCGCAGGAAAATAAAGAACTGTTTACATTCGCGGACAAACGTTTATAAGTGGCCGGAGCGCCACAAGCTAGTCGCAAAACAAATGCTATCCGGTCCAAAACCGGTGTTAGTGCAACCGCATAGTGTGTCCACACCGTAACACTGCATTCAAGATAACAGGAGAAGTTAGAGAGTGTGCGAGCAGTAGCTAATAAACGTTTCCTAGTAAAGCATTCTGTCGCAGCTTCGGAACTTTATTGTAGAACTGGTACTTATGGGTACGAGTCAAGTTTTGAAGCGGAAATTGTTCAACAGTTAAGTCGTATCGTGACGAGGTGAGGCGTAAATCTAGTCAAGTTATTTGTGTTTGAGTTATAACTCGCTTACAAATTTATGACATAGGCATGTTCGCTCCAAGTAAATTACTGGCAATTAACTACATCCGGTTAGTTGGAAATTAGAGCTCAACCGTTTATAAGAATTTAAACTCGTACTTAAAGCTAAAAAAAGTTATATTATAAAAAAATACTAAAGCTAAGAATTTCATAATATAGTTTTAATATTCATGGTCCACAATGTGCCAAAACTGAGTTACTTTAGCTTAGAACCCCGCTTACAAATTTTTAGATAGGTATAGTTGCTCCATGTAAAGTACTGGTATTGATCTTAATAAATCCGATTAGTCGGGAATTAGAGCTCAATCGTTTACAATAATTTAACCTTTCGAACGCCAGAGCATAAACGCCAAGCTACAAATTTATTTTCTTCTTGTTATCATGAATTTCCCAATATCCATGGTGTCTTTCAATTTGTTTCATGTCATTTAATACGTACGAGAGCTTCAATTTTTAAGATATCTATATAAACACTCACAAAAGTAATGATTTAATTGTTTATTTCGTGTGCATAGTGTTGTTGCCACTGTCACATATTTGTGACGCTGGCGTTCAGGGTATGCGCTGGTTTGTCACGTATATAATGACAATAGCGTTCAAAAGGTTAATAATACTTTTACGCTATAGATTTCATAATATTATTTTAATATTCATCGTCCAAAATGTGCCAAAGTTATTTCGAATGTCCCACGTACCGTACCTACCTACATTTTGAGGAGCAACGTCATTATCGCGGAGCTCTCGACGATGACGTCTGAAATGTCTTTCTGATTGCCTCCTGCGAGTGGACGCTGTGACATTTATGTAGGACAAGGAGCTATGTAAAGTGTCTGATATAATAGCTTTCGCAAAACCCATCATACGGACCCTTTGGTTTTCCAGAGTTTCTGAAACATTCACAATTGTTGGTTAACCTTAATAAATAAATAAATAAATAAAATAAATAAATAAATAAAATTCACATTTGTTTTTGTTAATGGGTGCTACGGAACCTCACCCCTTAATTTAATACTCTTAATATATATGTATCTCGGCTTCTTTTTAACGGACTTATTTTTTTAAGGTTTTAACGGAGATGTAACGGAGGTCTAATAAAGAAAATCAGCCCCAACTATACGACAGCTCTCGAGTCGAAGTTTCAAGGTTTTGCTCCCATCATGTCGCTTCTACGTACAGTAGGTACCACGTGGTAAAGCCCCGAAACTCATTGGTGTAATAAAGTTTGCTTCTTCAAAATTTTAATTATCAAGAGATCTTTTGTTTTATTCAATAAATGGGTCATTATTCATTTTTCTTGATTTTTCTCCGCTAAGATGGCCTCCTTTATATCCTTTAGGTACCCGCATGTGTCAATAATTTCGGAGTAGCTACCGTCAAATGACAGACACTCCCGACTTGCTATCTACAAAAGTCAGATATTCCCGCCTTGCTATTCGAATGTGACTTATTAGAATACTCGGGATTATAAACTCAAACTCAAACTCAAAGCATTTATTTCAAATAAACCAATTACAGGCACTTTTGAATTGTCAAGGGGTCGGTCAGTCAGAAAGATGAAGCTAGTTGCCCATTCCAAAGCAGTAGGTACCTATGGAGAAGAACGGGCAAGAAACTCCATGGACACTCTTTTAAACCAAAATATGTTTACAAAAACTGGGTTACATCACTCATGTTGAAATATACACGTGAGAACGATGCAAACTTAATAAAAGCGTCCATAATTACAAGATTTTAAAAAACAATTCAAAATTAATTTAAATATTAAAACAGCCGTGGCAGCTAAGAGGTGACCAGCCCCTACTGACGGTGCCCGCTCATGAACATGACGCATGGATTAGCACCATTCAGCTCAACCATTTTGATGGGAGCTAAATGGTCCAAAATACCGCCACCACTAAGATTGAGGAACCTTAGTTTGAGGTTCCGAAGCCGTCAAATCAGCGATTACAGAGTAGGGATAACAGTTGTCACTACGACGGACTAATAAAGAGGGGCAAAAGGAAGTCGAATGAGTTCCAATTAACTTGCTTAAATAACTGATGTTCTCTTTAGTTGTTGGTCGGATAGTGGCCACAATTGGGGCTGCTGAATGTAGAATTACCAGAATATCATTATGATGAGTACTTTGTGTCACATTTTGTACAGACGCCAGCACATCAAGCTATCCCAAACTGTCAAATATTCCCAATTGAACAAGAACCTTACTGTTTTCAAACAAAGTCAAAAAACTATCAAGGAAATTTGACAGATTGGGGTAACTTGGTGTGCGGTATATAAATACTTGCATTAAAGCATATCATGCATACGGTGCCCCTGACCAAACCATGTGCCTTAAGTTGGTTTGTCAAAAGTGCCCATACTCCTGCGCTTCTGAGGACCTAAACACGCCACTGATGCCGCGATTAGCGTTGCCACCTCCTGGACTTAACTCATCTAAAATTGTCTAGTAGTATCTACAATGTTTTTCCTTTGCCATTGACTCGAAAAGAAAAAGAAGAATCATAAGCCGATATACCTAGCCACCTACTTCTCACTTAAGATATTATATGAGATACATACACCGACGATTTGAGAAAAATCTCATTTTTTAAGTCGTTACAGCAGTCAAAATATCTCGTTTTTATATTCACAACCTTGAAAATAAAAACCACGTAATCTAAATAGAATTAAGAGACACGACAAGAAAAATAAATGAAGCAACGATTGTACGACAACTCGGTACAAACCTTTTGTGGTGAGACGGGACCGGTGTAATACATTCTGCAAACAAGGGTGCTCTCATAATAGAACCGTTACAAAAGAGGGATGGAAGAAAAACAAGATGACAATGTACCATATATCCGGCTTATTTAGTTCTTATCGTATTGTTTAGAACATGTACTCTAAAGGACAGTTAAATGTGTACAGGATACCGCTCTTCAGAGCTTGAGAACGCGGTTAACGCGGTGTTTCGTGCAAAATTGTAAAGACATTCATGAAAAGAAAATTTACATGATCTTACTGTATGAAAAACAGGTTGTCACGACGATTCTTTTAAGTTTCCTTCGTGGTTTCTAAGCTTATTTGCTAGTAGGGCTGGAATATGCTGCTACATGCTATGTAGCAGCATAAAATGGATGTATAATTTATGTATGTATTTACAAAAAAAATATATATAATTAGTTTATCAGCCATCTCGTTACCATAACAAGCATTAGGTTGCTTATCTTGGGACTATAATATGGCGTTGTGTGAAATGTCCAAGGATATTATTATAAAAGCATGCGAATTTATAGCAAATGTTTATGCTTTTTAATAGTATGTTTAAACAGGCTTAACGGTACAATCCTATGCAAGCATGAAAGCCTAATATTACAGGTACAATACAGCAAAACAAACCTTAAGATTGTAAATATATATACTTCTAAACAATTTCTACAACAGCTTCAACGGAAATCTAAACCATATTAAAAGCAAGTTCCATTAGTGACGTACCTACTTTTATTAATGGGTTTAAAGGAAACATGGCAACGATGCGGCGGACTGTACGCTTTTCAGAAACAGTTATACGGCTATTGTTACATACGAGCTATACGTGTCCACTGTTAATGCACTGTAATGCTCGGTGCTAATGTGACTTCTAACGTGGCTAATATGAAACTCCTTATGTAGCTACTTGGAACATTTAATACAAGTAAACCTTGTGAATTCTGGAGTGTTTCCGTTCGAACAACTGTAGAATTTTGTGGCGAGTTTCTATAGAATTTAAGGAGCTGACAAATATATGTGCGGTGTTTATCGGCCTTGCTTCTAAATCATTGAAGCGTTTATATATGATATTGTACGTATAAAACACTACAAAAATACTTCTTCAACAGTAAAATATAGGTAATCTAGTATTATGTGTGTACAGTCAGTGCAGTCTCAAGTGAAAATATCTTAAATTAATTATCTATCTCGATCGATCAATCAATCTGCCTAGTCTTTTCCCAACTATATTGGGGTTGGCTTCCAGCCTAACCGGATGCAGCTGAATACCAGCATTTAAATAAATTATCTATCTACCCTATACGATTGTATTAAACAGTTATTGTGCCGTATATAAACCAGTAAACCAGCTTAGCGGGCTCCGATCAACATTATAAGCTCCCGCTTAGCAATCCGATTATAGGCCTCATACAGACTTCCGGGGTGTAGACAAGCGACTGTAATAAACGTGTGTTCTTAAAGCGAACATAATAATTATTTTAGTCTCGGCAATTTGAAAATAGATTTTAAATTTGTTTTTTTTTATTTTAGATCTTTGAAGCATATTTTTTCTAAAACAATGTCAAGAAAAAACAAATAAACATTGTCAGTAGGTTCTCGTGAATCGGATTCCCTCACAGAGCCAATCGCTTATTGCAATGTTTATAGGTAAAGGTTATTTGGGGCTGTAAACGGCAGGCCGTGACCGTGCCGAGCAATCCGACGACAACCCACCGCAGGCCTCATCGGACGCGACGTTTCGCACGGCCTGGTGTTCCGCTTTCTCACAGGCCTGATTGCGCCAGGCCAGGCCGTGGGATCCCAGGTTAAGTCGCCCACGATTAGATATACAAGTAAGTCTACCAATAACTATTCTTGGCATAAAATTCTCAGCCCCCTCTCAACATCGCCTACTTATTCTATGCATCCCACCCACTCAATAGTGGGAGAATGACAATGCTGCATTTAAGCAACATTATTAATGCTCTTCATGAAATATCGTGGGTGTAACCTTCTCGTATAAACTGCTACTAAGGTTAAGCTTTCAGGAATTACAGCTCTCGCATGTATGATGAAAAGATTTAAATACATTATATGCTGAAAACATCGTGTTGTTAGTACCTACTACTTAATTGGTTAAAGTATAAATGTACCCGCATATTAAAAAAATACGATCTAGATAAATAACTGCACTGCCGGATTTCACCTAATGGTGAAACGAAGTAGCAGACGCCTCAGATTATAAGACGACTCGCTTTTCCGCACTTATGTATGGCCGTATTACCTACAGAACCTCACTCAATACTGAAGCATTGCTCGAGTCTCGATTAAAGCCATTTGATTGGTTAAAACTAGTTTTAAGTAATGCTTGGGTCATTCGGGCGGTTGTACGAGGCCTACCATATAATATAAAATTTAAAAAAAATTGCCTTAATGTACGGTAATTCAATAAGCTTAAAGTAACCCTCAATGCAAATAAAACGTTGTTGGTTAAAAAACCAGGCACTTCAATCAAGATAAAACCTACCTACTAATATTATTCTTAGAGCTATACCCTGGCGTGTGCAATAATGCAATTATGATAATATAATTCAGTCTTTTATGAATATTCAAGCAGTATGATTTCGCAAAATTGGCACCTACGGGTAAGTGTGTTGAAGGCCCTGTTCATTTATATTCTATGCATCGAGCAAATTTGATTGGCTCGCTGTGAACACTTCGATGATTGCAAATTTCAAATACAGCGAGGATTTATCTACCTCCAATATCGATAGCTAATAGCTTTGCGAGGTGACTTGACTCCGCATTCTCCGCGACTCTCTTGAAAAAACAGATAAAAATTATGGGTTTATTTATAAACGTTGCGTAAAGTCAAGTACTTAATGATTAGCGAGTGATTAGCCATACATATTTCTCTCCTCTTTAAACAGCGTTCATAAATAAACCCCTATATTCGTAGGTTAAACGTTAGTTAAACTTCTAAGGCAGATTCAATAATTGAACGAAAATTTAGCGTCACGTTTAAGCACATATTTGTTACATGAGAGAGAAGAGAGACACAACTCCGTCTGTCTCACATATCATATCGCCCTTTAGTTTTTTAAGAAGTTTCACTTCTACCACGTGTACGGTGCTGCACGTGCAATTTTGATCTGAACATGTCAATTAATTCGTAAAAAAAATACGTCACAAGGCATCAAAACAACTTTGAATTTACCATAAACAGATACACGTCAAATTAGAATTTATGTTTCAATCACACTTATTACTCTATACTTGAGGTTAGGGAGGGAGGGACTACCTACTATTATGTTAGTAAGCTGCTGTAAATTTATCTATAAATATATACTACATAAGGTAGGTACTGTATCCCTAGCAGAGGGGAATGCCTAATTCCTAATTATTCTTAGATAAGTTTCCTTCTAGGTTACTATTACCTACCTACAAAACTGCAAATTAAGTCGAACATGAGACTTCGGAGGTACACATCCAGATAGCGCCACGGATACGGGCTTGTTTTATTCATACGTCTCACAACTAAGGTTGGGCGTTTAGCATACATTTGAATGGGAATGTCTCATCCGAAAAACTGTTCCGTTTAATACGTCCCACGTGCAACATACAATGCTGATAGCAGGCTGCATAAAAGGTAGTGTGAAGTGTGAATTGTAGTGCAATTACGCGAGCTTAAGGATATTTTTAGATAAGAACTAGGTGTTTGTTTCTTTTCGGTTCAGGTATTGATATCTTAAAATATTACTTTAAAATAATACGATTTGAATATCCATCAATTACATTTCATGGGCTACTTTAGCGCATATGCCTTTATTTTTTTATTTTAACAACTAACAATAAATTCATATTGCATGCTGGTTTTTACAGGAACACCCATGCAGAAACTGGATTTGTAAGCATGACGCGAGAGTTCAGCACAGGGTTGTCTCATTGCCAGTAGATCGGTTGCTGTTGGCGAGTCAGCCTTCCCGTCACCTTGCACGTCGTGCATCTGTACTGTTGAAGGCACAAGGTTGAAGGGGTGAGTTGACATCAGCTGTTATGAAATAATAATAAATTGACAAAATAACCTTCTGTACTGGCTAAGAGTTATATTATCAGGTAAACAGACAGCTAAAATCCAATCCCATTTATCCGGGACCGTCGATCCTCATTGTCTCGACTTCTAATCTCTACACTGCATGTTTCAAGATGGGTCCCAGCTGTATTGCCTTATTTTTACTAGACAAACATTTAAACCGAGCTTTTGTTTTTTATACGTAGGAGCTTAAAATGCTTGCTATAAAATGCCCATTAATGGGTTACGCAAGGTAAGGTGGATTGCATCGCACTGCAAAAATCTTCGCTGCGGCACGTTGCAGTTGTGACGTGCGCTTGGTTTTATCCAGCCACAAGTCAACAACAATTATTCTCAATAATGTTGCAGGCTCAATGTGCATCGCTGCGCATCACCGACTGCGCGCAGCTGCAACGAAGTCGCTTCGCGAGGCGGTGCAGCGCGACGACGGGTACACCGCGCAATGCGGCGCCAGCGCGGGCCCATTGCGCAGGCCCACACGTCAACTTTAACTTCCCCGACCTGTCACCTTTTGTTGCCAAGTGGGATAGGGGCGAAGCGGGCCCGGCTCTGGTGGATCTGTGGGGTTGTTTTGTCAATGAGGATTAAGGTTTTGTTAGAGATAGTAACAATAAATAAGCAAATAAAATGTTACAGAAGATGGAAAAAGCTTTCTTTTTCCCATTTTTATAAGTATAGCGTCTGTAACGATGATTAGACCTGCCGTCTTGTATGGATCAGAGTGTTGGGCCACAAAAGGAATGAATGAAAGACAATTGCATGCAGCTGAGATGAGAATGTTAAGAGGGATGTGTGGTGTTACGCGAATGGATACAATACGTAATGAGTATATAATAGGAAGTCTGAAAGTGACACCGGTGACCGAAAAGTTGTGTGGAAATCGGTTGTCATGGTATGGGCATGTTATGCGGAGGAATGAGGAAAATGTTGTCAGGAAAGTTGTGAGTATGAATGTGGATGGCTATACAAGTAGAGGGAGGCCAAAGAAACGATGGATGGATTGTATGAAAGATGATATGGCTAGAAAGGGAGTGACTATCGAGACGACGATTAGTAGAGAAGTATGGAAGAAGAAGACATGTTGCGCCGACACCAAATAAATTGGGATAAGGGCAGGAGAATGAATGAGCGTCTGTAACGAATTGGCACTTAAAAAAAACATGTTAATAATATAATGTTTTTTCTAAATATTCTTCTCAAATGAAAAAATAATACAAAATACGAAAAGTAACAACAACATAAGTCTTGTATTCAATTGACAAAACAACCATGACATTTAGCAGAGGCAGGGTTTTGGTGGTGTGCGTTCGCGCAGCGGAATGTTGTTGAATTTAAAGATTTTAATTATGCAGATATTTAGTGTATGACGTCGTATAATTGTGTATGGTAAAAAAAAATTTGTGCACGCAGCCATTGTGGAGAAATTCACCAAAAACTGATTCCGCTGGGCGAACGTTGTCCTGGCGGAACTTTTTTTAATCCATAGACTTTAGAAGAAAAGAGATGTGTCCAAAAATTAGTGTGTATTTGTGTGTAATTGTGTATGCTGCTTTATTAATTAATTATTTAGACCCTTACACTGTTAGACTTCCAGATAAGTAAGTTATTATTATTTTAAACTAGATTATTATTTTAAACTATATTATTTTAAACTAGATTAATATCTTAAATTGTACAACTTCTTTATGCATGCGGAGTTTACCTGTAAGTGATTGTTGCACTGTTGCACTTAAATTTTTGCATGTTACTTTTAGCATACAACCTGTGTAAACAATTGTTGGTGAACCAATAAATAAATAAATAAATATCGAAACAACAATTGTGTTATCGCCTATACCAATTCAATACCGGTATTATACTGTAAATTTTGGGATGTTACCTAAATATATTGCACGGCCGCTTTTTTGTAGCTATCCGAACTTGGTCGGGTTATGTAGGTTTTTGATGCTTCGTCAGTATTATAATTGTTTTTCTTTAATGACTGAATTTAATGACATGAAATTTTGCATGTAAATAGTTGAATGAATACACTTATTATTGGCATACATTTTACCATGAGATTCCTTTAGAACGTCGTGATATTTGACTGCTTTGTAAACAGTGATCTATGCATGGTAAATTGTCCTATAACTCTTTAATTACTAACGGAACATCATTGATACTTGGCAACATGTTGCAGACACTTACAAGGTTTGTATAAACGTGAAAATCTAGACCCCAAAGTGCATACTTTAAGAACTAAGACCTAATAAGCGTATTTTACGTTTATATTTTTATCTTTTAAGCCCTATGATTTTTTCTAAATCTGTTTTTTAAACAAATATAAACAAATTCAAAACAATGTATGTAAAAATCTACAGCTCTCTATGTAAGCGCTTTATATGAAAACTAGCTAATGGCCAAACGTTCGCGTAGCGGAAACTTGAATTTCTCCGAAGTTTGTGCATGCACTAATTTTATTCATACATACACAATTACACACAAATACACACAAATTTTTGGACACATCTCTTTTCTTCTAAAGTCTATGGATTAAAAAAAGTTCCGCCAGGACAACGTTCGCCCAGCGGAATCAGTTTTTGGTGAATTTCTCCACAAAGGCTGCGTGCACAATTTTTTTTTTACCATACACAATTATACGACGTCATACACTAAATATCTGCATAATTAAAATCTTTAAATTCAACAACATTCCGCTGCGCGAACGCACACGTTTTGGTGAAGCTAATAATTAAAAAAAATGAGATTAACCAATACAAAAACATTCTCAACGCACAACGTACGGTACCTACACATTTAATCCAAAATTAATGTCGTAAATCAAATAACTTATTTGTTCGCAATAAAAATTACTATAATAAGGCAACAAATCGTACGATCGATCGCAAATTTAAGCAGGCGTACGACCGATCGTATTATTCTACTTATATTTTATTTCTACCATCATTGCTGCATTAGTAGGATAGGTCAACACTGATCAATTTTCACAGAGTTACAGTCCGCGAGGTATAAGCTGAGCTTTGCATTTGTGTGAGTGTACATGGATAGTGTAGGTGTGATAACCGGCCTGAGGCGCGGCGCCATTCTGTCTCGCCGCGCTCCTCTCACTCACACTAATGCAAAGCTCAGCTTATACCTCGCGGACTGTACCACGCTTACCAATAACATTGAAAGAGTATTCGTAACTTTGACTAATTGTCTCTCATTTATACTATGTTATGACTAAGTTTAGGTAGTCTAAGATACTAGTTAAATCCGAAGAGGACGTATCTGTACCTACCTATAGCGAAAGGTCCCAAGATGAAACAAAAATGTAGGTACAAACGCAGGACCAGAACCACCATCTCCAGCATTCTCACCAGCATTATTATTGCAATCTACTTCAGTGTGAGAATGAGACAAAGCTATAAAGAACGTAAAGGTATCTCTTTTCCACTGTCAAGTAATATTTAAATATAATTCACCAGTTTAGCTCTAAGTAGGTATAATCCTACATAAAACGTTTGAGCGTAGTCACATTATTTATGTGGCAGTTTTTCTAAATAGTGATATTAATTATTGTTAACCGACTTCAAAAAGGAGGAGGTTCTCAATTCGGATGTTTGTATTTTTTTTTTTATGTTTTTTCGCGCATAACTCCGTTGCTTGCCAACCGATTTGAAAAATTCTTTTTTTGTTGGAAAGGGTATACTTCCCAAATGGTCCCATAAAATTTTTATCGAAATCGAATAAGCGGTTTTTGAAAAATCAACAAAAATCTAAAAAAAACCTACTTAATATATGTGGACGATGTAATAAGTTCCTGTCACTGTAATTTACATACCAGGTAGTGGTATTAAAATTTGGGGAGGGAGGGGGGGTTGTGTAGGTAGGTACCACAACTAAAAAGTGAAAAATAAAAACTTTTTTACAAAAATAAAACCGACTTCCAAAACAAACACTACAAAGTGACAAATAATTTTGATTTCGGAAGTCGGTGGCAAAAAATGAAAATACAAAACCGAAGACACCGACTTCCGAAATCAAAATTATTTGTCACTTTGTAGTGTTTGTTTTGGAAGTCGGTTTTATTTTTGTAAAAAAGTTTTATAAAATATAATTTTCAGAAAAATGTGTGATTATGTGTGTGTAAAAGTTAGTCTCGAAAATTGTGTTACTGGTGTCTAACTCAGTAGGTGTACCTAATTACTAAATTTCACTGACTAGGTAGGTTTGTAAATTATTTTGTAATAATTGGATAATTAAGCGTAACGTTAGTTGTAGTACTTTTAGTTTTATGATACGAAATCTCACTTATACAACGAAAATGAAATATAAAAATATTTTTTACTGAAAATATCGTTTCATTTGTTTAAATAAGTGTAAGAAGTTTCGGCTTCGGCTAGTTTCGGCAAAAAAAGTTAAGTTCGGCCGCAGTTTTCTATTTCGGTCGAAAATATGCATCTTACTTACGAATCGTAACTTAGAATTTCATCATTTTCAGGTTTTCGCAAATATCTCAAAAACTAGACGTCCTACGTAAAAAATAATGAAATTTTCATCCCCCCCTTGTGTTACACCCCCTAGGAATGTTTGACCATAGATTGATGTATGACCTTAATAGACCTTGGCCGTGACCTTTGCCTAAAATTTTGGGTCGGTCTTTCAACGACACAACTCTACAATTATTATGCATTCGAGGGCAGGTACAGAACCAAGTAAACAGCAAGCAATACTGGCATAATAATTATTTTAGTAGGTACGAAGCTGCTGTAAACATAATATCTTTTACATTAGGTATATAATGTATCCCTGGCTGACGGGAATTTTTAATTATTTTTCTAGGTGACTACTACCCACAAAAGCGCAAATTCTGTCGTACGACAACCACGCGAGCATAGGGATATTGTTTGAAAAGATCTATAGTGTATGTCTTTTACAGTGTCCAATTTAGTAAACAAACACGGGACGAAAATTCTGATTTTTCGTATCAATCAAACACTTTGAGTTAAGCATAAACGTCTTGAACTTTGAATAATACACTTAAGGCATGAAATATTTAAAAAAAATGCTTCAGAGACACATACATTACCCAGAAATCTTAATATTAGTCGCGACATTTGTTTACCAAATGAGACAACTAAAGAAAAATACACTATAGGTGCTTTTTTCTTTTCTACCTCATTACGTTTGAGAGTAAGTGATTAAGTTGGCTAATTAAAGTCCACAGACACGATGGTTATCGAAATCTTAAAACACAATAAAATAAAGAAATTTGAATATCTATGGTAAATTTGAATAAAAATGTGAGTAACAGTAAAATAACATAAAAAATTTAAGAACTATATCGAACATTAAATTTCTTCAACAAGATTGGATCGTGTTGTGGATGAAATAGAATTAAAATTGAACAATAAATGCCTGGAACTCGATGCGTCCTCGTCGCGCGGGTATTAAATGCCACCGTAGGCATTCCGCAGACCGTTCGCCCGGACGTACGGAATTTGAACGGCAACCAATAAACCAAGAGCTTTCATGGTTTAAAAACAAAGGGCCATTAAAGAAGGAATAGCAGGTTCATAAATAAAAATGTTGTGTTTTATAATTAAAGAAACATTTATTTCCTTTACAAAATATTGGAACAACAAAGTTAAACTTATTTTTTATATTCGTCCTCTTATTCGTTATTACACAACAAATATTCGTCTATAACAATGTCATATACACGGTTAAATTTTAGTCGTTTTAATCCCCTTATTTATTATTTAATCGCGAAAAAAAATTAAAAATCAGCTGTGCAGTATATTTGACTAACTAAATGTACTGAACAGCTGATTTTTTTTTCGCGATTTCAGGTTCGGTCCCATAGTAAAAGTTGCTCGTTATAATGAGTACATTGACCCCTTAAAGGGATTAAAACGACTAAAATTTAACCTTGTATATGTCTTAACAGAATTCAATTAGGGAACAGCTATGATAGCTGATTCGGTTGATAAGAGTGGATGACGTGTGGACGGATCCCACAAGAACAATGCATATAAATGAGTTTTTATTTAGAACCACAGTCCATCTTCAGGTTCCTCCTCACTATCTGTTACTTGCAGATCATCTTGTATGGCCGGGTCAGGCTGAAAAAAAAAAAATATATAACTTGATAAGGAACAACAACAGTGGCTAGGAAGGAACCTACCCGGGTTTTTTTTTTACAGTTTTAACTAGAAGTCTATTTCTAACTAGGCCTTTAGTCCGCCTTTGTACGGTATTTTTTACTTGGGCATAAAGTTTAAAAAAATAAAATCAATCTGCCTAGCCCTTTTCCAACTATATTGGGGTCGGCTTCCAGTCTAACTGAATGCAGCTGAATACCAGTATATTACATGGAGCGACTGCCTATCTGACCTCCACAACCCAGTCAGTAACTAGGTAATACAATACCCCTTGGTAGGACTGGCTGTCAGACTTTCGGGCTTCTGACTACCCGTAACGACTGTCAAAGATCCACGAATGACAGCCGGGAACAACGGCTTAGCGTGCTTTCCGAGGCACGGAGGAGTCTCGTAATCTGAAGATGGTCACCCATCCACAGACCAACCCCGGCAAGCGATCGATCCGTGAGGCTGTTATTACTTAGCCACGAGGTCAAATATAAATAAATTATAATCATTATTTTATATTAATTAAATTTTAGTTGCTGACCTGCCAGTTCTCCGGTGGTTCTTCCTTGAACTGTGGAGGTGGTTCCAGTCCTGTGCCTCCCAACATTTGGGGCTCCATGCCCATATTACCCATGTCAGGTTCCATTGGTTCCTCCTGCACAAATAAAAACAAATGATTATTTTTTCTTCAACATGAAAATGTCAATAATTATGTAAGTAAATGACAAAGTTCAAAGTAAATGACGAATGGTCACTCTAAAATTAACTTAGAATACATAATTATAGAGTCTATAGTTAAGTGGGACTTAAGTCCGACCGAATTTCCTTTTTGATTTTCGGCAAAAATCTAGCTTCACTAATTCTCGATTTCGACCAAAAAAAAATGTAGTTCCAGCAAATCAATAGGAACAGTTCTTAAAAATCTTTAGTTATAATTGGAAAAAAGGATTATACAGAATGAAATTGAATTCATGGGCAATATTTTAAGGGGTCATTGTACTCATCATTATGAACAACTTTTATTATGGGAACACACCTGAAATCGTAAAAAAAAATCAGCTGTTCCCTACATTTTGACGAATTATGCAAGCATTATGTATGGTACAGCAGATTTTTTTTTTACCCTGTATATTTTACTAATTTAATGTTATGGTGGTCTAACAATTTGAGTACTTTATTCGGCCTACCCTAAGTCAAGAGTCCAGGGGGAATTAATGAAAATTTGTGAGTTGAAGTATAGCTAAGTATATTACCTTGACAACAGGCGGGAAGGAGTAGTCAGTGCTGTGTTGGTCGAGATCCACGAAGTCATCGGAAGGCTGTGGCGGTTCATCCGGCACCTCGCGTTTTATTAGGAACTCTGATGTGTCGAAATTTGGCTCGCTTAGTGGCGGGTCATCATCTGTAACAAAATACAAAATTTTGAGCAATAAAACAACACTGAATTTAGGGCTCACTTTTCAATCGTCAGACAAGTTTTATTGGAGGAATAAATTCGACAGTTTGACAGGTTTTGTATAGACAATATGTCAAAACACCATTTTTATTCTTCAGATAAAAGTTATCTGGCGATTGAACAATCGGCCCTTAATGGAATTCAGGTTCAATAAAACTAAAACCCAAGTTGGTGAGTAGGTAAATCTATAATTATGATTTTTGACTCAAGACATCGTCATAATCCACAGCCTAACTTCACCTACTGCTGAGCGTAGTCCTCTCTTTTCATGTGCCTACTCATATAATATACCTTTATATAATTATCTTTTTAAAAGCGCACCCATTTTAAACCTTTGAAAGCTAGAGCATAAACGCACGGGCGTGCACTCCACGCATCATTATTTCTTCTTTGTTATCACGAATTTCTCAATATCCATGGTGTATTTTAATTTGTTTCATGCAATTAGAGAGGTTAATTTTTTTTTTAATCTATAAAAACCTACAAATTTTGATTTAATAGGGATAGGTTGGGTGGGTGGTTGGTAATAGTGGGTAGGTAGGGATCTAGTTGGTTATTTCGTGTGATAGTGTGCTACATTTTTTGTCACATACTTGTGTGACTAGCGTTCATGCGCTTGCTTGTCACATATATGTGAAAATGGCGTTCAAAAGGTTTAGTCACTAGACCTACAATTTAGCATTACTTTTTTAATGAATGCTAAGCTGTCGAACCATACATAGTGTTTATTAAAATGTTAGGGTTTACAATATTGTCTATTGTTAAATCATAAAATTGATTATAAGAGCTTACCTTGATACGGTGGACGTACTGCCAGTTGCACCATAGCTTCCGTGGCCACCTTCTGTTCCACCTCCTCGAGTTCTGAGCTGCCGCTGTCAGAATACTGAAGATCTGTACAACAAAAAAAAAAGAAAGACCAATAGAGCAAACAACCGAAAATATATTATTGGTATGTTTTAGTATATTAGCCATGCTAAAAAAGGAAATGTCAGACATACCCTCTTCCAGGGAATTTTGATCTTTTCTTGGCCTTCCTCGTTTCCTTGGAGTAGCACCTAGAAACAATGTTGAAAATATTAAAGTCAGTGAATAATAAGAGAGGCCTGAGAAGTGCTATTCTATTAAAATCTCAACGTGAAAAACGTAGGTGAAGTTTGTTTTAAGTGAGCTGTGTCTATTGTCCATCTCTAGCATTAGATAAAACGACAGCACACGACACTTCATCTAAGTTTTCACGGCGAGATCTTTACAAAATCGACAGACTGCTGTCAGAAACAAAAGACTCGTACAGTAGTGCTATTCTGTAAAATCTCACCGTGTTAACGTAGAAGTGAGTTTAAAGTGAGCTGGGAATGCTGGCAATAATATAATGCTAGGGGCATTATGTGCTCACTTCACGCTCACTTCACCTAAGTTTTCATGGTGAGATTTTTACAGAATCGCCCGACTGGATACAAATAGAAAAAAAATATAAAAAAGAAAGCCGTGTACTAGGCCTTTTGGTCAAGGTATCCTATTGACGTAATTCTCCTAGGATTCTCCTTCGTATTATCCGATCGAGGATACACCAAACATCCTCATTTATTAGCAACCAACTTTAAAATTGTATTAATCGTTTTAATAGTCTAAAATACAGACTTATCGATATCATTAATCGCGTTAATATTTTGTATTGTAGACCTTCTATATTATTTATTTATTCTATATTATCTATTAATTTGATATTATCTACTATTCTGATTCCTATGTATTTGATCTTTGCTGCATGAAATCTTGAAATGGTTTAAGTGGACAATCTTAATTTTTATAATTTATATTGAATTATTATAATATTTAAGACTCATAATGTTGACGAATGTAATTGATGCCAATGCTTAAGACTATTTTCATTACTTGTGTTTGTTTATTACTACTTACCGTTTTTGTAAAAATCACTGTTCGACACAAATGTAAATTTGTTATGAATAAATAAATATTATTGTCTCCTTTCCCTTACCGTCAGCAGCCGCAGTAGAAGTGGAAGGTTTGTGCTTCCTGGGCCTGCCGCGGCCGCGCTTCTCGTCGGGCGGCGGCGGCGGCGGCTCCTCCACGTCGAGGTCGGAATGCTCCGCCTCCTCCAACATCTTCTGTTGTACTCGAGATATGTTCGCTTCTAACTGACTTACGTGCTCGCCGAACTGCGGGGAAAAAGTTATACAAATGTAGCAGTGGTGGCCTAGTGGTATCGGCCTCGACTTACGAGTTGTGGGTCGTGAGTTCGAACCAAAAAAAAATCCAAATCAGAAGTCATTTATTCAAATTAGGCTGAAAATCAGCACTTTTTGAAGGTCAAAGTTACATAAGACAGTCCCCCAAAAAAGCCCACCCTTCACCACTTCCTAGTGCTTTAGCTGGGAAGAAGAAGTGGCGCAACAAACTCCCCAGCAGCATAGCTGCCCAAGCAGGTTCTTTACTTTCAAAACGGATCGAAAACATTGTGAGGAAATCGGCATGTCCTAGAACCTAAAATTAGGAGACATGTGACATCCGCCAACCCCGCCCGCGCATTGGATTATGGCCGACTCCATCTCTTGGAGAGGAGGCCTGTGTTCTAACAGTGGGAACAAAATAGGCTGATTATTATGTAGCAGCAAAAGTAGTGAAACTGAGATGCTATATTGTTGGACAACAAAACCGGGAGCGGTTTTAATCAAGTGAAAAAATGTTCCGTCATGTCGAGTTCTACACACCAAAAGGAATGCGGCGCGTTCAATTTGATTTTATTAGTTATTGTGTGTATTGACTGCATCGTTGGTCTAGTGGTCGCAAGCGCTACTGCTGAGCGAGGTCATGAGTTCAATTCCCAAGTCAGGAAACGTGTTATTTTAATTTTCTATCTGGAATTTCACAGTAGCAGCCCGGAATCTGGATTTGTTCCCGGTTGATGGCAATGAGCCTTCCATATATTACATGGGACTTAAATATAACTGGGGTAATGTGGGAGTTACTACAGATATAGATATATCTCTGCCTAACCCTTCGGGGACTACAGGTCTGATGTTATATTAGTTACTGTTACGTGAAGGAAATTGTCTACGCCGCCGTAACGTACCGGTATGTAGTACCTATTCGGTGCTCCTTAGAATTATAAATCGTACACACTTTTAGTTCTAAATCAAAGCAATACTTATCACTACATAGTATAAAGCAAAGTCGCTTCCCGCGTCCTAATGTCTGTATGTCTTTAAAACTACACAACGGTTTTTATGCATTTTTAATAGATAGAGTGATTCAAGAGGAAGGTTTATATATGTATAATAACATGCAATATCCGTCATCCACGCGGGCGAAGCCGCGGGCAGAAGCTAGTTGTGAACTAATAATAAGTAATTGTAAACTTAAAAAAAATAAACTTGAAAATCATGTTACCTGTTCAAGCGAGTCTTGTGTAACCTTGAGTATGATTTCAGCCTGCCTTGTAAACTGCGAATTGGGTCCGTTGTACGCGCGACAGTTGTCCACTAACAGCTGAACGTCGCGTAAGAAGTCAGCGCGGCTGTGGTACTTGTGAGCTGGAATGTTTAATTTTATCAAAATTGACTCATTTCGGATACCGTGTAAAATCAACACTTATAATAAATTTATTTATTCAGATAACAGAGATCCATTGGGTTAGTAACAATAGTCTTAACCTATGTTAATTCTCAACTAATAACACAGATTGTGGTACAGGTGACAAGTGACCTCACCATTCGGCTATCATGTCTCCCGGCTATAGCGCGTAGAATGCTTTTGTGGCTGCCACGGAGCCTATTTATTAGCGAGGCCACTATCATACGCAGTACAGCATTAAAGCAGTCGGGACATACCACAGCAAACATGGCTGCCGTGTTACAGAACCGAGGCGGACGCAACAGCACTCTAAATGCGTTGTTGTACTGGATTCGCAGAGCATTGTATGCCTTTTGGGTGTAGCTGAACCACAGGCTATCCGGGTACATCGACATACTTAATGAGAACTTGCTTCGATACAAGATTATTGTTTCCTTCTACTACAATACGGCCGATGAATTATAGCCGGCCTGAACATAGGCACTACCAACTTTCGCGCATGTTCACTCACACACACTCGTCTCATGTCACCATTTGGTTCCTTAAAACTGTCATTGCGGACACTTCTGCACAAAAGTTCGGACCGGCCATGATTTCCAGTTAGTTAATCTACGTAAGGTTAGAAGCGTTATGAAATAAATTATAGGGACAATAAGGCTGCATGAGGAACAGAGAAGGAAAGATAAGCGCTTACTCTTTCACTCATTTCATCGTTTCGCGTAGACGGATTGGTCCTCGTAAGTTAAAACAAATGCCATCCATGTCTAAAAATTTCCACTGTGTTAACATTCCATAAAGTTTTGGAATCACTTATGAGATTCCAAAACTTTTTATATAAAAGAATGCAGCCAAAAAAACAAAAATTCAGAAACAAATCTGACAGCCAGTCTAACCAAGGGGTATCGTATGGCCCAGTTACTGGGTTGTGGAGGTCAGATAGGCAGTCGCTCCATGTAAAATGCTGGTATTAAGCTGCATCCGGTTAGACTGGAAGCCGACCCCAACATAGTTAGGAAAAGGCTAGGCAGATGATAATAAGTATATGAAAGAAGGCAAGTCCGTTTTTACCTTGTATTTTTTTGCCCATAGTTTCCATATCAATAGGTTTCTTGATCACGTTGTAGTAGTCTTTCACTTGTTTCTTGTTGACCGGCTTCAGGAAAGGCCACGCTTCGGGCATAATCTTCAACTTTGTCGTCAGCAAGTTTTCTAAGATGAATGATAATGCCACCTGGAAAAAAATTCAATATGAAAATATGTGCTACACACTATTTCAATACCGAGAGAAAAAATTTAATAGTCTTTATAACTGACTAACTGTTAGCTGATTATTTTGGAAACAGATTTTTGGGCAGTACCAAAGACCTAAACAGGAATCAAAATATACACACTACAAATGAATATAATGCGAATTGATAAAAAGCCGGTCTTTTTATCGATTTGCAACTTGGAAATTTAATTTCCTGGCGCAGATAATCTGTGCCTTTGTACATAATATTTTAGTTATGAAGCCTGATAGAAAAAAAAACACGAAATATCATTGTTTATGGCAACACTGTTTCATTTATTTTTTTAAATCTATGTTGTAAAACGCCAAGTATCAACTTTGGGCCCTATCGTTCGTTGTGTGGTTAACACGTGTGGTTAATTAGGTTTTGACAGTTAAGAGGAGTAATTATTGAATCTAGCAAGTTAGTTTCAAATCAATCAACCTACCAGCGATACTGTCCACAGAAATACCAGATGTAAAAAAAAGAAGAAGAGAGCTTCCTCCTTTTTGAAGTCGGTTAAAAAAGCAAGCACTAGACACACATATTGCTTTAAACACTTTTTAACATTACCTGGTCATTATCATCAAGTAACGGATTGATTTGTTTCTCCAATTTCATCAGTTGTTCTTCCTTCTCTGCTAGTTTCTCAACGCATCTCTGTAACATTCGCTGCGCGGCGACCGTCAGGCTGCTTGTTGGTCCTTCGAAACATTGACGAGTATTAAGAGGTGTGTTAGAACTTCTCGAGGTCGTATGGTGCATCCAGACAGCACCTCTAGTGGTTCCTGGAATCCTATACCGAACCACGGTATAATCTATATTTTTGAAGCTTCCAACCTTCATCAGGCCTCACGAGCTTTTAAGGGGTTTATTAGCTCATTTCATTATGCAACAAGAAAAAGAAACTATTTCGTTTAATATAAAATTTCTCGTTGGTAATTGAAATACGACACGCTTCGGATTATTATTTGGCAACTGAAGTTAGGTACTAAAGAGAAAGGTTGATGGGAGTGTAGAAAGGGATATGGGGAGAAGGTATGGAGAGGGGAGAAGGAATGCAAGAGGGGGAAAGTGTGGAGGGAGAGAGAGGGGGAAACAAATGCAAGAGAGGGAAAGTGTGGAGGGAGAGAGAGGGGAGAAGGAATGCAAGAGGGGGAAAGTGTGGAGGGAGAGAGAAGGAATGCAAGAGGGGGAAAGTGTGGAGGGAGAGAGAAGGAATGCAAGAGGGGGAAAGTGTGGAGGGAGAGAGAGGGGGGAAACAAATGCAAGAGAGGGAAAGTGTGGAGGGAGAGAGAGGGGAGAAGGAATGCAAGAGGGGGAAAGTGTGGAGGGAGAGAGAAGGAATGCAAGAGGGGGAAAGTGTGGAGGGAGAGAGAAGGAATGCAAGAGGGGGAAAGTGTGGAGGGAGAGAGAGGGGGGAAACAAATGCAAGAGAGGGAAAGTGTGGAGGGAGAGAGAGGGGAGAAGGAATGCAAGAGGGGGAAAGTGTGGAGGGAGAGAGAAGGAATGCAAGAGGGGGAAAGTGTGGAGGGAGAGAGAGGGGGGAAACAAATGCAAGAGAGGGAAAGTGTGGAGGGAGAGAGAGGGGAGAAGGAATGCAAGAGGGGGAAAGTGTGGAGGGAGAGAGAAGGAATGCAAGAGGGGGAAAGTGTGGAGGGAGAGAGAAGGAATGCAAGAGGGGGAAAGTGTGGAGGGAGAGAGAGGGGGGAAACAAATGCAAGAGAGGGAAAGTGTGGAGGGAGAGAGAGGGGAGAAGGAATGCAAGAGGGGGAAAGTGTGGAGGGAGAGAGAGGGGGGAAACAAATGCAAGAGAGGGAAAGTGTGGAGGGAGAGAGAGGGGAGAAGGAATGCAAGAGGGGGAAAGTGTGGAGGGAGAGAGAGGGGGGAAACAAATGCAAGAGAGGGAAAGTGTGGAGGGAGAGAGAGGGGAGAAGGAATGCAAGAGGGGGAAAGTGTGGAGGGAGAGAGAAGGAATGCAAGAGGGGGAAAGTGTGGAGGGAGAGAGAAGGAATGCAAGAGGGGGAAAGTGTGGAGGGAGAGAGAGGGGGGAAACAAATGCAAGAGAGGGAAAGTGTGGAGGGAGAGAGAGGGGAGAAGGAATGCAAGAGGGGGAAAGTGTGGAGGGAGAGAGAAGGAATGCAAGAGGGGGAAAGTGTGGAGGGAGAGAGAAGGAATGCAAGAGGGGGAAAGTGTGGAGGGAGAGAGAGGGGGGAAACAAATGCAAGAGAGGGAAAGTGTGGAGGGAGAGAGAGGGGAGAAGGAATGCAAGAGGGGGAAAGTGTGGAGGGAGAGAGAAGGAATGCAAGAGGGGGAAAGTGTGGAGGGAGAGAGAAGGAATGCAAGAGGGGGAAAGTGTGGAGGGAGAGAGAGGGGGGAAACAAATGCAAGAGAGGGAAAGTGTGGAGGGAGAGAGAGGGGAGAAGGAATGCAAGAGGGGGAAAGTGTGGAGGGAGAGAGAAGGAATGCAAGAGGGGGAAAGTGTGGAGGGAGAGAGAAGGAATGCAAGAGGGGGAAAGTGTGGAGGGAGAGAGAAGGAATGCAAGAGGGGGAAAGTGTGGAGGGAGAGAGAAGGAATGCAAGAGGGGGAAAGTGTGGAGGGAGAGAGAGGGGGGAGAGAGATGGATGAGACAGAGAGGGGTGGGAGAGGGGGGGGGGTAGATAGGGGGGGGACGAGGGGGAAAGAGAGAGAGGGCCAATGTGGGGAGGGTGAGAGTGGGGGAGGTGGTGAGGGATAGAAGTGGAGAGCGGGGAGGTGGGGGCGGGGAGGTGGGGGTAGAGAGGGTGTATATAGGTAGGGGGAGAGAAGGAAGGGAGGTGGGAGAGGGGTTAGAAATAATTTTACTATTTACTCAACTCAAAAATAAACGGCAATATTTCTGCATTCTAATTAAAAACAACAAAACGACAGCGACAAGCACCTAATAATCAGAAAATATTCAACATTTCAGCATCATGCTTTAAGCTACATGCACACTCGGGCACTCACAAATTGATTTTACGACTTTGTCTTTGAATCCATCTCGCGTCTAGTGCATACATTCATTTCATTCCACAAGACACATGCTATGCAATGTTCAAATAAATGCAAGACATAGTATAGTGCAAACATACCATTGCACGAGTGTGTACATAGCTTTAAACTGATGCCAGACATAGTTTCAATTATGCAAATACTTACTAAGTCGATAACGTAATACACATATTTGAATATTTGTTTCATATTTTCCACTTCGCTATCCGCTATGCAAAATATTTTGAAGCTATGTCTAGCGCCAGTTTTAGCTAATCACTAACTAAAACTAAGTATAAAAAAAATCAATTCACTCTAAAATACCGTTAGTACCGTTGTAAAGAGTCGAGTTCTCGACAATTTGATTAACATCTGCCAAGAACTCTTCTCTGCTCTGATAATGTTTCTGCCTGAGGTTGTCTCTTATTGTTTGCAGGTCCATCGGCCGGGACACGATGCGGTAATAGTCCGCTACCAGCTTTGAAAACAAAAGAAGATTGTATCATGATATCGTTAAAACAGTTAATTTACCTATACTGTAACTTGACGTAATTTCACAATGGCTTACATCAGTATAATATAATGTTCCCATTTCTGGGACACAGACCTCTTCTCTGGAAGAGGGAGTGGCAGAACTGGGTCTGCGTAGTAGATTACGAATCTACCACGCGGGCCCAGTACTGGTTAGTGGCACAAAATGTTTGTAATCTGAACGGATCAAGTATCATCTTAGAACGGAGTTTTGGGTATCTGCTACATAACTCATGTTTCATTAATGCCTGGTGCCTATGTTATACAACGAGCTACAACAGCGAGTAGAAAGTTTACCTGTAAAACCTCGTGTAGTGTAGTGTACGTGTGTATGTGTGTGTATGTATGTGTGTGTGTATGTGTGTGTATGTATGTATGTGTGTGTGTATGTATGTGTGTGTGTGTGTTTGTAGTTGTATCTGTGCGGTGTCAAAAAGTTATTTAAAGTCATACCTTAGGATTAACAGGGAACAAGAACGGTTGAACATCAGGCAGATGCCGCATATGGTTGAGCACATCTTCCAGCAACGACGACAAGGTGACGAGCGGGTCAGTCCGCCGCCGCTCGGCGGGCCGGCGCACCAGGTAGTCGCACGAGTCGCCGGCCGTGCCGCGCCGCACCCGCCGGCCCAGGCTGCGCGGCTCGCCCGAGCTGGAGCCGCCCGCGCGACGGCCTGAACCACGACGTTTCAATTCTTCTGCTGATTGCTGGGAAGAGATTAGCGGAGTTTGATTCCCATTGTAAATTTAAGTCATCATCTGCCTAGCCTTTTACCAACTATGTTAGGGTCGGCTTCCAGACTAACCAGATGCAGCTGAATACCATTATTTTACATGGAGCGACTGCCTATCTGACCTCCACAACCCGGTAACTGGGCAATACCCCTTGGTAAGACTGGCTGTCAGATTTCCGGGTTCTAACGACCCGTAACGACTGTCAAAGATGCACAAATGACAGCCGGGACCAACGGCCTAACGTGCTTTCCGAGACACGGAGGAGTCTCGGCATGTAAAGATGGTCATCCACAGCCAACCCCGACAAGGGTAGCTTAGCCTAATGGATCGACCTGAGCGGTTGTAAGTAGCCACGAGCTCCTGCTATTGTAAATTTAAGTATTATTTATAATTGGTCGAATTAGCATTACGTCCGTGAAAAAGAGTTTGCCAGCGCCTTTATTTCGTGGCAGTAAGAATGGTTTTTGTAGTTTTCTGTACGTCAGCCAAACACTACTGAAGTGCAGGCTGTATATAAATATGCGTAGCGAAACAATATCATATTTTTGAAAAGCTTCCTGCATATTTCTTTAAGATCCTTTGATTTTCATTTCAAGTTTTTCGAACAATGCCGTAAATAGCAAGTTAATGTGGGTAAATGCAAAACATGCATATAAGTAACTGAACTGATAAATTGATGGATTTCACTTCGATGGTCATAGTTTATCATTTGTAACTTCGAGTTACGGCTGTATGGACATAGTACAGCATTGCACATGTAAGCGGGTACAGTACTCCCAAATTAATAATGCACATGCAGATCTTCGCTAATTGTCGTATTCCCGGAAACACCCGAATCATTGAATCGTTCGAGTCCTTAATAATGCACTTGCATTTTGCACCTTGTTCGAAAGAAATAGGAGTCAATATTATGTGTACACAATCGAAAACAATTCGGATTGTCGGCGGCGGTCGGCGGTCAGTCAAAGGTTCGTCAGTCGTCTTGTTATATTGGTGGTGACTGCACGTGTTCTCTTTGTCTGGAATTATATAGAGCTGCTATTACACACCCTTCTTGGTTTTGTTTTCAAAGGTGAATTTAATTTCAACTTTAATTATCTTATTCAAATTTAAATAGTTAATTTTGTAAAATATTTAAATATACTAACATTTTTCACGTTTTTTCAATATAAAAAAAATAAAAATACCTACGTAAAATACATATTAAGTACTAGAAAAAACATATTAAAAATCAGATTTAGGCTTATATGAATTATAGCTCGCTATTTACTTACATGGAATTATTGAATCAAATTTCGTTACTGATAAATCAATATCTCTTTTAGGACAAAACACATAATCTTACTAAATTATGCATGAAGAAAATGCACTTAACCACTCTATATACATATCGTCTTCCGACGCTCGGGGAATACGACCGTTGCCGAACAGTGGCGAAGATTTCTATGCGCATTATCACTTTGGGAGAACTGTACGCCCTTTTACTTGGAGGCTCTTTTTATTTTTAAATTTACGCTTGTGTAGTCAGTTTTTAATGTTTTATTTTGTATATTGGCGTGTGCTAGCTGACATGTGGCAAATGATTGATTTTAATGTGATGTGTTTCGAAATGTTAATTACTCTTTCTCATACGATAAATGTGTAAAGTCAAGTTCTTTCAACTTAACAGACAGCTGGGGAGTTAGTTGCGCCACTTCTTCCCATCTAATCTTCCCAGCTAAAGCACTAGGAAGTGGTGAAGGGTGGCCGTTTTTGGGAGACTGACTTATGTAACTTTGACCTGATTTTCAGCCTAATTTGAATAAATTACTTTTGATTTTGATAAATGAATGAACTCGATGATATTAGCAACAGTTTCAATTGTAAAACATTTCTATGTCTTACCTTAATGATCTTCGTAGGCAATGTCAACTTGGTGCCGTCCACGTATCCCATATCGTCGTCTTCAGGTTCTAAAGGCGGCGGTTCCGCGTCCGTCTCAGGCGGCGAGGCTGGCCAGCCCATGGACCCGGTGTACAGTGGGCACGCCTTGTTTGTGCGCATGTGGCCCACTTGGCCGCAGGCACCGCACTGAAAGCGGAACATAATTTTTAATTCAAATGTCAATTAAATTATTATTATATATCCAATTTAATTATTAAATTGTTGTATTGATGATATAAGATAACATATTTATTGCATAACTGTGTACATTAAGGCCTTATTAATTAACATTACATTGCAATAGTATTAAGAAATTTGGTACTTGCAAATATTACTTTTCTTAGATTTTGATGTCCTTAATGATTATGATTATGTTAATACGTATTTGTTTCTGTCGCCAATCATATATTTTGATCAACATACACGTCACGCAGTTTTTTTTTAATTTACATATTTTATTTAAATATTCAAAACTCATTTATTTACGTAACAGGCTTTGTTTAGGTCACAGTAATTGGAATGTGTACCAAATTTCACCGTTATCAGTCAAGTAGAGTCGGAGCCAATTGGCTGTGACAGGTGTATAGACAGACACAAGTGATTCTATAAGGTTTTCGTTTTTTTAACCGGACATACAGAACCTTAAAAAGAAATTGAATTTCTTGGGCTACCCTGGCATTTTCTCCTTAAAGCTTTTTTACATGATTTACCTTCAGTTTTAGATCCGGCTTCAACTTGGCACGACGCCGTGATGAGGATGGGGTGTGTAGATCCGGTTCCTGCTTGATTTGTCCCAGCGGAATCAACGGCGACGGCGAATTCATCTCCATTGACGAAGACATTATAGGATCTGGTGGAAAAGTATTATAGTAACTAGGTAATACAATATTTGAGTATGAATGAACAAAGAAGCGGTGGATGGACTATGTGAAAGAAGATATAGCTACAAAAGGTGTGAATGCCGAGACGGAATAAAGAATTATGGATGAAGACATATTGCGCCGACCGTAAATTAATTAGGATAAGGACAAGAGAATGATAACTATGATATATAAAGAATATAGTCTTTTTTTTTTTAGGCTGGGAAATCATCCAATGACTTCTCCCGCTTTGGGTGGAGCGGAAGGGAGTGTCAGACTCTTACTGGCTAAAACCCATCCATGTTCCTTCCGTAGCCCTTTATGTTCCGGGGTAGCGGTAACCCTTTCGGACAATCCCGCTTACCCGGCAGGCTTGGCCCTAAGTACGCTGACATCTCTTTGAGGCGTGCGTGGAACATAGGCGCAGTCCGGCACGGGACTGGTCCTGATCGGACGGTGTCACCCAATACTAACCGTCCGCAAGCCCGCGCCTACGGTGGCCGGGAGTCGTCACGTGGCTAAGAATATAGCCTAACGACTGGAAGTAGTTTTATTTGACGATTTTCCAAATGGATAACTTCTAAATAATAAGAATAAATGACTCACTATCAGGGAACGGTCCAGGAACAGTGACGTTCCCAGCGAGTCTTTCTCTTTCTTGATTCCTCTTGATACGCCTCAGTTGTTCCTGTTTAATTATATTTGAAGCTCAGTGACTGTACCACCACTTCTAAGAGCAGTTATATTTTAATATGACTTCAGTGTGGGAAAGAGATGCAGTTATACAGGAGGAATAGCTGCATCTCTTTCCCAATGTGAATAAATATTTAAAAATACTGTCCTGGTCATCTGAACAATATAGCAGCGATGTTTCTTAAGTAATTAATAAATAAGTAACTTTAATGGTGTTCTAATAACCTTACTTTAAATACCGGACTGAACAAAACCCTTAATCTGAAATAAATGATTGTACTTAGTACCTTTTTCTTACTATTCTTGACCCTTTCACGATGTTTTACAACGAATTATATTAGTATTATAAAATCCTATCCATTTAATCTCCTCGTAAAGAAATATCAACTTTACGACGCGTCAATTAAGTCAATTTCAGAGTGGTTAGTACTAGCGAAATTGTCAAATCACATGAATACAGCCAACAATAAAATAAAAACAAACCTGAATTCTTCTCTTTTCCCTCTTCATTTCTTCCTTCTGCGATTCATCCATTGTCGCAAATTGTCGTATAAAGGCATCATCCTTAGTTTGTCGTATCTTCATATACGCTTCAATGACAGCCGCTTTACGTACTAACTCGACGCGGGTGTAGCGTTGTCCTGACGCGTTGCGGAACGTACGGACTATGCGGAGCACGCGACCTGCTATATGGAAAAAGAGAGGTAAAGTATAGTATGGTGAAATTGAATAGTATTAAATTATGTGTTAAGAGCTTCGATCAATAATACACTAGATACAGGATCAGGAACAAAAATAAGTCGCTGAAGTGGCCACGTTTATACACACATAAACATTTACATTTGTTACTTCGAAAAAAGTTTTATAATATTAACAACTTCAGTTCATTATAAACCTTAACACTCAAAGCATAACGTTTGATTACGATTGCAAAATATGTTTATTAAAGTCTTTCTATCATCGGAGAAAATAAAATAATAATTTCAAAATGTCGCTTAAAACTAAAAAGTCATTTTTATAATAAGTACAAAAATATGTATTGTAAGATGAAACTTTAATCCTAAGCAATAAGGTTAAAAACATTTTGTTGACAATTTCATGCTTACTCTATTTTGGAACTAGACGAAGGTTTTGGTATTACATTTCAATGCTCGGAACACAGTAAGTATTGAAAGATACGTCTTTCAATACTTACTTATATTATTATTCTGCAACTCTACGGAGTTGCAGAATAATAATATATTTTTTGAAGTGAAAACTTCTTTCGTAAATTGCAGTGTAGTGTAACTAGAAATCCGCAAGGGAATACCCGGTATTTTTCAACATTTCATAACGCCCACTTCTAGATCGAAAATCATCGACGCGTCAAGATTAAACATCAGCAAAGTGATGCAATTGGCTATTGATAATTTTGTTCATTTTCGTTCCAAAACCCGAGCATAAATAATAATAAAGTAAAATAAACCTTGACTTGATGATTGCTGCTGATCGTTTTGATTGATTTGAGGCTTCTTTTCCGATTGACCAAGGATCATCTTCCTTAGTTCCGCTCTCTCTGCCTCTTCACGTTCCATTGACAACTACAAAAAAAGAGTATGCTTATCAATAACTTGTTGTAAGCAGTGGTGGCCTAGTGGTGTGACCGTCGAACTGCCATGTCTTAGGTCTCGAGTTCGAACCCAAGGCACCTCTGATTTTTTTTCGGATTCATTAGCGTAATGTGTAATTATCATTAGCTTGAAAAAAAACGGATTTTTCAAGCTAATGATAAGATGATTTCCTCACGATGTTTTCATCGTGAGGTAATCGGCATGCCTGAGAGAAATTTCTCAACGGCATGTGAAGCTAAATCAAAGGCCCATGGGCAGCATAAAAAGTCGGACACCAGGTTAGTCACTAACTACAAGAACAAGAATAACTTCTTTATTGTTTTAAAGTGTGTAAAGTTAAATCTGTTGAGAAAGGATCGAAATCAATTTATGCATGGGTTTCTAAAAACATACCTGTTCAGTAGTCTTTTTGTTTGCCAGCATGTTCTCCAAATTCTTTCCCATCTCTTCCAAATCTGACTCTTCACTGACAGAACTCTCAGCCTCGTCTGTACTCAGCACTTCTGTGCTCGTCAGTACGCGGTTCTGCAGCTCGAATATACGCTGGCACTCTTCTTTGTATCTGTACAAGATAAATGGGTTATAACCTGCTCATAAAAGTCTATAACCAAAAAGATTAAGGTTAGCTACTACATAAAATAACTCCAAATAAAAAAACGTTATGTAGGTATAAAAACCATTATAGATAGAGATATACTAAGATAACAACATGGCCTCCAAATTACTGTTTGTAGGCACATCCTTACGAAATATTGTGTATGTAGTTGGTTTCAGCAGGCCGGCAGCAACATGCTTTGTGAGTCTTGGTGGCGCTTTGTAATTACTTTCACAAATACTTTCAAACGTTTTGAATTTTGGAGGGGCGGGCCATGTGACAACTGATATTTTCAGTTAAGACCTGCCAAACCAAACTAACCTTTCTTGATGTTCAGCAATAGAGAATCTGTTTCCTCTCGAAAACTTCGTCATTCCTTCTTCACCAGCTTTTGCTTTCTCCGTTGACAATGTTCTGACTACGTCAATAACTTCCCAACGAGATAATTTCTTGATCTATAAAAAGAAGAATTTAAACTTCATTACACATTGATTCTATAAATAAACAAATGTATAAATAAAAAAGATAACTTTATGCTAAGCCTGCTCTTGAGAGCAGTGGTAACGGCCGCGACTTAGGAGCAGTAAGGTCGTGAGTTCGAACTCAAGCGGACACCTTATTTCATCATCACTTATTATAAAATAATAACTTAATATAATATTTCTTTTTTAAAACGGTTGCGTAGGGTCGTGATGTATCCGATATGTCCTAGAACTAAAATTCGAACATACGTGACATCCACGGGCAAACGGGCACGAGCAACGGGCTCAAGTGGTGGATTGCGACCCACTCCCTCTCATAATGATGAGGCTTGTGTCCTGGGAGAAAAGCCTCTACAAGCAAGGTTTAGGATATGCTAACCACGAATGACGAATTATGCTAAACCTGTCCTTGGTTTATCGGAACTTTTCTAGCTATTATCAGTTACTACAGGAAAGGCATAATATAATCATTATGTCTGCTCTCTAAATAATATCAACGATGCCCGATTTTAATAACAAAACCGAAGGCAAGATTTTTTATAAACATTTCTGTAATTAGCATACTATATACTATATTCAGCATCTGAATATTAATACCTTTTTTTTCTTAGGGTTGGAAATTATCAAATGACCCCCTGGGTAGGGCGGAAGGAAGTGTCAGACTCTTACTGACTAAATCCTATCCATATACTTTCCTTATCCCTTTATGTTCTGGGGTAGCGGTAACCCTTTCGGACAATTCCGCTGAGAATATCTCTCTGCCCATCTCTGGCAATAACTATTCTAAGATCTATACAAAAAGTTTAATCCAACAAACCTCTTCCTCAGGCACTCCAAACTTCCTCAGCAAAGCCTTAGCATTATTCAAGCTGAGTCTCCTCAAATCAGCGTCAGTTCCTGTCACAGTTCTCTTGGGCTGTTGTTCCTCATTGGGCTGCTGTGTTGGCTTGTTGGGCACACGCACGTAAGAGAATCCTTCACCGCAACCGGTAGGGTCCGCTGGCCCAGTCAGTTGGAGCAAACATTTGCCACGCATGGCTTGGATGTAGGCGCGCGTTGTGTTCCAGGGGGCAACTTTTACCTTAGGAATGAGCGTAAATGTCATTTGTATTGGTGAAATAATAAAAAGTATTATGTATCAAAATAGAAACTACAAACCATAAAGACTAGGCGCTGAAATCAATAACTGCTTTTTTGCTTGCAAATACACGTGTCATATTATAAACAGTGGTGGTAGGAGGTACATTATTATTAAACCCAGCAATAATTTACTTGTTTAGAGTTATAAACGATCATATCCTTAAAAAAATATTTAATTAAAAAGCATTTAATATTCATACTTGTTTAACCGAATTTAAGCAAGTTTCGCTTATAAATATGAACGTAAACATTATACAAATATAGTCTATATTAGTATGAAACATTTACTTGGCCAAATAGAGACGAAGAGCATTCTGTAAATTTTGTCTTTACACACAAATGTTAATTAAAAACAAAACAACATCACCACCCTAAACGTAATAAAGGTTTGCCATACCTCATCATCCATCTTCAACTGCATTTCTTCATCGTCATCTTCCTGGGGAGTGAATATGAACTTCTCTCCATAGCCAGCGTCTTTGAGCCTCTGTTCTGCCGCCGCCATGCTGAAGTACGCACAGCACTGCTCCGGGGACACCATAGCACGGATCTCTTCTTCGGATGGGAGGCGGAAGTCTGGTTTTATCACCCACCTTTAGAGAGTTAGAAATAATTTCAATCATTGCTAGGTACTAACAACTTTTCTCTACTGAAATATCGCATCAAACTCAGTACTGTCAGCAACGACACTGTGCTGTTGGGTAAAAATACTATAAAAATTGACTGAACTTCACTATAACCTACACGAATCACTGGAAACGTTTCAATATAGATGAATGTCAAAACAATAGTTTCAACCATCTTTCTTTGCTGATTGTACAAACTATAACAAGAAAATTAAGTTGTCGGACCGTAGCATGAGCTTACCAATTAGAATCCAATCCCGTTCGCTTGAAATCGGCACACAGCTTGAGACGTTTTCGGATAGAACTCTCAGAATGTGAAGGGAAAGCTCTTTTTATGTCATCCATCTTTATACGTCGCGGCTTGTCTCTAGATTTCCAGAACAATCTGTATATGAAGACCTGTAAATACGTCAAAAACGATTTGTCTATTTCATGCGGCCTGGAAAAGAAATTGTGGCTGTTGCCACCAGTGAGATAACACTGGCATACAATAAATAAATTGTAATAGTTATGTAACTGACCTGCAAAAAGTCTCGTACAAAATTATTAGCCCTCTTCGAGTTTGGACCAGGCACTTCATATAGAGGACATTCTTGACCGGCCACAAATATTGCGTCCACTTCGCGAATGTAATAAGATTGTCTGAAAGCCAACATGTTTTAACTTCTATATATAACTTCTCTTGAAGACGCCGTAAATACTTAGACAGCTGCTATTTTCATGTTTGCGAAGACACCGCATATTTCCAAAGTTAATGCATCGTTAGTTTAGGACTGCCGGTGGTCATGAAAACTGACGCCGTCTTATTACGGCACGGCGGTGATACTTGATTTATATCTGTCTAGATTAGGGGTTCCCAAACTTATTTTGTCTACTGCCCACTTTGAGAATAAATTATTTTTAGTGCCCCCATTTCACCTACTTAAAAACCACTATCTAGATGAAATTGAAATCGCCCCCTAAGCCTTTACACAACACCCCTATTTTGCTGGGTCCCTTACTGCCTTAAGGCCTGCAGCGCCCGTAAGGGGGCGTTATCACCCACTTTGGGAAAGGCTGGTCTAGATATATAAAAAATATGCCTATCTGTGCACTTACCTCGTCCTTATAATTAAAAAGTCAGACGGCTGTAGTGAGTGTTCGTATATTGGCGCTCTGTACATATTATTTTCAACAACGGGCTGTGTTGCACCTGGTGGTAATATACCAAGGAAAGGCGAAGTGTGCGCGTAAGCTACCTCGCCATATTTGAGCGGTTTTGGACCTTCGTCCTGTAAGAATAGAGCTTATATTTCAGTAGCTATTATAGAATAACCCAAGGTTTAAAAAATTTACGACAATAAAATTAAATAACGAAAAAAGGAAAGTAAATAAAGAAAGTTTATAATGAAGACAACGATTGTTTTATTTATGAAGTTCGTCGTTTTAGAATGGAAAAGTTACGGGCAGTTTGTATTTCTTGCTTTTTTTTTAATTGTAAAAAGCGGAAATTATAAAATGGTTTAAAAATGTAAAAAAGAGGCCTACCTTTGAATTAGCACCTGCCCTTTTGGATCCCTTTGGCAATGAAAACAAAAACACACATTTAAAAAATAGTTTACCTCAAAATATTCGAAGGTGACCAGTTCTACAAATAAAGAATTCTATCGATGGTTATGTACATTCAGTCAAAAAAGTATCGGGAATGGATGATTTGTTTATGGTTCCAAATTCAAATTTTTGTTTTTTTGTAGTTGTTAGATTGGCACAACTGTTTTCCATTTTGGCGCGGAGTTTGGGTTGCATCTGTTATTTATATTAAATACAGTGCTGGTTTTAGTAATATCATATATAGTGTGTATTGCGAATTTCATAATGGACAAAAATATCGAACAAAGAGTTTGTCTTAAATTTTGCATCGCCAATGGAATTTCGTGTTCGGAGTCACTGAAAATGTTACAGAAGGCTTACGGTGAATCGACTTTATCAAAAACTCGTGCTTATGAGTGGTTCAAAGCGTTCAAAAGCGGTCGAGATGTGATGGAAGATTTGCCTCGCTCTGGTAGGCCGTCAACGTCTGCAACTGAAGTTAACATCGCAAAAGTGAAGAAAATAGTGACTGAAAATCCCCATACCATTTTAACTAATCATTTGGGTATGAAACATGTTGCTGCTCGGCTAGTCCCAAAAGATCTGAATTTTCTCCAAAAACTCAATCGCATGAAAGTCGCTGAGGACATGCTAGAACGAGTCAGTTCGGACCCAACATTCATGAAACGCATTGTTACTGGTGACGAGACGTGGCTTTACGAGTTTGACATGCAAACTAGTCAACAAGCTTCGGAGTGGCGCCTTCCAACTGAACCGAAACCGAAAAAACCACGCCAAAGTCGATCAAAAGTCAAAGTTATGTTGACTGTTTTCTTTGACTATCGCGGTGTTGTGCACTCAGAATTCTTACCGGAAGGTCTAACGGTAAATAAAGAATATTATTTGAGCGTTATGCGGCGTTTAAGAGAGCAAATTCGACGAAAAAGGCCAGATTTGTGGAAAGAAAATTCTTGGATTTTGCACCACGACAATGCGCCTTCGCACAAGGCTATCATTGTGAACGAATTTTTGACCGAACACTCAACAAATACCATCCAGCAACCACCATATTCACCAGATATGGCTCCTGCTGACTTTTTTCTTTTTCCTAAACTCAAATTACCACTTCGTGGCACCCGTTTTCAATCGATAGAAGACATAAAGGAGAATTCGCGGCGAGAACTGAACTCAATTCCGGAAGCAGCGTTTAAAAAATGTTTTGATGAATGGATTATTCGTTGGCGCAAGTGTATCGTTTCTAAAGGAGCATACTTTGAAGGTGATAAAATAAATTTGGATGAATAACAGACATATTGTGTATTATTGATCTTTTCCCGGTACTTTCTTGACAGAGTAGTAAATAATTCAACCTGGACAATGAAATCCCGCGTGCTAAGTAATAACAGCCGCACGGATCGATCGATCAGATCAAGCTACGCTTGCCGAGATTTGTCCGTAGGTAGGGGACCATCTTTACATACCAAGACCCTCCGCGCTCCGGAAAGCACGTTAACCCATTGGTCCCGTAAGTAACTGGATTGTGGAGGTCAGGCCTATCTGACTAGCGACTGCGCTGTCTACAGTCGCTTCATGTAACATACTGATATTTAGCTGCATCCAGTTAAGAGTAGAAGCCGACCCTATTATAGTTGGGAAAAGGCTAGGCAGATGATCGACAATGAAGTCATTTCGTTTCCATTAAATTGAATATGTCGGGAATAGGCCTAAAGCTTCGTTCCTCTAGTTTGAAAGAGATTTCATTTAAAGCCTCGCCATACTTTTTTGAAAGCATAATAATACAATGGTTGGTAAAAAAACTGTCATTTTTTTTAACTTACTAAGGCTAAAACTTAGCGTGAGCCATGTATTAACATGTATTTAGTGTGAGAGAAAGGTGGAGCTATACAGGATTGATAGCACTATCTCTTTCCAATAGAAGAAAGACGAAATAAACATACCTTTGCCGCAGTTCGTTTGTAGTAGTTCTTAATCTTGGAACACATGCCGACTTGGCTGATGAGTGGAGGATGTTCCTCAACAAACTCCACTAGTACCAGTTCGCCGTCCCTACCACTCAGGTCTTCCGGAGTTCTCATGAAGAAGACGTCTCCACCGCCCGAAGCTAACCTCTCGGCCTCGCGTTGCTGGTGACAAGAATGGTAAACTTTAAAGTTCATTTTTGCGTGTACTCTCATACTATTGGACTAGATAACACAATGAAGAAGCTATGGATATTATGTTGCGTTAGTCGATTTGTATGAATAAACGTTTTGCACAAATTTAGTACCTATTCTGCTGAGTGAACATAAAATGCAGGAGAAATCTCGTTGGAAATGATTCTGGTACTATTTGACCAATGGCAACACGTAATTTTACGTGCATATTTTTTTTAGTTTAAGTAGAAATACAATTTTTAATTGAGATTTTATAGCAATTTTTAACTTAGATAACCACGAATTCCACTAAGTTAATTTTTTGACTCCCATTTTAAATCGTGCAATTCTAGCTAAGTTTGACAATACACACCTTAGCCTTTTTCTTGATATGTTTAAGCAAGGGCTGCACAGGATGCGGGCCGGGCGCTGCCAGCGGCCCGTACGACAGTTTCCTCATGGGCGGCCGGTGGAAGGCCCTTAGTCTCGCCGGACCCATGTGGGTCTGTATGAACGGAGCGCGAAGTTCTACCACTGGTGTACTGTGTTGGATCAGCTGACCTCCTCCCACCTTGAGGCGAGGGTTCTGAGACTTGGCCATGTAGAAGCTGCGAATTAAGTAATAAGTATTTGTCGGTTAGAGCGAAAATGCTGGCTCGCAGGTTTGCTCGTTGTTCAGTAAGCGTTAAAATAACTCTTTTCAGAGTGTACTGCATTGCGTTTTACATGAGCAGCCTGTGGGCTAGATATACTCTAAAACCGTACAATGCCCTCCGCGTGCAATACAACAACGCGTCCAGGGTGCTGTTGAGGCTGCTTCGTTACTGCAGTACATCAAGGATGTTAGCGAACGCACATGTGGATTGTTGCGTCTCTAGTGCGTGGGCTGTGGGGTGGCAACAACAGTATCCTGTCTCAAATTTCGAGAATTTACCATGGAAATGGTGCAGCATCATAATTACTAACATAGGACAAGTTTTTACTAACAATTGAGTCATGGTTACTTGAAAATAAATAACATTGAATTGAATTAAATTGGTATTGTAAATTGGCAATAGTTGGCTCTAGTGTTTAACAAAAACAGGGTAAGCTAAATAAAACCGTTTAAAAAAGTTCAACTCACACGTCATTAGATATATTGAAAGGATCTCTATCAGGTGACTTGGGTGGCGGAGGTGGCGCGTCTTCCTGTAATACGTTGATTACGCCCGCCTTGCCGAGCAGGATCTTGGACTTCTTCACGTGAGGATGAGGAATCTTCACTTTGGGTTGTGGACCCCTCTCTAAAACAAATAAATACCTCTTATTAGTAGACGGCAAAATGGGATGTAACTTCAGAACTTCTTTGCACAAGCGTCCGGTGTCGTTTCAAATAATTTAAAAAATAAAATATTTGGGACGGCTTTTAAGTAGGAATGAGAGGGGAATAACACCTTAATAAAGGCCTATACCGTAATTTTAAGCATTTTTGGTGGTGATGGACGAACAGGGTGGAAAGTCCCTCCATTGAAAAGCGAGGATCCTCCGACCAGACAGGTGTTGCGTCTGGTGGGCTACTGCCCGACTACTCTTAGTCGGGACTGAGTATATATGTTAGATCGCGCTGTAAACTCTGCTTGCGCGATGTAGGATTTGTATGACGTATCGTGTCGTCACATTTTGACACTTCGCTCGCTATCCGTATATATCATATGTGGCAGGATAAATGTCGCCACAAGCATCATATTCAACCTCAACACAGAAGACAGTCCATACCTCTAGTAATCTTCGTAGGATCCACATCATCAGGTATACCCAGGATAATATTCTCATCATTAGGATCCAAGGTCAGTATCTTGGGTTTCGGCACCATGGCCATATTTTCCGCGTCCCAGATGACCTCTTCCTCCCAAGTTCCGTACACCAGCTCTTCGTTTTCGACGGGGAAAATACTGTACCAAGTGTTGTCTTCTCCGTCAGCAGCGTTGGCATTAGGGTCTTGCTTTGATGAAGAGGCTGATGCACTATATGATAGTATTATTGTTAGAAATTTAAAAACTCAAAAATTAAATAAATCTGGTTTCTGACCGTAAAACCTCAAACATTTAATAATGTAGGTAACATACACTACTGGAAAAAAATAAGGGATCAAATTCCAAATTTTTGGGCAATTTTCAACAGGCCGTAACCTCGAGAGAAATGGTCATACAGGGAAATAAAAAAAGGGAAATTGTAGCTCCAAGTGCCTAGTTTTAGTATTAGCAAAACTAACAAACAAAAATTTTGTAGCGTCAGCGGTTTTTGAGTAATCTTATAAAAAACTTTTTTTTTTTTTTAGATTTTTATTTGGTCGGTTGGGCTTGATATGCGACCAGCACATCAAGCTACCACTAACAGTTTCAACCAAACATAAATCATGCTTAATACGAATGATTCTCAACTTTATCCCACTGTAGTTATGAATGTAATTTCTTAAGCACTTACGTAGGAGGCTTAGGTTGCAACGGTGCAGGCGGTTGCGGGCGCGGATGTGAGAACTGTTGAGCAGTCCGACTCACAGAGGTCGGTACCCAGCCAGCCGCGTTGCTCTTACTGTTTAGTCGAGCTAGCACCTTTAGAAATTACGAGGTATTATAAAAATCACACTTCCTTTTAATACTGCCACACGGTTGGGTTAACATTAAGGGGGAAGCGCTGAGGTATCCCACGAAATTCAAATTTTCTTACGTTTTTTGCAATTTGCTGGTCATCTTATTAGGTTGTATGTAAAGTGAAGTCTTATGTGAAGTATAAAAAAACGTAAAAAAATTGATATTTCAATTGATTGAAAATTGTAAATTAATATTAGAAACGTGAGTTTGTAAGAATGTGTGGATGTTTATTACTCTTTCACGCAAAAAATACTGTATGGATTTGGATGAAATGTGGCACACAGATAGTTTATATCCTGGATATCCAAAAAGTATCCTATATGTTACATAGGATACTTCTTATCCCGGTAGAACGTACCCGTGAGAAAATTCTCGAGATCCTTACGGAAGCCGCTGGCAAAAGCTAGTTTATAATAAAAGCCGCCAAAGTTGTTTTCAACACATTTCACAAATAAAAAAATCTCAAATTTTTACTAATACCTCTTACAAATAATAGTCAATGTCAACCGAGCGCCATGATATCCTTGTAGCAATGTAAGTATGTATTCTGTTCTCACCTTGTGTTTGATCTCGCTACCATCCCATATGACGTCATCTTCCCATTGCAGCTGTGACACCATGAGGAAGGAGTCATCCGGGAAGCCACTGTCAGGATCTTCATCCTTCTCCTGTTCTGCCGGATTATCTTCCTCAACTTCTTTTGGCTTTTCTTCTCTTTCCGGCGAAGGCGCCTGAAGAAATAATGATTTCTTTATCAGTATTGATAACGAATGTCAAAATGTTGTATAAAACAGTGTTTTGTCAATGATGCAATGTTTATAGCACATTTTTTAATCAGTAAATAACAGAACAAAACACAATTTGTTTTCGTTTCTCGGCTTATTGCAAATCATATACAGCAAAGGAGATGATTGGCTAATTTAGAAACGCAGAAATTCCATGGCAACACTTTGTAAATCACTATTACAAAATCCTGTACTAATACGAAAGATTTACCTTAACTTTAAATCCGTAATCAAATCCGTCGCCGGTCTCAGGAACATTGAGCATATCATACCACATCTGCGCAGGCCCGAACCGCCAATGCGCAGGAGTCGGTCTCTGAGACTTGTCACCTGAATTGCCCGAGTTACTGTCGTTGTTTGAATGCTGATTCTCTTCCATAGGTCTGTTTTGAATTGGGAATTGAATAGTTAATATATTAAGATCATTAGATGCAAACAGCTTTTCGCATTATGACAAAAAGTGGCCTATGTCCTTTCCTAGGTGCATCCTAGGAAAGGACATAGGCCACTTTTCTCTCTCTACATCTTTCTGCCAATTTTTTAGAAATTCTTTCAGTGGTTTGGGCGTGAAACGGTAACCTACAGACAGAGTTACTTTCGAATTTATAATATTATATTCTAGTTTTTTTTTTGAGGGAGGAAAATCATCAAATCCTACCTATCGCACCATTATGCTTATGTAGGGCTCGCCACGATTTGGACACGCCACGATAGTGGCGGTAAGGCCCCTCTTTGAGGAATGCCTAGAGAGGCGTCACGGCGCCCTCACCTACCGCCTGACGCAGGTCCTCACCGGACATAGATGTTTCGGGAGGTTCCTGCACATCATCAGGCGGGAGGAAACGCCCGGGTGTCACCACTGCGAGGATCGCCCAGAGGACACGGTAGAGCATACGCCCCAAAAATCTGCCCCGCTTGGGCGGAGCACCGCCGTGTCCTCGTAGAGGCGATCGGCGGCGGCGACCTCTCGCGCCCGGCCCTGGTGCAAGGCATGGTCCGGGGCGAGACGGAGTGGGAGGCAGTCACCTCCTTCTGCGAAAAAGTCATGCTCGCGAAGGAGATGGCGGGATGGGAGAGAGAAAGGTCCTCCCGTCCCAGCCGCCGCGGGAGACGCCCCGGGCGTCGGGAGCCACGTGAAGACTACCAGCCACCGTAGGCGCGTGCCTGCGGACGGTGAGTAATGGGTGACTCACCGTCCGATCAGCACCAGGCCCGTGCCGGACGGCGCGTATATGTTCCACGCGCGCCTCAAAGAGATGTCAGCAAATGTGAAGGGGCCCTCAGGGCCAAGCCTGCCGGGAGTCATTGGATGATTTACATTACATAAGCATTTTTTTTTAAGTCTGGGAAATCATCCAATGACTGCGCCCGCTCTGGGTGGAGCGGAAGGGAGTGTCAGACTCTTACTGACTAAAACCGATCCATGTTCCTTCCGTAGCCCTTTATGTTCCGGGGCAGCGGTAACCCTTTCGGACAATTCCGCTTACCTATATAATAGCATAGAATTATGTCTTGAATGCGGTTAATAACTTCTTATATGTGAAAATAGTAACGATTGTCTGTACTTTGTACGCTAATTATGAGCCTTAACAATTTATGGGCTGGACATTCTCCCAACACAAACTAGTTTTTTGGACTATCGCATTAAAAATCCTTACTTCAATAATTTCTCTTCATCGTCACTAGCATACTGCGTTTCCTGGTTGTCTGCCGGTATGGGTGGAGTGTCACTACTTGTGCTACCGCTGCGCTTGCGTCGTCTTCGCTTCTTAACGCCGCGCCATATTTGAGGCAGGCTCGACAACTTTCCAGGACCGAATAGACGGGTGAAGAGAAGAACCTGTAATGTTTTATAGATTTTAGTAATTTAAATCTCACCAAACAGTCTATAATAATATAGGTTTGTCCATTAAAGTTTTGCCTGACGAGGCGTACAAACTTCTTTTTTACATAAAAAAATCAAAGATTTTAACTACATACTTATTCATATAAAGCCATTTGTGACAAGAGACTGTCGGACAAGTGTTTAATAACACTTGTCTCATAATAGATTTCGAATGATATTTTCATTCTAAGCTATGACAACAAATCAATGTTGTCATAGCTTTGAATGAAATGTGCAAATTCGACTGTTACACAATTATGATTAGGTACGAAATGACTTACTTTATCAGATCTGAAGTCTGGAAATAGTTCCCTCACATCAACATTCGCGTATTTGGATGGCAACATAGCCGCCAGCGGTGTTTCCAATCTCTTATCCCTATCCTTCCTGTCTGAAGATTTTTGAGATCTGTAAAAATAAAAAAATAAATTACCTATTTAAAGTCACACACATTATTTAGCAAAAAAAAAAACATTTTGTAAGTAGTTATCAGAAATAAAAAACTTCAATAAAAACCTCAGAAATAAAGACTGAATTTATTTTTTTACTGTAAAAAGTTTTTTTTTTCACTTTATCGAAGCTACGTCGTATAAAGTTAAAAAATATTTATATGACCGCTTGAATTTCTCTACGAAATTAATAGATAGTCACGCAAATCGACCTCAGGGCACATAAAGTTCCCGCGAGGAGATGGTGGGGACTCTGGACCTAGATCCATGGGGGCGCCCATATAAAATGGTGCGGAACAAGCTCCGCACCTGGGCCTCTGACGCAGAGTCTCCGCCCTCAGCTGGTGGAGGAGGTGGTGAGCGCTCTGTTCCCTTCACGGGGGGAGCATACTCCCCCGCCTATGGCTCCGCCCGAAGCGGACCACGAGGACGACGACGACATCCCCGCAGTGACCGAGGTAGATCTGAGAGCGGCGGTTGGAAGGCTCAAGGCCAAGAATACCGCCCCAGGACCCGACGGCTTGCCGGGTAAAGCCTGGGTCCTGGCCTCAGGGGCTCTCGGGCCCCGACTGGAGGCGCTCTTAAGCGCATGCATGGAGAGAGGCCAGTTTCCGCTCCGTTGGAAGACGGGGAAGCTGGTCCTCATACAGAAGCCAGGGCGCCCTGCGGACTCTCCGTCCGCATTCCGGCCCATAGTGCTGCTCGACGAGGTCGGCAAACTCTTCGAGGGAATTATTGCGGGCCGCCTCGTCGGGCACCTTGGAAGGACGGGGCCGGACCTTGCGGACTGCCAGTTTGGCTTCCGCAAGGGGCGCTCAACGGTGGACGCCATCATGCGCGTTAGAGCCCTCACGACGGGGGACGCGGTGTCCCAGGGTAGGGTCGTCGTGGCGGTGTCACTCGACATCGCCAACGCCTTCAACACCCTGCCCTGGAGTTGCATTAGGGAAGCACTCCGGTATCACCGGGTGCCGACCTACCTCCGTCGAATAGTCGGGGCGTACTTGACGGACAGAGCCGTCATCTACCCCGGTCGCGATGGGGAATGGAACCGGCGAGAGATGTCGTGCGGTGTCCCGCAGGGATCGGTTCTGGGGCCGTTCCTGTGGGACATCGGTTACGACTGGGTGCTGCGGGCCGACCTCCCTGACGGCGTCAGCGTAGTTTGCTACGCTGACGACACGCTGGTCCTGGCGCAGGGGAGGTCGCATCAGGCGGCGGCCGACGCGATGACACGCGGGGTTGCGACAGTCGTTGAGAGGATCCGGCAGTTGGGTCTCGAGGTGGCTTTGCACAAATCCGAGGCCATGTCTTTTCATGGGCCTCGGAATAGGCCACCATCGGGATCCCAACTTACGGTAGGAGGGGTTCACATCGGCGTCGAGACCACGATGAAATACCTGGGTCTGGTCCTCGACAGCCGATGGAACTTCGTGGAGCATTTCCGACGTTTGGCCCCCAAGCTGGCACGGACTGGGGCCGCCTTCAAGCGGCTCTTGCCCAATCTGAGGGGGCCAAACGCCTCCTGCCGGAGGCTTTGCGCGGGAGTCGTGCGGTCCATGGCCCTTTACGGGGCCCCGGTGTGGGCGCGTTCATTACGGCGGCGAGCCGCCCACTATCTGAACGCGCCCCAAAAGGTGGTAGCCATTCGGCTAATCCGGGGGTACCGCACGATCTCGGGCGAGGCGGCAAGCCTCCTTGCCGGACTGCCGCCGTGGGATCTGGAGGCGATAGTCCTCGCGCGCCTGTTCGAGTGGCGCGCGGAGGTACTAAGCCGGGGGGAAACTCCGTTTCCGCAGCAAATTGCGGTGGAGCGGACGGACCTCCGGCGCGATCTCATGGCGGCCTGGAAGCAGCGACTGTCGCAACCCAGCGCAGGGCACGCCACGATAGTGGCGGTAAGGCCCCTCTTTGAGGAGTGGCTAGAGAGGCGTCACGGCGCCCTCACCTACCGCCTGACGCAGGTCCTCACCGGACATGGATGTTTCGGGAGGTTCCTGCACATCATCAGGCGGGAGGAAACGCCCGGGTGTCACCACTGCGAGGATCGTCCAGAGGACACGGTAGAGCACACGGTGCAAACCTGCCCCGCATGGGCAGAGCACCGCCGTGTCCTCGTAGAGGCGATCGGCGGCGGCGACCTCTCGCGCCCGGCCTTGGTGCAAGCCATGGTCCGGGGCGAGAGGGAGTGGGAGGCAGTCACCTCCTTCTGCGAAAAAGTCATGCTCGCGAAGGAGGTGGCGGGATGGGAGAGAGAAAGGTCCTCCCGTCCCAGCCGCCGCAGGAGACGCCCCGGGCGTCGGGAGCCACGTGACGACTCCCGGCCACCGTAGGCGTGGGCCTGCGGGCGGTGAGTAATGGGTGACTCACCGTCCGATCAGCACCAGACCCGTGCCGTACGGCGCGTATATGTTCCACGCGCGCCTCAAAGAGATGTCAGCATATGAAGGGGCCCCTCAGGGCCAAGCCTGCCGGGTAAGCGGGATTGTCCGAAAGGGTTACCGCTACCCCGGAACATAAAGGGCTACGGAAGGAACATGGATGGGTTTTAGTCAGTAAGAGTCTGACACTCCCTTCCGCTCCACCCAGAGCGGATTTCATTCATCATTGGATGATTTCCCAGCCTTAAAAAAAAAAAAAAAAAAAGGTCACATAAAGTTACCTCAATCTGAAAAATTTCGTTGATAGATTTTTAAACTTAAACTTTATTACGAAAGTTTATGGTTCATTTTTAATTGGGAATATTTGACATTTTGGAATAGCTTGCTGCGCTGGCGTCTGTACTTGAAAAAATAAATAAAACTTACGGTATTGTATTAGGAGGTGGCATAAGTTCACCGTCCCCCTCCATATCCCCTTCATAGCCCTCATCATTAGTGCCTTGTCCACCAGACCGATAGATATCATCTTCCTTCCATTTATTTCTCTCTTCCTTCTCTTCACTCTGTGGACAATTGGTACCATCGACCGAGGTCTTTACATCGCTGTTAGTCCCTTGTGCCTCTGTGCTCGTGGAGTCTTTCTGTGCACCCTTTTTAGTGCTACTTTCTAGATCCTAGTGTCAACACAAATATGTCAGTGTGCTAGATACTTTACTGTTATATACTGGAAATTAGCTGACGGATGTCTAGTTTGGTACTAGTAAATATTGAAATACCTACACAACTGACGATTTGACGGACATGCAGGTGTTCTATGCACCTCTGCCTGGCCTGTCAAGGGTACAGGCATTATAATATTATATTAACAGGATTGAACAATATTTTTGATACCTTGATAGAACCATCTAGACATCTGCCAGTTAATTTGTGTAAACAAGTATAATATTATTAGGTCACAAAACATAAATATATCAATTCTCAACATAACCCAATTAATTAATTCGAACAGTGGTAGATTAAGAATGGTATTTGTGGTCTCAAATTCAAGAACAAAAAGGTTTACTTAAGAACCTGATGAAAGAAACATAAATGATCAATATTGGGTCAAAAATTACCATAAGAACTTTTTGTTGCAATAATAATAACAAAGAATTTTATGTCTAATTGAAAGAAAAGGATTGTTATGGCGAAATTAAAATGCGGTAGTTATTGTGTTATATTTTATTGGAACTTTGAAACAACCTACAAACTAAACTACTATAATCATATATTTTTTTACTGTCTTACTTCCAAAACACAAAAATTTCTTGTATGTCCATAAAACCTTTTACCATAGCATTACATGCATAGTACTAACAAAATGTTTCACGGGCATACCTTTTTAATTTATTGCTTATTTGTTTGTAAGGGGTAATCTTTGGAAGACCTGATCTGATTACAAATGATAATCTCACTAATAGCTAGAAAACTATACTATTGCCATAGACATGTTTCATGGTAAAACATGTAGTTGAAGCTGCGGGCAGACACTAATTCACCAATAAAATAACATAGAGAGCCTGTCCATAAGAAACCGAGAAAATATTACAAAGTGATTAATCATTTCGGTGGTATTTTTTACCCAAAAGTGTATTATTGTATGAACTATGAATTCGTTTTCATAAAAATAATTTACAAGATCTTAATTTGCCACTGATCATTCACCAAAAAATTAGAATTGAGATGTGTCACATTTTATACAATAGAAGAACCGTTGCAATTAAAACATTGTGTTGGTATTAACTTAAAACAAACTTTGTTATCAACATAAGACAAAGAACGAGTATCTTAATAAACCCAACAATCCACCAAATAATAGACAAATAATTTCACCATAAACATAATAGAGTTAATGACATGACAAAATAAATAAAAAAAAACATTTCACAAGTATTGTTTTAAAAATTATTAAAAATAAGTGCTTACTTTGCTGTTTTGGGTTAAGTGCCTGCTACTAGGTAGGTATTAATCCTAGTTCCCCAATTTAGCTTTCATAAAACTCAGTGTTGAAGAAAACATTATATCAACGCTTGTAAAGCAATATTTAACAACTTTACAGTAGAGCATTTTAAAGAATTTATTTTTGAAAAAAAAAACACCTATTTGTCATAACTACTTAATTCAAACGAATTCTTACGCTGTTTAAAGGCTTAATAAACCGGCATTTAAATATTATGCTTTCTTAATATGTTATGAAATAGTGTTGACTCAATATCATCCAACATGTTGCTTGGTAATTTTTGCCTTTCAAGCATTGTTATGATTTTTTAAACTAGGTCATGTATCTGGAACATTATACCGCTTCATTCTGTCCTCTTTACCAGTGTCATATTGTCTTGTAACAATATCTCTACTCCTAATAGGATGCCAGGATATTTTACAAGATGTGTACTGTGTAATCTTTGAAAAGCACAGCTAACCAAAAAGGTTGGTTTAAAAAAACCAAGATACACAGATAAAATAAGCATTATTTTTACTTTTGTTTTTCACAATAAGAGCAGGAACCTGATGCAGATTACACAAGAATATAGCAATAGTTGAAGTTTAAAAATGTTGTAAACATTCCACTCCAACCTTTTCCGAAACTAAAACTTCTTGTACCTTTATAAAAACATGCAATAATACCTTAACATCTTCTACAGCATCTTCAATATCAAAATAGTCAATAGCGTTTGGACTTTTTTCTGTATAATCGCCTGAAAAGAGTTTTAGACAGTTTAAAATGTGACTCAATGTAACCTGTTTTAGTGAAAATATAAATAAAATACTGATGTCATGTCGGTGGATTGCATATTTCAAGAAAAGCCTAGCCTATGCCTTGTGTTTTTAAGCATCTTAAAAAAGCATTGCATAGATCTCTAATAAAAATGTACCTGAGGCAAACAGTTCAACCTTCAAAGTTCAATTACATCTAGTACTGATATGTGAGTAGTGACCACTAAAACTTCATCAATAGACTATATTCTTACCTTTCTCCTGATCTTTCTCGCTAGCTTCCTCAATGTCAATCACCTCAGATATCATGGAATTGAACCCGAAGCGGTTGAGCGATGACAGCATCCGCTTGGACTTTTGATCAAGAATACTATCATCTTCTAAACGACCGTCTTTGTCGATATTACCGAACAGAAAACCAGTCAAATCCATGCGAGACTCGCCATCACCCTGGTCGTTGTCATCGCCCTGGTCGTTCTCATCGCCCTGGTCGTGGTCGTCACCATCGCTATCACACATTTTGCGTAACAAGAATTCTCCAAATTATTCCACACTAGTACAGTTTTCAGTGAAACAGGTAGTTTTATATTATTTCTTACAATAAACACCGTCAAGCGTTGAGCTTGGTTTTTATTTTGACAGATCAATTTTTTTATTTGGAGCGATATAGTCTCCTTCCGTTGAATTTTGCATGCAAGTGTCTCTTTTGCTCTTACACAAATAATATGAAGCCGTTTCTATAAACGCAGACGTAATGCTAATTATTGGTGGTTGCTCGCAAGTGGAACACAACTATCTATAACAATGTCACCATGTAGTGTTGCCAAGATATGTGGTTAAAAATGCAAAAATAAGTTCACGTAAGTTAATAGGCTTGCTTTGATATTTCTGATTCAAATAGACTGAAAATACATGTGTGTCAAACAGAAAATTTCCACAATATTCTTTTTTAGTTTTTTGTCCAAAGCTTATGTCATAAGTGTATACCTATCTTACTGGGATCACCGATAGATGGCGGTAAAAACTGTTCTTTGAATTGAATTAACTGAACAACTTGAATAGGTACCGAATAAGTTCTTTTAAATCCACAGAAAGTGCTGGACTCGTCTCTGGTATTATACATATTATGTAACAAAAACAGATATAATAAAGTGGATAATAACGAAAATAAGACTGATTATTCTAAAATATATTTAAGTATTTAGTTCGTCTCTTACCCGTTTTTATGTCATATTATTATATTACCTACTGAAGCCCGCACTCGCTTCGCTGTGGCTTTGTCTGACATTTTTTCCTGTTCCCGTGGTGGGAACATCAGGAAATAAAGTAACACTGACCTTTTATTTCAAGTCAATCCTACTTCAATCCGTCTTTGACTACTTTTCAAGTGTTGTGACCACAAACGTATTTATATTTTGACGAGTTATACGAACATAAATGTAGGGAACAGCTGAATTTTTTTTCGCGATTTCAGGTTTGGTCCCATATTAAAAGTTGTTCATAATGATGAGTACAATGACCTCATAAGAGGTTTCTGGTGTTTTACAAATAACCCTGTATACATTTGGATGCTTTTTATATTATAATATGTACAGACGCCAGCACATCAAGCTATCCCTAACTGTCAAATTTTCTCAATTAAAAATGAACCTTATGTCTTTGCAATAAAGTTGAAATACTATCAAAGAAATCTGACAGATTGTGGTAACTTGATGTGCTGGCCTCTGTACATTAGAATTTATAATTTACAATGGTAGTTTTGTTCTGTATCTACCCCATTTCCGAAATCGCCTTTTCTAATGGTCAGACGAAAGGACCTACTGAAACAGATATTACGACGGCGACGTAGGTAAATTAGCTAACTCAACATGTTGCTGAGTAATGACCTGATAATGTTATAAAAATCACATCGTTTAAACGTAGGTGAAATAGTTTAAAGTGAGCTGTCAATAGTGTTAATCCCTAGTAAGTATTAGGAAAAACGACGGCTCACTCCACCTAAGTCACAGGGAAATTTTTACAGAATCGACCGACTGGTCGTACACAAAACTGCGATGCAACGCGATGCGAATTCGCAACTTCAAAACTTATACCTACATTATCAAGCGTCGCACTCGCAGAATTTTAAGATGCGACGCGACGCCGCATCGCAGCTTTGTGTACAAGCCCTTACACAGATGCAACACACGACCTTAGAGCATTTAACCTACACACGACATTAATAAATTGTTGTTACAAGAGTGTCAAGAGTTTATAATTTCTACATAATCATGGTGATGTTCAGCGGATAACCGTGATCCTCTACCCTTTTTTTTTTTTAAGGCTGGGAAATCATCCATTGACTGCTCCCGCTCTGGGTGGAGCGGAAGGGAGTGTCAGACTCTTACTGACTAAAACCCATCCATGTTCCTTCCGTAGCCCTTTATGTTCCGGGGCAGCGGTAACCCTTTCGGACAATCCCGCTTACCCGGCAGGCTTGACCCTGAGGGGCCCCTTCATATGCTGACATCTCTTTGAGGCGCGCGTGGAACATATACGCGCCGTACGGCACGGGTCTGGTGCTGATCAGACGGTGAGTCACCCATTACTCACCGTCCGCAGGCCCGCGCCTACGGTGGCCAGGAGTCGTCACGTGGCTCCCGACGCCCGGAGCGTCTCCCGCGGCGGCTGGGACGGGAGGACCTTTCTCTCTCCCATCCCGCCACCTCCTTCGCGAGCATGACTTTTTCGCAGAAGGAGGTGACTGCCTCCCACTCCCTCTCGCCCCGGACCATGGCTTGCACCAGGGCCGGGCGCGAGAGGTCGCCGCCGCCGATCGCCTCTACGAGGACACGGCGGTGCTCCACCCAAGCGGGGCAGGTTTGCACCGTGAGCTCTACCGTGTCCTCTGGGCGATCCTCGCAGTGGTGACACCCGGGCGTTTCCTCCCGCCTGATGATGTGCAGGAACCTCCCGAAACATCCATGTCCGGTGAGGACTTGCGTCAGGCGGTAGGTGAGGGCGCCGTGACGCCTCTCTAGCCACTCCTCAAAGAGGGGCCTTACCGCCACAGCTATCGTGGCGTGCCCTGCGCTGGGTTGCGACAGTCGCTGATTCGTGATCCTCTACCCTAACAAAAACATTCCAACTGTAGTAAGCGATCACAAGCTCTGAACATCACGATCAATTTTATATTAACTGTAATAAAATATAAATTACGAGCAAGTTCTTTAATATTAGACGGTCAACATTGAAGTAGATCGTAAGATAACAATTTCAGATGAGAATATATTCTTGTTTCATATTTTGGAGCATGATATTTCACTAAGTATCTATACTCCGTTTATAAAAAACGGCTAAAAAACTACAGTTATTAGATTAGTTATATTGTAGACAAATTAAATTGCTTCGTATGTAACGTGAAATAACGAGTTTAAATATACGTCTATATAGAAATAACGAAAGGATGATAACCGTTATTTATCTAATGTTACCTACCTATAACAAACGTACTATAGTCGGGTATTAGTTTTTAAACTTACCCACTTTTTATCTATTTATGAGCAATAAAACTCATTAGATGTTCGCTTATTAGAAACCAGTTGCGTGCAAGAGTTCAACGATTTTTACCTTATACCTTATATTTTCGTTTTCAGATAATTTTTCTTATGAATCTAGGTTTAGAGTTCATACGACATGAGGTTAAACTTTAAAAAATGCTCCATCGGAATATTGCTATTTGTTGATCAAACATGATGTTTTAAGTACCTACCTAGGTAAGGTACAGACTTTCCTACACCACGGATAACGATAGCACTATCAGTACCTAGTCCACTAAATAATCGAAGTACCTACTTGTATCCACCCATATTAGCTAGCAACTCTAGTTAGAATCTAAAAGTAGCCCGTTCCTCCCAATTTTATGTGTTTGGGTTGATGTTAAACAGACACGCTCTGTTTTTTCTTTGTTCCTAAATCAACACGAAAAAACCGGCCAAGTGTGTGTCGGACCACGCACAAGAAGGGGGGGACATCGCAACAATAGGATCAAACTTTAACATTGTAGTTGAAAATTGAGTTCTGCCATAGGTACCTACAGAGGCCAGCACATCAAGTTACCACAATCTGTCAAATTTCTTTGATAGTATTTCAACTTTACTGCAAAGGCATAAGGTTCATTTTTAATTGAAAAAAATTGACAGTTAGGGATAGCTTGATGTGCTGGCGTCTGTACATTCCAGCTGCAAAATAATGTAAGTTTGTAAACACAGTATTATGAGATTTACCATAATTACTACTTCGAGACCATAGACTTCTTAATGGTTTTCCAGTTTAGTCAAGATTTTCTTGATCTACTTATTTTCCATATATTTTTCAAAAAATTTGGTGCTTCGTTTTCGTGTGATTAGCTAACCTGGTGTCAGAGATTTTACGCTGCCCGTGGGCCTGAAAATTACTGGTAGTTTCCGAAATATGGAAAAAAGTGAAATAATATATAGGTACCTACTTACCATTTTTCCATTCGGCCGTACGGAACCCTAAAAAAAACCCCCGAAAAGGAACCCACAAACGGTAGGAAATAAAATAAGTACGTAGCGTCTTGGAGTAATACAATATTACGGTACTTAATATTGCTTAGAATTCAAGTAACTTCGTGCGAGTCGCCTGAATGAAAAAAAAAGTACTTACTCAGTACTTTTAAAAATGTCGATTCGCAGATTTCGGGCGAGTAAATTCGTGCGAATCGGCTAATAAGCCAACATCGAACTTCGAATACAAGAATCCTAAAATCAAACTGCATTCTGTTCATTAAAACAGAATCACACATGAAAATCAGTTCCAAAGTGGATTAAACTGGTACCATTACAAACGCCGCGACAGAACTAAGCCAGTTCATTTCAGTCAGCCAGTAAAAGCCTGCTTGCGGATTGTCCGGATAATTTATGTCTGTGGTGGCAGCTAGCTAGGCAAGTTCAATATACGCACAGGAATGGTCGTGTTGCGTAATCCACATTCCTAATTACCACAACAAGCTGAACCTAGCCGTCATCTGGCATTATTAGGTAGGTAGATACTTAGATAGGCCTGCATGATCAGTAGCGACTTCAAAATTATTTAAATAAAAGTTGTGACTGTCAAAATGAAAGTCATTGCTACTGTTTATTTATTTATTCATCAAGGATCTTCAACAAAAGACGTACACCATACAGGATAAGGGGCAATATCAGGTATAACCCATTACTTGTTCGCCTATTAGAAGCCGTTTGCTTTTAATAGCTCAACGATTTTTACTGTTACATTTATAGGCGTTTAGAGAGAATTTTTCTTATGAACTTATAGGGTTCATACGACATAGAGGTTAAATAGGTCTCCTCCACTTCCTACTTCCTACTATACCTACTTACCCTCTAAGACTACAGCACGCGCAATATAGTTGACAACCAACTAAGCGAACAAAGTTAAAGTTATTTTAATAAAATTTGGAACAAATTAATAATCGGTGAACGAAAACATCGTAAGGAAGCCGGCATCCCTGAGAGACATTTCTCAACAGCATGTGAAGCTGCGTAAGAGGCCCAAGGCAGCATAAAACTCTGTTATCAGGTAAGTCACTAACCACACGAAGACAACGACAATTCATCGATTGACGAAAGTTTGATATCTACAGTCTACCGTCATTTATTCTAAATTAAAGGATCTCGAAATGTTCTTTTCTTCGTTTCTATGTCCTTCACAAAATTAAGCAAGCGATATAATACACACATGAATACCTACGAAAAAAAATCCGAGGCGTGCTTTGGATTCGAACTCGAGACCTATGACTTGGCAGTCTAACCGTCAGACTGCCACAGTGACTCGTGTGATAGCCTAGGCTATCACTGCTTTTTCATTAGTTAAATAACCATAATTTTGATACATACTTGCATTCAGATTTACAAAAGACAAACATGAAATCACGTTTGGAATAAGTAACAAAGAACCAATCTAGATTTATAGGTGCTGCACGTAATAAAAGATAATAATATCATAAAGTGTATGCTATTACAAAGTAATATATGCAAGTAGGTATACACATGCTGTGAAGCGTGAGTTTGAAGGGGATATTCAAAAGGAAAATGCAAATTAGACGTTATCAGCAAGAACGTAAAGGACTGAACGTTCTTTTTGATCCCACCATGAGACTAACTCTCCTGATACGATATCCTTACAAATTGTTTGTTTTGTTCTTATTCTTATTATTATGTACTTATCTTTTTCGTTTTTATAATATAAGGACGCCAGGATACCTTTTACAATCATATATGCAAACACGTGGCTGCAGTATACAGCAATACTTAGTATTTTTTGTATGGGTTTAAAAATATATAATAACCCTTAGACATTAAAGTCTGACAGCCAGTCTCACCAAGGGGTATCGTGTTACCCAGTTACTGGGTTGTGGGGGTCAGATAGGCAGTCGCTCCATGTAAAATAGCAGCTGCATCCGGTTAGACTGGAAGTCGACCCCAACACAGTTGGGAAAAGGTATTTCGTAAAAGGTATATTTTTTATTTAAAAATGTTTAAATTGTGGGCTACCTCATAAACCCACAATTTGGTATATTATTATAATCCTGAGAAATCTTGATTAAACAATTTCTCATCTGAAAGCCGGATACCTACCTACCTATAAGTAAGTAAATTGCCCATTGTGAAATTGCTAGACGATTTGCGAACTTGACCCTCAATGAAGCCAAAATATTTGTCGGGTGTTTCTTGTTAGAAAACAAGGCAGCAAATTCATAGTTGTTATGTAATATTATATCTGTTACAAAATGTTTTAAGGTTCCCAAATATTCTTGCGCATAATCTTTAGAAGTATCTGGTGTCCCAAAATATACACAAGATTAATTAAATAGAAAATTCAGTTTTGTTTTCTCTACCAAGCTTTTCGAACTTTCAAATATTCCCAATTGAACATGAACCATAACCTTTTGTGATAAAGTTGAAAATCTTTCAAATAAATTTGACAGTTGGGATAGCTTGATGTGCTGGCCTCTGCACATAGGCTAGGGTTATGTATGAAACAGCACATCTCTACACTTCTCACCTGCTAAACAATTCGATTACAATTTCCATACGGTGGTTAAATTCAAATTATTTATTTGAATTTAAGTGTAAACTAAAAGCGTAAGCTTTTGAATATAAAAGTTCAGCCAAGAAAATTAAAAAGGTTCCGGTTGACCCTTCCAAAAGATAGTTTCAGATGAATGAGCACGAAACTCTTACCTGATTCTATGTGAAAACGATGCACCTGGAATAAAATTTCATCATCATCATGATCGACAGCCTGTCTTCCACTGCTAAGCATAGGCTTCTCTTTTCACGTGTCAATCCACAGGTTTCTAGCCCTGTGCCTAGTTCCTATCCTGCAAAATTAAACACACGGGTAGGCCTAGTGCCTGTTAATCATAATATATAAATGTTGATGGGTTAAAATAAATCGCAAATTGAAAAAAAAATCAAACTAAATAAATGATAAAAATCTATTCTCCTACTGTTTGCAGTTGTTTCATCCTAATAGTATTGCTACCTATTCGTTTTAATTTCATTGAACCGAACGTTATGATCCGTGACTCCGCATAGACCGCTGCCCAAGTACAGGTTGCTCTAAGATACTATTTTCTAACATTTTAAAATAAATCCGTAAATAATAAAATAACGTTTAATGGAAATATAATGTCTTCATGAAACGAAAATGTGAAAACGTGTGTTAAATTAATGTCACCATTGTAACGCCACGTTGTACGAGTATATATGCGATATCCTACTTACCTACTTCTACCTATAGGAAAAATGCCTTGATTCTGTTTTTCACTGCCTTAAACAAATGAGCTACCTACCTAACTGCTATCGTACAGTGAAATAGCGTGCCACAACTGAAGCTTGAGATGTCGTTCCAGAACTTAATTATTATAACTGAAAGTATAGTGCCTGTATAATTATAAAAGCGAGCTTAATACTAAACTCGGGATAACAGACGGAGGACTAATATTCATAATTGAATTTGCTGTACTACCTAAGTGTTGTATGTTGTAACAGCTATGATGTTCAGAGATTTGAATCTAAAACACGGTGAAGGAAACTTCTCATGAGGATACCCGAGAGCTAAAGCAGGAACATGGATGGGTTTAAGTCAGTAAGACGCTGACACTCCCTTCCGCTACACCCAGTGCGGGAGGAGTCATTTGATGATTTCCCAACCTCAAAAAAAAAGGGCCGAGCCAGAGATTCAATTCCCATATTTTTAACCAAAAATAACTATAATTTATCTACATTACATTTTTGACATTAATTGTCTGTGAGATAGGATTGGAACTAGATTTAAAGTGATACAATAGCACATGAATCCGAAAAATCAGATGTGCTTCTCTTGCGTTCGAACTCGAGACCTATGATTTAGTTATTCCGACGATCAGACCACTAATTATCACTACTTTTTTACCATTGTGAATCTAATTAGGAAAGTTAAGATTCAATTGAAAAATAAACATCCAATCACCGCCACAAACTATGTATATCCAATTGAGTATTTAAATGTAATAATTTTATTTACGAATCTGGAGCAGGCCGAGGATTATTAATATTTCAGTAATATAAATAGCACAGACTCTGAGAAATGTGAATTATTAAACAATTTAAATGAAGCAGTTCTCTTCATTAAAATATACAGAGATCGTTTTGTATGTATTTATGTAACAAATACACTCAAAAACTACTGGACGGATTGCAAAGATTCTTTTACCATTAGAATGCTACATTATTTCTGAGTAACATAGGCTATATTTTTTACCTACTAGCTGTCGGCCGCGGCTTTGCCCGCATGATAGTATATACATTAAACCTGTACGAAGCCAAGGTGGGTCGCTACCTAATTCTATAAAAGCATTCAATATGCTTATATAGAATAACTAGTTACCCACTTATTTAATACACATTGAAGGTGCATAGCTGTATCTTGCATTGAAGGTACGTTTGTTTTCCTATGTTGTTCATAATGATGCGTACAATGACCCCTAAAAATAGAAAACCACGTTAATTGATTATTTTGATTACGAAGTACTTGTGTAGAAAATTTTCCGGTTTAATATAGGAGAACAAATCTGAAATCGCGATCAGCTGTTCCCTACATTTCGACGAGTTATTCGAGCGTAATGTATGGAACAGCTTTTTTTCCCCATTTCAGATTTGTTCCCATAGTGAAAGTTGTTCGTAATGATGAGTATAATGAACCCTTAAAATAATGCCCGTGAATTCAATTTCACCGTGTAGACTAAAATACTTTATATACGTGTCTTAAGTTGTGGGTTCGAACCCAGTAAGGCACTCTATAGTGTATTTCTTTTACAGTGTCCAATTTGGTAAACAAACACAGGACGAAAATTCAGATTTTTCGTATCAATCATACACTTTAAGTTGAACATAAACGGTTTGATCTATGTATAATACACATAAGGCACGAATTATAAAAAAATATTGCTTCAAAGACACATACAAAACCTAGAAATCTTAATATTAGTCGCGACATTTGTTTACCAAATGAGACAACTGAAGAAAAATACACTATACATATTTTAGTTAGTATATTTATTAGATACCACTGCTCGCAAAACGTTCTAGGAAAACATGGCAACTGTCATGCCCTAGTAATGAAAATTCGACATCGTCTAACCAGCACTGGGCACGAGTGGTGGACTATGGTTATGCTTCTCTCAGAGAGGACTCCTATGTCCCAGCAGTGGGAATGTTATCAGCACGCAGTCTGATTATGCTGCGCTCTTACTATAATATGTAGTTATTGTTTCTCTGGCGACGTTGATCAGTTCAAACGACCCGAAGAAAAAATGTTAGCACATTTTCTTATGATTTTTCTAGGTCCATAAAAAAATTGTTCACAACTGAATTCTGTTAGAATTCCCGCTAGAGCGAAACACTTATCAAACGGTTCGCACTTGATCGGATTTTTATGTATCTACAGAGGCCAGCACATCAAGTTACCCCAATCTGTCAAATTTCTTTGACAGATTTTCAACTTTCTTACAAAAGCATAAGGTTCATTTTCGATTGGGAAAATTTGACAGTTAGGGATAGCTTGATGTGCTGGCGTCTGTACGTAGGTATGCTCAATGCGACTCGTAAGTTCTCTTCAACAACCTCATCCTTTATTTAAACTTTCTGGCATAGGTGTAACTTTAATAATGTCAGGAACTTTGAGAAGCTATCTGTATTTATAAACGACATACACCCAAGCTTTTTGATCTACTGGTATTTTTTTTTCCGAGGGTGATAAATCAAATGACTCCTCCCGCTCTGGGTGGAGCGGGAGTGTCAGGCTCTTACAGATTAAAACCCATCCATGTTCCTTCTTTAGCCCTTTATGTTCCGGGTTAGCGGTACCTTTCGGATAATCCCGCTGAAACTACTAGTACTTGGTCTCATGTAAAACATAATCTTGAAGTAATAAACAATTGGTCATGTAAGCAACGTAATTCTATTAACTATAGTGGATTATCATATCTAATTATCATGTTTTGCGTGCATTTTGAAGGAATACCTACTATCAAGTGACAGCAGTGCGCCGTGCCGTGGCTCTGTCTCGCATGGGGTTGAAGCATTATGCTGAGCGATGGCCGTTTTGAGCGGATGTGACGCATATTTTCCCACTACTTGTTTTTTTTTAACCGACTTCAAAAAGGAGGAGGTTCTCAATTCGGATGTTTGTATTTTTTTTTTTTTTATGTTTGTTCGCGCATAACTCCGTTGCTTGCCAACCGATTTGAAAAATTCTTTTTTTGTTGGAAAGGGTATACTTTCCAAATGGTCCCATAAAATTTTTATCGAAATCGAATAAGCGGTTTTTGAAAAATCAACAAAAATCTTAAAAAAATCCTACTTAACATATGTGGACGATGTTCTAATAAGTTCCTGTCACTGTAATTTACATACCAGGTAGTGGTATTAAAATTTTGGGGGGGAGGGGGGGGGTTGTGTAGGTAGGTACCACAACTAAAAAGTGAAAAATAAAATCTTTTTTACAAAAAATAAAACCGACTTCCAAAACGAACACTACAAAGTGACAAATAATTTTGATTTCGGAAGTCGGTGGCAAAAAAATGAAAATACAAAACCGAAGACACCGACTTCCGAAATCAAAATTATTTGTCACTTTGTAGTGTTCGTTTTGGAAGTCGGTTTTTTACTGCGTCATGTTTGCGGCAAATAAACGTAAGTATTTTCTTTCTATACAATGCTCGTATCTAGCTCTGAAACTATCTAGATGGTCATGTAGATAGATAGATAGAAAAAACATTTATTCAGTGCACACAAAAGAAATAGCACAACACACAAAAGCACAAACAAATGATAACCAATTACATGAACAATAACATGAAATAATATGTTACATATAAAACAGGGTGCCAGTATACAAAAAATAACAATATAACTAAAGATATAGTGACACTATTACATACGTAGCACAATCAGCTTATAATGTTCCCACTGCTGAGACTCAGGCTTCCTCTCTGAGATAGGGAGTGGGCCACCACGCGGGTTTGGCGGATGTCACATGTCTTCGAATTTTGGTTCTAGGTTTCCTCACGATGTTTTCCTTCACCGTTTTGAGAGAAGTGGTGATGAAATTAAATTCTTGCGCCTGCTTGGGTTCGAACTCACGACCTACAACTCGTAAGTCGGGGCCGATACCACTGGGCCATCACATACATATACAGGGCGGAATTTTGTAATGCCACCTGGAGGGAAAGTACTCGTTAAGAGTTTAGTTACTACTAGTTAAGAGTACTTTCCCTCCAGGTGGCATTACAAAATTCCACCCTGTATATACTACTAGCTTTTGCCAGCGGCTTCGCCCGCGTGTATGTAGGAAATTATCCCACGGAAACAATACTTTTTTCCGGGATAAAACGGGATTAGATGCTATTCCAGACTATAATCTATCTTTGTGCCACGTTTCATTCAGATCCGTTAAGTAGTTTTTGAGTTCATTCGTTACAAACATACATACTAATCTTTCTCTTTATAATATTATTATTTATTGTATAGATTACATACTTCAAATCCATTACCGATTAGACAAGATGCGGTGTGGTGTAAATAATATTCTTTGATATCCTACCCTATTATTCACTTTAAACCACCCACTGACTCACTAAAGTTACCATGTATGCGATGAACAGTAAAATGACAGCAGTTTTGTGCACTATCTTCCTATGTTAAAGTAATAACTTATATAAATGTATCGCTAATGTTTTGTAGGAATAGAAAAAGAAGATAACTTAATAAATATGGTGACGGCATTTACAATGTCTCTATCGCTTTCAAATCTAAATTGAATGTACAAAAGCTCATGTTTGATCGTTTTGCCTAGAAACGTTTCAAGTTACAAACATAATTTCATATAATGGAATACTTTTTTAGGTTTCCGTACCAAAATGGTAAAAAAGTCCCCTAATGGTACGACTCAGTCTGTCTGTCTGTCCGTCTGTCACAGCTGGATATCTCAAGAACTACTAATGTTTGAAACTTGGAATAGTTTTAGATGACGTTTGCCCAACTATTTTGGAAATAAAAATACATTTATTTTATTTGCAACAGGGACGGAAAGGGGTTCTTAAAAAATTGAAGTGGGGCATCATCTGGAAGAGCGCCGTTTGCACATTCTCAAACATTTTTTTAGGCCGCATAGTTTTCGACTTTTGATGAAAGATGTAAAAAAATACCCCTCTTATCTCCGAAGTTCGCATAGAGAAAAATCGGAAATTATTCTGTATAATAGAAGGTTTTGTAAAAAATACAGATAAAATAAAACAACGTCTTTAAATAGCACACATTTTCCGAAATCATCAACGATAGTACAAAACCCTCGGTGCGGGAGTCCGACTCGCTCTTGACCGGTTATTTTTGTAGCAGATAATTGACACATCCGTCGGTTTCGGAGAGTTTTAAGTCAGATAATTTTTGAACAAATTATTACATTCGATAATCGAACATATGCAGCTCTACTAAACTGATACTTGTCAGAAACCATTCGATGGAGAAAATAAAATTCCTTGAATAAAATTCAGAAAAAATACTGAACATTTTGCGTATACCACCGTACCACGTCCACCACGTCTTAGCTATCTCTATTAAGACAACTAATCGATTACGCGAACCTTATGCCTATGTACACTTGCACATCGATATTAAGTTGTTGGGGTCGACTCGTAAGCCATACGAACTAATTTCACTAATCGGATTACAACTATAATAGTGGGCATATCCGCGAAATTGTTTCCGACGCGCTCGGATGATCCATTTAATTGATGTAAGGCAAGCTTGCGCTGCTCTAAGTATTGTTTCAAGTCCTCGAATCCTGGCGATTATGTATGTTGTTCCACTTGTTCAAGCAAATTGCTTGGAAGTTGTTTATGCTACAGTTTGAAGAAAACAAGAGGGTTGTTGACCTGACTTTTTCTGTTCATTTATCAAGGTGCCGCAGACAGGAGCGACGGATTTTCCACGAGAATCGCGTCTCACCGTCGCGCGTCGTGTCGCGCCAGTCTGCGGTAGCCTAAAATAGTTTTCTCGAAATACGAGACCTCAATGATTTATTATGATAATAAAGGTCATACCGTCTGACTTATGACCTATACTGTGAAGAAAAACATTTATGCACAAAATAGATTAAAGTTGTTTGTAATAGAGTAAATAATAAAGGATATAAATCCAAAGCGATGAAGCATAATTACAATAATGTGAAACACCTAAGTTTAGAGCATTGTAACCAAATCCCAAAAATATTAATGTAATCCGTACCTAGATCACACTCCTTATTACCATAAGAAAAAGGATCAGCAGCATTCGCATTATCTTTATGAATCCTCCATTGTATAAATTGTAAAGAAAACCAGATGAAAATTTTGTGTAAGCCTTAATATTCCGAGCAAAGGATCGTTGTCGCTACATTTGAAGTGAGCAATTTAGAATAGCTTTGGTGATGCTGCGACAATATACCTACATTGTAATATAAGTTTCTAACTTTTATGCCACTTTTCCATTACGTTCTTGTGTTTTTTGGGTTTGTGACGTTGGTGTGTAGTATTCTAATGCACGTATTGAGGTTAATACAAAAGCAGGAGCTGTGATCTTTTATTACGTACTGTGAAGCTTACAGGGAAGCCTTAACTACGAGCACTGGAGGAGTGTTTGCTATATAAGTAAATGTAATAGTACAATGTACACTCCCCAGCACAGTAAGTTACCACAAACTGTCACACTTTCTCAATCGATTTTAAACTTTACCAACAACGTTTTAAGGTATAAAATCATTTGGAGAAATTTGACCGTTAAGTATAACTTGATGCGCTGGCAATCGTACAATGTCCAGAGGCCAGCACATCAAGTTACTCCAATCTGTCAAATTTATTTAATAGTTTTTCAACTTTATTACAAAAGCATAAGACTCATTTTCAATTGGGAAAATCTGACAGTTAGGGATAACTTGATGTGCTGGCATCTGTACGATTCTTAGGTCGAGCAAAGTGTTATTGGGCTTTTCCATCCGGAATTTCTCAGTAGCAGCCCGTGGTCTGGATTTTTGCCCGATTGAATGCTATAGAAATTCGGCGAATACAAGCGTGACGTTATGTATAAAGTAACTAGGTATAAAATACGTTGCGCTGTGCATATTGTGAAGATTTTTATAAGATTCTTCGTCAAGAATCGAAAAAGCACGTTTAACCGTTGGTCCCGGCTGTCAGCTGTGCATCTTTGACAATCGTTACGGGTCGTCAGAAACCCGAAAATCTTACAGCCAGTCTTACCAAGGGGTATCATATTACCCAGTTACTGGGTTGTGGAGGTCAGATAGGCAGTCGCTCCATGTAAAATACTGGTATTCAGCTGAATCCGGTAAGCCTGGCATCCGACCCAAGATAGTTGGAAAAAGGCTAAGCAGATTGACTCTCGTCAAAAATCTAAATCCTAAATTGCTTCAGCTAAAAATAAATCCTTCAACGATTATAAAGGCATTAACACACACACGCTTTCTTAATTGTTTATGTGCGTTCCCGGAATTACTTACCAACTCAAAAGGGTGTTTGTCAGATCAATCTTGTCTTAAAATTAACCAATTAAATTGCCTAACGACATTCATAGTCTGCATCCGAATAAAGCCCATCTATTATTTATCTATTGTTTAAATCTCACCGTGAAAACTTTGGTGAAGTGAGCTGTCATTTCATCTGATGCCATAGTGTATTTTTCTTCAGTTGGCTCATTTGGTAAACAAATGTCGCGACTAATATTTAGATTTCTAGTTAATATATGTGTCTCGGAAGTCTTGTTTTTGTATATTTCACGTCTTATGTGTATTATACAAAGATCAAGACGTTTATGCTTAACTTAAAGTGTATGATTGATATGAAAAATCTCAATTTTTGTCCCGTGTTTGTTTACCAAATTGGACATTATAAAAGAAATACACTATAGGAATTGACTACATTTGACGGCTCACTTCTAGCTCACTTTTCACCTTGAAAACTTAGATGAGTCGAGGTGAGCGTGAAGTAAGCTCTCGTTCCATGGTAGAGATTGAAACTATTGGCAGCTCACTTTAAACTCATTTCACCTATGTTATCTAGGTGAGATGGTTACAGAATAGCACTGCACGTTGAGATTTTTACTGAATCGTACTTACTGGTGACAAGTTCTGTGAACATAGGTTTTCCAGTCTCTACCGTATGTCCTTAAGCAAATTCAAACTGGTTTTTCTCGTGAATTATCAATTCTCTCTTCTTTTCGCTTGGTTATAATAGTGACTAACCTGGTGTCAGAGTTGAGCCTCTGACTTAGCTTCACATACTGTGAAGTAACAAAACAATAGATAATGTAACATTATTGTGTATATCAATACTTAGTGACTTTAAGAAAATACCTATTTTATAATGGTATGGTTTCGTAATACCATTTTTCTTTGAGGGTGGGAAATCATCCAATGACTTCTCCCGCTCTGGGTGGAGCGGAAGAGAGTGTCAGATTCTTACTGGCTAAAACTCATCCATGTTCCTTCCTGAGCCTTTATGTTCCGGGGTAGCGGTAACCCTTTCGGTTATTCCCGCTTACCCGTTCGTAATATCATAACATGTACAGCTTCTCAATCTTCCGTAAGTATAAGGTATCTATGCTTGTGAGTGTACCTATTGTTGAAAGTCTTATTAAACTTCTACCCAAGTTACACCATCAAACCAGTACTAGATACTTAGCAGCAACAACGTAGTATGTACACCACCTACCTACCATGTAGTTCTGCATTATATACCTACATTAATAATCCAAATCCGCTTCAATTAACAGCGCAGTAGTGTAGCGACAACATATGCTCATTAAATAGTCAAAGCTTATTAATCCAACACATAAAAGTCGGTATGTACGGCGTTCTGTAATTAACCTCTTATAAATTAGGCACTTAATCAGGTTAGAGCTAAGTAAAGACTGCATAGACGTTATAGCCGATAGGCCGGTACACGACGTTAGAGTTTTTATAAGAAAGATTTTTTGAGGTACTTTTCTTAATACAGCATGGAACATCTAATCTTTAATTTTCTACCAGTCTTAAAGTATTTCTAACAAAATTTCAAAATCAATCCATAGGGATGATAACTAAAAATGTTGTTTGTCATCAGCTAGATTAGTAAAAAATATTGGACACATATTTTATTCTTTTTTCACGTAATCGAAAGATTACGTCGCGACGTAATCTTTTAAAATGTGGCATGACGTCTGGCGTTTGTAAATTTTATACTTACTTGTGACGTAGCGAGCCCCCCCCACTTTAAAGCGTTTTATTTAATTTATTTCATATGAAAATGATAAAGTAAAACATTTTTCATTTACTACTACTAATTTAAAAACCTACTTATCTAACTGAAAAAGAAGAGTAGGTAGGTCAAATTATCGACATACACACATCAAAAGTGTCTAGGGATCAACATATATTTTTGCAATAACTTTTCTCTTGATTGATATTAATTTAAATTTTCTTTAAGGATTCATCAAATAAAGTGTTTTCGTTTGTCACAGTAACGATAAACCAAGTCACCTTTGCATTAATAAAGAAATTTGCCATTTTCCTAATAAAGGGATTTTTGACATTTGAACCACTAACATTAAAGTTCGAAAAAAAGACTGAAATAACAGTTTTCTTTAAAATTTTATTGGGTAACTTAAACAATTAATAATCCGTGTTTCTACCGCGAACACTAACAACACAAGAACATCGGTTTGGCATACTCAAAATGAGTTCATCCAAATCACGCTGTGGAATGGCCGCCCATGTTCGTTGCAACAACAAAAAAAGGTATTTTTTTGCTCTGAATACAAGTCAGAGTGTTATCAGTCGACTTTGGACACGTTACCGAAGCACTGGTACCGTGGCTGAGCGCCATGAAGGACGGTATCGCTGCACCACACGGAGACAAGACCGATACATTCAAATCTTAACTCGAAGAGCTCCAACAATAACCGCCATGATGTTAGCCGTGAGGCTTCATCACTCTTCAGGGAACTTAATTAGCGACCAAACAGTCAGAAACCGCTTGCATGAAGTGAACCTTCATTCCCGAAGACCGTTACGGGTACCACCTATAGCAATGCACAATCGTAGGATTCGATATCAATGGGCTCTTGAACACAGAAATTGGGCAGAAGAACAATGGCGTTTCGTGTGCTTTTCTGATGAGTCTCGTTTTGGTATGAGACCGGATACAAGACGTATACGACACTGGAGAACCCCTGGACGCCAACAGCGATTAAAATCCTGCCAGGAAGTCCATCCTTATAGTGGTGGAACCATCATGGTATGGGCGGGTATTTGGATCGGCGGAAGAACTGAGTTGATTTGGATCAGAGGCAACCTCAACGCTCAAATTTATGCTGAGACGATTGTATCTGACGTCATCGTTCCTCTACAAGTGCAAATCGGTCCCTTATTTCAGTTAATGCATGATAATGCACGACCGCACACCGCAAGAGTTGTAAGACAGACTCTCGCCGCAGCTAACATCAATGTCCTGCCCTGGCCTGCTCAGTCGCCAGACTTGAACCCGATTGAGCATGCATGGGATATGCTACAGAGAAGAGCTCTGCCGAATATGGAGGGTATCCAGTTGCAAGAAGACCTTTTTTTGTTGTTGCAACGAACATGGGCGGCCATTCCACAGCGTGATTTGGATGAACTCATTTTGAGTATGCCAAACCGATGTTCTTGTGTTGTTAGTGTTCGCGGTAGAAACACGGATTATTAATTGTTTAAGTTACCCAATAAAATTTTAAAGAAAACTGTTATTTCAGTCTTTTTTTCGAACTTTAATGTTAGTGGTTCAAATGTCAAAAATCCCTTTATTAGGAAAATGGCAAATTTCTTTATTAATGCAAAGGTGACTTGGTTTATCGTTACTGTGACAAACGAAAACACTTTATTTGATGAATCCTTAAAGAAAATTTAAATTAATATCAATCAAGAGAAAAGTTATTGCAAAAATATATGTTGATCCCTAGACACTTTTGATGTGTGTATTTTATGAAGTAGCAAGCTTCACATTTCGAGTAACTTTATGGTAAATTGTACTCAGTAAAATATGTCGCGTTGTTACCGTCCGAGTGGCTTTTAGCGTTAGCATGCATAGACTTTAAAATTGAGTGCACTGGAGCATTATGAGAAGGTAAATGAGCAGGTCACTCACGGAAAAACCGAATTCACCAACCTTTTTTTTTTAAGGCTGGTAAATCATCCTTTGACTTCTCCCGCTCTGGGTGGAGCGGAAGGGAGTTTCAGACTCTTACTGACTAAAACCCATCCACGTTCCTTCCTTAGCCCTTTGTGTTACGGGGTAGCGGTAACCCTTTTGGACAATCCCGCTTATATACCAACCTACCATTTAATTTAAAAAATCTATCAAATCCACTTGTAAAACAGAAAATTCTCAACAACTTCCTAGATATAAATGTATATATTCCATTTTAAAACAGTTCTCAAAAGCCCTCCAAAGATTTCTCAAAGAGTAAACACTTAACAGGCTTCAAGGCGTTTGAAAGGATCTCCTATCCAAGATTATTTACAATGTCTTTGACGTAGCTAATTACCGTGATCCGTGATGTTTGCTGTATCTAACGAGGTACGATGATTTGATAAAAATGCCGCTTGAGCGCTTTAAAAGCCTAATAGGATTATTTGCGAAGCTTCTAAAGCATCAGGAATAGGGAATGTTGATAAAGGAAATTAGCGCTGCCTTGTGGCTTCGAACATCCATCGGAATTAAGCGATGTATTTATTACAGGGTCCCCTTTAAACTGTCCTGGTTTCAGTATTATACCCTTCTTGGTTTACGGGGCCTCATGGGCTTATAAATCCTGTCCCCTGGCCAGCATGTAAAGAAAAATAAGAGGTGAATCTAGAAACGTTTTAATATTTTTTTTAAACTTCGTTTTACTTTGACAATAGGTCTAATTTCCCAACGTAATTTTCAAAAGCAGGATAAAAATTTAATAGTAACTGTAGGTTAAGAAAACGTTCGTACTATCTACCTAGGGACACACTTCCTTTTATTCGTCGTAGCGTTATAAGTATGTTCGCCTAATGGTTTAGTCCGCCAGCTCTCTACGTACCTATACATAGTTCCTTGGAATATGACCCTTTGTTGTAATGTTACTTGTACGTACATCCGTGGACGTCTAACGGTCATAATCTCTAAGGAGGCCCAAAGGCATTATTAAACAGCCTAAGTTCTTGAGCCCTCGATAATAGCATTGCGAGAAACTTCCACCATTTACTTACGAATGAGGTATAATTTTGAGTTCATAGCTTCATAGCAGATGCTTTTCAGAAGCCATGTTTGCTTGTAAAACCCTTAAAAAGTGTAGATGTAATCTAAGAAGACTACATATTCTGGATATTCCCGTGATATTAATTCACAGCTCGGTTATTAGCCTATTAATCTGACAACTAAGTAAGTAGTGCCGAAATTCCAATCTCGGGGCCCTAATATTCTTTGATGTAGTAGTTTAATGGCTAATCGTATACCTCAATAAATTTATACAGCCCGTTCATTGTAAATTACGAGCCGACAGTGTGTTATATTTTACTTAATTTCTGTGTCTGAAGTCTCTAAGGGTGGAATTTGCAGCCTTTGTCAGTTGTTTCATAAAAGGGCTAAATATGACGCACAAACCTCTAAAAAATTCCGCAACTTTAGGGTGATTTTGCGAAGGTTGGGAAGTGAATTTTCTTACTATAGGAAATAAGCTACTGGGACAAGGGGTTGACAAAAGCTTTCGATCCCGGAGGAGGGCCGTCATTCAATCTTGGGAAATCATGTGTATTTTCTAAGATTTTCATATGAAACATTATGCTCTCATTCATGGCGGAACGTGTTTTACAAAACGAGAACTGGCTATTTTAGATCTAAGTTCAAATACAAAATACTTGAAAGCTTACACATTAACACACCGAGCAACAAGATTTTAATCAAGACTCAGTCATAATACGTACATTTATGTTCAAATATTTTCGTCGAAATTAGTGCAACAGCTAATCATGCTCCTACAATTATCATAATACCAACAAAAACTAACCGAAAACTAGTCACTGAAACTCTGTACAGTTCTAACTTCTGACATAGCTTAATTAGCCTATTAATTTAGGGCACGCAACGACAGTGGCGGTAAGGAGGAGTGGCTTGATTTCCCAGCCGCAAAAAAAAAGAAAAAAGCCTTTTATTTTCCCACTGCTGGGACACAAGTATCCTCTTTCTTTGGGGAGTTGGCCGTAATCTACCACGCGAGCCCAGTGCAGGTTGGTGGATGCCATGTATCTTCTACGACATGCCGGTTTCCTCACGATATTTTCCTTCATCGTTTTGAGAACGGAGGTGATGAAATAATTTAAACAAAATTCCGACTTGCTACTTCAAATCCATGAAAATTTGAGCTACATTATTATTTAAGTGAGTAGTAGTGGCCCAATGCTCCGAGATTGAGCAACCTGAAACGCATGCTTGATATTCACATACCTATAAAATAATATTATCCACTGAATTACCGGTCTATGTGTCCGCCTACGTATCTGTCTGTGTGTTTATAAATAGCGGAGGTAATATAATATAATATGTTAACCTTTATATAGGCTGTCAGGCTTATTCGTACCCTGTTTTCGTACCTATAATTATTCCTATAATATTTCAAGGTAAGTCTTTAAAGAAATTGTTCTTAATCTAATTAACAAGAATATCTTAACATACGTTTATAGACATTAGAAAATAGAATACCAATTTTATACATACCTATTTTTAGAGATCTTCCGCTATCCCACGGGTACCGTAAAAGGCTGCTAGTGCTAAGTGATTATCTCGGGTCAGTGGGTAGCAGGAGCAAGCATAGTTACTAAGGGTCTTACACGCAGGACTGGATCGCACCTTGGCGCTAGCATAACATCAAGTACTTTAATAAATTGTCTATCATCTACAGGTGAATTTGAATTCATGGACAATATTTTAAAGGGGTCATTGTACTCATCATTATTAACCAATTTTGACTATGGGAAAAAATCTGAAATCGCGACAACAATATCAGCTGTTTCCTACATTTTGGCGAGTTATGCGAGCATAATGTATAGAACGTCTGATTTTTTTTTCACCTGAATAAACTGTATAGAACATACTCACGTTTCGTGCCTGTCTGCGACCGAGAAGTTGTTCAGAGGTTTGAGATACACTTTATACACATAAGAATACCATAATTCACTTTTTATTTTTACTTCGTCTAGACTGTCCCACTGCTGAGCAAAGGCTTTCCCCAAATCGTTCCAGATATCTTTCTCTTGAGCCACCTCGGTCCACTTACATGAGAGTAATAAAACCTAAATGGAAAAAAAAACTAGTGATGCGGACGAGTACTTCGACGCCTAAGTGTCCTTTTTGTTTTTATTTGTATAGTTAGTTAGATAGTCAATAAATTTTTGGTATAAGTTGTTAATAGGATTTAGTGTTGTATACATAGAGTTTTTATATTTCTATGGGAGTACAGAGGCCAGCACATCAAGTTACCACAATCTGTCAAATTTCTTTGATAGTATTTCAACTTTATTGCAAAGACATAAGGTTCATTTTTAATTGACAAAATTTTACATTTAGGGATAGCTTGATGTGCTGGCGTCTGTACCTATTACAGAATCTAGACATTTGTTTAATAATTATTTCGTGGGTAGATAAAAAATCTTCTTAGCTTCACAATAGATTTTGATGTGGAATCATTATTTAGAAGAATTTATTTAGGAAAGTTTTATGTGTTAATACGTTATAGATAAAGCAAAGAAATCTCATATCATGGCAAAAAAAGAACTGTGCGGCGCAGAAGCGGGTCGCTAATTAAGTACAATGTTTATACTCGAATTCTAATTCGCATTCTTTGGTTACCGCTTGATGAATACCCATCATTTTCCTTGTGAACTTTTTTTTTCTGTCCGGTTTTATATAACTTTACATAGTTCTTATTAATATTTTTAGGTAAGTAAATATAGTACTACCTGCATAAATATATACTTACAATAATTTAAATGTGATCTTTTGTAGGTATACGTATTATGAAAGAGGTTACATTAAGGAAGGTATAAATACGAATAATATGACTGGCTCACTGAAAACTTGAGAAACGAGACATGACATTTGAGTAGAAAACAAACATCGTTTTTGGAGTACTCCAAAAAAAAACTTAGCGAAATAAAAAAAAAACAAATTTTTTTGCAATAACAACTATTCTTGTAATGTCACTTGGCAACACAAATAAAATGTTGCCAAAGTTTTATATGGAAGCGCAAAATTTCATGTTGTTTTTAGGACCGAAGTGTTCAAGTTTTTTGTTTGTTTATGACGTTACCGAAGGAGGAATTTCCGTCAGTTTAGGCACACAAACTTAAAGTTGTATTTCGTTTGTGAAAAGTTGGCGTATGAGGCTGGCTTCCAACTTTGTTACCAACTATATTAGATGCATTATTCATACCTATATGGCTTAGAGGTTGCACATTCGATTAAGAAGCGTCGTTTTTTTTGTTCTTCTTTAAGAACATAAAAGAAGCTACCATAGTTTTGCCAGGATTCTTTTATAGGTATTTAATGGGTTGAATAGAGACAAAGAAAAGATGACCGATGAGGGTTGAACATGGGGGACACGGGGATACAGATTGCGGTGGTTGAAAATTGACAACACAAACAAAATTTGTCATAAAAGTGAGTTTTAATGAGTACTGTAATAGGTACAGTATGAACAACACTTAAAGGTATCTAGCATACTGTAAGTGACCACCCCACTATCCCACAATAGATACGTATGTCGGAACAGGAGGCAGATCGGAATGTGGATCTTTCCCAGAGAACATGATATGTGGGTGACGTGTAGGTCAGGGAGCAACAAAGACCGTATTCGAAATCACACAACTAAATTATCGAGATAGGTAGGTACACTGAACACAACGAGTCGTATGACAGTTCCTAGAAAGTGTTGACCGCGCAGTTGCCAGCAAAGAAGTGTCCTCCCTGTAGTCGGACCTCTGCACGATCCGCGCGATCCCCACTCTAGACTCCGTCGAAGCGTTAACGTCACAGCCATGGAGGGTAGAAGTAAGGAGGACCGTCTTGTATTGGGGATTAGTCGAAAAAGAGTCCACTTGTAAACAGCAAATTATTGTTCGAACTCTCATCGAAATAGCGCTAGTATAGCAAGTGGGGTACTTGAAACACTGTATAATTTTATTCCATACTCATATTTGTCTAAATATTATAATAAAATTTAAAAAATTGCGCTGTAACAAAGCGGAAATTTTTCTTTCCTTTTTTAATTTAGTATCCTACTCTAGTAATTTGTGGCGCTCTATTTAAAATTCTTCCACTTGCTACTGTAGCGCCACCTTAATTTGTTCCCTTTGAACGGAGACTTTTTAATACACTGAGATGGGCTATACCTACTACCGATCTCTGAAAGGACCAAAAATTCGGTGTCGGCATCACACTACAAACTGTTTCGGGATCGAATGCACATGTGTGAGTAGCACTCTCGTGTCATCTAAAAAAATCCTAGAGTGAGGTCACACTTAAAAAAAAATAGGCCAAGTGCGTGTCAGGCGAACAATGAAAGGTTCTGTAGTTGAGATGAATTTAACCCAAGAAAAAAAGAACTAATATACATCACAGTTAATTCTCTTACTGCAAAGGAGTGTGAACCCAAAAGAAAGTTAAGCTGCAAATTAACCATTTTCGGACTTTTTCCTTTGTGAGACCTTTGTTTCTTGCCAAATTTCATGTTTCTAGGCCAACGAAAAGTACTACGGTTTGATTTATTGGCGAGTATAAAAATAGGTATTATTCTATTGCATTTACTTAGAAACTTGATATTTTAAGAGCGCCAAGGGACCGTAGGTCTTCATTTTTTATTTTAAGTTCGACTTGATACCTACACGATTTCGAAGAAGTATCTTGACAAACAGTTAACGAAGAGATCCTAGACGGGATCCCTTTTTCCTTTTGCGGTACGGAACCCTATAAAGCGAATCGAATGACATGGCAGCTATTTTTCAGGCTTTTCTAATTTTCCAGTTGGCTTTCAGTCACATAGAGAATCAGAAAAGCACGAGGTTTTAGAGGATATTCTAGAACACCAAAGCAAAGAGATGTCACATGTCTACGTTTGTTTCTAGAACATGCTGGTTTCCTCACAATATTTTTCGGCACCGTTTTGAGAGCAGTGGTGATGAAATTATTAACGTTACGGTTCGTACCCACGACTAACCACTCGTAAGTAGGGGCCGCAGCCATTAGGCCACCATGACTGCTCTTAATCGATGCAGTTTACCTATTTTATGTTGCAGTTTAAAAATATTCGTTTGTTTTTTTACTTATAGTAAAAATATCTAATGTATGTACATTCAGTCAAAAAAGTATCGGGAATGGATGATTTGTTTATGGCTCCAAATTCAAATTTTTGGTTTTTTTGTAGTTGTTAGATTGGCACAACTGTTTTCCATTTTGGCGCGGCGTTTGAGTTGCATCAGTTATTTATATTAAATACAGTGCTGGTTTTAGTAATATCATATATAGTGTGTATTGCGAATTTCATAATGGACAAAAATATCGAACAAAGAGTTTGTCTTAAATTTTGCATCACCAATGGAATTTCGTGTTCGGAGTCACTGAAAATGTTACAGAAGGCTTACGGTGAATCGACTTTATCAAAAACTCGTGCTTATGAGTGGTTCAAAGCGTTCAAAAGCGGTCGAGATGTGATGGAAGATTTGCCTCGCTCTGGTAGGCCGTCAACGTCTGCAACTGAAGTTAACATCGCAAAAGTGAAGAAAATAGTGACTGAAAATCCCCATTCAACTCTGAGAGAGATAGCCGCCGAACTTTCTGTATCTCACGAGTCGATCCGTACCATTTTAACTAATCATTTGGGTATGAAACATGTTGCTGCTCGGCTAGTCCCAAAAGATCTGAATTTTCTCCAAAAACTCAATCGCATGAAAGTCGCTGAGGACATGCTAGAACGAGTGAGTTCGGACCCAACATTCATGAAACGCATTGTTACTGGTGACGAGACGTGGGTTTACGAGTTTGACATGCAAACTAGTCAACAAGCTTCGGAGTGGCGCCTTCCAACTGAACCGAAACCGAAAAAGGAGAATTCGCGGCGAGAACTGAACTCAATTCCGGAAGCAGCGTTTAAAAAATGTTTTGATGAATGGATTATTCGTTGGCGCAAGTGTATCGTTTCTAAAGGAGCATACTTTGAAGGTGATAAAATAAATTTGGATGAATAACAGACATTTTGTGTATTATTGATCTTTTCCCGGTACTTTCTTGACAGAGTAGTATCCTTACCTATTGGGTAGGTAGTAATCATCATCATCATCTGCCTAGCCTTTTCCCAACTATTTTGGGGTCGGCTTCCAGTCTAACCGGATGCAGCTGAATACCAAGGGTAGGTAGTAATATAAACTGTATATTTCGCCTTGCATTCTAATACACGTTGTACAAATGCACTCAGTTGAATATGATTTCATTGAAGCATGTCGTACCTAAATACAATACAATACACATGCAGTACACTATGTACCATTAATCGCGTGTCGGACGTTCATTAATACAATGGCCTGCGCTTGCCACAGTTCTCGACACATTCTTCTTACTGCACCAGTAATTATGGTTTCTTCGCGTTGCATCGATTTGTTTTTAGTTAAAGTTCGAAAAAGTATTTGAAAAAGTACGCTACCTACAAGTTTTTGTTATTCGCGAGAATGTATAAGTAACATTTGAAGTATTCAGGACAGGATTAAAATCGAAATTTCATTTAAATATCCTAACGTAACTAAAATATGGCTTCGAAATATTTCTTCGTATAGCCAAGAGACAGGCGCATTATCATGTTGTATGATAATGCTTAGCCTTTGGCCGAGGTAAAAGCCTAGGGTCACCGGGAAGTCAGTCGTCATGTTGGGAGATTTCGTTGGACAAATCATGAGCACTCCAGCCTCATGAACCTTCTACTACTTGCTCTTAGCAAATACTTTCGCTGGTCGAAGTTTTCGGTAGCGCCAGTACAGCACGCCGAGCCAGAAAAATGGGATGGCGCAACAGTAGCGACACACGTGGCGCCCTCACTAAAGGCTTTTCAAGGACATAAACACATATCGGTCGGACTCTTGCCATCGTCGCGTGGCAAGCCGTTGGTTATTTTTGACATACTATGTTGACTCAGACAACCAAAATGTCTCGGAGTTTGGTTGCTAAAAAATTAAAGATTAGTGTAGAAAAAGCTGATACTGTATTCATTAATGGTCTAAATCAGTGGTTCCTAACCTTTTCATTATTGTTATCCCTATGACCTATAGGGAAACCGATTTTACCCCGACCTTAAAATGTTACCAATACAAACAATACAAGCAAATACAAATGTCTTCATTAATCACAAATTGGACATCAATCTTACACGACGATCACGCGACGGCTGCTAGAAAGAAATGCCACCAGCGCGGTACTTACTGCGTAATCTATAATTTTATTAGATAGGTCTGGTCTTAATTATTAGGTACCACGTTATCCCTACAAAAAAGCTGATTTACCCCCGCGAGGGTAACTACCCCCAGGCTCGATAGCACTGGTCTAAGTGATGAAGTTCGAAGTCATATTAGAAGCTTGTTAACACCAATAACACGGAAAAAGAAAATCAAACGCAATTTAAATACGATTGTATACCTTTAAATGGATTTTTAACAAGCTGCCAGAGTTTTATGAAAAAAACCTGCATACATTCTATCTTATTTATAAGTATAAATCTGCGGAGTCCGAAGTCATCTTGCGTGCCGCAAAGCCGAATACACCGGTGTATATATCTGGCCTGCACTTCACCACTAAGGCGGAGGACATCGTGGGGTACGTGCACCAGAAGACGAGATACGCGCCGAGGGTGCAGTTACTGGAATCGCATCACAACGTCAACTTCCAGGTGTTCGTGGTGCGCGTACCGAATTGTAATCTGCCCGTCGTCATGGAAGAAGACTTCTGGCCGCAGGACGTGGTGTTCCGTTGCTTCCGCGAACAAGTACCTCAGAGCAGCTCAAGAACAAGCTAGTAAAGTCTTAGTGCTATTTTATAATGAAAATAATTATGTATGTTTAGGTTAAGATATAAATAAATTAATACAAAAATATGAATAATAATCCCTAGCGTCTGGTAGAATGACAGCTCACTTCAAGCTCCAGCTAAGCTTTCACGGTGAGATTTATACAGAATAGGCCGCCTGGTACAATCAAATCTACAACACAAACAGAGTTTTAATGTTTGTGCCTACTGTAGGCCATACAAATTATTTGTATTGGGAATGGAACCAACGACTGTTTTTTTAGAATACGGCAGAAAAAATCCACTGTATGGATTAAAGCATTTTATTGGCATTTCCAATATTTATAATAAAGTATCATCAACACCAACTCTAGTTTTTTATTGTTCCGTACCCAAAGGGTAAAACGGGACCTTATTACTTAGACCCCGCTGTCCTTCCGTCTGTCCGTCTGTCACCAGGCTCATGAAACGTGATAGTTAGGCAGTTGAAAAGTAGAACCCATATAATAAAAACTTAACATGCTTGTAGTATGCGTAGGTTTACTACGTCAGAATGAGAAGCAGTGATTGCCTAGTGGTGCAACCATTGGACAGCCAAGTCATAGGTCTCGAGTTCAAACCCAAGCCACGCACCTCTGACTTTTCGGATTCATGTGCGTAATCTATAAATATCACTTGCTTATAAATCGATGAAGGAAAACATCGTTGGGAAACCGACATGTCTGAAAGATATTTCTCAACAGCATGTGAAGCTAAGTCAGAGGCCCATAGCCACCATAAAAACTCTGACAACAGGTTAGTTAATAAACACACAAAAAAGAAAGTCTACATCAGGAAAAGGGTTTATCTGATGATCTTCAAATTCACGCTCATTCGAAACCAATAATTCTTCAAATACATTTGATCATTTCTAAATCTCATCTTTCGTATTCTGCGGCTATCCTTTGGTTGTCTAATACATGACGGATTTATTCGGCGCGTTTCTTGTTTACCAATATTGAAGGTGTAAAGCTGGCATTCCACTACGGTGATACGCACTTGGTTCTTTATTTCATTTGATGTTACATAATGGCTGAGGACCCGGTGGACAACGGTAAATGCCATAGAAGAACACTTGCAACTCCAAGGGGACTGGCGATATGTAGCGTTAGAGACAGAGTTGATAAATGCCGATAATTTAACCGGCAGCAATCCTCTTTCAAACTGTAAAATGGTAATAAAGAATTTTGTTAAACATAAAGGAACTTTACTATAGTATTATTTCACTTATAAGTAGCAATTTCGAAGATACTGTGCACAATAGCAACCGATGCAAGGTTTTACGACGTATGTTCTCGTAACTGTTGCAGGCAAATTGTGAATTGGACACATTTCGTGCAAAAGCGTGTTTTGTTCACGCTCGAAAACGTCTGCGTCAGCTGTTCACGTTCTCAATGTAAGCAACCGTAGATTATCCAATGTCCACGTATGTATCGCTAACGTACGCCGTAGGAAACCGGCTTATTACACCGCATAATGTTCCAAATATTTCATTTTCCCCTATTTTGGTGTGAAAAGCAACTAAAGTTAACACATTACCCGGCTGCGAGACAGAAACGGCCCGTCATCACGGCATGCTTCTCGCGTGCCGCCGGTTAGTCTCGCTAATGTGTGTTCGCAACATTTTTATAGCTGTTAAAGGCAATAAATACACAAACGCCCCCGTGTCGGTCCGTAAACGCCTCTAGAGGATTACCCGCTGACGTATTGTGTACCAACTGACCAAGATTGTTACACAGATGGACGCGGTGCGAACATTCCACAACAACCCTGATAATAAATGGAAATGTTCCACACAATTGGGTTTTATTTTCGCAGAAATCTTTGAGCGAATACAACATGTAAGTAGGTCACAAACTTACAAGGAAGGGCGTAATTTCATGATGTCTTCAAACGCCAGTTCTGACACGAAACGTTATAATTTTGCCTAACTTCACTTTATCTGTGCCTACATTGTCTCGTAGCAACTGTCTACGGCGTAGCAATTTGCTACGTAGTTGGTATTCTCATTTTTGCTTTAAAATGAGCATCTACATAAGTTTTACATTACGTCTAATAAATATGTATGATGCTAAAAACTAGAAAATATTTGAAATATGCTTGTTAGCTTTATTTATTTAACTTGAATTAGAGTTTGAAATGTTTGAATCATTGTTATTATTTAATTGAGGCACTGTAATAAAATGTGTTTATTCACTGAAACACAAATTCTGTTAAAATAATTTTAAATTACCTAGTAATTTAGGAGCTTATTCATTTTGTAGCTGTTTATCAAATTACCTCGGTACGGATTATGTAAAGCTCATTAGGCATCGGAGTTCATTAACGGGATCCGTAAAAGTTTGAGGGAATTTTAGACAGTCGAGAATAATTAAAAGAGTTTGGCTTACCAGTTTCAAAGCAGAGTTTGGGCCCCTGTGTTTCCCGTAAATCTAAGTAACCTCTTTATCCTTTGCCGTGAAGCTACCTCGCTTCTTTTGGTTTCAGTTCATTGCTTCCCTTTGAGAGGACTTGATCTAACTGTAACTTGATTTTGTCTGATCAAAGCGAAGAAGTCGGCGCCCGAAAATCCCGCACATTGGTAAACAATTTCACATAAAACATTTTGACAAACATACTGGCTGCACATGTTCGTACTAACATTAGACACACAGTTCGGATTGTTTGGAACAGTGTTTTAAAGTGTTAACAAACAATAAAAGGCTATTAAATACAGGCTTTGATAGTGGCACTGAATAAAGAACGGTTTATTCACTTACCGCCAAAGCTCCATTTTATTTGGAACTCAGTTATACCGGTACGTCACAAAGCTTCATTTTTCGATGAAACTTTTAGCCTTTTAGCCCGAATAGTAACGACGTGATTGGGGTCGAGTTATTTGATCAACTACACTGTTATTTTGTTTCGTCCGTTCAGTTTTTGTTGACTTTAATTCACTGGAAATTGTCTGTACGGAGCTAAAATTTCGCTGTCATCGCAGATTGGTAAATGGTCGTACAAAGCGATGATTTAATATTTAACAAGCTGTCAGTATATTATTGGCACAATCACTGGTAGTTGGTACAAACTACAAAACAATGCTGTGAATGATCGCTGTTGTCTATATTCTGATGGCCTGAAGGCTTTTACAGTGAAATGCGTTTGGTATTCTGTTTAGATTTGAAGTGGTATTTTGATTCGCAATTGTTATTTTATAGGTACCTTTGTTGTTCTATTGATATTTGATTCTGAGTTTGAGTACAGAGTTTGAATCAGAAGCATAAATGTGTTAAAGTCAAAGTCAAATAATTTATCTACACATATAATACAATTGTAGAAAAGTGGTGTCTGTACAATAGAAATATATAAAAAAAAGTAGCAGGGGTTGTTATTATATCGATGCCGAACTCGAAATTTTAATTAAATATTTTTTGTCTGTTTGTCTGTGTGTTTGTGCACGCTTATATCAGAAACGGCTTATTCGATTTAGATGCCGTTTTCACTAATATATTGTAGTAAGCTTCACTTAACATTTAGTGTTTATTTCATCTCAATCGGTTCATAAATAAAAAAGTTATGTCAATTTAAAGGATCACGACGGACATTGTCACTATTCCACGCGGACGAAGTCGTGGGCACAGCTAGTTTCAAATAAGCACAAGAAAAGCGATTTTGATCGTCAAACTACTACACTACTACACTACACTACACTGCAAATAAGCACAAGAAAAGCGATTTTGATCGTCAAAATAAACAAGAAAAAGAATTGATTCTAGTCGCCCCTGCCAAAAGCTAGTTAGTATGGGTCCATCAGGTCACTACCCCGACATTTCGCCACATGCTGCCTTGTGGGTTTCTCTACCACTCTTGGTCTAGCTCCTCACCATAGACGTGGTAAAGTAAGCTATCGGCACAGACCTAGAGTTCAGAGCGCATAGAAACGGATATAGGGTAACTTTATCCGTAAGTGGGATTGTCCGAAAGGGTTAGGGTAAATACGGGCAAAGCGAATAAGTGAGGTAAAGCGGATAGCTGATTTTTCTCGAAAAGTATAATAGTTAGCGCTATTTGCACTGATGCAGTTGATACTTGACATGTGCGGCTACACCATGACAGTTGAATCCAAACAATACAACTCTAACATTTGTTGTGAAGTAAAAAAAAAAGTTTTCGTTGGATTTCTTACGATTTTTGATCAGGTATGTGATGATTTCTTTTGTATTTAATGTAACCTGTCCGAAAATTACTTTAGATAAAGAAATTGGACATGTTTTAAAGTATTATTTGCGATTTTAAAATTGCAAAATTGCACACAAATTATTTGTTGGCTTCGTTAATTTAAAAAAGGTATCTATTGGGCAAAGCGGATAGGGCAAAGCGGATAGGTTATTTGCTTTGCCCGAGTGCGTGTATTGTTAGTTCTTTTTAATTCACGTTTCAGAATGGTGTTTAAGTAAAAACGCAAAACGAACCAAGCATCATGGTTGGAAGAAACTTTACGAAAACCAATGAAAGAAGTCGCAAACGTAAATATCATGAATTTTTTGTGTAGTATGCTACCTACTGCTAATATATACCAATTGGAGAGATGGATACAATGCCCACAGTATTCCCAATGGGCGCACTAAAAATGCACATCGTGTGGAGGACGAGGCAGTTATTTTTGCGATGAGTGCGAAGATTAGTTGGTTATATTATTCCTTATCCTCTTTGCCGTTGTCCCATATCCGCTTTGCCCAACGGGATCGGGTAAAGCGAATAATTGACTTCTTTTTGTTTTATATAACTTTTAAATAGAAGATGATTGTATTTTCACATATTGATTGTGTACGTCCAAGTGTGTGCCATAAATAAGCAACAAATAAAGTTCTTATCTAGATTAATTCTGTATTTTAAATTGAGTTTCCCTTAGCTTATCTGCTTTGCCCGTACCTCCCCTACCGCTACCCCGGAACATAAAGGGCTAAGGAAGAAACATGGATGGGTTTTAGTCAGTAAGAGTCTGACACTCCCTTCCGCTCCACCCAGAGCGGGAGGAGTCATTTGATGATTTCCCACCCCCCAAAAAAAAAGGATAACTTTTATCCCGAAAACAGGTACTACCTACTGTACCCGAGGAAAACAACCATAAAAAAATTCTGAGCCCATGATTGCAACGGCCAAAACAAGCAGAGTATAATCCGAATTGAATGTCAAATTTTAAATTAACGCGAGTGAAGGCGCGGGCAAAAGCTAGTGCAGTATAAAGAGAAGAAATCGAGTGCGTAAAGAAAACATAATATTATTCGCACTTTTTACTTCGCGGGATAAAACCACAGCTCGGTATCAAACTACTGTTACTTTTCGACTCACGCTCCAATAAGATAATGGATTTACTGACACAAATAATAAACTGTGATAATTATGTGTTCCAGTCTTGTTTGTATTGATTCTTACTAGTTCGGTAAACCGCTTTTATTTCAGTCAGTTTTATTTTAGTGTTATCTTAGGAAATAACACAACATCTTCACTGCTTCGTTGGCTAAGTGATCGTACGCGCTAAAGCAGTAGCGCGTACAAAAAAATAAATAAAGCCCCTTTTTTTTCAGCGTGGGAAATCAACAAATGACCCCTCCCGCTCTGGGTGGAGCGGTAGGGAGTGTCAGACTCTTACTGACTAAAACCCATCCATGTTTCCTTAGCCCTTTATGTTCCGGGGTAGCGGTAACCCTTGCGGACAATCCCGCTTACGAGCATGTGGTCCTGGGTTCGATACCTAAGTCGGCCAAAGTGCTATTGGGATTTTTTATTAGGAAAAATCTGAGTAGCACCACGGAGTCTGGTTTTGGGTCCGCTTGATGGTAATAGGGTCGCCTCTTATTACATGGGACTTAAACATAACTGGCGAAATGTAGGTGTATCTATTATATGTGCACCTCTGTCTAAGGCTTCGAGGCAACAAAGCGTGATGTTGTTTTAGAAATGATAATCTGATTTATTATAACGTATAATTTTGGCGAAAATATGAGTTTAACATTGTGTTTTAGACGGAGACTGTCATATAACTGATTGATTCATTAATAGCTCACCCTGATATCTTAGATGAAGTAAGCCGTCGTTCCACCTAATGTTAGGGATTGACAATATTGACAACTCACTTTAACCTCACTTCATCTACATTGTCGCGGTAAGATCTTTACAGACTAGGCTACAGATATCAGTGTATGACACTCAATATAAACGTTTACTACGAATTTGATTGCAATATTTATGAGCAGAAACTGTAGGTACCGATATTATGTGTTATTCGCAGACGAGTATTAACCGTACCGAGCATAACATACGTCATACGTAACAAAAAACTTTTTTACACAAAAAAAAATTATCAACTGCCGAAAAAACACTACAAAGTGAAAAATAATTTGAATTAAGAAATCGGTGTCTTTGGTTTTGTATTTTCGGTTTCCGAAGTCGTTTGTTTTTTTTTGTAAAAAAGGTTTTTATTTTTCCCATTTGAGTTTTTGTACCTACCCACCCTAGTCCACACTCCAATTCGAATCCACTACTAAACTTGCTATGAAAACAACAGTGACCTGAAGTACTAATGTCATCAATGCAAATTTAAGACTTATATGGTTTTCTCATGGATGTCACTGTCAGAACTGGACCAAATTGGAACCACCAGCTTTCAAATAAAAAAAGAATTATCAAAATCAGTTCATTCAGTCGAAAGTACTGAGGTAACAAACATTAAAAAATACGGTCAAGTTAAGAAATTCTTTTTTTAAAGTCTGTTAAAAAGATCGGGAGACGAGTTTTCATTCCACTATACGAATTTTATCATAGCACCTCATTGAAGTTGCTGACCTTTCTCCTAATGTGACATGGTTGCCTTTTTTTATGAAGATTTCCTCTTTAGATAACTTCTACTTATGACCGGATAAAGTTAAGAATAGTATGCAGTATGTCGAAATTCTACCAAAAAAACCACACTGTGCTTATCCACCTTAAATGCACCGATATTTTATATGTACTTATCTCAGAAACTAAGCATCATACTATTTATCATGACAGCGATGCGGCTGAGTACTTCGACGCCTAACTGTCCTTATTGTTTTTGTATTTATTTGTATATATATAGTTAGATAGTCAGGAGGAGCTCGTGGGTAAGTACTAAAAGTCGCACAGGTCGATCCATCAGGTCAAGCTACGCTTGCTGGGGTTGGCCGTGGATGGGTGACCACCTTTACATACCGAGACTCCTCCGTGACTCGGAAAGCACGTTAAGCCATTGGTCCCGGCTGTCATTTGTGCATCTTAGACAGTCGTTACGGGTAGTCAAAAGCCCGAAAATCTGACAGCCAGTCTTACGAAGGGTTATCGTATTGCCCAGTCACTGGGTTGTGGAGGTCAGATAGGCAGTCGCTCTATTAAAATAAATAAAGTCAACCCCAACACAGTTGGGAAAAGGCTAAGCAGATGATGAGTTACATAGTCATTTAATTTAAGTATGTATAAGTTGTTATTATATTAAGTTGTAACTACTTGTAAATATTAACACATTAATACTAATGTAATATAGTATATAAATGAATAACATACTATAGCATCATACTTAAGTATTTTAAATTACTACATAGCTGTATAAATATAGCCATTAACTTAACATTAGTCGACTAAAGCAATTCGTAGGTACGTATAAATCTAAGCGGGATTGTCCGAAAGGGTTACCGCTACCCCGGAACATTAAGGGCTACGGAAGGAACATGGATGGGTTTTAGTCAGTAAGAGTCTGACACTCCCTAATCTAAGCGGGATTGTCCGAAAGGGTTACCGCTACCCCGGAACATTAAGGGCTACGGAAGGAACATGGATGGGTTTTAGTCAGTAAGAGTCTGACACTCCCTTCCGCTCCACCCAGAGCGGGAGCAGTCATTGGATGATTTCCCAGCCTTAAAAAAAAAAGGTACGTATAAATCAGTGTAAAATTCCGCTTTATAAGTCACCCAGAATGATGCAGTGTGATATATGAGCGATCAAATTCTATCCAAGCAATGTACGCTGAACCCGTCGTCCACCAACAAAATAAACAAAATTATTTGTTCAGCCAAAGTTGAAACGGTTCCTGAACAAATACTTTAAATTGTCGGTGTCTATTATTAAATTTAATAAAAGCGGGACTGTGGATTGGGCAATAAGCGGTGTTTTGTAACAAAGATGTATAATTTATTCGTAATTTAACATGTCTGAGTCTGTCATTTTAAAAGAGTAGCGGTGTTTTTTGCCCATACACAAGCGGTAACTAGATAAGCGGGATTGTCCGGAATGGTTACCGCTACCCCGGAACATAAGGGCTAAGGAAAGAACATGGATGGGTTTTAGCCAGTAACAGTCTGACACTCCCTTCCGCTCCACCCAAAGCGGTAGGAGTCATTTGATGATTTCCCACCCCCAAAAAAAAGGGGGTAACTAGAATCACTTCTATTTTCTTGTTAATTTGATGTTCAAAAGTGCCTTTTATGAGCTTATTTCTTAGGGCATTTAACCTAGATTATTTGAAATTGACAATGATTTGAATTTGACTGACTTTGTCTATGAACCAGATTCAACAATGAAAAAAAATCAACAGCATTTTGTACTTGACGCAAGCCATAAAACCAAGAACCAAGACAAAAAAATCCGCCTAACGTCAGATCGTTAGGCTAAATTTTTAACCGACCTCAAAAAACAGGAACCTTTACTTATTTGTAACCGTCGTGTCGCATAACAGAAATACAAGCTGTTATTTCAGAGTCCTTAAACAGTAACTTTGAGGGTCTATTAGATAAGATGTTTTGTGAGAAAACGTAGCGACAAGGGCTAAACTTAGCCGTATTATTGCAGATAAAACTTTGATATTACAAAGCTAAAATTCTATCCCTCGATATTTATTAACAAAACAGAAGAATCCACTTTGTCGGAATTCAGAATAATAATTCAACATAACGCTGCCTCGTGTCATTAATAAAGACTGGCCAAGTTGATGCCGGACCACGCACAGTGAAGGGTTCCGTAGTCGTGCCGTCTCGTGCCACACAGAGTTAAATGTTCGTGGTTCGTGTGTAACACATGCACAGTTCATCAGGCATAGTTTTTTTTTGAGAAATACTTACTATAAACAACATTATAGTAGGAATTTCTCAAAAAAAGAAAGATGAAACAGAAAGTCATCTCTATGGTCCTAACCGCCAATACTCGTATCTCATATCTTAAACACTACGAACTTTGATAAAAAGGTCACTAAGTAGGTAACATCACAATAATTTAATTTATGTGATTTATTTTTTGTGATCCAGCGTGTTCAAAACAATTTCACTACATATTGTTTAGTAGTGCACAGAATACGACAACTTTCCAATTATGTAAATTGGCAATACACTTTTTTAGTATCCAATTAAAATGGCGGTGTCACATTCTGACTAACTCACTTAACGAAACTTTTTGTTCCATTTTGCCATTTGGTTACGGAACTCTAAAAAGACGGAATTAGCCTATAATTTTCCTTCAAGGCATCAGCATCCTAATTTCGTAAGACACTAAAATGGCCTTCATTTTGACAGTTCAACAGCATTTGTTGCGTTATTCACATTTTTGAGCGGTCAAATTTTTCGAATAAATGAAGAAATGGATCAGCAATATCTTTCAGAATAATTCAGTTAATACAGGCTGAAATTTAATTCTAGGACAATATTTTAAGGAGTTATTGTACTCATCATTTTTAAAGGACCAATTAAATAGAACGTTACATATAATGCTATAAACGGAATTAATTCTCACAAGTGTCCGGTTCAACGGTCGAACAACGAACAACAAGCTTTTAGCTTTTAGCTTTAGTCAGTCTAATAAACCTATGTTAGTCAGTACTAGAGCTAAAACCAAATCAAATTATCATTCATAAAATATTCAAAATAATACATGTCAAATATTTAAAATTACTGAATTCACGTGGCAAATGACGTGTCATTTTGCCACGTGAAGCTGAATAAATCTCCCTAGCACTGCTGACTCAGAGATCATTTTTAGGATTCCGGCGGCGCTCCGCCGAATCCTGCGCATCAGAGAAGCTGTTTAAATATGAAGGACTAAGAATCAAAGTGTATGTGATGTATACCTGTGCATGATGTTGGCGAGATCCTTGAGCGCACGCTCGAACCCGTCGGCGAGGTAGTGTGTGGGCAGGACCTTTTAACATTTTATTCGCTTTCATTCCATCATTTAGTCTGCAATGTTTAGTTTAACGCAGTACCGAGCACTCATTTCGTTTCGACCCACCCCTTGAAGCTCTTCCAGGTAACGAAGCCATAAAACTAACTGAATTAAAACTCACTTTCATCGCTTTAATTTTTTATTACGCTAAAAATCATGTTGTTTTATCCGAGCCACTTCCAGTGTTATTTCAACATCCGACACACGGTTTGTACGAGTCAAAGTACTAGGGAACTTGTGTTAAGCAAACTCTTTAATTTAAAATGTATGAGCACGTTATACCAGTACAAAGTGAGATTAATTTGATGTTGTGTCAATATATGCTTTGCAAAATTGAACCTTTGGTTTCCTGTAACTTTATTTCTGAGAACAGGATTCAAAGATTCAATTGAAAAATAAAACGAAAGATTGACGATTGACGATTGATGTATAAAGTCAGTTGGAATAAAAAGCTATCCATAGATAGCTTTTTATTTTGTAAGTTTATATGCTTCCTTTGAGGCACTGTTTACATGAAAACCAGCCAGTAAACTTTTTTCATAAGTTTTTATTGTTTATTGCGCCTTGTTTGCGCCCAATGACGTAGCTAGTCCTTAAGGGGTGGTGAATAAATCTATGTGGCTTTCGAAGGACCATAGCGTGTAAATAATTTTTGTGTGGTAATATAGATTTTAGCGTGGTGAATTGTTGGACGACACACAGAATTGAGCTTGAGGGATATGAGGTTATGAGAAATAGGAACTTGATGGACTTACTTGAGAACCTTCTGGACGAAACACGTGGATTCAAGGACAGCTATCTCAGCAGACGTTCCACGTGGTATCTGGTTTTCTTCCTTTTCAATGTGGTGCACTTTCACTTGTTTAAATGTCACACTTGTGTCGGCCAACACTTATTTATTAATAGTTATACAGTTTTTCATGCGATTGCGGTTTGAGTAAGCGGTTTGTAAGCGGGATGAGTATGTAGCGGCGCGGCTGAGTATTTTACACTGGACTTGTTGAACTTAGACTAATAAAACTCTTGCGGGCGGAAACGCTTCTGATTGGTCGTGCGTGACTATCCTCCATTGGTCCGTTGGATAGGGAATAATTGATAGGATAGGTAACTCAATTCTGCGTTCAGAAATTGTAAGTAGCAAAAACTTATAAATAAAAAACTTGCGCGAGCAAGGGGCTTCTATTAAAATTTGTTGGGGGCCCTTTGTACATAACTCCAGCGAACCTCCAAAGGAGGATGTATTTACAAAATAAATAAAATTTCTTACCAACGAAAAAAAAACAGTCAGAACGTACGAGCGAACGAAGCAATTCAAAGATTGGAGCATTCTGGACAGGAACGGGTTAAGTTTCCATTGTGATTTTACTAAGTAAATGCAATACCGAGCGAAGTGAGCTAGAAAATTCGAGTATTCTGACTCGGATACTAAGTTAACCTGCCGCTGTTATTTTACTAAGAGAATTTAAGAGCGAGCGAAACGTTCTCGAAATTTGAAAACCGTATTGAAGCATTTGTAAGCCATAAATATTTTATTTGGGTATTCACTCATTACAAGTCTCTTATTTATCAATAGGTAAGATTTTAGATTGTGGTTAAACATTTTCTAATTTTCATTTGGGGGCAACTCTGTAGCACAAAACTTCTAGATTCTCTTTTATTGTTTGCGAGTATGCTGGATTTTTGATTCGATTTCACTGTGTATTCGGTACCTACTCATCATCTGTTCTGTGTGATCTAGTCGATCATAGAACCGAATAGATAGGTATACAATACAATATAGGTAATGTTGCCTTAAATAGCCGTTGTATGCCCGTTCCACAAGCAGCGCTACATGTAACACGTAACTTCACAAAATAAGTACCTTTAAATTAAACAGTTTAAAACTTTCGCTAACAAAATAAAACGTTTCTACCTGAAAGATAAACTCCAAGAGTTACTAAGCTCGTATCGTTTAGCGAAGTCAATCATAAATTTATTTAAAGTGATAACACAAGAACCAACACCGGGTGTGAGTATTAAAATTCAACACATTATGCGGTTAACAAAAACACTGGTGCAGTTAAACTACATAAACCATGAATTTATACCCGAAAGTCTGTCCTAATTAAAGCCACGGTTGGACTGCGGACTCGCAGTATGCGGGCTGTTGGAACATCGTCCTACAGGCTGTGAGCACGGAGTAGAGAAGTACAGAAGCTCCACAAAACAAGTGAAAGCGCACGCACACTCCGGGTTTTTTTTTTTGAGGGTGGGAAATCATCCAATGACTTCTCCCGCTCTGGGTGGATCGGAAGGGAGTGTCAGACTCTCACTGACTAAAACCCATCCATGTTCCTTCCGTAGCCCTTTATGTTCCGGGGTAGCGGTAACCCTTTCGGACAATCTCTCTTAGCACTCAGGATGCTTGCATAATTGAGTGGGTTCTCAGTAAAGACAAGAAGAAAGAAAGAAAGAAAGAAGGTTGTAACAACATGTTAACTTATACGCTCACACATAAGGAAACAGCTCGAACATATAACCGTCTCCTTTCGCAGATCAACCGGCACTGATCTATCCCACTGCCTAAAAACACGCGGAGTAATTGCGCAACACACAAACAAATGCAATTGGATTATAAAAGGTTTTATAATCTAAGTGTTAGACATTCATTTGTTAAATATAATTTGAATGAAGAAAAATGATTTGTATGAAGCAATAGATTAAAAATTCATTCAAAAGTCTGCGGACCGTGTGAGAAAGTGAGTTTTGCAAATGCACACGACACGCGTCTACTTACAGCGAGTGCAAGTGTACTTACGACTTACTTCGTTACAGATCGCGTCTATGTTTGCGTGTTCTTTGTTGCTCGTATGGAGATAACCTTCTGTATATATGTCTATTCTATGCTATGAGGCTAAAGTTGTTATATTATTAAGCCTCCTTATATATTTATTTTGAAGTGGCGTTAGCAAGGTTAAGTAGTTACAGAGTAGTCTGTTTCCCTTTTCTTCAGAAGAAGATATTTTCTTTCATTAGTATCGAAAACTCGAGTTTTCTTTACTTTCTTTCTTATGGTTTTTTTTTACTTTTGAGGCTTTTTTCCTCATAGCCAGGAAATTGATGACTGGTTACAATTAATAACTAAAAGATGAAATGCAAACCTGTAATTATTAAGTCATTGACTGCCACGCAGCAGACACAATAGAAAAACTATTGTTCGCGGCTCACCGCTCAACAATACAAATTTGTTGTAAAACCAAAACCTGTCATTAAAAGGAATTAAGGATTTTGTCGTCCAACGTTTAATGAGCGTGGAGATAGTTCGTAAATGAAAGTGGATGTTGGCGATTTATTGAAAATACAAAAAATACTTGAAAATTAACCCTTTCATAGTTTTTCCTTTGCGTTTTTACCAAATTATAATGAACGGATACAGGTTTACTTAGGTAAACATTAAACCAATATCCGTACAGCACTGGATTGCTCGCGGAAAAAAAAAGTTTGAGTGAATGTTTTGTTGACGAATGAAACTGCCATTGTATCCTTAAAATTAAATGTATTGTGTTTGTTACTCTTATGTTTTATAATAAAGCATATAAGTACCTTTACATTTTCTAAACAATATAACAATTATAACATTTTAGACGGACCGCAAAAGGTTTTTTTTTATAATTGTAATATATAATTTTTTGATTCCATTTTGGAATTATTTAATTTATTTCTAAAACTCTTTCCGCTACCTCTTATCAGCATGGCCTCTACTTCACAGATAAGCTTAAAATGCATCGGTAATGAGCTCCCACGGCCTAACTAGTCGGGCGAGTATCTATAAGAGGATTGTTCGCTCGCATTTTCATTGTAATTTATACTCTCTGATAACTTTGCATTTTTGTGCAGTCTTTGTCTTTTTTATGCCGAATAACTTTTTGCATTTACATGTTCGTATGCAGAAGCTAAATTCAGAGCTGTATTTATTAAACTACCCTAAAAATGTTGGTCTACTCGAAAGTACTTAAATTTTAAAGTTGGTACATTATTAAGGTCGATAATAATATAACTGTAAACTGGCTAACCAATAAACAGACGGACAAACAAGTGACCTCATAAGGTAGCGTTATAATTTCAAAATTGATCAAGGGAGAGTACTATAGGCCAATAGCTAAAATTTCTGTGTTTTCCAAAATCTTCGAAAAAATAATTTATAAATCCATGTACTGTTATCTCAATAAATTTAACTTATTATGCAAGGAACAAAATGGCGTTAGAAAGAATACCACAATCAATATGGCTATTTTTGATTTTTTGCGTAGCATTCTGTTGGCAGTAGACCAAAAAGATCCTATTTGTGCTATTTACACAGATATGACCAAAGCCTTTGATTATGTAAAGCATGAAGTCTTGTTAGACAAACTGCGTAGCTACGGTATCAGAGGTAACATTTTAAAACTTATTGAATCCTATCTCTCCAATAGAATGCAATGTACAGAGATTGCAAGAATATGTGAAAAACAAAATTTGAAAAGAGTTATTTATCTCATTTTAGATTGATAAAATTTGGTGTCCCACAGGGTAGCGTCCTTGGGCCACCTCTTTTTTAGTCTATATAAATGACCTACCAAAAGTTACTGATCATCAAATAGTGATTTTTGCAGACGACAGTCCTGCCATAGTTAAATGTATTGATCGGAATATGTATCAAGATGACATAAATAATACACTATCGGACATAGTTGATTGGCTTAGCAAAAATAATTTAGTTATAAATTTAAAGAAAACCAAAGTAATGCACTTTCACCAAAGAACTGAAATACCAAAAGTAAATATCAGACATAGTAACTGTGACATTGAACAAGTTAAAGCAGCAAAGTTCTTAGGTTTAATCATTGATAACCAACCGAACTGGAAGGCCCACATAGATGACCTAAGTAAGAAAATAAATAAATCAGCATACGCACTGTTCCAAATTGCTCGAAAAGTGAATATGGATGCGCTACTAGTAGCATATCACGGCTTAGTAGCCTCAAATTTACGATATGGCATTATTTTTTGGGGCAATTCTACTGCCAAAGATATCGTTTTTAAGGCACAAAAAAGATGCATAAGGTCAATGTGTGGTTTGAAAATTGATGATAGCTGTGTACCATTATTTAAAACGCTGAAAATACTCACCTTGCCTTCATTATATATCTTTGAAATTAGTGTTTTCGTCAAAACAAACATGAGGTTATTTGAAAAAGTGTCAACATTACGAGATGTCGCAATTCGTAGCCAATACGCCAACTCTCTAAGTAATCAGCGTTGTAAGACTGCCTTGGTTGGTAAGAGCGTTTTGGGCATGGCACCACGTATTTACAATAAATTACCAGATGTTATAAAACAATTAAATGTAACACAATTCAAAAATAAATTAAAACTGTTATTAAATGAAAAATGTTATTATACAATCGATGAAAATCTTAATGATAAATTACTGTAGATCTATTTATTTATTTTGACGCTGGAAACAATTTATAATTGAACATTGTGACCAAGTAATTTTAATTTAATTTTAATTTATGTTTTTTTTTTGTTTTATTGTTTTTAAATCATTAATCTATTAATTTTGACATACAAATAATAATGTTTACCTCTCATGATATTTGTACGCATCCGGGCATAACATAGCGACCTATTTAATATTTATCAAGAACTCTATTCATTACGTTACACAAATAAACAATGATTTGATTTGATTTGATCGGAAAATCTGTTCTGGTTTTCTGAACAAAAAGTGACATATGAACGTAACAGTCGCAAGACCTAGGATAATGGTTCCGTTTTTCCGTTTAAGATCAATAAAGAATACATATTTTTTTGATTAATCACAGAGGTAAATTAAATTAAATCTAGGAAACAAAAAAACTCACTTCCTACCTATATTGTAGAACGCTATCCACACTTTGGAAACTGTATAATTTCCTCTTCATAAATGGAAAGCGCAAAAGAAATAATTATTCCGTTTGTGAATATTGCAAAAGGCTTTGAATTTCCTGTGGTAAACGAGGTAGTCGCTTCGGTTTCCCGGTACCGCTCGACTTCTCAGCAAGGATGTTCGTTCATATGCCAACTATTACCGGTTAACGTTTTTATACGGACGTGACGTACGCGTCAAGTGTGGGAGGAACAGATGCTTCGCTTCGTCGCTTCCTTCGTCTTCCCTTTTATAATATGGATAGACAGATTCGGTTTTGGAGCGACGAGCGAAGATTTATAGAGTGGGTAAGTTATTTTTTAAATGAATGACCACGGAACTCTCAAAGTTGGACAACTGCCCCTAGTAAAAAAAACCCATGTTCCAACTATTTGAGCAGAGCAGTTGGACTACTGCCCCGGACTGTTAAGATGCAGGGCGTTTAACTCGGATAATTATCCGAGTCACGTTTGTTAAGACTTGACATGGCGATTTATCAGGGTCATCGATATTATTAAAACGATGAAACCAGTCAATATTCCGTCTCAGGAGATACACATCCTCAAGGAAACTGAAATACACATCCTCATAATAAAAATGACACTTTGAGTTTGATAAAGAGGCTATCCGTTACCGTAGTATTTTATTATCTGTGCCTCTGGTATGCATCACAGAAATCAGTATCAGTATACAACGTGGCGCTACAATGGTGACATTTATTTAACACACATATACGTTTTCACATTTTCGTTTCATGAAGACATTCTATTTCCATTAAGCCCTATAATATACGGATTTATGTAAATGTTAGAAAATAGCATCTTAGAGCAACCTGTACATAAAGAACTATCGCGCAGCGGTCATTTGCCGGGGTCGCGAATCATAACATTCGCATCAATGAAATTAAAACGAATAAGCAATATTATTAGGATGAAACAACTGCATAAAGTAGGCGAATTGATTTGATTATTTGGTTCGTTAGAATTTTTGTTTTCAATTTGCTATTTATGTTAGCAACAAATCAATCGGCTATTTATTTTATCAACATTTATGTGATTAATTGGCACTAGACCTACCAGTGTGTTAAAATAATGTCACCATTAGCGCCACTTTGTAGAGTCACGAGCACCAATAAGTATACACTGAGAAATATTCAAAAGCGATTTTTTCGCAGAATAACGATAGCTTTGTGATAATAGAACCTCTTTCATATTAGTATGGGTTCCCAAATACTATATCTATTACAACATAAAATTACAATAAATGCAGAAAAAGAAAATTACTTTTTAAAGTTGCTCAGTGTATACATATTGGTGGTCATGACTGAATATCAGTACGTGACTATAGAACTAGGTAATCAGGTGAATGCATCTAAGTGCTAACTAATGTTGCATTGCACAAAATTAATTGATGCGAGCGCAAGCTGCGCTGGACGACCAATGTATTACGATAATAGACAGGCGACCTAGTGACCAACTATAGCTCAACCGCTTAACTGAGACCGTTCCTGAGGTAGGTGCGTGGTACGGGAGGGGTAGAAGACGCGACGCGAGCTCACGGATTTGTCAACTCGTGACAACTGTCACCCCTCCCGGATCAACCAGCTTCTTCAGAAACCGTCTCAGTTAAGCTGTCGGGCTATAATGAAATTAACACCTAGTTAAGCCGTCACAGTGTTTCTTTGACATTGAAATTACCATGAAAACTAAATCAAAACAATTGAAAATTCTCGCATACGAAAATGGAGTCATAATTCAAAACTGTGTAAACCTTTGTACTGCAGTGAACATTTAGTGAATATATTACGCTATTTAGTTGGCTGGTGTGTGCTCAAAGTTACGTTTCCCCACATCCCCGTGGAAGAGCTAAATCTTCACGACTCAAAAGAAAATGTCCGCAATGTTTCTAGTCCACAATTGAACTAGCAGAGGTTTTCCTATCACGGTCATTGCATTTGATACTAAGGGCGAATTTCACCAGTGAAACTGAACGCCATCAGCACGTCTAAAACGAGTTTATGAGCTGTCCGTGCCATTATTGCTATGGAGTATTGACAATGATAGCTATTGAACGCGGTTTATGTGTAATCCCGTTCAGTTTCAAGTCTTCAGCTTTAAGTCCTAAGTTCGTAGTATATTTTCTTTCGTGACCGTTTTATTTGTCCCTGTAGTGTGACGGTATTTATGACCATTGTATGTTTATAATAAATATGTTAATGTTTATTGTTCAGGTTTGTAGTGCCTCTTTTCTAGTGGCAATCTTTATTTACATCGGTATGGTGATAATATTTATACAACGAAAAATTTGGAATAAAATATCACATTACTTTCGATGAGCCGTGTTTACACAAAAATATTTTCTCGCACGAGAGGCGAGAACGCCAATGCAAGACTTGAAGGCGGGAATTGCTAGGTGATTTATCACTCACTTACACAAATTTAATGTGTGCAGCGTCTACAAATGATGAGTGTAAACACAAGCTTTCCATTTTCGCTTATCAAAAGACAAGTAACTCTCCTTCATTAAACGAAGCTTGACAGGTTGATCGAAAATAACAAAACGTTATTTCACTTCCAAACGACCATAAACGGCCCAACCATTTACTTTCGCTAACAATATCAACAGGAGTGTTAAATTTATAAACGAGACAACAAAGCAAGCCCTTCTAAATATTACAATTTCATGTTCCCAAAACGGAGTCAATTTATAAACAACAAACCGAAGTTGAAGGTTATAACGTAAAACAATAACGGGAAGCGCTACCCATCTGGATTGTCCGATCTCTACACCGGGTAACTAAAACTAACTGATCCTAACCTTGTTACAGGAGACCGTTTTAGGACTCCCGCAGACAAGCGCGACGCGACTCCAGCAAACCCATATCTATGAAGACTTCATGGAATTTCCTCTACCAGAATCGCGTCGCACAGTCGCGTCGCGGTTATCAGCGGCAGCATTTATAAAGTCCACGATACTCCCAGAACTTCGCATCTTACTTCTTCTAAAGAGGAAAATAAATACAAACGAACAAATCAAATTCTAAGGATGTGGTCTGAATATTAAAGTTTACGTTATGTGTTCAAGTAATAACGCTTGACCCTAATATAAGGTAGGCGTTGATAAAGGGATTACTTTGTAAACTTGTTGTCTGAGCCTTTGTCTAATCTTGAAGTTATTCAATTAGGGAACTATTTCGGCCTCTCTTCACAACCTGATATTGTTTTCAGTATTTATCTTTAGAGGATCAGCAAAAGCCTACTCCGCCGTGGCATCGGTTGTGGCTCGTACAACTTTTGAAGTCATACAAATGTTTATTTTTCAACACAACGTGTATTTCTTTATATTTCACTAGCTTCTGCCCGCGACTTCGTCCGCGGAAAATTGCGATATACTGTAACTGTTTAGGCAGCGCATGCAAATAATTTTTCGGAGGTATTTCTTTCCGACTTGCTAGACAAAAATTGCGATAGCTCGGCTAATATGTATAATGTAGCTTTCTATCAGTGAAAAAATTTTTGAAATTGCATCATTAGTTCCGGAGATTACCCCCTACATACAAACTTACAAATTTTACCTCTTTATAATATTAGTATAGATTAATTTTAGAGTTCTATAAATAAAAATGATACAAACAAATCTAGAATTTATGTGGTCCGAAAATACATAGTGTCGAAGATATTATCAATCATAATTAATTTATCTCGATGTGTGTTTAGTGTAGGTTTTAGGATAAATACGAGTAATTCATTTTCATTCAATTTAATAAAAAATAAATAAAAAGTATATAAAATGGCGTTCATAATGATAATTGAAAAATAATTCATATGCCAGTGGATTCTTTGATATGGTCTCGTTCATACCCTCGAGTTATGGAATGTAAATAAAACCTTGCATAGATAAATAAAAGTGTCTCCGCTCAGTGTTAAAGTCGCTACCACCATTTCAGAATGCGGAACAGAGCAAATAATTCCCTGAAATAGTTTCGCAAATGAATTAAAGATTGAAACACAGCTATTTGCATTAGCCGTGGCGCATTACCGCCGTCTAAAAGCTCTGGCTAGCATATTTCGAATTTACTCGAATGAAAATAATAAAATTACGAGATTTTTTTATCGATACTAATTCATCAAAGTAATACCTTTCAGAGACAATTTCAGATCAGACGTTTCTCGATCTCTCCTGAGTATTAAATAAAATATTATATTCAATAAGGTAGTTACTTTTGTCCGAGTTCATTATTAAAATACCTCGCTCCGGATGTGGAAAAACGCGTTTCATCCATCGTAATACGTAATTGACGTTTGCCGTCAAGTAAAATGAGCCAGCATGTGCATTAAGTTTAAAAAAAGAAAGAATCAGCATTGTCATATAACGTGGCAGCCTTTTGGGAACTTTTCCTGTTGACAGCGACGTGGACGAATTTTTAGATGCCCTTTGATTTTTTTTTTCTCGCCCGTTTTATAAACTTGTACTTAGTTATTATTCATATTTTAAGTCTTTTTAGTTATGTAAATACTCGTATTATGTGTATCAATAGATAATAAAAAAAATGCTGCCAGCCTTTTGAGAACTTTTCCTGTTGACAGCGTAGTGGACGAATTACTTGATGTCCTTTGATTTATTTAATTATTTTTTCTCTCCCGTTTTACAAACTTGTACATAGTTATTATTAATACTTTAACTCTTTTTAGTTATGTAAATATTATGTATATAAATATAACATAAAAAAGTGGTTTAAAAAATAAACAATTTGCATTTATCTCAGTGTTTGCGGTCCCCGTATTATTCACTTGACTACCGTGGAGAAACGGCTTACCTTTGAAAGAACCAGTAGATTTACAGTCTGTTATTATTGCCAAAGTTTCTAGCGCCTGCAACGTTAGTGCACCCACTGCATGTGTCAGTGCTGAAGACTAAATGAAAATTATAATATGTACGAATACAATTATTTTATTTATTGCTATAGTTTGTTTTGTTGGTAAACCCCGACTTGTTTGTTGAGTTAGTTTATAACTTTTTCTGACTTTAGAAACTTGTGCGCTGGTAACGTTAGATATTATTTTATTTTGAAAGCAACTTTGTTTGGTATCACGTTTGTTCAAATACAACATGAGTTTTCAAACGTGTTGTTTTCATTTGTAAAGGCAATCTTGTTCATGACAACTGTAAAATAAATAACAAAAATAATGTGTATGCAAGCACTGCTCTAATATTTTTATTGGTTGAATACTTTTTGTTTTAATTTACGATGCAAAATGTGACCAGAAATTCGTTTACGAAGCGTGTTTCGACGCATCATTGTGGAAATTTCCCCTTTGATCATTTATTGTAGCGGATTTTGGGAGGCTCACATAAAGCACTGGTTATTTCCGCACAAACATGTTTATAGATAAAACGCTATTATTTACTTCGTCACTTCAATATAAAATACCTACTATAAAAACAAACGACTTCTGCCTTAGACGTGAAGTAGACGAGAATAAAAAACTTGGCGTCATAAAAGTTTATAATACTTACTTAAAGTTAGAAACTTTATTACTTAAAAGGTACTTGCAAAACTTTTTTAAGTCTGTCTTTTAAAATAATCTGAATCAGTTATATTTTATATGCGGAGACGTAACAATGCTTTACTATGACGAAAAAAAACATATACCTATCACATAGAACGTTGAACTATAAAACAATATATTTACCCTGTGTTTGACTAACCTTAACAACCTGTGAGGCCGTGTTTGACATGTACAACCTTTACTAAAACATGGGGCCTCTCCATAAATCACTACGGTGAACAACCAAGGGATCATGCCATAATTACCATACTGTTGTTAGGGGAATCAGTGATCAGTCACTATAATTTATTCATGCTACGACTACGTTGTTCATCAAAATGTAATATTTATGACTCAAGTGTCAAGTTTCATCTTTTAAAATCGTAGCACTGCGTAGCGTTGCGCTACGCAAGGCGTAGCGCTTAGCTTCAGCTGCTGCTACGATTCTATAGGGATTCCGATTACCATTGGCTACAAATACTAATAATTGTTTGGGTAGGCTAGGCTTATTTTATCCATAGAAGCTGTCAGCGAAGACGATAGAGTAAAATATTTATGTGAAACGTAGATATCTATATAAAAACAGGTAGGTAATAATACAAATAACTTCTCACACTTCAGAGAATAACGCTAAATACCTCCCGTATCTGGCGCTAGTCATTATTTACGCAGGTGGAACCGCGGGGCACAGCTTGTAGATTATAAAAAATTTCAACAATTTCCATTTAGGCGTATACTGGATGTGACTATACTATATGCGTATGTGAAAACTTGTCTCAAGAAAGTGGTCCCCTTGCTTCCTTCACTATATAAAAAAGTGTCAAAACAAGTCCCTCAATCCATGTCAAGGGAATCACGGATTGACCGGAACGTTCACTACAATAGAAACTGCCGTCCATTTCATTCCCTTGAATGATTGGAAAACTTTCTAGTGTACATACCAAATTCATTATGAGTTTTCCATAGGGTAGATAATTACTTTTAGTTTTTTTTTTTGGATGGAATGGAGAACGCAGAAATATGCTTGCTATTACTATTGTACCTGTACAGGTATTTCTGGAGCAATTACCGCGTTTTCCTGTTTCGTCTTACTCCGTACATTAAACTAGGAGTAGAAGGTAACTAAATGACGTGTAACGAACAAGGTAAATGTTTCAGGGTAGTGACGTAACTACCTCGCTAAGACTATGGGGTTCCTAGTTTACAAACTAAAGTACACACATGTTTGCTACCTCTCCTTCGGAAGTGCAGGAATTGGCAACGGTTTGGTAAACTAGTTGTCGTAGAAGGATATTTTGGTGCTCAAACGACTGTCGACGTTGTCTAGGGGGTGCTGATGATAAACATTTTGTGCGATTTTTATTTTTAACATGTTCAAAAACAAGATGGCGGTTTTAGTCTCGATTTTTGCTACGTGTCAAAATACCCTTGTAACGCTATATGTAACAAAAGCTTAGCCACTTCTACTGACTTCATAATAAGCGATAAAATAATTAGTAATAAGAGCAGTGCTGATGGCCCAGTAATATTGGCCCCCACTTACGAGTTGTAGATCGTGAGTTCGAACCCAGACAGGCACTTTACTGTATGTATTTCTGTGCCCTCAAAACGGTGAAGGAAATACCGTGAGGCATGGAGCAAGTCTAAGAACCAAAAATTGGAAGACATGTGACATCTACCCACACGCACTAGACCCGCGTGATGGATAATGGACTACTCCCTCTCACCGAGAGGACACCTGTAGTCCCAGCAGTGGGAACATTATAGGCTGATTATGCTATGCTATGCTATGCTAAAGTATAAGTACTGTACATATTGCCATATGATTTTCGGCCCAATCTGTCACATTAGATCTGACATAAAACCAGTCGATCTGATCAAATATTTCTGATCTTTTGTCCATATTCTGTGAATTCAAACTAATTCCAAAGTGCCATTCATATATGTAAGTACCAACTAACAACGTGAAACGTACGTCACCGGCAAAGCAAATACAGTAACTCTGAAGTGGTCATAAACAAATAGGGACTTTCAAGGAAGTAAGACATCTAATAATACTAAGAACGAAGTACTGGCTGAAATAAAAATGTAAGTTAGTATATTTTCAAATGAAGTTAAAATTGTGAGCAACGAGACATAAGAAAACTTTATGTATTTTTACTGTGTGATTTAAACTGACGAGTTATATCTTCTGACTGCGTTGGGCATGAGAAGTAGTGAAGTAGTTTTCATATTAACCTTTCGAACACTGATAAATGTAAATGTAAATAGCTGCTTCTTCTTCTTCGTGTGGTTAGTGACTAACCTGGTATCAGAGTTTTTTAATGCTGTACATGGGCCTCTGACTTAGCATCACATACTGTTGAGAAATATCTCTCAGGCATGCCGGTTTCCTCACGATGTTTTCCTTCACCGATTTTAAGCAAGTGATAATTATACAATACGCACATGAATCCGAAAAATCAGAGGTGCGTGCCTTGGGTTCGAACTCGAGACCTCGAGACTTGGCAGTCCGATGGTCACACCACTAGGCTATCGCTGCTAATTTTGGCATAATCAGCCTACAATACTCCCACTGCTGGGACACACGCCGTCTCTATCTGTGAGAAGGTGTGGGGCCCCATCCACCACACAGTACGGGTTAGTAGAAGCCACATGTCTTTCAATTTTCAGTTACGGGATAGTTTCCTGACAATATTTTCCACAACGTTTTGAGAGCAATAGTGATTAAATAATTTACACAAACTAAAGTTCCGGCTTTTTTTTTTTTTTTTTTAAGGCTGGGAAATCATCCAATGACTGCTCCCGCTCTGGGTGGAACGGAAGGGAGTGTCAGACTCTTACTGACTAAAACCCATCCATGTTCCTTCCGTAGCCCTTTATGTTCCGGGGTAGCGGTAACCCTTTCGGACAATCCCGCTTACCCGGCAGGCTTGGCCCTGAGGGGCCCCTTCATATGCTGACATCTCTTTGAGGCGCGCGTGGAACATATACGCGCCGTACGGCACGGGTCTGTTGCTGATCGGACGGTGAGTCACCCATTACTCACCGTCCGCAGGACCGCGCCTACGGTGGCCGGGAGTCGTCACGTGGCTCCCGACGCCCGGGGCGTCTCCTGCGGCGGCTGGGACGGGAGGACCTTTCTCTCTCCCATCCCGCCACCTCCTTCGCGAGCATAACTTTTTCGCAGAAGGAGGTGACTGCCTCCCACTCCCTCTCACCCCGGACCATGGCTTGCACCAGAGCCGGGCGCGAGAGGTCGCCGCCGCCGATCGCCTCTACGAGGACACGGCGGTGCTCTGCCCATGCGGGGCAGGTTTGCACCGTGTGCTCTACCGTGTCCTCTGGGCGATCCTCGCAGTGGTGACACCCGGGCGTTTCCTCCCGCCTGATGATGTGCAGGAACCTCCCGAAACATCCATGTCCGGTGAGGACCTGCGTCAGGCGGTAGGTGAGGGCGCCGTGACGCCTCTCTAGCCACTCCTCAAAGAGGGGCCTTACCGCCACTATCGTGGCGTGCCCTGCGCTGGGTTGCGACAGTCGCTGATTCCAGGCCGCCATGAGATCGCGCCGGAGGTCCGTCCGCTCCGCCGCAATTTGCTGCGGAAACGGAGTTTCCCCCCGGCTTAGTACCTCCGCGCGCCACTCGTACAGGCGCGCGAGGACTATCGCCTCCAGATCCCACGGCGGCAGTCCGGCAAGGAGGCTTGCCGCCTCGCCCGAGATCGTGCGGTACCCCCGGATTAGCCGAATGGCTACCACCTTTTGGGGCGCGTTCAGGTAGTGGGCGGCTCGCCGCCGCAATGAACGCGCCCACACCGGGGCCCCGTAAAGGGCCATGGACCGCACGACTCCCGCGTAAAGCCTCCGGCAGGAGGCGTTTGGCCCCCTCAAATTGGGCAAGAGCCGCTTGAAGGCGGCCCCAGTCCGTTCCAGCTTGGGGGCCAAACGTCGGAAATGCTCCACGAAATTCCATCGGCTGTCGAGGACCAGACCTAGGTATTTCATCGTGGTCTCGACGCCGATGTGAACCCCTCCTACCGTAAGTTGGGATCCCGATGGTGGCCTATTCCGAGGCCCATGAAAGGACATGGCCTCGGATTTGTGCAATGCCACCTCGAGACCCAACTGCCGGATCCTCTCAACGACTATCGCAACCCCGCGTGTCATCGCGTCGGCCGCCGCCTGATGCGACCTTCCCTGCGCCAAGACCAGCGTGTCGTCAGCGTAACAAATTACGCTGACGCCGTCAGGGAGGTCGGCCCGCAGCACCCAGTCGTAGCCGATGTCCCACAGGTGCGGCCCCAGAACCGATCCCTGTGGGACCCCGCACGACATCTCTCGCCGGTTCCATTCCCCATCGCGACCGACTATTCGACGGAGGTAGGTCGGCACCCGGTGATACCGGAGTGCTTCCTCAATGCAACTCCAGGGCAGGGTGTTGAAAGCGTTGGCGATGTCGAGTGACACCGCCACGACGACCCTACCCTGGGACACCGCGTCCCCCGTCGTGAGGGCTCTAACGCGCATGATGGCGTCCACCGTCGAGCGCCCCTTGCGGAAGCCAAACTGGCAGTCCGCAAGGTCCGGCCCCGTCCTTCCAAGGTGCCCGACGAGGCGGCCCGCAATAATTCTCTCGAAGAGTTTGCCGACCTCGTCGAGCAGCACTATGGGCCGGAATGCGGACGGAGAGTCCGCAGGGCGCCCTGGCTTCTGTATAAGGACCAGCTTCCCCGTCTTCCAACGGAGCGGAAACAGGCCTCTTTCCATGCATGCGCTAAAGAGCGCCTCCAGTCGGGGCCCGAGAGCCCCTGAGGCCAGGACCCAGGCTTTACCAGGCAAGCCGTCGGGTCCTGGGGCGGTATTCTTGGCCTTGAGCCTTCCAACCACCGCTCTCAGATCTACCTCGGTCACTTCGGGGATGTCGTCGTCGTCCTCGTGGTCCACTTCGGGCGGAGCCATAGGCGGGGGAGTATGCTCCCCCCGTGAGGGGAACAGAGCGCTCACCACCTCCTCCACCAGCTGGGGGCGGAGACTCTGCGTCAGAGGGGGGGCCCAGGTGCGGAGCTTGTTCCGCACCATTTTATATGGGCGCCCCCATGGATCTCTATCCAGAGTCCCCACCATCTCCTCGCGGGCCGAGTCCTTGGCCCGCTGGACAGCTTCTTGGAGGGCGGTCTTCGCCGCTCTGTATCCCTCGTACAGCTCCGCCTCCGTGGCTGCCGCATCCGGAGGGCGGATGCGGAGCCTGCGGTGCCTGGTGTACAGGTGGCGCACCTCGACGCACGCCTTGCGCAGTGTTTCCACCTCTTGCGACCACCAGTACACCTGACGTCGGGCGCATCCTGGCCGGACTCGGGGCATTGCCACGTCGCAAATCTCGGACATGGCCTCCCGGAACCACTCTGCCTCGTCGTTGATGTCGGCAGGCCTGACCGGTGATGAAACCCAGGCCTGCACGATCGAGGCTTCCAGGAGGAGCTCCCGGTCCAGCTGCTTCAGCGCCCACCGCGGACCACTCGGGGCCTGTCGGACCGGCGCGCTTGAGGTCTGGGTGGAGACGTCGAACCGGATATACCGGTGATCGGAGTAGGTCTCCACCTCCTCTACTACGCGCCAGTCAAAGACGCACTGTAACAGAGGCGAGAGGAACTGACGACGGCGGCCACCACCTCTTCCTCCGTGACGGAATCGTCCAGGCCCATGATGCGCATGTCAGCGCATTTCACGGGCCTGGAGCCTCCTCCGCGTTAAGGGACGCCCTTAGCTTCTCAGCTAGGGCGTCAGCGGTGGGGCCACTCGACGCACCGGGGATCTCCAGCATGCGGGCGCCGGTCGCAGTCACCCTATGCCGGAGGCCCCCGGTGATCCCCAGTTCCTGGAGGTCCACCGTCTTCCTCGCTTTGGTAAGCACGTCACGGTACGTAACGCCCCTCTTGACCGCGTCCGGCTGTAGTGTGATGACTACAGCCGCGGTCTTTGGGGCGCGGAGTCTTGCCGCGACGGCTCGCTCCTTGCGGCGCCGCCTCTTCTCCTTCCTCCTCGCTGCCTTGGCCGCCTTCTTTTTCTCCCCGACCACTTGCCACTCGGCGTCGGTCGCGGGAGGCCCCGGGCGCCGGGCAGAGGGCTCTGGGACCCTCTCCTCCCGCGCCGGTGGGGACTTTTTGCCCTTTTTGGCTTGAAACTTTGCCGGACGGTGCCGGTTTTGCCGGCGCCGGAGCTTTGCCGGACGGTGCCGCCAGGGCTGTGCTCGACAGCCCGGGTTTCGGGGCAGCAGCCGCCGCAGCGGCCGCATAAGTCTTCGGGCCGGTGCATCCTGGGGTGCGGGCAGTGACTTCCCATTGGGGCTATCTCCCAGTGGGTTCTCGCTGTCCGCATGCTAATGTTCTGCCAGGAGGATCGCTCCACACCTGCCGCTCTGAGTAGCAGAGCGGCAACTGTGGTGGAGTCAGAGCGGGCCCGGTGTGCACTTACCCTGCCGCCGGGCAGGCAGGAGGGGTAACCCCCCTGTCACCGCTATAATCTCGTAGCCCCGGAGACAGTTACGGTCATGTCTCTGACTGTTGAAGGGGGTCGAGGGTCTTGGCTTAACCGCCCGGACCGCGAGGAAGATTAACCTCTATAAAAAATTCCCCAAACCCCTAAGCGGCGGCGCACCGTGAGAGGGGTTGCAAGCTTGACTGATGGGTAGCTTGATTCAGTCGCTAGTGCGGACCACATAATTTGAGCAAGTGCAGAATGTAATATACTCGTGGGACTAATAATGGAAAAAATTTTAAAGTTCCGGCTTGGATTCCTGATGAATTCAAAAAAAAATCTCATCGTGAAAATTCATGATAAAGAAAAGATGAAGTGACCGTGAAGTGAGTTGTCGTTCCACATTCATTAGCCAATGCTAGGTATTGCCAGCTGCCAAGCCTGCCGGGTAAGCGGGATTGTCTGAAAACCCTTTCAGACAATACCGTTACCCCGGAATATAAAGGGCTACGGAAGGAACATGGATGGGTTTTAGTCAGTAAGAGTCTGACACTCCCTTCCGCTTCACCCAGAGCGGGAGCAGTCATTGAATGATTTCCCAGCCTTAAAAAAAAAAGGGATTGCCAGCTGCCAAGCCTGCCGGGTAAGCGGGATTGTCTGAAAACCCTTTCAGACAATACCGTTACCCCGGAATATAAAGGGCTACGGAAGGAACATGGATGGGTTTTAGTCAGTAAGAGTCTGACACTCCCTTCCGCTTCACCCAGAGCGGGAGCAGTCATTGAATGATTTCCCAGCCTTAAAAAAAAAAGGGATTGCCAGCTGCCAAGCCTGCCGGGTAAGCGGGATTGTCTGAAAACCCTTTCAGACAATACCGTTACCCCGGAATATAAAGGGCTACGGAAGGAACATGGATGGGTTTTAGTCAGTAAGAGTCTGACACTCCCTTCCGCTTCACCCAGAGCGGGAGCAGTCATTGAATGATTTCCCAGCCTTAAAAAAAAAGGGATTGCCAGCTGCCAAGCCTGCCGGGTAAGCGGGATTGTCTGAAAACCCTTTCAGACAATACCGTTACCCCGGAATATAAAGGGCTACGGAAGAAACATGGATGGGTTTTAGTCAGTAAGAGTCTGACACTCCCTTCCGCTCCACCCAGAGCGGGAGCAGTCATTGGATGATTTCCCAACCTTAAAAAAAAAAAAAAAAGCTCACAATAAACTCACTTCACCTACGTTTTCACGGTGAGACTTTTACAGAATCGATCGACTGCTCCCAGCTCCCTGATACTAATTGCTTTAGTAGTCTGGCTAATTTTATACGTTAAATGTGTTTAATATTAATTTCAATCAATCTACCGAGCCTTTTTCCCTCTCAATTATGTTGCGGTTTGCTTTCAGTTAACCGCATGCCGCACCAGTATTTTACATGAAACGACTGCCTATCTGACCTACATAACCCAGTTACTGGGTAACACGAAACCCTAATATAAGACTGGTTGTCAGACTTTTAGGCTTCTCCCGTAACGACTGTCAATGATCTAAGAATGACAGCCAGGACCAATGTCTTAATGTACTTTCCGAGGCATGGAGGGTGACATGTAATGGTCGGTCTCCCGTCCACGAACCAACCGCGGTAAGCGTAGGTTAAGCTTCGACGCGTGCGGCTGTTATTGTGTAGCCAAGAGCCTTTAGTCTTTTATATTAACTTACGTATATAACATTTCTTATTTATTTTGTACATTAGCCTGTGTCTGGCAGCCTGTGCTGCGCACGCGTTGCATCGCTTGTATTACATCATCTACAGACTAGGTATAAATAATAGTCTATAGTGTAGACAATTGATGTTGGACCGTCGGGTGTGCGCCGATCGCACTAGTATTACAATAATAATATTGTTTTTATTTTATATTATCATTTGTTTTTTAGATGCCTGTAGGTATGTCTATGGCATCACAGCGCGCCCCATCAGAGTACCAGCGCTGCGGAATTTATTTATTTTCTAAATAACGCGCTATTATGCTAAGTTAGGCCATTTTGGCCTCGCACAGGTCTTTTTTTTGTTTTTTCTAGATTTTGTTTGGATTTGTAATGATTTTTTCCGTGGTATTTTCTGTGCGTGTCCTGAACAAAATATTGTCTTTCTTTCTTTCTATATATATTAAAGCTAATTTTGGTTTATGTCTGTGTGACTACGTTGTTTTTTGACACGGTTTTCACCAATAGAGATTTTTTTGTAATTTATAACAAAATATACATTATGTACGAGTATATAAAACTACTAACAGCCAAACAGGTTTCAACACCAAACTGCTCGAAAATACAGGATGTCTGAGAAAGGTGTAGCGAAAATTAAGCGTGTGGTACAGACCATCAAACGGAACAACTTTTTTCTGGGGACCAACATCGTAATTGAAAAAAAAAACTTCCCATACATTTTGTCAAGTACGTATTGAAGGTTTGTATGGGACGACTTATTTTTTTGACATTGTATAATTACCAATAAGGTTAAATAATAGTTTCGCCACTTGAGGTTTAAAATAAATTGTTCCTAATATTTAACTTATTTAATACTACAGAATAGCACATTTAATATTAGCATTTAGAATATAAGTAATTTCTCTTTGTTCGAATATCCATTCAAAACTGTACAATCGGCAAACTCGCCGGTCGACCACCCATAAGGCCATATTCGCTTGCACCTAGCGTACAGTCTCAGCGAGCGTAGCCACGCCCCCTAAAACTTTTTTTGCATAACATCGATAGTCACGCACACACGGCGCACGCGCATGGCATTGTTAGGTTGCATTGCACTGGCTCTCACTTGAAAAAGAAGTTTTTAAGAATATTTTGCGTTCAGTAGGATGTTATTTGAAAAAATGTTTTGCTCACATATTTTTTTCTTCTTTTGTTTTCCATGTTTATGATTAATTATTACTTAGTTTACTTAATTATTATAGGACATTGATTTTAGTGATTATTACATAAATACGTATAATATTATCACTTACAGCCACGCTATCATATTTGGCATCTCCCTCGCTCACACTAAACCACATTTTTTAGAATGTTAAATGTGCCTTTTTTGACAAAAATTGTTCAGCGACCTAGTAAATAATATGATTTAATGGGCAATTTAAAAAACACATTTCTATTGTGTTATCTAACATCATCATCATTTGCCTAGCCTTTTCTCAACTATGTTAGGACTGTCGGCTTCCAATCTAACCAGATGCAGCTGGGTTTCACATGGAGCGACTACCTATCTAACCTCCACAACCCAGTAACTGGGTAACATGATACCCCTTGGTAAGACTGGTGTCAGATTTTCTTCTTCTTCATCCATAACGACTGTCTAAGATATTCAAATGAAAGCCGGGATCAACTCGGTATGACGGACGGTCACCCATCCACGAAGCAAACTTGGTAAGCTTAGCATAACCTTGTAGATCGACCCGTGCGGCCGTTATTACTTAGCCACGAGCTCCTCTTAATTGTGTTCTTTAATAATCAAAGCTGAATAACTGTGACTGATTTGGATGAATTCAATAATTGCCTCAATGTATTGAAATGTGTTTTGTCATTGCTTAAAATATGTTTTGACCAGAATAATATTTTCAGTGCGTTAGTTATTCGAAATTTTAGTATTTTTCTTGTTTGTTTGCTCGATACGAGTAATATTGTCGATATACTCTATGTTTGTGTTTTGGTAACTCATTAAAGAAATAATTTGTTTTTCGGAATGAGTATTATGTCCCTTAGATACCTAGTTAATATCAGAACCTCGGAGAGATTGAATTCTTAAAGTGTTTGTCCTACTTAAAAAAAATTGAGAAAAATAGACTAGTTCCTTTAGTGTCATTTCAAATACTGTTAAAATTTAATTAAAAAAGTGAAATTTTTTATTAGTACTAATTATGATAACTGATTAATCTTCTTCTAATATAATTTCGCGTCCCAGTGCTTGAGGTCGAACACCCCCAAAACGGTTTGACCAATTTTTATGGTATTTTTGTATGTATTTGGTAGACCGGAATGAGAATAGACCATGCCGAAAAAAATATATTTCAGACGAATGTTTGTTAGGTCAGGTAGTTTTATAATAAAAGAAGGTTTTTCAAAAAGTAATTTAATAAATTTACCAAAAATAAACAGCACTGTTTTGTGAATAACAAATAATACAGCAATATTTCAATGTTTTGAAATTGTTTATAATAAATAAATGACTAATAAATAGAATATAACATTATTTATTAAAAGAAACTGCACACCACTGAGTACTCTTTTATGAAATATTAATAATACAATACCTACCTAAATGTTGTAGATATATAGTGGTTCTGGATAGAGACAAGTGATTTACAAAAACATCACAAAAAATCAATAGGTGGTATCTGAATAACAATATGACTTCAGTAAATATTCCACATAAACAAAATCATAACCATCGTAATAGGAAATTTAATCATATCTACTGAATAGAATATGACGATTTTTATTTTATGGTCTCTACCAGCTTAGACAAACAATTTTTATTTACAAATCCTAATGATGGCGCAATCCTTAATGAATGTAAACACAGTCAGTAAATGCAGAGATATCAATTAACAGCAATGCAGAATGAACACCTTTCTAATTTTTGTGATCATAACAGTGAGAGACAACAATAACACGTAATATAAGGGAGGCCTGAAAAGATGTTTACATTTTTATTTACATATTTTTTTTATTAGCTAAACGCTCAATTTCTCCAGGGTATGTGCTCACTCAACTCAATTTACTCAATCAACTTTCAACTCTCAATTTACGTTAACTGAATCTACATTTTAGTTTCGTTTATTTCTCAATAACATAATTTAAACAAAACAATCACTGTCACTGCAAAGATTAACTTCATAGACATTCCGACCATAACACTGTTTTGGTTTTATGACCAGGAGTCGGCAAATAACAATAGGCGGTTTACCTTTTTACTGTAGATAAGTATTTTGCATTGAGATACAAGCAATGAAGCCTACTAAAATTATTTTTAAAGAAGTATTGTTTATAAATTCAAAGAAAGTGCTTTTTATTAGGGTTCATTGTTTGTATCGCACCGCAAAATACTTATCCACAGTAAAAAGGTAAACATCGACTCCTGGTCATAAAATCAACATTGTGTCATTGTCGGGATTTATTTGAAGAGGTAGCGGTAGGTTTGTTTTAACTAAGTTATTGAGAAATAAACAAAACTAAAAACACAACAACACAACACCAACAACATACACCTATACCTATATTTTATTTATTTAATATTTTGTTAAGGCTCCGCCCGCATCTATAATGGCATCGCATCGGTTTCTCATCGATCTTACGAGTACTTCGCAAAGATCCGAGCCTCGAATAGAGTCCCACACTTCATCGCAATGGGTGACGAGCGCTGCTTTGGTCCTCTCATTTCGACTGTCCCATCTTTGGACCATTATTGCCCATAAATTTTCTATAGGATTTAAGTCCGGAGATCGAGAGGGCCATGGGACTGTCCTAATTTCGGGATACTGGAGTAGCCAATTCTGAACTACGCGCGCACGGTGTATTGGACGATTGTCTTGAAAAAAGTAAAATTGGGGAACTTCTTCCCCAGGATACACCGCGCGCACTGTTGGCAGCATCACTTCTTCTAGCAATTCCGCATATACTTGTCCAGTCGCCCTTTCGTTAATGTAATGTAATTCTCCTGGCCCATCAGCGCTCATCCAACCCCACATATTAACTATTATTCTCCCAGATTCGTTATTAGACTTTACGTTTCTCGGCTCGTATCTTGTATTATTTACACGCCATAAATTCCGACGACCATGTTGACTAGACTTAAATGATTTTTCGTCAGAAAATATGGCGCGTGAATAATCGAAATCTCTGTAATCACGGGCGAAACGCACTCTAGCTTCTTTTTGTTCCTGGCCTAATATTATTTTAACTGCCGGCCTCCTATGGTGCACTCCAGCACGATGGAGCGCTGTTCTAATGGCTTGCATGCTGCAGTCGTATTGCTGTGCAAAGCTTGATGTTTTGGTAAAGGGTTCCTCCTGGTAGGTATTAACCATGTGTGCCACACGAGCATCTGTTAGGATGCGCGGAGGGTGAGCACGAGGTCGGTCGGCAATGGAGCCCTCATCGGCGTCCCGTTGAATCCACCGACGGGCAGTAGCTCTCTAAAAAAAATATTAAAAGGAAAACATTAATTGATAAAATTAAATTGTATATAAGAAATAATTATTAATCTGTACAATAATACGTGAAGAGAAAACTTTGTACCCCTTTTTAAGTATATTGCGTGCACGGGGAAGTATGAGATTAAGCATTTATAAAGGAGTGCAGAAAGCTAAAATAAATATTAAATAATAATTACGAGTCGAAATTCGACTACTGGGCAACCTCTAGTGAGATTTAATCTACATAGTCTGGTTCACATCTTAAATAACGTGTTAATTAGAGATAAAGGTCCTAAAAATATGAACGATAGCTGATTCGATGCGGAATGATGTCAAGAAAAATGTTTTGAAGAATTTTCTAGCGCGCTAAAATTGCAAAAGTTATTAACAAAAAATGTTGAAAAAAAATGGCCCATCGTTTTTCGTTTTCTTTTAGGAATAACAATTTTTTGTGGATATTAAATCTACAACCAATTAGTTGTTTGTACTATTTACGAATTAACAATATTTTGCATAAATTAATATTTATGCAAAAAACTGTTGAGTTAAGTTTGCAACTCCTGTCAATTACGTCAAACTGAATATAGGCAAGGACTGTGGAATGGTAGACCAGAAATCACTTCGAAAAACGTATTTATTACAAATAAAGCTCCTAGAAATATGAACTATAACTCATTCGATGCGGAATTATGTCTAAAAACGAATGAACAATAAAAACATTTAATTAAGACAACAGTTTTTTTTTAAGAAACAATATTTTCTCAAGACAAGACTATGATGATAGTTAAAAAATAACTCTACTAGACCATCTGCTAATTTAAAAAATATTTATAAATAAACGATGTAAAAAGTTTATTCAAAACATTATTTATGTTGTGATTTTGATACATAAAAACAACCATAATAATATGACTTATGATTCTAAGATTAGATTTTTCGTTACATAAAAAAAGATATTATAAACAAAACAGACGACTTTTTAGAACTTTAATTATGTGATCCTATTAATTAATATATAAGACGGGCTCTAAGAAGCGACACATTTTAAGAGCAATTATTTAAATATTTTTATTTTCTTAACAAAGGTTCGGATAAATGTTGTTAATTAACAATATACCTAGCCCTACTTGCTGAAAGATGAATTTAAAAAAAAACACGAATTTACTCATTAAAGTGTATAGAATACACCACATTTAAAAAAAAAATTAATCAATATTTAATACATAAAATAACATTTTCTGTGGCGTAGTCACTTTAAGTGTGTTGCGTATATTATTATGCCGTAACGACCCTGTGGCACCGTATTTTCAGTTTTAAATTAAAGTCATAAATAATAGAGATAGAACTCCGGGAGTGTGACGTTTTTATTGGGAATTTCCTTCTCTTTAAGGATCTTTTTTGCAAATTTCTTAAATTTTAAAAGTTTCGGAGTGATTAAGAAATCCGTCAAATAATTTTTTCTAGACACCATTTCGCATCGAATGAGCTATCGCTCATATTTTTAGAAGTTTTATTTTTAATTAACACGTCTTTCGAAAATAATCTAGTCTAACAGGACGATCACAGGGAGATGAGCGGGGAAGCGGAATAGGCGACCGCATTCCAGAGAGGTGAAAACTTAGCTTGACCAAGTAGTAAGTATTATGTAAATAATAAAACCGAACACATTATATGAAAAAAAAAAAAACTGAGCAGCACGGATCTTGAGCGCTTACCTATCTTTTAAGTGAAATAGACCCAATGCCCCCTCTGACACCGAGCGCTCAAGATACATGACGGTAAGTATACCAATTATATTATGTTTTAATAAATATGATATTGACTTACCGTAACATTTAATTCCCGCGATATTTGGGAAATATTATATCCTTGATTGTATAGAACCAAGATTTGGTTCCGTTCATCTCTCGTTAAATTTCGGTTCATTGTTCAAGTCCATAAAACACGCGCACAGATCCACAGAAGAGCGTCCAACAATCCAATTAATACACAGCACAGGTCAACGAGAGAGCAATCAACAAAACTGTCCGGTAAAACAAGCAAGGGTCAACAGTGGGGCAAGATATTATCGGAGTCGGTAAACAAAAATGGTTGTAAGCAAAACACAGAAGTAAGAACGCGCGTCGTCGATTAGCAAAGTGCAAATCACAACTAAAGTAAACAAAGATTATCGCTTCCGATCTATGCGGCTTAAAACGTCCTGATTGGCGGAAGTAAAAAAGGGGTGGAGTTTGCGTATGCATCGCCCGCCAGACTGCTTCATAGGAAACTGTTTTAAAAGTGGTCGAGCGCCAACTTGTCCGATTGTACATAGCATTTATATACGTACATTGAGAACAGAAAATAAGTCCTCACTCAAAGCAATCTCAAGGTTAAGCGATTTCATGTAGCACTCTATAAAATGTGTTTAATATAGCTTTTTCTCATGCCTCCAAAAAAAGTTCGGATAAACACTCAACGTACCTCGTACCCTTACCTCTTTTGTTTTAAACCTACTTTATGGAATTTATTTATGATCTGCGACCATTCAGTTTCAGTAAGACTTTGGTTTGACTTCAGTGAAACGTCACATTATTTTTTTGTAAAATTATTTATGTATTTAAACAGCTAAATTTTATAGAAGGTTTTATTTATTGTTTGGTTTACAAATAGAATCGGAACAATGGTGAGATTTAGGTGCGACTTGATTGTTTTTTTTAATTAGAATAGTTGCCATCTGAATATATTTCCCAGTATTTCATCACTCGAGGAGGCGTTTTGCCCTTAAGCGCAAATAAATTGCCATCAAAAAGGAATACCTACTTGAGTTCGAAAGCCGTATACCCCAAGACAACCCAGTGACCAAATCAACAAAAACATGTCAAGCTAGAAAGCTACACATATCTATACTAATATTATAAAGAGGTAAAATTTGTAAGTTTGTAAGTTTGTATGTAGGGGGTAATCTCCGGAACCAATGATCCAATTTTAAAATTTTTTTCACTGATAGAAAGCTATATTATTCCTGAGTGCTATAGGCTATAAATTATATTTATATCATACATATTAGCCGAGCTGTCGCAATTTTCGTCTAGCAAGTCGGAAATAAATACCTCCGAAAACAGAATTATTTGCATGCGCTGCCTAAACAGTTGTTTAAAATTGAAAGCAATGTCTGGAATAGCATTTAATATACGCTATCCCGGCAAAATGTACGGTTCCCGTGGGCTAAATTTCTACATACACGCGGGCGAAGCCGCTGGCAAAAGCTAGTTATAAATAACCCGCTTGTATATTATAATATAAAAAATATCACGCTTGTAATCCCTGAAGAGTTAGACAGAGGTGTACCTATAGTACACTCACATTTCAGCTGTTATGTTTGACTGTCGTGTATTTGGGGTCCGAGCTTCTTGGCACAAATCCAGACTCCGGTCTACTGCAGAAAAATTCCAGATAGAAAACTCAATAACACATTGCTCAACCTTTGAATCGAACCCTGAACCTTATGCTCAGCAGTAACGCTTGCGAACACTACGACGACGACGTCCGGATTACACCATCATTTAGAGAATTGACTCCGGACAGTTTATGTCCATATTAGTGAACTTACATACAAAATAAAGGAAACTCAATGTTTTGCAGTCCTAAAAACCGTGCAAAGAAAGGGCGGGTCGCTAGTCCTACTAATATTATAAACGTGAATGTTTGTGAGGATGTATGGATGTTTGTTACCCTTTCACACAAAAACTGCTGTATGAATTTGGATGAAATTTGGCACTCAAATAGTTTATATTCTGAACTAGCTGCTCGGCTCCTATCGGCTGTAGCGTGATGTTTCATAGCCTATAGCCTCAATAAATGGACTACCCAACACAAAAAGATTTTTTCAATTCGGACCAGTAGTTCCAGAGATTAGCGCGTTCAAACAAACAAACTCTTTAGCTTTATAATATTAGTATAGATTAACACATAGAATACTTTATGTGCCGGTAGTACGTTCCCGTGCGATAATTTCTGACATCTCAACGCGGGCGAAGCCGCTAGCATAAGCTAGTTATTGTATAAAATTAAGTTATGGTTCCTTCTAATGATGCCATAATATGTGCGTAACAAGACAAGTGTGAGCTATGAAATTAATCACAATCCATTCTCTTTTCAGTGTTTTACTAATGTCAGCTTTTTGTCTCGGATTATGTATGTTTTCATCTGGTTAGTAATCATACTAATTACTATTATATATCAATATAATATGGTCTCTATTAATGTTTCAATTTCCTATTTAAACAAGAATAGGGCGTGTCAATCTGCCGAGCCTTTTCCCAACTATGTTGGGGTCGGCTTCCAGTCTAACCGGATGCAACTGAATACCAGTATTCTACATGGAGTGACTGCCTATCTGACCTCAACAACCCAGTAACTGGGTAACACGATACCACTTGGTAAGACTGGCTGTCAGACTTTCGGGCTTCTGACTACCCGTAACGACTATCAAAGATCCACGAATGACAGCCGGGACCAACGGCTTAGCGTGCTTTGCGAGGCACGGAAGAGTCTCGATATCTTAAGGTGGTCACCCATCCAAGTCCACCCCGGCAAGCGTAGCTTAACCTGAAGGATATATCCGTGCGGCTGTTGTTACTTAGCCATGAGCTCCTCTGCGTGTATGGCTAATAATTCCTTGATATTGCAGGCCTAATGTGTATGCTCCGAGGTTTGGATTTGTACCAAAAGGAAGAGGCGCATAATGCTATACTGCGGTTACTAATAGGCTCTGTGTTACTAGTATTTGGACCTGTTATTATAGGTTTGTCAATGATTGTTTTACGCCTAGTATATATTTAGCTGAACTGGTAAAATATAAAACTAAAAATAGAAAATTAAAAGTGCTAACCACAGTCGACTAAAACAATTGGATGTTTTTTTTTTTGCTTCATAGTTCTAGCTTTAGTCTTAATAATGCCTAGCCTTTTCACTAAACCGAGTGCTGTCTAATCTAATCATGACGTGGCTAAAAATGCTGGAGCTGGATTCTTATGAACTTCTAACTATTCATTGGTATTCATTTGACTCCTGGGAGTGTGAAATGAGAAGTAGCAAGCGGAACTTCAAAGCTCTCTTATTTTTCTGTATCTAAGTGCATTCAGAGAAGACCCAGTTCGTTTGAGCGGAGGCCTTTATTGGACCCTAATGTTGCTAGATAAAAAAAAGATCCTAAAATGTTAAATACTTGTTGTTACTGACATACAGCCTCGTTGCCCAGCTGTGGAGGACTGTCTTCGACGTCCGTGCGCATGCGGTGATCGGCAATGTGGGTCGCGGAAGAGACCAGCACCTCAGTTGCGCCAGAGATCGCAAAACGCACCACCTCCAAGATTGCGTCGGCGCTGCGTATAGACGTGAAAATCTTCGTCTATTGAGAGCCTCTTTAGCCATACTGCTAGTGCACTAATAGGTGAATAAATTAATATTTTAATTGATTGAAGTTTTTGTTAGATTTGTTGGGTATGATTTTAAACTGGCCTTTAGTCACGAATACGTTACGTAAGTTTTGGGTGGCATAATGGAAGCGGACTGTCTTTAGCGAAAGAAACCCTAAAGGCCTTTACTTTAGTTAACTTTCGTCTTCTTCCCATGACCCCCATGGCAAAACAGTATAACGCCATCTGTTACGATCCTTACATACTCTTTTCCCCTTGATATGTTCATATATCTGGTCATACACGAATTGCAAGCGTTACACACTTGACCTTAAAACATCGAATTAAGCTAGTGATACTGATAGCCTTAGCCTTAAGGTGGGTAGGTATCACACCTGCTGCGCCGCAAAATCAAAGCAGCAAAACCGCAGTAGTAAAGGCCTTTACTTTAGTTAACTTTCGTCTTCTTCCCATGACCCCCATGGCAAAACAGTATAACGCCATCTGTTACGATCCTTACATACTCTTTTCCCCTTGATATGTTCATATATCTGGTCATACACGAATTGCAAGCGTTACACACTTGACCTTAAAACATCGAATTAAGCTAGTGATACTGATAGCCTTAGCCTTAAGGTGGGTAGGTATCACACCTGCTGCGCCGCAAAATCAAAGCAGCAAAACCGCAGTAGTTCTTGATTTCACCGCGCAGCCGCTTCGTAGTCGGTTACACGGTGCAATTTTGATGTGGTGCAGCGTTTGCTTCGCATACCTACATGTATCAGTGACAGACTGGCAGTTGATAAGTTTCTAAAGCAAAACTTCCATTCTTTTTTGTAAAAAGGCTTATGAGTTTATGGACAATTAATGGCAAAGGTCCGAGGTAGATTTATAATGTATTTACTAAGTTGAAAGAGACGACATATTGCTCTGATTTCTAAAATTACTCGTGCCACTACTCGAATCGCGACATAACGTAGGTAATTGATGTTTCGCAGCGGAATTCGTAAAGTCGTGTGCTAAGGCGATCAGCGGGATTGTCCGAAAGGGTTACCGCTACCCCGGAACATAAAGAGCTAAGGAAGTATAAAAATAAAATGATTTTGGTGAACTATAGTAGCAGATACGTAATGCATTAATTCAACAGACACAATTAAACCTATAATTTTGTACATGCTCGTACCGCACTGATACCTAATTTAAGGGTATAGGGATAATTTACCTATTACTGCCAAATCCAGCCATAGATTTCGTTTGTTATTCATTGGTACGAATGCCAGCACATGGCACTATCCTGAACTGTCAAATATGCCCAATTGAACATGAACCTTATGCTTTTGTAATAAAGTTGAAAATCTATCAAACAAATTTGACTGATTGGGGTAGCTTCATGTGCTGGCCTCTGTACAATCGATTGCACTTTACATTAGTCTGGATAATGAACATAATATACAGGGTGGTAAGGGACACTGTTACCACGGATTCAGTGCGTGATTCTGAACCTCCTTGTGTTGAAATGATTCGTCAGTTATTTTTTTTAAATTAGCTGTTTCATAGAAAATTGTCACTACCTACCGTCAAACAGGGTGAATAAAGACGCAGGGGTAAATAGGGGTAATATGTGAAATAAATTAAATTGCTTCGTATTTAACGTGAAATAACGAGTTTAAATATACTTCTATACTTATAGAAATAACGAAAGGGTGATAATCGTTATTTGTCTAACCGTTATTTGTCGAATTATAACAAACGGACTATAGTTATCTAACAGCATAAAAAATAGCTAAGTTGAAAGAATGTGTAAATGTACTCACATTTTACGTTTTGTTGTTCTTGTATTTTTGTTCATGATCAGGTTACGAATAAGCTCCTTTGACCTGCAATGTTATTCAATAATACACATTAATTTATAACCATTGTTTATAATATCAACAGGCCTTTGACGATATTTTATGTTTTATAGAGCATAAGAAAAATATAAAATGTCTTCTAAGATTTCCTTCTCATTTTTTCTAGGAAATCTTTACATAGTTCAACATAGATACGTCATAAACGTATTAACGTCTTAGCAACGTCTTGTTTGATCTATCAACGAATAAGAATCTTGAAGAAGAGATCAAAGATAGATTTTCTATTTGCTTCTGCCACGAGGTAGATAAATACAAATGTTTTCACCTAGGTATTTCTAATAGATGGTTTCACCTTCTTTCTGTAATAGTGAAAGGAGGACCTCAACGGAAATAGTAGGTACTTATAGGGATTCTTTTCAATGTCCATTGTTACATGAAAACCGTTGTTCCCACAATATATACATTCAAATAAAATTTAATTATCTGTTTGTAAAAAAAATAAGCCTTTTACTTAATGCTGAAAGAATAACTGTACTTATAACAAAAAAACTATTTTCTTTTTTTTTCTTCTGTTCTCAAAGCATTTATCTATACTAATATTATAAAGCTGAAGAGTTTGTTTGTTGGAACGCGCTAATCTCTGGAACTACTACTCCAAATTGAAAAAAACATTTTGTGTTGGATAGTCCATTTATCTAGGAAACTATTGTATTGAATATCTAATCGAGGATTTAAGGGAATGTAACATCACGCTACGACCAATAGAAGCCGAGCAACGGGTTAAACCGTGCGGGAGCAGCTAGTTTCAAATAAATCAATTACAGGCGCTTTTGAATTGTCAAGGGGTCGGTCAGTCAGAAAAATGAAGGTAGTTCCCTATTTCAAAGCGTAATAGGTTCCTCTGGAGTAGAACGGTCAAGAACCACCGACACTAGCGGCGCAAATACCGAAACCTTATGATTAACTACCATAGATATAATATTATCAGCCGTTTGGGATCGAAAGGCTCAGGTATTGTCTCGAGTGCGCAACTCCTTTTAAAGGAAATTTCTCGCCAATTGATCGACATGTCACGTGGACAAAGATTAAGATTGGCTACGACATTCAAATATATACGTGTGAGGACAATATGTAGAAAGACGTACACGTTTAACTCATCCGTAATAAAAAAAAATATCATAAGTCAAAAATTAAAAATATACCGTGGCAGTAAAACCGTCTCACAGGCCCGACTGACAGCGCCCGTCGGTCTGTCTGTTCCCGATTATCTCCGATATGGCTGGACTAATTTTCACTGGCATATAGCTCATCTTATAAACAGTAACTTAGGCTTGCGGTCCATGGCCCTATACGGGGCCCCGGTGTGGGCGCGTTCATTGCGGCGACGAGCCGCTCACTATCTGAACGCGCCCCAAAAGGTGGTAGCCATTCGGCTAATCCGGGGGTACCGCACGATCTCGGGCGAGGCGGCAAGCCTCCTTGCCGGACTGCCGCCGTGGGATCTGGAGGCGATAGTCCTCGCGCGCCTGTTCGAGTGGCGCGTGGAGGTACTAAGCCGGGGGGAAACTCCGTTTCCGCAGCAAATTGCGGCGGAGCGGACGGACCTCCGGCGCGATCTCATGGCGGCCTGGAATCAGCGACTGTCGCAACCCAGCGCAGGGCACGCCACGATAGTGGCGGTAAGGCCCCTCTTTGAGGAGTGGCTAGAGAGGCGTCACGGCGCCCTCACCTACCGCCTGACGCAGGTCCTCACCGGACATGGATGTTTCGGGAGGTTCCTGCACATCATCAGGCGGGAGGAAACGCCCGGGTGTCACCACTGCGAGGATCGCCCAGAGGACACGGTAGAGCACACGGTGCAAACCTGCCCCGCTTGGGCGGAGCACCGCCGTGTCCTCGTAGAGGCGATCGGCGGCGGCGACCTCTCGCGCCCGGCCCTGGTGCAAGCCATGGTCCGGGGCGAGAGGGAGTGGGAGGCAGTCACCTCCTTCTGCGAAAAAGTCATGCTCGCGAAGGAGGTGGCGGGATGGGAGAGAGAAAGGTCCTCCCGTCCCAGCCGCCGCAGGAGACGCCCCGGGCGTCGGGAGCCACGTGACGACTCCCGGCCACCGTAGGCGCGTGCCTGCGGACGGTGATTAATGGGTGACTCACCGTCCGATCAGCTCCAGGCCCGTGCCGGACGGCGCGTATATGTTCCACGCGCGGCTCAAAGAGATGTCAGCATATGAAGGGGCCCCTCAGGGCCAAGCCTGCCGGGTAAGCGGGATTGTCCGAAAGGGTTACCGCTACCCCATAACATAAAGGGCTAAGGAGGGAACATGGATGGGTTTTAGTCAGTAAGAGTCTGACAGTCCCTTCCGCTTCACCCAGAGCGGGAGAAGTCATTGGATGATTTCCCAGCCTGAAAAAAAAGGCTATTATTAGAAATTAGAAGAATTATTACTATTCACGAGTCCACACGGGCGATGCGGCGGGCACCAGCTAGTACAAAATAAATAAATAACGTTTTGTGATAATCTGGGATACTAAATCAAGTGGACAAGAGATGTCTAATCGACCGTCAATGTAGGATTGATGTATTTGTAAGTACAGACAACAAAAGAAATAGGTTGTACGCAGAGAACAAACATTTTTTTTGCTATGTTTGGCGAGTTTTTCATAAATAGTAAAGTTACATATTACGCAATAATATTGTAAGTCCTCGCGAAAGGCACTTACGCAACCTATAGTCTATATTTATTTCCTGCCAGTTCTCCTATTTTGTTTACAGTACATAATATATCCCTAAATTTGATATCAGACGTGGAAATGGCAGCATTATGCGAATATGTGTGGTTTCCGAATTGTAATGGCATCATTTCATATCCTAGATAATACACATTCACATTAGCGCTGCGTTTATGCTTCGAAAAATCCACCATACAATGAATTCGCTTTGTACGGAGGCGTTTAGATATAAGCTTTAACTCATTGACTGCCGGAACGCAGATCTAAGCGAGACACAATGGCTTTTTAATTTTGTCTGTAATTACATACAGAAAGGTTACATAGACAAGCCTATTTTTTGCATAAAAGTATGTTAGTAACGGTAACCAATCATGATACCTGAATATATTTTGATTCTTGTATGGATTTACTTCCGTGGATTGTATTCTTTTGAAATAACGCTGAAGTGCGTATCTGTAGATATCTGCCAATATAATTATGTTGTGATGAAGCTTAAATTGAGCTGTCAACCGTGTCAATCTCTAGCATCAGGTGGAATGACAGGTTACTAAAAAAGCACTACTGATCATCAAAGCGGGCTTCTTTATTTTAAAGGCATTCAAAGGCCATCTTTTAACCCCAGAAGGATAACCTACGCGTGAGGTGCCGGCTACAAAAATAGTATATTACCGTATATTTTACTCTGAAACGCGTACGAATTTGAGGTTTCAGTCAGTTTTGTTTTCGACTTCCACTTTCTAAAAAAAATGAGAAATTCTAGATAGAAAAACCTTATAACACTGCACGACATGGGCATCGAAGCTAGAACCTTATGCTGAACAGTTACGCTTCCAGCCACTAGAACAACAGACAAATATTGTGTCTGATTTATATGGAAGAAAAAAAATCGTTAACTTTTTAAAGGAGATTGTTCTAGACCGCCCTATAACCAACAAACATTTGACGTGTACGTTAATTTTAATTATATTTTAATATGCTTTTTAAAAATAATAAATTCAAGCGGACACTGTTTAATTCTTAATAGGTTTTTAAAATTGACCTCATTGATTTTATTACCAACTGAACTCGCCATCTTTCAAGGAATTGTCAATGTGAATGTCACAGAAGATTTGACAATGTCGCTCTCGCTCATCTTACATAAATCTCGATATCGACGACGATGTCCATAATATCTAGTGATAAATAATGGATGTTCGATATTTATCACTTCCAAAACATTGAAAATGTGCAACATAAAAGTTTTTCATGCATATTTTTTTCATGGAATTAGTTCCGTGAACATTTTAATGGAACTTATGATGAATATAGCCTAGCACGATTATGATGAAAATATAATGAACAAAACAAACTCACAAAAGTACTTACTAGTCGAATGAGGGATTTTCTCACAAGTGAGAAAATATTAGTTCAAAAGAGGCGTTGGTAAAAAATACGTCACTGTCTCAGGTTTTTGACATCAAATAAGCTTTCTTATTTAGGGATCTTATTTTTGTTATCAGTAGCCAGTAAAACAAAGACGTAAATTTTTATCCACGCCATCTATTGAACTATGTTTTTTCACTTGTCAGAAAATCTCTCATTTAACGATTGAAATGTCATTTACGACGCAACTCTAGTGATTTGTTCTCATAACCATTTCACGACTTCAATAGCCATATTTTTACTTTTTAAGTACTTGAACTCTATTTTTAAATGTCGCAAACTAAAACGATACACATTGTTCGTTGGGAAGAAAATATCTTATTTTAGCAATAATTTAATTGAAGTAGAATCATAGCAACAACGTGTTTATGTTTGAAACGGAACAAATTAATTGACATTTGACATATTGATCTGTCATTTTGGCCTACTAAATTAAAACCTCAGATTATATAGGTGGTCATTGATAATCGATATAGAATGATTGATCTTCGAGAGAGCATCTCTATTCTCTTCGTCACTACGTCAGTCGGTTCGTCTCACCGAGTCTTGTTGAGTTGCATTATATTTGGTGATTTCTTTTGGCGTTTTTGATTTGGTTTCTGTTTGTAATACAACTGTATTTACAGTAATATTTTACTGTATTTGAAGTTTAATGCTTTGTAGAAACCTGAAATAGCGATTTTAGAAGGAATTACTTAAGTTTTCTTTTATTAAAAATAACCTCAAAATCGGTTCCTTTTCTTTAAATAAATCTGTTCTCTAAAGTGTCCGTCAAGAAACTTTGTTCTTATGGGCTACTAAGGGTAGTTTACAAATAGAAAATGATTTTTTCTATGCTGTTGGCTCCAGGGCGAACAATGTATGGGCGTAGAACAATCTCCTTTGACGTTCTTTCACAACAGACTATTGATTTTAGTTACCGAAGTTAAAGTCAATTATTGAGCTTCGTAACTTATTAAAAATAGTTTTTTTATTTCAACCACACGGTCGCTGCGTAGTACCTAAGCACAAAACCAACTAAATAAGAAGGATAGTAGGATTGGATTGGGTTGCTTTGTTTGGTACTTTTCCTCCTATTTATTTGGTTTTTATGCAAATACTATTTATAGTTGTCAAGAAAAAAATTGTGGCTCTTTAACAACTTCGAAATTTTCGTAAATCGAATTTTTCACTCTTGCGACTCAAAAAGTTGGCGACCCTTGACCTATACCTAACTACTAAGGTATTATGTTTTCCGCTTCACGATAAATAAAATCATAAATCCGTACCTGAAATGTGTGCAAGGTCTGACAAACGATTATTGCTGTTCTAAATCTTGGAACGGGATATCTTCGCTCTGATTTTAGATTTTAGAACATTTTGCTGACGTTATTAATACTAGGTAATACCTACTTTTAGGATTTTCTAGGTAAATCCGCTTTCGTAAGACTAAATTATATAAGTTATTTCCCCAGCCCACAGAGAGGCGTGTGTCCCAGCAGTGGGAACGTTACTGGGTTTACCTATAGTACAGACGCCAGCACATTAAGCTATCCCTAACTGTCAAATTTTCTCAATTAAAAATGAACCTTATGTCTTTGCAATAAAGTTGAAACACTATCAAAGAAATTTGACAGATTGTGGTAACTTGATGTGAGCTGGCGTCTGTACATCCACATTTCACCTGATCCGTTTTAGTTCCATGTAATGGGGGGCGAGCCTATTGCCATCAACCGGGCACAGATCTTCTCTAGATTCCATAGGTTGACAATAATTTCATGATGTTTCTAAATTATAATTTTTTTCTACATAGCTAGCTTCTGGCAGCGGTTATAAACTATGTAATTTCACCAAGATCCGTTCACTAGTCTTTGTGTGAACGGGTAACAAAGATCCATCCTAACAAACTTTCACGTTTATAATGTTAGGCGGATATTACATACAAACTAGATTTCATGTCAAAATACTGAATAATAAACATGCAAATAGATACATCGTTATCACAGAATCCTGTTACGTCACTTACGACCTTTGATTATTCAGAGCGGAGTTAAATGTAATTTACATAACATAAAAGTTTATTCATAGACACAGTACACAAAGTACCTACTCAATTTTCTACTATCATCATAACAGTAGATATATACTTCTTCTTAAAATATCCTATCTAACTAATATTATAAACGTGAAAGTTTGTGAGGATGGATGGATGTTTGTTAGTCTTTCACGCAAAAACTTCTCGACGGATCTGGATGAAATTTGCCACGGAGATAGATTATATGGTCTGGAAATAGCATATACGATACTTTTTATTCCGGTAGTAAGGTTCTGTGGGATAATTACCGACATCCACACGGGCGAAGTCGCGGTCAGAAGTAAGTAACAAGTAAAAACACATATAGTTATTTAATTTAGTTTGCCCCAAAATTCAGCAATGCGCTTCTGTATGGAGCGGAACAGACTGTCAGTCAGTCACTCTTACTGACTAAAACCCATCCATGTTCCTTCCTTAGCCCTTTATGTTCCGGGGTAGCGGTAACCCTTTTGGACCACCCCGCAGGCTCGGCCCTAACGGGCCCCTTCTTATACTGACATCTCTTTGAGGCGCGCGTGTAACATGTACGTGCCGTCCAGCAAAAAAATTACTCTGCCGAAGCAGCAATGCGCTGACGCAGCCATTAGGTACTTATGTATACAGATGACAGAGCATGCGGTGCAGGATGGAAAGTGAGCCATTCTCTGTAGAGAGACGCCGTATACACATCGGAGAACTAAGCCGTTAATGAACCCCCACTTGTGAAGGTTGTCCTTATTGCGGCCTACTTGCTTACGAAGTCTATTTAAGGTTTTCCAAGAAGGCCACGGTAACTTGTGCCTGGATGGGAGGCTCTCAGATGGTACAGTAAGTACTTTACTTACCTACCTGCCTAATTGTTTCAAGTTGTTCGACCTTGAAATGAAACGAAATAAATATAGCTTTCAGCGTTTTTGTACAAGGTTTGACTGGCCGACCCCTTGACCGACCTCTTGTTATAAGTACCTGTAATAATTGGGTTATTTGGTATACATGCGTTGAGTTTGAGTAATAAGAACGGAAATAAAAATGTTGTGGTCACTTTACTCACATTTTGACGGTGAGATTTTTACAGAATAGCACTACAGATGTTAGTTGATAAGCCTTTTTTTTTGAGGGTGGGAAATCATCAAACTTCTGTGGTTTGATTTTCTAGAACACCGCGTTGTTCTAGAAATCACCTTTCCAAGATTTTAATCATTAGTTAGAAAAGCTGGATAAGCCTAGTTAATTACATTACAGTGAAGAGTCCTGTTATCCACAAGGTTGAAATTCCTATGAACTTTAAAATGTTTCAAATTTTGAAGATCAAAATACGCTCCGTGATACCTACTATATTCTAGTTTTGTGTACACGTTTAAAAAATTAAAAAGACTTACCTAAATTGCAATTTTAGTCAAAAACAGAAAATCCGTTCGAATGAAAATACTATTAGCAAAGTTTGCATTTTATAAAATTGTATGATAGCAAAATCCTGAAGACTTTTTACACATTTTAATAAGACTTGAATCCAATTTGTTTAGTTAAAGTCTCAAATTTTTCTTTTTTATTATAAAAAAGTTGATTTTACACAACTTTAGCGAGAAAACATCTCAAAGTGACGCATTTTAATAGAAACATGATTATGCAAATGTTTTCGCTTTTATAATGAAAAATGCACAAGCGTCGCAGTCTAAAAATGGATGGCCAATTAACATGTTAAATAGTGGACAAAACACAAAGATTTCATGTAATATTTTCTAGCCAAGAAAATTAAGTATTCTTTTAAGATTACATCGTCGTGTGTGACATTTGTTTTTAGAGTATTTTGAATTTATCCTAATTAAGTACAGAGGCCAGCACATCAAGTTACCACAATCTGTCAAATTTCTTTGATAGTATTTCAACTTTATTGCAAAGACATAAGGTTCATTTTTAATTGAGAAAATTTGACAGTTAGGGATAGCTTGATGTGCTGGCGTCTGTAAAATGTAAATCTTTTAAAATCTTTTTCTTATCCAAAACCAGCTTCGCTTTGCTACGGACTTCTACGAACTTATCTAAGGCGCACCTACCCTACCCTACCTATCTACCTGCCCTGCCTACTTTTCCAGTGGATTAAAAATAAAATCTCATACAAACCTTGACATTTACGAATAACTACAACAAAAAAAGAAAACAGCCTAATCGATCGTACGGTTCTCAAGGGATGCTCCGTCATATTTTAGGAATTGATTTTATTTATCAAGATAATCACTGGTGAGATTGTAGCTGTAAGACTCTTTCGTTTGTACAGACGCCAGCACATCAAGCTGACCCAAACTGTCAAATATTCCCAAATGAACATGAACCTTATTCTCTTGTAATAACGTTGAAAATCTATCAAAGAAACTGGACACATTGGGGTAGCTTGATATGCTGGCCTCTGTACAATCATCAGTTACTTTTACATAAGCGTAAACATCACGCCTTGTTTCTCCGAAAGATTAGGCAGAGGTGTACCAATAGTAAATCCATATTTTACTAGTTATGTTTAAGTTCCACGTAATAGGGGGCCAACCTATTGCCATCATCCGTGTACAATCACACTAAGAAATTCCAGATAGAAAAACAAAAAAACACTTGGTCCGACCTAGGAATTAAGTCCAGGACGATACCAGTGCTTGCGATCACTAGATCACCGAGACAATTACTATTATTTTGGAAAAATAAACTTCCTGCAATTATTATTCTAAACTTCAACTTTTGAACTCCAAAACGTATGGCTAAAAAGTCGCTAATAATTAGTTTAATTTAAGCAACGTTTACAATTAAACCCCTTAATCACACGTTTGGATGTCCTCTTGTATCGTATTTCACAAATTACATGCTAAACGTGTCCACACTTGAAATCTATACTCTTCAGTAGTTTGTCTTAAGGACCAAATGAGGTTTGGATAAAAATAACTCTAGTTTACAAGCCCGAAAGAAAGGTATATAAATATAATATTAACCTACCCTCCATATGCCTAAAAGTGTTAGCAGAATTTTTTACGTCAATTTTTTTTATACTCTTCTTAGACACAAATATATTTTTTTTCAACTACCCTACGTGGACTTCAGTTTAATATTCATTTATTCGATTCAAACAACAAGTATCTTGTTTCAAATTCAATTATATATCTCGTTTGAAAGTCTTAACAAAGTTCTTATGGTTCTTGCTACTGTTGTGGATAGTTTATATTTTCAAAAAAGAACAGACCCATTGCAGATTCGATAAAAAGTGCATATAAGGCATATAAAGTAGCGGATCTCATTTCGCATTGGTCTCTAAGAAATCCGTTGATGTCTAACACACGTACACCGCCCGACCGCGCGGTCGAGCGGTGCTCGTTTCTACCACAATCTGCTCCTACCGCGCGGTCGAGCGGTGCCGTGTGTTAATCACCTTATGTTCATTATTTTGGATATCCTGTTGCAAACCAAGATAAAAAGTGGGTGCTTCGTATGTTTTGTGAAAGCTTTTACTCATTGGTCATCAGGGGATAACGTACACTTTCACTTGGTTTGGTTCACCAATGTTACAGGGTTCCAGTGCCATTTTTAAGTAAATAATATACCTATTTCTAAAACACGACATGACAGAGTTTTTTAGTATTGTTTTCTGGATAACTCTAACCTAAACCTAACTAACATAATAAATAAGATACTTTTTATTGCGGTAAACACAAACAAATTCGCGAGAAAATGCTAGTAAATAATAATTAATAAGTTTCAGCTGGTGGATAAAAATCGTGTAAACTAGGGTAATTTTAGGTCACAGCTCATTATAGCCATCCGGCACCCACCCCGCACCGCCTCGTCCCACGGCGTCTACTGGTTGTCGACAGGTGGTCCACGGGTGGACGCCGCGTTATCACCAATAAGCGTCTCGCTGCCAACCAGTGGCAACTCGCAGTGGAGTGAACGCAAGGGAAGCATGCAAGCAGCTAGTTGTCACCGAGAGGTCCACCCGCCGTCCGCGCGTGGTATATAGGCTTACGACCGAGGCGATCCGGTGTTGAAGTAGTGAGCGCATGCCCATACAAGTCCATATAAAGAATACTAGCCGCCAGAGGTGAGACGGTGCGGAGCATGGGTGCCGGGTGGCTGTAATGAGCTGTGACCTTTACTTTTTCCCCAAAAAGCAATTGGTCGCATTGTTAACTCCAACATGGCAAACGTGACGAATGAACAACAATTTCTTGGGACCTACAACTAAACAATTTAGTCGTGTTAATAGACGTAGAAAAAAAAAGATTTTTCGGTATTTTGATGAATAGCTGATTTTGCCCTTTCATTAGCCGTGCCTCCGGATTAAATTCATCTTCCTTCAAAACCCAGACATCTCTACGAAAGCTTTGACAATTACACAAATCTACATCAAAAGGAAACTATAGGTATTGTTGGACTGTAGACGACACCGTAACAAAGAACCTTAATTATTCTTAATCAAATAATATTGTCTGTATAAATCTTAACACGCCTGGAATTAGTTTGAGAACAAAATTAGGTTTTCTTGACGAGTTGCCCACACTAGAAACATGACGGTACCTGTCTGTGTATGTGTCATACTAGTATTCATTCGTTTTATTCATTTCACATACGGTTTAACGGGGAATTGATCCGCAATCTGTTAAGTACTATAAATTCCATACAGGATCCAAACCTCACAGCTTAGAACATTTTCGTCGATTAATACGGTCGTAATATATGGTACAGAGATTTTTTTTAATAACAAACTTATTTTTAAAAAAATTTTTGGGTCTAGAATCATTTTCTCAATTCAAAATAGTTAGCGCGTCGATATTATTTTAGATCTGAGAGATAAATATAATTGTTAACGAAAGATTGGTTGTGAAACAAATCGAAAGGTTCGACCCTTTAAGTAGATATTGACAGTTTTACAAAAGAACAAAATTATAAAGGACTCAAAAATCAAATCTCAAATACATTTCAACAATTCATAGAGCCGCAGTCAGAGAAACGGCAACAATTACATTAAATGCATGAACGAGACAGACAATACACCTACGCCGCATTACAGAGCATGAAAAATTTACATTTAAACTGCTCCAAGTCCAAAGAGGCTTTGTTAGTCCCCGATAGTCCCTGTTAGTCCATATTCACTCGGGTACGTAGGGTAATTAAATAATTTCTCCAACAAAAAGCCCTCGCAGGTCGTGGCACTCTTGAACAAGTTAAATTTTCATAGAGACTTGTGAAGTGACCTTTACATTACGCGACCTGTCTCTGAGTTGGGGGAGAATTGAATGTGAATATTGTTCTTACGTTCGTTGAAAGTTTTTAATTGGGATTTATATAATTATGGACTTATATTCAAATTATTTTACCCGCAAGTGAATGGAATATTACATTTATATTTAAAGGTAGGTATTCAGTATGACCGCGTTGTTCTTCTCGGCGGCGTAATGGATTTGACGCAGTTTTCAATATTATTTTAAAAAAATATTCCAGAAGATTATGTATTAGGTATTTTAAGTAAAACAAGGTAAGCCCGTGGTAAACAGGGATTCATAATGCCAGGCATATATCGAGTTTTCCGCCTAAGACCGTTTACTTCAAAGGCGCCTTGTAGAGGGCATATACAATCACAATAATAGCAAATTTAAAATACCTTTTTGGTTTTATACTCTATGTACCGTATTGTTAAAATCAGCGCTGTTCACACTATTTATAAATGCTCTAGTCCTGAACCTGAACCTTTCTACGAAATGAAGAGAAACAAAAATAGAAAGATCTGTTAGCAGAATAAAAAACAAGAGCACGACTTTCTTTTAAGACGTTTATAAAAAGAACAACGTTACGTTTAATTTACAGCCTAATCGGCCGGTCTATTCTGTAAGAATCTCACCATTCAAAAGGTGAAGTGAACTGCCATTCCATGAAAGTATGATAGCTGACTTCACCTTAGTTTTCACAATAAGATTTTCGCTGAGCAGTACTACAGCTGTAGGTGTTGTGGACCAGACAACTAGAGTAATTAATGCCAGAAGGTAGGTACATAATCCTAGCACTGAGTTCATGTGAAAATGCACGTGTGTGACTATTTAATAAGCCTCATTTAATTAGTCTCTTACGCGATGCGACTAAGTCCCTCAGAAAGGACTTACTCAGAGTTACTAAGTACATTTCAGATGCATTTCAGGACTGAAACATTACACACTCGGGCTCACATTTTAATTTCGTTGACTGAACACGATTATCCTTGAGATAGGAGTTGACTGATTTTGTCTGAGTGAGTTGGAGAGGACTTTAGTTTTATGTTCTTTGGTATTTTGAGGGTTTTATAAATTCAACTTCAATATTTTCACATTCGTGTATGATCTGTTACAAAAGTATCTCATTAAAATGCAAACAAATGGATCAGAAAACGTAACTATGGATGCCAATTGGCAGTGCCACTTACAAAATGAGTGATTTAATTTGATTTATTGAATACTCTGTAGGTATTTTAATTCTAATTTTAAATCACGTTAAAGATGCTTTTCTTTTGACAGTCATTGAGTTTAATTTTAAGACCTCTATTTTCCTCGATGATTTTCAACTACAATTTAATAAGTTATTCAAACAAAAATATTGGAAAAAGTGGTTAGACATAAAATATAACCCATTTAAATAAATTCGTACAGATGTGTTATTAATACCCTTTAGTGAACGGTTGCGTAAAAATTCAAACTGAACAGTCACGTGCTCTTGGGAACTGACTATAGGTGTAGAAGCACTTAACATAACATAGCATTATGCCTACAATCATGGAAGTGTTGCACAGAAGTGAACCTTCTAGTACATCCACATTTTGCCAGATTGAATCCCATGAAATAGGAGGCGAGCCTATTGCCGCCAAGCGAGCACAAATCTAGCCTCCTGGCTACTTCATAAATTCCAGACGGAAAAACCCAATAACACAACAAAAAACAATCTAACCTTTTAGACAATTTCATCATGCTTCAACGTTTATTATTATCAGCGTATATTGTCCCTCTCCTAAGCGAAAGTCCCATTATTCTCCATCCACTTCTGTATATATTTTAATGCTATCGAGGACGCCATTAATAAGTTAAGCACCTACTCCACTTTAATTGTAGTTTGAATGGACATAATACGCTGTTTTGTTTGGCTTTTCGAAGAATTGGGAATAGAAAAGTAACTTAAACCTTTTTTTTTACGTGTACTTATTGAATTGGTTGGATTTCGAAGTTACGATAATATTTACATACATGAGTCAGGCTCAGAACCCTTTCTTGATTTAATCAAAGTCAGCCAAAAAACAAGAGAAATCTAATATACCTATCCAAGTAAGGATCGACCTTTAAGTTTAGAACAAGGACGAAAAACGTTTTATATATTATAAACGTAGCTTTAAAACAAAGATCTTTTCTAGAAAAAAAAACTTTTAAGCACAGATAATAAAGTTGTAAGTTAAAACAGAATAGATAATTAAAGAAGTTTAGTAAGATAAGTTCCAGCTTCCATCTCGTTGTTTGTATAGAACCTTCCTAACAACCTACCTACAGTGTATTTCTGTTTACTTGTCCGAATTGGTCAACAAATGACTAGCTGACATTTCGATTTTGCGAAAATTAATGTGTTTTCCAAGTAAATTTTTAATATAATTCATACCGTGTCTCTTTATTTAACAAGACACCAAAAAAAATAATTGAGGTAAAACCTCTTTTTTTCCTACCTTATTTGTTTACCAAAATAGATTACTAAGGTAAACACAGTGTACCTGTACAACGAGCAAGCTTCACTCTACGTTTGATTTATTCATACTGACGTGTGATAAGGTAGCCGGGCTCAGGTTGCACACTCAGCTTCGACAGCTGGCGGAAAAACAAGGAGCATTTATTACAAAGTTGGTCCGAAACACACTGACGGGAGAGGGTACGTAAAATTAAACTATACCCAACTTTTGTTGAAGGATACGCAAGGGACTATGTTGCGAGCGGTGATACCCCGAACGATCAAATTGCGGCGTCTAAAAATTTGCTACTAAAAGGATCTTTTATATTTTGACGTGTAAATAATATAGGTGACTTGGTAAACCGGTTCAAATGTAGTTTCGGAAGAGTTTCAGTTTTAATAGCTTTTGTCCTCAAAGAATAGCCAAAAAAGCGGGCAAGGGCGAGTCGTACTCGGACACGAATGTTTTTGTACTACCTTAGTATAAAACGAGAAAACTGTTTCTTGTATAGACTATAGACCCCCTATAGATCCCCTTTAATTTTCAACCATATTTTATTTTATATTGCAGCTGCCATAGTAATACACACTCTGTGAAAAATTCAAGTCTCTTACTATTACTGTTCAAAAGAGCGTTAGTAATATGGTCCCGTCGTGTAGGCACCCTTTCGGTACGATGCCCTAAAAATGGTCTGTTTTCATCACAAAAACCGAAACTCAATTTACTGTCCACTGAAAATATACATTGCACGCAAAAAATACAGAATAAAAAAATTCAAATATTATTCCTGTGATAACAGGACAGCGTCAGCAATAAAATTAAAAACGAACGACCTCAAAGCGCTCAACGAATCGCGAGGATTTCGTAAAACCTCAATTCATTTTATCGTTATCTGAATGACTCACCAACGCTGATTAATTGGTACATTGGTACATCACTAGGGGTCAAAAAACTTATTACATGTGCTTTTTTCAGTACTGAATTAGCTCCTAAACGTAGGTATAGTACAGTCAGGGAAACTAATTGTTTATTAGGTTGAAACACTACTCCAATTTTCTATGTTAAATCTATTTCATACAACTATCACAGATTGACAGTTGTGATTTGAATTTTTAGCGGAAGTAACCTCGCCATCCTATTTTTTGAATACATTTCAAGTGACATTTCACATTTATTGTTTGTATTTTTTAATTTTTTTTTTAACAACATCAGCCCAGGTAGCGTCATTCGAGCGCTAAAAGATCTAGCAGGAAAGGGTTACCGCTATCCCGGAACATAAAGGGCTTAGGAACAAACATGGATGGGTTTTAGTTAGTAAAAGTCTGACACCCTTCCGCTCCACCCAGAGCGGGAGAAGTCATTGGATGATTTCCCCACTCACGAAAAAAAAAAAAAAAGGTCCATTCTGTAAAAATCTCACCGTCAAAACTTAAGTGAGTTCTCATTCTACCTGATACTAAAGATAGATTGCTATTGACAGCTTACTTCACCTAATTTTTCTCAGTAAATTTTTTACAGAATAGACTGGCCGGTAACACATTGTACGGAATAATAAGTTAGAAGTCAATTTGCAAGACTATTAACTTCCTTGACTTTACATCAAGATTCTAAAAGACAATTGAAGGAGGTTTCAATCATCACCACGTGTAACAACCGATTTAGGGATACATTAGCATTTCCATGATGATCACGTAATTCCTCTTTGACACCTACGCGTTGGGAGGGGTGATCGATTCTCCGCTGGGAGATTACAACCAACGATCCATTTACTGGCCACAAGAAAAACCGCAAGCAGCTCCATAAATAAGAATTTAAAATAGATGCTCTGCCCAACATTTGATTGAACAGCAATGTTCCAAAACTGCCTGCAGCTATTGTTAGTTAAATTATAACTTTGACAAGGATTTTTTTCCGTTACATCTTTTACGTAGAACCATAGCTCAAAAAAGGAATTTTATCTCGGCCATATTCGATTTAAATTTTATGTAAAGCCAAATAAAAAAAGTTCATGAATAAAAATAAAATACTTAACATTTTCTCCAGCCATTGACCTCGATTGTAACAAGCGGAGCTTTTTACAAAACAAACATTTAGAAAGTTGTGAAAATGTTATACTATAAAGTGTAGGTGTCAAGATCTATTGGGGCGTGGCTAAAATCGAAAGTAACGCCGCCATTTCGTTTTTTTAATTCAATGTAACAAACAATGTCACAAATATTTATCAACAGCACTTATCAATGTCATTCAAACGCCAAAAGATCAAGAAGTACTTGTGAAGCACTGAAGTTGTGACGTTTCCATGCCATAGGTTCTACAGTACGATTCAAACTGAATCCGGCTCGGCACAAATTCATGTATCAGCGGGGGTGAAGGGTTCGGTACTGCACAATTAGTAACGCGCTTCAGAACCGCCATACAGTTTAACGCGTATGATACCAAAACTCAGCAGGTGAAAATCTATGACACAACTGACACTACTACCACGGACTACTACTGACACTTCCTTGAAATTCAAACGTCGGACAGATTATTAACATAAAGTTATGAACTCGTTATACAAAGTGCAGTAAAATAAACCTGCATCTGCTATTGAACTTACGTACGATAAGCGAGAAAGAAAAAAGCAGCAAAAGCAATATAAAATGAGGAAAACGAAGTAAAGAAGGTACCTGTTAAAAAGAAACATTATTTAAACGAGTTTAACAGAAATCTTCCACATCAATAACTTGTAAACTTGTTCGCACAAAACTTCACAGCCCGACGATTACGGTAATGAGGCGCGATAAGTTAGCAATCAATATTACCTTCTGATCTGATTAATGGCAGCCATGGAGCAACGAAAACAGACTTTAGACACATCACGCGATTTCCGCGCGCTTATTAGCTCTCGTTCCCGCGGGCGATTTAATATCGAGTACCTACTGGATTTTCTACGCAGATTTAGCGCAGAAAATCCAACATTTATTTTTTTAACACGCGGGGTTGGGGTTCAAAATCCAGCACGTAATTATAAAATCGCTTGTGCTTAGCAACATTTTCTCCCAGTAGTCGATGAAGACGCGCGGGACAGCATCGGGTGTTACCAGTGTGTTACCTTTCGCTTTCAAAACACACATTTTGGTAAAGTTATGATGTACTCGTAAAAGTGGGGAGTTGTTGATGGCTCCGCGACGGACAGAACACCTGAGCTCGTTGAGATGTGGACCGCATTAAACACTGACGACGACATTACTTACCTGGCTTTGTTTTGGTAAGTTTGCCTTTAAACAAACTTGGCTGAAAGCAGTTTCTTTAGGAATAAATTATATCTATATCTGTTTTATGTTCTAGTAGTCAGAAAATGTTAACGTTTATTTGCGGCAAACATGGCGCTCAGGAAGAAACAGAAACACAAAAGAACTAAATAAATATCCTTGGACATTTCATACAACGCCAAATAGTCCCAAGCTAAGCAACCTAATGTTATGGTAACGAGGTGGCTGATAAACTACTTATAGGTCGTACAAATATTTGTTCCCTGAGAGAGTCGAACCCGTGACATTCTACGCAGCAGTCAATTGCTCAACCACTGCGCCAACCATGTCGTCATAAGAACAACAAGTTGAGAAAAATATGCGACACATTCACGCAAAACGGCCGTTGCTCAGCATTATTCTGCGACCCTAAGCAAGACAGAACCCCAATCGCATGGTCTAGGGCACGCCACGATTGTGGCGGTAAGACCCCTCTTTGACGGCGGCCTCACCTACCGCCTGACGCAGGACCACATCGGACATGGATGTTTCGGGAGGTTCCTGCACATTATCAGGCGGGAGGAAACCCCCGTGCTGGGAGGCAGTCACCTCCTTCTGCGAAGCAGTTAAGCTCGCGAAGGAGGTGGCGGGATGGGAGAGCAAAGGACTTCCCGTCCCAGCCGCCGCGGGAGACGGCCCGGGCGTTGGGAGTCGCGTGACGACTCCCGGCCACCGTAGGCGGAGGCCTGCGGACGTTGAGTAATGGGTAGCTCACCGTCCGATCAGGACCAGGCCAGTGCCGGACGGCGCGTATGTGTTCCAAGCGCGCCTCAATGAGCCTCACCCTCAAAAAAAAAGGCGCTGTCTGCTTAGTTGGTGCGTTTGGTGAATGCCGATGGCTTGCCGGACCCACAGTCTGTATGTTTCATTCATTCGCTGTACCCATTCCGTCCAACCAAACACGACAGATAACCTGATAGCAATAACTGACTACACAATTAATCAGACCATCAGGGTTCGATTTTATTACTTACAATGGGGCAAAAGATCATTTAAATGAAGGCTTAGGTATAGGTATTGAAGATAATAAAATTTTGACACATAATACATTTTCTTACCTTCAAATTGGCTTTTGTTTCGAATTAATAAGCCTCACAACAAGACTCGATTCACTTTCAATTTATAGAAACCATAATTATACCTAATCAACTCTCAATAGAATCAAATTTTAATTATCTGATAGCTAAAGCTAAATGGGAAATTGTTTCAATGTAAAATAAATCTTGTTTCTATGCCATTGTGGCTCAAAATCCAATAAAGTTGGTGGTATCAGAAGGTTAATACACGTTAGGATTTCGCATTGGTATTTCCGAAAAATATGGAAACTGCATCCTCGGTGCTTCTGATTTAAATGCAAAGCCTTGAAATGGGATTGCGTCGCTGGAATCCGATCATATATCTGGTCCCTCCATTGTTGGAAATCAAGTGAACAAATTTTGGTATTGGAAATTATGATTTCTTCTGAATCATTTATTGGAATTCGATACATCACTTCAAAGGGAATGGCTATCAGCCTTACAAAAAAATGCCTGAAATGCACAACACTATGAAATATACGCTAAATGGCTAAACTTTCCATTACTGGACTGGGATTTGAAAGTTCCATATGTCGTTTGTAGATAATACTCACAAATAGAAAGCTAGCACACAGTTTTTTTTTATGCGAAAATTCACGGTTTACGAGATATAATTATTCAAAGTTTCCATACAAATTCAATTTTTAGGTTAGATAAATTACTATGGAATTATTATGGTAGACGTCAATTTGTCATTTCACGTTCCGTTTACAGTAAAGGTGTATTTTATTTGACCAAATGTCATTTTTTTTACATAATATTATGCAATTACATAGACTTTTTTACACAAAAAATAACGAATTTTTGTTTACACTTGGAACGGAACGCAAAGTTGCTTCTTGTTTACCGCGTTTTTTTGTGTTGCTGTCAGTGTCAGTCATCGTTTGTTGCACTTGCAGTTGAGATCGTTTTACGTACTCCTGTAAGCCTTACGTTTGACTACCATGGCGTCTCCGAAGCCCTATGCTTCTGTGTCTGAAGAGTGTAGTGAAGTGCAAGTGTTGTGAATATCCGAAAAATACCCAAAACCGCCTTGCCCTGCCCCGACTCGGACAGGTTAGGTTAGAAGGGAATGGCGGGGTCTGAAAGACCCCGCCATCCCCTTCGTGGTTATTTTTTTTAAACCATTGAGCCCCATTGAGATTTAGGTTCAGACTACGCCTTTTGAGCAACTTTTGAGTGTTTTGAGGTTAGGTTAGGAAAAGTCATTTTTCTCGTAAATGGTGAGTTACCTTATCATGGGAGTGGTGCTAGAGTGGAGGGGGGCACCCCCCGCTGGTACAAGGGGGGCCCCGGACATCCCCGCACTATAAATCGATGGAAATTTATGGATTTTGTTTTTCTAACCTCAAAAACTTTAACCATGGATATCTCCATAACCATGGGGTTTCGCGGGGTGGGGATGGTACAGGGGGGTACCCCCCCCCCCTTTCCCCTCCCCCTCCCACCCCATAAATGCCAGTCCAGTAAAGGAAAGTTTAACCAAAAATTTTATTAGGCAAGAAAATTAGGGAATCTCAATACGTACTTCATCATTTTGCACTGATATGAGGTTGCGTCGCATCCTTGCAATATAAAGCTAGCAATGAATACAGTGTAGGTTGTAATCTATTCAACGGGTCACGAGTCCAAAACAATTACAGCGTCGTATTTAAAGCAGTCATTTCGGCGGGTCCGATCGAAGTCTGGGTTCAAAAATGGGTAACGTGTACAGAAGTAAAATCAAAATCATTAAAAACTTGCCATAGTCATCGTTAAATATCCTAGAAATCAATTAATTCAAGTCGCAAACACAAAACAATAAATCGAGCAGGCATAAACAATCCAAAACATTAAATGCAGTAATGTCAAACAATAAGTAAGGCAAAGGACATGAATCATACATCCTACGATACGTTTTTGTTTAATAAATTTGTTTTTAATGAATATTGATATGCATATATTATTTTAATTAGATTGACGGTCTCTGTACCGTCAATCTAATCCAGCCAGCACATCAAGTTACCACAATCTGTCAAATTTCTTTGATAGTATTTAAACTTTTTTGCAAAGACATAAGGTTCATTTTTAATTGAGAAAATTTGACAGTTAGGGATAGCTTTATGTGCTGGCGTCTGTACATAAAGGTCGAATTATATTAAATTAATGTTAACTGTGCACTAATTCTTTAAAATAGTTCGTTACAGATTATTTAACGATTCGTATTTGGCTGAATGTCATTTACTCTTGTCAAACAAACACGGACCTCCAATAAAAAAATAAGAATGCATTTGACGGATATCAAGTTAAATATTTTAATTATCGTTTTATATTTACTTAGTAATACAATCTGGAGAATTATTTAATTAAACATATTTTATTCAAGATAGCATTAATGACTAATAGTAGGTTCTGTCCATTTCAGGCATTTTCTTGGCATTCCCATTTTTAAAGTATGTAGTTTAATTGGGACGCTTTTTATCTAGTGTGATTATTTCTATAGTTTAGGTACAGTTGCTAACATTATTTCGTGGTAGGTACAGTCAGTTACATCAATGCTAATATCAAAAACTTGTTCCATTAAATATTTTGGTAGAATATGGGTTCATCTTTACTCATAGCCCGAAAGTTTGACAGCCAGTTTTACCAAGGGTTATCGTATTGTCCAGTAACTGGGCTGTGGAGGTCAGATATAGTCCATTGCTCCATGCAAAATATTGCTGCATCCGGTTTGAGCGGAAGCCGACCCCAACATAGTAAGTTAAAAGGCTAGGCAGATTATAACATGTATGTCTGGTACCTAACATACATCGTGCAATATATCGTAATTTTAAAAAAAAGGTGCTTAGACTCAGTTTATTTATACATAACAAAACATATTTTTCCTGTTCACCAGAATATGGCAAAAGAAAGTGCACAAAACAAGCTTATTATGATAAATCGTTCTTATTTCTATTAAAAAAATGGTGAGTTACCTTATCATGGGAGTGGTGCTAGAGTGGAGGGGGGCACCCCCCGCTGGTACAAGGGGGGCCCCGGACATCCCCGCACTATAAATCGATGGAAATTTATGGATTTATGAATTTATGGATTTGTGTCAAAAAAAATGTTCTGTCATTCAATAATGCAAGCAATGGGGACCAAACAACCAATATTTAATGGATTAGCACTAATATATTCATTTGCAAACATTTGTAAATTTTCAATTAATAGTAATTTAAAGCGAAGCTGCCGTCTGCCGAACTCATGAATAATGTTGTTAACCGAACTTAATGCGCTCAGAATAACATTTTATTACCAGTAATGGCGGCGGTACGCGATGTGAATATTTATTGCAATTGTACAATTCTGAAATATCCTTGTTTAATAAATAACAAAATATTCTTCATAAATTTATGAAAAAAAAAACAATTGATGGTAAAAGGTGTGCAGTCTATTCGTAATCTATATCCCAATTGAATTAATGTTCTAAATTTAAACAGACCAAACAATTCAAATAAAAATGAGTGAAATTTTTGTCTTTGGAAAATTGTGACTGGAAAATAAACACATAGGTATTACAAGACAAATCCGTTGCATTTGATTAAAATAAAAACTTATAATTAACTCACAACGTCACTTTATGTCAATACGTGAACAACAAAAATGTAAATCATGAATAACAACAGTTAAGTTCATATTAAATCGAATCCTAAAATAAATTAATAAACATCGTACTTTAAATGATTTAACTTAATGTGTATTCATGAGTCTGCTATGTTCAATAAATGGAAACTAAAATAGTTAAACATGCTTTGAGTTGAAACATTGCAGCAAACACAGGTTTATATTTGTTCAGACTTATGAGGATATTAGCTTTTGCCCGCGTTTTCACCTGCGTGGAAATTATTCCATGGGAACGTACTAGCGGAATAAAATATATCCCATTAGCTTTAGGAAATTATCCCACGGAAACTCAATCAATCTGTGCTTAACTTTTCCCAACTATGTTGGAGTCGGCTTCCAATCTAAGCGGATGCAGATGAATACTTTACATGGAGCGACTGCCTATCTGACCTCCAAAACCCAGTTTAACAACAAACTATCCCACGGAAACTAACGGGATAAAAATCCTATGTGTTAGTCCAGGTTATAATCTATCTGTGTGCCAAATTTCATCCAGATCCGTTCAGTAGTTTTTGCGTGAAAAAGTAACAAACACACACACATACACATACACACAAACAATATGGGCGGATACTCTAACCCAGATTATGGTGTATCCGTGTGTCAAATTTCATCTAAATCCGAAAAGGCAGGCAGAGGTCCTTTCGTATTTATAATCCTACTACCTAATATTATAAATGCGAAAGTTTGTGAGGATGGATGGATGTTTGTTCCTCTTTCACGCAAAAACTATTGAATGTATCTGGATAAAATTTAGCACAGAGATAGATTATAGCCTAGAATAGCACATAGGATACTTTTTATCCCGGCGAAATATACGGTTCTCGTGGGATAATTTCCTACAAACACGCGGGCGAAGCCGCTGGCAAAAGCTAGTATTCGTATAAATCCAAGTGTTTTTTGTGTGTCTGTAAAATCATCAAATGACTCTCTGACGCTCTGTTCATTGCTTACATCTGCGTCTTGTTTTTTGAATACATTTCAATTGACATTTCACAATTAATGTTTACTAACAGCACCCCTGTTTTGTTTTTTTTAAGGGGGGGAAATCATCAAGTGACTCCTATCGCTCTGGGTAGAGCCGAAGGGAGTGTCAGACTCTTACTGACTAAAACCCATCTATGTTCCTTCCTTAGCCCTTTATGTTCCGGGGTAGCGGTAACCCTTTCGGACAATCCCACTGATAGATCCAGCATACGTTGATGTTGTGGAGTCATAGCTATTACTAAAGGCACTGAAAGACGATTCATGTTTACTTTAATAAACGCCAAACACGAAATGAATTTTCGATGACTTGTCGTGGGTATTGAATTTGATAAACTTTTGAGAAGTTTTTGACGGCACCAGAGGAACTCAAAGTGTCAATATGTCAGGATAAAGTAGCTTTAATTTCCCTTAAAAAATATTTGGCTACGACACTAAAACATTTTTTATTCAAGTAAAGCTGTTCAAACGTTAGCATTGGTAATTTAATAACACAAAAACGTAGAATGAGAATTGAACACAGCACAGGAGTGTAATTAAAATTCAATTACCACACTAGCGGAAAAGAAAACAAGGAAGCCACAAAACGGATCCCATTTTGCAGTCAAAATTCAGTGCAATGCAATTCGTGTGTAAACGCCCTGAGAGGGCAGCACATAATTCAGCCCGTCGGAGGGCAGCCTAACAAATGGCTAGCAATCTAATTGAATTATGTCACCTGGACACTAGGTACCGTCTCAATTTAGACTAATTTATAACTACACCGCACACAGATATTGCAACTGTCGGACACAATTGGATGAACGTATGTGCGTTAGTCCGTAAATCTTGGTTGTCAGGCTACTTGTCTATCCGACCTATTTAGGCATAAATAATGATAACCTACTGAAGATTATTATGTTCGTTATTCACGTGCCATTAAACTTTGCTGTTCGAAATTCGTAAGCAGTCTGAAGCTCAATTCACTCTGATTGATATTTGAAAATATGCTCAAAGCACAATCGGGTTTCAAGTACATTGTCATTGACAAGTGTCATTTTACGTTCAAAACTACTTCATCGATTACTACAATAATGTGATCGATGGTCAACTAGGTGCTTGAGGCTGAGGAAAACATTCACGAGGCATTTCAACTACTTAAAGCTCCGCATATTCTATAAACCCGTTCATAAATGATACTTCAGAAAACAACCCCTAAACGTAATGTTTAAATCCAGTTAGTGACCGGAAACCCCGTCAGGTTGAATAATAGAGTCAACGAGAAAATATGTAGGGAATATTTGTTATTCAACGGAACCCACAGAAATGTTGAATCCACGTAGTTTTGTTGAAGCCGAAGTAACTTGCTTGTACATGATACTCCATATCCCGACTCATGACATAGTTCTTCAAGTACTTTCTGAAAGGAAAACAGAGCGGAATATTTTGCTCGGTTAGGGGGTGGCTGCTTAACTTCCAGCAGAGCAGTGGTGGTCCAGTGCTACCGCATCCGTCTTACGAGTTGTAGGTCGGAAGTTCAAACCCCAGACAGGCATTTTACTTTGAGTAAATTATTTCATCACCACTGCTCTCAAAACGGTGAAGGAACACATCGTGTGGAAACCGGCATGTCCAAGAACCAAAAACTCAAAGACATGTGACATCTACCAACCCACACTGAGCCCATGTGGTGGATTATGGCCCACTCCCTCTCACAGAGAGCCCTGTGTCCCAGCAGATACACAATTAGGCTGATTACGTATATTTATCGTCAAATTATGAATTTACAAATGTATTTAGGTAATTAATAAAAAAAATACCAAACAATTGAAATACCCATAAACTCTAAATCACAATGCGTAAACTCCCGGAAAATTAGCGAAAGTGTCAGGGAAATAATTAAATTAATATACTTCTCCCATGTCAACCGTTAATGGAGTCGGGGGTAACTTTAAATTACATTTTTATTGCCTTACTTGATACCCTCGCTTTGTAACTCTGAAGTTAGGGCATTTTCAAACAGAACATTCTATGACGCGCGAACGAACGACTGCAGCATTCACGGCGCAATTTATGTGCGGCAGTAAGCGCGTAAATCGCGTATAGTGACTGCAGCTATAACCCAACCGCCGTATACACGACCCTCTCGCAAACTAAAATATTTCTGCAGGAGGGTCGCGCTTATGGCGGTCGGACTACAGTTCGTAATATGTCATCGAGATTGTAGCTATAGTGATTAATTCGTTTAATGTCCGCGAACTGCATTGGTACGGGAATGACACCAAGCCATTAAATGTCAGTCATATACACACATAATCGCGAAAGCACTAGTATGTTTACGCCCTTACTTGACGTGCAAATATTCCCTTTATACTTTCTTCCTAATTATACTTCATTGGCCTGTTAACGCCCCTGGATTTAATAGCTGTTATAAGTCTGACAAAAATTTAATTGGACTCTACGAAAGGATGAAAGGCTATTAAGTGATGTTTCTTTGAGAAGCGGGAAAAGTTTTGATTGCGGTGTTGACTGGCGATTGAGGGATTGCGAGTTTGCACTTCTGAACTAGATATTGGTGTACGTGCACCAATCAAACCTAAGAAATAACAAACGCAAGTGACAAAAAGAAGTGTTGAATACAAATGTCGATGAATAAAATGAGTGAGGAATTATAAGAATGAAATGGGAGTGAATGATTGCGTGACTGTTGACAAGGGAGAATAGACGAAGAAAAGACATTGTGCCAACCCCACGTAGCGTGGGACAAGGACGGGAAGATGATGATGATGGAGACTTAAAAAATAATTGGGCGTTTAACGGAAATTTTCAGAACGTGACAGACATATCAATAAATTGGTTCAATTCTAAGGAACGGAACTCGAAAAAAAACGTAATTCTTTTACAAAATCGTATCCTCATTATACAAATCCTTACGTTTTGGCACAGTTCCAGATCGAAATAAAATTCAGATGTAACTTAGTATCGAGCTTTCATTTTCTTTCGATCAGTGAATCAATGTTTTAAAAAACGAGGGAGAGAACCCACATGGAAACAATGGGCCGACTTAGTAGGTAAAGCAGATATCAGGTAATCAGACGCTTCAGTTTTTGTTCATTTTTGTCTTTCATTCGGCATCATTCGCTTTAAAATGAAACGCCTGAACACAAAATGAATAAAAGTGAACCGATCCAACCATATCATCTTTCACTTACTTAGATGATCGAAAAATAAAATTATATTAGCAGATGAACGAAAACTTGACTATATTATGTAGTATGTAATAAAGTTGGTGTCATTTGAACGTCAACAAAAACTCGAGTGAAGCGTCTGATATTAGCTTTAGACTCAGGTTCCAATTTATTCCATCTTGCCATCGTTATTCAAGAAAAAAAACTAGTTAATAAAGCAACACTTCAAAATACTTTGGAGGCTATTATCATAACATAGTTTGAACATAAAACCTCCGCGAAACCGCGAAGATATTGGGGACACGCATTGATTTGAATTAAGAATAAGAAAGATTTGAAAGTCGGGTGAGTAGGCTGACAGGAGACCTTAGATAACCTCTACGGTACCTATTATTGTGGGTGTGTAGTTGTCCCTCTGCTGTTGCACCCTAATGGAAATACACGCGTGATATTCTTTTATGTACTTCAAAATAAAAAAAACAAAGATAAAAGAGTTGTCGAAATATCGGTATAATGGTTATTTCCGAAGCTCAAACAAGTTTCGAAGATGTTGCAGCTCAGCTTTGAAACAGCGGATAGTTTATTATTCAGAACAAAAAGCTCAATGAAAACGGTACATTTTAATAATGCTTTGCTGTTTTCTCTAGTAACTGGAGCATCGACATTTAGAAACTGAAAGGAAGGAAACTTGTTTTAATAGGTTATTTAAACTAGAATCTAAGTATAAAAAATAAAATAATAAGTTTATTTCATATCATTTTGGCTTACGTTGCATGACGAGGAGTCTCCATTTAGGCATAGAAAATGCCTGTAGTTGAAGGCTCCGCTCTTCCCTTACATCGTAAACTTACAAGTTGGTAAATAACGAAAAAAAGTAAAATAAATAAAAAAAAACAAAAAGAAAATAAAATACGATCAATTGTATAAGTGTATGTGTGCGTGCGTGTGTGTGTGTGTGAGGGTGTGTGTGTGTGAAAGGGTGTGGGAGGGTATGTGTGTGCGTGTGGGAGAGAGAGAGAGACGGATTTTGAGTGTGCATCTGAATATAATTTATTTTTAAGTCACACGTTGCAAAAGTAACTCCGTCTCTCTCATCATAATTTAAATTGTGTAGCCATAATATTAACTTTTTTATTGCATTCATATTTTTTTTTATCATAAATGTATATTAATTTATTAATTTTATTGTATAAAAAGGCTGAGCGTTTTTTATATTGTCTGCTGGCAAATTCTGTTTTTGTTTTGGGAACGTTTACAATGCAGTGTTTATTTCTCTTTCCTAGTATTTTAGGATCGTATGGTATCTCTTTATGAGTTTTGAGGATGATAAAAAGGATGTACAATTTTCTCACTGACAGCAGATTACATAGTTCATAAAGTTTTTCAGTAGAGAATATTCTTTTTTTGAAGTACATCACCTTAAGTATCGCTCGTTGCTCCACCCCATGCAGTTATGCAATATACTAGGACAGACTGGACCAAAGATACATAAATTTCATTTAATAGGTTTCTTTGATTGTCCTTATTTTTATTTACATTTGTTCTCTTTGGTACAACATATCTCAGCTCTTTGAATATCCAGATGAGCTTTCGTACTCTACTCATGACTTGTTCCAGTTGAGGATACCAGGAAAGACGCTGGTCAATAATCACTCCCAGATATTTTATTTGGGTGACTTTTTGGATAGTAGGGCAATTGCAGCAAGTTCCATCTGTAGTAGTGTCACACATATGAATTCGTAAATTAAATTCTTTTTCTGGTTGGAATTGATTATAAATATTAAAACAAATGAAATTGGTTTTGCTAGTGTTCAGTGTGAGCAGATTTGTTTTTAACCAAGTTGCAACAATAGCTAGCCCTATTTCTGCACTATTTTTAACATCATCCCATGTTTTCTCTGCGAAGACGACAGCTGTATCATCGGCGTATGAGAATACTTGGGCATTATTTATCCTCATGTTGCAGAGGTCATTTATGTAAATTAAGAAAAGTGTAGGTCCTAGTACACTTCCTTGTGGTACGCCGTATGATACATCTGCGTCCTCACTAACAATTTGTTCAAGTTTCACTTTTTGTGTTCTATTCGAGAGATAATCCTTAAAAAGTGCCAGTGGTATTCCACGAACTCCAATAGCTTCAAGCTTGTGTAGAAGAATGGGAATAGAGACGGTGTCAAAGGCTTTTCTTAGATCCAGAAAGGCTGCCATACATTTGTTTCCTTTATCGAGTTGTTCGGTTAGAAGTAAGATGGAAAAAATACAAAAAAAAATGTTCTAATGGTTCGTTTAGTGTTTTTTTTAGACTTATCTCACTGCCACAACAACGTACGCCATTAGATCTGATCATAGCCCAGTGGCTGATTGCAGATGGAAGTGAGGGAATAAAACTTAACTCCTCGACACGGTTGGCGCAGTGGTTGAGCAATTGACTGCTGCGCGGCATGTCGCAGGTTCGATTCCCGCACGGAACTAATATTTGAGCGATCTACAAGTATTTATTCCGAGTCTGGGTGTTTTATATCTATAATATGTATGTATTTACAAAATAAAATGCTTGTATGTATTTACAAAATAAAAAGCTTGTATAATTTTTTTTTCAGCCATCTCGTTACTATAACACAAGCATGAGGTTGCTTAGCTTAGGACTATAAGGCGTTGTGTGAAATGTCCAAGGATATTATTATTTTTATATTACTTAAGGACTCTAAAGTAGGAGTCGTTGGGAGAGGGGCTAGAAAAAGGAAGTATTCGAACCTACTGATCACCGAACCGCCGAACAGCAGTGAGCTGAACCAATGGTGCATTTACTAGATCATCGAAATTACTCTTCTGACAATACCTAGTCAAAAAACAAAAGATGTCGCGAATCGGCGTGATTTCCGCGGTGCACCCGGCAGTAAGCGGGACTACTCGTACCCTACTTCGTCTGCTTCACCCCCTCAAAAACATAAATTACGTTTGTTCACAGCGCCATAAAAGCTGAAGTGAAATTATGGTCTTGACTTGGCTGATAATATCTGTATTTAAAGAGATATGAAACTAAATGTTATTGACTATATGTAACTACCAAAGTAAAATTCTTAATTCTAATTTTCTAAGCGCTGTTTTCTTTTATTTTGTGTGTTAACATAGCAAGTTTAGTAGTGGATACGAATTGGTAGGTACTAAAACTCGAAAATGAAGTAAGCCCTCATAAAAAAGCCTGGTGGTGTCGTGGGAGCTTTCACAGTGTGACCTGTAATATATTTATTAATACAGACGCATCTAGGATGGTCCCAAGTTTCAAGTGTCAAAAGTTTTGTTTGTCAACAGGGCATCATAACACTTTTTTCATTACGCTATATTTTCTGCCAGTTTAAGTAAACTATGGTAGTCCATAGGCCGCTATAAAGAACTACTTAATGTCTGACTAATTTTCTTGGGGTTTTTAAAATCATAGAAAAAGAGGATGAAGAGGAACTGTAAAATATGAAAACTCTTTGAGGAGTAACACATATTTGTTTAAAGGGATTTGATCCCTAGTGATGTTTGTAACAATTTTCAGTTCAAAACTACATACGCTCTAACGAATCTCATAATGTTATCATAATTAGCTATTAATTTAGAAATTAACCTTGTATTTATTAAATGTGGCTAATGTGGTAATTGTGGTTGGATAGAGGTTTGGTGTTAATTAAAATTTATAATACCTCAGCATTATTAAATACGGATATTTCTGGCATGTGTGTTTAACATGTTTATGATTAATTTATGACCTAAATAACTTACTTGCTACTGCCTCGTTGATCTAATTTTCGCAAACACAGCTGCTAAACATGAGGTCCTGGATTCGATTCCCGGGTCGGCCAAACTTTTATTGGGGTTTTCCACCTATGATTTCTCTAGAAGTAGTAGTTCGTAGTCTAGAATTGTGCCCGGTTGCTGGCAGTAGGGTCCCCCTATTACGTGAAACTCTAACATGACTGCCGATCCGTGGGTGTACTGTATTGTATACGTACAGAGGCCAGCACATCAATTTACCACAATCTGTCAAATTTCTTTTATAGTATTTCAACTTTATTGCAAAGACATAAGGTTCATTTTTAATTGAAAAAAATTGACAGTTAGGGATAGCTTGATGTGCTGGCGTCTGTACCTACACTTCTGCCTAACACTTCGAGGATAACAAGCGTGATGTTATGTTGCATTATGAATAACCTACATAATTATAATTTACAAATTATTGTAAATTTTTGAATAGTTTGTTATTAAATCATTATTTGAGCAGTCCTTATGAGCTTTGCAGCTTTTGTGAAAATTACCGTGTATGCGCTTGTGCAAACGCTAAATTGTTCTTAAGTTATTACCTACTAAGCATAAATAAAAATGGCGCTGGTGACAGAAAAGTTGTGTGGAAATCCGTTGGCATGTGATACGAAGAATGAGGATAATGTCGTGAGGAAAGTTGTGTCAATGTGGTTGGCTATAAGGGTTGGGAAAAGCCTAAGTAGAAAGTAGAATTCGTAGAAACCGTAGAAGGTAACTTGTTTGTGGCATTGAATTTTTTTTTTAAATATCTTTCGCACTTTAAAATGGCGTTAGCATATACATATGCAATCCTAGTGCCCCATTAGGAAAACAAAGGAGTAACGCACGATCCTAAACTAAGATTTGCTGAATTAAGTACATCACGCCTAAGCATCTTTATCAGGTATTTATTTATTTTATTATTTATGTACCCCCTGTACATCAAGTTACATAATCTGACAAACTTTGATAGTTTTTCAACTTTGTTACAAAAGTATACGGTTAATTTTCAATTGGGAAAATTTGACAGTTAGAGTTAGCTTGCTGTGCTGGCGGCTGTACACACTGTAAAATACCAGGTAGGTATAATCATGGCGCATTTATATTTACGAAGAGAGATTCCATAAACCCTTATACTTTTTATATGAGATCTGCAGTACCTACCTATATTTTCTCACTATAATCATAACGACTTATTGACCTATAGCGAAGACTGTCACAATAGGTACAAGTGGTAATTTATTCGCTCAAATGTCTTTCGCACAAGTGAACCAATCCCGCTTTAAAATGGTGCTGGAAAATGTATACACTATTCAATCCTAATCACACATTAGCAAAACAAAAGGGGTAACGCACGCTCCTACATAAACCAAGATTTGCTGCGTCATATCTCGCCATAGCATCTCTTTGGTTAGGTCATAACGCCCTGGGGCGAGCCCTCCTGATTGTTAGCGAAATTATGTGTACATTCAATAACAATAGACTGTGAAGCTCCACAGACGTAGTTACGTCTATTGCAGAATTTGAGAAATGCTTCGGTATACCGTTTGTGTGCAAGCCTACACAAGAACACTTGTATTGTATCGTGTTACTATGGCTTTGGCCTATGTTTTGGACTGACGCTGTCTTTGTTGTAGAATTCAGTTTAGCATAAGCATAGCATTAGCAGTTTATCTGTGGAGGCTTGTTATTAGCAATTTAGTTAAATATTATTGTTATTATAATGATATTAGTCTGTAAGCCTTCCGAAAATAAAGAAAATAAAATAAAACTGAATACGATTAGTTCGTTAAGTTAGTTGACTTTAAAAGTTCCTTATGTATTTCTTAGAAAAGATATCTCAAGAATTCTTAAAATTACGTTCTGATATAATTAACATTTTAAGTACTTTGTCTTTCTGTTGCAAAGAAAAATTTCATTTAATAAAGTAACTTTTCTTATTTTCTCAGAGTTCACAAAAATATTCTCACAATGTTTGATTAATTTAAAACTATGACTAATTACGACAACTCAACTCAGACATTCGCTGCTTTTATAATCTAAATTGTCACAGAGTATAATATAACATTCACGGGAGTTAGTCAAGTCACAGTGTAAAATTTAATGAGCCTGTCAAGCGTCAAGAAGTTACGAGTAATTCGAATTAAAAAGTTTCGCTGTGAATTAATTTGGAGTGGCGCAATGAAGGCACGGGCGCGACTGACATTTGTATACGCATTTGTGTATCTCTCGAAAAGTAATCCTGATTTTCGGAATAACTAGGTATCTACATAATTAAGGGCACAACAAAATGACAAAAAAATAATTCAAACGCCAATAAGGTAAAATTTACCTACTTCTGGACACCTTTTTTTTTCTTTTTTTTTTGAAGGCTGGGAAATCATCCAATGACTTCTCCCGCTCTGGGTGGACCGGAAGGGAGTGTCAGACTCTTACTGACTAAAACCCATCCATGTTCCTTCGTTAGCCCTTTATGTTCCGGGGTAGCGATAACCCTTTCGGACAATCCCGCTTACTTCTGGACAGCTAAATTGTTTTTGTCATTATCATCATTTCACCCAAAAGACGGTCACTGCTGCACTCAGGCCTCCCCAAGCTCCACCACATCGATCTTTTCTGTGCTTCTCTTATCCAGAGGATTCTTGCGGCCTAAACCAGGACATGAGCACATGGGGGAGGTCTTATGTTATGAAAAGTGTATGTACATTATATCTTTTAGTTTCGTCAATAACCCAGTACGTAGGTATTCTTATTCTATGATTTAATATAAAATAAAAAACAAAATTACCTTAGTTTTTCGAATGTTTTTTATATAAAGTGGTCTGATGAAGAGAAAAATTGCCAATCGTAAAGATTTCTCATGAAAATGATTGAGGACGTAGGTCTTGAACAAAAATTATATAAGTAACTGCACGATATTTCCAAACATTTTGTGGAACTGAAACCGAAAATACTAACATTTTCTCGATAGAAAATATCACAAAGTTACTCATGAGTCGATCGAAGTTTAAACACGCTTGTACGGTTCATGGACATTCATAATATATCAAGACCCATTAGTGCCTTGAAAAACACGTTAAGCCGTCGGTCCCTACTGTCATTCCTAGATCTTTGACAGCGGTTACGCGTTAGAAGCCCAAAAGTTTGACAACCAATGTTAACAAATATGGTGTTACCTAGTAACTGGGTTGTGGAGGCCAAATTGTCAATCGCTTCCTGTAAAGTATTGCATCCGATTAGACTGGAAGCCCACCCCAACATAGTTGGGGGAAAAGCTAGGTAGATTGATTGACTTAATATGCCTTTCACACAAGGATTTATTATACACAAATATTATTAGCAGTGATTGCCTGGTGGTGTGACCGTCGGACTGTTAATAATCATAGGTCTCGATTTCGAACCACGATTTTACGGATTCATGTGCGTATTGTATAATTATCACTTGCTTGAAAATCGGTGAAGGAAAACATCGTGAGGAAACCAGCATGTCTGAGAGATATTTCTCAACTGCTGCTGATTCAGAGGCCCATGGGCAGCATCAAAACTCTGACACCAGATTAATCACTAACCACACAAAAATAAGAAGAAGACATTGATAATTAATTGTATTAATACCTACGTGACTGGCCACCAATTTGTACAGGTGTTTTATGAAATTCCTATTACTTTCGAATGTATTACGATAAACCCTTTCAGCACTTACTACGTTCCTATTCCGAGGGAAAAGTCGACTTCAGTCGCGTGTTACTGGAACTATAAGCATATATATTTATGTCACAAATCGGGAGTGTAAACGTACGTCATAAGCCTCGTTAATTTGACCAAACCGCAGAGCCTGGTGACACCTTAGCGGTAGCTGCTAGAGGCACTATCAACACTTTTCATACAAACCCAGTGTGTGATTCACTGTAATGACAGAAATGGAGCGCTCAACGCACTTTTGGCGTTTGATTATCACTACATAGTATAAAACAAAGTCGCTTTCTCTGTTCCTATATCCCTATGTATGCTTAAATCTTTAAAACTACGCAACGGATTTTGATGCAGTTTTTTTAATAGATAGAGTGCTTCAAGAGGAAGTGTCATGTGTATAATATGTCGATACTAGCTTCTGCCCGCGGCTTCGCTCGCGTGGAGGTCGGAAATTATCCCACAGGAATGTTCTACCGGGATAAAAAATATCCTATGTGTTAATCCAGGATATAAACCATCTCTGTGTCAAATTTCATCCAAATCTATACAGTAGTTTTTACGTGAAAGAGTAACAAACATCCATACATCCATACTTACAAACTTTCGCCTTTATAATAGTAGTAGGATATTATGCGGGCGAAGCCGCGGGCGGAAGCTAGTTATTAATAAATAAATAAATAAACGCCGACCCTACGGGATGAAACTGAAATCGCGTCAAAAAATCAGCTGTTCCCTACATTTTGACGAGTTATACGAGCATAATATATGGAACAGCTGATTTTTTTTCGCAATTTCAGTTTTGCTTTCATAGTAAAGTTGTTCAAAATGACGAGTACAATGACCCCTTAAAACATTACCCATGAATTCAATTTCACCCTATAGAAGCTACCGGTGTGGCTATTCCGGACTCTGTAGACCAATCTATATCACTTTACAGTCTACGGGTGTAACAATATCCAATAGGTTAACTACGAGTACCACAGACTAACATGATCTTACATCCCCGAAAGCTCCGTGTATCGTCTAAAGAGGTTGAATCTTTGACTCCTTATAGCGTCCTTACAGCGGCCCAACCCTTTAGGAGCTCTTCAAACTTGGACGATTAAACGTCGGCCTGAATTTGCGTGCAAGTCGCATTAAGTGAAGATAATGGCGGCACTCGGTCTTTGGGGACATTATGTGAGCCAGCTAAAGAGGAAAGTTCGCGGCTTCTCTCCACACTACCAGACGTTTGTTGGCTTAATTAAGCAGGCGATATTTACAACTATGTCGAGGGTTACGTCGAGTTAGTCTCGGTTTGAATTTCGAGATTCGAATGTTGTGGTAGACAATGAAAATAAGTCTCACCTCTCTCTTATTAACTACGAAGGTGAAGTAAATATCTGTGGTGTAGCATTTATTTTTTTTACAATTTTAATTATTATTTCAACTTATTATTTTTATGACTAATTTTGAATGAAGTGAATTTCAATGTAATTTTTTTTATTTTTATTTCCGTTTATAATTCATTTTTAAAGTTTTATTTTAAGTTTTTATCTGTTGTGGGACAGTTAGAATTGTTATAATTTAATGTATAATTCAAGAATTGTGTAATGTGAAGCTATGGACTACACCTGTGTCTGAAATAAAATTATTATTATTAAATAAGAAAAACAATACGTTTTGAGTAATGTGGGCTAGAGTCATGGTATGGAAAAACACTAAGGCCCAGTGTCGCACAAGTTTTTCTTGCCGTGAAAAAGTATGGTTAATTCAGCATGGCTAGTCTCGGTCTTCGATGTTGTATGGAACACTATGGAAGCTTGTTGACGGAAAGTTTTTCTACGGCACTGTTTACACGCTGTACCGTAAAGAAACCCAGTTGTGTACAAAGAGCCTTAGTGAGGATTTCACCAATAAAAATGAACACGTTCAATTTTTACACTGACAGCTCTTGAACGCGGTTTAAATGTGCTGAACACGTCAGTTTTGTAGGTGAGAGTTGTTTGGCAAACTTGTTTGTACCTGAACCCCTACGTGACATACTTCACTACAGCTCCAAGAAGTCTCAATATCAGATTTCCTAATAAACTACCAAGAAGCGCTGCTTCAACAATTATCTAACGAACGTAGACACACAGGTAGAGGAACTTACCTACACAAACGTAAAGTAGAATTAATTCAATACCAAGAAATCCTCTTGCCGCGTATTAACGTTCAAGATACTCCTAGAAACGGATACACTTAATCTTTATTACGTACTTAGGAGACTTCCAAAGGGGTTCTATCACGAATTCAAACTCTTCCCTTTTCCGAATATCCAACATTGGCTGAATAGGCAAAAACAAAAGAATGTGAAACAAATGACAGCATTCGCAATAGGCCCATGAAAACTAAATTCCTTTTTTAAATGTTCATTGAATTCCGTACGCATAGGAATTCCTTGGAACGTGCACAACGAGCGGGTATTCAACCTATTATCATATTTAATTAAACCCTCTTCTTGCTATACCTACGTAAGATTCGCATTACATCAAAACTAATTTATCTTGATCGCATAATTCATTAGCGCCCCCAACAGAATCCTCTAAAGAGGTGTTTTAGAATTTATGTAATTATTTTAAACATGAATATTGGTGGCGCGGTCCCCGCGTGGAAATAAACCTCTCCATCTTTGGTATTCAGCTTACGGAAATGAAACTTGGGGATTGTTTGTGGCATGTTATGTACGCGTACCTAGTAGTAAAAGTGCTACGAACTTGTTCAGGCGCTGATAAGCTAATCGCTTTTAAAATGACTTACCTGGTACCTGCATAAGTATTTATGTAAAAGGCAAAAACCCTTTTTAAATCCCAGGTATTGTTAACTTAAGGACATGACAACATGACGCCAAGGTTGTCGCCTTAGGCGTTCGTGTAACAACATCACCGTAAGCTTGGATCTATCAGCGGGATTGTCCGAAAGGGTTACCGCTACCCCGGAACATAAAAGGCTACGGAAGGAACAAGGATTGGTTTTGGGTCAGTATGAGTCTGACAAACCGTTCCGCTCCACCCAGAGAGGGAGGAGTCATTTGATGATTTCCCACCAGCAAAAAACAAAAAAAAGGCGTTGCAAAACGAACATTAATATTATTATCTACAAACGCTGTTTATTTCAGTTTTTTAATGGCCTTTATGGAGCAGTGGACGTTTACAGAAAGACAGTTACGTCGAAAATAAACTAAAGGAAGGTATCGTAAACTCATACCGAGAAGTCGTGTTACGCCTTTGTGAAGGAACCTTTAGGGTGTTAACAAACAAGCAAAACAGTGCTATCATATCAGCGAAGTCAAATGCACTTACCATTGTAATGCCTGTAAACAAGACAGACGTTCACAGAACACACAAAGATCTATCCCCGATCGCTTCCAAATAGTCAATCAAAACAAATGTTAGAGCAAGTTACTGCAAACACTTAATAGTCAGAAATTGCTTCCCGTTCAATATTGATTCTGCTGAGAAGAGCTACAGGAACACTGAATAGTTTCACTTCCACGAACTACCACATTGTCTTTGAAACGTCAACTTGTACGCGTTAATTACTTATGATAATAACATAGTTCTGGTAACATCGAGACACCTAGAATAATAGAAGGAATTATTCGATCAAGAGTGTGAAACAATAGACTAAAAATCATTCAATCGGCCGAGCCTTTTTTAAACTATGTTGGGGTCGGCTTCCAGTCTAACCGGATGCAGCTGAATACCAGTATATTACATGGAGCGACTGCCCATCTGACCTCCACAACCCAGTAACAGGGTAATATGAAACCCCTTGGTAAGACTGGCTGCCAGATTTTCGGACTTCTGATGACCCTTAACGATTGTCAAAGATGCACAACTGACAGCCGGGACCAATGGCTTAACGTGCTTTCCGAGGCACGGAGGAGTCTCGGTATGTGAAGATGGTCACCCATCCACGGCCAACCCTAGCAAGCGACGCTTAACCTGACAGATCGACCGGTGCAGCTGATATTACTTAGAGACTAAAAATGTAAGAGAGAATTAGGAAATAAATACATTGTATAGTTACCCATCCTTCGAATGTAGCTTAGTAAGCACTTAAAAAAGAGGGATGTGTGACTATTCTATTTTTAAATACACCTCGAAATCAGACCTTCAAAACGATTAGTTAAATAGTTTTGTTATAATATCATACCCTATTATAACTACGGCTCTAGTTTGAATATTTAATTAGGCAGGAAGACTTGGAAAACCTTTGATCCCGAAGTAAAGATTAGGTACAGACGTTAGCACATCAAGCTATCCCAAACTGCCAAATATTCCCAATTGAAAATGAACCTTATTTGTAATAAAGTTGATAATCTATTAAAGAAATTTGACAGATTGGAGTAGTTTGATGTGCTGGCCTCTGTACTTTCCGCGGACGAACTCAGAGTTTTGCTTCAATAAAGGTATACATCCTAGAATAAACAGCTGCTGTTTAAAATGTTACTCCTTCACAAAACAAACAGGAAATTCCCTACAAAACATAATTTCTAATTAGCTCAAAATTTAGTTTTGAAATTTAGACGTAAACTGCGCGTGTCAGAGGTAAACCACGGCTAAATTGTGGCTTCGAGTGCACAAGATGTGTGGAAGGGAAACTCACGAGCTGATTATATTATATAATTAGTTGAAACGACCTAATTCTGTGTTTACGTACGGTAATTCAATTCACTGTTCGGTTAATGGCCATATATGTGGAGTAGATGGGATAATCTGGATGTTAGCCGTAATCTACCTAGTGGGGTGATTCTGAATTTAGCTGAATCTATAGATTCCCTGAATTAATACCCTGTCTATAGACAGGGTATTAATTTGTTGTATTGTGTTCGTTAATTGTTTTGAGACGATTATAGCTGTGTTTACACTAATTAACAATGTAACCTTTTTGGCAAGATATAAAGTCATGCCTTATGACTGATGACATGAATGATAGACAAGTCTAAAGAGAATTCTCTCTTAATTTTTTTTTTTAGTTATTAAAAAAATAGTTAGTAGGTGAATACCTATTAATATGCTGTATTGTGTTAGTTATTTTTTTAGGATAATAATAGCTGTGTTTCAACCAATTAACAATGTAACCTTTTTGGCAAGATATAAAGTCAGATGTACTTGATTCAGTAGGCCTAGACAAGTCTAAAGAGAGGATACCTATTAATATGTTGTATTGTGTTAGCTGACTTGTGATAATAATAGCTGTGTTTACACGAAATTAACCAAGCTAACCTTTTTTGGCAAGATTTTAAAGTCATAATATGACTAAATCAAGTATGTATTATGTCATGTACTTGATTTAGTGGGCGAAACAAGTGCCAATCGCTTATAAATCATTTCGTATTTCTTCAACTATTTTCAACAGGGGGCCTAAACGAAGTCACATTCTCATTTTTAACTTTGAATTTAGATCAATCCGAAATGTATGGTATTGGCTAAGCTTTCGAAAAGTCACGTCATCAATCGTTTTCGATCGCTAAGTACTAGACAATGTCAAATTGAGGGACGAAACTCGATTAATATTCACATACAAATGCGGTGACAAGTGGCGTTCTTGACGATCCGAATCGCTGAGATAATGAATTGTTCGATTAACAAATTTTCGAAATCGAATCGACAGACAGTACTATAAAACTAGGGACATAGTACTATAATGATGACAAAGGTCACCGGTAACCAAATTCGGTTCATATTTAAACTTACGAAACTTAACTATATAAAAAAACGCTTGTAAAAAATTTATTTGCTTTCACTGTTTAAAAATAAAATTTGAAAAAATATTTTTAATTGATCATTATCTACCTAGCCTTTTCCCAATTACCGGAGCTACAGGTTATTTGTACGATTTTTGCTTTCATTCATCTTTAGTGGCGTGGTAAGAAAAAATATATAATTTTGTTTAAACAGTTCATGTCGACGTTTGTCGTTCTAATACTTGAACTAAAATAAAAAACACTTTTCTTTACCTTCCATTATGTTCGTAGATCTGAAGGATTTCGAGCAATGCGGGACTTTTTAGTTGGTATTTTTTGAGTCTTGCATAGCGAGTCTTGAGTCTTGTCGAGCATTGTTATGCTCGACAAGACTACATGCTGCAAAGACCCAACTAAATGCTGAAAAGACCCAACACTATTTTTTCGTCAAAATTACGTTAATTTTAGACATAAAAGTTTTTCATTTGAAAATGTAATGACTCAATCACTAAATTCCGGTTATTATATTAAAGAATCACAGTTCACGGTCGGTAGATAGAAAACCATAAAAATTTTAAAGTGCAATTTTCGCTCAGATACGGCATTCCCTGCCGAGCCGTAATACTGGCGGAAAGTAAAATTTAGCAGTAATCGTATAAATAATAAGTAACAGAAAGAAACTTTTATACATAGATAGTACAGTCACCAGCACATCAAGCTACCCCAATCTGTCAAATTTCTTTGATAGTATTTCAACTTTATAGCAAAGACATATGGTTCATTTTTAATTGAGAAAATTTGACAGTTAGGGATAGCTTGATGTGCTGGCGTCTGTACATAGACAGTAATATTACGTTTTTAATAATCCCAATTAGAATTGTAACCGCTGCAACTAACTTTAGGAAAATGGGCGTTATTTGTATTCAAAATATCTCTCAAATTTCCAGCCATATTTGAAATCTTTTTGCATCGTTGAAGGCTATAGGCTATTTAGCAACACGTTAGCCAAGTTAAAAAGAACGCTAAGCGAGAACTAAGTCATAGCGCGGGCAGGCAATGCAACGATGCGATGAGGTGGGTCGGGGAACAAGAAATTTCGAGCGGGCCGAAGCTAGTGTAAATGACTATCTACAAACCGTAACATCGTGAACATACAACAAAAAAGCAAGAATTTCTAAATTAAAACAAAATCCCTGTTAAAAAAAATCAGGCTTTCCTTTTAATTTCCTCAAGACTGGCCTCTGACGGCAGACAAAAACCAACAAGTGAGGAGTTTCCCTTCGTAAAGAAAAATTTAGAGAAGAATCTTGACCAACTGAGTTTTCTTTGTGGAAGTTCACTCATTCCACCTCTCTTTATTAGCTAAATTTTATGAGAACCCCTCGCTGAATATATTTTAAACTAATTGTAAGATCCTTACAATCAAGGGATGCACAGAGAGGATAAAAGTGAATAGACTTTAAGCTGAAAAGGCCGGGAAACGCCGCACAGGAAATTATAAGCACCACCTATACAATATCCAAACGAACTTCCCCCTTATCATCTGGCATTTTGAAGGCCGCTTTTTTATGTAAAAAAATAAAATATACCGTAAATGAATAAAACGATTTCAGTCGTTGATGAACAACTTTACGTGTTAACTTTTGGGGTGAGAAAAATTTCTTAGAAAACTTGCCCTCCTAACTTTTCGCATAGCGAGATGATTTTTTTACAGAAACCCCGAAAATTATGGGCCAAGTGTTCATTATGTTAATGCGTATCGGGATGAAGCAGCTGCTATTTTATTTATACCTAGTATTTATGTTGTGAATATAGGTATAATAAGGGCCAGCGTACCTGTAGACGTATGTATATATAACGTGCAATCCAAACAATTATGGAGCGAGCGCAATAGCAAAATATTATGTGAAATAATGTTCCGCATTTTGTATAAAATCGCTTTCTGCAAATGCTGACTATGCCATTATGCTGAGTTTAGATGGACCCACTTTACTGTGCCAGTAATCCTATACATATCATTGAGCGAGTTCTAAATGCAATTAGAACTCTATCATTGCTTATTAACGAGTCTAATTCTATAAATTCTGTCTTAGAATTCTAGGGTCATTGCACATCGTTGAACATCTGAGGTAAGTACAGTGCACGGTATAAGGCAATTTAAAACATTTTGCGTGAGATATCACTGAATATTTTTCATATACATAAGTTGATAAGAGGTAACTTAATGATAGCTCGCTCAATAACTTTTGTTTCACGAAAACACCAATCAATTTTTCGATCATTTTACTAGATGATCCGTGTTTTCATGTGATTTATTTTATAAAAGTATATTTTGATCACTGGCGTTCATCAGTCTGTTTGCACTCAATCTTTGTTTCAAATTGAATTCCAACAGGGCAGCTATTGATTTAATTTAGCAACGGATTTTATTTCATTTACGTTTGAAAACAGGAAGGCCTTGTATCATTTGATTTTAATATTTATACTAACAATTGTTTTATTCTTCTTCGGAAAAAATATAAACCTATTTACTCTTTTATAAGGAAATTTCTCGCCGACTGGCCGACACTTCACGTGATCAGAGGGCTGGCTCGTTCTTTGGTTAAAGAATTAGCATTACCATTCAACGTGACAATGCTGCCAGCCTATGGGCACGGACGAGTACCTTGACGCTTAAGTGTCATTTTGTTTTGTATTATTTGTATAGTTAGTTAGATAATCATTTAATGTTTAACACCGAGTGTAAATAATGTAATTAATTTATAAATAAATTTGTTTTAATTTAATTAAAATATGTGAATAATTTTGTTTCATATCATTTTATTAGACCAAGCACATCGAGGACGAGAACAACAAAATATTCTCATGAATTTTCCGCATTCCTAACTTTGCGTAAGACATTTTGTCTGGGGAAACCTCAAAGTAAGCAGAAAAGACGCATACTTTCGAACAACCAGTACCGGTTCGTACTGAAAACCGACAAAGGCAAACAAACTAGTGGCGACTGCCAATTGATCGATAATGGTTGGGACCGAAGCTTAAATAGGTGTATTGTGGTACAACGAAACACACAGAACAAATCTGTGTGTTGAACTAAACCTATAACTCAGAGCTCGCCGATATTTATAGCCCAGTTGTGAAGCTTAACACGTTCGTATGTTTGCAGCAACTATAATAAATTCTGAACAAATATCCTCGTATTTTCAATTACACGCCATGGCGTCACTTCGTTTTTAACTTATCACGACTTTAATTAAAGAAATTAGTGCAGTTCGCACTGCGAGTGTGTTAAACTTTTATTACTTAAGAACTAGTGCGCTCCCGGGTAATCACTCCGTCTATCTTTGTGACTGTTATATATCCAGTCGGTCTATTCTGTAAAATTCTACCAACACAACTTAATTGAAGTGACTGTCATTCCACCTGATTCTAGGGATTGACACTTTAGACAGCTCACTTAAACCTCACTTCACGTTGGGATTTTTACAGAATATACTATATAGATCTCAACTTCTGTGAAATATGTGGTGGATCAAGTATTTTGTGATGTAAGAAACAAAAGCAAGTAATCAGTTATTAAAGTTACGTTAGAAAAATTTGATTCCCATTCAATGCATTGTTTTTTTTTATCAAATATTTATTCATACTACAGCCTAGTTTGAATACATTTTTGATTCAGCACTAACTATATAATTAAGGACGCATCTAACTAATAAAACATCACTTTCTTTCATTTTCACCATTTTCTTTTTGCTAAATTAATAGTTTTGTATTTATTTAAATACTGGTATTCAGCTGTATCCGGTTAAACTGGAAGCCGACCCTAACATAGTTAGGAAAAGGCTAGGCAGATTGAATAGTTTTGTTTTCCGATCGTATTAATTGTATTGTGAGCATAGCTCGATATCAGTTTATTTTTTATTTTATAACATAAATGTAATTCAACACACCTCACTCACACACTAGTCCAACATTTCGGATAACCCAAGCGTGATTTTATGTTATGTCATTCAAATAAGTGACGAATTCATGATATCTAAATTTATGTGATCAATCAATCATTCAATCAAGTCTTTATTTGTAAACATAGGTTACATCAGTGTGCAAGATGTTACAATGATTGTTATAAATATTACAGTTTCTCTATGTTTTGCCATTTGGCGTACAAATATACATTTCAGGAGGCTTTTGCCAATTAAGTAAATTAATCTATCGGTAATATTATCAACATAATTTTTTTGTATTTTAATAAAATGCATTAGGTAATGTCAATATTTAATATAATACGATAATGTCAATAATAAATAGTCATGATGTCATAAGTTATAGATGATAAAAAATATTTAAAACTGATATTGTCCACAGAATTGTAAGAGTCGTCATGCTTATATAGTTAAAATTATTCATGTTACAAATATAATTATGTAAAAGAACTGTCATCAAAGTAGTCGCTGAGACAATAGAAACATTATTTTCTGTATTAATTTATACTTGAAATTGACTAAATTTAGATTTTTTATTGAGCAAGGTAACTTATTAAATATTCTTTGGGCCATACTGGTGATTATATGTGTATATTTTAGTGCGTACCTAAGTCATTGAAGTGCGATATGCATTATACAGTGTGTTAGGTTAAACGAGGGACATAAACAACTTTGACAATGGGACCAAACCTGAAATTGCGAAAAAAATCAACTCTTCAGTAGGTACATTTTCACCAAATGTATGGAGCAGCTGATATTTATTTTCCATATTGCAGAGTTGGTCTCATCTTCATGACTGCCTGCCCCTGTAAGTATGTCCTTCGATTAACCTAACAAACTGTATACATACTTACATAAAATAAGAAATAATATTCCATCTGCTTTCCAAACACCTAATAATAAGAAACGTTAGTTATTTGCTTATCTTGTGTAATCACATTTACAGTGATTTCTCGAAGGTATCTTTAAGAGAAATTCTCTAGTGGCCAGGTGTTAAATACGGGGTATATTGTCTACGCGGATACAATAAGTGATTTTACTAAAAGCCTCCTAAGTATTTCTCGATGTTAGTGAGGCGTTTGTGAAAACGTAAGAAAGAAGAAGTTAATTCTTTTCGCACTAACGTTAAAGCATTATCTATATACTAATATTATAAAGCTGAAGAGTTTGTTTGTTTGAACGCGCTAATCTCTGGAACTAGTGGCCCGAATTGAAACATTTTTACTTTTTGTGTTGGATAGTCCATTTATCGAGGAAGGCACGTCACGCTACGACCAATAGGAGCCGAGCAATGGGTGAAACCGAGCGGGAGCAGCTAGCTTTTATATAATGTAAGTGATGAACTTTCAAGAGGCGTACCTACTTTAAACTTAAGCTCAAAGCATTTATTTCAAATAAATCAATTACAGGCACTTTTGAATTGTCAAGGGGTCGGTCAGTCAGAAAGATGATGCTAGTTGCCCATTCCAAAGCAGTAGGTACCTATGGAGAAGAACGGGGAAGAATTAAGGCCTTTTACAAAGGAGTTATGTAAATTCGAAACACATTATTCTGTAGTAATTAATTAATGTGTTGTCTTTATAAAAATAATGGTAAATAACCAATACAATAACTTGCACTGGGTCCGCGTAGTGCATTACGGCCAACTCACTGAGAGGAGGCCGGTGTTCCAGCAGTGGGAACATTATAGGCTGTTTATGCTATATTAACCAAAACAATAACAACAACAAACATATAATTATTTGAATCATTTTAAAACTGAATCTACCTACTAACTCGTCCATAAACATATTTCATTTACATAAAACCGTTTACTTATATTAAATGCTCGTACACAATGAATACATACATAATATTTACCCATCATGGTACAGAGGCCAGCACATCAAGTTACCACAATCTGTCAAATTTCTTTGATAGTATTTCAACTTTATTGCAAAGACATAAGGTTCATTTTCAATTGAGAAAATTTGACAGTTAGGGTAGCTTGATGTGCTGGCCTATACCTATACTTTGTTGGCAAGTTTTTTGATAAAACTGTATGAGCACTTTAGCACCAGTAGTGGTGTTCTGTAATCATCTCACCGTGATAACGTAGGTGAAATGAGTTTAAAGTGATCTGTCAATAATGTCAATCCCTAGCAATATGTGAAACAACAGCTTCACGCTCACTCCACCTAAATTGTCACGGTGAGATTTTGTACAGAATCGAATGTAACAAAATTATTCAACCTTTGCTTATCAAAGCACCAGAACTGAGTTTAGTATTTAAATAAAACCCAAGAAAAATATTTTCTAATATTCTATTATAAAACAAATTATAAAAAGAGTCTTTTATGCCTGTAATAATATAGGAGTCAAGTACGTAAAGTACAGAGGCCAGCACATCAAGCTACCCCTAACTGTCAAATTTTCTCAATTAAAAATGAACCTTATGTCTTTGCTATAAAGTTGAAATACTATCAAAGAAATTTGACAGATTGTGGTAACTTGATGTGCTGGCCTCTGTACATACATTCCCCACAAATACACTTAAAACAAGTGGCCGCGTGTAGCACGCATGGTAATACTTACGCAAGTACAAAGGATTGATTTACTGCTTAACTTACCGGAAGGCACAAACTTTCGCAGCTGAGGGAAATCATGAAAGGTAACTTCACCATATAAGAATTTCAAACTATGTTATGCACTAGGCAGCTGCTGAGTTCGCATTTATTCGCTACTTACTTCAAATCCTCGGATGGATTTCAGTGAAGTAAAAAATTCAGGAATATAAAATATTTTTCGTGAATGCTGTGGCTCGTTTAAATTTTTGAGGGTAGCTGGGAATATGTATCAAGATGGTAGGTAGTATTTGAGATAGATTTTTGTCGTAAACGATTGGCCTTTAGAATACTAGATACTTTTTGGCACCCTTCGCAAGAGTTTTATCTATACATCTTTAAAAGTATATACGGTACAGACATACGGTACATCAAGCTATCCCTAACTGTCAAATTTTCTCAATTAAAAATGAACCTTATGTCTTTGCAATAAAGTTGAAATACTATCAAAGAAATTTGACAGATTGTGGTAACTTGATGTGCTGGCCTCTGTACTTCCAACAAAAAAACATTTTTTTTGTCTGTTAGTTGGTTCCGGCTAATCTCCCAAACGGCTGGACCATTTTTGACGGGACTGTCACTGACCAATAGCTGATGTTATACGGATTAACTGTTTTTTTTTTATTTTAGATAAAATAAGAGAACACGCGGGTGAAGCCACGGGCAACAGCTAATCGATAATAAAACCATAATCAGTTTACAACGTTGGGTCATTTTTCATAGTAATATACAATATAAAACCTAAAACAAAAATACATACACGTAGAAAAAGAAGAGCTCATTGGGCATCAAAAAATGCGCTCGCATCGCTGTCAATGGGAAAAGTGCCCAAAAGGCTGGCAGTTACCACGTTAGATGGCAATTATGATTATTTGACCTAAACCGTTCGTGTGTAGATTCAAACATAACGCAGGGCGAAGTCCCTAAATACTCGATGAGCACTTGGACCCACGATTGTAATAATCTAATTAGGTACAGTTTTAAAATTTCCACGCAAATAACCACAAGCTCTTTAAAAATAAAAGCCTATAATCATGCCCAAAACTCGAACTCGCTCAAAAACATAACAAAACAAATTACCCTGAAAAATTCCGCAGCGAAAATTTAAATAGAGGAAAAAATATTCACATTTTTGGGCATACAATCAGAAGGAATTACGTGAAGCTATTCATCGGACCATGCTTAGTATTCCATCACCAATCACGGCGCTTCAACCTCCCCTTCAAATACTTCATTAGCCAGTTTCACGCGCCTCCTCGCCTCTCCCCTTTTAAAGGATAGCACTGATGAGCAACGTAATCTGAATTTGGACGATTTGTAAATAAAATCTTTTCACAATTGAGTTTGGAAGGGCACAGAAACATTTTTATATTCATGGCAGGTTGAGAGCTTTAATGCTATTTTTATTTAGTTTTTTAGCTGGGTTTATTATGTTTTATAGAAACTTTTGTAATTATATTTATATAGTATTTTAATGACGACATTAATTATGTGCTTGTATTCTGAAGCCACTTTAGTAAAAACCATTTTTTTTTATTTACAACCTGATCATCACATTTTTACAGGCTTATCAAAGACGATGTAAAGGTTTATATAATGATAAAAAATTACAAAAAAAATTCGTAAGTAAAATTAATAAGAATTTAAACAATAATAAACATGACAACGTTTGTAATATCAGATCTCTTTAAACAATTCGGTTCACGTTATACCTTTAAAGGATTGAACACCAAATTCCTTGCATTTAAACAAACGGTTGAGACGCCTAGAGGCCCGCACGCCATACACCCATTCATCAGGCGGTTCTCATCAGCCCGCTCAACTAAAGCACAACCAGTGGTGTCAGTCACACGGGACTATCCTTCTTCGCAACCAAAACGTATGTGTGACATTCGACACCAACCAGACCAAAGCTCGTTAAATACTGTGAACCGAATGGGCCAACTAAGTCCTACAAACATTTTGTTGCCAGTTGCTTACATATTGTTGACCAATATTCGTCAAACATTTGTTAATGCAGTATCTACGCTTTGCACTCATTGTTCTTTATTGAAATGTGATGTTTATTTTCATTTAACGGTTTCCAAAATACAGTGCTACTAGCTTCTGTCCGCGACTTCGTCCGCGTGTTTTTTTTTTTAATACAAAATATAGCACCGCATCGCAGCCGTGCTATTAATTCGATTATGCTTTTTGCTCTTCTGCTCCTAAGACTATACCCCTAAAAGTCTTAAAACCTTAAAAACAACGACAGTGTGTTTGATCCTAATTACAATAACGGTTTCTTGGAACGTAATAAATAGAGTAACACACAAACTCACGCCTCTAAAACCGCGCCTATAATGTTCATAAATCAGGAATACATACCTACATAAGATAATGTTCAAGTCCTAACGAAAGTGTCCCCCTTCCCCTTCACCCTCTGCAAGTCTGAATGTGATTGCTAAAATAATACATCAATGTACAGTCACGGAACTTCGGACACATTGACCTTAGCTACTTGCATGTCTGCCTAGCCATGTATAGAAGAAAATTTAGGTAACCATATTTTCTTTCACAAAATTACAATGCACGCGTGTGTCGAGGCCTTAAGTCTATAAGAAGTAAGTAAGTACGTAGAGACTTATTTAATGCAAATACATACATCTGGTTATCTGTCGCGCCTACTAATTCAGAATGAATCGCCTTATGCCAAACTATGATTTAAATCTGTGTGTCTTTCGGAACAGACACTATTATCTCCAGACTGTTCCATGAAAACCATTATGTACCATTATGTTGCTAGCGATGGCGCCAAACACGTAGCCGAAATCTGGGCCGAGTACATTTAGATTGCCATTGACACGCTAAGAAGAAGAAGTTGCCATAACAATATTTTAAGTTACCCCACTACATATAAATCGAGTAAATTGAATATTGGTGACACCTCCGTAAAAAGTTCGTTAATCTACCTACTATTAACTTCTACCTACCCTTTTGGAGCACACTACAGGTGTGATTATCTTTGAAACCATAGACGAGCCCCAACCATCGACAAGTATCCTAAATCCTTTAAGTTTGGAGTTGTTTATAAATAAAGGTGAGTACTACTACTAAGTTTCAACATGTTTCAAGTACTTGTTAAAGTTAATAGGTAAGTACTTACTTCAAGTAGAAGTCTTAGCCGTAATATTACATTTCACTTCTTACAATTAAACTTTAAAAGAGGTTAACTCATAGGAAAGCTCTCTAGATTTTCGTGAACATTTAAACTGGACGGTCGGTTTCAGCTTGCTGTTTTTTTGTTTCAGTGAATTTGTGACATGCGGTACTGCATCAGGATGCAGAAACTGCAGTATTTTATCAAAGTAAAATGGACGCAAAATAGCAGTTAAAACTGTGACTGCTATAGTTTTTATACACAAGTATTTCTTCTAGGCCATGGTTAGGTATGTGGGGAAACCTCCCTAAGCTGAACTGAACAACGAAGTACTTTTGGAAGTCCATGTCTAAATATTTCGCTCATTAGCAAGAAGGGTGACATAACTGTATCCAGAGTAACGCGGCAAATGTTATTCTTTTTACTACAAACGACACTACACTAAGTCTGAAAATGAGGGAGCCAGAGAGGTTATGGCATTATGCTTGCCGCATTTTTAAACTTTTAAATCATCATACCTACCCAAATATTAGTCTTGTTATGTCGAGCTTTTCCCAAATTAACAATTGAATTCGCAAACAAATGGAAAGTTAATATTACCCACAAAATAATCCTCAAAAGCACATAATTATTAAAATCTGTTAACTAATTACACAACATAATTCATAATTATCACAATAGCTTTAAAATGACCAAATACAAAATACAATACACATTTCGATCAACTGTCAGGATTTGACACGAGCTCTAATAAACATTATTGAAAAGCTTCGCATATGCACTAATTACGATTTAATGTACAATATTTGTTTAGCAAGCAGAGATTGTTTAATGTGCTTTTCAGTGAACGGAAACGTCCCTGTTTTCATATGAAAATGAAACTTATGTTTATGTTATGTTAAAGTCTTATGGAGGCAGGACAACAGACCAGAGATCCCTATTCTCGTAAATACAATTTATAACTTTGCCACCGTCTCAATAAAACTATTGGTAATCAAGTTGATTCGTATATTTAAATGAAAAACGGGGTGAGAGAAACGGCCCTGGTGCAAGCCATGGTCCGGAGCGAGAGGCAGTGGGAGGCACCCTCACCTCCTTCTTCTGCGAAGGAATTATGCTCGCGAAGGAGGTGGCGGGATAGATAAAGGACAGGACCTCAAGTCCCAGCCACCGCGGGAGACGCCCCGGGCATCGGGAACCGCGTGACGCCTCCCAGCCACTGTAGACGCGAGTCTGCGGACGGTGAGTAATGGGTGGCTGACCGCCCGATCAGGAACAGGTCCGCGCCAGACGGCGCGTACGTGTTTCACGCACGCCTCAACGAGATGTTAGCATATTAAGGGGCCCTATTAAGCTATTAAGGCCGAAGACTGCCGGATAAGCGGGATTGTCCGAAAGGGATACCGCTACCGCTACAGCTCACAAAACATAAAGGGCTAAGCTGTTCTATTCACGGTAATACCAACAGTAGCCTCAGCGTTTTCGTAGAACGGTGGGATTCTCCGATGTTACGGAGGTTGACAGTTTCCATACCGAATTTCAATTTTAATTATCTGTTAATCTGCGTCTACCTGTATTTACTAATACCATTTTAAGTAAAATTGTTACAAACTCAAGGGACTTCGTCTAAATTGTACCATATTGGAATTATGTTATATTGTATGTATATAATTGTTGTTTCTGTTCTATTCTCTATATATAAATACTTTTAACTGATTTCTGCAAAGCAAACAATTCCAGATTTCACTGTTTGCCTTCACAATGAAAATAACTAAAATAATTTTAGAAATATAAATTGTACTTGTTAAAGTAACTAAAACAAACTCTAACTCGGAGCTAAAACAAATAAAAACTAATAAAATATATCCATTACTTTTCCACAAATAGTCAGACTGTTTAAATTGTTAAAAGTTTAGCGGTTAAACCGAAATCAAAATTAATGTGAAACGGAAATAGGAATGATTAATGTAAACAACGTTATTAAGCGTAAAACGGAATCACAAATATTTTACAGCCGTCATAAGGATTTGGAGCCGCTAATTAAATTAGATTCGACGCTCAGGTGGCGAAAGACATTAAGCAACCCTTATAATTATACTCCTTGTGATACTCCTATAATAAATCTAAGCTTGGGGGAAGCGCCAAGGTAGCCCGCAAATTCTCATCCTCTTACGTTTTTTGCAATTTGCCGGTCAGTATTAGATTGTATGTTGATCAAAATATGATTTGCGGTTGTAGCATGTAGGTATTTACTTAATTTAATAATTAGAATCGCTGTCTATGTTATAATTGGTCCCAAAAGTAATAATTTCATAAAATAGTTAATATTCCAGAAGAGTTTAATTATTACAATTCTGTAAATACGCACATGGCTACCGTAGCTTTCACCTTAAATGTGAAAACTACAGCGTAGCCCGTGAAATTTCAGCGGGATTCTCCGGAAGGGTTACTACCCCGGAACAGGGCTAAGAAAGGAACGTGGATAGGTTATTTTATTTCTGCAAGCATAGCAAAGCAGAATTTGTGAAGGGAACTGCAACTGTCAGTTACTTTTATCATTAACTGAAACTAAAAGTTCAAAAAAAGATCTCGACTCCTTGCATATAACGTCGTGAAAGATATAGGTATATGATTTCTTCATCAATCAATTTCAAAGAATTTCAATGTCCAAGGATATTGTCCAAGGATATATTATTAAGTACTATAACTCCGCTGTCCGTCCGTCTGTCCGTCTGTCACCAGGCTGTATCTCATGAACTGTGATAATTAGACAGTTGAAATTTTCACAGTTGATGTATTTCTATTGCCGCTATAACAACAAATACTAAAAAACAGACTAAAATAAATATTTAAGGGGGCTCCCATACAACAAACGTGATTTTTTTGCCGTTTTTATAGATAAAGGTTCGGTACCCTTCGTGCGCGAGTCCGACTCGCACTTGGCCGGTTTTTATTTAAAGATACACGCAAACATAAACGCGTGGTGGAAGCGGGAGCGAGCGAAGCTTTTTATTTTGATTCTATTGGACCACTTCCGTCGCGGGTTTTCTTGATGCAGTCAGTTATTCTATAAAATCTAACGACACAAAAATATCACAACAGTTTATCTTAGCCAAGTATGTTTTGATGAAAGAAGAATCAAAATTAAAATATTATATCTATATATATATAAAAGAAAGTCGGGTTTGTTCCCTTCGTTATAACTCGAGATCTGCTGGACCAATTTTCATGGTTTTTATTTCGTTGGATTTGTCTCCGCCCTGAATAGCAGAATACATTTTTTTTTTTTCTATTTTTAGGTAGGGTAGGGTGGGTAGGTAGGTAGGGTAGGTAGGTAGGGTAGGTAGGTAGGGCTGGTAGGTAGGTAGGTAGGTAGGGTAGGTAGGTAGGTAGGGTAGGTAGGTAGGTAGGTAGGGTAGGTAGGTAGGTAGGTAGGTAGGTAGGGTAGGTAGGTAGGGTAGGTAGGGTAGGTAGGGTAGGTAGGGTAGGTAGGGTAGGTAGGGTAGGTAGGGTAGGTAGGGTAGGTAGGGTAGGTAGGGTAGGTAGGGTAGGTAGGGTAGGTAGGGTAGGTAGGGTAGGTAGGGTAGGTAGGGTAGGTAGCTAGGTAGGTAGGGTAGGTAGGCAGGTAGGTAGGTAGGTAGGGTAGGTATCACAGTTAAGACAGGACAACGTCTGTCGGGTCAGCTAGTTTAATATAAACCTACGTGAGCACTTATGAAACGCCAGAAGCACGGTTCTAATTGGACGTTTCCTGTGAAGAAAAGCTGGCAAAATTCCACGTATAATCTTTAGAAATAAATTGGCTTTTACAATGTTATGAAATTACAGTGTTACAGGTATGGGCAAGTCAGGTCAGTTTTTGTACTTCTAAATCCTATAGTGCGTAAGATTTATTACCTGCCAGACAAACGTATATTCGTTTATTATTGAAGTCGTTTTTAGAATATAATACGAGTATCGCTAAGCCGCTCTATAGCGGGATCAAGCCATAAGCGATAGGATTCAATTACCATTAAAATTGACTTCGGTCCCAACCGGCCAATTTTTCATCTTCCTACGTTACTCGTTCGATTCTCTTTTCATGAATTTAAACGAAGCAGCAACAAGTAGTTGCAGCAATTTCAGTTTTGAATATTTTTAATTCAGTACTGGCCAAAATTGATAGTTGATTGGGATGTGAACAAACATGGTAATCAAAGGATTAAAAAAGTGACAATCACAGAAAGAAATAGAGTTAATGGTACTTACCAAGAACGATCACTTTCCAAAGCATTCACACATGTCATGTACTCTAGTCATCATTCTCCTGCCCTTATCCCAATTTATTTGGAGTCGTCGCAACATGTCTTCTTCTTCCATACTTCTCTATTAGTCGTCATCTCGATAGTCACTCCCTTTCTAGCCATATCGTCTTTCACACAATCCATCCATACTCTCAACTTTCTTGTCAACATTTTCCTCATTCCTCCGCATAACATGCCCATACCATGACAACCGATTTCCACACAACTTTTCGGTCACCGGTGTCACTTTCAGACTTCCTCTTATATACTCATTACGTATTCTATCCATTCGCGTAACACTACACATCCCTCTAAACATTCTCATCTCAGCTGCATGCAATTGTCTTTCATTCATTCCTTTTGTGGCCCAACACTCTGATCCATACAAGACGGCAGGTCTAATCATGCTTTTATAAATCTTCCCCTTAAGTTTAAGGGGAATGTGGGAGTCACAAATTGTTCCCGTGACCTGCCGCCATTTCATCCACCCAGTGTTAATTCTATGCTTAACAGTCCGATCTATTTCGCCATAGCTTTGCACAAGGGAACCGAGATACCGAAAGTCGGAGCAAACTGGGAGAAGCGCGCCATCAAGCGCTATGACCCCAGAACTGTAGAGACCGCCGAAATCGCAGAACATGTACTCATGTTCTGCTGATTTTCAGGCCAACAATCTCCATTTTCCGTTGCCATTTCTCCAGTCTGCTCTGGATCTCATGTACTCTAGTGAAGCTTAAAAAAGACGCAATGAACAGCTGAACAATTTATAAAATAAAAATACACAGAAAACATTCCCAAATTCAAACCAACACCCCAAGTAAAACATAAAACAACCAAATAACAAAAATATATGTGTACGAACACAAATAAAATATAATGTACTACCAACAACCTAATACATCCTGATTTCTGGGCGAGTTTCTTCTAAATCCGTCGCAGTGATCCTGGCAATACTTGAACCGCACATTATGTGATGGCCGTTAGAAAGCGCACAAATCTTGAAGTCGATTACCATAAACAACGATAAAGCTAAGATATTTGAATAAAGAAAACAGAGTAATAACATAATTCGCTGCTTGCATCATTGGCATAATGGTGGAACCCCACGCTATGAAAAGCCTTATCCTGAATTGGATCTGTATGATGGGGAATATTTTCATTTTGAATTTCCTATCGATTTTTGCTGATGTGCAGTATATTTATGATGATTGGTTTCAACTTCGAAATGTTTTACCGTAGAATAAAGGTGTTAATTATCTGCAGTATTTTTACACAATATTTTAATGTCATCATCATCATCATTCTCCTACCCTTATCCCAATTTATTTGGGGTCGGCACAGCATGTCTTTTTCTTCCGTACTTTTCTATTAGTCGTCGTAGTCACTCCCTTTCTAGTCATATCATCTTTCACACAATCCATCCATCGGTTCTTTGGTCTTCCTCTACTTATATAGCCACAATATTTCTATTTTTTTAATTCGGTGTGTGTTCTACTATCTTACAGTGATATAAACCACTCCTCAGCAGTACCTTCTGTGGCACTATGTTACGACATATTTTTGCCTAAGGATTTTTCCTCTTAGAAGCTTTCATACGTCGAATACCAAATATTGGTGTTTACGATTCCACAATTTCAACTACAACGACTTACGTAATCCCAGCTGTCTCTATATAGTCCTATCTTAAAAGTACTTACTGCATATTCAGTAAATAATGAAATGATAAACTTATTTCAGGTCGTAATGACACGTCATTAAGATACAATTTGCGGCTTTACCCCACTTGATTTAATCTCACTCTAATGATGCGCACGAAACCGCCCTCTTTCGTACAAACAGTTCTGTATCAAGGCAGACCTAAATTGTAACATATCTTGCAAGGCAAATAATACCAGCCCAACACTTGCACCACCTCAGAAGTAGGTAATAGCTGCAACCAGCAGTTTCATTCTGTTGAAGCCGATTACGAGTTTCTCTAGCTCTTACAATGTCGTCCAATAAGAGACTCAACTTGAATTCAACACGTGAGATCGTTCGGAAACATTGTTACAATATACGCTATCACGGACTCGCCGCCTCATACCCTAATATTTAATAAAGCTTTCGAAAATGGAATTGCGATTTCGAAGAAGATTACAAGTGAGATTGCGTTTGTATTGCCGAAGTTTACGCTGGTCTCGGAGTGTGGTAGTTTGTTTTTTTTTTGTCGCTGAATGTTTGAGTTTAAGAGGGTTTTTAAAGTCTCTTTGTTTTAATATACTTTGGGATGGTAACGAACATTGAATGTAATTGTAGGCCCAAAAGCGTCACGGCACGAGTATTTTCAGTGCATAATGTTGGCAGCTTCATTATTACAATGTTGAAAAAAAGAGGTTCTTTAATGTTATGACTGCTTTTTGGGTACGATTTTTTTATTCTTTGTAAGGTATCTGATAGACTTCGCATTACCAAATCACTACGTATTCAGTATATGGAAAAACAAATACAAACAAGAATGTTTCAATTATTTTAATTACAAATTGTTATATAAAGCGTGTAATTTCTGACATTAATCTTGTAATTTTGACATCAATCCTGTCAACTTGAAATCTTTTAATTTTGACATCATGTAGTAACTTTGACATTATTCTTGTATTTTAACGACATTAAAGATTTTTGCCTTATTTTCAATTCTGATATTACAAGTATTACAACATAAAAATAATTTGTAACTTGTAAAATTTCTAAATTAAAATCTTTGTAAGTGCACTTTATATTTTTCTCGATGTTAATTTTATTCATTGTTATGGAAATATTTGTACGCCGATACTTTCGGCTAAACATGATTGGACTCGAAACGATGTAATATCTTGCATGCACTTGTATGTATACAATGTTTAAACAAATAAAGAAATCTTATCTTATATATTCTTCGTTAGTATATTGTTTTTTTTTCTTATCAAAGCCAATTTTTTTTTATTATTTTGACATGAAAGCACCTCCACAACATAGTGAAAAATTTAATTAGGTATTAACTAAAGTTACCTTCATTTAGCAACGCCACCCCGGGTTTACTAGCACCGCCTTCCCACTTAGCTGCAGTCAAACTACATTGGATATTGAGCTATTATACCTACTCTGTTGAGCTGGTTGAGCTAAGTAATACCTTCCCTCAATATAAACCGAGCGGGCAGTATTATTACAAGCTACTATATAGTGTTTTCAAGTTTGCACTTCGAATTAGCTTTGTTAGATAAGTAAGGAAACTGATGTTTAATCGGTTTTTGAAACAGGAGAATTATCTTAAACTAGCTTCTGCCCGCGGCTTCGCCCGCGAGCATGTCTGAAATGTTTACATTATTGGCGTTTTAGTTCGGATCCCTTTTTTTTTAAAATATAATATAGCCTATGTCACCCGGGCATAATGTAGCTTCCTGTAGATTCCTATATTCGCTAAATGAACAATGTATGTTCGTTTAGAATAAATAAAGAATCTTTAAACCCAAATTAGAATCGAGAGACCGGTTCATCTTTTTCGTAAAATTTTCACCGTGAGAACTTTGAGGACTTTGGATTCGTCTGAATCCCTGCTTTCAATACTCGCACTTAAAAGACTCAACAACATAATTTTATAGCGATTGATATTAGCATTTTATTAGAACTCTCGATTGATCGTTATAAATGAGTTCATAAAGTGAGCAACTAATTCTCTAAAGCGCAGTATTTTACGTCTAAGTCGGGCTTAATAAAATGCCATCATTTATAACTAAAGGCAACTACCGACACAGCTTATGTTACTAGATTAATAACTTATCTGACTTATATTAGATGAACCTCTCTCATTTATCTGCGAGTTCAATTTGTAATTATTGTGAGTTTTTAGTAGTAAAGGCCCATACACACTAGTTGGTTTAGTTTTCTTGGATCTCGACAACCTATCAAACCCTTAGTAACTCACATTTGTTTTTGATTCAATAGGTTCTTTTTTATCTATATTTACATTAATATTATAAATAGAATCGATGTGTATGTTTGTAACGACTAAGCTCAGAAACTACTGAACGGATCTCGATGACATATTGCACGGAGATAGATTTTAGTCTGATACATGTACGGTTCCCGTGGGCTAACTTTCTTCATGCAAGCGGGCGTAGGCGCTAGCAAAAGCACGTGACCGATACAATTTTTATGTCCCATCAATTAGGAATTGAAACATAACAGGTTATTTAAATAAAAGTATTCTACCTAAAACTATCACGGGGATGGATATATACCTCAATCTTCTTAGCCAGTTCCTGCTCCACAACCCAGTCAGTAACTGGGTAATACGATACCCCTTGGTAAGACTGGCTGTCCGACTTTCGGGCTCTACCCGTAACGACTGTCAAAGATCAACGAATGACAGCCGGGCTCAACGGCTTAACGTGCTTTCTGAGGCACGGAGGAGTCTTGATATGTAAAGATGGTCACCCATCCACGGATCAACCACACAGATACAAATTTCCGTCGTTCCGTCCTCGCCGTCGAGGCCCGTCGCGACGACCCTGTCCATTCCCATCCCCCCGACCCTTGCTCGAGCCAGCCCGCGTTGCCGCTGAGCCAGTAGCTTTAAAAACCCCCGATCCAGCTGTCCCTTGCTGCCCCCCCCCCCAGCGACGCCCTAAGCCGAGGTCCGAACCCCGCAGGGGGTGCCCTTAGCGTGTAGTCGCTTAGTTTTGTAAGTTAGGTTTAGTTTTTATTAAGCCCTGGCTGGAGGCTACAATTCTTTTGTGGCAGCCACAGGCAAGCCCGGTTAAGCAGTAGACAACCCTTTGGTTGAAATGCGAGATGCCATTTCAAAACAAAAAAAAAAACACGGATCAACCCCGGTAAGCGTAGCTTAACCTGGTGGATTGATGCGTGCGACTGTTATTACTAAGCCACGAGCTCCTCAGATAGATAGATACATACCTGTTTGATTTATATAACCTACGTACTTTTACACGACATATAAAACAGAATCCCACCTCTAAATCCGAGCGAGAAATCCCACATATTCGCTCACTGTAAATAAAGTGTGGCCGCAGACATATTACTTATATCTTTTATATTATGTACTGCACACAAGATTTTACTTTAGAAAATATTACTTGAGATTGTTGCTGCTGTACCCTATTTCAGTTTATGGAATATGTAACATAGGTTAGATTGAATATGTTTTTTTAGTGAGTCAATACGAATTTTTTGAAGCCCCATGATCCTTTTCCCTCTTTATTAATATTTTACGCTTATATATTATGTAAAGAATTAAACAGTTTATCTGATAGAGGTATTTTTAAGAAAGATAATTGAAAAATAAATTGTAATGTGAAATACTCACAAATTATTATACCTCTATTATAGATAACAATAAGTGCAATTTGCTGAAAAGGAAGGAAGGAGGGAAGTACCTGATACGAGTATTACGAATTTGTAGAACAGCAAAACCAAAAGAAAGCGGTGATAAAACTGTTTGCCACAGTTTGCCACAGTTTGACATCTCAGTATCTAATAAACATCACGTTATTTTACATCAAACAATTCGACTTTTTGTGAACTCAAATCTCTGTTTGCTTGCTACTACGTGTGTGCTACGGCTACGCTTTCGTAGACGCCTGCTACGGCGTAGTCGATCCGCTCTAGCTTCACCTTAAGTTCATTCAACAATAAGCTTAACCAATTTTTTATGAACACATTTTTATTTGCCTCTGTTAATTTTATCAGTGAACTATGTATGATCTATCTGTGTGCTAAACATCGAAATACGTTCAGCCGTTATGTCATGAAAAATAATAGTCGTTTAGACGGCCAGAGTTTTCGCATTGATTTTATTTCGTATGAATGTATGGCACAATTTTTAACAGTAATATGCATTTTATGAATTATATTATTTAACTAAACTGAAAAACTAAAAAAAATATAGGTACTTACCATGTACAAAACTAATAAGTAACTAAAATATAGCGTCGAACTGAAAAGAATAGATTTTGTATCTTTCTACACTTACTATATTTTCAAACCGGAAAGTAAACCTTCTTGCGGAATGTCAACAACAAATAACAATATTAACATTTTGCTGCTATTTAGTTAAACAAGTCAAATTACTAACATACTCCATGATCCATAGTGTCAATCCCAAGAGGAATCACAGTTTCCTAAATTTAATAATACCCGAGGGACATTAATAAATAGGGGTAATGCCTCAACAGCCCGTCAGAAGTTTGTAATAACTTAATACCTTTACAAACTAACATGCGGACATGATATGCGAATGTACGAGTGTATATGTGTAACTAGCACATCGAACGCGAATAAAAATTAAAATTTTTAGGCGTTTTTCGGGTTTCTGTTGCGGCTTTAAGATTTTGCATTCAGAGCGTGACAAACAATAAATCTATACTAATATTATAAAGAGGAAAGATTTGTATGTATGTTTGTAAAGAATAAACTCATAAACGACTTAACGGATCTGAATGAAACTTGAAACAAAGATAGATTATAGTCTGGAATAGCATGTAAGCTACTTTTATTTTGGAAAAATGTACGGGTCCCGTGGGACAATTTCTTACATACACGCGAAGCCGCTGGCAGAAGCTAGTATTGGATAATTGGGTTTTTGAACAAAAGTTTTCCATTTGGACTTTTTAATATAGCCGACTAACTTCCACCCCCTATTTCCTGTAATTAGTACCTACATTCAGGCAAGCTAAAAGATAAAGATCCTTATGCTCATAACAGCTTATTTCGTAATTTATTTCTAAAAGTCTCTCATTCTCTACTCTGAGCAAAGCACCATTTATCCTGGGTCGCATAAAGTAACATTTAACACTGTTTCCGCAAATTAATTCCCTATTTCTCCATTCTCTATGTATACAGCAGATTAACATTAAAATGTTTAGAAAATATTGCGTTTTCACTTAAGCGCTTGGTGCACTGTATACGCTAAATGGTATTCGCCATAGAACATTTTTATTAGCTCGCGAACGACCCGTTTCGTTTCATGTTCTTCTTTCAGGAAAAGCACGACATTTCTGTTCGATGTTTTCCGTGTACCACGTAAATACTGCTGACATGGGGTGCTTTTAAAAAGGCTCGGCTTTCTGATTTCAGTTGGTGAAAATCATTCAATGATTCTTCGAATTTCAGCAATGAAACTGAAAACTCTAGAACGCGTTCAAGAGCAGTCAGTATCATTATTCTCTTTGAAGTAATGACAATGACAGCTCTTGATCGCGTTTTAGATGTTCTGATCGCGTTCGGTTTCATCGGTGAAATTCGCCCGTAGTGTGTTGGCTTTCGGAAAATGTTGAACCCATTCTGAGGGTAAGGGATTGGTTTTCGAAGTAAAACCCATTTAATTGCTTGTTACGATCATTCTGAAATATATTAACACTAGCAACATGCCCACCGATATATGGGATCTCAACCAATGATAAATGACAAGCCAGCGACTTCGCCCACTCGAGAATTCGGAAAAAGCCGGCCTTGTCAATATCATAAATGGAACCTCTGTGCATTTCAGCTTACCAGATCTTACAAGTCAGTCACTGAGTAAGTGAATCAGGACTTTTCTTTTTATATAATAATGATTCTTATTATATTTTCTTTTTATTTATGATGATTTTTATAGATTATATTACACATTACCTAATGGCACACAACCTCTATCACAGGGCGACCCGTCCGTGAAGCCGACCCCACATTATTCACTCACCACAGTTTAAAAATAAATCCCAATCTCACCGTCCCTCAACAACTACTACACACTTTACTCACTATCCTTAACACAACTTCGAATTTACGCGTAAATCTGTACCCAGCTAGTACGTACGTACCGTCTACAAACGTCTACCCGCATCACCCTCTGTTTACCAGCAGTACCTTGCCCACATTAGCCACTACACTTAGGTTCAATCCCTTCTCCAAATAGGACGAGTTCGGAACTTAGCACGAATTGACTTCGGTCGACATTGATGTACGTAGTACATTTTTCACTGAGCATCTTAGTCTGGGATATAAATTGTTTACTTTGCTTCAGTATTGGAATTCTTTGTGTGAAGATATATCTTTATTATTTAGTTAAATGTTTTAACCTTTTTGTTTTTACTGAAGTTTTGTTTATCCAAAATGGAAAATCGCAAGTAACAAAGTCATCATCATCTGCCTAGCCTTTTCTCAACTATGTTAGGGTCGGCTTCCAGTCTTACCGGATGCAGCTGAATACCAGTATTGTACAAGGAGCGACTACTACCTGACCTCCACAACCCAGTAACTGGGCAATACGATACCCCTTGGTAAGACTGGCTGACAGGCTGACAGATTAACAAACTAAGAAAGTAAAAAACGGAATATTAACTCTGACGAAACACAAAGCTATAGGAATATACATACCTGTAGCTGTCCTTATACTTATGAAAGTAGTTCTTCTTGCTCAGAGAACGATAAGGAAAAACCATTCTTGGCATCAGATTGGAATATTTCTATCCGAAAATATTATTTATTGTTTGTCACGCTCTGAATGCAAAATCTCAATGCTCCCGCAACAAAAACCGAAAATGGCCTACTATGAAGTAAATTCGAATTCCTTAAAGAATGGCAATAACCTATTGAAGATAACATGATGTTTTTGCTACAACAGCACAGTTTTTATGCCCTGAACTTTAAGCTAAATAATATTTTATTCATGACACAGCGTCCATTGTTCGAAACCAATGAATTTGTATGACGTAGATAACGCGTTTTATTGTCACAGTTAGTAAATAAATTCTCTCGCATACACCAATCATGTACAGGGCTCACGTACGACTGGCCCGATGAAAGGTATAATCCAATCAATTATTACGCCGTGCTCCAATTCTGCACCGAAATGCAAAGAGAAAAGAACTCGCTCTAAGTGGCGTCTATTTGCTTTTTTTTTTCTTTCGTCGTGTTATTGGCACTGTCGCAGGCTCGTAGATTTGTCGCGTCATTACACAGTATTTGTAATCTGGACATTGTTAAATGGCTGCTTTGATACTTACAAATAATAGTCGAATTTCGGTCGATTTATGAAAATTATGGGTATAATTTGTATCGGAGCTAATGTATTGAAACGTAAGTGATGGGTGAAAGCTGTATTGTCTACAACTTTAATACCTACATACATATTTTACGAGTTCTTGTCAACTTAAATTTGTGGACGAAAGCTAAAAGGTAGTTTATATAAAAAACAAAGTAACTAGTCGTAAAACCACTTGAATATCACAAGAGGGAAAATATCTTTAAAATTAACTTAGCCTCAAGTACCAAAGTTTAGAGTGCATATTTACAAAAAGTTTGATAGTAATGCACACAAAAACTCTTTTAATCTGAAAAGCGGGTTTAATATTAATTGGCGCGCCAAAGTTCAGTTGTAGCATAAATATGTTTATGAAGAGTTTCCTCCGGGAGTCGTTAGAAGTCCGTTGTCACCGCACACTTCAACCAAAGTCTCATGTGATATTGCATCACGTAGAAAGCAACTAAAATGTTTTGTTAAGTTATAGAATACATTTCTTTACACAAAAACAGACTGCACTTAAACAAATAGACTCATTTTCTACATCGTTTTTCTCCTGCCCTAATCTTAATTTCACTCAAGTAATTCGTTAAGTTTACCGATAAATAAGAAGAAACGACACACGTAACGTGGGTCAACAAGACAGGCATGAAAGATATATTAAGGTGGAGGCAAACAAAAATATTTGCAAACCTAATTACAGCCAGGAAATGTAGGTAATATTCTGAAAGTTTCCGGATAACGCGCTACGTGCCGACAGAGTGCACGCAACAAAAGGAGTTTTTCAAGGAAATGAGTTAACTTTCGCAAGCCAGTGGGCTAATTCAACGCCTTACTGTGGCAAGTTTTACTTTTTCAGCTATATTAGGCGCTTCGTCATGATATCCCGCGGAAGTACGAAGAGGCCGCAACTTTGTTCGCCTCATTTTTCAGAATATCTCGTATTATGTGAGCGTTGGAAATTGTTGGAAGTGAGTTTTCGACTTGCCGTATTTTATATTTTTACTCAGTGAAGGAAGTTTTTTTAACAATGGAGTATTTTGGCCGGATTTTAACTTTCATGTGCTTTGATGGACTTATTCAATAAACATTTTGTGTAAGAATGGAGCTATGGATGGATGGTGCCGATATGTTTGCGGTTCGATTGGTACCTACAGTTGTTAAGTGATTAGGTTTTTTGCGCTTCGGGCCGCGCATGTTCAATACCTGTTGGTGAATTCTGTAAAAACCTCATCGTAAAAACGTAGATGAAGTGAGTTTAAAGAGCTGTCAACAGTGTCAATCCCTTGCATAAGGTGAAACGACAGTTCATTTCATGTTCAGTTCACCTAAATTTACACGGTCAGATTTTTACAGAATCGACCGGCTGCACGGAGCAAATATTTGAAAGGCCGCAATATCGGTGTCTGAACTAGATGTCAGGCTGGTTAGAATTATTTTTTGTACATGAACCTATGTTTCAGTTGACATTCCAATGAAAAAACATTCCTGATTCAGTTACAATATTAAACTTAACAAAACACTCAATCTGCCCAGCATTTTTCCAGCTATGTTGGGATAGGTTTTTAGTCTAACTGGATGCAGCTGAATACCAGTATTTTACATAGAGCGACTGCCTATCTAACCTCCACAACCCAGTAACTGGGTAATACGATACCCCTTGGTAAGACTGGCTGTCTGATTTTCGAGCTTCTGACGACCCGCAGCGACTGTCAAAGATGCACTTATGACAGCCGGGACCAACGGCTTAACGTGCTTTCCGAGGTACAGAGGAGTCTCGGCATGTAAAGATGGTCACCTATGCACGGACCAATCCCGGCAAGCATAGCTTACTAAACAGTTATTTTATTACACCATTTTTCCCTTCTTAGAACCAATTTCACCAATATAACTGAACGCGAATAGCATATCTAAACCGCGATCAAGACCTGTCAGTCTCAATATTCCACAGTACTTAAACGGGGTTTATGTGCTGATTGCGTTCAGTTTCATTGGTGAAATCCGCCCTAAAACTGTCAAGCCTAAAGGCTTTCTAGACATCTTATTACGAACAGACACTATAATAAACACAATATCTGTTACAAAAGCTCCAGAAACATACAATCCTTTCTTCAAAGTTATTTCAAGATTATTAAGCAAGAGCTCCAGGCTATATTGTAACTAAACAAATTACTTACTGAAATCATATTGATGCGAACAAAATTATGTGAACGAGACAAGCTGAAATTATTATTGGAACTATTAATGTAGGCCAAGGATTTCACGAATTTATTCTGTTAAACTTTTGTTGATATAAAGGTTATGGTAAAATCATTTTACGGGAATACCCTGGCTGGAGGCTACAATTCTTTTGTAGCATCCACAGGCAAGTCCGGTGAAGCAGTAGACAACCCTATGGTTGTTTGGTTAACTGCGAGATGCCACTACCGAAATAAAATATTGTACGGGAAATATTCATTTTTTTTTACTAGGTTTGCTTCGTTGTTCTAACAGGTGCAAGAGCTACTGCTGCGTATGAGGTTCAGGTTTTTTTTTCCATTGGGAATTTCTCAGTAGCAGCCTGGAGTCTGAATTAGTGCGCGCTTGATGGCAGGTCGGTTCGCCCCTAATTACATGGGACTTTTAACATTACTGGCGAAATGTGGGTGTAACCTCTGACTTACTTTTTTACTTAACCTATAGGCGTGATGTTATGCATGCCGGTTTCCTCACGATGTTTTCCTTCACCGATTTTTAAGCAAGTGATAACTATACAATACGTACATGGATCCGTAAAATCAGAGGTGCGTGCCTCGGGTTCGAACTCGAGACCTATGACTTGGCAGTCCGAGGGTCACACCACTAGGCTATCACTGCTACATATACAATGATGAAGATGATTTTATGTTATGTCAAGGTATTGCACTGTTCACGATTCATTGAACAAAAAAATACAGCCAAAATATTTATATTTATTTCAATCAAACGAAGTTTTGCTCACTGTTAAAATTGATTTTATTTTTATCTGTTCGCAAACTCAGCAACAAAATAATATTCACGTCCATGCAGTGACAGAAAAACAGTTTGCAAATAGTTGATGGTTATTTATTTACTTTAGTTTAAAAGGTTAGTTTTTGTTTAGAACTTTTGGTGTCAGGTGCGGTTTAGTTATATGTTGACGGAAATCACTCCTGAAAAACATATAACTAAATATTTTTAGTGTCCGAAATTCAGGAGTTAGTTATTAGCACTAGGAATTACGATTTTTTTACATCGTCAATCTTCACATTCTACCTAATATTTATAATCGGACTTATACTGCCACAATAAATTGAGGCCTCCAGTCAGAGCTTATTAGATTTAGTTCAGAAGACTGATACACTAAGTAACTTTTTCAAAGGTTCCTCTCGGCTACTATTTTGCTGTGACCGACAGGGTCCAATAATCACATCATAATATAATTGAAGTTACCACCGATTAAACACATATCATCTAAAAATAAAATATACTAATATTATAAATGCGAAATTAAGGTTGTCAGTTTGTTTGTTACGTTTTCACGCCCAAACTACTGAACCGATCATTCTGAAAATTTTCATATCCGTTGTCAGGTGTACAAAAACGGACCTTGGATACCTTTCATCCCGAAAGAGTACTGTAGTGCTATTCTGTAAAAATCTCACCGTGAATACGCAGGTGAAGTGAGTTAAACGAGAGCTGTCAACAGTGTCAATCCCTAGAATTAGGTGGAATGACAGCTCACTTCACGCTCACTTCACCTAAGTTCTCACGGTGAGATTTTTACAGAATCGACCGACTGTTCTCGAGGAAAACAACAGGAAGACAACGTTCTTATGATAATAGGTGGCGCCAGCTGTACGTCCCGTTCTGAGCCCATGAGCAGTCATGGGCTCAGAACGGGAGGAACTGCCAAATATCAATTCGGCTTATAGTCACAAGCCGAATTGATACAAATTTCTAAGTTAACGCGAGCGAAGCTGAGGGCAAAATCTAGTAGGATTATAAATTCAAATCCATTTTTAGGTCTGACTGTGTGACCGCGTTGTTCTTCGAAACGACGCAACCGATTTTGATACGGTTTTCACTAGGTATCATTTAAAAAATGTTTTCCGGAATCTTTTTTTTAATAATACTTTAATGTTGAAGTTACATATATTAAAGAAATCGATTATTAGACTTGCCGTAAAGCCGTGCGCAAAAGGGGCTGGTCGCTATTACTGTTTTTTTTTTAAACACGATAAAGACCACTACCAAATATGAGTCAGACTACTTATAATCAGTCAGTTATCTGCTGTTCAAGCTCGCCTTTAAATAATTCATTCTAGAATCTACTTCGAAAAAGGTGAAACATAAAACTAAATGGAACAAAATAGGGAACACACTGTAGACGCAAATTACATCCAGGCCAGAAATCATTGGACACTCTACATAATTTTAAAATTCATGGGACATTTTTCAGGAAAGCTTTCAGTTCATTTTTCAGTCGGTCAGTTTTTCTTTAGTCATAGTGTACGATTTTGTCTTTCATGTCGAAAATGGTTAATTAAATAATCGTATAATTACTTAAAGGAGTATTTGCAACTGTAAATGCTCCAAAAAAAATACAGAGAAAATATCATACAAACTAACAGTGACATGCATACGTACCTGAAGAACGTCGTGGTATCCCAAAGTAAGAGAATTGACTCTCTGCATCCCGGGGTTGTGGGTTAAATCTGCCAAGACCTGCCAAGTACCAAAATGTTTTTTTTTTAAGAAAGTTTAATCTAAGACGGCAAAGGAAAACTGGAAAGCGGGAAGGGAAGCCTTTGCCCAGCTTCTTCTTTTCGTGCGGGTAGTGACTAACCTGGTGTCAGAGATTTATGCTGCCCATTGGCCTCGGACTTAGCTTCACATGCCGTTGAGAAATATCTCTCAGACATGCTGGTTTCCTCACGATGTTTTCCTTTACCGATTTTTAAGAAAGTAATAATTACACAATACGCACATGAATTCGTAAGATCAGAGGTGCGTGCCTTAGGTTTGAACTCGAGACCTATGACTTGGCAGTTCGACGGTCACACCACTAAGCTATCACTGCTGTTTTGCCCAGCTGTGAACATCATAGGCTTCCCTATACTTCAAAAGATAAAAAAGAAAATCAATTTTTCCATTTCAGAACAACTGATCTAATTCTGAAAATTCTTTCACTAATAGGAAGTATTGCCGGGTGCCATAGGTCATATTTTATATTAAAACGAAAAAATTTAAGCGGACAAAGTCACACACGGAAGCTACTATTCAATAATAATAATAAACCTAAAACAAAGAAACATCTTTAACTCAAAAGGCATGCAATTCATACAAAACAAAACTGTCACCCACGATAAATGTTGCACATTGTTCCAATCTTGACACAAAATGTCCAGGTTCGCAACTGATTAGCTGGAGAGACCTCGGTGCAACCTAGCCCATTAATTGCGAGCCACTTTCGAGAGCGATCGGCGCTATTAATAGCCCACCTCACGGTGCAGGTAAGTAGCTCAACGTAGATAAATAGTACAGAAGGTTAACTCCATTAAATTGTCCTCACACTTAAACACACTCCACGTACAGCAAGTGTAAGCGCACTTGTGACTAGGGCTCCTTCCTGATTTGTCCGTACATATTCGATTTACAGGCCCGTACTTTGCCGGGTTTTGTCATTTGGCTCGACATTAGGAGCCGGTAAACTTTAGGGATTTTTTATTAAACAATATGTACATTGGAAATATAAAGATATGATACTTAAAGTATATATATATACAGACATGCTATATTATTGGGAAGGTTTATCTAAATCTGTTCAGCCGTTTTTGCCTGAAAAAGGAATAAACATCCATCGATCCATCCATCCTCACAAACTTTCGCGTTTATAATATTAGTATGTCCGTACTTTTTGGTCTACAGTTGTCTTATACTACTGTGTCCGTGCTATTACTGGTAAGTCTAGCTTTTACCAGGGCTTTTAAATTTTTATTTTTTTAGAGAAAGATTGTTTTAATACGATCCTACCCGCGCTTGTCATTCGTTTGAGATCTCCGTACGATTTACATGCGTCACTTTATCTGTGCACCTGGGGGCCTAGACAAACTTTTTTCTAACGATATCGAAATTCGAAATATGTGGAATTGGCATAAGCTTTCGAAATGTCACGTGATCAATCGTTTTCGATCGCTAAGTGCTAGTTAATCACAAATAGTTTAACAAAATTCGATCAATATTCCCATACAAATGCGTTGACAAGTGGCGTTCTTGACAATCCGAATCGCTGAGTAAACGAATTGTTCGATCAACAATTTTCGAAATCGAATCGACACGGAGCGATTGACACTTGTTTAGGCCTTGTTTTCGTTAGTTGTGAGAACCCAAACTTCTGTACGAATCTATTCTGTGGCAGGATGCAGGTAAGTAGCGTTGGGTGGCGGTTTTAAGCCTCACTTTAATTTACAGAAATTAAGGATATTGGATATGGTGTATCATGTTGTTTACTATGTTAGGAAGCTGGATTGGGGCGTGGTTTAATCGTGGGGATTCTTATACTTTTTGATAACGGTGCTCAAATACACGAACAGCATTTTAGCACGGCTGCAATTGGCTCTTTTTTTTTTGGACATTCCGATAAAAAAAAATCGTATTAAATATGAACATAATATCTAACACAGCTGTAATCACAGGATCTACCTTATTCAACATATTTACCTCTCAATTATAGATATCTACCTAACTTATTAGGTCAATATTTTGTATAGAAGAACACCTTGATATGGTTGCTTTATACTATTTGAATGTAAATGTTTTCCTTTAATATTTTGTTCTTCCATAATCTGACAGACACAACACAAGTTGTTTACATTAGTTTTTCTACCGAATAAAGTTACAAAGGATCCAGCAAATACATAACATAACATGATGCCTGTAAAACTATTTGTATACTCATGTATACAGGGTGTAACCGAAAGGGTATATACATAAATAAGCATATGCTACAGACCACCAAACTAAATAGCTTTTGCTATGGGAGCAACTACGAAATCGCAAAAAAAATCTGCTGTTTTTTGGTCACTAAAAGATTTTGTACACTAAAGCCCTATTATATAGGTACTAAAAAGAAACTAACATACAACTAAAGAAAAAAAACAATATTATATAACCTTAGAAATAGATATAAAAACACACTTGAAGTTATCAGCGCACGCACTAATTACGGTAGAAAGACCATATTGTTTGAAGGAGCACGGCTGTTCAACGGATTACCGGACGATATTAAAGAGTGCCATAACATAAATGAATTTAAAAACAAGCTTAAAAATCATGTTTCAACATTGTAATCTCTAATACTCTGGAGGAAATTGTACTGTACTATACTTATTACTTTGTATCTCATTATAAGTGGACTGTAAGTTCTTATGAGAATAAATTTCTTTAAACCGAAAAGATTTATTATATTTATAAAAGGTGTATATCATTTTTTGTGGCATGGCAATGGCATCTAGCAGTTCAACCAAGAAGTTGTCTACTGCCAACCGGACTTGCCTAGGGATGCCACAATAAATTGAGGCCTCCAGACATGTTTTATTAGATTTAGTTCAGAAGACTGATACGCTAAGTAACTTTTTCAAAGGTTCCTCTCGGCTACTATATTGTTGAGCCCGACAGGGTCCACAATAATCACATGATAATATAATTTAATCTACTACCGATTAAACACATTATCTTAAATACAATACACAACCTAAAACTAAAATATGTAATCCTTACTATCCTTACTAATATTATAATGCGGTAGTAACTGTCTGTCGGTCACCTTTTCACACCTAAACCACTGAACGCATTTGGATTAAATTTGGCAGACAGGTAGATTGCGTTCCGGAGAAGGACATAGGCTACTTCTTGTCTCAAAAATTTCTACCGATATTGCGATATGACCGAACTCGCGGGCAAAAGCTAATTATGCATATTATGTACGAGTATATACATATTATGTACGGGTCTGCCCTTTTGACGAATCTCGAGCTCGAGTTCGAAATCGAGCTCTGGCTCATTGGGCGTCGATAAATACGTCCTCATCGATGTCAAAATATGTTAAATGATTCTTTGAACTAAACCTAGCCAACCGCTGGGCGATATCCCGAAATACTCGATGAGCGCTTGGACACCACGGCCCTAGTGTTTCAACCCCGAACGGCTCGAACATATAGAGCTCCTAATAAGAAGGACCACCAAGTACACATTGTGGAATGGAAATAAGCTATTATATTGAGTACTGAATACCCGAAGGTTAAGCAGTGTTTTAGTAGACACACAAGTTGAAATTTATGTTTAAGTAATCGGCGCGAGCCTATTGCCAACATACGGCGATAAAAAGAAATACCTATTTATTTAAAATATTACGAATAAATTAATTGAATACAACTTGGATACTAAATAAATTTTCGAAGTTATTGTCAAAAGTCAAATCGTTTATTTCAAATAAGCGTGAAAGGCACTTCTCAAATAGAACAAAAAATTGAAGTGATTCTAGTTTCTCCTCATTCTATATTTTTAGTACCTACTAAAATAAAAAGATTTAGTTGTTTGCCCATTAATTAGTAAATTAATGCAGTCTTTAATTATTATTTCTCAAATTATAACAGATACATATTTAATTGATAGGTATGTGATTTTCGTAGCATGTCTGTCAACAAGAAATAATTTAATATGCATGCAAATAATATACCGTATAAATTAATCATACATGCAAATACAACTATTCATAGCCAGCTTAGCTAGACTATAAATAGGCACCTGCCTCTTTCTTCTTTTATGATACATTTAGGGTTCCCACTTTTTTTATAAGAAATAAATTATAATGAGGTCTGGGAAAGAGAATAAACAGTATTTTAGAGAAATTAACAATATTTTATTTTATTAAGTCGTTTTGAGCACATATTTTTTAGAGTTTCTTGCATAACTAATCATCGTGATATCATTTTTTAAGGCTTCATAAGCCTCATTAAAATGATTATAATTAAAATTAAAATAAATGAGATGTTCATATTTTATCTTTGCGCTGGCTCTATTTCTTTGAACAGACAGAAACAGCACTTTCTGTAAATGCTGAAGTAATAAGAACAGATAGTAGATAGGAAACAATCTTTTTAATGCGTTGAAAATAGTAATATTATGTATACTTTTTTTTGCTCAACAGTAAACAGTATAGTTGGCAACCCTAGCTACATTCCTTTCAAAACCAAGATCACAGAAACACTAATTCCAAAGTATCTTATAGAAAATGTAACACAACATAAAACGTTTCTCCGTAAAGTTTCAAACGATTTCTCGCCCCGACAAGTTCAGTCTCTCAATGCATTGCATCCCGGCTCCCGGCTCTCAGCTCCCAGTCGCGATCAAATAAAGAATAATCGGCTTTCATTAGAAGTCGCTACTGATTTCTCTGAGGAAGTGATCAACTCACGGCTTACGAGATCGACGAAGATTTAAAACGTGGTTTCCTCTATTTTCTGCTTCGTAAGCGACGTTGAATGAGCAGTTTTTTTACTCATATACGAAGTGTTGGAACTTAGTTTTTACTTACTATTGTTAGTGCAATCAAAGATGTTTCTCTGGTTTTAAAGGGTTCCGTACTTCCGGAAGAGAAAACGAAACCCTTAAAGGGTCACTCGTGTGTCTGACTGTCTGTCCGCCTATCAAATGCTTACAGTGAGGATATATTTTTTAAATACTTTTTTTTTAATTCACTTAAAATTTTGAGAAAAAATATTTTCATTATTTATAATATGGAGACATAAAAAGGGACCTTCCATAAGTGGGAAAATCAGCAATGGCTGCTCCACCACAACGCCATTAAAAATGGAACGAATTCGATTACCTATGGTCCGACGACCAATTGCAAATAGAATAAAGAAAAATTGATTTTCTGGAAAACCTTTAAGTCTATGGTCTCTAAAAGTCAAAGTCAAAACATTTATTTCAAATAGGCACAAGAATGGCACTTTTGAACGTCAAAATGAACAAGAAATAGAACTGATTCTAGTCGCCCCTTCCAAAAAGTAGTTTCGTGTGGAGAAGAATGGGCAAGAAACTCCACCGTTACTCTTTTAAAATGTTTCACAATGTTTTGTATACATGTATTATAACATTATATGTGAAGACGATGTACCCAGAATAAAAACAATACATCATCAAAAGGTGAAAAGAGAAACACATGTAGCAGTGGCAAGTAAACTTAATTATGTCATAAGTGCATGGTGCTCACATATTTACAAACATTCTAAAAGTTAATAATAATAAATTAATCAATGTGTGAGAAGTTATTCCAATATAATAAAATAATATGGTACAAATTACCTAATTTACTTAGCAACCAGTTTGATTTTGTCTAGACACTAGATTGTCCTGTTGTCCTGTGGAGCAGGACCAGCATGTTTCCAAGCATCCTTATCTTTGATATAATCTTCTAATTTGTAATAAGCTTGTTTACAAAGTGTACTTTTAATATGAGTTTTAAATTTTCTTTCATTTAATTGCAGTATGTCACAAGGTATTTTGTTGTAACATTTAACACAGAACCCCATAAAAGATGTATGTACTTTTGACAATCGAAAAAATGGTTGAATTATTTTATCTTTATTTCTAGTATTAAAATTATGCCTATCACTTATTTTGTTAAAAAGATGTCTATTTTTTCTTACATACATAATATTTTCATAAATGAATTGGCAAGGTACTGCCATAATATTAATCCTTTTAAATAGTTCCCTAAGCGATTCGCGACGACAAAGATTGTAAATAGCCCTGATCGCTCGCTTTTGCAAAATAAAAATGGATTCAATGTCAGCAGCCCGACCCCACAGTAAAATGCCATACGACATAATGCTATGGAAGTAACTAAAATAGACCAAACGCGCGGTTTCTACGTCTGTTAACTGCCTTATCTTTCTAACAGCATAAGCGGCCGAGCTTAGCCGTCCCGCAAGAGTTGTTATGTGGGGACCCCATTGCAACTTGTCGTCTAGCGTGATTCCCAGGAAAACCGTCTGCTTAATAAATTCCAGCTTTTCTCCGTTCAATATGATGTCACAATCGCTACTTTTAACATTAGGTAATGTAAATCTAATGCATTTGGTTTTTTTTTCATTTAGTACCAAATTATTTACCGTAAACCAATCTTGGACCTGAAGAATAGAGTTATTCACGTCGTCAAGATTTTGTGAGCGTCGATTAATTTTAAAGATTAATGAAGTGTCATCTGCAAATAACACCATCTTCGGTTGATTTTGAAGTAATTGGGGTAAATCGTTAATATAAACTAAAAAGAGAAATGGACCCAATATCGAACCTTGAGGAACGCCCATTGTCATTTCCGACCCCAGCGAGTTCACACCATTTACTAGAACTTTAACCTTTCTATCTTTCAGGTATGATCTAAGTAAATCAAGGGCTGTATTTCTAATTCCATAGTGCTCTAGTTTCAGCAGAAGCGTCTCATGTTCTACGCAATCGAACGCCTTAGAGAGATCGCAAAAGATTCCAATGGCATCTTGTGCTTCCTCCCAGGCGCTAAAAATGTTCTTTATTAGGGTGACACCAGCGTCAGTAGTACATACTCTAAATAACCTATAAGTATATCTCTCAAAATTATGCGTACAAACTTACATTTACAGTTGGAATGTATGGGGGAACATGTACTACAACTAATCCATAATAAATCAAAACTAATAAATAAAAGATATCTGTATCTTACTTACCATTTTTGTATTTCGTGTTGCTCGTTTTCACGGATACTCAAAAACATCTGGACTAAATTAAATAATAGTGGGCTACCTACCCACCAAAATTTTGTTTAGAAGTTTAGCGTAAGAAACTCTCACGACATGAATTATTATCCGTATAAGTGAATTACCATATTTATCCTCGAGTTAAATACCAGTAAGCCTTGGTAAACCCTTAAGCTTATTGCTTTGTTACACAGACCAACAACTACCTAACAAAAGGTACCTACCTACCCTACACAATATATTGAACTAAAATATTACCGTGTCGCAGCAAATCGTTGCACATAAACTTCTTTTTCCGTCAACTGTTCGCCAATCTCCGCTGTTTTCCATCAGAATGATTCACTGCCGACACGAAGTCCGTCATAAAAAGAAGTGAACATAATGGCCATCCCCACGAAATGAGCCGTTCTGCACACAGGAACAAAGCAAAGCAGATTAGTTACTCGACGGGATTTTCTCTTATTGATTAACAACATATTAAGAATGTTCTATCAACGTTTTAAAAGGCGCTTTTGCTTGTTGTGTCGTTTAAAGCGCCTACAAGAAAATAATAGCAAACAGTTGTCATTACGTATCGTATTGCCCAGTTACTATTATAGGTAGTGGAGGTCAAATAGGATGTCGCTCCGCGTAACCACAGCTCAACACCAGTAGTGTTCAGCTGCAGTTAGACTGGAAGCCAACCCCAAGTACCCCAACACAGTTGGGAAAAGGCTCGGCAGACTGAATTGACATTGCTTAATTTCATTATTTGTACTCTATTGGTCATTTTATTCTAAGTAGGTATGTATTTCGCCAGTTACATGGAAGTCCCATGTAATAGGGGTCGAGCTGAATGCTCATCAACTGGCACAAATCCAGACACCGAGCTGCTACTGAAGAGCCCAAATAGAAAACTTAATAACATTTTGCCCGGCCATCGAACTCAGAAGTAGCGCTTGCGACAACTAAACCAACGAAAGAGTCAAATATATACGTAATTAATATAGGTGTACAAAATATTGTCCAACATTTTGAATGAGTAACTAACGATTTTCTTGCCCATTCTTTTCCATACGAAACTACCTTTTGGAAGGGGCGCTTCGAATAAATTCGATTTTTTTTAAATTATATATTTTGTCGTTTAGAAATAGCAGAAAGTTAAAGCGTAGCAGGTGGCGTTCTATAGTTTGTACCTACCCCCATCGGAAGAAGGCTTGAAAGAAGTGTCTTTTATTGACCTTTTTGAAGCTAACGATTTGACATTGACAAATTCAACTACCTACATAATTACGACTTCGACTTTAAAGATTACACATTCATCTCAACCTATCTATTATCGTCATAACATGTTACGTGCCAGTACATAGAAATGGCCAGTTTCTTTGAAAATCCTTGCACAGATCGCCAGAAAGGTAATAAACCAGGTCTTTGATAGCACTACCTATATCGCGTACTTTGACTTCAAAAGACCTTTGTAGGATGATATTTGTCTCGCATGTAACGACTGCAAAGACTCTCCCGAACGTTTTCCCTAATGGAACTTTGTGTTGTATCAAACTTTGATCCACAAAAGGTCAGCGGACAAAGACACAAAAAGAAGAACCACGGGCTCTTTACTTTTTTATTTGTAAATAGACTCTAAAGTAGAAACTTTTTGGTCAGATCTGGCCGACTTTTTCGTTTGCACCAGCATCCGATGCACATTTTGTCGTCAGTGTTGTTTTTCTCATTTTTCTCACGGAATATTGCGCTGCTCTACTGTCGAGCGCCGCTCTCAGTTAAGAACCTTTCATTAAGTATTATTTGGGACTCTTTTATCCAGTCTTTTGGAGTTTATACGTCAAAATTTGAAGAAAATATTGTTTTTAATTCTACTTTCGGCAGTTTTGCTCTTTTATTGTACCAGTCCCGTAAATTTTCTTTAAAGGAAAAACATTTTACGTGATTAATCTGTATTTAGTTCGGTAAATTTTTCAAACTAATTAAGCCAATTAGAAAAGCAGCCTTACTATGAGGTCCAATTAATCGGTAGCCTTCCTGGTGAATTGAATTTGGCATTCGCGGAAACAAATAAAAAAGTCAGAACTCCAATTTCTCAACTCATTTATTTTCATAGATGAACAATCTCTAAAAGACTATGTCTTTTACATTCATCGCTTAATTAATGGATACGAGTACATTAGTACATAGTAATATACACATAATCGTTAACAATATCATTCATTGATAGGATGTATAGGGTATGTACCCACTGGTGTCAGATCACGACACAGTGCAAGCCGAAATACCACACTTCCCGTCAGCTTTTCGCTTATGAAAGAACTAAGTCTGACCGCTTCCGAAAATACAGTGTGCCTTGGGAAAACTTGGAACAACATTTCTTTTACCAACCGCTTTTTCTAACAGATGATTTAATAACATATTCCAAAACATTTATCATTCAACGATTTAAGTTATAACGAGTGAAATCTTTCTTTATCTAAAACACATTTAAAAGTTATTCAAATAACATATTATATACACAGAAGTCTCTTGTTTGAGTTGTTTTTACTATCTACGTATTTTAAACTAATCCTACGTCTGGTATCATTAGCTAGTACTTTACTGGTACTTTTCCCTTAGGCAAAATGTTTATTCATTAGACAGTAATATTTTAACATATTCATATTCAGTTTCACAAAATGGCAGCTATTATAAAAAAAAAAGTTTTTTATTATAAAAGCTGCCATTTGGTCAAAAAAATCGACTTGCACTGTCAAGGATGCTCTAACAAATGGAGACCTAATTTACACCCTCATACAACGTACTTAGGTACAGTCCTTATAGTTAGACAGATCTACAAAAATCATAGACGTAATGATATGTAGATATTTTATATCTGTTCGGGTTTAGCAAAACATGTATTTTACAATTTAGATAAAATTGGGAGAAGGTTGTCGACTATAAATTTTTAAATATACTATTTTTACATGTATGACAATTTACAACTGTTTTTGTTTCCTTTCAACAGTTCAACTCAACCAACCAACAATAGAAAACATCGAAATATTTTCTTATACACAAAACTTCAGAAACATAATTATAGTACTACTTAAGTTGTGTAGTTAATTAAAATAAATAAAAAAGAACTTCTTTACTTAAGTCCGTACTCGGTTCTCACTTTAAATTCTACATGTTGCCGACCAGCGTTATTGATGTCAGTGGTCTCTGATGTGCAGCAAAGCCCCAACAGCGTGATGATGATGACAGCGAATAGGCTCAACTACCCATAGATTAGACACTGCAGTGATTTTTACGTCACTTGTAGTGGTCGGAAGCGAATGTTAGTGTTGATATTGCGCTGGCTTTTGTTTTGTATTGTAATGTATTGTTACTGCATTCAATATCGTGTAGTTGTTGGAATTTTGCAGTTGAGTGAATGAATGATTTATAGTAATAATTTATTTGAGTAACGTAAAATAAACATGATATACAACATTTGCGGCTTATCTGAGTGCACGGTGCATTTATGGTAGTAGGATTATTTTTGCATACTATATAGGTATACTATTCCATATAACATTTAGTAGTGATAAGTCAAGCAAAAGGAGGATTATTTACCTTTTGAAGAAATCGCAATTCTTTTACAAACAAAATTATGAACAGTGTCTTTTACTACGTTAGTTTTAAAGGTGACTACAGCGAAGTAAATAATGGAGCAACAAATGACGTTTACGAAAAAATTGCAATCGACAACGGCATAATCGTCACTTAATTATCAACCTAACATATCGACAAAATATATCAAGTGTCAGCAATCTGGCGACTGTGAAGCCTCGCTATCACCACAGTGTCATGTCACACGCATTTGATTCTACGGAATAGTATACATACTTAGCACTCCATGTATTGACTTATCTGTGAAATCACCAAGAAGTTGGTCAGTAGTATAAAAAGAACAGCTTAAGGATTTACCAAAACATAGATCGATATGTATTTTACTTTCATGTTTAGTTCACCTTACAGGTATTCACGATCAAACACAACCTCTATAATATAATAGCAGAGCAAATACATAAATACGATTTTTATTGACATTATTATTTTATCGTACTTTCTCCAATACCATTCTTTTCACGTGAATAAAAAAGCTATAAAAGTATACGAGGAATGACTAAAATAATAATAAAACAATAATTATACTACAAAAATAATAACAAATTAATAAAATTCTCGTAACAATTAAATATTATTTTACTCTGTAACATTGTACAGGCAACGACAAAAGTGAAAAAAATATTTTGTCAGCAGTTCTTGCTTCGTTATCCGTAACTATTCCTATTCAGTCACTTACGGAGCTTAAAGTAATAAGTACGTTTTATTTTGAAGGTATAAAATGTTTTCACCTATGTCGTTGGTTGTACCTAACAGTATCAGAATTTTTACCCAGCTTTGCAGAAGGATAATATTTTTACCCTAAATGTTGACACAATGCTGCTACTTAGAAACTATCACAGGATGTTCTGAGCTTAATATAAAGACTGACATCCTTATAAAATATTTTCTCTACAAGCTATAGTATATATATACCTACACAATAAAAATACAATGATAAATTCATGTACTAATAACAAATTAACATTTAATAATTTCATAAATTTATTAAGTATTATTAACCATCATTTCAATGTGATAATTTTAAAAGAATGCATTATTTTGAATTGAGCAATTTTAAATTTCTGTTTTTTTTTTTAATTTGCAATATTAATATTAACGAAACGATAAAAAGAATGACACTTAAAACACACAAAAATGTTATTCCTTGAACCTGATTTTTATTGGTTAATCAGTCCAGTCGATAATACATCAATAGATAGGTGAGTACAAATACATGTTCTTACATACACAATGACTGTCGAAGTCATAACCTCTAAATTTCTAGTACCATAGTCGGGTAAATAATGTAATCGACACATATGACTACAATAATATTTGGCAACAACGCAGTGGAATTATTTACATAAAACACTCAGTGCTCATAATTTACTAATTACACAATTTACAATGGACGACGAAAAAGGCGTAACACAATGAGATTATAATCTACAACTACTCGTACATACAATCAATAGTATCTATCAGGTTTTTAACCGAGGAACTGCAACATTCACCCGCATTTATTTCTTCACATTGCATCAGTCATTGACAAACTCGTACTGACAACATTACACACCGTACAGCGTTCTAAATTCAAATTCTGCATTGTTCCTTGCACGAAAAACTTACGTGGGAACTAAGTTGCAAGATGCATAAAATGCTAAGTGCGTGAGGCTTGCAACACTGATTAAAAGAACACTATGAGAGAGATGTGAACCTTTGTCCTTAAGCCCGCACTCCTGCCTGTTGTATACGAAGCAGAAATTCTGAAAACAAATATAGATGTTGTAACTTTCTTAACGATACAGCTTTTCAGATATCAGTTTAGTTCTTGCATAATGGTTTTAAAATAAAACTGGAACGAGGATAAGTAATTATGGACTACACTGGGTAAAACATATTTTTTCGATACATGCGGTTGACCGCAGAATTTACACTATTAGTTTCAGTTGCAAAGTGAAACAACATAAACCACAACATTTAACATTTACAGCACAACCCACAGTTTCGGAGTCACGAACGGAATCGGCAGAGTTTCCCATCAGGACATTGTCTCTTCGGTTTGACTCCAGAAAACTCGTAATTTTGTGAAAGAAGTAATAAAGTTTTGCGAGTTTGGAAAGCTCGGTTCTTTTGGAAGTGTACAAATGTTGTACGTCTGCGAACCACAGTTCATACGCGTTGGCATTAAGCAGACTGAGAGAAAATTGCGAAGGTATACGTACGAGAGATTTCTTCTAAACACTACACGGAATTTATTTTCGTTACTCGATTTTTAGTTGCGAAGAAAAACCGAGTAAGAAAGTCTAAGTAGTAATTAGTCTAGTTTGTGTCTAGCAAGCAGCCTTGGTCAAGGCTAAGTGGCTTGGTTCTTTTCAGTTTGTTTTAGGAACAAGTTCGTTGTAAATCACTCCAACGATTGCTTCAGCTGAAATTTTCATCCCGTAAAAGGTAGAATTATTTACCAACCTTAATTATGTTTGACGCCATCCTTTTCAGGAAAGCGCTTGTGAACAGCGCCGCTTCATCGCCACAGGACCTCTGCACTGTCTCTTCAGAGCACATCAGGTACTCTTGGAATGAACTGAAATGAACACAACTTTATTAAACATTTCACAAAACTAAATTAACATTTAAACTACAAAACTTAAGGTTCAAAATTGCTGATCGCTTTTAATTTTAATATTACTCAATTTGCATAGAAGGAGCCTAATGAATTTTCAGATCAGAACCTGCTGGGTATTAAAGTTTCACGCTTTAAAAGTGAAAATACAAGGCAGAGGTCCGTTATGTTAATGTTACACTTTTTTAAGGAAGGTAGCAGGGGGAGAGGGCTATACCTATTATTTTAACGTGCCCCCAGCACGATATGTTTAAAGTACGATATGATACGATACGATATGATAAAAAAGGTTAAATGACACGGTATTATGCAATTAACATTGCCTAGAAGATCGAGTAACGTACAGTTTTTGTGCTTGAAACTGAAAACTAGACTGCTGGAAATCGAAAACTGTAGCGAAACCCACGATACGGCGACCTAGGCAAAAAGTAAAAGTTGATTAATTGAAAAAGGACTTATTCGTTGATCATAGGAAACGGACGAGGCCACACGACATAGTACCAAATAGTAGGGCAAATTGATGCCACTTACATCAAGAACGACAGCTGATGGTCTGAAGGTACTTACAGTCAAATAAACCAATCATATCAGGTTAAAGGTCAACATCGGAATGTAGCCTAATTATGAGAAGGTCAAAACAGTTGCCAACCGGTCCACGAATGGTCGAAGAGATTTTTATTAGTTCCCGCACAACCTCGGAATAATATTATTATTTTACGGGACACAGGAGAGATCATGAATGGCAATAACTATGCGTGGTCGCAAGTGTACCAAGATATACCAAACTGTCAAAATCCAAATTATTTTAAACCTTAAAACGTTCACAGTTAAGTTCAACATCGATGTAGCAGGTGGCGCACTATCGTTTTTGCTTAGCCCCAAAGGAACGAAAGCGTGAGTTTATGTATTGAAAAACGAAATTTATTGGACTGTTTATTATCATTCATTACTTGGTCCTTATTTATTGCAGATGTGCACATAATTGTCCATGCCAATCATTGCTATTGGAGTCAATTGACTTTCTTCAACTATTAGACTGTTAAAACGCTTTGATGGTTTCATGATTTCATGTCGGAGAAGTTTTTTTTTCTTTACACTGCTTTTATTTAATCCAATATACCCGACTCAAAAGCGTGTTTATAATCTAGATGAGAGAACATCCAGTCTTTCTGTATCTTGTGGATGGCATACCCACATGATACCATAGACAAAATATCAATGTTTATTGATCTCAACGGTGGTTTCCTGATAAAACACCTATTTTCAATTTATTTTCCAAAAAAAAAACAAAAGTTTGATCTGATCTATTGTAGGCTGTGGGTTCAAACCCTGACAGGTGACATTTAATACCCCGCACTCGGTCTGCGTGGTGGATGACGGCCACTCCTTCTCATAGAGAGGAGAACTGTGCCCCAGCAGTGGGAATATTATAGGCTGATTTGTGCGTTATGTACAGACGCCAGCACATCAAGCTATCCCAAACTGCCAAATTTTCCCAATTAAAAATGAACTTTATGCTTTTGTAATAAAGTTGAAAAACTATCAAACAAATTTGACAGATTGTGCTGGCCTCTGTACAAGGATCTATAACTTTTCTCAAACTGTATCTATCTTAGACGTTTCCTACTTAACTAGGCGGAAAACATGTAGAACAGAGACTATCAAACTCTAGCCTGTACATGTTGTAGTTGGAAGACAGTTTGCAAACAACGGGTAACCTGTAACCACACGAAGACTTGTAAACGAAGGGCCAATTAGCGGCCGATCATGAGAGCCTAGTACGTATGATGTGGTACACCTAATTACCGGTATTTGTCAGCTACTGTTGGTAACTTTAATTTTGAGTTGCTGCTTTGCACGCGTGTATTTTAGTGACTAAGTTATTTTTTTAGAATGAATGAATGAATGTGCTTTTTGTTAGTGCAAAATAAACATTTCGTTCCATATCGGGTTATACTTTAGGTACTTATTATTTTTTTTATTTTTATTTAGGCCAGGTGTATTCTTCCTTTTGCTGTAGTGTTAATAAACGCATTTTTCTTTCGTTAAGTATCCAAAAAATCCTGAACGATGCGAACTGCGTTGGTACCTACTGCTAAGCCCAAGTAGAAACAATTTTTACATAATATTTAGTAACTTATCAATGCTACATGTTGTTATCTATAACATGCGAAAATTATTATTAACCGACACCAACGATTCGGAAATACACTCGAGAGCAATGAATCCGGGTCACTTAAAGAATGTTAAAAATCTCGAAAACTAAAAATGATAGGTTAATGCAATCAATTGTATTTAATAGACAATGTAATACTCCTTAAATGAAAGTAAAAAAAATATGAGTCACCATACATTTTATTAACACAAAATTACATAAAGAAAAAAACTGCTGATCTCTCCTTAAAACAAAAATAGGAAACATGAAATTTTTGAACTTTATTACGATTTTCTTGAATTTTAATACTTCGTATTGCCTCCTCGTGCTTCCATTACTGCGTTTACGCGGTTTGGCATGCTGTACACCAAGTTCCTTATACGATTTTGGGGAATATTCTCCCATTCCTCTGTGAGAGCAATTTTGAGCTCACGAAGCGTGATTGGGGGAGGGTTTCGTTGTTTTACGCATCTGCCTAGCTCGTCCCAAGCATGCTCGATCGGGTTGATATCCGGGCTGCGCGCTGGCCACTCCATACGAGTAATGTTCATCTCTTGAAGGTAGTCATTCACAATCCTACCTGTATGAGGTCGGGCATTGTCATGCATAAATATAGCATCCTCACCTAAATTGACCATAAATGGACCAACGTGATCATTGAGGATTTCTTCCACATATCTTACGCTAGTTAAAGAGCCGTTTTCTATGATCACCAGCTCTGTGCGACTTTCAGAAGAAATTCCGGCCCACACAAGTACAGACCCACCACCGTAGGCTACTTTTTCTTCGATGCATGCTTGCTTGAATCTTTCCCCTGGTCTTCGATACACTCTGTGTCTTCCATCGTGCTTGTAGAGCATAAATTTTGATTCGTCGGAGAACATAACTTTTGACCAATCTTCAATACTCCAATTTACGTGGCCCTGGGCATATCTTAGTCTTGAAATACGATGCCCACGCTCCAGTTTAGGGCCGTTTGCAGGTCTAAGGGGTTTTAAGTTAGATTCAGCAAGCCGACGTCTTACTGTCCATGCACTTGGGTTACTTCCTCCGAGGCGTCGAAACTGATTTGTGAGTTCAGTTCCTGTGAGAAAGCGATTTCGAAGCATGGTGTTCACCAAGTATCGGTTTTCTCGTGCTGTGGTACACCTGGTTCTGCCCGTTCCTGGTCTGCGTAGGTTAGAACCAGTTTCTTCGTAACGTCGGAGAACTCTTTGTACTGTTGACAGCGACACACGGACAGTCCTGGCTGTATCGCGCTGACTCCGGCCGGTTTCCAGCATTGTAAGTATTCTGGTGCATTCTTCAGGCGTAAGCGACATAATTTCAGCTTGAATAATGAATATAGAGCACTATCAACATGGTTTATGTACCCACATAAATGACAGATTACAAACAAAAGCAAAACCAAATGCTGTAATTTCGTAGTTCCATCTTCGACAGTGGCCCTTTTTCAAATTTGATTTTTTTATGATATAACTTTACAAAAACTAAGAAGTTTTAATACCTTCATTTAAGGAGTATTACATTGTCTATTAAATACAATTTATTGCATTAACCTAGCATTTTTAGTTTCCGAGATTTTTAGGATTCTTTAAGTGACCCGGATTCATTGCTCTCGAGTGTATTAGTAGCTCTATCAGCAATTCAGCTCCACTCATGAATACTTTTAGCAAGGACCTAATAACATAGTTACGTTCAAAATGCTATTTAAGCATAATGAACACAAGGAAATCTCAAAAATAAATGCTCTGTGAACCTAAGTTATTTCAAGTTGAAAATAACTACGATCTAATTTTGTATGCCCTTTGAAACTTAACAGTGCACCAGCAAAAGCAGAGTTAAATGAGCCTGTCCATGCATAATAATTGCAGGCAGAGCTGGCCTTATGTTCCAGTGCCAATTTGCTAGCGCCAAGTCCGTGAGGAAATCGACATTCAAGTCTATGTAACGTTCGAAATATTCCATACCACTTTAAATTCAAACGTATGACAAAACCACATAAAAGTAAAAATCGCTTTCACATTGATCTGGTAAAAATGTGAAATCCTCTTTCGAATTCTTTCAGTGTTCCGTTAAAATAATGTAAACATTAGCTTTGAAATAAAAATGCATGGTTTAATTCAGGCAGAGTCACAGTCGGCACAGTTCGCAGTTGCTTTTTTCAGTGTGGAAATAGCACTGTTTTTGTTCATCTTTCCATTGTGTCAGTGCATGGCCAGCGATGTATAAATCCTCTGATAGCGTACGAATATTTTTACTAGAAGCACTGACCAAACGCACAACATTCCAATGCAAATGTTATTCTGGACCCGAAAATATTACTAAAGCAGAGTTTGTTGAAAATTACTAACATTATGCGAACAAAATCCCTCGTTAGCATCAGAATTAGTGAGAAATAAACCAAGAAATAAAAGAACATCGTTTTCCTTTTTCGCAAATCAACAAATGCCCGACAAATCGTAGATTTAATTGTATGGAATGGCGGGGATAACGGAATCATTAACACACCGAAAAACTCTTAAGTACACCACTTAATCCAAACTGAATCTTAATCAGGGTCTAATGGTGAGGAGCGGGGCGCACAATGTCTTCCCAACTCCCAACAACAGCTTATCCAGGAAATTCTTCGAATTTACGTAAATCCGATAAAATTAATGATCGCAAACTCGCGATCGACTAGATGAATACTATGAGAAAAAAAAATAGAATTTTCCAGCCTTAACAAATACTGTCGTGGTTCGTAAACATCAAGCTTAATTTAACGGAATATTTGATTTTCATTCACTGCGATCTTGTATAAAGACTCGGTCAAAATCTAAACCAGAAAAATTATATTACAAAGTCGACAGGCCCCGAACCTCGGACGGGCGTTGTTAATTTACATGTAAATTGGTACAGATAAGTATTATTATCAGTGGAAATCACGCCTCAGACAAGTAATTAGTTCGTGAGGCTGGGGGAGCAGTTCGATTTGTTGAATATTTTACTAACGCGGACTATTCAATATTCAGGACTCCTCCCGACTCTTTGAAGTACCGACTCTCTAGGACTTCTCTTGATAACTTCCATGACAGTTTAATTTGCAGAACTTGAAAATGAGTGACGCCTTTCGCTTTAAAAGATAGCTCTAAAGACTCAAATTTTAGTACAATTCATGCTTGGTTCCTGATTATAAAAATAACGAATGTATTTATGTATGAAACAGTGTTGATTCTCAATAGATATCGGCCTTGTCGGTTGCCAAAAAACAAAATAGCTAATCGGTGAAGCGACGGGCGTGTGGCGCTATAAACGAGTCTGTCCTACGTGTTCCATATCAAAATGGATGGATCCACACGAGATTTTTAATACATATTAATGCTGTTCTACTAGAATATTATTATTTTTATGGTCTTAAGAAATAGTGTCGTTGGTGTCGTTTCAAACCTCAAACACGTGCGTGTATTTTAATTTAAGTACAAATAAAATTACAAAATTAACAATAACAGTTAAGATGGATACCAAATATTGTATAATTACTGAATCAGATAAGTGCCACAAGATTATATGTATAAGTACTATGGTAGTATCAATGACAAATACTTATACTAATATGATAAAAAAATCATACGATGACGTAATTTCGTTATCTTCTCGGGCGTGATTTTATCTGCACTCATGATGCATCACTCGAATATGCCAACAAGGTTTAAATCTGCCGTAAGACCCAAGAAAGTTTTTGAGCAAAACAATTTGCAGGCTGTTTTCTCTCGTAAGTCGGCGAATGGCGCTCTTGAAGCATTTAGCGAGAAGCCTGCATTTATCAGTACGGATTTTACTGTAAGTGCTTCAACTCAAATAAAAGCGGGACTTGTTGGGAACTTCTAGAGATGTGCTGTGGAAACAGCGGTCGTTGTAGGTTTTGTTACAGGGAATTAAGCCTGCATTTTGGTAACTTTGTACATGAAGTAACGAGTAAAACGATTAAATAAAATTAAAATCTTAAAATTAAATTTTAAGATTGTCATTAGGCGTTTTGGTTGGTCAAAATGCTCATATAAAAGAAGAGGCTTCCACATAATGTGATTTAGGTAACTGAACTCATAATAAAACGTACAGCAAAAACGCGAGTAAAGGAATTTGTTTTGTTCGTGTTTTTAAATTCTTTATAACCTGAATTTCTGATGCAATTTGAGCCACACGGGTTCCAAAATCAATTGTATTTTATTTTGCATGTCCCAAAATAGAATGATGTTCATTCTTATAAATATAAGTTCGCAGAATTCAGCAGAGGTGAAGTAAAACAATAACAAAAGATTGGATGGCGATATCTCAAGCATTCTCATATTGGGAGATGTAAGGATTGGATGAAGTGAAACACTAGACGCCAATCAGTGGCGTAGCATGTCTTGGCGGGGCCCCGTATAAAAATTTGTTTGGGGGCCCTTATGAAGATGTCGGGTATTGCCAACTTTTGAACGCACGCTTTGCGCGGAATAAACAGAATTGCTTTTTTGGACTTTTGTCACTTCCGAAATAAAATAAAAATTAGGAAGTTTATATTAATTTTGCTTACGCACGACGGGGGCCCATGTAACCCGAGGCCCTGTATAATTGATACGGCAGATACGGTGGTAGCTACGCCCCTGACGCCAATATGACTGAAGTCTATAACGAACATTGGAGAGATAAAGAATATATTACATTAAATTTTAATATAAAATGATTGTCCCGCCCACGGTCCCGCCACTTCCCGCAATAGTTCTAGGAATCAACAAAGATAATATTGGGCAGTTTTGGCAGGAACACCATATTACGTCACTAATTTCGATCGCAAACGTACCCAGTAATTACATGAATGGGATTTTATGGCGCTCTACAATAAAGCTCTATGCTCAAAGAGAATACGCACAATATACATCTGGGTTTTTACAATATGGAAGGCGTAAATTTAAGGGCCGCACCCTTAAAATCTATCAGAGATATATATATAAGTATACGAATCAATAATATCGCTGAGAAAATGAGGCGATATTATGCTTTGTCCCAAAATTATCTCAAGAAAATGTAAGCGAATGGTTCAGAAACTGTTTGTGGGAGCCAATTCATAGTACCTCATACAAATTTTAATGAAGTACTTTGATTTCATTATTTTAATACTACCCGGAATATTAATTTTATTTAACTTTAAAAAGCTATGTTACATTAGGCAGTTGAGGTTAGTTTTATAACCTCAGCGGTCCTTAATCAATTGACTTTTATAAATATAAAGTTGAATCCTTGTAAAAACAGATGAATGTGTAAATAATTTCCTTGATTTCCTAAGTATATCAGCTTATCAGGGTTTGTTCACCCTTTCATCTGTTACTTGTGCAACAGACTATAAGCATCCTCGCACGTTTCTGGTGGAAACACAGCCTTAAAAGAGATACGCTCCTTTATGGTCTACCATACAATCAAGAAAGGATCTCTACTTACCAACAAACAGTTCTGAGATTATCCTCTGTTTCATCAGTCTGGTACTGATTTCCTTGCTGATGGTTCCCCAACGTCATCAGCGTCACTTCGTAGTTCTTACTACACGTCTCATAGTCTGACCTGACCATCTTCACACAGTCAGCGTGTTTCAAGTACTCGTCCTGGTACTTTCCTCTGGTGCATAGCTCTTGGACTACGTCGGTGATGCCAGCATAAATCCGACGGAAAACTACTTGTTCATGCTTCTCCATACAGACGTTTGTGTAGTTGTCTATGCATTTTATACCCATTCGCAGCTCCCTGTTAAAATAAAAAAAATATCAATACTTTCTGACCCGACTATAATGTCTTGTGGGACTCCGCAAAAAAGACTTCCGATTTTGACTTGCCTATGGAATACTATCAAGAAGAATTTAATAGCCTCCGTTTTGACCGCTAGTAACAACGCAGTGCAATTTGGTAATTGTAAAATAAACTGGTGTTTATTCAACTGGTAATCGCATTGCCTTGTTGCCTGTATATTTATATTTGAGATAGTTCAAATAATCTTTATGTTACTTGACAAAGTAAAAACCCGGGAATGATACGGATTTTTTTCAGATTTACGGAATGTTGCCATGATAAATACGTGGAAATGGCAAACATTCTTCTATGGAAATCCCTCTACCTTCTTGCCTGTCGGAAATCAGTAAGTAACCCATCATTTCCAATAATATTTTATTCCTGTGTTATGAGGGTTAATCCCTTAATAAGGAAAAAGATTTTGATTTTCCACATTTATCATTCGCGACCCACCATTATACTTCACCAGTAGGACTCGAGGGAATTTCTCCTTTAGATCGCAGCTTAACTACATGTATAATAATGTATTATGAATCGACTTTTCCGTATTTAAGCCTTTTTTTTAGGGTGGGAAATCATCCAATGACTTCTCCAGCTCTGAGTGGAGCTGAAGGGAGTGTCAGACTCTTACTGACTAAAACCCATGTTCCTTACTTAGCCCTTAATTTTCTGGGGTAGTGGTAACCCTTTCAAACAATCCCACTTACCCGGCAGGCTTCGGTTTTTTACGGGCCCCTTCAAATACTGACATCTCTTTGAGGCACGCGTGGAACACGTAGGTACACGGCATCCGTATTTAAGCTAAGACTAGACCGATCCACATTCTCTAATGTAAAGCTTTTTCTGGTTTCGCTACTATACCAGTGCTTAACATACACAGTCAGACATACATTTCACGCGGTCATGCCTGCATTATCTGAAGGGGTATCGCCAGAACTGTCTCATTTAATCAATCGGCCTAGCCTTTTCCCAACTATGTTGGGGTCAGCTGCAAGTCTAACCAGATGCAGTTGAATACCAGTATTTTACACGGAGCGACTGCCTATCTGACCTCCATAAACCAGTCAGTAACTCAGTAATACGAAACCCCTTGGTAAAACTGGCTGTCAGACTTCCGGGCTTCTGACGACCAGTCACGACTGTTAAAAATCCACGAATGACAGCAGGGACCAACGGCTTAGCGTGCTTTCCGAGGCACGGAGGAGTCTCGATATATAAAAAATGGTCACCCATTCACGGAAAAACCCCGGCAAGCGTAGCTAAACCTGCGTCCGATCCGTGCGGCTGTTATTACTTAGCCGGCCCCTCCTCCAATTTAATTTAATTTAATTTCATATTTAAAAGGGGGCGAGCATTTTTCTTAGATCCTTATAAAATAAAATAAAATACCAGAAACTGCTGCACCTCCTAGTCCCATAAAAATCCGTTATCGTTAGAGAATGCGACACCATCAACGCATACGCACATGCAATATGATAGGTAAAACCAGATATAGAGGTAGATCATACTGCTATCATTAATCCACCCAACGAGTCATCGTAGCATGTGGAAATGTTCAAGAGATAACATACAAACATACACGCACGCCTTTTCCCACAGGCAGAAACTACACGGTTAAATTTAGTCGTTTTAATCCCCGAAAAAAAATCAGCTGTTCAGTACATTTACGTAATTAATTATTTGTTCAAACTCTCTTTACAAAATAGTAATTTTACAATACGTAATTAGATTATCCTCAGGAGATCCTAACAAATTCATTAAATAGACTTGATGATACTATTAAACCGAATTTATGTACGCAATACGGTAAGCCGTAAAATCTAAGGACACAAGTTTAGCCTAAAAAACTTTTTTACAAAAAATAAAACCGACTTCCAAAACAAACACTACAAAGTGACAAATAATTTTGATTTCGGAAGTCGGTGTCTTCGGTTTTGTATTTTAATTTTTTGCCACCGACTTCCGAAATCAAAATTATTTGTCACTTTGTAGTGTTTGTTTTGGAAGTCGGTTTTATTTTTTGTAAAAAAGTTTTTATTTTTCACTTTTTAGTTGTGGTACCTACCTAGACAACCCCCCCCTCCCCCCCAAAATTTTAATACCATTACCTGGTATGTAAATTACAGTGACAGGAACTTATTAGAACATCGTCCACATATATTAAGTAGGTTATTTTTGTTGATTTTTCAAAAACCGCTTATTCGATTTCGATAAAATTGTTATGGGACCATTTGGGAAGTATACCCTTTCCAACAAAAAAAGAATTTTTCAAATCGGTTGGCAAGCAACGGAGTTATGCGCGAACAAACATAAAAAAAAAAAAAATACAAACATCCGAATTGAGAACCTCCTCCTTTTTGAAGTCGGTTAAAAAAATGTGAGAATGCCAAGATCAAGTTAGATCAATGTGTAAGGCACAGTCGGTCGATTCTATAAAAATCTCACCGTGAAAACTAAGGTGAAGTGAGCGTGAAGTAAGCTGTCGTTCCACGAAATTCTAGGAATTGACACTATTGACAGCTCACTTTAAGCTAACTTCATCAACATTTTCAGGGTTATATTTTAACAGAATAGCACTACTTGCTGTACTTTATTTCGTGTTTCAAAGTTGGTCCTATTCTAAAAGTGCATTGTCACACTACACTCACTTATTTTATTTTTTTGAGGGTAGGAAATCATCCAATGACTTCTCCCGCTCTGGGTGGAGCGGAAGGAAGTGTCAGACTGTTACTGACTAAAACCCATCCATGTTCCTTCCTTAGGCCTTTATGTTCCGGGGTAGCGGTAACCCTTTCGGACAGTCCCGCTTACAGGGCAACTGTACACTCCGTGACTTACCTTATCTCTATCCCGACACACGGTATATAACCCAGGGGATAAATTTGTGTGACTGAACAATTGCAAACAGGGAAAACCCATCAAAATATTATTAAATAGTCATAAAAATATGGCATGAAATGTATCAAGTAGGTATGGTATGGTAGGTACCTACTTGATACATTTCATGCCATATTTTTATGACTATTTAATAATATTTTGTATAATTATCACTTGCTTAAAATCGGTGAAGGAAAACATCGTGAGGAAACCGGCATGCCCGAGAGATATTTCTCAACAGCATGTGATGCTAAGTCAGAGGCCCATGGGCAGCATTAAAACTCTGACACCAGGTTAGTTACTAACCACACGAAAAGAAGAAGATTCATATGAACAGACAAAACGAGTATATATCATATTATAATGTATTGCTACAAATACATAACAGCAAACAACGTATCGTAGGCCTAAGAATACTCTTGGACGATAGCCAAAACAAACGAACATCGGAGCGTTCGTAAAAATTACCGTCCGTATTAGGCATGCTAATATCTCGTAATTTCAATGTTTGCCGACCCGACCGCACTAAAGTGCTTCATTGGCTATTCAGCTCTATGAAGCCGCTGAAGCGCTGAGTGAAGTCTGACAACTAGTTTCAAATTGCTATTTACCGCAAACAAGAGCACTAAATTAAGATGAGCTAACTGCGTGCCGACCGCGCCATTCCAGCGCTTGAAGTTACTCGTCCCCGACGTAGCCGACTCTTTAGCAAAACTTACTTGCGCTAAGTTCTTGGTTGAGCGTAAATGAGTGAGATCGCTGCACCATGATATCGTTGAAGTGAAAAAGAGCGACCATTCTTCCGAGTTGTAATTGGAAATTATAGGGCTGCCGGTTATTTAAGCTCTCTGTTGATGTTCTTGACTTTTCATTGTATAACTTGTTGGCGTTTTAGGTATTCATTTCGTGAATGTTTGATTGGTCTCGTCTTTTGTTTCTGCCGTAATATAATTGATATTTCCTGATGGCTTTTCCGTTTTAACCATTGAGAGAACAACAGCTAAAGCCCCGTCTCAAGTAATTTATCTATGAATATTTAATTAACTGTAACTCACAGTCAATTGGCCGAGGAAAAATATTGTGACCTCTTAACTTATAATAGCGTGCTTAGTATTTAAATTAATGAGATGTTACGCACCGAATAAATTAGTACACAATTATATAAAATTGCCAACACCCTCTGTTTATAAACCTTATACCAATTAAACAGTATTCATACATCATCATCATTTCAGCCGAAAGCCGTTCGCTGCTGTGCCTTTATCCATACATACTCTTAATATATTCAACAGTAATTATAATATCTAGAAAAGCCAATTAATTAACTTACACGCAGCTCTTGTCCAATTCCTCTCGTGTGAGCGCGAACGATATTTCTGGAGAGCTCAATACCGGTAGTGCCATCGAACATCTTTGCAGCAGGTCTTCTTCACGATTGCAGTGGCCTTTGAGCGCACCAGCTAAAAAAAAGAAACAATCAAATATTTTCATGTTCATTCCAATACAAACACTTACATAAATGCCACTGTTTGTACAAATGGTGGAGCGAAATATAGTCCGCCAAAATTGTAAAATAAATAATTGTGACATTTTCACTCATTTTGCTAGTTTGGTTTATCTTTAAAATAAATTTTAAGCTGCCCTTAATATTTATTTTGATTGGGTGATGGATTCTTTATTAAACGGAACCTCACGCCTTCCCTAACCAGGCAGAGGTGGACCTATATAACATCCACATTTCGCCAATTCTGTTTAAGACCCTCGTAATCGGGTGCGAGCAACAACCGGGCACAAATCAAAACTCCGGGTGCTACTGAGAAATCCCAGATGCAAAAACTCTGTAACACTGCCCGACCCGAAAATCGAGCCCAGGATCTCATTTTTATTAAAGTCGAAAGATATGAATGTATATTTTAATCCTAACAAAAACTGTTTTCTTTATTCAATCTCAGTTTGAAGTGTTTATCATTCTAACCCCGCACTAAAGTGGCAAGAACAAGTAAAATAACATCTTTTTCAGAATAATTCAGCGAAGCTTGTATTTAGTTAGGTGAAAAGTTTAAATTAACTTTCCTTAAAGTCTCTTTGAAGTCTAGAAACTTATAATTCGGAGCCTACACCGGGATTCCTAATAGGATTGGTAGATATCTTGTAAAAGGGACTCAAGGCACTACAATTAGAAAACTTGGCGAAGAATTACCTAATTGCCTGGTTAATTAAGGAGAATCTTTTGTTAATGCCAAAAATTCAAACTCTTTCTTGCGGGATTCTTTGCTTTAAAGACCACCTGTTGGTCTTCAAATGTATCAAGAGAAACGGCGACGCTTAAACTAGATCCTTGCCATAGCTCCCGTATGTTTTCAGAGAAAACAAAATTCGAATCGCCCATTACAATATGACCTTATCAAATATAATGTGGAGCTACGATTAGTAAACATTTAGCCATTTGCATAGTTTAACAAACTACCGCTTTCTTGACTTTTGACATCTGTTATAGCGTACACAACATATTAATTGTCTTATTGACTCAATACATCAATCGCATGTCCATAATTACGTCATTACAATGAGTAATAGTTACTCTCAAGTATTCAGTGAATTATTTGTATTGAGACTCCCAGATTCACTTATACAAGATAAATTGAAATTTAATTTATCCATTCTATTCTTGAACAGCTGTTCAGCATTACTTTGTCGAACTACTGATAAATGATAGCCCACCTATTGGAAACCAGTGATGAACGATGGTTCTATTACACAGTGAGAGGCAGCTGCTGAATACTAAAACGAATGGCCAAATCGTCTTCAAAATCTCATCTATCTCTGTCGAATGGTGCTTCCATGATTTTTGTGTTTCATGTCAAGGTGGACAATGTTTTTGCTTTGGTATATTTACTAGTTAGATAAGCTTTTTTCTTGAAAACAGTAAACAAATCAATTTCCAAATGACACGTAGAAGAAGCTATATATATTATGTCGGTAGATTCTGGCAGACCTCGCTCCGAAACGGTTTTTAGTTAATTAAAAATTCTGCCAACTGCACTGTCATGGTTAGTTGTTTACGAGTTTGTTCCAAAGCCGATATGTTTTCCCTGTTCATCTGTCCTGTTGCGTTAGAAAGTGTTGTTATCTAGTCCTATTTGTGCGCATGCTCGCGTCACCGCCGCCCGATCGTGTTTCACGTGGCGTCCACGCAATCAGCTGTTTACTCACATGTGATTGGATCGGAAAATTTTACATATTCTTTGTTGAACAGCAATGCCCTTATTGCTGCGACTTCATTCTCATCTATCAATGTGTGTAACCTCATTTCTTGTTCTTATTGTATTATACCAGTATTGAAAGCATTCAGATGGGTCATCATATATACCTACTTTTATCAATTATTTATTGGCTTAAGGACAAAAAATAAGGATAATAGTCCCTTCACAAATTGGCAATGGCCTCGAACGTCATCTGACATCGTGTATCCTGTCAAACAGGTAGTTATTTTTAACAGTGCCGTTCTTAGCACTATGCATTCCGATGGTGTAGTGGGGAGCCGAGCCCACCACGCCGCTCGCTGTCATTGGCTGGCTCATATCGTACGATGTTTTTGCATGTGTGCGTGTCGTGTACACATTATAGCATACGCTCTCACTCAATCGAAGCATAATCGTCGGGCAATTTAAGAAGTATAGTGTAACAGCAGTCTTGATTGAATTGCTCCGATGCCATAGGAAGTCATTCTTGCCTTGACACGATGACGTAGCTGCTCTATTTGTTTTGATTCATCATTACCCTCATTCACCTTGTTATTACTATAGAGTACCGTAGTCAGCGTTTGTGTTGTTTTTATTTAGCTTAGTCAGATAACATTGTTATATGTAGGTATTTCACACGACTGTATGAGTTTTGTTATCTTCAGTACCTACCTGTGTGTTACTCACAGTAGCTGCTATAAGCGTAACATTTTCATAAGTAGATGAGGGACGTAAACCGTCTAACGATTCTCATTTGTCAACGTCTTGATCTTTCCAAGCTTCTAGAACTTTCCCAAGACTTCATTGGATATTATAATGAGTGATATAGGTAGACTCAATTATATTTTCTTAACAAAGATTCCTTATAAGACATTGATGACTTCATCCCACAGATATTTAAGAGCCTTATTGGAGCTCCTTATACTTTGCATCGAGATTAGAAACAATATTCCACAGGCACCCGTTGTGACAAGTTTCAAGATTAATATAAGTCTGGATATTTCTGCAGTTTTAATTTTGAAGGCGTTTTTCTGCTTGTGTTAAATTATCGCATTTGTTGTAACAGAAAAAAATTACATATAAAATGTAGAATCCTCCGACTAAATTAATCCCAACAGCACGATTTCAGTTCAGTTTTATTTTTAATGAATAGAAAAATAATGTCAAAAGCTAAATTAAAGTCAAAATTCAGAACAGAGGACTTGTCCAATGTTATAATTATATCGAAAAGTAATTTAACTAAAAGACAATAAGAAGTATTTATGCGTAGGTACCTACCTTTTATAAGAATCCTTGTAAAAGTCTTTTCAACTTTCCTTCTAAGATTTAAAGATCATTAACGTTATTTCAGACGAAAACTTATTTAGGAGTAAGAATTGGCTGCGAACGGGCTATATTTCCGGGGATATAATGAAAATTTACTCTCTTGTTCTTATCTATTTTAAAGGGTTATATTTCTGAAGGATGGCATTAACGTCAGCGTTTATTACACGAACTCGGTATCTAGTGAGTGATAATGACATTGATAACGTAAGTAAATAGTATTTAAGTCTACAGCAGGTTCGGCGTATAAAAGTTATTTACCTAAATGTTGACTGGCCTATATTATAGATGGGTGTTTCTTTAAATGATGCTTGTTATATGCAGTTAGTGATTTATACGGATTTAATGGAGATGGCTGGAAAATTGCCGACATTTAAATATAGGTCTCCTTGTCCCTTTAGGTTTGTCCACATCTATTTACTACCTATGTATAATAAGTACTTCAGTAGTATCTTAACGATAGCCTAGTGGTGTGACCGTCGGACTGCCAAGTCATAGGACTCGAGCTCGAACCTTAGATTTTACGGATTCATGTGCGTATTGCACTTGCTTAAAAATCGGTGAAGGAAAATATCGTGAGGAAACGGCATGCCTGAGAGATATTTCTCAATAGCATGTGAAGCTAAGTCAGAGGCCCATGGGGAGCATAAAAACTAACACCAGGTTAGTCACGAACCACACGAAAAGAAGAAGTAGTTTCATATACTACTTGGGAGACTACTTTGAAAGAGCAGACATAAATAGTTCCGCATGAGAATAAAATTGATATCTACGGAATTCGAAGTTTCAACGTTCAACTCGTCTTTTACATATTCCCGTCAGGAATAAACATAGGGGTTTCCAGTTGTTTTTATGGATTCAGAGCTTCAAACGACGGTTTTTTTTAAAGTGAAGCGCCTAAAGCAGATTTCGTGGATTTCATGAAAAGATACCAATTGTGGCAAGTATTCAGTAATCAGTAACTTTTAACGTTACATTGTCAAAGTCTTGAATATTCTAACTAACAATATTATTAATACGAAAGTGAGTTTCGTTTGTTTGTTTCGCTTTTACGCTTTCTCGCTGAAACGGCTGAACGGATTTGGATGAAATTTGGCACATGGGTAATCCGTGACCTATTTTTCCCTCGCGGGCGGAGACGCGGGCAAAATCTATAAAGAGGAATGTTTTGTTTGTATGTAGGTGGTAGCTAAACTTTGAAACTAACTGATTAACACAAGACAATGTTTGTGTTCTTTCTCCAGAATTAGCTTCATAAAATTATTTTTATTATGTATTCTATTCATTGTGCTTTGGTTGTTTTTTTATTTTTTATTATCTATTTATTGTTGACATAATCAACTCATTACAATGTTTTTTTTAATGAGTTGTATTGCAAAATGTGGTTAGCTAGAGACCTCGACAGTTGATCATATTTGTTTATCTTGATCCTAGTTAGTAATCATTAGCAATTAATTGATTTTACTTCGATGGTCCTAGTTTATCATTTGTAACTTCGAGTTACGGCTGTATGGACATAGTACAGCATTGCACATGTAAGCGGGCACACACTTTTACCTGGACGCTCTTTTCTTTTTTTTTTTTTTTTTTTTTAATTTACGCTTGATTACAGTCAGTTTTAATGTTTTAATTGGTATATTGACGTGTGCTAGCTGACATGTGGCAAATGATTGATTTTAATGTGATGAGTTTCGTAATGTTAATTACTTCTCATACGATAAATGTGTAGAGTCAAGTTCTTCCAACTAAACAGACAGCTGTGCTGCTGGGGAGTTTGTTGCGCCACTTGTTCTTCCCAGCTAAAGCACTAGGAAGTGGTGAAGGGTGGGTGTTTTTGGGGGACTGTCTTATGTAACTTTGACCTTCAAAAAGTGCTGATCTTCAGCCTAATTTGAATAAATGACTTTTGATTTTGATTTTTGACTGATCTAGTTTCGAAAATTCTTGCACGTATGGGAAGCTACATTATCCCAGTAGAGTAAGCCCATATTTTAACAACTCTACGCGGTCGAAGTCGCAGGCGAAATGCTACTCATTTATAACACGATTGTTATCGATTTAACACCTCGTCTTCTCATTTCTTCGGCGGCATAATTGTATTGTATATAGGGTTATCAATTTTTATTACTCATTGAACTTTAGAAGCAGCCCACAATGTTATCTGAAATGGTGGCGTGATCGGTAACTGTTTTACAATAGGTATATAAACAATCTGCGATGACTGTCTCGATTTGTAACTAATGCCTGAACGATTAAGGAAAATATGAGTTAAATAGATTACCACCACACTATGCTCAATTTATTCATCAAATTTTAGTTAGAGTACGTCATAGCTTTCCTATCTCAAGCTCGTATAATCCGAGCCATGCCTTTAACCTACGAATAGATCGAAGTCATGGTTCGTTCTTTCTTTGTGTAGTTAGTAACCTGGTGTCAGAGTTTTTATGCTGCCCATGGGCCTCTGACTTAGCTTCATATGTTGATAAATATCTCTCAGGCGTACCGATTTACTCACGATGTTTTCCTTCAGCGATTTTTAAGCAAGTGATAATTATACAATACGCACATGAATCTGAAAAATCAGTAAGGCTGGGAAATCATCCAATGACTGCTCCCGCTCTGGGTGGAGCGGAAGGGAGTGTCAGACTCTTACTGACTAAAACCCATCCATGTTCCTTCCGTAGCCCTTTATGTTCCGGGGTAGCGGTAACCCTTTCGGACAATCCCGCTTACCCGGCAGGCTTGGCCCTGAGGGGCCCCTTCATATGTTGACATCTCTTTGAGGCGCGCGTGGAACATAAATGTATATACGCGCCGTACGGCACGGGTCTGGTTCTGATCGGACGGTGAGTCACCCATTACTCACCGTCCGCAGGCCCGCGCCTACGGTGGCCGGGAGTCGTCACGTGGCTCCCGACGCCCGGAGCGTCTCCCGCGGCGGCTGGGACGGGAGGACCTTTCTCTCTCCCATCCCGCCACCTCCTTCGCGAGCATTACTTTTTCGCAGAAGGAGGTCTTCTTCTTCTCCCCCACCTCCCACTCCCTCTCGCCCCGGACCATGGCTTGCACCAAGGCCGGGCGCGAGAGGTCGCCGCCGCCGATCGCCTCTACGAGGACACGGCGGTGCTCCGCCCAAGCGGGGCAGGTTTGCACCGTGTGCTCTACCGTGTCCTCTGGGCGATCCTCGCAGTGGTGACACCCGGGCGCTTCCTCCCGCCTGATGATGTGCAGGAACCTCCCGAAACATCCATGTCCGGTGAGGACCCGCGTCAGGCGGAAGGTGAGGGCGCCGTGACGCCTCTCTAGCCACTCCTCAAAGAGGGGCCTTACCGCCACTATCGTGGCGTGCCCAGAAGTGCATGCCTGGGGTTCGAACTCGAGACCTAAGAATTGGCAGACCACTACGGTCGCAGCACTAGGCTGTCAAGTCGTGGTTAACATTGCTAGACTAAAACTGCTAGCAGGGTTGACTGCCCAGGATACGACGGATGACCATGAAGTCTTTTGTCTTCCTAAGTTATCCTTTTAACTGAGCATAAATAAACTTTAGGTCATATTATTTAAACCGATCAAAAACTTTAAGGTTTTTAGAAAACATTATGATGCTCATAAACAATGGTTTCAGTGTAAAATGCCGCAGTTAATAGTGATATTTTACATAACATAACATAACATGCTGCCTGTAATCCGCGAGGGTTATGCAGAGGTCAAAATATAGTAGGTTCACTCAAATTTTGTTTAATTTGAGTCTCAAGTACTATTACTTGAGACTCAAATTAAACAAAATTTGAGTATTATAGCCCGGTTGATGGCAATATGCTCGCCCCATAGGGGGCACAAATCCAGACTTCGGACTGCTAATGAGAAATCCCAGATGGAAAAACCCAATAACACTTTGCCCGACCCGAGAATCGAACCCAGGACCTCATGCACAGCACTTGACCAAGAAGGAAGTTCACAAGCAGGATTATCCGAAAGTGTTACCGCTACCCCGGAACATAAAGGGCTAAGGAAGGAACAAGGATGGATTTCAGTCAATAAGAGTCTGACATTCCGTTCCGCTCCAACCAGAGCGGGAGGGATAATTAGATGATTTGCCACTCTCGAAAAAAAAAGGAGGAAGTTGATTAAGATAACCACAGATAGCCACGGAACGATACATAAAATCAAAATAAGGGGCAATTTCACCAATGAAATTAAACGCGATCAGTGCGTAAACTATACGCCTAAGAGCAGCTCACACACGCGGACAGACGGCTCTTGAACGCGTTTTAGATGTAGTGATCATGATCAGCGCTCCGCGCTTGCGACCACTACACTAACGAGTCAGTGATATTTAATCATCGTCAATTGATATTGATTACAAATAATAGGCCTCGCAAATCTTTCATTTATATCGGTAAGATAACTTGAAGATAATATTGGTCAAGGCCGAACTAAACGAGGAGCATACCTACTCTGTATACTTACCTACTGCAAAAAATGTGTCATTTACTACCAGAAAAAAAAACTGAACATATTATATTAAATATAGAAGTTATCCTAATCTCTGGTCTGAAAGCTTTTTAACTTATAAGGCGCTAACTTCTGCCAACGTTCAACCGGGACAAAAAGTATCATATGTGTTAATCCAGGTTAAAAATTAACTGTGGGCCAAATTTCATCCGGATTCTGGAAGGATTTCCGATCAGCCGTTCTAGCGTGATTGGGTAGTAAACATCCATCCCATCTTTCGCATTTATAAAAGCGTCTCCAAACGCGTCAATGGTCAATTATCCAAAAAAAAAACATACAAACTTCCACCTCCTATCTCACCCTTATACGAGGGGAGTTACCTAAAATCCTTACTTAGCTGACGTCTTCTACTTATAATCTACCTGTATGCCAAATTTCATCATCGTAGGTCTAGTAGTTTTTGAGATTTCAGGATCATTCAGCGACTGAATGACCTAGATATATAACTAAATAGATAGAAAGATTAATATATAGATTACGTAAAGGTAAGGGAAAATGCACAACAATGAAAAATAAAGCTAAGCGTCTTCCATACTCCACTTCCACTTAATGAAATTCCTAAGTAACCTAAGCACAGTATTTCTTAGTAAGATGTAAGACAAAGTGACTAATTAATATTCTTTACTGAAGCCCACAAAGCATAAAATTTCCTCACTTTTGAAAACGAATGCATTTAAAGAAACTCATTTTGTATTTTGAATACATTTTCTGCCTCCGCCAACTTCAGCAGATTTTAAAATGTTCGTGATTCATTTGTTATTATTTCAAAGCTTTAGCCGGCACCTAAGACATAATTCCAATCGATTAAATCTCGATGAATATCACAGAAGCTGATCGATCAATCGTTATTAATTGGCCATATGCGTATTACGTGGATTTGCGAAGGAAAATTCCTGAACGATACTATCAGAGATAAAAATTCGCAAACAATGTTTTTTATGCAGACGTACGACAGCCTTATCGATAAATTTATCAGTTACGGCGTGTTAGATAACGTGTGATTGATTATATCACAGTTTTGATGGTCATTTGATGGATAATTGAGTAGGTCGAGTTTTTCATTTTAGCAAATCGGGTAGCAAAAAATAATATATATCTCTTATAAAATCAGGAAAGAAAACAGCTGATTGTATATTTCCTATTTACCTACTTATGCTTTTCCACTGCGTCTTGTTTTCTCGATACAACGCTGAGTCGCCAGTTACAATAGTGTTTTTACAACATCCGCACTTAATTAGCGTTCATTTTATATGTAAATGACAAAATGTGAAGCCGCAATCGTCACATTAAAAGTTTCGTCGCGCTCATAAATTATTACTTCCACCAAATTACAGCCAGATATAAAGATATGGACAAGCGACCTAAAAGCGAGGTGAAGAAATCCACACAAAACGTTATTATGGAAACATATCAATGTCAGAGTATATAAAGGGCCGAATGATCGCGAAGCAAATCGTCCGTCGCACTGATGTCTCGGCGCCCGCACCGGTCATTTGTCATAGAGCTCAGATGGGGTAACTTTTTGTTCAGACCGCTGACTTCATCCCAAGTTTTGAAAGGAAAACGAGCCTTATTATCACACGCCGACACTAATGCCCCCCATTCTTACCACTAATCGTCTCATTTGCGAATAATAAATTCGCCAAAATTGCAATTACAGCTGAATCATCATCTTTCCTTATGAAATGACAGGGACATGCTATTAATGTTTGCCGTCATGATTTGTAACTGAACTACATTGTTTAACTACAAATAGACAGTTCACATCTAGACAAATTACGATTTTCACGTATATCAGATTTGCGCGGAAAATGTTTAAGCCAGCCTCCTGTGGGCAATAAATTTGGATAAAACAATTTCATCTGACTGGAATCGCACCCCAAACTATGCGGCTTACCTCATAAATCCCGATTAGCCCGTGGGTGAAAGAATGAATCAATAGATTATACTGCAATAATATTTGTTCAACAAATAACGTGTGTATCCGTTTTACTGGATTGAGAGTTACTTCTAACTATGCCATTAACTGAATAGCTAAGTATTCATTTTATTTAAACAAACTTAGCGCTCCTTTGTTCCCAAACTTCTAAGTGAAGTGGAAACAATTAAGTCTTTGAAGAAAAACTATTTGAATCAAGAGCTTGGAAAACCGGCCAATTCATTCAATTGAGATGAGTTCAAGCATCTCCTTCATAAAGATGATTTCTGGGTGGAATTGTTAATGGAATTATTTCGATTAAAACACTGTTTTGTATTAAGACTGTTTAACTTGAATTTTGACCATTTCCAAAAAGTTTTCTCAGCTTGTAAGTTCAGATAGCCTACTGTATTCCCTCTATCAATAGGTAGATTACTTCTAAAACCAAAATTATTATAAAATAATGTTGGTAAAGATGCAAGTGAATAATTAATTAGATCAATATAATTTGACAATATAATTTATGCCTAAACAGACTTCTTTACCTTAGAACTACTTAGACTTATTAATTCCCACTCGACCAGACAAGAGCAAGTGTGTGTTACACCTTATCTAATAGGAATTAATAACCAAGACTGATAAGAATTAAGTTTTCGATTACATTACATGAAATATCTACATTAGGTAAAGTCAGGGAAATTAATTGTAAATAAACAAGTTGTGGCAAAATATGCGTCACATCCGCCCAAAACGGCCATCGCTCAGCATTATGCTTCGACCCCAAAGCATAATAATGCATGATTCTGAAAACTTTTAACCAGTTCTCATCGGAAATAAAAGGTACTTACTATGTGCATACGTAAATTCAATTTAAATATTTATTTTACTTAATTAGGGATCCGCGAACGCCCCGAGAAAGCATCGGAACAGCGATGGGATCAAAGCCGCTGGATGCTTCAGAAAGAAACCTCCAGTGTCGAGGATATGATAATATTATTATATCATCCAACACAAAGGGTGTATTTTAAATTCCATATCCTAATCATATAATAAGGGTCACTTTGGTATACCTACCCAATACCCCCGTCAGTATTTATTATATTACGTTATATATGCTGTTTGCATAATCATGCCTATGTACATTAAAATTAATAATGAATTACAGGATTTACAGGCAATACATCCCGACGCCCGACGGTCCATCATTCAAAACTTAATGAAGGGATTTAATTAAATTATGAATCTGTTGAGTGCTGCTCGAATGAAAAACTGGTGTGCTAATGAGTTCTGTACCAGCGGCCGGACACTGGCTGAAAACCCTAAAGAGACAAATGAAATAGGTCGTAGGTCTCGTATAACTTTCCGCCCAAAACAAAATGAATATAAAGTCAAAAGTCCTTCGTTTAAAAATATCAACTTCCAAGGGTTTCGGTCTTTAGGCGTCGTAATTTACGACGAAACATACAATGCCTTTATTAATATTGTTTGCATAAGTGTTTCGGATACGAATATAACATTATCTTGCCTTAAATTCGGCTCCGCTTTCAAATATTTGAATATGTTATGTAGCTCACGTTCTTTTCCACATTTTTGCAGATATTTTACGGTATGAACCAAAAAATCCTGAGAGTGACGTTCAATTTGATCACTTCAAAATCTGGTAACAATTCAAGTGACATCGATTGCTGCTCGTTTAACGTGCCCACAGTTGAAATCGAATATTCAATCTATATCGTTTCAAAATTTTGTTTGATTACGTAAAGGCTTTAGGTGTGCCAAATTGACCGAATTCATGCCGCGGGCTGGGTGTAATTTTCCCTTTGCTCGAGCCAGAATCGCGTATTGATACCTAACGTGTATACCTAACCTATTTTAACAATTCAACACACAGCGTGGTATCCAATTGTACGGAGGAATTTTTATTCCGGACATAAAGATGCTGAATTATAAAAACTTTACTTGTTCAGATGTTCGTAATTGAATCCAGTTTTATTACGGAAGAGATTATTGCTATAAAGATAGAGCATTTTGTGTGCTAAGCAGAAGAAAAAATAGAAGTGGAATCTTTGAAATCTGAGAAAGTGATTGGCGCTTTGAAATGAAGCAGATGTGAATTTTTAAGCAAATGCGACCGAAATAATACTTCTATTTTTCTGAAAGCCAGATGACAAATATCGCATGAAAATAAAGAAATGTTACATAAGAGAAACTTGTTTAATAGAGTACCTAAATCCATTGGCAAAAAGGGTTATAAGTATGTTCAGGTAAACAGGATAAACGTGAGACAATTTTTGGTAACATCTGTACTTTAGTTGATTAAAGTCACCCGGTTGAATTAGTTGACGTTCATTTCAGTTTACAATTATACGAGTATTTACACGAGCGAATAAAGCAGCGCTTTTCAAATGGGTCATCATCGATATTCATCACGGGGCTATTGAATCGAATAGGGCATAATTGCACGCCACTAGCGAAGTATTGGCAGGGAAAAACACGGCGTTCTTTATTTAAAAATCAGATTTTACGATACATCCTGCTGACAGGATAAGTGTTTTTGTAAATACGGAAGACTTTGCGATGTTTACTAAAAATATATCCAGTTTGCATTTTCCGCATTATTTTTTTATAATTGGATACTGTTCGCTCACTATGGGCCTCGAGAGAAACCAAAAAGTCACCCAAAGCTCAAAGCGCAATAAATAGGCTATGCTTGAAGGTACCCGTACCCTACGAGATCGAATCGGAAATGAAGAGGATAGGAGAACCAAGGTAACTGGAATAGCCCGAAGAATTGCCAAAGTTAAGTGGCTCTGGATAGGGCACATTTCTCGCAGAACAGGTGGAAATTGGGGCCGAAAGTTCTGGAGTGGCCCCTGCGTACCGGAAGTCCTAGCATTGAAATGCCTCCCAAAAAGTGGATCGATGACCTGGTGAAGGCCACAGGAATCTGCTGGATGCGAGAAGCACAGGACCAATCGAAGTGACGTTGCTTGGGGAAAGCCTATATCCCGGACCGGACGTCTTTCGGCTGAAAATATGAGCACGTAAGAAAAGCAAGCCTGATGGTTTTATAGAACACGACCTTGTATTCAAACGTGTAGATACAAACAACATATTTACTGAACAGGCAGAATATTAAATATGATCTAGTCAAGCGTATCAATGAGAACGGTAACCGCGTCACAGAACGTAGGCGTTTGGACGCGAGCCCGAAGACGCTGCCACGCCTCGAGTTATAAACACATCCAAGATAAAAAAAATAGCACGCAGTCTATGCTTTGTGGTTCCAATGAACTTGTGAAGTGGCGCTAATTTTCTTAGCGCGACTGTACCGGCCGTCGTAATCGTTGCCTTAGAAACCTTGCAAACAGAGCATTGTTATTTGTTATGCATAATTTTATCGTCGTGATGGTAATTTTTAGGTGACGACTGAAGTATCGTAAAATACATAAAATTATATATTTTAGTGTTCCACGTGTTTGTACTATCTTTTCACATATATAATAGATCCGTGTTTGCCTAATGAGATCCACAATTTTTAAATTTAACTACGTAACCAAATCTATATTTTTAAAGGCTTTTGTGGTTTCAACCAACAATCATATTAGATTTTATAGTTTTACGTTTAGTTTTTCCCCCACTTAAAGGTAATGGACAACCGAATTTTATAGGGCAGCTGCTCTTTGTTCATTTCAAAACAGCCTGTTTTTCTTCCGAACAATAAACATAATATTAACCTACGTAGGTAACTTGTTTACTTATTTTTTCAGGCACTATTATTATCCCGAACCTACGCTAAGAAGTAAGGACAGTTGAAGTATTTTATAAATATATCTCCACACTTACGGCACCTACCTACATTTTTTATGTTATTGCACAGAATATTGTTTCTTGGATCAAATCCAGAAACGCCCTCTTGTTTTAACGTAGTCACATAAAATTATATTAAATTTTCCCAACACACTGAAACTGGGGGAGAATGAATTCTAAATAATCTACACTACTTCTTACACGACGCTGGAAATTGTGTATTGTAACTGTTGGAGTTAAGTGTTAATTTCTGCTATATCATAAAGCCTTAGTACAGACGCCAGCACATCAAGCTGTCCCTAACTGTCAAATTTTCTCAATTCAAAATGAGCATTATGTCTTTGCAATAAAGTTGAAATACTATCAAAGAAATTTGACAGATTGGGGTAACTCGATGTGCTGGCCTCTGTACATTAAGCTGGATGTGTATAAATGGGTTACAGCATCGCAGACTGTTTCATTCTAGATAAGTTGCTGCTCCAAGGATAAGGTAATATTTACAGAGAGGTAAGTAAATACTATAAAAAAAATTTAACTGATTTTTGCCATGAAGTGATAAAAAGTAAAGCATTCGATATCTGCGACATCTTGAAATTTACAGTTAACACCTGTTGTCGGTACCGTTACTTGTACCTTCATTAAGTTGAATTAACTACTAGCCTACTGTGTATCAAAATGACCATTTTCTCATAATGATTATTATCATCGTTCAGCACGTTTTCAATTCCGTTTAGGTGCCTATTACAAGACAGAGATACTATAAATCAGTGTCATTGGTTCTGTCTAATTGTATTTAGGTAAATGTTTGGTACCTAGGTTTCTAGCTATGAACCCGTATATTTATTTAGCACCACATTAAAAACTTCTTACAGTGTAAACGTTTTTATTTTTAAGTCTCTAACAGGATTTTCACGATTTCGTCAACAGCGTAAACAGTAGGTAGGAATTTACAAGAACGAATCCCTAGACTAGGATCACAGAAACAGCTGATCATAACTGCGGCTGCAAGCAGCATAGCAAGGTTAATAAGGAATTAAAAAATAAATATCGTGTTACTCACAGTCGTCCACGTAACTAATCGTCTTACAATTCACTATTAACCTTGAAACGAAGCAAAACAGAACCTTTATCAACTTATTATTTATTAATGAAAGTTGCTTGCAAGCCTTGTTAAGTTGGTACATACTTATTCACATGTCCTACACTAGTTACATGTTAATTTGTTATAGTTTACACCTTCTTATTAAGTCGTTTAATCTTAAACTTACCAAACTGAATATTTTTTTAAACTTCTCTAAATCTTTGTAACTAAGTAGGCAAATAAAAATATAGAAAATGATGTCAAAAATAATCTTACCGGTAACACTCAGCGTGATGATAAATAATAAACAGCATATATGAATGTCTTTAGACATCTTGAAGATAATCAACACTTTCTTCTGAACTAGGTTTTAAATTTATTGTTCAGTCAGTCATAAATTACTTTTTAAATACCCGGTTTTTCACTTTTGTTCGTAAATAATGCAAGTTAATAGTTTGCAACCATCCGGAATAATACACTTTAACTCGTGCGCTTGTAACAAGAAGTTACAGTAAGGTTTTCGTATTTCAATACGTAAGTACGTAAGTTTTTGAGAACGACACGTCTGACTCCTCCTACGCATCAATTTCAACTGGTTTCTTATGGAATGAATGATTAGTACCGCGGGCTGGAAGCGGGAAATAGAAACTGCGCCGCTGCACGACCGAGTGCACGACTGAACTTTGAATGAAGGAATGTTTTTGAATGGAAATCACGGTCTTCGGTTTACACTTTACTCCAGCACAAGGCAGTGTCACTGTGTCAGGCCATTGCAGCTTTTAGCATCAGAAACTCAGACGACATAACACATTGCAATGACACAATGTTAAATAAATAATACAAATTCCGCCAGTTAGTCTGTGGAGAAATGAACTAAAATGGCTATTTGTCGGTCATATTGACGTCTATTGTCAATTGTCATTGTCAAAGTATCAGTCATCTGCACAGAGTTCTATTCTAGTCATCTGTCAAATATTGTAATTCCAGGCAGAAGAATTGCTGATCGCGAGCCGTTTTATAAATTAATATTTCACTGAATTGAACAATTCATTGTAGTTCTAGGAATTATATGTGGAAGAATAACAGTGAAGTTTTCGCACTAATAAAGCTCACTGATCAGTAGACATTTTGATGTAACTTATAAATAGTGGACCTAAATAATTATAAACATAACCTACAATGGCTACTAAAATTTTGGGAAATATTTTGAAAACAAGACCATCCCTTATGTTATTTAAACGATGGGAAGGTTCGAATTCAGAAAAACGTGTGACAATCCATGATCCATTTTATTCCCAGCCGCAGAAGACCAAAGAAACCTACTTAGAGGTTGTAAAGATGTTCGAAGGCCAAGACACAAGAAGACGGGGTCATGTTGAGTTCATATACGCAGCTTTAGCAAGAATGCAAGAATTCGGTGTCCAGAAAGACCTTGAAGTTTACAAAGCCCTAGTTGAAGTGCTCCCTAAAGGAAAATTTATTCCCAAAAATATATTCCAAGCAGAATTTATGCATTATCCTAAGCAGCAGCAGTGTGCCGTGGACTTGTTGGAGCAAATGGAAGATAACAGTACTTGTCGTTTACTTGTTTATTTTTTTACTATCAATTGTTTAATGAACCCAACAACAATGCACTATTTCTACATATTTGTTTTGCTTGTAACATAGTGCTTGGGAATGGATTGTAAGGTAGTCTCTACCTTTTGTACAATCCATTTCTCAAATCAGTTGCTTAAATTCTTAACTATTTTTATAGACCACATAATAATAACATGTTTTTCTCTGAAAGTACAGAAGTAATACCGGATTCAGAAATGGAACAGATGCTTCTGAACATATTTGGCTCTCGCGGCATACCTCTTCGTAAATTCCGGCGTATGTTGTACTGGATGCCAAAGTTCAGGAACTTAAGTCCTTGGTATTTGCCTGAAGAACTGCCCAACGATACAATTAAGTTGGCCAGACTTGCTATAGAGAGAATAACTTCAGTAGACCCAGACACCAAAGTTGAGATCTGGCAGGTGATAATTTTGTTTATTCTTTTTAGTTTTAGAAGAGGGAAAAGTTTTAATAAATTTCTTTCTTTATTGCTTGAAGTAAAGATCACAAACAACTTATTTTACCAGTTTTTGGTTCTGCATCTGATTAATAAAAATGATTTTTGTCAGACAGAAGAAATAGAAGCCTGTTTAGACAAGACTTGGGTTGTGAGCGCCCAAAGTGAAACCCAGAAGATTTTATTAGCAGAACAACCAACTGATGAACCTCTGACAGTGAAAGGACCCTTCAGTGTGTACCTGAGAGAACAGGTTGTAAGCTATTTCTTACTTGTCGGGAAGATAAGGCCTGAAATCAAAGATGATAGAGACCCTGATGGTAATGCCATTTATATTGTTGTCATTTTGCTTTTTGATTAAATCTCAATCTGTAAAACCAAATGATAAGCCCAGTTTCTTTTAAAAAAAATATTATTAGAGTGATAATAATTTTTATATTGTTTTTCAGATGTTTCAAACATAAAAAAACCTCTTGGAATTCCTGGGGTTGTTGGTAGTGCAAAGCTACCATCAGTAAGACAAACATTGCATGAACAAGATGATGGTACAATAGTGTCTGTATGTGCTACAGGTAAGATTTTATTTACTCTGGTATGGATGTCACTTCACTACATAGTATAAAACAAAGTCGCTTTCTCTGTCCCTATATCCCTATGTATGCTTAAATCTTGAAAACTAGGCAACGGATTTTGATGCAGTTTTTTTTAAATAGATAGAGTGATTGAAGAGGAAGGTGTATATGTATAATTTGTCGACATATTATGCAGGCGAAGCCGCGGGCGGAAGCTAGTAATATATAAATGTGGTAAATAGGACCCAAAAAACCTTTAGAGTATTTGCCTTTTGAGTATTATCAGAGTGACTGACTGAAGTAAAGTGTTATATTATACCTAATACAACAATGAGGTCATTTTTACTAATTATCTTTGTATATAATATTTCAGGCACATCCTCAAGAGATTCCTTACTATCTTGGATCAGGCTGCTAGAGAGACATGGTAACCCACTATTATCAACCATACCAGTAATATTCACTCTCACAGCCCCTGTCACTGATATGTCCATATCAGAAACTCAACCACTTGGAAAGGATAGCAAAATGGGAGAAATTGGAGCATGATAATTGAAAATAGGTTACCTATTGTAGTTTCTATGTAGTAAAATTGTTTTGATTTAAAATAATTTTGTTTTAATCTTCAGCCCTATATAAAAAACTATGGTATGACATATTACTGAAGCTTTGGCATATATATTTGATAACTATGTCAATAATTTGTTGGAAATAAAGGAAAAGGCTTTCTCTGGTATACTTCTTTTGTGTTTGTTCATTTTTTATAACAAAATCAAAGAACTGTACAAAATTAAAAGTAATATAGTACAATACTTGTGTATCTTACTTAACATGATATTTTCAGAATGTAGAAGTTAAAAAGAAGTCAAAAGCCTAAGTTACTGATCTTCTGTTGCATATTTTATGTTGCGAAATTATAAACCCTTTGTATAAATGCATTAAGACTGCAATATCCTGTCTAGACATGCAAAAACACAACTAATCAGTGTACACAGTCTCATTTCAGAACTGAAAACGTCTACACCCACTTAGAGATATTTTGTTTGTAGTGGCCAGTAACCTTACGGCATATGACCATAACAATCTATTTGGCCGCAAATTTCAGTGTTCAGTGGGCCTTTACATGAGGAAAGAAGTTCATTAACCCAAACACTGCCTCTATTTTTTGGTTGCTATAAGGGAGTGCATTCAACATGCATACATGTTTACAAAATCCTCACTGAGCGCCTTCAACACGCAATAAACACATTTGTGTTGAAGGCAGTGCCTTTACCATCTTGGATAAAAATGTATTGAGCTTGTATGCATGTATGGGGTGAGATAGAACAGAAAACATGCTGTATTCATCGCTGATTATGTTTTACAGGCCATACTGCACAAGCAAGAAACGCCCCTCCGAATTTCTAGCCAAAGACTAAAATCAATTCGAATATATTACACATCAACCTTACAAATAATTATCATATTCATCCATATTTACAACACACTACAAGAGTCAGTCCACTATTTAACACAGGCACTCAGTTTCTTATGTCCATTCATAGTCCTCATCATCCTCAAATGATATGGTTCCCCACTGTCAGGTGATGTTGTGCCAGTCTGCTTGGGGTAGCAGATATGTCTCATTGGTACTGCGGACTACAGTGACACCAGCTCCGTAGTAGGGTATGACATAGGCAGAACCATCAGAGGGGCCGACCACCTTGAAAATAAATTTGATCATGTTAAAAATATTGTGTGTATAATTAAAGGATGGGTATAACATAACAACTGACTTCTTTTGAACTCAATTCAACAATAGAAAATAATTATTTCTTGATAACAGAGTGTCAGACCTTGATTAGGTAGAGGTATATACCAACATTTTTCCAGTTATATTTCAGTTGCATGTAATAGGGGTGAGCCTATTGCCATGCTACTGGCTGCTACTGAGAAATCCCAAATAGGAAAACCTAATAACACTAAGCACAACCTAAGAACGAACCCAGGACCTCACATTCAGCAGTAGTGCTTGCAGCCAGTAGAACATATAGGCACTATGTCATGATAAAATCCATTATTTCACATCCCCTGATTGCCAGATTGTAATTCACTTTAGTTTATATTCGACGACACTGACATTTCATTAAACGCATTGGGGTCCCCCTCCCATGCAAAGCCACGAAAAAAACTTGTAGCCAACAGTGGAGTGTTGGACATGTTTTTATTTGTTGTCTAAATCCCACTATGGCCCCCAAAAATGTAATAAGTGTTGAGGAATTATTCTAATTGAAGAATATTTTGTTAATAATTTACCTGAGCAGCAATGAGTATTATGTCCAAAAGTTGTCCTAAGAACATGAATCCCAAAGTACAGAGCTTGGCTAGTCCAATACCTGGATAGCCTAGGTAGAACCGGTCCAGTCCAAACATACCCAGGAAGACTGAAAGAAGCAGCGCAATCTCTAAAGAGTATCCATTCCTGTGAAACAAAAATAATAACAATACAAGGATTGTAAAAGAAACTTAAAGCTTAACAGGTAATTTTTAGGGCATGTTGTTTATAAATGATTAATTTCACTTACGTCCATTTACAAGGCAACTTTCTTTTGAATGTGGCATTGCGTGTCTCATTGCAGATTATTCCTTCGGCTGCAATACATACCACTGCAAAATAATGATATTTCAGTATGCATGGATGTAACATTTCATTCCTATTTAATAATTCCAAAGTAAACATGTACCTTCGGCTTCTCCTTCAGACGGAATATCTTTCCCTTTGACGCATCCTTTGAACTGCTGGGTGTCCGGATCGATTTGATCTTCGTTCGGATTTGGACAAATGTACTGGCCTAACCGCAACGTGCTGCAGTCCACTGTCACCCCTTTATCCCCTTTAGCTTCATCTGAAGCCCCTACTCTTGAACATAAGAACAAAAAACATATCTGCACGAGATATATTCGTAGCATTTTTGTATCCTCGTGCTTTCTTTCAAATTTAAAACACGCTCTGATTACTACGCATTCATTTTATTCTTTTAATTCCGTTACTCCTTGTAGAGGAAAATTTAATAAGTTTGTTCTTTCGTGATTCACTTTATTTTACAATCGACGACACTGACATTACAATCAATTCGTATTATTCTGACGTAATAGTAAATCGTGTTGTTGTACACACTGATAATACTACACGAGCGGTACCATAACGACATAACCGTGAGAGTGAAAGAGATAAAATCGGTGATCACTGTCAAAAACCTAGTTTTGTTTTGGGCTATACCATGAAGGTATAGATAAAAATGGAGACCACACTCCGAATACCTACTTGAAGCTATACCTATGTATCGCTATCTCGCTCTTTGTGGGCAGCCCCTCTCTTTCTCAGTAGGGTAACCTTTATTTTAGTTTTCCTGGGACACGCTTGTAGTTACTTTCCATTTAGTGATTAACATATTTATAAATTTCTCTACATCACTGTTTACTACTTAGATTCTAGCTTCTAAAGATTGTATGCAACATGATATGATGCATGTTTATGAAATTACGAAAAAAGTTGTTTGATAAAGTGTGAAACTTGTGATGTTTCTGAGTGTGTAAATTTGGCTGTTTGTCATTAATCATACAAAAAGTTCTGGGTAGACGTATTATACAGAATTTTGCACGAAAATAGAGCATGACCAGAGGTGTAATTGCACAACACTCTACCAGAGAAAAATAGTTATCATTGTGACAGTTATTATAAATTTTGTCTGCATAAAAATGTAAGTATCGTTATGGATTCAGATTGTTATTGATAGCGTCATACGCAATTAGAATGCATGACATAGGTTTAGTTACCGCGGGTAATGCGATATGAATGACTGTGATAAGTGGGGGTTCGGGAGAAGCTGAAAAATACTTTTTAGTTTTGCGTAAAAACTAAAAGGAATTTATTAGGGATGTACTTATAAATTACTATCAACTCTTTCTATGGGAACAATACACAAATCGCGAAAAAAAAACTCAGTTTAATTATTTTTTTAGATTACTTAAACATAATGGACAGCAGCTTTTTTCGAGTATTCTGGGTTAGTCAGTGTTCAGAATTTTTTACCATGTGGGCAAATGAATATTATTTATATATATTATGCGGGACTGTAATAGGAACAGTGTGAAGCCTCAAAAAAAAAAAAAAACATATTCCGAATTAAATCATTTATTTAACCTTATTTATAACTTCTCAATTATACATGACTGAATATCATTGCTCTATGTAATTTCTGTCTCTTACCACGTAAATCACTGAGTATATTTTCTGTATGTCTCTTTAAGTGAGCACGTATACGCATGTTAAAAAACGAATTAGCTATTTGCTTAACTATCTTAGTGTCATGCAAATCATTACAGTAAATTGATTCCGTGATGGGATGGTTAAACATTCCCTGCAACAGAGGAGTAAAAGTTGTGATACGACATTAATTAATTTGTTTTCTATATTATTCGCTCTAAGTTGGCCCATCAAATTAGCTTGTTGAAAAACTTTGTCACAATATTTTACAATTTTGTAAGCTGCTACCGAAGGGAAGTACAGTTTGCCTCGGTTTACAAATGTCGTAAATGAATTAAATTTATTTATAATCATAGAATATGTATGATCTGTTGGCAGACTTTGCAGTGCTACTAACGCATTATAACAATGTTCACAAGACATGTGGGTAAGAATTTGTTTTATTATATAACCAGTTATATAATATATTTTCGTGGTATGGACTAGTATGAATTGCGTCTAAATTTTGAAACACATTTTCAACATCTTGTTGAAAGTCAGGTTCTTCCCGAGGTCGAAACAAACTTTTCGGTTTATTGAAATCGAAGACTTGTGAAGTTTCAAAACCATTTTCTATGCAGTTGGCATTTATGGACGGTTGAATAGAATGTCTGAACAACATCTTCCGCATTATATATCGGAACTCAAGAGGACACGGGTTATCTTGAGCCCGGCCGCGAGCCCTAATGCATGAAAAAAAAATTTCCAAGTTGTCTTGGGAACACTTAAAAGTCAACAAATATTTCAGTGGATTTTGCTGCAGTGTACACAAATCATTAACAAGTAATGGCAAACTACGATGTTCATCAAAAAACCTAGTGCAAAAGTTTTTCTGCGATGATTTAAAATACCAGTGCCATCTATCATTAAGGATTTTAAATACGTTCCAGTGTCACTAAATACTGGTTCCCAATAACGTTGGTTTTTCAACGATAATGGAGACTTGGAACCTTTTCCAAAGGGTGACTTTGAATTCATTAAATCAAAAAGTCTATCAATCACGTGCAAGAATTCTGATGTCGCTTCACTATTTAAAAAGTTAGGATGACCACTAACCCTCAAAAAATCTATTGCATCAGCAACTGATGAACTTAGTACTTGTGCAGCAAGCCTAACATTCATTTTTTTGTTTTTAAAATCTACATGTAAAGCGCTTAATTTATTGGCAAATTTCAAACCCTCTTCGTTTTGTACTTCGTGTAATTTTTTTATGTATTTAAACGATATATCTCCGGTACTTGACTTCATTTCAAAATCAGCCAACACATTTCTCGCAAGTTTTAACATATGAGCAGCGTCAAGTAGACAATAAATATTGCTCTTCCCGTTGGGATGTTCAAAGAACGGTATTAAATTATTTTGTTCAAGTGTACAGCCTAAATATTCGTAAGCCTTAACATTGGATGATGCACCATCACAGGTCAAAGATCTTACGGTGACACCAATTTCATCAAGCACAATTATTGCTGTTTTTATTAATTCTGATAGAAGTTCCCCAGGCAAATTATTTGCAATAAAAAAATATGCAATTGGACATTTAAAGCGTACACCGTATGAAACTATCTGAAATACGAGAGCTTCAGAAGCTAATTTTTCTGGATCACTTACAGTAATTGGTCCTAAATCAACGTAGCCAACGACTTTGTCCAATTTTTTATCATAGGCCAAATTTTCTTTTAATGCCATGCCATCAAATATTAAAGCAACATTTTTTAAATATTTTTTTTCCGGTAATTTGACTTGCTCTTTTAAATATTCGAGTACTTCAGATAAGAAACCAACATTACAATTAAAGAAAGACAAAGATCTTCGTATTGTTTCTACATGAGGCAAAGTTGTATATTTTCTTAAAAAATCATAAGCTTTGGGTGAATAGAAATTCAAAGTTAAGGCAAAGGCTTTGATTTCCTCACTATATCGAACACCATGTGGATTACTCGGTGGCCTTTTGAATTCCTTGCAGATATCAGCAAAACGCCCTTGTACAATATTTTCAATTTCTGACTGACTCGTATACTTTTTGATTATTGCCATTAAGGAAGACATATCGTGATGTTTTTTAGTTTGCCGCGCCACTTTTTGCTTAAGCATCTTAGTTTTCTTCTGAAGTATTTGTTCTTTAGTTGACTTTATTTTCACTTGCACGCCCCTATTAATCTTCGCAGGAACGCGATCTTCACTGCTGACCTAACAAAACAAGAAAACTTTGTGTGAAATCAGTACTTTACATTAATGAATTTGTTTGTTTTATTGAAAGTTATTAGGAAATACAGGGTAAAATATAGCCTCCTCGAAAAATGGGCTATCCAACATTGAAAGAATTATTCAAATCGGACCAGTAGTCCTGAGATTAGCGCGTTCAACCAAACAAACAAACTCTTCAGCTTTATAATATTAGTATAGATTTGAATCTATACATAATATGATGTTATGTAAATGAGTATTTAATATTTTGTATGGGAAAGGGAAACTTACAGGTAACTCGTTAAGATTGCTTATATTTTCCAGAACTTTCCGACATTGTTTTTTATCAGTTGGTTCCTCAATATTGCCGCCAGCACGTTTCACTGCTATTTCCATAAGTGGAAAATTTCTATCAGAAATGTCAGAACTAGTGCTTGGTACAGCCAGAGGATCTATTTTCACCATATAGTCTTCATGCATTGAACTTATTATCTGAAAATTATAATATATTTTATAAAATTTTGCCTTTTGCCATACATTTGAACTATATTTCTAAATACGTAATATATATTATTGTAATACAGATATATAAACTATGTTAAATGTTTACCATGGCTGGTGGGACTGTTTCTTGATCTATTATATTAGGAACTGCTGTTTCTTTTAAGCGCCTTGTTTTTTTATAATAATCTGATTCTTGAAAATGTAAATTGCAAATCCGTGCACTTTCATAAAACTTGTTTTTCAATGGTACAATGGATAACCACAATTTTCTATGAGTACTATTTTTAGGAAATCTGAAAAAAACGCATTTGATGGATATTAAATTTCTTGAATAGTGAGAAACAAAAATTTTATATTTAAAAAAATCACATAGTCCACAATCCTTAAGAGACATATATAATACTTAAGACTTTTTTTTTTAATTAGTTCATGTTCCACGGAAATTCCCAGATATATCCTCAATATGGTTACACTACTTCAACATGACATAAAACAAAAAAAAACGTAAACAAAACATTAAAATTGCACATAGTCAATTAAATTCAATGTAAAACTATTTGATTCGGTCGTAATTATCATTAAATAATATGTTGAAAACACTGATAAAACATTTTAGGTAGAAATAAAGTGAAAAAAACAAAGAAATATGTTTGCAATGATTCAATGCCATAAATCACTTACGGGTGAAATCTTATATCACCTCCTGGACACCACTTACTTCCGCAACCACGCACTATACAATTTTGCACCATTTCTTGAATTATATCAATTATACCGTGAATAATCTCATTTAAAGCTGTGAACCGCAAAGTAAACAACCGCCATATTGCCTCTTATTTATTTTGACATAGGGTCAATGTTGCCACTTTATCGAATCCTAAGGAAATGGGATTCTAACTCCGTTATGAGCCAATCCAACTTTGCCTAAGGGACCGATAAAAAAAAAAACACAATTAACTAATCGCGTTTCAACTATTTATTACTTTATATAATACCAGACAGCGTTTAACTTATGATTTTGTTATTGTGATGACTATTCCTAAGAATTTACTAGGAGATTCAAATAAGAAGATAGCAATACTATCGTCCTCACCAAAAAGAGAGGTCGGCCCACAGAGAGTGAGATAGAGATATGTAGGTATTTGACTCAAGCTGTTGTTCTGAGTGTGGTCTCCATTTTTATCTATACCTTCATGGGCTATACCTATTATTTTACTTCAGTGGCCATACAGTTTGTCATTGAAAGTGACACTAAGATATTCGTTCTGAAATAGGATTATTGTTCGTTATATAAATAGCGTATTCTCAGCAAAATAAAAAGCATACTTTTTATTTTAAAAACATGATTTAAAAAAAACTGCCATGTTGATCTTTTCCTAATGGTCGTTAGCGTGACTACTACAGATTTGCCGAAAATGCTGAGTAAGTGCTCTTGAGCAATCCCCGGGTCGGACAGTGTAATAAACGTTTATAGAAGTTTCTGATAAATTAATTACGTGTTTTATTATTTTCTGTTTGTATTACCTGTTTCCTAATAAAATATTTGTCTTTCTTTTCATTAGAACGGATAACGTATAATTTCCGAAACGATAGCGATAACAATTTCATTAAAACACACTGGTATAATGATCAGACCGTACCTAAATGTGGAATTGATTTATAAACAGGGACCGGCCGGATACTCGTTGAAAGGGTTTATGAAGGGGTTTTTTTAAGCGCTTCAAAAAAAAACCCTATGATACATGTTACACCTTCGAACGGGTGTAGTTAACCCGTTACGAACGGGTTACCCTTTCAACACCCTGTAACACTGTAACAGGGTAAGCCATTCCAACTCAAGACTTTGTAATATGCACTGTTTACAATCGATATTAGTTTGAAAATTGCATAACCACGACCGCACGTGACATCGTACCGTGCCCGGCGGTCCGCCAATCTTGCGTGTACCGAGTCCGACTTGCCGAGCGACTTGCAAACATGGAATAATAACTATTATCTATATGATCTTATAGTTCAATTTTGCTCGTCACACATGCTAAACATTGTAATAATATTATTTATTGTTTCGTGTCTATACTGGTTTATTTTCATCATTCGTCATTTGATTCGGAACTCGGACGGAACTACGGAAGTAAAAGCAATTTAGCAGTGTTTATGTTTAAGTGTGTGTTGTAGCTTACCTATTATACCTATTACGTATTCGTAAATCATAATAACTAAATAAAAATAGTAAGGCAATAATGCGCCGCACGGGTGCAAGTATCCCCCCACCTGCATGCAGCTCATGTTTAGGTATTAGGTAATCCAGGGTAACACGAAAAAAAGCTTTTCGAGAAGGTAACCTCTTCAAAGCCTTAAGTCATTAAAGGGGTTAACCCCTTCACGTGGTTACCTTAATAAAGGTGTTAACCATTTCGCTGGGTTTCGAGGATGTACTCGAACAAAAGGTAACACTGCGATATGAGTTACCCCACGTACGGGTTACCCTGTCCAAAGGCTTAACTCTTAAGCGGGGTTGTCCGGTCCCTGTTTATAAATTCCAATGTCCAATAGGTACCTACTACATATGAGTAATTTCGTTAATTTCCTGTACGGACATTCGAAAATTGTGAATAGTGCTCGAGCGACTAGATCATAACCTAATATTATACCTAATAAGTACGTTCCACTGGACTCGACCCATATTCTAGTTTAATTTCCGGGATAACCACGGCCACAGAAACTATTCAGAATATATCTTGAGGCCATTTCAAATAAGACCCCCTATCGCAGTGCTACCAATAGCACTGCGATAGGGGGTCTTTTACTTTTTCGACAAACTTTATATCAAATGCAAATGATTTTTAGTAGGTATACATAAACCCAAGGTAGGTAGGATAGGTAGAGTAGGAAGGGTAGGCAGGACGGTGCGCCGCAGGTAAGTACGTACCTACTTAGTGCTACCTGTGTGCCTGTTAAAGCTAGGTGTCGTATTAAATTAGGTAGATAGGTATTAGTACCTCTACCTACGTATTTTAATTATTGTTGTCGTTTTTTTGGTGTTGGTCGAATGCGTTCTCTAACTTGACAATATGTTCACTCAAATCGCCGTAGTTAGTTCTTTCCTCAAAAGATCATTTCAGACACCTATAATATGGTATTTAGTGACCTTCGAGTTTATTTGCTTTTTTCTCAGAGTAGTCATATACAAAACGACGAGTGCCGACCTTATGTAGTTTTTAAAATATGATTGACGTGTAGAAGTGTTTGTTAAACCGATTTATAGAAATAAAATCATTTATCATTATTAATGTACTTAGGTAGGTAGGTACCTACCTAAAGATAGGTATACCTACAGCCAGAGCAGTTATGAAGATTTCTTTACTTTTAACGGTTAATTTTAAAACTCGCATAACATTTGACCCCTCAAATGTCGTATGAACCCCTCGGCTCACGGCATTGAGCTCTTATTAGGTTAAATGCTCTAAGGCTCTTATAAACCAACAGCTTCTAATAGGCGAACATCTAATGGGTTAAATGATTTGAGTTTTACACAATACTTACCTACTACGTAGGTATCTTGCTCGTAACGTGTGAAGTATGCACAGAGAGAGTGGTTTACGAGTTTTAAAATGGAATTTTATGGAAAAATTGACACACGCTCGCGTGAAGTTAAGGCACTTATGTTGACAGAGAGCCCTCACCTTCTCTTCACATTTTTGTAACAACCATTTCCATGTTTCAGTTCACTGTAAATTAATTGCATTTGATGGTGCAATTTATTGAATGGGGAGCGCGAGTGGTGACTGTGAGAGCAGCTCATATTGAGATACCTATCTACCAGATTTTTAAAAAGTAATCTATTAATTGAATCTAAATGTCCTAATATTTTTTTTGTTCTTATATTTTAATACTTAGCTTCTTCCAACGGCTCCGCCTGCGTAGATGTCGAATATTATACCCACGAAAACGTAAGACCGGGATAAAAAGTGCCATGTGTTAAACCAGGATATAAAATATCTGTGTGCCAAACATCTAAATTCATACAGTAGTTTTTGCGTATAAGTGTAATAAACATGCATACATCAATACTCAATAGGTACAAAAGTTTTATGGCATTCCACGTATACCTAGGTACATAAGAATATACATCCTCACAAACTTTTACATTTATAATATTAGTAGGATTTTTAACGTGCCCAAATTATTAAAAAGACGCAGTGCAATTTTTCTTAACATCTAGGCATTGTCAGAAAAATGACAATAAGGCAACCGGCGTCCGACGGTAATGAGCGCAATCTTGAGGTGTTAACAGCCCCTGTGTAATTGCAGCCAAGACTAATGCGTCCCATTACAGGGAACAAGTTTTGTTTACCCGACAACACCTGCAGCGCGAATAACTTGTCTTTGTTAGAATAATATCATGAATAATGCGGCGGACTGGCTGGCTTTTGTTTGAAGTTTTGTCCGCATGATAATTAGAATTGCTAGCTATACATGCATTTTAATTGTAGTTTCCCATAACCTATGTACTGTGTACATTACAGTAAATTAGCGCATCGTCCATAACCGAGGTGTCCAGAATTATTTTGATACCAGTATATCTTTTGCCGTGTGTCATTCATTGAAAGCCAGTCTTTTATTGTAATTGCCAGCACCAGTGACAGGGCTGACTTAATGGAACGAAGTTCCTTCTCGCGCGTTGCGAAAGGGGGCTTAATTAAGACCAAAAGTTGTAACGAAACTTTTTTGGAGTAAAATATGATGTCTTTTTAATCAATATTTTTTGATTGGTTAATTTTAGATCAGATTTTATTATAACTTGAAAGAAATAAAATGTTATTACAATTCTTTCACTAATTAATCGAAAGGAACTTCGTTCCATCCGGGTGCACACCTCTCAAGTTTTTTTTTTTAGGGGTGGGAAATTATCTAACGACTCCTCCCGCCCTGGGTGGAGCGGAAGGGAGTGTCAGACTCTTACTGACTAAAACCCATCCATGTTTCTTCCTTAGCACTTTATGTTCCTTGGTAGCGGTACCCCTTTCGGACAATAACTACGTTCAATGCTTTGATAGTGTGGGAGATTTAGTGACTGATAGGACGAAAGTTCTGAGTTGAACTGCACGATTACTGACAAATGCTTGCCCTGACTGGACAGGTTCACTCAATGGGAAGGGGTCTTTTGAGGAAAGAATCACACTGATTTTGAGATTGGTGTTTGATATGGTTATCAAACACCAATCTACATGCTCTTCACATGATCTGACCAAGACTGCCTGAACGTTAAAAGAAAATGTGGCCTCCGAGATTTTTATGAAATGCCAACCACATCTAATTTTTGAAAAATCCTTGACGTGTTTTTTTACAAAGCTACTTACAGAAATAAAATCATTTATGATCTATTATCCGATTTCCATTATAAACGAACAGACGCTTTGGAAAAATCAACCTATAAATTCACTCCAGTGAAGTAGGTATTCAGTCAACAATTCGATCGTTGTCTCATTAGTGGAAGTAGGACAAACAAAAGTTATTGAATGGATAAAGTTTTTCTAAACTTAGCTTGGACTCATTATACATTCAGGATAACTTGGTAACATCCGTGAGATGGCACAGTTTGCACCCGGACATCGGAGTTGCACTAACGAATCAACTTTAACTACTCCATCGGTTTAACTCGTGATCGAATTTATAAAACTAGATGGTACCCGATTTGGGATAAAGTGACCACCGAGAGAATCTTTGAGAGTAAAATAATGTTTAACTTATTTTTTGAGCTTTAAGACTACAATAGGTGATTCTGCAGTCGTCTGAGAATTTATCGACATTTTGAAAAATCATAGAAGATTATTAATTGAATTGCAACCAGAGCAAGAAAGTTAAACTGCTCTGATAGTCAGGTCAATTATAATATAACATTTGGACAAATGAAAAGAAGCCTTTGCGACGCGACGCAAATAGTGCAAAAAACAACTGTAAATTATTAATAGAATAAAGATTAGAAGACTGATACATACGCTAGTTTTTCAAAGGTTCCTACTCTCTCCAACTATTTTGTTGTGCCCGACGACAGAGTCCCTAAATTAGGTGGAAAGAATTATTATTATTATATATATCATTAGTGATTTGTGTGACATTGTGAAATGCAAATAAAGCATTGAGTATTGACTGGTCATCTCTTAGTGGCTATGGTTTGTTTTAATTAATTTTTGAATTATTTTTATTACTGATGCTTTTAACGTTCTGCATCGTACTCACATATATAGAAATAATATAAATGATGTAAATAATATTTTGTAACAATATTTTGTTTAAAAGAGTGTTCGTGAAGTTTCTTCCCCCGTTCTTCTCCATAGGTACCAACTGTTTTGGAATGGGTAACTAGCTTCATTTTTCTGACTGACCGACCCTTTAACAATTCAAAGGTGCCTGTAATTGGTTTATTCAAAATAAATGCTTTAAGTTTGAGTTTGATGTTGCTACGATATTTGGAAAGATGCGCGCTATATTCCGCCGCAATAATCCACGTAGGCTTGGCCCAGTGTTGGATTAAACCAATCCACTCATTAGCCAAAAATCCTGGTGGGCTAGGAATCTCGGTACACCGAAATTAAAACTCTTTCAAAACTAAATTGAAACGATTTTAATTAAATACGTAGATAAACTGGTTACATGCTTTATTAAATCACTCATTGAATACACAAAATCGATTACAATGATTTAGTTATAAAACATTAAAAACGATACAAATATTATATTGGCACTAAAACTATGTATAGGTATATTTTATTATTGTTTTTTTCGCCTTGAGTACACGCTTAATAAAGTCTTCAGCCTCGCCAACCAGTGAAAGATGGAGACCTGGTAAAAAAAAAGAGTTGAAATAAAAAGGTACCTTCATTTATTATTGTCTAGGCAAATTACCTATACCAAGCACGGCTAACGTGACCCACGCGATAACTACTCAATGCCGCGTCGCAGAGATTTTTCTAATCACCTTTGCAACACAATCACCAAATTCACCAGTTCATTTCCCAATGGCGGTCCTTAAAAATGTTTAGAGTTTTATGGATATACATAACTGTATATCCATAAAACTCTACTACTGCATATTTTCTTTTCCTACATGTAGTAAATTTCGGCATGCCAAAAAAAAAATGATTTTAATATAAAAAAAGTCATAGAGAATTAGGTAGACCAATGGACCTTTTGTTTGACTGTCACATTGTCTTTCATCCAAAAAAGAATTATGCAATCTCAGGGTTTAAATATAATGTAGACTACAATCATAAGATAATACTTACGTGTTGAAACTGGGTGCCTGTGGTTGTGGCGCCTGCGCCTGTTGCGCTAAGTTACCGAATGTCAGTGTGTTCTGTGTCGCTAGATTCTCGAAAGTAGCATTGGATTGCGTTGGCTGACCGAAACCTGTTATAAATTATATTTTATGTTAATACTTCTTTTTCATTCGTGATTTTAGAAAATTCCAGATGGTAGTGGCTCAATAACGTTCGTTATTAAAATCTTTGTAAAATTAACTTTCTAAGAAAAAAAGTTTTAAGACTGGTGTGATGCTTGCACAACAATAACTATTAGTGCAAATAACAAAGAGTTAGCACATGGAAGACGAGACTGGATGGGCAGTCATTTGTCTGTCTAATGGAAATAAAATTGTGTCTTTGGATTTTGAATAAGATTATAAGGAAACTTACTGGATTGTCCGCCTCCAAACATCTTCCCAGGCGATGAACCGCCCCCGAATGCGGCCCCTCCACCGAACGTCGCCCCCCCTCCGAACGCTGCGGGTGCACCGAACCCTCCCACTGGACTCGTGTTGAAGCCACCGCCGAATGACGAGCCAAAGCCGCCACCGCTAGGCGGAGTACCAAAGCCCGTCGGTTGCCCGAATACGGGCTTGGAACCAAATCCAGGCGAGCCACCGAATGCGGGAGCTGGGGTTATAAAGTTGCGGTTATAAAACAGCTTTTGCATGCATACATAATCAGCCTGTAACTGTAGATTGATGGCAGCCTACCCAAAATCATACTAGTCGCTAATTTATTTATTTAATCAAACAAGTACAAAGGCGGACTTGATGCCTTAGGCATTCTCTACCAGTCAACCAAGGGTGGTGAAGAGATTAGATGGCAGGTGCTATAAAGAGTAAGCGGGATTGTCCGAAAGGGTTACCGCTACCCCGGAACATAAAGGGCTACGGAAGGAACATGGATGGGTTTTAGTCAGTAAGAGTCTGACACTCCCTTCCGCTCCACCCAGAGCGGGAGCAGTCATTGGATGATTTCCCAGCCATAAAAAAAAAAAAAACGGTGCTATAAAGAGCAGGAACATACAAAACATTGAGAATTATTAATAAAATAGGAACATAAATAGGTTAAAATAAATAAGGAAAAAAATTAAAAGGTCCAAAGACCCTCATAAAAAAAACAGGAAATAAGGACGTCGATTTACATACACTCACCGGCTTGTTGCTGCGGAGTTCCGAACAAGGAAGGCTTGTTTTCTCCGCCGCCGAATGCCTGTGGGCTACCGAACGCCTGGCCGGCTGGGGAAGGAGTACTGAAACTACCGCCCGACGTGTTGCCGAAGATTGATGACGCCTGCGTTGTTGGTTGACCTGGTAAGTGGAAAAGTACGTTAGTGGATCAGCAATAGCCTTTAGCAGTCCTGATGGACATAGGCCTCTCCAGTTGCACGGCATTAAGCTCGATTCTTGGCCATTGACATCCATCTTCTGTTACGGGACCATCGGGAAAGTTTTAAACCTAAGGCATGAAGTCCGTACATTCATTTCTTTATTGTGTGCGATAAGTTTAAGTAAAAAATAAACGAAAATTATGTGTTGAATTTTGTACCAAAAAATTACATCCCTTTCATTTTGTCCTGCTCTCATTTCCTAGTCGATAGACGATCAATGTTGCAGTTAAGATTATAGGAGCCGTGCTTTTACAGACTAGTTAAATAAGATGGCCATATCGCTAGTAGAATCATGTTGAAGATTGTTTAGCATAAATATAATTTCAAACAAAATTAAACACTTACCAAATGCAGTAGATCCAAATCCACCTTCAGTATTGGCATTGCCTCCAGACCAGAAATTGGAAGCCGGCTTCGGTTGCCCAAAAGCCGTAGCCCCTCCGCCACCAAATATTGCAGCTGCTGTAGAGTTAGACTGTCCGAATGTTGTCTTGTTACCGAATACATTAGTGTTGGCACCGCCGAATACTGATCCGGGAGAACTGCTGATAAGTGGAGAAGAGTTTTTTTGTTTAATGTTTATACTAGAGTAGTCAAAATCTAAAATGCCCGTTTTGACATATGAGAAAGGACCTAGAATGTAACTTGGAACGAAACAGAAAGAAACAAAAACATAATAATTAATTACATAGTGTTTTAAAAAAACACATACTTATTTTTGGCGCGTTAAATAATATGATGGAATATATATTGCGAGTATTCTTTTTGCGCTAAATTTATAGTAGCATGCAATTTCCAATTAATACGAAACGTCTCAAAAACAGTTACGTTCTCAGTCTTTGTTTTTTTAAATACTAGTGTCGCAACACTTGTAACCAATTAATTACTGAATTTCACCAGCTTCATTCGATTTTAATAGTAATTTTATATTATCTAGTGAGCTTTACTGAAAATAATGAGCTTGGCGCTCAATGCCGTAAATAAAACTTTGAATTGGCGATACTGGTTTCTATAGAATGGCTTGTCTCTGACCAAGCGGCACATGACTTAGCGTCTACGCGAAATTAACCTTTCGTACCACTGTATCATTTCAAAATACCTACAAAATTAAAGTTTAAGTTACATTTTCTAATCAGAACTTATATCTCATGCACTTTGCAATACATAATCAAATCGATCAAATACTCATACAAACTTGAATCGATTTATCGTGAGTATCGAGTACCGAGTCGTACTTCACTGGTTACGTCGCGATGACAAATGTCAAAACGGGCCTCTTAGATTTTGGCAACTATAGTGTGTACAGAAGTGAAATAGTTTAGCTATACAAATGTATGTGAGGATTTAACGTAACTTTCTTTGGGAAATATAACAGTTAATATACGCCAAATGTTTTTACCTTCCCCCAAATATACTGCCACCACTAGTCGGCGACGGTGCACTCGTGGTAGATATACTAGCAGCTGCAAACATACTGCTTTCACCACCGCCAAAGATAGAGCTCTGAGCAGTTGTAGTTGGTTGAGCACCAAACAGCGGCCCTTGAGTCGCCGGCGCCGACCCGAATACCGATGCTTGAGAAGACGCCGTTGGTGTCCCGAATACAGAAGATTGAGTAGTAGCAGTCGACGATCCGAATACGGAATTTTGAGTCGAAGGAGCTCCGAACACAGATGTTTGGGCATTAGGCGATGCTGACCCAAAAACGGAAGTTCCCGCACCGCTAAATACAGAGGGTTTCGTAGTACTTGCTGTAGCAAATATACTCTGTGCACCAGACGATGGGGTTGTCGCTGACGTAAACGCGCTTGGGGCATTCGAAGCTGCACTACCGAATATAGACGATTGTGTAGTTGCAGTTGCCGTTCCGAATACAGATTGTGTTGTAGTAGTTGACGCCCCGAATACTGAAGCTTGTGTAGTAAGTGTCGATCCAAACACTGATGACGTAGATGAAGCACCGAAGACTGAAGTAGGAGATGACGGGGCAGCAGTCGTAGATGGAGCAAAAACTGATGCTTGAGCAAATGATGAGCCGAATATCGAACTGGCTTGAGTTGTGGGTGTCACCGTTGAACCAAATACTGATTTAGGCTGTGGTGGAGCTTCAGGAGTCGGTACATTGAAAACTGATGTAGGCGGCGGTGGAGCTTCAGGAGTCGGTATATTGAACACTGATTTAGCGGTGGAACCGAATACTGAAGCTGTTGTCGTAGCTGTCGGTGATGTACTTCCAAATATTGATCCTTGGGATGACGTTCCGAAGACAGACGAAGGTGTCAGTGTAGGCGATGCTCCTGTTGCAAATATGGATGTTGGAGACGTAGGTTTTGATTGAGAAGCTACGGCAGCACCAAACACGGACGCAGCGGAAGGACTAGTCGTAGTGATACTTAAGAATAGTGAAGGCTTTGATGATGGGGTTCCTTCTTTTGTAGAAGATTCTGTTTTCACTACTGACTGTTCGGATGCGGGGCTACTAGGTTTCGAATCTGAAATTAAAATGTATACATAATTTGGTATTTTTGGTAGTTGGCACAAATAAAAAAATGCAAAAAATTCTACTAATTAATTACCTGACGTGGATTCAGATTTTTCAAGTGCGTTCAATGGTTCTACTTTAGCGTCATTTTTTAATTCTAATGATTTTGGTGGTTCACCTGGAAAGGGAAAAATCCAGAGTATTTAGGTTGCATTGATTTACTAGCATGACTTATTGTTTCTATTTAATGCTTTTAGTATAACAAAATGATGAGGGATATTTTTTTAAAGGCAGTGAGATTTAATCATGGTATATAATGATGAAAACCTTACTCGGAGTAGAGCTGCTTGCAGGTACTGGTTGAGGTGGTGCACCAAATATAGATGTTTTATTTCCTGTCTGTACAGCTAATGGTTTAGGGGCTTCTTTATTATCCGCCACAGGTTTCTGTACAACTTTAGGCTCTACTTTCTGTGGTACATTTTCTTTAGATTTCTCTTTCTCAACCGGTTTAGGAGCATCAGTCTTTACGTCCTTAGTGGTTTTCAGAACATCGGGAACAATTGGACTAGGCATGGGCGTAGAAGTTTTCATGGCAAAGAGATTAGTTAGTGGTTTATCAGTCTTAGGTTTGATGGCTGCAGTTTTACTGTCAGCTTCAGGTTCCCCTGTTTCGCTTGATTTTGGAGTGCCGAATATTGAAGACGGTAATTTACTTTCAGGAGCAATAGGTTTGGGATCAGGGGCGAAGGCGGGAAGCTTGGGTTCTGTCGCAAATGCTTGAGCCTTAGGTTCCGGAGCAAAAGCCTGCGGTTTAGAATCTTGTACAAATGTCTGTGGTTGGAATTTACTGAACATGTTGTTAATGTCTGCTATCGGTTTGGTTGTGAATACTGCAGATGGTGCCGGGGTGGATGTTGCTGCGGTTGTCGTAACTAAAATCAAGGGAACACCCGATTACATACTTAAGCTAGAGATTTTCTTGGTAGCAAAGGCATGCATATAATTGGTACGGAGAAATACATCGTCTGGAGTCTAGTTAAACTTTCTGGTTATACCGTAAACCATTCATGCAGAAATTTAGATTTTTCTAAAGAATATTTCAGTTCAAAAAAATGTGTAAAACTGAAACACAGTATTTTGAGAAAGGGCAACACTACATTTCAAACAATAAAAAAAAAGGAACCATTAACTTACATGCAAATGACGAAGGCGAACAAATATTCTGTCCCATAAAAGTATTGGTATCGCTCTTCGCTTGTTTATTTTGTAGTAAGTCTTTGAGAACACTCCGGGTGTCGGCAGAAGCTGGCGTACTAGAGAAACTAAAAGCTGGGGCCACGGGCTTCAGTTGTGGTACTTGCGGTTGGGGCTTTGCTGGCTCTTGTTTTGGTTCTGTAAATAGTAATAAAGACGGTTTTGTGTTTAAGCGGGATTGTCCGAAAGGGTTACCGCTAAAACATAAAGGGCTAAATAAGGAACATGGATGGGTTTTAGTCAGTAAAAGTCTGACACTCTCTTCCGCTCGACCCAGAGCGGGAGGAGTCATTTGATGATTTCCCACCCCCAAAAAAAAGAGGGTTTTGTATTGTAACTTGGTTGTGAACGCGGGCAAGGGTTGAGATGCAGCAAATTAATATCTGTTATATCCCTTCTGTGTTTATAAAAAAACAAAGGAATATGTATAAAATGTATATAATATGATAATTAATCTGCAATAGTATAAGCGTCCATACATGCTACAAAAAATATTACCAAAAAAGATTCACGAAGAAAAATCTGCTATTCCCTACATTTTGACGAGTTATGCGAACTTAAATGTAGTGAGCATCATGAGTTTAAAAAAGTAATTGACTGATTTTGATGAAATGCAGTAGTAAAAACGTAAGTTTGTATATCTAGGTTACTCCGGGCATACTCGTCATTGACCAGTCCATAAAAGACGGTTTCTGTGGTATCGATGTAATAACTCACCATCGTCATCATCTGCCTAGCCTTTTTCCAACTATTTTGGGGTCCAGTCTAACCAGATGCAGCTGAGTACCAGTATTTTACATGGAGCGACTGCCTATCTGACCTCCACAACCCAGTAACTGGGCAATACGATACCCCTTGGTAAGACTAGCTGTCAGATTTTCGGGCTTCTGACGACCCGTAACGACTGTCAAAGATGCACAAATGACAGCCGGGACCAACGGCTTAACGTGCTTTCCGAGGCACGGAGGAGTTTCGGTATGTAAAGATGGTCACCCATCCATGGCCAACCTCGGCAAGCGTAGCAAATGTAATAACTCACCATCAGTAAACAATGTTCTAGCGACATTAGTGAGTCCTGGTACAGTGGGCTTCACACCACCAACAGGCGTGAAAGATGGAACGTTGATAGATGGTTTGAAAGGCTCAAGTTTAGCTTCTTGTTTTGGCTCCACTTTACCTGCTATGAATGGTTGTGGTTGAACTAAAAATGTATGGAATAGATGAGTTAAGACAGTGGCGGTTTAATTAACAAGTTAATAATTGATTAATATATTTCGCACATAGTTATTTACTTCAATGGTCATGAACTTTATGCAGGTGATAAAAACGCATCGTCTTTATAAATATCTATTGCACACGTTTATAGCCCAACCGCTTAACTGAGACCGTTCGTGTAGTGTGCGGCGCGGGAGGGGTATGGAGACGCGACGCAAGAGCTCACGGATTCGTCAACTTGTGACAAACTGTCACCCTTTCCGCACTGGGCAGTTACCTCAGAAACGTTCTCAGTGAAGCGGTCTCTTGTGTGAAAATACTCCAGTGAAATACTCCATTCTAAAACTTACAACCATTATTTATCAAACTTACCTTGTTTAACGTGTGGTTTAATATCAGCCTCAGACTTAACCACCTGCTTAACTGGCTGTACTTTCTCCTTCAGACTCTTTTCATAATTCATCCTCATGGTCGCCAAATGGTGTCTCATTTCAACGTTCACCGGCTTTATCTTTACAGTCTTGTGGTTAGACAACATATCTCTTAGAGCATCGAGTTTCTGTGACGTCAGAAGTGGCTCTTTCTTGTTACTGTCAGTGGTATCAAGACTCATGTTAAGGATGTTCTTCGTTAACTTTGAGAGGGGATCCCTGTGGAGTGGAGTTTTAGGTGTTTATTCTAACTACATTAATGCACAGTGGAGTGTGTTGGTTATTCTACTTATTTACATATATTGTGCAGTGAAAATTTGCGTGTATGTGTAGTGCGTGTTTTTGGAAGTAAGGCGTGGCGTTGAGTTCAAGTGCCCTGGAAGTTTTGACAGCTCCGTCTTCACTTCAAACTGTTAAAAAGGAAAGAAAACCTAAGGATGAGCTAAACATATTCTGCGATGGCTTCTGCGTGATTTTAACTCGTGATCGGGTTCCAGAAATGAGTCTACCTGGAAATGACACTTGAAAAATATTTTAAGGCAAGTAAACTGGAATATTTATGATTATATATTTTATCTGCATGTGGTTACATAGAAAGCGAGTTTCAGCTTTAATATTACGTACCTGACATTCGTTGAGCGAATTCCCCTGTTCGAGCTCCGCACGCTGACGACTTACATAAGGTTTAAATTCGTGTAAAATAATAAAATAAGACATACTTGTTCCTAAAGGGTGTGCTTTTCAACAGCGATGTCGACTCGAGCATGGGTGTGACGTCACATTCGAAGACCGTATTGCTTGGTGTACGGAACATGATTGTTGGCGATCCCATCCGTTCTTATCACCATAGTATTAAGGTCTATATTTGTTTGTTATGTTTAATCAAAGTAAAACTTACTTGTTCCTAAAGGGCGTACTTCTTAACAGCGAGGTGGACTTGAACATAGGTGTGACGTCACACTCGTTGAGCGTATTTCTCAATGTTCGAAGTACGGCTTGTTGTCGACTTAGAATCTCTTGTTGTTTGACTAAAGGTTGGTATACGTCATCAAGAATTGGGCGTATCATGCGATTGCCTGGCCTAGAATGAAATAATAATAATATCATGTATGTAATGAACAAGTAAATAATAATTTATGAAAAATATAAACCGGCCAATTGCGACGTGCGTACGAAGGGTTCCGTACCATTATCTATACAAACGGCAAAAAAAAAAATCTTATCTGTGAAAATTTCAACAGTCTGACTATCACGGATCATGAGATACAACCTGGTGACAGACGGACGGACGGACAGCGGAATGTTAGCAATAAGGTCCCGTTTTACCCTTTGGGTACGGAACAAATTTTTAGCCTGCACTGTCTCACTGCTGAGCAAAGGCCGCCCTAAATCGGTACGCATCAATGTCATCTCGTCATATCTTCCTAGGCCAGCCACGACGGCGCCGTCCATCCTGAGTCACAAATCGTGTGGAGACTGTTGCCCAGTGGTCACTATGCATGCGGCTGACGTGACCCGCCCAATCCTTTTTAGCTTCGCAGCCTTTTTGCCAACAAAAGGAATGAATTAAAGACAATTGCATGCAGCTGAAATGAGAATGCTAAGACGGATGTGTTGTGTTACGCGAATGGATAGAATACGGAATGAGTATATAAGAGGAAGTCAGACACCGGTGACTGAAAAGTTGTGTGGAAATAGGTTGTCATGGTATGGGCATGTTATGCGGAGGAATGAGGAAAATGTTGTCAGGAAAGTTGTGATGAATTTGGATGGCTATACAAGTAGAGGGAGACCAAAGAAACGATGGATGGATTGTGCGAAAGATGATATGGCTAGAAAGGGAGTGACTACCGAGATGAAGACTAATAGAGATGTATGGAAGAAAAAGACATGTTGCGCCGACCCCAAAAAAATTGGGACAGGCGATTATATATTATTATTATATTTTATCTTACTTTTTATAATGTGAATCTCTCGTCACAGCCTCATTCCACTTATAGTCCAACGATCTCTGCGCTTGCTCCAGCTGATTCTGTACATAGTAAGCTAGTTTCTTTACTGACGCCACCCGTTTAGATGTAAGAGGATCCGCTTGTGTCCATTGGTGGTTATCTTTAGCTCTGAAAGTAATTTTACATATAAGAAGAATAAATATAATGTATGTATAGTAGATGAACTACTTTCAAAGGGGCTTGTGCGGAGAAATACTCAATTTCTGGTGCAGACTTTGGTTTGAAAGATGGAAGAATGGGAATATTCAACCTAAAAAGAAACTCGCCATTCGCGAACGTATTTACACAAATAATATTTACATGATTTAAAAGTTATCGGCAGAGGTCGGAAGTAGGTAGAGATATTTTTGTACTTACACTGATTTCATACAGCGAAAGAATAAAGTGGATATACCTCAAATCCCGGGATTAATTATAAACACCAGAAAAATCCCCTGATTTATTCAATAAAACAGTTATTTACTTTTACACAATTTAAACCATCCGACATCGGACATCGACATTAACTGCTGCGCTGCGTGTTGCGGGTTCGATTCCCGCACGGAACAAATATTTGTATGATCTATAAGTAGTTGTTCCGGATCTGGGTATTTGTGTATGTGTGAGTTTAAATTTTTGCAAACGCATCCACTTTACAGGAATAAAACATAGTGCAGGGCAACGTAAATAAAAAAATTGTATTGTGAATTAATGTAAATACGAATAAAAATTTTATGTTAACAATCTTTGTTTTATTTGTCTTATCTACCTCTGAGGTTTTTATTATTATTTATTTGTAATATTGTTGGCCACACGGGATTGTGTTATAAATTCCGGGAAATCCCGGCAAGATCCATATTAATATCAACATTTCGATGCAAGTACATAAATAACTCTACCTAATTCCGACCTCTGGTTATCAGTATTAAAATTAAAAAAAAAAAATTGTCACAAAAGGTATTCATAATTCTTAGTTTTTAATAAAAACTTACTCAGCATGCGTACGCGCCTCAGCAACAACCGCACATGCGCGAACCAGCTCTAACTTCAGTTGTACGATGGCATTGCGCAACTCGTCGGAGGAACATTCCTTCCTCAATTGTTCTGCATCTTGTGAATTGTAGTTGAAACTTGCGTTTATTGAGTCAATGTCACGTTGTAACTGTCAATGAAATAAGATTTTCGTTAATAGAACCCTGCTTTTTCTTCTCAATACGATGTCTCTATACTAGTCTATACTTTAAAATAGTGTAATACTTCATTGGGCGGTTGAATATGTTATTTTTGTTGACATTGCAATGTTAAAAAAAAGTATGTCGGTTAAGTGACAACTAGCTGATTCAACTATTGGACTTTAGCAGGGGTGAGAAAACTTTTTTCATCAGGGGCCAGAAGACCGTAGGAAATTCTGCACTACTATTCATATTCATGTAGAATAAAATAAAATAAAAAATGAATGCCTTAGGATTAGTTCTAACATAACGCAACGCCGGTAGTCGAAGGGAAAGGCAGAGGATTTTTTTTTTTTTTTAAGGCTGGGAAATCATCCAATAACTGCTCCCGCTCTGGGTGGAGCGGAAGGGAGTGTCAGACTCTTACTGACTAAAACCCATCCATGTTCCTTCCGTAGCCCTTTATGTTCCGGGGTAGCGGTAACCCTTTCGGACAATCCCGCTTAAAGGCAGAGGATGATGATGATGGGTGATTTGTCTAAATTCGAAAGTCATTAATTTAAACACTTTTTGAACGTCAAAATTACATAAGGCAGTCCCCCAAAACGCCCTCCCTTCATCACTTCCTAATAATTTAAAAGTGGCGCAATAAAATCCCCAGCAGCCAGTCCTATAATCAATCCGTCTAGCCTTTTCCCAACTATGTTGAGGTCAGCTTCCAGTCTAACCGGATGCAGCTGAATACCAGTATTTTACGTGAACCGACCGCCTATCTGACCTCCACAACCCAGTAACTGGGTAACACGATACCCCTTGGTAAGACAGTCTCTCAGACTTTCGGGCTCCTGACTACCCGTAACGACTGTCAAAGATCCACGAATGACAGCCGGGACCAACGGCTTAACGTGCTTTCCGATACACAGAGGAGTCTCGATATCTAAAGATGATCACCCATCCACAGACCAACCCCGGCAAGCGTAGCTTAACCTGAAGGATCGATCCGTGTGGCTGTTATTACTTAGCCACGTAACAAAAACAATATAAAACCAACTCACCTTCGCCTGAGTTTCCCTAGTTTTCACCATAAACTTGTACAGCTCCATTTGAAAGTCATTCACTTCCTTCACAAGCATATTCTTCAACTCCTGATTGGCTTTCATTTCGTTGATTTTCTCTTGTTCTGCTTTTAACGCGGCGTTTTCTTGCGCCTTAGGCTTGGGAGGTAAAGGTGGAGGCTGAGCCTGTTGGGGTGCAAAGTAACTTATTTTGTCATCTAAATCTATACTAATTTCGAATATTGGCTAGGAACTGCAATAACTTATATCGTGTTCATCCATATGTACGGTCACGAGCAAATCTATGTATGCAGTTTACTAATTTCATAAGCGATTTTCTGGTTAGTTATTAAAAAAAATTGAATGTTTTCTCACACATTGTATAATCGAATCTATAGGTTTACTGTACATGTCGCATCTCGTCGTTGAAATAGTTATTTTACAAGAAAACCGCTTCCGAAAATTGCTAGGTGTATACATATTGGTGCCCGTGACTGTACTGTTTACCATGAGAAGAATGCGTGAGTTTGGATATATGTACGACTGTTACAACACTTAATTCAGAGTCTTTATTGTACTTCATTGTCAACTCAGCTTATCATAACCTCGTTTACCTCGATATCGGCTGTCTACTGGACCTGAACCACAACCTCTTATAATAGTATTATTGAATATTATTTCAGTGTGAGAATGAGACGGAACTATACAGGCCATATAGCTCCGTCTCTCTCCCACTGTGAAGTAATATTAAGATAATACTCCTTGAAAGGTTTGCTTGCCTTTTGAGGTTTTTGTTTATATCTTGTTTTGTTCCTTAATAAATCTATACTAATATTATAAAGCTGAAGAGTGTGTTTGTTTGAACGCGGTAATTTCTGGCATTTTTACTATCCTAAACTAATTGATTAGCATCTGAGATTACTCCTGGAGGTGCTGAAGATTCACAAAAACTTTTTGCATTATATAACTTCAACCTCTTAGCAATGTATAATTCCATAGCACGTTTGTGAGTACTATGTACCTACTATAAAGCTACCATTTGAGTACTGAGTACGTCTTACATTGACTTGAATGTGCCCTGGCGGCTGAGAGCATGTCATGCTCCCTGTAATGTCTCACTGATGGTGATGCATGTTTTGGATCATTTAGCTCCCATCAAAATGGTTGAGCTGAATGATGCTAATCTATGCGTCATGTTCATGAACGGGCGCCGTCAGTAGGGACTGGTCACCTCTTAGCTGCCACGGCTGTTTTAAAATGTAAAATAATTTTGAATTGCTTTTTTAAAACTTGTAATTATGGACGCTTTTATTAAGTTCTGCATCGTTCTCACGTGTATATTTCAACATGAATGATGTAACCCAGTTTTTGTAAACATATTTTGATTTAAAAGAGTGTCCATGGAGTTTCTTGCCCGTTCTTCTCCATAGGTACCTACGGCTTTGGAATGGGCAACTAGCTTCATCTTTTTGACTGACCGACCCCTTGACAATTCAAAAGTGCCTGTAATTGGTTTATTTGAAATAAATGATTTGAGTTTGACTGCTGGTCCGAATTGAAAAATTATTTTTGTGTTGGATAGTCCATTTATCGATGAAGGCTATAGGCTATGTAACATCACGCTACGACCAATAGGAGCCGAGCAGCGGGTGAAACCGGGAGTAGCTAGTAAACAATAAAAGTAAAGTTAAGTACGTTTTCTACCACAGGAGGAGGCGGTGGTGGTGGTTTAGCGATAGTTGGTTTTATTTCTACTGGAGCCAGCTTCTGTACAATTCGTACTGGTTCTGAAACAAAAATAACCGCGAATGTGTTAAGGTGAAAGCTACAGGGTATCCAGGGAAACTCAAAATTTCTTATACTATAGTTTTAGTATTTTAACATTATTGTTGTATCATTATTTTACTTAGAAGTGTCAACTTAATGAATTCAATTAAAAGTCCAAGTAGGTATAGCAAGTATAGTAGGGGTCATCCATAAATTACGTCACACGAATTTCATTATTTTCGTCCCTCCCCCGTCTTTGTCAAAGCTGGTCACATTTGTGAGACTCCCCCCTCCCTAGTGTGACGTCACATATTTTGCAAATTCACATTTGGAAACTAGCTGACCCGGCGGCATTCGTTCCACCTAACAGTTATTTTTCTAAAATAAACGTAGCCTAAAGTACTCCTTATTACATCAGCTACCTGCCAATAAAAGTCCCGTCAAAATCGGTCCAACTTCAGATATTAGCCGGAACAGACAGACAAAAATTTAAAAAATGTTATTTTGGTGTATGGTATGCACCATATTATATTCATACACATGTTATTTTACAAACGGTTATTTTAATTTTTACAAACAGACACTCCAATTTTATTTAAGCATATGTATTGATTATTGAATGAAAGCAGAGGTTCCGAAATCCGATTAAAAAAAAAAAATATTCACATTAAATCAACAATTAACAGAATTAAAACCGATTAATTATATTAATTAAATAAATTTATATTTGTGATGTTGACGGCGAAGAAATTTTGGAAAAAAAAGTCAGAAGTGTCGCTGATTTTAGATTTCCTTCACCTTCAACATCGTCAGTTCTTTTTAAACTGTTCCACAAGTTGTTATCTTCTTCTTGTACAGTTTGTTTTTTCCAATCAGCATAAGCTGCACTGTACGTTTCCAATAGTTTACGGTAAAGATTACGTAAATCACTTTTTTTTGTTAATTTCAAACTTGTTTTGTATGTTCAAAATCACAAAATAGCAAAAGTATGAACGACGTTGTTTCATCCGCGAAAATCAGTGGTCAAAATGAAATAGAAACCACCGCTAGGCGCAATGCGTTTGGCGGCATTCATCAAAGGGCGCCTAGGCGGTCGGCGCTTAACACTAGTAGAGCGAGTGGTCGACAAAACAATTGGTATCTTATATTTACACAGATATAGTGGTATATGTTTTTGAGGTTTTCGTAAAGTAATAGTTTAAAGTTCGTGTTTTAACACCTAGATTATAATAGATTTTGAAATATTGGACCACTCCCACCCCCTTGTCACAAAATGTCACACTTCATCGACCCCCTCCCTCCCCCTTAACGTGTGACGTGATTTATGGATGGCCCCGTGTTTATGCAAATTGTCGATACATTAAAAAAAATATGCGATGTTGCCACTAGCCATGCGTTTCAATAACAATCGTTCTAATCATGTCTCACTCTCGAAACTTACAATATGTTTCGTATCATATTTGTATAAGTCGTCCCAAAATAAACAATATAGAATTTCAAATGATTTAATTATGTATTACCAAGTTTGGGGAATCCGAACTCAATGTCATACACGACAAAGATCAAATTTCATTGCAACCGAAATGTATTTAGGACTGTTTCATTACAAATGGTCTATCAACTTAAAAGTTTATAACGTTAAAGAAAAGTTGTAAATACCTGCAGCAAACAAGCTCTGGGGCACATGGCCTGGGGGTTTCGGTATGTTCAGTATGCTGCTGAACTGTGAAGATGGCGCCACTGCTTGTGGCTGCGGCTGTGGCGGTGGTGCTAGTTGTACTGGCGGCATTGGTTGGGGCTGAAAGAAAAAGCAACACACACACATTGAACATAAGGTTGAATTCATTATAGCAATCAATCTGCCTAGCCTTTTCGCAACTATGTTGGGGTCGGCTTTCAGTCTAACCGGATGCAGCTGAATACTAGTGTTTTACAAGGAGCTACTAACTATCTGATCTCCACAACCTAGTAAGGAAGCGTTCAAGTATTACTTAACGCAATTTTTGAAGATTTTTGACCAGCACTCCTCCCTTTGTAACGCATCGTAACGTTTTTCTGTACCCCCCCGCCCCCTCTCTAAACGTTACGTAACACTCAAGTGACCATTTTTACCCTAAAGTCCCGAAAAGTTATGTAATAGTTTTTATCCTTGGTATACTTTTAATTGCCTTTGCGGTAATTAATAATACTAAATAAAACAAGAGATTTTGAATCCCAGACTATACAATCGAGGGATTCCCCGTAAAACGTAAATGAAAAGGGTTGTCAATTTGGGAGTCTTTATTCCCTAAAGTACGATTATTAATTCCAGTCAGTAAAATGACATTTCCAGTGTTGCAGGTTTTTAGTCCCAAATAAATAGTGTTGTGGTAAATCGAGGTTTTACAATTAAAAGTTAGTCGAGATTCCTATTTTTTTAAATTGATGATTTTGACTTTTCGGCGATACGTCGCAAAGTTCACCAATTCTTTTATGCGAAGGACCCTCCAACTATTGCCAAGGTACAGTACCCGGCGATAAATATTGCACATCGACCTTTGGAAAGAGACAATCGGCTAATTTCGGCTTCGTAGAGCGTTATCTCTGTCGCACGAAATACAAGCAGTCCGGTATCTATTAGGAGTTGTTAAAACAATTATGATTTGCTTCTTTTGATAATTCTTTTTATTCTTTGTATAAAATACACCAACTTTTCTATCAATTCATATATCAATTTCTGAAAATTTCTGTATAGGCTCAAGCAAAGGGGTACGTCGCCAGGAACAATAAAAATTTTAAATTAAAGGACGTAAAAAAAATATTTGAAGAAGGCCTGAAAGAAGTGACGCCTCAAAATTGGAGACAGTGCATCAACCATGCCATAAAAGCCATAAAACTCGACCACATAGATGAATATGTGGATTCATTCATTATAAATGTAACTGATTCCGATTCCGAATCTGAATATACCGATTCAGAATCGGAATCAATAGCAACCGTAATGAATAAAAACGTATAAAATTACTTGTATTTTCCCGACTTTCTAGTGTTTTAATTCAGTAGTGTAATTTAGTGTAGTAATTCCTCTGAATCTCTAAACATTTTTTTCCCAGCTTTTGTAATAATGTTGTAGTGAGAAATTTTAATATGCTGGTAAGGTCCATATTTCTAAAATCGTATTAATTAATACGGTATGTATTACATATTTACAATAAAAAAACGCTTTGATACCTAATAAAATAAAGCATGACTAAATGTCTAAGTCTATCGATTGCCGAACATCACTATTGTAGCGGGTCACCCTTTTTTGTATCAGTGACAGTTGCACTTGTCATTTTACTGACTCGAATGAATAATCTTACTATAATTTTTTATTTAAAAAAAAACAATGTTACGTAACGTGTTGTAAGAAGAACCCTTCCCGCCCCTGTCACGCATCGTAACGTTTTACGAGACCCCTCTCTCCCCAAATTGCGTTACGTAATACTTGAACGCCCCCTAACTGAGTAATACAATACCCCTTGGTAAGACTGGCTGTCAGATAATCGGACTTCTGATGACCCGTAACGACTGTCAAAGATGCACAAATGACAGCCGGGACCAACGGTTTAACGTGCTTTCCGGGGCACAGAGGAGTCTCGGTATGTAAATGGTCACCCATCCACGGCCAACCCCGGCAAGTGTAGCTTAACCTGATGGATCGACCTGTGCGGCTGTTATTATTTAGCCACGTGCTCCTCTATTTATATACGAATTCATTAGAGCAGTAGGTACAAAAAAGGTAAGAAAAGGAACCAACAGTAGGTTCCATGTATTCTTATGTTGATCACCCTTAAATACTAAAATTTCCTAAAATTATTCAAGATTTATTCTACACAGCGGTTTTTGTTTTTCACTACAACATCATGTTAATTTGTGTTAGAGGTGGTAGATTAAGTATTTAATTAAATTAATTATGATTACCTTTGGTTGTACTACGGGTGTCGGCGCGGCTGCCGGCGGCAGGGCCGGCGCGGGCGCAGCTAGCGGTGGCGCCTCTCCCGGGATCGCACTAAAAAATATACGCACTTTTTAAGTAATGTAATTATGCGTATTTTTTAAGCTGGGGATATACTTTGGGCCATACTTTAAATTTAGCATGGGAATGACATGTATATTTATAGCCCACATATAGCACCATATAGTATATCGAACAATTGGGTATTTGAAAGGGTAGTCAATAACGTTACTTTTAATGAACTGTCAAAACGCGGAATTTGTACGTGATTTGTATGAAATATAACAATTGACGTCACAAATTTTTAGAATCAATTAGAATACTTATTAGCATTAAATGCAGTTTATCAATTATATTTAATTATATAATATTTAATTTCTGTGCGGTGATGGAAGTTCTTAAGACAAGCGGTCTTTTTTCTGTGTGATTTCATATTTAATTTTCGTCCGTTTCAACTAGTCAATAATTAAAGCCCGGTTAAGCCGTTGACAACCCTATAGTTGCCCTGCAATAAGCCATAAAAAAAAAATCGACCAGCTATAGTACTTACGTGGTCATGGCAGTGGCCGGTAAGGGTAGTTGTTGAGGAGGCGTGCACACTTGCGGAGCTTGATTGTTCAAGTTGATAATGTTGAATATTGTGAGCAGGCCACTTTGGGTCACCACGTGTAGTAACGGCATGTGGGGCAGCGTTGTATTCTCATCTGTAAGATATAACGGATTATGTAGTTTTTTTTTAATTCATGTTGGATGAATTTGAAACCAACAAAAAATTACTGTACTTGACACAAAAAAAAAAGATATTAAAAGCAGTATAAATCGTCGAATTATAATATAATCAGATCAAGGAGAAAAAAAAATTGTATTGCGGTGGGAACCTATTCCTTTTCTCTTTTTGAACTTTTGCTGTTGACAGCGATGTGGACGAATTTTTTGATGGCCTTTGATTTATTTTTATTTATTTTTTCCCTCCTTTTTTATATACTTGTACATAGTTAATTTTAAGTATTTTTAGGTATGTAAATATTATGTGAATAAAAGTACAACACTTCAATCTAAATGAATACTTACTTAATATTTGATATATGAAAACCGCCCATACTGCTATGATATAAAGGTGTAGTTGAAGTTATTTTTTTTTCTATTGTGTGCATGAATGTGTAATTTTCAGTATATAGGAACTCTATAGGTGAATTATGTAGTGTGGTGGTTCATACATACCCCACTGTATTTGATGTGTAGCGCAATTGTCGATACAAATGCCCACAGGGTAGTTTTCCAGTTTCTTATCTGTAAGAGGCAGTTCTGGTCTCGCCTCATCAGTCTACAAACAAAATAAACTATTAGGTATTATTGGAGTCAATAATATGAAACACTTACGCCTGGTCGCTTGTGATTTCTAACTTAGTCGTAAGATCAGTTAATCAGACTTTTCAAAATGGACTATTGGACCATTACAGGTGTTCCACTTATTTTACACCTCATTTTGCATTACAGAGATCTACCCGATGCCATAAGGTTGTTGTCTTAGGAAAAGACACTAGCACATCAAGCTATCCCAAACTACCAAATATTCCCTATTGGGTATTTGAAAGGGTAGTCAATAACGTTACTTTTATGAACTGTCAAAACGCGGAATTTGTATGTATTTACTACGTGACGTCACAAATTTTAAGAATCAAATGGAATACTTATTAGCATTAAATGCAATTTTAAAATTATATCTTCGCATAATATTTAATTTCTGTATGGTTATGGAAGTTTTTAAGACGAGCGGTTTTTTTTCTTTTGATTTAATATTTTATTTTTGACTGTTTCAAATAGTCAATTGAACATAAATAAACCTTAAAATTTTGTAATAAAGTTGAAAATCTATTAAAAAATATTTACAGATTGGGGCAGATTGATGTGCTGGCCTCCGTACAGTAACTTTGAAAGTACTGTAGAACAGCTTTTGTTTATTACTTAAATAAAGCTAATTTTATTACCTGGCACCACTGAACCCAGTTAGCCCCATCAGCGGACCCAAGAGTCGCTATCTCCATACCGTTTGCTGACGCCGACAATATAATGTTCCTGATGAGAAGAAAACAAATTAATAAATGGCTTGGGAACCGCCTTAGGAAATTATTTTGCCCTCTATACCTAACCTTATTCTTCTTTCATTATTTTTCGTGGAGTTAGTGAATAACCTGATGTCAGAGTTTTAATGCTGCCCATGGGCCTCTGACTTAGCTTCACATACTGTTTAGAAATATCTCTCAGACATGCCGGTTGCCTCATGATGTTTTCCCTCGCCCAAATTTTTTTTTTATAATAATAAATATTAACAATATTGTTTAACTAAATTGCTAATTACAATCCTCCACAGATAAACATTTTTAAGCAAGTGATAACCTAACCTTATTATAAGGAACACTCAGGGACTTTCAGGCACAAAAAAAACGCTGTGGATACACAGTTAAACGTCGTTCAAACAAAGACTATGATTATTTGACAACTGATAATGATTAAGTTTTGTTACCAACCAAGTAGCTGACGAAATTATATCCTTACCATTGCGCCAATCCTTGTAAGTAGTAGTACCAGGGTCTGTTAGATCCTATGCTGTAGCAAATATCTTCGTAGTTCCGACAGTTAGGCTGCCCAGCTTTCGGGGTGTTTATGATGGTTACAGCTGCAAGTAAAAAAAATTCTCGGCATGATTACTTTTCATGCTAAAGCTGGGACTTCAAGATTAAGCTCACTAGCACTTCGCCGCAACTTTGTCAGCGTGTATTTTATTTTAAATATAGCCTATGATACTCTTGCATAATGTAGCTTCCCATTAGTGAAAGAATTTTCAGAATCGGTTCAGTAGTTACGAAGATTACCCCCTAGATACAAACTTACAAAGAAATTTTACCTCTTTTTATACCTCAAGCTGACGCGCGATGCACGGCAGCAAGCAACATGGTCGGTAAACTGTCATATACTACTGGTCAGCGCGCCAACTTCATACATCATTTAGCATTAATCACCATCAGATGTTCACCTATTAGAAGCTCATAGAGCTCTTATAAGCAAACGCAGCAAACTTTATATGTTTATATTTATTGTCGTTTCGAGAAAAAAATTCTTATGAACCTACGGAGTTCATACAATTGAGGGGCTAAGTTGTTTTTTTTTGTCAAGTAAAGTTTATTGCATAGCCAGTCTTTCGTCACTTGGTAGTGATACAGAAACCAAAGACTATCAAAATTAAATAAAAACATAAGGTTTACTAAAAACATGTGTTATGGTTACCTTTCAAAGCGGAAAGTTTTAACAGCCTCAACTGATTTTAACAAAAAACACTATGTTACTGCAAAAAAGGTATACCTGGACGACTATTATTGGTGGCATTTTTATAAACAGCAGCAAATTGAAAGGTTGATATCCAGTACACAGCCAGCGCTTCTACTGGTGCATTCTGGAACAAGTTCGGTGCAGGAATCGTCTTAGCAGGAGTCAGGTCCGGTTTGAATTGACTAAGGGTACCATCACTATTGCCAGTGACCAGTTGTTTTCCCTTAGGACTCCAGCAGAGGCACCTAATAAAAGAAATGTTAATAAATTAGAGAGAATTATACCATTTGTGGTCTGAGGAACCATTTTATTCTCAAGTCTGCCTAGTTTTTCTAGTGGTTGCAAGTGATACTACTGAGTATAAGGTCCTGCGTTCTATTCCCGGGTCAGACAACGTGTTATTGGGTTTTTCCATCTGGAATTCTCAGAAGCGGAATCTGGACTTCGGCCGTTGTGTTAGGCTCGCCCCCTATTACATGGGACTCGGAACATAACTGGTAAAATGTGGTTGTGTCGGGAGCAGAGACAGGAACCTCCTCACAATGCGAGGTAACGAAAGCATCGAGAGACGTTGGTCGAAGCTTTGGGCAGTTACGATAATTGGCACAATGATAGCTGGGCTCCACATGTCAAAAACCTCGTGTGTTTTGATTAAAATGGTTGCAAATCAATTACAATAATAACAAAACTTAGACTAAATATTTCATGACAGGAGAGATAAAGCTTATCAGAATTGTACATTCTGTATCTTTACCTTGCTTTAGAAGGCACTTTCTTCACTTGAGAAGTGCTAACTTGTGATACCAGAAGAGTGCCATCAAAGAAGGCCAGGGCAATAGTATCAGGGATGCAGGGGTTCCATTGTAAAGATGACACAAAGGTGGATGGGTTCACATCACATCTGATGGCTAGAGCAGGAGATGCATTCTGTAATAGAATTGTATTAATAATAATATCCTTGGACATTTCACACAACGTCATATGGTCCCAAGCTAAGCAACCTAATGATGTGTTATGGTAACGAGATGGCTGATAAACTACTTATAAACTTTTTTTTTTTGTAAATATGGGTGTATGTCTGGGTGTTTTTTATCTATAATATGTATGTAATACATACATATTATAGATAAAAAACACCCAGACCCGTAACAAATACTTGCGGGTCGAACAAATATTTATTCCGTGCGGGAATCGAACCCGCGACATGCTGCGCAGCAGTCAATCGCTCAATCGCTGTGCCAACCGTGACATTTAATTGTCCGTATTGAACCGTGTCATTGTATTGAATTAGTCATGTATGTATTGATATCACATTAGTTCTTGGTAGTGTTATCATGTTCCTCTATTAAGCACACCTACATTCAATAACAGATTTACCATTGGCATTTACCAATCAAAGTCTTACATCAGTTGTGTACATACACATTTGTCATGCCTCGTCCACATACAATAGTTTAATTAAAAACAAACCATAAAAAATAAAACATTTTAAACATCAGTTAACAAACACAAACAAAAAATTTGCTACAAATTAATAATATTGTGTATGATCTGTTCCAAGAGTATATGAGGAAAGTGTAAACAAACACTGTTCAGGTTAAATTATTATACAATCACTCACTAAGAGGATAAAACACATTTTTTATCTGTATTTAGAAGGGTAAGGTAGTAGTTATCTGTTGAAAAGTTTCCTTAACCTTCTAAAATCTAACAGTTTTTTTAAATATGATTAAATAGTTATCAGAACATCAAAAAAATTGATTTATTAAATTGACTATAGTTGTCAAATGAAAAATATTATTGGAATGATTTAAAATGACAATTTCATGGTCTACCCATGTAAGCGGGATTGTCTGAAAGGGTTACCGCTACCCCGGAACATAAAGGGCTACAGAAGGAACAAGGATGGGTTGTAGTCAGTAAGAGTCTGACACTCCCTTCCGCTCCACCCAGAGCGGGAGAAGTCATTGGATAATTTCCCACCCTCAAAAAAAAAAAGGGTCTAAGTATTCAAATATTGAAATCAGATTACTCAATAATTATGTAAGTGGCACTATAATTGACATCACCAGGTAGGTTTTGGATCCTTATTATTAGGTGAGCTTCTGTTTAGCTCCATAACAGTATTGTTAGTTAGTTAGTTTACCTGATTCTCAAAGTTGGTAATCTTAAAAATCGTCAGCAGTTGACCACCAGTAACCGCCAACAGTTCCTGGTCACAATTAGCAGCAATGTGGGTTGGTTTCTCCTGGAGTTTTACAGTTATGTGCTGTGGTTCACAATCCTTGTCAATAAGCTGTTGTAAGTAGTACACTGTAAGAAGTTGTAAGCACTTAAGCTGTAGAATACACTTATACAGTAGGTATAAGTAGTAAGGTAAATTTAAAGTGGGTTGGGGTTTTATGAAGAGTATTTTATATCATCATCTTCTAACAATGCTTTTAAAAATAATATAATATGCTCAGTTCTCAGTAAAGTAATAACAGAACATGAAAGTCAAAGTCAAATAATTTATTTCAAATAGGCACAAGAAAGGCATTTTTGAACATAAAAAATGAACAAGAAGTTTTATAGTTTACTAGCACTTTGCCCGCGGCCTTGCTCCTGTGGTCTTGCCCGCTGGACCCATTATTTTTCCCAGGATAAAAAGTATTCCCTGAAAACTAAGCTTTCTAATGGTGGAAGATTTTCTGAAATCGGCACAGTAGTTTTGGAGTTTATTCATTACAAACATACACACAAAAATACAAATCTTTCCTCTTTATAATATTAGTATAGGTTTGTAACAGACATTCAAAAATACAAATATTTCCTCATTATAGTATGTAGAAAAGGGGCAGGAAGAGAAATATAGGAACAGGTCTGATCTTGAAACAATGTTTATTGATTTAAATGTTTCATAACGTTGTGTAATATTAAAAAATGCATACCTGTCAAATGCCCATCAGGTGAAGCAACAAAAACTATCCCATACTTGCTGGCGCAGGCAACCAAGTTGTATCCTCGGTTAGGTAGTGGGTCAGTAGTGTTGAACACTTTTAGTTTACGTTGCAATTTGTATAGAAGTTTCTGTTAACACATAAACATAATAGCTATTGTAAATTCAAACAGTTCCAAATTTTTTAACTTTAGCAATAATTTCTAGATGAAGCAAAAATAGAAAATACACAGATCCAAAATAGATTTGAAAGACATCCTGCAATGCAGTGATTGTGCATTGACATAAGTGCTAAAAAAACAGTTTTAGTAGAGCCAGGTTTTTAAGACGACGACGACAAACAGACCGAATGTTTTGATATTTCCAGTCAGTGCATAACTATTCTGTAACCATCACAATACTAACCTATAAGTTGCATGAAAAATCGATAATTATCAATGACATATCATTCTTTTATCCAGCTTTGTTCTTTTGAATCTAGATAGTAATCAAAAGACTGTAATAAATTGGGCTAAAATTCAAATTTAAAACTACAGTTGTGACAAAATACTTTACGTACCGGTTCGTCGACCGAATTCGGCCCAAATATCACCTCCATCTCTTCGGTATCAGACTGGTTTGCACAAAAATGTATGCAATATTAATTAATCCTTCTGTTGTCACGCTGTAGTTTCTATTTTTGCACTGTTTTTGTTGGTTTAAAACAGAAAAATCGATTTCTCTTCAATACTATTAGCAAAATCTGTCAAAACTGAAAATCTCAACTGTCAATCTTCTGAAGTGACGTCAGACGTCTCTTTTGACACTTAATTTTTTCAAGTTTGTAACTTGGATACTTATACTTTAGTCCATGTTAGATCTTTGGAACAAACTTTACCTTTGACCCTAAACAGTTTAAATCTTAGAGCATTTAACCTATGCTCTAAGGTTTAAATAGAATGCTTCCCGGATCTGCGGTAGTGAAATAAACTATTCAAGTAAACTGAACTAAGTTCGCAATCTGCTGACAGGCATTTATTAATTGCTCAGTCGTAATTACTAATTAGGTTAAATGCTCTAAGGTAATTGCCTAGTAACAACACTTTTATAAACTGTAGTACACTATTTAGGTATTTGATTCGAACCCTGACATGCAGTCTGCTCTTTGGTTTACGTTTTGTTCAAATCCCAGAAATTGGAATGATGGGCTTGATATCTGTTAAGTCTATTAGCCTCTTAGAGCATTTAACCTAAATGCTCTAAGATTAGCCTCTAAAATCTAAAATGTTCCACAAGCTCTTAACATGAAAAAAGGTTTTATGGGACCAAAATCGTTCCTTTGATTCTTTCAGGAAATAAAGATATCGGTGCTTATTTTACAATAATCGCATTGAGTACCTACTCGTACCAGATTCTGTTAGTGGTGATTGGTGGTTGGACCATCCAATCAACCATTTTGTTACCCACATTTTAAAAAAGTTTTCGAATAGGTATGTTCAGGATTTTTGTAGTGAGAGTAATTGGATACAATTATCTAAAAGGTAAGTTATAATAAAGAAATAAAAAAAAAGCCGGGTTGCACTCCGGCAGTGCCGGCAGAATTGAAAACTTGAGTATTTACGTTGTGCATTTTTGATATTTTGGAATGTTTAGGGAATAATTTTCCACGAATTGCTTTAATTATCAGTATAAAAGTATTATCATTTATGTGGTAAAATACAATATTCATGTATTGCGCTATCGTACACAAACATGACAGTATATTACATTAAAAATTTAATCTTAAATGATTTAACTTCAGAACTATTACAATTATTCATTTGTTTTTAACAGTCACCATCCATGAATGCGCGTGGCACGCTGTAACACAAACATACGTGCAGGGCCCCTGCGCCTGCAGTTTCAGTTTCAGTTGCCCGCGTCTACTCTCCCTCCGTCTTGCGAAGTTTCGATCAGGTCACGTGTCCTGATGCGAGTAAAAAAAAATTTACTCATTAACTACCAATGTACAAAAGTGCACAACGCCGCTAAAAAAGTTTTCACTTAAAAAATTGAGGAATTGAGGATTGTGAAGATATCTAAGAATGAATACTTAAATAAAAAAACACTTCTCTTTAATTATTTAAAAGTAAAACTTAATAAATTCTTCCTACGCAGATATAAAAAACTATGATCAAGTATTCCCACAAAATAATTTATTCACTCGGAAAATTAAGGAACTTTTTTACAAGCCAACCTAAAGTGGCTTCAGGGAAAGGTAACTTAAACAGGTTATAGTAAAACATGTATCTCCACGATTCCACTTTATATAAATCCTTGGGATTATCATCCGTCAAAGCTTTGACGAATGTCTCTATGATGTTCTCGTCCTTCAAAGAGTCGTATCCAGCGTTGTGAGTTGTTGCTGACTGGAGATAATTAGAGAGTGTTGTGATCCTTTTGCCGTAAAAAGATTTCTGTTCGTCATTCAAATGTTCGAGCATGATGTTCCCGTGTGCTCCTTGACTTGCAATTAGGTTACTGGAGGTAACGAAGCCACCTGGAAAACAAATAATAAGTAACAATAAGAATAATCAATAAATATAAGGAAAACAAGTTGCTGGGATAAAGAATAACTAGGCAGTGGCAAAACTCTTTGTTCCCTGAAAAAAAAAACAACTTAGTTCTGGTTAAAGGTATTTAATTCTCTTAAAGAACATTTCACTTACATGAGAACAAATTTTGATGTAAAAACTAATCATTTATTCCAATTAATTAGCAATATTTGATGGAATGGCTGTGTTTTTGTATGGCAACATCCGCAAAAAACGTCAAAGTTCAAAACTGAGCGTCAAAGCCGAAGGTCAAAGCTAAGTGGAAACTGGAAAAGTGCGCGTGAGTTTAAAGTTATTGTGTGTGTGTTGTGTTTTCGACTTGCATGTGTTGTTGTTACAATATTTTGCTACATAATAATATAAGGTAAGAACATGCACATTCAATTGTATATGTCTTATTTTTTGAGGTGATTTAACATGAAAATGGATACGCGATTAAGGTCAAACAATAATCAATTTCGGGAAACTACCTACTTTGAGGCAGCCCTGGGACTATTTTCCAATAAACTCTCAGGTGTGTCTATAAATATTCTCCATTCTATTTACCTCCTCGGAGGAGTGCGAGATAAATAGAAGTCTTGTACGTAGCTATACCTATAGGGCAAGTACATATTATTATTATTTACCTACCTACTAATGTAGTCCTTTCTTTTCTTGTCATATTTTTCAATCTATAAGTACATGTATTGTATTTTACATCGCGTAATCAAAGTTCTTTTCATATGCAATTAACATTAATAGCCCGACAACAACCTATCGGACAATAGGCAAAAGGACGCCACTCTTTTCAAAAAGAGGTTATGAAACTTCCCAACTTCTGCCCATACTTGTACATTTCATTTCTTTGCCCATTTTTCAATAGGAAGGTACAATAGTACGAGATCCGGCTGCAGAATCAGTGCACCCATCGAGTATTTGGTGAAAACCCAATTTATACGCATATTTATGATTAGGAGAATATATATGTATATCTACCAGGTTGCCTATCCAAATGTGGCCGCTAATATTTTTAATAAAATTATTGCTAATTGATTATTTGGAATAAATTTCTCTAACTAGTTTTTTAAATAAAATAACTTACACTTCACGGCAATATACATAAAAACTCTGAAAAATCACGGTTGCCGTTGCGCACTTGGCCGCACCTCTTAGCAGCCAGGTGTAAACAGGTATGATAAGTGCGCAACGGCAGTCGTGATTTTCGTTTTTACCAAATACTCGATGGGTGCACTAATTCTGCAGCCGGATCTTAGACTACAATGATCAATCTACGTCAAGGATGAAGCCCAATCGCAACTTACGTTGGTCAGTCGTCTGATAGAACAATCATTATGGCTACCTCTAGGCCGACATAGCCTACCAACGAATCTCTCGTCAACCGTTTCGTAGCGCACGGCGCACCACATTTAATTTCTACGTTCTATCTTACATTTCATAGAATTTATTGATTTACACCAAGCGAATGTGATCGAGGGGGACTGAAACGCATTCGCCTGTTCGTTGACATACTACCTCTTCAATATGACTGAGATATTATTGCTGTATTTTTAAATAGGACTCTAAACAAGCAATTACCTGGTACAAAAGTCACGGCACTCAACCCATGTCTTTGATGCTCCATCCGCAAAGCTTTCGTTAAAGCCAGCACGCCCGCCTTGCTGGCACTGTAGGCCCCAAAGCCAGGCAGCGGCTGAAAGCCACAGTGGCTTGCCACGTTAATTATACGGGGTTTTGAGGGCCCCGTGTTCTGAAATACAGAATGAGTATGGCAATCATTTAAAAAACATGACCTGTATTTGCTTCTTACAGTCGGATAAAAAAATTGTTGTAAAACCTTTACAAAACTATAAATTTTTTTATATAGGTTTACATTTGCTAATTAAAGCGCTATTTTTCTGCACCCAATACGGTTGTTGAATTATTGCAAGAAAACCAATTGAAAGTACCAATCAGCTCGCTTATCGTCTCATAGGAAATACTAGGTGCCTTTTGCTGTTTACGTATGAACTAGGGGTAAGCAATAGTGCGCAGCTAAATGTATTGTTTCCAAACGATTCTGAAGAGCCGTAAAGCATTTATAGCGCTTTATGGTTATTTTGGCGCGTGGAAAAAATCCCGCCATCGTGTTGTTTTTAACATTTCCAGTGACATTTGATAACACGATTGCACAGCGCGCTCCTGACCGCCTCAAAACATCATTCCAGCGCCACGATATCTCTATTCGATATCAAAGCAGTGTGTCTTCAGGTCTTCATGAAATTACCTATCGATCACCACAGAGTACATTCAAAGTTTCTGTGTTGTGACTTAGGTAACTAACAAGACAAAAACCTCTTTCAAGCAAAATAAAACGCTAAAACCAAATAAAAATATTGCGAAATAAAACGCGGAACATCATATTATAGAAACAAATCCAGGCTTACGTTTTCAATTAAACATTTTAAACAAAAAAAGATTGTCGTTTTCCCTATAGGCTGATATTATTTTTGGGGCTTACGATGCTCAGCATTCCGGTTGCCCAGATAATAATACCCACGTGTTTTCAGAAAATAATGTTTACGAAGTCAATTTTATTTTGAGGAAGAATCCTATTTCATTTGTTTGCGTAGAAATCACACGATTATTCGGGGCGGTATCAAATTTTCTATCGTTGTTATTACAATACCTGTTTCCGGGAAGCCGTAATAATACGAATTTTAACTTGTTGCCACGGACACCGTTATTTGGGAATTTGGGATACGGTAGGACAACGACTTTGGAAGTAATATTGCCTACACCCGAAGTCCCGAAACATATAGATATATAGGTAAGTACATAATATTATGTTTGTGTTGTTCTCTATGTTCTCGTATACTTTGTTTATATATCTGTTCCATATTGATGTAACAAAAATGAACTCAATTTGTTATTTTTATTAAATTAGAAGCTCTATACAAAGATACTTGGATTTTATTGTTCGCTTTGTGTCGTATAATATATCAGACATGTTTTGTCATCAACAAATAAATTGCTTAAGCCCTACAAAAACAAATATCTTTTTTATATTTTTCCTGAAATAGTATCAAGGGCAACCTAGACCAAACCGAGACGTTATTTCGTATTCGTTTTTCAATGTGTTTTCAAAATAGCCTTCACGGATAGCTCGATATTTTAATATAGATATTCCCTATGCCCGGGCATCCTTTAAAGGTTCAAAACCTATAACAATGAATAAGGCTACCTAACAAAACTAACCTACTTATACTTACCTATGGCATACTCTGTGCTGTAACCAAGGCCATGTAACTACTACATGGACTGTTCTTATTCAGTTGGTGTCGGTCCGTGAAAAAGCATACAAACTTCTTTTAAAATACTGTTACTACTACCGGTAACTTACCTCTAAAGCACTCTTCCTAAGGTCAGGCAGGAACGCAGAGGTGACCCTCATGGTCCCAAGTAGATTGACGTTTATAGGGCCTTCAATCATTGCTGGTGTTTGCCACTCGTAATCACCTATTGTCATTACTCCAGCATTATTTACGATCGCATGAAGCTCTGAAATTATGAGTATTATAAAACTTTACTTTTTAGGTTGAGTGAATACCTCCTACAAATTAGTTTAAAACTTATAGGTACTGCAATTATTCAAAGTTACTCGAATTCAAGGCAAAACTTTCGGTTAAAAATGTTAACTTAACTTTAAATATATTTTAATTAAACTAGTGCCACTCGAAACAAAATAGTTTTGGGTAATCTAATGTTTTAATTTTATTCTAATCTCACTCCGTTGGCCTCTTACTACTCGCACAGAATATTAATTTTAACAAAACGTCTCTCTGTAGAGGTGCTTTTAACTGACCTATTTTACCTACCTAGATCGTTATTTAACTGGTAGAGTATCTAATAAAGTGAAATTAAAACAAAACACAATCACTCACTGTAATTAGGGTTGTCATTCAGCAAACATTTGGCGTAATCCCGGAACCCAGCGATACTTTCCGGATTAGTCACATCTAGCGAGTAGGGGTGTGCACACAGCTTTCTCAGTCCTTCTGCAGCCTTGGTATCGACTCCATTGTACATGCCAGCCACTGTGACAAGACCTTCACGAGCTGACCTGGCTGCTATGGCCCATCCAAGACCGCTGTCACAACCTGTTATTGCTACCACACGCATAATCGACATTACTTTTGATCAGTTAATATGGTAGAAAAATTAAAGGTAGTTTTTGCACTCAAAGTGTTTGGTGTAAACAATAGTAGTCCAGATAAGAACAAAGCTAGGAAGGAACTGACGTCCATGAACGCGATCCTCGACCGACTCGTTGCATATGAAACGGGTTTCGGCTTTCGTTGCATATTTACAATGAATATCATGTTTTTTTCTCCTGTTACGGTATGTTAACAGAGTTCATAATGTGTACATTTTATTATCACGGGTGCTGCGACCATTTCTATAATTCATGAGTTGTCTCTCATGCATCCAAAATACCCTTCTGCTAAAGATACCTACCACCTTGTAAAATATAATATTATGTCCAGTGTCCAGCTTATCGTATTTTTTATTCCATGGTGTTCTAGTCCCCTGTGTTGTCCCCAAAACGACATATTGCTATTTATATTAAGTTTATTTGAACCGGTACCAGTTGAAATCACCAATAGATGTATCGGATTTGTAGGTCGCGATAGTGCAGGAGCGGTAGCTAGTCTCAAAGTATTAAGTGCAATTTCTGCGAGTTGGTCTTTAGTAGAACGCTGCAAATTTCTCAGCTATTAATCTTCTGACCGAAAAGCAGTCGTAGTAAATATTAAGGAGAATATCTTGCGATTCTATTCAGTAATTAATAGAACAATCCGTCTTCAATAAATAAGTCAAGTGAACTTAGTATATCAATGAAATACGGTCACGAAATTCGAAACCTTTAGTTCTAAATCAAATTTAAGAGTCCTAGAGATGATTCGTCCTAAACTAAAATTCGTATAGTAACCGATGAAAATGTCGAATACTTCGACAAAGAGACGCCAATAAAAGAGGATCGTTTCAGCACGAATACCCATCTGAGAGATTAGACCTATTGAACGGAAACAATCTTGTATTTCTGCTTGACTTAATTCAGGATCGGATCTGTCGGCCTAAAAGTGTTTCGTCAAATACACCAATAATAATATTAACCTTTCCAACCGCATGTTTAATAAATCTTAACCCTAACTTTAAATATTAAGCTACATTATTTTTCATATGTAGGTAATTAGAATTACCCTACGTGATGCAACTCTGATATTAAATCTCGAAAAATTGTGCCAATAAAGAACATTGCCCACTGCTTTTTGTTAAAAACCTTACATGTATAGTTTGAGTAAAGGATATAAAAAATAGGGGTACAAAATTGTATGAATCGTTTTTGGTCGGCGTATCGGTGCCATGAATAGATTGGCAAATAACAAAATGTGTCCGGCCCAGCGGGACACGCACTAATTGTGACGTGGCGCGGATATTTACCGTCGCACCGTTCTTTATTTGTTGCATTGATTTTACATAAATTTGCCACCCGACGGGAGGACCGACATAGATTGTGGATGTACCACGATATTGGGATTCAGGGATCAGAGACGAATCGCTGATAAATTGTGTGTTCCTTTTTTTGTGAGACAGATTTAGGCTGTCAAAAGTCATTCGATTTGGGTAAATGTTTCGACCTACAAAACTCGTCACTATTATTCGACGTCGGCATCGGCGAACATCGGCGGTGTTTTTGGGCCACAAAATTCAGCACTTCTTTTGTACAAAGTAGTTCAATAGTTACTCCCCCCCAGTTCTCAAACTACAACTGATCTTTGTGCAAAGTTTTCTCGTTAGCCAAAATCTCTTTCCACGTCGAGGATCCGGCAAAAATCGAACGCGCTCACTTTTTAAAATTTCATTCATCACACTTTTAAAGTAAAAAGAAGTCCGAGGCTGTGCGGTGAATAGCGGTCATCCGACCGGCACTTTTAAGGAGAAGGGCACTCCGGGGAAATCTGTACGCCCTCGGCACAGTCCTGATAATAGTGTTTGCTCATTTGAGTGTTCTTCTCCCGGATTGTGTTCCACAACGTTTAATAGCATGGGGAACGTGGAGCGTGGCTTTAAGAGCCTCGAAGACGAGCCAGAAGCGGTGTGTGAGCGTTAAGTCAATACGCCAGAGGAAAAGTATCAATTAGGCGTGTTATTAATCGACGGATGATGTTGTTTAGAGACCCGAAGGCACTCAAATGTTGAATGATGAGGTTTTACAATTAGAATAAGAATGACCTCATTTTGTGACCTCGTCTGTAATACATCACGAATAGTGTTACGATTAGTTGAAGCTTAGCAACAAAATTGTGAGCGTATATTGCTTTTTGTCGCTACCACGCCTCGGGAAGTTCCCACAATCCATCATCATTCGTCAAAGGCACGGCTTGCCGCCACTCCGCCTAAACACACGCTTGGATAATAATTAAGCTGTAAGTATTTTCATGTTACACTCCAGAAACATTAAGGAGCAATTTACGCAACATTCAGTTTTAATGGAATTAGGTAATTTTGGAAAGAAGGTGATAAAAACATACATTTGGCAGCAAGCTAGAAACACTAAGTGCTTTTCACGTGAGCAGGAATGCGCCTAAGTGCCTACTGTAGCCATACTTATCGGGGTGAAATGAATTTAATAAAACAGCTGTAGCATTATCAGATTATTTTCAACCAAAAATCGCACTTGGATATCCAAACAAACATTCAATCGTCGATCTTTACTCAATCACTGCATTTTTCGACCCTTCCGTCACGGTAATACTATCTATACAGTATTCCAACTTCATACAAACGGGCGAAACGCGAGCTATACCTACGTGCCTCGATCTCGGCAAGCGTTCGGCATGCCGACAGTCGCGACTGACGCAGTGAAGAACGGACGGTGTGTTATTTTTTTAACAATAACCGCACGATTTTTTCACCAAAAATACGTTCAAGTACATTATTTACGATGACGAGCAGGATATATTGTGCTATTTTTGGTTGCATGATTTCGTCAATAACGCCTCCAGAGATAACTTTATTAGATTACTTGGAAACTCTGAAAGTGTCTTACCTTATAAAATAATTTTACTAACTAGTAGGTAGGTACATAATGTGTGTCTTTTTATGGATAAGTATTTCCTTTTATCTCCCGAAAAAAAGACGTCTTAATTAATAAATAAAGTGAATAGATTGAAGGAAAGTGATTGACACGAGTGAAATGGGTAGTTATAGGTGGTTCATAAAGTACGCTTGTGTTAAACCCTCAGGGCATGTGTGTTTTGTTAGTTTGTTTTATTTCAAAGTAAAGATGTGGTATTTTATTATTAATAATAGTTGTTTATTGTACTATGTGTATGAATAATACTAGAAGAATTTTGACCGTCTGTCTGTCACTAGATAGTTGAAATTTTCTCAGATTAAGTATTTCTGCTGCTGCTATAACAAATCTACCAATCAAAAAACAACACACATTTTATTGAACACTTCCTATTCAATTCACAAAGTATTTTACTTGTTTATATAAAAAAAGTATATTTACAATCACAAAACTAAATGGAAACACAAAGTAGGCAAATGTAATTAAAATGGAGGCGGCAGCCCTATCGCATGTTTACGTACCGCGCGGCAGTAAGCATTTAAATCAAAGATACGGTCGAGTTACAATACTGTATAGATAGTATTACCGTGCTTCCGTGATGCCGTATGGCAATAGGTACAAATCACCGTTGGCAGGTCGGTTGTGCGACGGAAAAAATCGTAATTCATTATTATTTCTTATGCAGCTACCCCACTCATTAACGGGGAACATGTGACGGAGCCTGTAATAGTGCGGCTTTACTAAAGCAAAGTCTGTGTACAAAGATTTATGTTAGAAAGCGGAAAGGTATACCGCAAGCAGGTTATTCAATATAGCTCACATGTTTTCCTTTAGGTAAGGGGAACTATAAACTGAACAAGACTGCGAGATCCTTTCATGTATTAAATCAAAGCATAGTAGATGAATTCAAACGTGGATCAATCATTTATGGCGCTGATTCTTTATCGTAACATTGATTTTTTTTAATAAAAAAATTAGTAAGTATTAATAAATTTATTAATTTATCCATCATTCCAATCTAATGAATCTGTACTCCAAATTGTATTATTGATATCCCTATTAGCTATTCAATAAAATTAATCTTTCACTTCAATTCACAATTTTGCAATCGCTGAATACGCTGGCAATTTACGCGCCACAAAGCGGGCCTGCCAACGCCACAGCAAAACAGCTACAAAATATTGCCACCTCGAATTTTACCGGTATATTTTTCAGTTCATAAAAGTTTATTTGTGCTGGATAGCATGCAAAACCTAGCTCTTGGGAAACTGAGACCTTCCGTAGCCGGCAATCATTCCGCAATATTATGCTACATTTAACACACCTACCAACGGTTCTGCCAAGAGGGATTCGTGGAGCTTTTTTGCTAAATCTATTGTATGGAAATGAATTGAATCGTTTTTCTTCAGAGTTTTTTTTATTTTGATAGCATTTGAAAATTGAACTAGTGTTTTTTTATTGAACTTGTACAGATAAAATATACTACTTGTAAAACAATCGCAATGAGACTACAATCCGAGTCAAACAACACGACGAAAATAATTAATTCTTCATGTTGCTCCGTATCCAGTCGCTGTAGTGGTATACGCTAGTGTAGAGCGACGGTACAGAGGTCCCACAGGGCGAGTCGGCCCTCTTCCCACTTACAACGCCTACTACTTCATACTTCCCGCCGTACACCGTCATAAGTGGACCGCCTGAATCTCCTTTGCATGTATCCTCGCCGGTATAGCCCGCCGCACACATTTGCCGCCGCGACAGGTTAGGGTAGAATTTTTTGCATTTCGCTTGAGGAACTAGGTTGACGATTGTAGATTGTTTGACGTCAGACCGGTAGCGGCCGTTTCGACCCCAACCGGCGACGGCGAGACGAAGGTTGGAGAAGTCCGGGCTGTCAATATCGATGGTCGGCAGGCAGATGGGGCGAATGTAGTCTGGAAACGTACACCAATAAAAGATTACTTGAAAAAAGATAACTGTTCTTCTTCATTCTTTTCTTGTCTTGCTGAGTTTTGATCAAAATATACTTATCTCCTAGTCTGGATTTGTGTATGATGGAGCCTATTGCCAGCCTCGCCCCCTATGATGATGGGACTTAAACATAACTGGCCAAATGTCTGCCTAATCATTCGGAGACAACACGTATGATGTTATGTTTGTGTATACCACCATTAACTACCTATAGGATTGTCTCTCCTTTCTCCCTTTGACTACCGTAACGCAGATCTACGCGAGGCACAATGGCTTTTTAATTTTGTCGGTAATTACAGCATACGAGAGGTGAATCCATCCAAAGGTTGTCTTTAAAATATCGCTATTACCCATAATACCGTCTTTGTGTCACCCCTTGTAAATATCTGTCATTTTTATGGTGTAGATAGGTACATAATAAAGGGTAATCTTTTCTTTTGTATACCTATTTACGGCGTGAGAGAATACTTGTGTACATTTACGGCAGGCGAACTGTTTCTTTACTATAATATAAAGTAGGTAGGTACCTACTGATATAATTTCGGAGAAGTTGTTCCTAAACCAACAATTTCTAAAACTTTCCTATTGCTTGTTTACAAAACAAGTCTAGAATCTCAACAATAACAAAGTTTGTTATTGAATTGGTCTATATTCCAAATTGCTGTACTAAGTTGTTTCAATTATTAACAATTGTTAAACTCGACCTGGATTAGTATAGTTTATAAACTGGAGACTTTGATTATTATGAGAATGAGGTATATTAAAATGTATGGTCTAAAACATTTTTCTCATGAACATAAAACAACTAAACTTATAATTTACATTCTATCATTATACAGTGTGTTAGGTTAATTAAACGAGGGACATGCTTTCAAGGGTTACTATACTCATAAAAATTAATAACCTTGACTATGGAACTATATAAAAAAAAATCTCCGTATATTTCGTCAAAATGTACGGAACAGCAGATTTTTTTTTTCATGGACAAAGTTGTTGATTTTAATGAGTACTATACAACCTGAAAGTATGTCACTCGTTTAACCTAACACACTGTACATGTTCTTATCAAACTTTATACATAATATGAAGTACTTGACTTGTTCGGGGATTTTTTTCTATTGTATTCTACTTCGCAAAGCCTTCAGCGTAGTTTGGTCGCCAAGTCGCCAGTTTTACTTAGTAAATTGTATATCGGCGTCTATTCTATCCTCGAACGTTCAAAACGTGTACAACTTAGTACAATATTATAAAGCACGCTTCACACGACCGAATAACAGCAAAACTCGTATGTATAATGAAGAAGATTTTATGAAAGATGACGGGCTAGCTGTCACCTTGTCTGATGTTTGTTCGCTTACTTAAACTCGTATTATTAATTCACTCTCATTTATACGCTCATTAAAGTAACCTTTTATGATATTTTGCGATGCCAATTTGAGATTGTAACCGTTCCAAGCTGGTTTCGTCTGTGCGTGCCTCATTTTTTTTCGGTCGTAGCCTATTCAATTAAAAAATATTGGATAAGTTTTACTACAAAGATTACGAACTCGTAACGTCATGCTAGAAGCCCGGTTAAGCGGTAGACAACTAATGTGATACATTGAGTTAAAACGGAGCATGAAGTTTTTTTTTTAAATTGGCATCTCGCAGTTCAACCAAGTGGTTGTCCCTGCTTAACCGGGCTTGTAGCATGACGTTACAAGTAAGTAGTTTTTATACTTAATTGTGACGTAGCGAGCCCCACACCCCAACTTTAATGTGTTTTATCTCAGTATTCAAAAAATACGTGCCTAATATTTTTTTATTACCTATCTGATTGACGGACTATTTTTTTTTATTCAAGCATTCCTATTGCGTATTCGCTAGTGTAAACCAGCTTAAATATTGAAGACGGTTTACCCGTGTAAGGCGCATTTCCCTGTATTCTTATCAGTGCGATGTCATTGTTGAGGTGCGTGTCGTCGTACTGCGGATGCAGCACTACATCCTCGGCTTTCATCACGATGTTTTCAATACACTTCTGGCCTTGTCCTAATACCATTTTGCAGTCTTTTGGGAATGTGCGCTTGTCGTATTCAGCTAGGAAGATATCGATGCTGTGGAAGAAAATTTTCATTGTATTTTTTGAGCGAAAAAACGTAATTGATTTGGTTTACGTTTCAATGGTAAAGGATATTTAGGTAGGTAGTTATCTAAGTAATGGACATAAAATAATGCAGGATAATCAGCTCAATGTTTGTGCTTATCATCATTTTGCATTAATTGACATATTTACAAAAGAGAAGAAAAAGAATATTTACATAGCGTTCACTATTGAACTTAGTCTTCTTTACTGGCAGAATGCATGCAAGTTATGAAGCTCTACGTAAACATTACGTATGTATAGATTGGTGATTAAATTGTCGTTTGGTGGAATGGCCTATGAAGAGTCCGAGCAATGGAAGATATTACACTGCCCTCTATAAAAACCTATAAGATTAGCTAATAATTAAAAGGAATAAATATTACTTACTCTACAATCTTGCCTCCTTGATCGAAGACGCAGTGTCCAGCCGTGAGAACATATCGGGAGCTGAGGAGGGACCCTCCGCAGTTAAAGGCTTGCCTCTTGTCTCCGTAGTCGAAGGTAATCTCCAGAAGTACCGTCCAAGGAAACTGCTGCAATTCTGTTTCTTTGCCACCTGAAATAATAGAAGATAGATATTATATGAAGCCTTTGGACTTAATGTGGAGTGCCACATTGGGCTAAAGGTCGCAAGCGCAAGTGCTAAGCATAGTCCCGGGTTCGATTCTGGGATCCGGCAAAGTGTTCTTGGGTTCTTCCATCTGGAATTTCTCAGTAGGAGCTTGGAGTTTGGATTTGTACACGTTTGATGGCAATAGGTTCGCCTCCTTTTACATGTTCCATCTGGAATTTCTCAGTAGCCGCTTCGACTCTAGATTTGTGCCCTATTGATGGCAATAGGGTCGCCTCCTTTTACATGGGACTTAAACATAACAGCGAAATGTGGGTGTACTATAGGTGCACCTCTGTCTAACCCTTCGAAGAAGACAGCCGTGAGGTTATGTTAGGTTTATTATTGTTTCTTACTGGCTGCTTGAAACTTCAGGATATATTTATGTAGTATCAGAAGAACATGTTTTGCCGGACGAAAGAGAGATGTCAGCATATGAAGGGGTCCGTTAGGGCCGAATCGTGCCGGGTAAGCGGGATTGTATGAAAGTGTTACCGCTACCCCGGAACATAAAGAACTAAGGAGGGAACATGGATGGGTTTTAGTCAGTAAGAGCTCCCGTTCTGGGTCGGAGCCCTTCCGCTCCACCCAGAACGGGATATTTGATAATTTCATACCCTCAAAAAAAAAAAAAGAAGAACATGTTTAGTGTAGTAGTTAACCAAACAGGAATTAGTTGAGATTGTTAAAGATAGGTGCATAAAGAGGCCCATTTGTTCATTCTGAACGATTTCAACTGATGGTTTCCATTCTGGTATTGAGGTGCGATACGATCTTGAATACAGAATACCGATAAGCGGTTCGGAACCGGTAAGTGGTCCTCAGGTAATCTGCAGCTTTGAAAACCTTTTTTAAAGGGCGCTTTCGGAAAGTAACAAATTAGAAGTTTGGTACTAATAACTTTTTGTCATAATGACTAATAAAATAACCCAAACTGACTTAATTAGTCAGGCAATATTTTTAAATATAAATTAATTGTCACACACATTAAATACAAGATACCCATTAAAACTCGACATTTCGAAATACTTCACTAATTAATAGTAACAGTAAGCGTATGATATTTAGTTAATAGCATTGGAAACTCCACACCACAATTTGCGAGAGTTCCAAATGTTACAGAAAATAATAGCTAGTTAATTAAAATGTCTATTACACGGTATCGTTAATTACTGTGGTTTCAGCCACGGAGTATATTAGGTATGTTATTTATCCAGGAACTTACAATGTACAAGGGACGGATGTTTGCATAAAATAGGCAAAAAAGTTAGAAGACCAAATCATAAATGGTTTTTGTATAGATGGGTTCGGTGTTCCATAACGGGTTACTATGAGAAGAAAGACCGTGACAAACTCAAGGTCACAGTCACTTTTAAAGTCCAGACATAACCTTGGTCAGTCCATAATTTTCTAGATTATAAAAGATTTTACAGATTCATGTGCGTATTGAATCACTTGTTTAAAAATCGGTGAAGGAAAACATCGTGAGGAAACCAGCATGTCTGAGAGATATTTCACAACAGCATGAGAAGCTAAGTCTAAGCATAAAAACTCTGACACCAGGTTAGTCACTAACCACACGAAAAGAAGAAAACGGGCTGTTTACCATTATTGTGACTGGAGAAGCTTAGTCACTATTCATTTGGAATTAGTAAAAAAAACATTCGTAAATAAAGATTAAGAAACAGCTATTTGTGCGTGTGTTTGGATTTTGGCTCCAATGCTGTTGGTGAAGGATTTAAAACCCCTTGAAATTGCATATTTAGTACCTACAAAGTTCACTGTACATTTTTGTACAATAATTGTAAGTTTAGGTAAGCTTTGGTTTCCATAGAAAGTCGTGAACGGTCCTCCAAAAACGGCTGTCCAAATACAGGGTCAAAATAAATTAGCTAGCGAAATTCTTTTAATGGGTATCAATATCTAAACAGGATTAAAAAAAAAGATTCTAAGTTTTTTTTATGTGGTACATACAAAAACGACAGCTGCTGGTAGTGTTGATACTAGAGAAAATCTATCTGATTAAATCTTTTTCTTTTGTTTTACCGTGTTTACACCAATCACCTCTGTTAAGTTTACACAAAAAATACTGATCTTTTAAATTGATATTTCAAGTCTACCTACATATAGTTCGGTCAAATTATCATCCGCACATAAAAATCATCAAATGAATTTCCTTTGAATGCGAAATTTCTCTAGCTAATATAATTTGATGCCGTACTGTAATGTCAATCTCAATCATACTCCTCCGTGGCTCGGAAAGCACTCTAAGCCGTTGGTCACGGCTGTAATTTATTCATCTTTGACAGTCGTCACGGGTCGTCAGCCCGAAAATCTGACAGCCGGTCTTACCAAGGGGTATCGTATTGCTCAGTTACTGGGTTGTGGAGGTCAGATAGGCAGTCGCTCCATGGAAAATACTTGTGTTCAGCTGCATCCGGTTAGACTCGAAGCCGACCCAAACGTGGTTGGGAAAAGGCTAGGTAGACGATGACTGTAATGTCAATGGTAAAAATGTATCTATGTATTTTATACGATAATTACCTGCTATACGATCACCGATGGTCACAGTCACAGGCGGGGTTCCTTCCACTGAGCGCGTAAACCTTGAATGAGGGCTGTTATAAGGCCAAGCTGAGCTTCCGAAAGAATTTCCTGGCCTAGTTCTAGGGCCATTGTCATAATACCCCGCAGGTTTAGGCTTATCTGTGCAAAGAAAATAAAAATTGTGCAATAGAGAAACATAAAAAATCAGTATAGAAAGAAACATGCAATAGTGATGAAACCAAAGTACTATACTATAGAATATGATGTGAAGGAAGTGGCAAGTACAGACAAAAAGTGAACAGAAAGTATTCTTAAAAATATTTTGAATTTAAACCGTGGAGCTTTTAATTTAAAATTCCCAAGCTTTCTGCACCTGATCAAGTCTAACGCTGTACAAAAAAAATATGGCTGCTTTGTTTTACCTAGAGTGTTAAAAGCGAAGCTGTGAATAGTGTTCGGTAACTTACCGATAATCCTGTCGGTGTCAGACGCCTCGCGTCCGCAACATCCTGTTTCTGGCTTCGGCGGGAAGCTTGTTACGGGGCACTGCCCTTGGTTACCAAAGTTACCACCCCCGTTACCTTGCCCATGCGCGGGGAAAAATGGACTCGACGTAACATACGGATTATTATTCACGTTGAAGTACGTTTTGGGCGGCGAATTAACCCCATAATCTCCTCCTTGATTAGGGTATCCGATATTATTTCCGTTATCAGATCCCCAGCCATTATTGTTAGGTCTGTTATTTCCAAAATCATAGCCGTTTGGATTTTGCGAGTTCGGGTTGTATGTATTGTAGCCACTGTTTGGGTCATCATAATTGTTTTGATTACCGAAATTATTGTAATCTAAATGTCTGCTACCAACAGTAGGTAATTGGGCATCGTCGGAACAACATACCTGAAATATTAACGTTATTAGCATGTAATAATTATACAAATTAAATTAATCTGTATTTAAAAATCGGGTAAAGCTTCGATTCGTCAATATCAAATTGAAATGAATAAACATATTTTTTTCCTGGAAAGCTCTTAATTATTTTCCGATAGTTTGGTAGCTGTCATCCAACTTTTAATTGTGAAATTTTCGTGTAAATACGTTTCGCAGCTCGATGGATTCATAATTACACGGTTATTTATGTAACCATTTTATCGTGTTGCATTTACGGTCCAAGTATTTTTAATGACATATTTGGTGATTAACGGTAATATCGGGATAAATTGCTCATGTTCGTATAAAGTTCATAATGAATGAGGAGGAGGAATATGAGTAGTGACTAGTGAGAGGCTTATTTACAAAGTCTCCTTTGGCGATGTTCGAGAACCCAAAGAGTTTGCTGTATTCCTGGGTACTGGGTGATGCACAAGGATGGGCAATTTGCCATGCTTCTTGTTCTTGCTTACTTAATTTCCCATATGATGCACATTGATCTGATTTTACGCACTTGGCACACGCTAAAATCAAATGGAATAAATAAAATTAAATAAATGTGAAACAATCGCAGATTTGGATGAACACATAATTTTGTACAATATAAATTGGAAAACGAATATTATTATAACTTAATAAAAACAAAAATTGCATGAAAAAAATGATAAAAATTACCCTCAGTAGCGACTGTTGTAATTAATGAAATTGCGATGACACTGATAGCTAAATAGGTCTTCATTGTTATATCAGAAACGTTTCAACACTTGGCTCCTACACAATGTCTTCTCATGATCACACCCTAATGACTGATGGAATACTATAGCATCGAACTCAAATGCTTTACTAATTATCAGGCAATGGAGGAAATCTGGTATTTAATACTAATTACATGTCGCATTGATGATTGGACTAATAGTTTTGATGAGTACATTCAATGACCATGCGATTGTAATGAAATTATCAGGTTCTAAGAAAGAAACAATACTTTTAGGTACTTACGTGTTTGTTTATGAAAAGTTAGTCAAGAGGAAAATTTTACTACCTTTTACCTGTACCTATACCTACAATTTATTATAGTATTAGAAAAATAGGGGTTATAACTCTTTCGTTATTTTGATATAAACGTTTACTACGCTCCGTTATTTCACGAATAATAGTACATAATGTACTCTATTTACCATTTATATTTAAAATGAGGTAATTTCAACAATATTACACAATAATTGTTTTTCTGTTGTTATTTGGCCGTTACTACTTGCTTTGATAAGGCGAAAGTTTGTGAGTGTGTGTGTGTGTGTGTTTGTATGTTTGTTACTTTTCAAGCAAAAACTACTGAATGGATCTGGATGAAATTTGGCACAGAGATAGATTATAGCCTGGATTAACACAGGATACTTTATCCCGTTAGTTAGTTCCCGTGGGATAATTTGCGACATTCACGCGAGCGAAGCCTTGGGCACAAGCTACTGTTATAATAAATGGAACATAGTTTCACAGTGTTTCAAGTTCATAGGACCGCATTACGTTTGCAAACACAAATCACGATTACACCTATCTAGAATCACGGATTTTAGGGGACCGTGAATAATGACTGATTGCTTAGTGAGCCTAATAGCTTGAAAAGGGCGGGTGTAGCGTTGAAACTAAATGTTCATCCTATTGATCTAATCTATAATGTGCTGGGTGAATACTTACGACGTTTTTTAAGGTGTTCTGTGGGTAAAAGGTACAGTCACATCCAAAATATGTTCGTCACCTTAAGCGCTATTTTTCTGCTCATTGCACGACAGAATCTGCTCTCAGCATTACAAATAGCGTGGTAATCAATACCGCAGCATGACATTTTCCATAAAATCAGACCGAATTAAACACTGAAATGTCTAACACACTTATAAAAATTATACTTATAGAACATAATGTGTCGCGGGTTCGATTCCCGCACGGAACAAATATTTGTACGACCTGCAAGTATTTGTTACGAGTCTGGGTGTTTTTCTATCTATAAAATGTATGTATTTACAAAAAAAAAATGTATATAAGTAGTATATCAGCCATCTCGTTACCATAACACAAGCATTAGGTTGCTTAGCTTGCGACGATATGGCGCTGTGTGAAATGTCCAAGGATATTATTATTATTATTATAATGTAAAATAATATATTTTATCTTCGACATATTGCACACCGTTCAATACATTGTCATAAGATAATCTAAACATTTAATAAAAAATGTGTTTTTATGTCGCTTGTGAAACTTTGTCAATGCAAAAAAAAATTGTGTCGATATAATGTCTGGGCTATTCAAAATTGGGTTTTACGTATGTCAACTCGACATTGGTCAAAGGTCGTGCCGCAGCTTCAAAAGCTATTATGTGTCCTGACGAAAAGAAATTGAAAACTCACGAGAATATAAAAGACTGGGCTGTACCTACCTATTAAAAACAAGTAGGTTCAAGTCTGAGAAGTTTCTTATTATGTAGGAGGTAGGTTTAAAATGTGCTAGCTATAAGGATAATTACATTTTAAAATCCTTTCTACGATAATGCGGTCCATTTTATCATTGCGGTTTACCGACTTACAAAGCGCTTACCGTCTAGTCGTGTCCGCGAATACTAAAAAGCTTAATAGAAAACAAACACATAGGTAATAGAATGTAAAACTGATTCAATTTTCATTAAATTTAAGCAGAAAGAAGGCAAAAGTTCCGTAGCAGATGCATTTCAAACAGAATTTGTGGAATTCGCAAAGTGAATTGAAAAGCAGTGGTAATTGGTCAGCACTGTCTGCTGGGGAAAACGGATTCGGCGCACACCGGTCCGCAGCAGGCCGCAACGGGTCGCACCGTGCCGTACCGTGTGACAGAAACTCAATTAGCAGGGAAATACACGCTCTTTAACATACGAAATCAAACGTTTGAGTATTTGCCTTCTGCGGGGAATTGCTCAAACAAAACACAGTGCGTCATTTCGTACGTTTGAGTCGAGTGTTTTAATTTAGTCCCTTTATGAATTCCTTACACTATTTTCATTTTATTGGGCCCACTAGACTTTTCATATTTTAGTGGTTTCCACAATTACTTACTGTTGTTCTAGATTAGACCTACCTACTAGGTACGATCGCCAGAGCATCAAGTAATACCAAACTGTCTTTCTACAAGTGATTTTAAAACTTAAAACGTTTGTTAAGCTCAAAATCGATTGATAAAATTTGACAGTTGGTGGTAGCTTAATGTGCTGGCGACTGTACCTAATAGTAATCAAATTATGACTTGTAGGTATATGAATAAATAGAATCAGCTTTGTGCCAATCTTTTGGACACTTTTCCTGTTAACAGCGATTAGGTCGAAGCCTTGTTTGTCTTTCTTCTCCTATATTTATTTTAGACTGTATTAGCTTATATTGTTATGAAAGTAGTAATAAACTTTATTTCCTTAATAATATAAATCTTTGAAGGGTTAGTCGTCCGATGATTAAACTAGAGTAAGCTTAACAGAGGCAGAGAAATAGCTAATTATGAAATATGAACTGACAGGTGACGCCATTGTCAATAGTGACATCAACGAACAATAATCTCTATCAAGTCAATTAAATGCCGTTTATCGAGCTCGTTAAACTTCAATTATATGGGAGTACGGGCAGTACATTATATTCTCCTAGTGAATAGATTTTAGTGCTCAAGTTTTCCTTGTATTAAGATTTCTGCAACGTCATAGTGTGTTGACTCTTTCTTATCTTTGTATCTGAGTAGGAGAATACAGGAAATGTGAATACAGACATGCCCTGATGCAATAAATTCTATGAAACCTTCATGGAAATTATTGTACTGGAGTCATGACGCGCCTGTCTGCAGGAGCCTTAGGTGACATTGGAATTATTGTTGTGTTAAAATAGAAAGTTTGACTCTGCCCTGATTACTTAAATTGTGAGAATAATTAGGGCTGAAGCCTGCCGGGTCAGCGGGACTGTCCAAAGGGGTTACCGCTAGCCCGGAACATAAGGGCTAACGAAGGAACATGGATGGGTTTTAGTTAGTAAGAGTCTGACACTTTCTTCCGCTCCAACCAGAGCGGGAGGGGGGTCATTTGATAATTTCCCACCCTCAAAAAAAAGGCCCACTTGCCCAACGAATCATCTTCAAGCGATATATAGAAACAGCGCAGTTTTAAATTGGTTTATCTGTAAACATAAGTATTCAGTAAATTGAGAATGAGATGCTAACGGGCCTCAGGGAAACAAAAAGACAAAAGGAAACCCACTAGAAATCTAGTGGTTTTTCTGCCCAAGGCATTTATAATCACATGTATGATTCAGAGCTTAGTTGTAGATAGATACATATTTAATACTAATACACAGTACGAAGATTTGTGTCTGTAGACAATGCAATTGTGTTCATGACTATAAACCGACCGCTTAAATAAGACCGTTCCTGAAGGAGCTGCGCGGTGCGGGGTGGGGGGGGGGGTATGGTGACGCGATGCGAGACCTCGATAATTAGTCAACTTGTGATAACTGTCACCCCCTCCAGCACCGCGCAACTACTTCAAGAACCGTATCAGTTAAGCGGTCGAGCCATAAAACCACTAATAGAATTAGTTTCCAAATTAACTAAAAATGGAACTTTATTTCAAAAATAAATTTAACACTGTACATACTTAAACTAAAAGACTATCTAACTATTTACAAATAAATACAAATGCAAAAAGGACACTCAGGCATCGAAGGACTCATCCGCATCGCTGTCGTCCGGAAACGTGCCCAGAGGACTGACACTGTGTTGAATGGCAGTTCTAATGTGTAAACTGTTTGCATATGATACCTCTCTTAACTTTAAAGTAGACAGAGATAGACTAGTTTTTGACGACGTTAACAGTGCACTCTCAACAGTAACGGATTGCTTTACATCTAATAACCTAGTTCTCAATGCGAAGAAAACGAAATGTTTAAAATTCACCTTACCCAATGTCAGAAATCTAGGACCACAAATCATATTAGATAAAAAGATGCTTGAAACTGTAGACACAGCAGTCTTTTTGGGAATAACAGTAGATTCTAAACTCCAATGGAGCCCACATATATCAAGTCTAGCAGGACGGCTTAGTTCAGCCGCCTATGCCGTCAGGAAAGTAAGACAATACACTGACGTTGATACAGCCCTGTTAGTGTATTTTAGCTATTTTCATAGCGTTATGTCGTATGGCCTTCTGCTGTGGGGCAAAGCCGCAGATATAAATAATATATTCGTTCTTCAAAAACGAGCTGTTCGAGCAATTTACCAGCTAGGTGCCAGAGTATCTCTGAGAGATTTTTTTAAAGAAATTGGTATTCTTACGGTAGCGTCACAATTTATTTTCGCCAACATTTTATATATTAGACAAAATATACACTTATATACTTAAAACAGTGATATTCACAACATCAATACAAGAAATAAGGATAAACTACGTGCTCCCTTTCATCGGCTTCATAAGGTTCATAACTCATTTGTGGGGCTTGGTATAACCTTTTATAACAAGCTGCCCTCTTCTTTGCTAGAATTGCCTTTTAATACGTTTAAAACTAAAGTAAAATCTATCCTTTGTTCAAAGGCTTACTATACTACCAACGACTACTTAAATGACAAGAATAGTTGGTCGCTGTGATTAACACAAGACAATGTTTATGTTCTTTCTCCAGAATTAGCTTCATAAAATTATTTTTATTATGTATTCAATTCATTGTGTTTTGGTTGTTTTTTTATTTTTTACTAGCCATTTATTGTTGACATAATCTACTCATTACAATGTTTTTTTTAATGAGTTGTATTGCAAAATGTGGTTAGCTAGAGACCTCGACAGTTGATCATATTTATTTATCTTGATCCTAGTTAGTAATCATTAGCAATTAATTGATTGATTTTACTTCGATGGTCCTAGTTTATCATTTGTAACTTCGAGTTACGGCTGTATGGACATAGTACAGCATTGCACATGTAAGCGGGCACGCACTTTTACCTGGAGGCTCTTTTTTTTTCTTTTTAAATTTACGCTTGAGTACAGTCAGTTTTAATTGGTATATTGACGTGTGCTAGCTGACATGTGGCAAATGATTGATTTTAATGTGATGTGTTTCGTAATGTTAATTACTTCTCTTACGATAAATGTGTAGAGTCAAGTTCTTCCAACTAAACAGACAGCTGTGCTGCTGGGGAGTTTGTTGTGCCACTTCTTCTTCCCAGCTAAAGCACTAGGAAGTGGTGAAGGGTGGGCGTTTTTGGGGGACTGTCTTATGTAACTTTGACCTTCAAAAAGTGCTGATCTTCAGCCTAATTTGAATAAATGACTTTTGATTTTGTTTTTTTTTTTATTAATTCTTTGGCCAAAGAACAATCGGGCTGGATTGTTCTAGTTTCTCTAGATTATTCTAGTCACGTGAAATGTCGATCAATCGGCAAGAAATTTCCTTAAAAGGGAATTGCGCACTCGGGCCCCATGACTTAAACAAATGTGAGATATTAAGTACCCGCACGCACTCAAAGTATTTTCACATGCGCGTAGGATCTTATTCAAGTAGATACTTCGACACAGGTTTTCAACAAGTTTTCATATAACTATTTTAGCATAACAAAACATTTTCAAACAAACTTTAATATTATGTCATTTACTTAGATATATTGTTGAGGCTGAGCGGTAATTTATAACTCTCTTCGGTAACCAAATCCGGGATAAGTCTTAAGGTATTAAAATGCGGCAGAACTTCGCTGTTCAGTCTTAAGGGACAACAGAGCTGGCAGCCAATTTAATGTAGACACTCTGGAAGTGGTCCAAAAACTATTTATATTACGATTTAAGAAACGTGGTTAGTGTGTATAATTGTAAGGAATTAGTTGTTCTTCTGTGTAGAAATGAAAATAAATTAGAATATTGTCTATTTTATAGACTTGCGTGGAGGAAATGTTAGCTGCTGTTCCAGCATGATCGCAATTTGGTACAAATGGAAATTTCATTCGTTTCGCTCGTATAAAAAAAATCTTGAGAAGAAATTAAAACTTTTAAGCTCTACCAAGAGCAAGAGTAAATACTCTTACTTATTTATTTGATAAAGTTTAATAACCAATACTTTGAGATGATTCGCATCAAGCCAAAAACCAAAATTACCCAAACTAAGATAACATTTCTGTAGTATATTCCTCTGGGTAGGTATGCAAGTCTGAAATCCATCATCATAAGGTGTAAACTTTCTCTTCAAGACTGAGTGCCTCTCAGCAATTTCTGTGGAAGTAGTTTCTGAGTAAAGACCTAATAACTACAAAGACTGAAAGTACACTATGCTCATGAGAATACGTATTCCGTCTGTAGTTTCAGGGTGTTCGCATATCTGACGGAAGATGCGTCGCGTAAAGTCGGTCGCGGAGCTCCTGAACGGATCAGGAGGTAATAAAGCATTCAACATTACACACTCAACAGATGATGCGTCAGTGTGACGAGCGTTCTAACTGAAAGTTAGCGAAGTTACGCCCGACGGATCTTACGTCAGATGTGTGACTGCCCTAATGCTAAAGGAAATAATTAATCATGTGCGCTTTATGTGCGAAAATAAAACAAAAGAATTACAACACAGGTTCGTTATTTAAAATAGGTGACTGTGTTTTTTTTATGACATATGGCTTTCAAAGTTTATTTAGTTTTAAAGGCTGGCATTCACCAAATGGAATTTAGACACACGCATGTCCGTCGGACTGTACCGGCTTTACCACGGAAGCTTAGGCGGCTTTACAATTTGCTCGGTCACATAAAATATTGTCAACCTTCGATGTTTTTATTGTAAAAAATAAAACCGACTTCCAAAAAAAACACTACAAAGTGAAAAATAATTTTGATTTCGGAAGTCGGTGTCTTCGGTTTTGTATTTTCATTTTTTGCCACCGACTTCCGAAATCAAAATTATTTTTCACTTTGTAGTGTTTTTTTTGGAAGTCGGTTTTATTTTTTGTAAAAAAGTTTTTATTTTTCAATTTTTAGTTGTGGTACCTACACAACCCACCCCCCCCCAAATTTTAATACCACTACCTGGTATGTAAATTACAGTGACAGGAACTTATTAGAACATCGTCCACATACATTAAGTAGGATTTTTTTAGATTTTTGTTGATTTTTCAAAAACCGCTTATCCGATTTCGATAAAAATTTTATGGGACCATTTGGGAAGTATACCCTTTGCAACAAAAAAGAATTTTTCAATTCGGTTGGCAAGCAACGGAGTTATGCGCGAACAAACATTAAAAAAAAAAAATATATATATACAGTAGAATTGAGAACCTCCTCCTTTTTTAGAAGTCGGTTAAAAAGGGTGTCAAGCTGAAAATAGATGTAGATTTTCCTTCATTGATTTTTAGCTATATTCAAAAGAAAATAATTTTTAACATCATACCAGATAATAAATTAAGAAAAACAAAACGAAGCAGCATCCTGTCTTTTGTTTGTATTTAATTTTTTTCTAAAAACAAAAGCGTAAAGTTGTTCTGAAAACTTTGTCGTTCCATTTCCGACGCAAAGAATCCCAGTTTCAACAACTGAGAGCATAACTGACGCATTGATATCTATTGTCTCACTGTATCCAACTCGCCACCCCACAATTATTTTTCTAAGATGTTGCCGTCTTTGGAGGCACTCAACAAATATCTGGTTTCAATTTTCTCTCAATTAACTTCAGGTTACGTTGAATTCGACAAGTGGCACTTAGTTGTAATGGGTCTATGTGGTGAGGGGCTCTCGGGACCCTTCGTATTTACTGTTATATCGGAAGGGTTGCTTATGTCCCATTGTGTCGCGACTCACGGTCCCACCGACCGTGGTTTTCTGAACTTTACCGTCCGCTTGTCAAGTTAGTTGAAAGGATACATTGTGGTGTTGTCATTCGTTCGGCTTCTTATTATTTGTTCTTTAATAGATAAAGGAAGTTTGGAGACTGTTTAGTGGATTGGAAAGTAGTTATAGAACAGACCTTAAAGATACGCCAGTGTGTTTTTAGACTTGACATCTATTAACATACACGTTTGGCAGAATATTTCAGGAGCCGTGGTTTTCGACCAAAATTAAAAATCATTACAATGTATAGCAGAAGAATCATAATATGAAGTGAATACATTTTAACTGTCACGTAGGTTATCAATTAACCTATTAGATATTCGCCTATTAGAATCCGTTTGCTTATAAGAGCTCAAAGATTTATACGGTTATATTTTATTGTCTCTTCGAGATAATTTTTTTATGAACCTATATGAAATTTGAAGGGTTTAAAGGTTCTGGGTAATACAAAGTAAGCTTAAAAAATACTTATACTTACTCGTATAAAACTTTTGAGCTTGTTTATTCCTCTAATCCGATTGACATGACTCCGCCGTCCTCACTCATGTCCTAATGGACGAACTGTATAAAACAAACTTCAGACACGGATCCCTTTTTGCCGGGAAAGTAGGGGAGTGCAGCTAGTACTGGCCAGTAATAAACATGGATAGTGTATGGGACAGTAAATTTAAAGATAGTGACTGAATGCGCATGTTTTATAGCGGGCTGAGAATGTTTCGGGTCACTGAGAACCAGATTTAGTCAGGAATTTTGAACGAACTCTAGGTGTTTAGGTAGGTACCATTGTCCTTGTTTGAGGGTGGGAAATCTTCGCACTGGGTGGAACGGAAGGGAGTGTCTGACTCCTACTGAATAAAACCTATCCATGTTCCTTCCTTAGCCTTTTATGGTCCGGGGTAGCGGTAACCCTTTCGGACAATCCCGCTGATTGTACGTACCTAATGTCGTTATTTCGTCCTGCTATAATTCAATGTACATGATCAACGATTAGGTTTCATATTTTGACCAAAAAAACAGCATAAGAAATGAAATATTTTCGTTAACACAGAAAACAAAAGTTAATAAATGACGATCTTCGCCCCCGCTGCACGTGTCGAAACATCGATCATGGCTCTTAGACGAAAACTGGGGTTCTCACCCTACGGCAAACATTTTCTATTATCGTGCATGACTCTGTTACGTAACGTGAATAGTTTCTTTGATATTGATATTTAGAATAATGAGTAGTTAAAAGACGCTGCGTAAGATGTTTGCGATGTTAGTTGGTAAAGTTATTTTAGTTAAAGTGAGTTTATTCATAATTAAAAGGAAATGTATATAACTAACAACTTATGTCTAATTTATAAATGCAACAATATTCCTAACGCAACTAAAACGATTAAGAAATTGCGTAGGTTTTTATGCTATGTTTTAGTTTGTTAAAGTGTTTTTTTATTGTACAGGGCAAGGTAATATTTATATACTTATTGAAATTCAATTGACGAAAGAAAATGTTCAAAGGTCAGTGAAAGTTGGTCGAGTGGTCGCATGTGCTACTGTTGAAGCATCACATCCTAGGATCGACTCCCAGGGTTGGAAAGTGATATTCTGTTTTACTCATTAGCAGTCCAGAGGCCGGATTTGTTATCTGCACAACTGGTGCAATCGAATCAAACTCAAAGCATTTATTTCAAATAAACCAATTACCTACAGGCACTTTTGAGTTGTCAAGCGACCTCTTGACAATTCAAAAGTGTCAATCAGAAAGATGAAGCTAGTGGCCCATTCCAAAGCAGTAGATACCTATGGAGAAGAACGGGCCAGAAACTCGATGGACACTCTTTTAAATCAAAAAGACGTTTGAAGACTTAATTAAGGGCCAAAATTTCCCTGTTACAGTAGACTTAAACATAATGGCGGAATGTGAGTATATAGGTACACCCCTGCCTAACCCCGAACTAAATAACTGTTCTGTTAGGTTATGTGTTAAAGAAAAACAAAGAAATGAAAACACCGATTAACAGCAAAAAGGGCCCGACATAACTGCATGACACTCCATTGATTTTCCCAAAGTCCTCTGCAGAAAATGACCTCGTACATTTTATACCATTGGCTGTTGGCCAGAGGGTTATAATTTAGTTATGGCCGTACAACGTTAATCACTGCGGTCAAACAACGCTCACCGTAGTCCCGGATTGATGACCGTTTAAATACGCTGATCGCTACTAGATTTTCTTGTTGTATATTCTGTGGCACGTGCGTTTGTTAATTAGTGTGTGCATGCCTTTATTTGTGTGACTGTGTTTCGGTTTAGTTGGAACGGGGTTTAGAGTGTTGTAAAGCTACAGCTACATAGACTTGGTTAAAAAGATGAAGCCTATACAGGGTTATTTGTAAAACACCAGAAACCTCTTAACAGGTCATTGTACTCATCATTATGAACAACTTTTACTATGGGATCAAACCTGAAATCGCGAAAAAAATATCAGCTGTTCCCTACATTTATGTTCGTATAACTCGTCAAAATGTAGGGAACAGCTGATTTTGGTCCCATAGTAAAAGTTGTTCATAATGATGAGTACAATGACGTCTTAAGAGGTTTCTGGTGTTTTACAAATAACCCTGTATAGTTTACTTACCAGCTTTGTTTTGTTTTTGTGTTTATCGTAGTCGAAGGCGTACTTAGACACTTAGTTATATATTCTGTGCATAGCAACTTCTTTTTATTTTTGTGGTGCTACATTCTGCAATCAAGCCTGGATCTAGTTATTGCGGAATTAAAACTACATATTTTTATAAAACTCTCTCGTTGGTCTACTAGTCGTTAACGCTACTGCTAAGTATAAGGTAACTAACCTTAAGACAAAGTAAATTAGTCTAAGTACGTTTAAAAGCAGTGTTTGTGTAGGTATATAAAAGGAAACCGTGACTGATTGACTGATCTATCAACACGTAGCTCAAACCACTGAACGGATTGGACTGAAATTTGGCGTACAGATAGTATGAAGTAGACATCCGCGAACTGAGGTTCAAATATTATGAAGACAGGTGGTGGTTATTTTAGTATATTGTGTATCATATGACTGCCGCGAACAACGTCATGGGCAAAACCAAGTGATTTAAAAAAAAAGTAATAAGTTTCTTTGACTAATTACTGCTCCTTTTCAAAGCATACCTTTTAAAAAGAGCCAGATAGCATACAACTAAAACAATCTTTTAATTCCTCCGACCGTTATCTCGCGATCCTTTGTATTCTTTGACACTGAATGAAAGAAACTTTATGCCAGGCACAGATAAAATAATTACTTCAGGCGCTTTGGGTAATATGCCTAGGAAGGAAAAAATTAAGAAAGGGAAGCACTAGGGACTTCAATTCGAAGAGAGGGGGCGCCCAACCGAAAAATATACTTCATAAGGAGACCCTAATATTTTTCTTCTTAGGTTCTGATACTTATTCGGTTATCACGGCGTCATTGGGTTTTAAAACAGTCAGCGGAGCGTGGGACATTATCTACGTTGGAATAATTAGTTTGAGATATTTTTATGAAGGCGTGAGTAATTACTTCCTGAGTGCCTATTTCAGTTATCTTTCCTTTGCTGTCTTTTTCGGTAGTTATTATATTTTCTATCAAGGCTCTACATTAGCACCGTATTATCATTTGTTGATATTATTATTATTAGACTAACTTTCAAAAATGAATTCCAACGCATTTTGGCTGTTTAAGACCCATATTAAAATGTGGTCCCATAAATTCTAATGGACTAAAAATGTGTCACTTGAAATTCCGTGTCCAGCCCAAAAATTGCAGTGACCAAATCCCCACTGACTTATTTGATTCTAAGCTCCTTAATTTAGCGAATGGAGGTGAACTCGGCGAATAAAGGTGAAAAGTGAATTCGCTGTTGGTATTTTGTGAGTATGACGTATCCGTCACTGCAGTAAGCCGATTTGTCTTAATTCGGAAACAGGCCGATATTCATTTCCCTCGGTAAACTCTATTTTGTAACGCATTTGAGTGATTGCCGGTTTTGGGGGCTTCGTTGGCGCGAATTTCAGTGAAGTAACTGTTTTCGAGGAAATTAGTTTTTAGGTGAATGGATTTTGGTTTCGTGATGTTTGATTGGTTCTGTACAAGGCAACCTAAGTACCAACATATTGCGTCATTTATTACTCGGATGAGTTTTTTAGTATCTATTTATTTTTTTCTACTTGCTTGATAACATAACATAACCAGCCTACAATGTTCTCACCGTGGGGATGGAGGTCGTAATCCACAACGCGAGCCCAGTGCGTGTTACCTACTTGTCTCCGAATTTTTGCAAGACACACCTGTTACGACTAGGCTACCACTGCTCACTAACATAATACTAAACATTAATTCGTTAAAATATGAGTATGTTATAGAATACATCAGTTGTAGTAGGTAAGCGGAAAACCCTTCAAACTAAACAGGCTTACAAATAAGTTCCTACAACCCGAACTTTTTATCGAACTTCAAAATTATGCTAAAATCGGTGTCCTGATTTGTAAACAGGAATGTTTTAATGAAATCAAATAGGATCCTTTTATGCGCATATTTATGGTTCACATTTAAAATATAAATTCAGCGCGGCAGCTGTAGAGGCCGTCGACGACATATTGCGTCCGTGTGATACGAGCAAAAAATTCCAAACTGCGCAAAAAGTTACTTTTATTCCCACTGTTTCACTTCATAATACGTATTTTGTTGGACAAAGTTAAATGTTGTCGCTTAAACTTTCAGTGTTTACAAGGATAGTGGCTGAGAAATGGCTGGCTATTTTTTGGAGGAATTATTGTGACCTTTTCTGAATTTGACTTTCTAACGAGCAACTAATTAATCTACGGTCTAAGTTCATGGGTGACACTAATGAAAATAGGGTTATACCCACTAGGTTAATACGGCGTGTGAGTTAGGATGATAAATGTCCACTTTGGGTAGCAAAAAATGTATAAAGTACTGACTTTAACGGTGACTGACTTTAACTCCCATTTTTGTGAGATTTACCAAAGTTTCAAAAGACATTACCAAACTGCAACCCCCGTAACTCATATTAATAATGCCATAGAACGTTAATTCCCACATTAACTCGACTATTTTTTTAAATAAATCCCTTTGTCGAAACCTCGTTTTCACACATCATAAAGCGCGGGGTCGTAATTTTGAAACACTCGCTACGTCTGGATATGAAAGGCCTCCTTCACGATGACTCCGTCGCACCATACAATTTTTCCCCTGCTTTCCCGTTTCGAGAGCGTTTGACGACCGGCATATAACAATGATCTTTTGACTGGCGCCAGAGCCAGCCAGGTGCGAACTTTAAAACTATGCGACTTTTTAAAGTGCCCGTTTACAGCTGCAGAAAATTAGACGACGAAATAATAGAGTCGGCGGGAACAGCGAGCGGCAGTTCTCTTTCCGTCCGTTTATTTCTCTGTCTTTAAAATAAACTCCGCGCTTTTATATTGCAAAAAATATTCATATTGTTGGCGGAAACAGCGTGAAATGAACGAGTTCGCGACAAAATCTCAGTGAAAGTACGTTTTTATTAAGTTCTTTATTGGATTCGTGTTAGATAAAGAAGACTTCATTCACAATTATATTAAAAAGCCGTATACGGTTTTTCTACAGTTGTGAAACAAAGTACCACCATGTATGCTATCACAGTTAGCAAGCACATCTAATATTTGTTTAGACATGCTAAGATGCGTTTACTTTCTTGCCTTGATTTATTAACATAGCAAGGGTACTCAATACGCATCTAAATATGTTGGTGAATACCGCAATTTGCTACGAGCACTGAAATAAGAAATAATGATTTAATCTTGCCAAAAATACCGTCAATATTTCCGTTTATTGCCACAAGAATCCGTTTCACTTGCACTCTCTTCAGTAAATAAAGGAGATTACATTCTTCTTGCGGTTATAAAATGGGTATAATAAAACATTATGCGTCCCTACCGCCGTTATTTGTGGCTGCACTCCACCGGGGCGCGGCAATAAGGCAAGAACACACCAGCGGTGTCGCAATAATGTTCCTCAGAGTTACGATGTGACAGATACTTTACGCCTGTGGTTATTTCGGAGACGCTATCGCACAATGCGGCTTGTTAGGTCGATATCTTGGTTACACGGATGCGTCTAGTGTGTACGCGACTTTACTGCAAGGGGGAGCAAATGAACTCGGTTTGTCTGTACTCTGGCTATGATATTTGCAAATCTTTAATAATAAATGCACAGTTAGGGGAGCCGCTCTTACTTTGTTATCTGTGGATAGCAGCCTAGTTTTAATGTCCTGCTACGTCATCAGGTTAGTGATTTTATTACTTTTACATGTATTTATGCTAATTGTTTGTAACAATCATAAATAAACGCATAGTACATATAAGCACTTGTTATGTTTTGAATTAGTAATAGGTATTTTAACTTTAGGCAGTTCGTAGTTAAGTAAAGCACTAGGAAGTTGTGAAGGGTGGGCGTTTTTGGGGCACTGTCTTATGTAACTTTGACCTCCAAAAAGTACTGATTTTCAGCCTAGTTTGCATAAATGACTTTTGATTTTGAGTGAAACCAATAAATTTCCGATTTGCTATACCAAATTGACGACCATCATCTTCTCGGATGGTTCCGATCTTCAACGCATATGCGCCTATGGCTCAACTTTCATCTTCCGCCACATGCCCGACAAGGCACACGTACACGTGAGAACCTTATGTATTCGTCAGCAATTGGTGTTGGCGTTGCTGGGTTCTGGGCAAAACAGGAAATTTAATTATATTTGCCATCGACACGCTAAAGTATCGAGTTGTCATGCCAAATTGAATTCGCTGACGACAAAATGCAATTAACATAATTTAATGCGTCGCCTATCCTTTTGGTGACGTGATTAAATTAAAGAAAACGCAGTAATTACGCAGCGGCGTCGTTATCCAAAGTTCGCAGGTTTACGAGAGACGCGCGGTCCACCGCGATGAAAACGTTTCCACTGCCGCTTCCGGGACTTAGTGTTTATGGAAATGGCTCTTCGAAAATTATTTTGTATTGAGATATTTTTGATAAACAGTTAGGGTTTTTTTGCCTGAAAAAAAATAAATTTTTTGTAAAAAAAAATTTGGTGATTCGGGGCAGATTTCACCAATTAAATTGAACTCGATCAGCGCATATACTACGTTTAAGAGATTAGTGTAATTATTTTCTATGGAGTATAAACACTGATAACTCTTGCACCCTTTTTAGATGAGCTGATCGCGTTCAGTTTCATTGGTCAAATTGGGTATTTGAAAGGGTACTCAATAACGTTACTTTTTATGAATTGTCAAAACGCGGAATTTGTACGCGATTTGTATAAAATATAACAATGTCACGTCACAGATTTTTAGAATCAAATGGAATACTTATATTTTACAATTATATATTCGCATAATATTCAATTTCTGTACTGTGATGGGGTTTTTAAGACGAGCGGTCTTTTATCTATGTGATTTCATATTTTATTTTTGACCGTCAGTATCACCAATATATATATTACCTAAAGTCAAAGTCAAAACATTTATTTCAAATAGGCACAAGAAAGGCACTTTTGAACGTCAAAAATTAACAAGAAATAGAATTGATTCTAGTCGCCCCTTCCAAAAGGTAGTTTCGTGTGGAGAAGAATGGGCAAGAAACTCCACCGTTACTCTTTTAAAATGTTTCACAATGTTTTGTATACATTCAGTCAAAAAAGTATCGGGAATGGATGATTTGTTTATGGTTCCAAATTCAAATTTTTGTTTTTTTGTAGTTGTTAGATTGGCACAACTGTTTTCCATTTTGGCGCGGAGTTTGAGTTGCATCTGTTATTTATATTAAATACAGTGCTGTTTTAGTAATATCATATATAGTGTGTATTGCGAATTTCATAATGGACAAAAATATCGAACACTACGTGCTCCCTTTCATCGGCTTCATAAGGTTCATAACTCATTTGTGGGGCTTGGTATTTTACCAGTTGTCAGGAGATGTGTAAGTGAAAGACTATTGGGGTCGAATGAATTATATTTTAGGTGCTGGTATTTATATACAATTCCGTTTAGGAAATTACATCTGATGTAGGGTAGGAGACCTAAGATAATATTCTGTGTTACCCACTCGTAGCAGTTACGGATGCGCGGTCGTTTTGGCACGAACTATAAATATGTAAATGGCGCACACATCGTTAGTTGTATGATTGCGCGCACTGCGCGTGGACGTTGATGCTAGCTGCTACATAGCTCCTCCCCAGCGAAGCGCCAATATAATGCGAGTGGTACAGATAGGTGTCTCGCGTACGGCGTCGACGAGTATGCATGTAGTGCAAAGTGATGTCTCGCCTCGGTGCGAGCGAGTGCTTAGGGCTGCGGTGACGATAGTGCACGGAGATGCGTAGACGCAGCAGTGTTCGCGCTGTGTGCTACAGTATGCCTTTCACTTTTTGTTTTAGTGCGCGGCTGTCCACCGTCTCGGCCGGACGTATGTTTTACAGGGCGAATCGTACGGTGGGTTTTGTGGTGCGGCCTGATCGTGTTACGTATGGCGATGGGTCACCTGAGCGACTTGTTGCTTCTTCGGTGTTAGGCAGGAATGCAGGCTTCAGTCGATCTATGCTGATGTTTACTTGACGATCGTTGATTATTACTGTATAAACCTTTGCTTGTCTCTTCAAGACACGATACGGGCCTTCGTACGTTGGCGTTAGCGGCCGGCGGTAGGCATCGGTACGTATGAATACATGCGTACATACATGTAGGTCGTCGTGTATGAACATTGCGCGGCGATCGGTGTTTCGGCGTACTGCTTGCATCTTTTTCATTGCGTTGGTAATGACATCGCTAAAGTGTGTATTTGTGTTAGCGTATATCGACGTTTCTCCACACATTTCGCCGGGTAGCCGTAGCGGTTTACCGTATAGTGCTTCCGCTGATGACACATCAGTGTTTTCTTTAATTGCAGCGCGAAGTCCCAGCAAAACAGTAGGCAATTCTTGCGTCCAGCTTGAGTTATGTAGTCGTGCCGTCAATGCTGTTTTAAATGATCGATGCCACCTTTCAATCATTCCGTTCGCCTGTGGGTGGTAAGCAGTGGTTCGTGTTTTTTCGATGCCCATTCTATTCATTAGTGTTTTGAATAATTGTGACTCGAACTGTCTCCCTTGATCGCTTGTGATCCTTTCTGGGCACCCAAAACGCACTATCCACCCTTCGTAGATAGCCGTGGCGATAGTGTTGGCTTCTATATTGCTGACTGGGAATGCTTCTGGCCATTTCGTTGCTCGGTCGATGATGGTAACGCAATAGCGTTTTCCCTCTGATAGTGGTAGGGGGCCGATGATATCAGTATTTATATGAGTCAGTCGATCTGCTGGTGGGTACTGTTCTAGCGGCGATATTGTGTGTCGCTGCACTTTTGTTCGTTGGCAGGTTATGCAACATTTCGTCCACATATTGACGTCTTTATTCATGCTTGGCCAGAAGAAACGTTGTGTGATCATCTTCCTCGTTGCTCGGGTGCCGGTGTGGCTCAGCTCGTGTATGGCGTCGAATGCTTTTTTTCGTAGTTCTGGTGGTAGATAAGGTCGAACGTGACCACTTGATGTTTCGCACAAAATTGGTTTACTTGCGTTGTATGGGCGAAGTCGCTCGAATCGTAGCAAATTGTTTTTTGTGATGTCGGTCAATTGCTTGTCGCTGCGTTGTAGGCGGACTAGCTCATCGTAGTCAATTGGTGATGGAGTGGATATTGCTTCGATTCTTGATAATGCATCGGCCACAACGTTGTCCTTTCCATCGATATGGCATATATTCATTGTGAACTGACTGATATAGTGCAAGTACCTCGTGCGCATTGGTGTTTCAGTTTTGCTGTTTAGCCGCAGTAATGCATGTGTTAGCGGCTTGTGGTCCGTGTGTACTGTTATTTCTCTACCCTCAAACATGCGCCGAAAGTGCCTTATTGCCAGGTATATCGCCAGTAGCTCTCGGTCGAACGTGCTGTATTTCGTTTGCGCTTCTGTCAGTTTCTTTGAGTAAAAACCGAGTGGTCTCCAGCTATTACCTACACGTTGCTGCAGCGCGGCCCCGATACAGGTGTTTGAAGCGTCACACATCAGTGATAATGGGGCGTGTACTGAAGGGTGTGACAGAGTGACGGCGTTTTTGATGCTGTTCTTACAGTCTTGAAATGCTTGTTTATCTTCGCTGTCGAAGTTCACCTTGGTCTTGTCATTTTTCTTGCATGTACGTAGATATTTATATAGCTTTTCCTGAACGTGTGCAGCGTGCGGTATATTTTCTTTATAAAAGTTTAATATACCGAGGAATCGTCGTAGTTCTTGAATTACATCTGATGTAGGGTAGGAGACCTAAGATAATATTCTGTGTTACCCACTCGTAGCAGTTACGGATGCGCGGTCGTTTTGGCACGAACTATAAATATGTAAATGGCGCACACATCGTTAGTTGTATGATTGCGCGCACTGCGCGTGGACGTTGATGCCACCATGAACCTTTTATAACAAGCTAACCTCTTCTTTGCTAGAATTGCCTTTTAATACGTTTAAAACTAAAGTAAAATCTATCCTTTGTTCAAAGGCTTACTATACTACCAACGACTACTTAAACGACAAGAATAGTTGGTCGCTGTGATTAACACAAGACAATGTTTATGTTCTTTCTCCAGAATTAGCTTCATAAAATTATTTTTATTATGTATTCTATTCATTGTGTTTTGGTTGTTTTTTTTTATTTTTACTATCTATTTATTGTTGACATAATCTACTCATTACAATGTTTTTTTTATTGAGTTGTATTGCAAAATGTGATTAGCTAGAGACCTCGACAGTTGATCATATTTATTTATCCTGATCTTAGTTAGTACTCATAACATTAACCATTAATTGATTGATTTTACTTCGATGGTCCTAGTTTATCTTTATCTAGATTTGTAACTTCGAGTTACGGCTGTATGGACATAGTACAGCATTGCACACATGCAAGCGGGCACGCACTTTTACCTGGAGGCTATTTTATTAAATTTTATTTTTTTATTTACGCTTGAGTACAGTCAGTTTTAATGTTTTAATTGGTATATTGACGTGTGCTAGCTGACATATGTGGCAAATTATTGATTCTACTGTGATGTGTTTCGTAATGTTAATTACTTCTCATACGATAAGTGTGTAGAGTCAAGTTCTTCCAACTAATCAGACAGCTGTGCTGCTGGGGAGTTTGTTGCGCCACTTCTTCTTCCCATCTAAAGCACTAGGAAGTGGTGAAGGGTGGGCGTTTTTGGGGGACTGTCTTATGTAACTTTGACCTTCAAAAAGTGCTGATCTTCAGCCTAATTTGAATAAATGACTTTTGACTTTTGAACAAAGAGTTTGTCTTAAATTTTGCATCGCCAATGGAATTTTGTGTTCGGAGTCACTGAAAATGTTACAGAAGGCTTACGGTGAATCGACTTTATCAAAAACTCGTGCTTATGAGTGGTTCAAAGCGTTCAAAAGCGGTCGAGATGTGATGGAAGATTTGCCTCGCTCTGGTAGGCCGTCAACGTCTGCAACTGAAGTTAACATCGCAAAAGTGAAGAAAATAGTGACTGAAAATCCCTATTCAACTCTGAGAGAGATAGCCGCCGAACTTTCTGTATCTCACGAGTCGATCTGTACCATTTTAACTAATCATTTGGGTATGAAACATGTTGCTGCTCGGCTAGTCCCAAAAGATCTGAATTTTCTCCAAAAACTCAATCGCATGAAAGTCGCTGAGGACATGCTAGAACGAGTCAGTTCGGACCCAACATTCATGAAACGCATTGTTACTGGTGACGAGACGTGGGTTTACGAGTTTGACATGCAAACTAGTCAACAAGCTTCGGAGTGGCGCCTTCCAACTGAACCGAAACCGAAAAAAACACGCCAAAGTCGATCAAAAGTCAAAGTCATGTTGACTGTTTTCTTTGACTATCGCGGTGTTGTGCATAAAGAATATTATTTGAGCGTTATGCGGCGTTTAAGAGAGCTAATTCGACGAAAAAGGCCAGATTTGTGGAAAGAAAATTCTTGGATTTTGCACCACGACAATGCGCCTTCGCACAAGGCTATCATTGTGAACGAATTTTTGACCAAAAACTCAACAAATACCATCCAGCAACCACCATATTCACCAGATATGGCTCCTGCTGACTTTTTTCTTTTTCCTAAACTCAAATTACCACTTCGTGGCACCCGTTTTCAATCGATAGAAGACATAAAGGAGAATTCGCGGCGAGAACTGAACTCAATTCCGGAAGCAGCGTTTAAAAAATGTTTTGATGAATGGATTATTCGTTGGCGCAAGTGTATCGTTTCTAAAGTATGCTCACTTTGAAGGTGATAAAATAAATTTGGATGAATAACAGACATTTTGTGTATTATTGATCTTTTCCCGGTACTTTCTTGACAGAGTAGTACATGTATTATAATATTATAATATGTGAAGACGATGCACCCAGAATAAAAACAATACACCAAAAAGGTGAAAAGAAAAACGCATGTAGCAGTGGAAAATAAACTTAATTATGTCAAAAGTACACGGTGCTCACATATTTACAAACATTCTAAAAGTTAACAATAGTAAATTAATCAATGTGTGAGATGTTATTCCAATATAATAAAATAATATGGTACAAATTATAAATTATTACCTAATTTACTTAGCAACCAGTTTGATTTTGTCTAGACACTAGATTGTCCTGTGGAGCAGGACCAGCATGTTTCCAAGCATCCTTATCTTTGATATAATCCTCTAATTTGTAATAAGCTTGTTTACAAAGTGTACTTTTAATATGAGTTTTAAATTTTCTTTCATTTAATTGCAGTATGTCACAAGGTATTTTATTGTAACATTTAACCCCATAAAAGATGTATGTACTTTGGACAATCTGAAAAATGGTTGAACTATTTTATCTTTATTTCTAGTATTAAAGTTATGCCTATCACTTATTTTGTTAAAAAGATGTCTATTTTTTCTTACATACATAATATTTTCATAAATGAATTGGCAAGGAACCGTCATAATATTAATCCTTTTAAATAGTTCCCTAAGCGATTCGCGACGACGAAGATTGTAAATGGCTCTGATCGCTCGCTTTTGCAAAATAAAAATGGATTCAATGTCAGCAGCCCGACCCCACAGTAAAATGCCATGTAATACGACATAATGCTGTGGAAGTAACTAAAATAGACCAAACGCGCGTTTCTACGTCTGTCATCTGCCTTATCTTTCTAACAGCATAAGCGGCCGAACTAAGCCGTCCCGCAAGAGTTGTTATGTGGGGACCCCATTGCAACTTGTCGTCTAGCGTGATTCCCAGGAAAACCGTCTGCTTAATAAATTCTAAATAGTCAAATGGCACTCAGTGAGTGAGTGTTATAAACAGAAACAAAAAAAAAACACATAAAAGAAAAATCTGTCACTTTTGTTTGTGGCAGGCGTCACCAATAAAAGTGAAAATTCCAAAAATAAACCCGATTGCAAAAATAACAACGTATCGCAGTCACATTTATAAGTAAAAGCTTATCGTATACTTTCAACTCTTACGAGCGCGTAAATGCTGTTAACGTGGCGCCGTAAAAGCCATTAACACCGTTTTTATTTCGATGTATTTATCGGAAAACACAATTCACATTATAACCCCTACATGATATCACAAAGTTAATAAACATGGCTTTTTGGCTTGATTTGATAGAATAATTGTTGTTATGAAATTGAATGGAAGTGACGCTTGGAATAAAATGGAAAAGTACACGAACTCTCTTTTTTTTTGTGTGGGAAATCAGCAGATAATTCTCCCGCTCTGGAAGCCTGGGCGTGTCAGTCTTTTACTGAGTAAAACCCATCTGTGTTCCTTCAGTTGCCTGTGGGGTGCCTCTTTCGAACAAACCCGACCCTGAACCCCTTTTTTTTTTGAGGATGAGAAATCATCAAATGACTCCTCCCGCTCTGGGTGGAGCAGAAGAGAGTGTCAGACTTTTACTGACTAAAACCCATCCATGTTCCTTCCTTAGCCCATTATGTTCAGGGTTAGCGGTAACCCTTTCGGATAGTCACGCTTACCCGGGACCCTGAAACCCTGTTTAGTTACGATATTACTGAACACCGTTTTTTTTCCCGCCGTATACGGTATATACATTGCGTAGATAAAGGTGTGTCCAGACTCCAGGTACAGAGGCCAGCACATCAAGTTACCACAATCTGTCAAATTTCTTTGATAGTATTTCAACTTTATTGCAAAGACATAAGGTTCATTTTTAATTGAGAAAAATTTACAGTTAGGGATAGCTTGATGTGCTGGCGTCTGTACCGTCTAGCGTGCTAATATATCTCGTATAAAATTAATTACTGCAGTTAATAGGGGCGCTCATGTTTAGAGGTGAACAGCTTGAGACTATTTTATGGTGTTAGTAGATAGGATTTAGTTAAGTTTATTCAAAACTTATTTAGGTAGGTAAAGTTTTTTTCTGGTTAAGTTAGTTATGGAAAATAAAGACTACAGTTAAAAATTTAATGACATCTGTGGTACCTACTCCATTTATTATAACATTCGACAAATACTGATCGATTATCAGCCTTAAGTTATTTAGGTAATAACGTTTAAAAATCCCGTTATTTCACAATAAATGCAAAGCAATGTAATTTATTTAGCATTTACATTAAAAAAGAAAACTCTAAAATGCAATAATTTTAACAATATTACACAATTACAGTTGTTATTTAGCCATAATTTTTCTAATGCTATTGTAAATGGAGTATAGTCATGTTAGAATTACAAGCCTTTTTAGTTAACACATCCAGAACCTCTCCATCATTGTAGTGGAGACGTTTTCACTACTAAGTTTAGAGAGATGGATGGATCCATTCCAAAGTACATGGCTAACTCTAAGTTGAGGAAAGTCATGGCGCCCGGAAGGGTGGCTACGGTTAACGTAATAACAGCTGACAAGTTTCCACTAGTGAGACAAATTGAGAATTAATATAATTAAGGAAATTATTTAATAAGTAGACCCTTCTACTTATTACATAATTTTCTTAAATAATTGAATGAATGGTACAATTACCCAAAATTTTATTGTTCGTTCACTCACGGCGCTATCTTTCGGAATTACCTTTTGGAAGGGACGACTAGAATCAATTCTGTCTTGTTGTCTTGTGTCTTGAAATAATTTCATTTTGACTTTGCCGGCTTCCTTGGTCTAGTAGGTCGCAAGCGTAACTGGATTTGTGTCTGATTAATGGCAATAGGTTCGCCCGGTATTACATGGGACTTCAACATAACTGGCGGAATGTGGGTGTACTATAAGCACAACTCTGCCCTAATCCTTCGGGGTATACAGGTGTTATAAAGAGGAAAGATTTGATTGTTTGTTTGTTTGCATTGCATAGGCTCCGAAACTACTAAACCGATTTGAAAAAGTCTTTCACTGTTGGTTACACTATCCCCGGGTGACAAAGGCTATATTATATTTTCCAAAAAAATTGGAATCCTTACTAAAACTCCAATAATGTAACAATATTCGACATCCACGTGGGAGAAACCGCCGGCTAAAGCTATTTATTTAATAAGCCTGAAAACTTTGAAATTTGACATACGACAAATTAGAACGTAAAACATCTTCAAAGATAATGTATTGCACCGCTCCCGGATCATGGGAGTAGAAAAATGTTATTGAAAATACAAACAACAATCACAATGAATTAATTAACTACTACTACTAACACTAATTACAAAGCAACGCGATCACTTAACTAAATGTTTGTCTGATCCCCCATTTATTTATTTCTGGAATTAATTCTATCATTTCATTTGTTTATGAGATCTAGGGAAAGCCATTGGAATGAACCAATGCCTAGTTTGCGTTTCCTACGTTTCAATTTAAAACGTAATATGAAAGACTAGACCCTTTCATATTGCGTATAACGGAATTTATTATTTAGTACAACAGAAAGAAAAAGCTTGTTTGCTGATAATTTTACGAGATTCTAAGTTCAGTGAATATTACAATGTAAACTGACAGACTTAACAAACATTCATATCCTTCAAGTCCTTGAATACTATAATAAATCCTACCTGAAGTCATTACCCACTTCAACCCTATACTTAAGTTCCTTCACAAACAGTAAACACATGCTTATTACAGGACCTAGGGCCTAACCCAGCAGCATCTAAGACGTTTATAAAATATAATTAAGCAATGTTCCAAATTAAACGCAAACAGCGCAGAGCAGGATAGGGTTGACCCATGTTTGTCTCTATAACGCGACTGTATAGGATGTGTTAAGGGTCCTTGCAGCCAGGGTTGGTGCTAGAAGTCTTGTAAGATTTATGTTCGGGCCCTGATCATAAACAACGCCCCGGAGACGTATGTTTAGTAGGAATAGCACAAATCTTAAGGTACGTGCGTATCAGATTGTGCCGCAAACTGTACTTAGCTTAAGTTATTGCAAGCGTTAAAGGTATTTAGGGCAGTTTAGTGGGTAGTGCACTGATTTTCTGTCGGTTTCCTTCTTCTTGTTTGAGTAAGTGGCTTCCAATGGACAGACCATTGGAAGCCACTTACTTAAAGGCTCCGCTACAACATTATTATACATATAATATTAAAAAAAAACTGTATAATATCCTTTCTATGAACTAAGCATGCATGGCAATATTCCTCCGCCTCGGTGTCGACTCGCAGTAAACATTGAATGCCTCTGTCCAGTCAAGTGTTGCGATTAGTAGAATTATAGAAATAATAACTTTGAGGAAACCATATATTAACTACCACCTATGTGGCAAACTACTTTATAACTGTAGTAAGATTCTATTGCAAATATAAAAACTTAAGAAAATAATTTTTTAAACCTCTATACCTAAAATGCGATGCGTGGTGAGGATGATGCGTATGAGGATGATATGGATGAGGACGATGCGTGTGAGGATGATGCGAATGAGAATGATGCGAGTGAGTATGACGATGTAAGTGAGGGTGATGCGTATGAGGATGATATGGATGAGGACGATGCGTGTGAGGATGATGCGAATGAGGATGATGCGAGTGAGTATGACGATGTAAGTGAGGGTGATGCGTATGAGGATGATGCGAGTGTGGAACACGATGTGTGTGAGGATGATGCATATAAGGATGATGTGTTTATGGTTGATGCGAGTGAGGATGATGCGGATGAAGAGGCCGATGCGATGCTCGCTATCCGCTGCACCCAACCACTGTCTTTGCTTTATAAACACGTATTTTGGGTGTTCTGAAAGATGATAAGTCGACGGAAAAAGTTGCGCGTATTTAATGTAGGCTGATTTACTATGATCAATTCAATTAAATACGAATTAAAATTCTGCCGAATACGCCGAATACCGAATATTCGGCGCATCTCTACTATCTATACGATTATTCATTTCTTTTAAAATTTCCTGTTATACATTGAATGCGCCAAATCTCATCTCTGAATATATTCCCCATAAATAGTTACAGTATATTTCAGGATTTACAGCAGCCATACACATTCAAATATCATTAGTTTTCACAGAGTATCTACGTGACACCGAACGTTTGTTTCCAATTCTCTCGAGGATTTTACTGTCATTTACATTGTATATTTTTGTACATAAAGCTCTATTCACACTATCGTAGCGTGAACTTTTTTTATTATACTGTCTGAAAGGTTTATGCTGAACGGGACAAATTAATAGAAACGACTTTGTAGTTATTCCAAGTTTAAAGTAAAGATTAAGAACCAATAAGGTTTAAACTCGTAAAACACGATTCTTTTTGTAGACTGTCAGGAAGGCACTTTCTCGTCGGCCGGAGTGTAAGTAAATTAAGCTTAAAATGATCAAAAGTACTTTTCTAAAGACTTAATTTCCGTAATACATTATCCGATTGCGGTATGGTCTAGATACTTACTTAGTAGGTACCTACTTAGTAAGTATCTAGACTCAGTCAATCGAGTTTACTAATTTAATATCACAATGCAAATTAGACGCAACACCGTCAAACTTCCACTGATGACACTATCATTAAGTCTGCTCCACAAACTTCAATACAAGCAGATTTAATCAACTCACACGTGATGCCAGCAACAGTGCAGACGCGTCATTACACAGGCCATCACGACAAAGTTGGCGTCGGCTGGCGGGTGTGAAATCGCAAAGTTAGCTCCATCTACCTCATACAGATCCTTAACTATTCGGTACCAACGATGCGGTACTCGGTACTAAATAGTTGCAGGCATACCTCGCGGTACTAGTACTCTCATAACTAGCGTAACACATTAGGTACTGTGTAGCAGTTGCTTAGTTGTATGTTAGTTATTTGTTTCATGTTTGATGTGTGATGAAATGGAATTCGAGGTATTATTTGTGAATTGTTTTGGGACTCAGTTGTAATTTTAATTAACGAGGAACGTTCATGGAACCGTTATGGGACCGTTGTGTTTGTTTTTGAAAATTAGAAACTTTGTTTATAGTAAAGAGTACCTTAATAATGGTATCATTGATTTATCATTATTGCCCAACTGCTTATATTAGACCATTTCTGAGGTAGCTGCGTAGTGCGGGAGGGGTATGCTAACACGACGCGAGGGTTCACGGATTCGTAAATTTTTGACAACTGTCACCCTCCCGTATTGCACATTTTACCTCATGAACATAATTATATATCTGTTGTATAATTAAGTAGTTCATAAAAACAAATTATCATCATTACCCACATTTTTTAACACCCTTCTTCTCGTTCTTGCGTCCTCAGCACAAATTGTGATTTAGTGCCTAGTTACTTACCAGCTACTACAATCTATCTTTAGCTTGATCCATGTCTTAGTGTCAGACAGCCTTAAGCCTTACCTTTATGTCTACAGTGTGTAATTTCGCTCTTTGTGTGTTTTATATTTCCATAATAAAGAATAAAGGCTTTACATCGCAGTTACAAGATTGGATAAAGCTGTTTGTTAGAAGCGTGATTACGAAGACATTTAAAGACGAAATTGAAATGTCTATTTTTTGTATATTTTAAATTAAATCGCGGTTTTTAATCTCTATACTTCAAATTGACGTAGACTCGCTATGTTTGGGGAAAGCCAAAGTTATGTACAGACAAGTGAGATAACTAAGCAGTCATTAAGTTACCTGCGTTATGAAGCTTCAATCTAATTCCAGCAGTATTTCATAAAGTAGAAATTCACTGAAATTCCGTATTAATTTTCCAAACCCAAACGATACTTTTTTTAAATATTCAACGTTCTTTCCATTAACACGCCATCACAGTAATTAACGTCCATTAACACCCAATAAATTCCTAAAAATAAATGCTTAACGCTTTATCCGGACTCGCGTACAATGTCCATTATTGCGATAAAAGATTACGCGTCGTGCCTTAATAAGATCTAACTCAACATAAACAAAAGGCTAATGGGGCGAGCTGTAATTTAGCTCAGCTTACAGCTAAACAGTTAATTTCCCGGCTAAAGCTAGTGGCAACTTTATTGTCTCGGGGGATAATATTTCTAGTTGCATTTGCTCAAAGGCGGGGGATCGTTTACAAGTCAGCGCCGGTCGCGGCGCAGGCGGCGAAACGAGCAGATTGACTCGCGACTTCCGTAAGCTTAATCTTTAGGGAAAATACTCGAGTCGCCCCTTTAACTTCTAACGTCTCGTGGCAGTGCGCGCTATTTGAATACGGCTAACGCAATTTGACGGGTTCGTTTTGTTTTATTCGATTGGAAATGTCGAGTTTTTCTTCTGTTTTCGTTTTTATTTGCGAATGGGGAAATAAAAGTGTTGGCATATCTTGTTAGTTGTGAAAACTTGAATGTTGTAGAAATTAGGATTGCTGTCTGCATGCTTTTAGTGTTAGTGGTACCTACTGGATATAATGTATCAAGAATTATAACTGTACATAGCAAATGTGTTATATAATAACCAGTTCTCAATGCGATTGATGCAATACGTAAACATTTCCCTTAAAAACATGTTGACATTAATCAAATAACCCAAAAAACCTTTATATTCCGTAAAATAAAATAAATATAACGATGAATAACCAACTACGAATAAATATACACAATAAACCTTTTCATAAGCCAACCAAAAAGGTCAGGTGTAAATATAAAACCGTCGGGCCGACCATCACATATTTTGTCCTCAAATAATTTTATTCGTCGCACAGTGCATGAATATATTCAACTAGCTTCTACATAATTTCCCCTGTGATTCGCTACATCGTTAACTTCTATTCACGTAAAGTGGCAAGCTATTGAAAAAGTGTTCAAATCAGAGTGTGTTTTCACTTAAAGTGGAAAGGATGAGCAGCGACAGGCAATGTGTTTAAAAAGCTCTTTGCGACCTTCTTTGGAAAGGAATAAATACATACTATTTTATTTTGTGGTACTGGTGTAAGTAAGTTAAAATAAAATCGATAGGTACAAACTTAGGAGTAGAATTCTGCTCTAGGAATATAATTTCGATTTAAGAAACTCGCGGTGGTAGAAGACTAAAAAAATGGTCCACTATTTACAAAAAAAAAAAAAGTTTACGACATCAATACAAAGGCATCGCTCAAAATCTGTATATTCATATTCCGCAGTGAAAAAGCGAACTGTCGACGAGTGCACACATTTACCTATCTATATCAATTCATGGTTTGGCAGAATATTGACACAAACGTCAAAAGCCACGCAAAAAGAGTTCCATATCAAACGAAATCCGGAAAAAAAAAGGTTTCTTTGATAAATTATGTACCTCCTGTTCCCTGGTAGTTAGGAATTTGGACGCAAATCGCATCACATAAATTTTCACTAAATTCTGAATTTATCAAAGACATACGAAATTCGATGTCAAAGAGTTATAGAATGGTACCGCCTCCGAAGGGCCGTGAGGGTTAGAATTTCGCAGTTCGCTTGGAATCCCTGTGATGTCGCACAACACTGTGCCACTAAAACTATCATCCAGAATTCTATTACGAAATTCTTACCGTCTACAGCGCGTCGTATTAGATGCGCAATTTCAGAGACTGAACTCTGAATTGTGAAGCTTTTTGTTTGACTGGTGTTTCTAGCCTAGTCTGCATGAATTAGCATTATAGTCAATATTTCCATCAATAAAATGGGACAGTTGACAATATCCAGGTTGATTTTTTCTGGTAAAATATTATAAGAAGAAAAATATTGAATGTAATCAAATCCCGAATAACCCTTTTATATAAATTTCTGGAAAAAAAAAACTTGAAGACAATTTTTTTTATTTATGGAAAGTTTACTGTAAAACAAGTCAGCCAATAAGTAATAAGCTTGCCTTTAAAACATTTGAATACAGTACAAAAATAAATATAGACCCACCTTTAGTAAGCCTGAAAACCAAAACATTTCTGAATTGCATGAAGAGATTTCTAGAGATATGTGTGATGATGATGATGATGTGTCACTAACATATTTCTTAACATACAAGTAGCTAAACATTAATTTTGTTTCTTTTCAAGCTCATAAGGTAGGAAATAGTGAGTGTACCAGGAAATAAGCTACGTTAGCTCCGTAATCAGTTTAGTACATAATTTCCTTTTGTACCTCGCTGAACGCTTCCTCTATATAAATACCATTTCCTTTTTAATGTTTCGTATGATTTTAGACTGGGCTTGGTTGTTTTGTTTTGAGATCGGTAATATGTGCAATGCAATATTTAGTTCTTGTCTCCTTATTAAATATATTAAATTCATTCATTCATTCACTAAAAGAAATTGCACAGCCGTAGCCGCTGGATCTAGGAGCAATATTTAATTTAACGAAATTGAGCACTAAGTTACGATCGAAAATTCATCCCCTAAATAGTTAAATAGGTTAAATTAATAGTGCTATAGATATTCGTCATTTTAAATGGGGAAATTCACTCGGAACACACGGTTGGTCTCAAAGGAATTGATCTACTAATCAATTAAATGTTTTTGTTTTTAATTAAGACACAAGAAAACTGAAAAATTACAAGCATTTATACACGATCACGCCAGAAGTAATAACAACAAGGACCCAATTCCAACAACAACTTATAGAAACAATTATTCGCCAAGCGGCCCGTAAATCCGTACACTACAGAGCAAATTCATTTACCATAAGTATTAATATTCACAAGTTGAGCTATTGGTTCATTAGTGCATTTCGCACGTTTCGCACGCTGCACCGGCCGAGGGCAATTCCTAATTAGATAACGAATTAACGTCTTCAGAGCGAAGCTCTGTTTGTTTTCCTCATCACGAGTGCCTTTGCACAGCGTTTGGGGAGCATTTTGAAAGCTGATCCGTGGCGATGTTGACGCCATCGTTGTAATTACGTTGTGTTTACTCGACGTACTCGCACTCGCTGTGACACTAAGATGTTTTGTGGACAGTGTACGTTTCTTTTTAATTACAAACTTGTGTAATTATGTCGGGATTTTAAACTGAATTTACGATACACGGTTTTAAAGGCTAAGGGAATGTTTGTTTGGTTGAAATGTGGTTTTAAATTAACTGCGATAGTTTATTCTGCTCATCCGGTTTCAAAGGTGATGCTGAAGATGGTATGAGCTTAATTTTAAGTTAATTTAAATTCTTTAAAGAAATAAAGTCAAAGCACTCGTAGCAATCGTAGCGGCTACGCTTGCTACGCCGTAGCAAATGACGTTGCAATGAACTTTCTTTTTCGTAGTTCTTTGCTAATCAAAACCTTGATGATTAGGAGCTCCTTTGCGCATTGTGTCTTTTTAGAGGCATATCCGTCACAATGACAATACATGGTCCAGATGAGCAAAAAAAATCCTTTGACTTGCACTTGCATCTAGAAACACTGTCACTGAAAAAAATACAAACGAAACTAGTAAGTATATGAATATTGTTCTCCTTCTTAACGCGTTGATGGGAATCTATATAGAGTTAGCCCAGGATTTGAGATTTTATTGTTTACTAGCTGGGCACCTTCTAGAGCGTCCATCAGCTCCTGTAGCGTGATGAACATTCATGCAATTCATCCAATTGCTCGAATGTTCTTGAAGAACATAAACTATGTTACTATGTACATTTGAAGATATGAGTAAGTTGCTTCAACAATACTTACGCTTACAGTAATTTAGGAATGGTGTCACACAGTGTAGTGTTTGTCTAAAACAATCTTGTTATCTGTTTGTGGAACTAATTTGCTCGCTCAGTTAGGCCGCACAACTTGGCTCTATGGCGTATAATTAGCAACATTCAGAAACAAATGGAAGAGCTACTGAGATTTCTATATGTGGAACTATTTATTTTATACTCTCTGCGTCGTTCGTTTTCTCGTTGCAAGCGTGATTTCTGAGCGCGGAGTCAGGGTTCGATTTTGGGTCGTGGAAAGCATTTTAGTCATCATTCAGTTATTCAAAAGATTTATGTAAATAGACTGGCCCCTAAGCTTTTTACTTCATGTTTTAAAACATTAACATAACTGGTGAAATGTCTTTCAATGCAATTCAACATTTATTTTATTTCCTAAAAACTCTATGGGCACTTATGAAACGGTCGAACCTCGGTGCACGATTCCAATTGTTTGTTTCCTATACAGAAGAGCTGACAAGAAACTCCACAGTCCCACTAGCTTGTAGGTTGTATTCACTATCCACCTCCGCCTACCCCTTCGAGGGTATACTGTACCGACGTGTTATTTTTATATTGTTTATTTCTCTTACAGTGTTCAGTTCCTTGGGGATTAGTTTGGAAGCCTTTGAAGGTATTTTTTCTATCGGGTATCGTAAAAAGTTTCAGCGGTGAATAGTTAAGGATGAAACAGAAGTTTTTCTCGTAATTTCTGGTTGGCGAAAGATTTTCCTTAGAGCCGTAAATATTTTAGCAAGAAATAGATAGGTGTCCTATTTTTAGAATAGCTTTTGAGTCGTGTGCAGAATTTTAATTGAATACTTGTAATTAATAATACCTACCTAATATGATAAAGATGAATACTTACATAATTAATCAGTAATAGGTAAGCTTTCTAATTATTACTTTTGGTCTTCTTCATCGCATTTCATTAGTACGGTACCTATCTAATTTTAGATACACCTAATCATTTCAGCGTAAAGACTTTCTCCCACCTAAATAATAATAAAGGTAAGACGCAAAATCCAAAAGAAGCCTTTCTGGGTCAGGTAATAAAGATTTATAATAAATCTGGGTGTAAGCGGTGTGTCTAGACGCGTCTGAGTCCCGACTCCCGCCATGGCTGCTCGGCCTTGCTATTAGGATTTGTCGCGCGAACACGGCTTCTTAGACCTTCCACCACCACTATCCTAATCCCCAATAATATCAGACACACAATACAAGGCTCGTTTCGTTGACGCACAGTCGCCAACGGCCCTGCAGTAAAGATCACCGAACAATGAGCCTGTATAGGAAGCAAGATTACGGCGTCTGGATTTCTAAGCTCCCTGATAACCCACTTTGCCTAACAAAAGGTCATACATGTTCCCCCGACCCTAAACAAGCAATGCCCGACCAGCACTAAAAGCTTAACGTGTTTTCAGAACACGAGTTATGGTAAATTTTATGCGTCATCTTAACAAGCGGATCTAACAATCAAAGTTTGATGGCGTATCTATAAAAGCGACTATTTCGATCGCCGACGGTGGCAAACAAACATTTTTATTCTCCACTAGGAAAGTCTTCAGCATCAGAACTTGTTGATACTGGTTCGAACGTTTTGATATTTTTCATTCCGTCTTCGCCGTCAGGTGCGACTGACGATGATTTATGTCCTCACAGAAATGGGAGAATTGAATGAGTTTTGGCTTGATTCCGTGAAATTTATTTCTTTCAACGTGTTAATATATTACGACAGATATATTTTATTACAAGAGTTTCCTTGAGGAAAATCGTGTCGCGATTTTGTTTTCAGTGAAATGAACATCAAGTTTGGTTGTACGATTTCCATAAAAATAATGTTCTTCCGTCAGGAAACGTGACCGAGTCGTAACTTGGTTACAAAGGTAATCCAATCTCTGAAATGAAAACATACAAAAGAGATTGAATATCGTATCATGTCTACGTGGATTTGAGCGGCGTGTTATAAACGGGGGTGACGCCTATGTCGTCTTATCACACGTGCTACGATACGCTTTGCTTCATTCATTCCATTCAACTCGCTCCTACATTTCATACCAATTGAATTCATTCGCTAATTTATCACATTTTCCGAGTCCATCCACTCTTATCTTTTCTCATCTGCAATCAAAAAAGTTTTTAAAAAACGAACTGCATTCACGACTCGAATTAAGAGATAAAATGGAATTTTTAAAACGTTCTTTTGTGTTAAAGGAGATGAAAAGCATGTCATTATGGAGGACTGTAAAATAGCTAATTACGTTGGAGAAAAACCCGGCTGCGAAGTATCCTGAAAACTTTTCAGTGTGTGTTTAACTGTCACCATTAAAACTTAAGTTACCTATACTCGTATCAACTGTAACTACTTTGATAGTCTTAATTTTTTAGGATGCCGCACCCGTCCGTCCATGCGTTCGTTCTTACGTATCTTATGAACCGTAAAAGGCAACAACAAAACACACAAAACACTTGAAATTTTCAGAGTTTGTTCTACTTTATTTACACTAATTTTATTTTATTGACGTTGTTTTACAATTCAATATTAATTAGCCTTTGAGGAAATGAGATTACTCATGGTTATAAACAACTTTCACTATGGGATCAACTTCGAAATAACAAATAAATATACACCTGTTTTATACATTTTCATCGACTAAATATTTAATTGTTGTATGAAAAAGCCGTTTTTTTTTGTCGATATTTTGGACTTTGACGCCCTGAAAGGTTAATAGTGAATTTAAATCACCGTGGAGAGAAGCAACGTGTTTTTTTCAGTGTTTTTTGCTATTAATCCCTTCGTGTGTAAGTCCGCATTGTGTAAAAATTCATACAAAATCAAAAAGCATGACTGCATGTGACGATCATTAGTTCTGTTATTCTTTTTACTCTATTTTCATCTTCTGCTTGACGTGATTAATCCCAGTTTGCTAGGGGTCCAACATCCGGCTCAATTTTCTCCGCGTCCGGTTTTCGACACCAATCATATATCATTCGATAATTGTATTTTACAGTTGACGAGCTCTTCTGCGGTACAGCCGTCTTAATTAGGTGTTTGTTAGGCCCTTTTTGAATAGGGTTTCAGAAGTGTTATTATATTCAATTTTTTTATTTAGCATACCTTTAACACATACAAACACAGACTATAAGATGGAAACATAATACGATTAGGAATGGTTTATTAATCATTTTCTCATTACATACCAAAACAAAAGAAAACTTCAGAAGACAACAATCCTGAATATCTCAATGATAATAATCATTCGCTCAATAAACAGATACAATATTTACTAGAAGATAACTATTAACATTCTCACGAATTTCGCACATCACTCAGCGTTCCTTCAGATTGTTTTCTTCCAGAGCATTTAATTCTGGGTACACAACCAGTATACGTTGACACCCACACTTCTCTCCCACCACCAATTAATCTAGGGACAGGTGAGGTCACAATAAACGGACACAATGTATTAGGACCAAGACATTGCGCCCTGGTTAATGTTCTACTTCTAAATTGTCCGTTGGTTCAACTTCCACTCAAGTTCTGCAATTACTTTTTATTTTTCTTCGTTATCTTTTGCTGTAAACATGAATATAAAAGTGAGTCATAAAATAATGTAACGTGATATCTCATATATTTACGTTACTGTGAAAAATGATAATACGATGTCGGGCTTGTATTGAGATTCGTTCGTGCAAACTTATTAAATTACAACCTCGCGTTACCAATTAGTCTGTGAAGCCGTAGACAATAATAAACACGGGAAATGTTTGCAAAGAAATACAAAAGCTTTCGTAATATTATAAAATGTTTTTAGTAAGATAAAAATATCGAAGTATCAGTTTTTACGAGTATACAAAAGCAATCTATCTAACAAGTAACTGTTTTACCGAGGACCTAGTTTCGTTAAAGTAACCCTAACTGTCCCACAGCTGAGCAAAGGCCTCTCCCAAGTCCTTGAAAGTATTCTTTCCTAGAGTGACCTCGATCCAAGCCTTTTTTTTTTTTAAGGCTGGGAAATCATCCTATGACTGCTCCCGCTATGGCTGGAGCGGAAGGGAGGGTCAAATTCGATCCAACACTTGCGGTATGCGTCTAAAATGTCTAGCTACCCCTTCCTGAGTCGGCCTCGGCGGCCCTGCCTAGGTAAAAAAACATATATTTATTCCGTCGGTCGGATAGTAAATATTTTTTTTATAATCTAACTGACACATAAAATTAATAAAAAAATGTCAGCATTAGTAAGGTATGTAAAACCAAATGCCGTATTTGTGTAGATGCTGAAAGCTGAAATAAACCTATTTTGGAAATAGCTAGACCAGGAGCTAGATATACAATCTGTAAGTAACTCTTGGATACATCTTGGTTTGTCAAGTAACGTTATACGGTTTTTGGAACTATGCATTTTAATTTAAGTAATTTCTTTTGAGCTTTTCTCTGATTTTAAAATTAACAGTTTCTAGAAAAAAGTGAACTTATCGGGTATGCTTTTAAAACAATAGAAAGCTCAATAAATTAATGAATTTTCATTAATTACACTTTCAATAATTACCTAACTTTTGCACGAATATTGAGTCAAGCCACGCTTTGTCCCCGCTGCCTAAACAACGTACAAAAACCAAAAACAGCTTTTTATATTAAGTACAGTGTCTGTAAATATTTTATGAATCGTGTTAGTAAACCATTCCTTTGAATGTCAAAGAGCTTTATCTCTATTTACGTAGAGCGTAGTGCGCAGCTCATAGAAATAGTGAGAGATGGTACTTCTTGCTTGAATATAACATAATGGGACAGCCGGTAGGAATTGTTACGTTTATTTGAATATAAAACATTATTATGAACTCATAGTACCTAAATATAAATGTGAGATAAATGTATGGTTATTTTTAGGGTAATTATGCTTTTAGGTTTAGTTTTATTATTTTCAATTGATTTAGGGCTAATTTTTCAATAGTCAGGTAGGTTTTATCGGAGAAATAATAATAGCGATTTGACAGCTTTTGCATACAAAGTATGTCAAACCGCCATTTTTATTCTTCAGTTAAGTTATTTGACCATTGAAAAATCAGTCCTAAGTGAGTGGTCACCAAATTGTTACTTTAGATAGCAAACACACACTCTTTTACATAACAAACAATGTACCATCTAAAGTAATTGTTATACACCTACTTATATTGTCTACTGTAATGGTTTAATCTAAAACAATGTATTTATTTACTTCCGTTTGCTATCCTGTATAATGTTTTTTATTTTGTGTTAAGTGATCCTTTACGAAATCTCACTTGTCATTCTTTTACAGTTGTATGAAATGTCTGTAACACGCTAACTTGCTTAGCAATCAATTTCCCTGACTCCCAATTTTTTTTTTATGTCATACAACTTTTTTGGTCTCGTAATTGCGTCCAAATAGTTTTAGTTTATGGTATTTCATATACGATTTTTATTTTGAACTAAGTGTTATTTGAAATTTTCAGTTGCAGAATGTAGTTTGACTTTCTGCCCAGTTATGGCTTAAGCTTTTATTACCTAACAATGGAACTCAATACCGTAAATTGACAATATGTGTGTTATAATAAAAAATTCTTTGTGGCATTATTTTATTTATTTATTTATATCTCCCTTACATTATATTATTATATTATGTATCAGCCAGAACCTTCTGCCATCAACAGGTCACAACTCCAAACTCGAGATTGCGACTGGAGTTTCCTAATGGAAAACCCAAACATGGGTTGGGCTGCCTTAGTTTTCTGGATAACCTATGAAATGTACCGTCAGTCAGTTTATCACTCGCACTTCTCTACTCCCCGAAGGGTTATGCAGAGGAGCATATATAAAACAACATCTCCAGCTATGTTTTAAGTCCGATGCACCAGAAGCGAAACTAGGGCATCAACAAGGCACAAAGCAGACACCTAGCTGCTACTAAGCAATTCCAGATGAAAAAAAATCTGTAATATTTTCCATGACATGGGAATCGAACCCAGGACCTCATGCTCAGTAGTAGCGCTTGCGACTACTTACTACTTAATGAAATATATTTTTAATCCCATATGCAACGACAATTTCCCCAAATGAGGGTAATAAAGGCACAATAAACACTATCCGCGGCAATTACCCTTCGTCTTAATACGCGCACGTTCTTTGTTTGTTTGCTTCAGAAAACTCCATCGTAACACTCTGCCCGTCATTAGTAGAGAGTGGAGCCTCTCGTTATATTTTACGACCGGCCCGGCCACTGTTAGTAACCCTTTAAATGCAACGGTCATAATATAATGATAAACTTTATCTTATAACCGATCATGTTAAGTGAACGGCGCCTATGTCGTAAACTGATTTGAAAAAATATTCTGAGACTCTTCTTCATGGACTACTTTAGAAACTAACACGCGTTAAATTGGAAAAAAATGCGACTGTTGAGATTCGAACCTACTGATCACCGCGGAAACAATCTGCGTAGCCAAATAGTAGCGAACTAGACCATTCATGCATTTACTACATCAACGAAATTTCGCTTCCAACTTCCAACAAAATAGTCAAAAAACAAAAGACGTCGCGCATCGGCGATATTTGAGCGGTGTATCCAACGGTAGGCGGGACTTCTGTAGAAGTACTACCGTATCCTACTTCATCCGCTTCATCCCATCTAAAACATAAAAATCGTCTATTCAAAGCGCCCTAAGTCAAACCTTGTAATTGTAGATCAAAATAAATCATAAAAACCAAATAGTTTTGCATACAGTTTGTACGTAAATTATTATTTTAAGACTATTAGCTTATAAATGATGTACTTTAACTACTTTAAGATCTAAAGAAAAACTGGTAAACAATATCATGAAAAAATTTCAGAAACTTGTTGTTCTTGTTGAGTTGTTAGTTCTAGAAATTCCTTACTTGGTGTATTTTCTTTCAGTTCTTTGTTTATAACTTATTCTTTCATCTGAATTATATTTAAGGACTTGGGATGAAGTTGGGGCAGCATTCTTTCGTGATATATTTAACTCAATAATGTCAACTGAACAATTTTGTTCGTCGTTGTATTATTGTATTTGCCAGCGAAGTGATTATGACTATGTTCTATTTAAGATACTTTAGTATGACTTCATGTAAGTAGTAAGACATGATTATAAACAACACTGGCTGACAGTAATAGCTGTTGCGGACTTTTGAAATCACTAATTTAATTTTAAAAACATTGTGGTAAAATACAGGTGAAATGAAAAATGTAAATTAATAATTGATTAACCTACAGCTCGCAATTTGGTCGCCGCATCGGTTAAAATAATATTTGTTACGCCCTACAGATATTTATTCAGTTTGTATTTTTGTGTTCTCGCGCTATGCAAACGGCATCGCAAAGTCCGAGGCATACATTATGCACGGCACACTTAAACGCATGAATTAACTGCGGTTTATTTAGCGAATACATTACTCATTCTGTTTCCCAGATATTCTGCAGTTACAGTGTAAAGTGACCAGTGTAAGTAAACGATTACTACTATAATAAATCTCGTTGTTTGTTCAGCAAGTCGTTTAGTAGCTGCGGGTACTAATGACGGGCCTTCAGTTACAAGCACGCTGCAGTAGACGAAGGCAATTTGTTGCGTTCAAGTTCAATCAATTTCCATATTTTTGCCAGGAATTATGAAAAAGGAATGGTGTTTATTTAAAAAAAAATATTTTTCGTCTCTTCGAACACTTTATGAGAAGACCCCAATGTTTTATGATCAGGTGTTAACGTTCAGCCCCTTAAGTTGTTTCCTCCGTTTTGAGTCGAGTTTCACGATTAATGACAAATGCATGCACTGCCAGGTTCACTCAATCTGTATGGTTCTTTCCTCATAAGACATGGGGAGACGTGGACATTAAAAGAGACTGTAACCTGTGAGTTTGTTTCGGTCTATCTTCTCTGAGTAGTCAGGTAGGAAACGCCGAGCACATCTTTTATAAATATTATTGACATGTTTACAAAACTTTACTTTGGCCCGTGATTATTATATGCATTCTCTTATAGGAAAGTTTAAAATATGCGGCGTAGGGAGTCCCGAAAAAACCAACGGGCCTACCTTCAATACCTATGAGTTCTGTCCATAGTTATTAAAGATTATAAATCAAATTAAATTAGTTCAAAGAAAGTGTTACATGATAGGAGAATGAAGCTAAAACTTACCTACTAGTATATTAAGGCAGTTAAATATCAAAATGTCTAATTTGTACGCAAACACAGCTTTTGTTCTTTATATAGGTATTATACAACAAAAACGTAATTAAGAATTAGATTAGTGTAAAACCTAAAAATGATAAAAAGTCGGGATGTGTCGTAGGACAGCCGCTTGGCAAAACGCTTTTTCGTTACGTGACGATTTCTGCCAGTTTACTCCTGCCGCAAGCCACGTTGAAGAACTCCAAAGCACACTTTCGTTCTAAAAAGTGAAGAATTTTAAAATAGCCTCAAGAAATAAAACATTTAACCCCAAACTTGTCGAGATTTAAGGTTGAAGCGCTAAAACGTTCTTTGTTTTAGCAGTTAGCTTATAAATTTCATATTCTGCTATAAAACTCGGTAATAGCTTTCGAGAACTGTGGGTAGACGAAACAAAAATCTGACAAAGCTTTTAGTATACGTGTTTTAGATCCGGGTGATGTAAATTTCGGCACTTGGAGGATAGCGACAAGTGACTTGCAAAGTTTCCAGAATAAATCTAGAGGTATGGTAGTTACGGATAGAGCTCCAATTTTATATTTTACATAAAGACTTTAGTTGGAAAATAAAACTTCTTGGCTAGTTTGTTGTTGCTAAGATTTATTGTTTTCAAGAGCTGTCAGGAGAAGTAAACTGTCCTATATTTTCTCATGGTCTAATGGATTAACAATTTTTTGTTCAGCATGATTTTTATAATTGCAAATATTCCCATACTTTCTCGTAGATCTCATTAGTAGATGACTGAGTGACTTTATCCTTGGATAGTAAAGATGGATGCTGGTACACTAATGCTCACTGGTACCACAAATCATTACACCAGTATAGCGCTAAACACAGCTACATAAATAAATAAATATCCTTGGACATTTAACACAACGCCATATAGTCCCAAGCTAAGCAACTTAATGCTTGTGTTATGGTAACGAGATGGCTGATAAACTATTTATATACATTTTTTTTTGTAAATACATACATATTATAGAAAGAGAAACACCCAGACTCGGAACAAATACTTGACGGATGTACAAATATTTGATCCGTGCGGAAATCGAACCCGCGACATGCTGCGCAGCAGTCAATCGCTCAACCACTGCGCCAACCGTGTCGTCAAAACATAACTCTACCTGTGTCATCATGAAACAATTGAAAGAAAGCGATGTTTTAAATTCGTTAAGCGTTTAAACATATTCTGAGATTTCTAGTGCAAATGGATCTAAAACTAGCATCTGTTTACAGGATTAGGATAAAAGAAACTTGAAATAAACAAAAAATTACATTTTCCCTTATCCATTAATTTATAACTTCCTAGTAGAAAAGAAAGCTTTCAACGACATCTACATAATTATATCCTAAATTCAATTGACCCTGACAACTTATGCGGAATGACGAGTGGTCGACATCTTTTAAATATTCCTCTTCATACAGACGGGGATGGAAATCTCATTATAGGAAATAACATTTTCCTCTCAGTCAAATAGGCCGGCTCACGTGCCGTCCCAATCATAATACGTAACACTAAAGAGGTCACGCGAAGCCTTTTCACTGAAAAAAGGCTCTCGTATAACTGAACATATATTTTACATTATTCTCTCTCGCCACTGAGACAACGGCTCCTCAATACGCGGACACTTTTCCCCCGGAGGGGACTCTTGAAGTTTATTGACATTTACTTTCTGAGGGTAAACACGGTGACACGACAGGGCTGCCTGTCTCGACTTGACTATCCGCATAATGCGTCTCTTCCACACCACCTACTTACAGACACGAGATATTATTTATCACCAATTCATTCTCCCGATATTCTTAAGGCACATAAACGATAGGATAACGCCGATAGCGCGACCCACATTGCGTTTTTACATACTCGACGCACGGGAAAAGCGAAAAACGAAACTGGAGTTCTTTATAATAGGTATAAAGAACTCCAGTTTCGTTTAGCATGTTTGTATTCTCTGCCGTGTACTGTTTATCCTTATCTACTATTTTTACTGCTGTATTATGTTACAGATTTTAGTACGTTTTTGGGATCAGTTCTGAAAACAAAACCTTTTCCCGGATTTCCCAATTTTATTTTATGGAGCGGAATGAAGGTAACCAGAGGTGATAGTATTGCGTAGGTAGATAAAATGGTATGAGTTCAAGTTGCAAAGAATAAATGAATTAAACATTGCATCTAAAAATATGCATTTTGTTATCAAAACATACATTCCATGGCAAAACTTTTCCATTTTTCCGCAGATTGTGTCTTAAGAAACTAATTAAAAATTTCACTTCACTTAAAACTTACCGCAGACCTCGCTATCCCGATTCGCAACTTCCTTGAATTGATAAAAAAAAACTTTTTGTTGATCCTCCGTGTTATTCGTTCGACGGCGAAGATTTCCTCGTCGCATTTCTCCGCAGAAAGCCCTCCAGCTAAAACAATGTGTTGGGATCAAACTAGCTCGAGACGGAAGCTAATGCAATATGTATCAGCTCTCAAGTGCAGACCAACACTAGCCGAAGGCCAAAGTATCCTTCGGGAAGTAACTACTTTTTATTTATCTGAAGTAGCTATTGAATTCGCCCGACACGCAGGTAAAGTTCCAGAAAAATGTAGCGTTAGTTTTGCTTGACCGCACTTCAAAATAAAGTACACAAACACTTAAGTAGTTTCCACGCTACGCCGGTTAATTTTTGATGATATTGATAAACTCTTGGGATTAATATGTAAACAATAAAATGATGTTGAATACCCTATCACATTCAGAAGTCGGGAAGCGAAATAGACATAACACATTTCGTATCTATAAATCCATACGTCGCGTCGTCGTCTGTGCGTCTAGAAGGCTGAGTAAGGCGCAGATCTATTACGTTTGAGTTATCCGTAATGTAACAAGACGCTGACTTAGTAGTATGCATTGCTATTCGGCTATTGGGCCTCGTAACGTACCTATTCGGAATGTATTTGGCTCCTGAGCATCGCTTGGCTCGAGCACAAGTGGGACAATAACAAACGGAGCCGGCATAAAGTGGCAGTGTCAATTCCAACTTGTACGCTTTTTCACAAGTCTAGACACATTAACTAGCCATTGTGTAACATTTTTACATTAATGTGCTGGAATCCACTGCAGTTTGAACTGAAAAGAGACATGAAAGCTTCTACAATGTTTTTGATGGGATGCTACATAATTTACTCCCTGTTTAAGTATTCGACTACCTTGTAGTCTATTTTATTCGGGAATTAGAATTAGAACTAGATTATTTGATGTTGCGTAATGTTTCAAAATTTCTTAAGGCGGGTAAAAATAGGAACATTATCAAGACCACCAATATCACGTGTACCTTTCCAAAGTGCGAAAACTTTTCTCTCCCGCGTATTCCGAACGTAACTGAGGGTAAAACTTTTTGTGAGTACAAAACATGATTTGACAGATTGAAATCTATAACACCGTCGGGGCTGTCGACGGCTGATGTACCTAATCGTGCGGGAGATGATTGAGATCAAATCGAATGATTGACACGTCACTCACTTTTCCTCATTTTGGTATTCTTTCGTCTGTTTCGTTTTCGGTTTGAATGCTGTCACGGTGTCACCTACGATATAATATTTCCAAAGCAGGAAAATTGAATTTGTGTGCCGAATCCGGGAAATGGTAACATAATTCCCGCTCTTTGTGTTTGCGTACAAAACATTTAACCGACGAACAACCAGTAAAATCCATTGTTTAAAGGCGACAAAATACTTTTGATTCATAAAATTTCATTACCAATATTTTCATGGAACTAACTGGGACAGAATGGCGTTCATTAAGCGTCCATTTTAACATAAATTTTATTAGGCTACCGAAACTAAAATATCGGCCTATGTTGCGTAGGTTGGGGGTTGGCATCGAATTGTGATAGAGGCTAGTTTCGTTGCCAAATTGCCCTGTCCGCTTATCATCTGGCTTACGTACAGCGCACCAGTAGCACCGTGTGCCGAGTTACATTTAAAAAATTTGAATATAGACGAGATTTTGAGACGAACGCCTTAATACTCGAATGTGTTGTCTAGCCTGTTTGGGTGTGAGCTTGCATTTGTGTAGATGCTTAGGGCAGATTTGGTGACAGTGTTGCGTTGTTATGTAATGTGGGTAACTGGGTCAAATGTCGTTATCGTGCCAATTTTGAAACAGCTGTGTGTGCAGAGATACAACTGTTAACGCCAGCAAAATAACGCCACAGTTATAAAATCATCTAAACCCACATTTTTCTATTCACTCTACAAAACACCGCAAGCATTGAAAATCAAAACTTCAATCAATTACGGAAACAATCAGCAATAGCGAATTTTGATCCTCCAATTTTGATATCAAGGTTTTCTATTGCACTGGGATTAAAACGAAATCCCGGATGCGCCGCGCCGGTGATGCGTGGCCTAGCCGTGCATTTATAAAGTCACTGCATATTTTTTAGCAAAATTGTGGAAATTTCCAGGCCACGGAGTTTAAGGGAGCCGATGACTTGGAAAGCATTGGTCTCCTCGCTCGATTTGCACTGCAAATTGATTTTTATGTGGGCCGGGAAGATTTCTATGTTTGTTTGTCATGTTTCGCTATTCATCAACTGGCTATTGTTGCTGCAAATTGTCGTTAGGGGATAGACATGGTTTGTTACGTGCAGATAAAAAAATAAATAAATGTTTGCTCAAAATATTTTTAATGTTTTGGGTCGCGTAGTGAGTCGTACTTTCAAGTTTTATAATAAAACATTACGCCTTTAATCCCCGAATATTAACTAGCTAGGGAATTCGAAGGGTTTGAGATGTACCTAACGCCCTATATTAATATTTAAATTGTATCTCCTAAAACCTATGTTTAATTTTATTTTCTAAAGTGCTGAAGTAAACCTAATAATACCTTACCTTACTTTCAGAAAAAAACTAGTGATATAACAAGCAAAAACTAAAAAGTAAACGCTTGTAATACGACGATAAATACGTCGTTTGCAAAAAACCTGGACTACGTACTCACTTACCTCCATATTATTATGTTAACAAAGATTTCGCCTTTAAGTCTGGATTGCTGCGCTCCTTTTGAAGGGCCATAGCGGGTCGAGCTTCCGCCGCCGCGCCGGTGGCACATAATCGCAGCCGCTTTTTGTGCTTTACTCAGCTGCTTTACAAAGAAAAACGAAAGCCGTGCTCTTTAGTATCAAACGTGGGCGTTTCTTTATAGCTCTTTAATACTCCATATCTTCAGTGAATTACATGCTCAGGTGTTTTACCGTACTATACATATTTTGCGTTTGAGTACAGTATAATCAGGCGGAATACGGATGTTACATGAATGGAACATTTTTGGGGCTGCAGTCTGCTTTTTGATCTTTTTGATAACGGTATATAATATTATACTCATTTTAAATATAATATTGCAGCTTATGGAATTTAATACCAGTAGAATGCGTACATTTTTAATCAGCTTATACGTCAGGAAGTTTCTATGGTTTCAAGAGATACTTAGCGTTATTTACGTTGTCATAGACATTGCAATATATAGGTGGTTTAGAAGGTATGGCTACGGACTAAACTACCTATATATTGCATTGTCTGATCTCTCACCAAAAATATATACATCTGTACACAGAGACTTAATTTTTATGGCGGTTTGGAGAATTGTGATACTAAGACTTTGTCATTGCCAAACCATTCTTCAACCCAAAAGACGCGTCACATGGTTGCATAATGTAGAGCCAGCAGATTTTTTTTTGTTGACTGCATACCGCGTTATGCTGATGTACAGATGTCAGCACATCAAGCTATCCCAAAGTGTCAAATATGCCCAATTAAACATGAACCTTATTCTTTCGCTATGAAGTTGAAATTCTATCAAAGAAATGTGACAGATTGGGGTAGCTTTGCCTGTGCCTATTTTTATCTGTACCTATTTTTACTAGAAAAATACGTTTTATTATAAACAGCTGAACGTGTGTAGTTGTGTACAATTTATCGACATATTGTTCTATTAACGCCGTTGTCCGTCGACTTGACAGATGATCGATTTACGATGTTCAGCCCTCACTGCAGTCCCCGTATTTGGTGAGGAAATTAACAGTTTGGTAAACTACAGGTGGTTTTAAGTGTGGATTTGGTTGTAGTTTTCAGTAACTACCTATCAAGAAGGCTATCTATAGGCTTCTACTTCTTTATTCGATTTTGAATTATACATTAAATCAAAAAGAGCACCTTTCTCCACTCTGCTTATAACAACAACCTGCGATCATCGTCAACAAAGCCTGGTGATTATGGAGAGTTAGTTCATCTTCAGATGAGGCGCTTCGGTTTGTTAGAGATACACTTATACATACCTACTGAAAGTGTTCACCCACTTATACCAAATATGTGGGCTTTTCAATCATCCTTACCTATTATGATTGTTATCGAAACATTAAAGCCCCTTAAATCCTCTTTGAGGTAAGTTTAACTAGGTAAACCCAAGATTTATACCCAGTATATCATCCAGCTATAATAAAACAGTCCCCCTACCATCGGATGTGGACGCCACGGAAAAAGGTTTCACTTCCTAGAACCTTATTTCGTATAATTGACGGCAAGAGTGTCTCAGGAATATAACATATCGACGGGATATTTCTCGACGAGACAGCGACGGCGCGTCATTTCCGGCGATCCCCATAGGAACGGGAAACGCAATAAATCATCGGTCATTGTCGCGTGGGGCCAATTGAACGTTGATTTTTCTTTTTGCGACAAACTGCACGTTTCGTGCCTTGATTTAATATTGTTTGAAGCGATATTTTTAGTTGATGCAATTAAAGTAAAAGCGTCAAATAGTCTTACAATTGTTTCAATAGTTTTGCGACATCGGCGGGACGACGGAAAGTAGCTAATTAAATCATTGTATGGCTGCATTTCCGCTGGATTTCATAAGTTTTTGTTTATGAAAAACTTGAAAAAATTAAGCTATACTAGTTTGGCAGATACTTAAGCTTTTTTAAAGCAATTAATTTAATATCTAAATTCTTGGGGATAGTAAAAGACACTATAATGTAGATTATTGTAAAAAATTGTGATATATTTCTTTGTTAGACTATGAATATTTAACTGTACAAAATACATGGTGTTTCTAATTTACAATTAATATTAATTAACAAAATAATATAATTATATTATATTATACGCATATAAAACATTACTCGATGGCCGGCGACGAGCGATCATTTGTTAGCGCTTTCCTTAATTTCACTGTTGCAAATTGTTGGGGCCTGCGGAGAAATGAGGAAAATGTACTACACAAAGTATTATTTTCTATTTTTTTATGGACCTTCATTGATTTTAAATGCATTTCAGGAACTAAAAATGAATTTTGTTTGCTTTATTAATTAATAGAAAACTTTTACAAGTGTTAAGAATTTTTCAGTTGTTTCGTTTTTAATAAAGTTTTGCATATTTAACTTTTTGTAGATTTAAGTATTATTCATCAGAGTATTGACAGTTCTAAATACGTGACACAAAAATACAAAACGGAGAGAGGAACTAAAAAACAAAAAGCAGCAAACAAAAAGATATTTCGTGCCTACAAAAGTAAAAGTAAACAATAGAATATCAGTAAGTAATTAAAAACAAACCTCCTTCATATTACTTGTAGACGGCTGTTTCGCGTCCCCATAAATCATACCAGGGTCCAAAAGTATGGCCGTCTTCTGGCAACAATTCATTTCCTTCCAACGGTCTCTTCAGTAACTTGGTCCGAGGGAGCAACTGCGGCCGCTGTTGCTTCAAGGCTTCGTTGAACTTTTGGTCGTCTGATTCGCTGTAAGGACCCTCGCTCCGACGGTCAACAAAACGCCTTGCTTCAAGCCTCGCCTCCTCTTGACGAATCTTTGACTTTTCGGCTTTCTTCGAATCCGTTTCGTAGTCATATCGAGACGATCTTCGCTCTTGGTCACTGAAGTATGATATGTTCGACTCGTAGTACCTTTCTTCTCTGCGTCCATTATGTGGTAAAGAACTGTCATCATAACTTCTGTTTGTTCTGTTCTTCTTTGAATCCCTGCCCCTTGTATCAGTGAATTCCTTCCTTGTTTGGCGTCTGTCTAGCGAGTAATCTATTCGTGGTTCACGATTGGGTTCATATGGCCTGCTATCTTTCTTCTGGTTTCTTGTTTCGGCTTGAGGATACTCTTTTTTATGAACCTTTCCATTTTCAAAAGTGTTTGGTGGTTGATGACTCTTCTCTTCATTACTTGAGCGCTTTTTATATTTCAGGGTTCCTTCATCGTGTCCATTATAAATATCCTCATTACGAACGTCGTTGTTGTTTCGTTCGATGGGGATTCCGTAACGGTCAGTGTGTTGTTCGTTGTCTTTGTACTTGAGTGTTTCAGATGATGCGGAAAATGTTTTAATTTCTTTTGAGCTATCTTTGAAAGTTTTAAATTCCATAGTTTTCGGCGGACTTCGCTCATGAGTAGAGTTTTTAGTTTTTTCTGAAGATAATGTGGCTCGAACATGTGGCTTGATCGGAGTTACCTCAATTTCTTCAAATTCTGGCATGTATGCGTTTTCTTTGCGTTTCTTGACATCTTCTTCCATCATTTGCGTCTGCCGACGTCTATCCATTTCTTGCTGCTTCCGTGATTTCATATGATCATCTACAATTATACAGTCATATGGATCAGTGCTCGAAGCAACAGAATTAACGTCAGAGCTGCTGTCATTGTCATACTTTTGCAGTATTTCTCTTCGCTTAACAGTTTTCATAACAAAGCCTTCTCCGTTCTCATCGTTATAAAAACTATTTTCAAAGTTCGTTTTGATTGTACTCGTGTTTGTTAAGTCTGAGTGCCTTGACTCGTTTCGTGGTATAAAATCTTCATGTTTTTCTTCAATTATCGATTTCTCAGACATACTCTTTTTATTCATAGTTTGAGTTTGTTGGTAGCCATCCATTGCCTTGCGGTCTTTTTCTATTCTTTCTTCACTTTGGATTGATCCCAGGCTCTTGGCTTGGCGTATGCCGTTAACAGCCTTCACGTCTTTTCTGTCAATAGTTTCTCTTGGACGCGGTGGCTGTCCATTTTCAGTGGGAATCGTTTTATCTGGACTAGCCTGTTTTGGAATGTCTGGTGCAGGGCGCAATTCCTTCTTCATCTTCTCGAAAAGTCTTTTCTTATACTCTGGAACGGTGTCAACAATATCACGATGTTGCCAGAGCGACATTCCTTCCATGATTTCTTCAGCAGTAGTACGTCCAAACTTCCAGAATGATTTAGTCCTTTTCACTTTTTGGGAGTCCTTGTCCATATCCAACATGTTGCGTAACATTAATTGTTGATCGTCGGTCATATATCCATTGGCAGTATTATTGGGTTTAGGACCTCGCTTCAAGCTTTGAGTTTTAAGCAAGTACGCTCTATTATCGATGTTTTGTTGAGCAGATTTACTACAAAAATAAATAAAAGGAAAAGTGAATGGTACAAGCGTAACTACATAAAAGCAACAAAAATAAGTCAAGCATACGGGAGTTTTAAATTAATACTTGCAAAATAACATAAAAAAACTTTGGGGCTGTTTGAATACCTGATAGGCACACGGAGTCGTTGAGCTTCTTCATCACTGTAGTCTACGTCGGGCTGTGGTGGTGGCTCATTAGAGAAGCCTGAATCATTGGAGCTATGCAGTGACACATTTCCAACAGCACCTACTGCACTAACTACGGTTTTAGCTGGTCCTGCTTTATTCTGAGCCACCTGCAGAATCAAGAGAGATTTTTTTTTTTAAATCTGAATGATTTGGTGTTTTTCGTTTTATTAAGCAGTCTGACAATAGATACCTGAGAACGCATAGGTAATGTCTGTGGCCCGAAACTCCTTGTTTCTATGACAGCGTGAGTTGTGAAGCTGGCCGATGATGTGGAGTTCTTGATAGCACTGGTAGCACCTGTGGCCGGGGTCGACGCGTGGAATGTGGCGCTCGCTGAGGTGCTCAGAGCATTTGGCGATGGTGCTGGCAAAGTCGGTGGAAGCCCTGGAGAGCCGCTTCCAAGACGACCCTATGAAACAATATGGTGTTTTAGTGGGTGATTAACAAAAATCTTACTATTGATTAGCATAAATAGAAAACATAACTGAGCTCAGTGTGATTTCCAATGCTCTGCATGTTAATTCCAGAAGTCTGAGGTATTTAGTTTACCTTGTTTACATGATGAGCAGTGACAGTATCTCCGAACATGCGGGTAGGTGGGTGTGAGTGCGTGTGCACTGAGCCTGAAGGTGTTGTCTGAGCGTGGGCCATTGGCGCCGGTGGTGGCGCCTCCGAGGGTGTCTGTACGACGCTCCATCGAGCAGGCGAACTTCTGTGGCAATTATCAAGAATTAGTACCTTTGGAGAAATAGTGAAAATTAGTTTTGAATACGAAAGTCAAGTCAAGGCTTTTTTTTGTCTTAGTGGTATGTATTATTTTACTCGTTTAATAGTTGGCTGGTAATGTTAGCTTATATTATTTTTGCTTATTTGATCTTTTTTTTTTTAGATTTTAAATCCTAGCTTTGATGTTGTCTGCGCCATTCCTGTGTAAATCTTTATGCCCATTGGAATCGGGCGCATACACTTTGCGAACATATGTGTAGTTAAATATGGACATCAGTAGTGGAACACAATATAAGACGTACCCAGTTTCATCAAAAGGAATCGGTTCAGTATAAGCAAGGGGGAACCAGCCGGCATGATGAGACCGCAAATTCTCGCCATATTGCCATCCTTTAGTCCTCTCTCCTAGAAGGGCCAGTACATCTCCTTGTTGGAAGCTTAGCTGATTGTCTCCAGCAGCTGCGTATGCGTACAAAGCTCGGGCCAATGGCGGGTCTCGTGTGGTACAGGTCGGCGGGGCAAGAGATGAGGGACGGGTTGCTGGGCGTGTGTCAGTCACTGTAAAGAATAAAGGACATGCTTATAGTTCATTCCCGCGTAGATAAAGCTGCGGTCATAATGTGCTATGATTGGTGTCAATCAATGGCAAGAAAAAAAAAATTTAATTTAGAAATTGACATTGCGTATCAGGTGAGTAAGTACCACATTACTTTAATAAGATCACATTGAACTTCATTCTACTAAATAAAAACTAACGCAGGTCGTAATCTTTCATATTCCTTACCTTGATCTTCATTATTTGAGCTGGCTTGAAGATTAAAATCAGATTTGGCTCTTGACAACCCTTGAGCTGGTGAGCCTAGATCTCCAATAGACCTGACGTCAAGACATGAAGCGTCCACTGATCTGGTTTTACGTAAAGCAGATCCAACGGAAGCTCGATCATCATCATCACCGATGCGAGGACTAGCGTATACGTCCTCATCAGCCCAGAATGACACTTGCTGTAAATAAAAGTCAAGTTATGCACTTATGATGGAAAATTTCAAGTATACAGATTCTGATCTGTAATTAAGATAAAGCTTAAGCCTTGAGCCAGCCTAGAATTGAGTTCAGGGTTTTAAAAGTCATAAAGCTTTAACAGGATCAGATAAACAACCATAAACTTATTTGTTAGGTTGGACAATAGAATATACTTATTGAACCATTACGTGACTTAACCATGTACTTTTCCGATTCAATTCGTCATTTTGAAGGTATACGACCGTTTAATCGGCTTGTATAGCAAGTAAGAGCCCATCAAATAATTTTATGTTAGTGAAGACAGTTTTTTATGACGTCACAAGGTAAGACTCGGCAGTCCAGCATATTTTGTTCGAGTTGTAAATATTATTTTTCCCGCTTGCTTTTATCTAGGACTAGCTTCTGCCTGCGGCTTCACCCGCGTGGATGACGGAAATTGCATATTTTTATACCAATAAACTTTCTTCTTCAATCACTCTATCTATTAAAAAATTGCATCAAAATCCGTTGTGTTGTTTTAAAGATCTAAGCATACATACAGACATTAGGACAGACGCGGGAAGCGACTTTGCTTTATACTATGTAGTGATTTGAATTTGGAAGCATCCATTGAAGCTAAAATGTCAACTACTTTTACAAGTAGGCTACTAATTGACGCATTTGAGGGTGAAGCGGCATTGAGCATGATAATTAATTTAACGTTTTACGTTGCGTTACTTCGCAAAAGTGACTCTCACACAACTTAACCTGAAATTTAATGTTTTTATGGTCGTTGGTTTAAAGCTTTCATATAAATACAAGATATATATTAACTATTTTCCACAAGTCTGAAATGTCACTTCTCTTTTTTCATAAAGTGGAGCCATATTTTAAAACTAAAGTCATATTGCTGACGTTATTAAACGTCAAGTTGATTCAAAAGAGTAAGTACTTTGAATAAATAAATTGCTGCTCTTTCCTGCTTTACCCTTGAGGGTAAGCAAATAAATTAATATTTTACTCCGCTCTGTTTTGAACTAGCAAAATAGTGTGCAACTCCTTTTTAAGGGAATTTCTCTCCGATTGGTCGACACTTCACGTGACCAGAATGCTGGATTGTTCTTTGGCCAAAGAATTAGCATTGCCATTCGACGTGGCAATGCTGCCAGTCTTCTGGGCTCGTTTCCGGACGACAGCGATGCGGCTTCGACGCCATTTTTCTTTTTTTGGATTTATTTGTATATAGTCAGTTATATAGTCTTTTAATTTAAGTATGTATGAGTTGTTATTGTATTAGGTTATATTTTATTGTAATATTTGTAATTAAGTTTTGTGTTCTGAATAAATAGTGAGCTAAAAATATTATTAAATCTGTATCAGGTACTCACCCTCATTCTGCTAACGAACATGGCTTCAACATTGGGAGGCAGGAATTCGCGGGTCCTGGACACTTCGAGCCACTCTTCTAGTCCTGAGTTGTAGGCAGCTGCTCCTGCGGTGTGGTAAGCCAACCAGTGTTTAGCCAGGGAGCATTGCCGTTCTAGAACGAAGCCGTACCGACGACGCTCTTGTGTCATGGCCTGGGGGCGAACAAATTAGTATATAAGCAAATTGTTTTTATAGAAGGCAAGGATTGAGAAGATTACCTTGAATGATTTGTCATTTTTGTAGCTCAAAAAGTCAAAGTGTACTACGCTATGCTAAAAAGAATTAATCAACTCGTAGATAGCTACCGACAACGCTTATTTCCCAACTGAAGTTCGACAAATTAAATTGTTTTTTTTTTTAATTAATCAGTTAATGAGAATGCCCGGATTTCACAACTGGTTTTTGAAAGCTTTTTCAATTTAATCTACAGCTATCAATTATTATGTCAGTGATATAATCAGCTGTTGTGGTCAAGCAATCACAACAATCAAAATAAGATTTGACATTAGATAATCTGATCTGACGTTTGCGCATTTAAACAGACTTCTAGAACACGCTGCTGGTGAACTAGGAAAAAATGTTTTATATACTTGAGTGAACTGCAGTATGCCGCATTGACAATATCGATATTCTAACTTATTAAGTCGTCTGCAGCAATGTTCGTTATATTTTTAATTAGTTCATTATGTCTGGAGCGGTCCTTAAACATGCAATTACGGACCTGACTGCAATTGAATGAATGAATAAAACTAACTGAATGTAGTTCTCTTAAGATCAATTTAAATGGTAGAGTATTGTTCGTATTCCTTTGTGTACGAGTATTGTGGTAGGATACAATTCGACGTTCGTTGTTACAATACTAACGTTTTTCAGGCTTTGTTCGCAGAACGCGTCCAATTTGGTTTTCTCTTCTTCTAGTATCTGCATGTTCTGGAAACATAGTGTAATGTCATTACAAGTTTGTTGAACTGTTTGCGAATTGGTTGCAGTTGAAATGGATTTTCTTTTTTATTGGGTGCGAGGGGTGTTACTAGGAATGCGGAATGTTCTAAGATTGATTTAATGAACATAAGTGTATAAGTTTCTAAGAATTTAATCGAATTAGGTGACACAGAAGTGGCGCGAACCTCTAGGTACCTACTACTAACTTCCTCAGCTAATACATTTTGGTGGGTGCGGGGATTTTAAATCCTTGTTTTGACCGTTATTCCCTCAATTATTTTATTTAGCAGAAAGTAGGTAAATGTAAGCTGAATACGTATATTAATTTAATCCCGACATCTTTTATTCATCAAAATGCCTCACATACACTATGACAAATCCATTAACATATTATTATTCTGCATCGTATTTCATGTTTATGCGAGAATTTATTTATGCGAACTATTATTGTGCCTATTACGTGAAAATATGTCACAGCAGTCATTGTGAAAATGTTATATATGTACTGATATTCCTCTAGTTTCAATATTGTGCTTTGAATAATACATGCAATTCTAGTTTCCTATTACTATTGAATGGGATTATGGGAACATGGATGGAATATAAATCTTATACTCTCAATATAAATTAGATGGTCTAATACACTTTACATAGCGCACAAATAAATAGCGACCCATGGGTGAATAAATACTGAAACACGATTGCAGAAAATTTAACGTATTCTAAAAACAAATGAAATAAATCACACACATTGACAAGTTTACCCCGACTTTCGTTTATTTATTCGGTTCAAAAATAGCAATGTATTTCTTTACCTTCATCTCCTTATCCATCGCGGTTCCAACTTTGGTGACATTAGGCTTCTTCTTTCGTTGTTTTTTTATAGTCGCAGCAGCCTTACTGTAGCTCTCTGACCGTAGCTTGTGTTGTTGTAAAAACCTCTTTTGTTCCGACTAAAAAAAAAACATAATTTGAATTTCGAATAGCTCAATTGTTTCGTGAACTTTGTTCTCGCACGTCATATTTTTCAGTTTTATGAATTCCTGCTACGGAATTTCGTGAAGCAAAGGACAATACCGTAGTTTCTGTGTTCGAATTTTCGGGAGTCAATCGAAATGTTGTCGTGTGCAAAAAGACAAGAAAATCTGGTATGTAAAAAGAAAAACGAAATAACTTCTCGTTAAATATTATTTTCGGAGAAAAACTGCTACAATACATTCAGATGAAATTCATATGTACAGTCTGAAAAGAACGGAGTTCGCGTCAGACCTGTGTGGCGTCAGAGTGATTCAAAAGTTTGTGATTGGAAATTATACCAAACATTTACTACCAGTACAGCTGCCATATATTCGTGAACTCCGTTCATTAGCATTGAATTTCTGATTTTGATCATCTACTTTTGCTGTTGACTGTACTTATTGACCAAATGTTTTTAGTAGTCACAGCTCGTGTCGAACAAACAAACTACACCATTTGTAAAAATATACGAACTGTTGGAACTACTGTCGAAACTTTTTTAATAGAAAGTCTTATCTCACGGGCGCTATACTAAGCTTATTTGAACTCCGGACCCTATTCCCTTTATCCGGTAAACAATCCCTTGAAACTTGGAACTATACCCATAAAAGATTATGAAAGAAAGAAAAAAACCTTATTGACTGACCTGGACTACTTTTGTATCTTTCTCCAGATTAGTTTCCAAGGGTACGAGTAGATCTACGTAAAATGCCTTCAGCTGAAACAAACAAATAACTTGCAGATTATTGGATGGACATTTAGATAGTTGCTAGTATAAGGACAAAGGCAAAGATATAAGTATAACTAGTATCTTTGTCTTCCTGTTAGTTTTCCTCATAAGTGGAACTTACGATATTCATTTGTTGATCTTGTATCTCTCGGTATACCTCGACGACTTTCATTAGGGCAGTTCCTGAAAATTATTATTATTGTTCAGATTGTTAATTATTTGTTAAGAGTAGGTAGTTACTATTCATTGTAGTTTTAGGGAAGTCAACCGTACTTAAAAGAGAGAGAAAGAGAATAAACTTTTACTATGACTTACATGCGACAAAGGGCGTTAATAATATAGACTCAAGCAATATCACCTTCTACTAAAACCAATAAATTGTCTATAACTTAAAATTTCCGGCCACATTAACTGAAACATGGGGGTGCAAGTCCCTTTGCGTTCCTGTATCACCAGCCAAATCATCCAATAGTACATACATAATATATAACATACCTATATCGGCACATCCTCCCCATGTGCCCTGTTGTGCCTGCCTGCCCAACTTCCCCACTGCATCCACATACAACCGCGATGCCGCTGCCGCACCTGTGCAAAATAAAACATTTAGTCAAATAAAGCCATACGTATGCACTGATGTACTCTGCCGCCGCCCCATTTGAATCGAACATGGTATAATGAAAACGTGCCGATCGACGATACATCGGGTGAGGGAAAAATGAAGAATGCATCAGGTGACCATTGTTTCGTGCAAGGCTTTATAATTGAGGGAGGGAAAGGGTTGGAAATTGTATTAGGGCTTCAACGATGGGCTGGTTCCCTTTTAATTTATCGTGCAGATATGAAATTAGTACCTTATTCATTATATTAGTAACTTATTCATTATCTGCCTCAACTACATATATCGGGGTTCGGTTCCAGTCTAACCGGATGCAGTTGAATACTAGTATTTTACTTCGAGCGATTGCCTATCTGACCTGTACAACCCAACTAAGGGGTTTACGATACCCCTTTTTAAGACAGGTAGTCAGACTTTCGGGTTTCTGAACATTCGAAACGACTGTCAAAGATCTACGAATGACAGCTGGGACCATCGGCTTAACGTGGCACGGATACGTGGTCTTGGTGTTAAAAGTTGGTTATCCATCCACGGACCAATCGCTACAAGCGAAGCTTAATCTATTCGATCGACCTGTGCGGCTGTTATTTCTTAGCCACAAGCCCCCTAGTATATAACTTAACATGTTTGCATATTATGAAGATGACGAAGAATGGAAGATGATTTTTCGATGTTGACCAATAACAATAGCAGTAAATCGATTTCTATGTAACTAGTGTCACGAATTTGGATAAATAAACCGCGAAATCATTCCATAAACTAGTTTAATTTCGCCATTTTTACATAAATCCGACATTACGCCGGTAACAAACGAATTTTATGTCCGTCATCCTCTCGTTAAGCTACATTAGTGAAATTAAATAAAATGAGAAACGATAAAATAAAATAAAACCAGACAATCGTGATGATCTCGATTGCGGATGTCGATACGATAATATTGTACTTACTCAAACTTAATAGATCGATACATAAAATATGATATAATGTAAGTTGTGCCAGTGCCGCATTATCTAAGCAGTGAAAGTACTCATCTATTATTATTAAATTATAGCATTAAGCCAGTAAGTATGCAATCTTATTTTATTATTTTTTCTTACGTAAAGCGGTTTCTGAATTTAAAAATGATTGATTTTTTTTTCTGTAAAATGTTGCTAAGATGGCCAGTCATTAATGAACGTTTAAGTAGGTTAATGAACTGTAGTTACGTAAATAATTCTTAGTATTAATTAAGATTCTTATAACAAACTGTAGGTATAATATGTAATTTCGCAAATGTTAAAGGAGGGTTCCTCGTAACAGCAATAATTACTTATTACTATGCGATGATATCTGAAGTAGAATGTATATAGAGTCTGTGGTCTTCGCCTGAGAATAGGGTTCCCTTATCTTTTCCCGTGTGGGTTGTTGGAAAAGGGATTATGTGTGGAAAGGCACCTGTACTCCGATAATAGGAATAGGTAACTCACGGAGATATCAAAGACATAGGTACGGCTTCTAAGTGCTTACATAATTTATTACGAGCGGCTAAGACCAAAAAAGTGTAACAAGAATTTAGAACAACTAAATCTCTAACAGGGTCAGCTGTTGATTTACCATAAGAGTACAAAACTCTTAGTTCATTAGAATAATTTAAACAGACAAGTACGTTCTTGTATCTGGCACAAGTCAACAACAAGTACGTTTAAATACCAAATCTTGTTGTCCTAAAACATTGGGAAGATCCAACAGCATTTTTTCGTCCTTTCAAGTAAAAATATTCAGGCCAGATTAAAAGAGGCTGATGGCATTCAACGAACCTGTAAAGTGGCATAAAATGTTAAGTGCTTTGAGTAAATTTCCAATCGGTTTTAGGCGAAATTAAATTTTTATATTCTTTTTACTTAATGAAAGTGAAGTTAAGTCATTATGCCTAAAATTTAATTATAATAATGTTAAACTTGAATATAGAGTCCAATGCGTAGATAACAATTATGCAGTTTTTATTGTTCCCTGATGCTGAATTCTTTGATTTATATACGAAAGTTAAGAGAAAGGGAACAGCAGGGACAAAGTTAAGCTAATAAATAAACAGGTCACTCATTACCCTCATAAACCGAGATAAAACATAATTAACCGCAAAACATCTAAATAAAATACATATATGGAGGCCTCCGGAGCCATACATCGCGGGAATGCCCAAGTTTATTGCTGCTAGTTCTGGCTATAATACTCTAGATAAGCCAGCAGAGACAATTTGGCACAAACCACGCCCCAGTTCTGTAGCCAAGCAAGCGGGGAACACCGAGGTTTTGCATATAGATGCGGCCATTTGGCTTACACTACATAAATTAATTGTACGCGTTTCACTGAATACACGTCAACAGAGATTTACGAGACGCTGCGATGGTTTCACTTTCTTATTGATGTAGCTAATTGTGTGGTGTCTAGCCGGGTCTAGGATATGCTAATGTCTATAATGTATTATAATACAAAGCTTCCGACGGTGTCTTGTCTCTTTCTTAATCTGTAGCTAGAGTTATCTTACGTTTAGGCTGCATTTACTGGTCTGGTTTGGTACGTTATTCGCTAATCGACGATCACTATTTTGGGATATATCTACTAACTGGTATAAACACTGGCGAACTTTCATCAGTCGAATCTATAAACCAGATTTTCGTAATAAGTTCTAATTAGCGGCCAACTGCTGCATAAGTGATAAAATCTCTAAATCACGAGTCATGGGAAGATCTCATATCTTATTCTTAGTACTTAGCACCACTATATGCCTACAATTATGTACTAGTGTAAATTATGTAGGTTTGATTAGCATACAGACGTTGCCTGAGCCTCGCAATGGCAACCTGTTTACGATGGTCACCATTTACTAGATAATTCTAGAACCTTACTGCCTGACTCCGCGTTGACATATTCAACAAGTACATAATAAAGTCGGGCTCGAATATCCAATGATGTTCTGCTCAGAATTTAATTTAATAAAAAGGTGATGTTATAAAAAGGTACTTACCGTGTAAAGCCTTTAAGTAGGCCTTTCCAGCCGTTATCATCTGTCGAGCACCTGGATTAAATTTGTCCAGGATGTTCTGGAACAACAAAAATAACATTCAAATGTTTTGATGAGAATATTGTGCCTACTTATGTTTGAATGGAGAAAGTTTTGTTTGAGAGTTACGCGGCGTTTCGACCGTCTGATTAAATTATTGTGATTGTATGTTTTCTGTCGTGTAGACCTTATGAGACTCTATGTTTGATGACATAAAATATTATGACCTAAATACTGTTGCATCATAATTTCTAAACAATCTGTGGTAATTAATAGAAGTCCACTTGTCTAGTCGATTTTCATAAGTATTTTTAAATGTGAACTGCACCTTGGGGCCCTTAATTAAGTACTGCAATGGACTGGCGAATATCCATTTTAATACCTGTTATTTTAAAATATAGTTAAGTGCTTAATCAGAGAGATGAATCTGCGACAGATCCCAGACTCTTGAAATGTCATTCACCTAATTAATTGAAACACAATAAGTAGTTGGCGGTGACTGGCACTTTATTACCATATTACCTAATACAAACGAAGAATAGCAATCAATCAATCAATTTATTGTTATGCAAGCGAAAGTGTGCAGCTTTTTTTTTGGAAACGTCGAGATCGTTACGATATGACATAATTTATTATGGTTACACAGATAAGGTCTATTCATATGCATTGGAAAATGAGGTCTAAGACCGTAAATAGACTTTGGTGCTGGAATGTGGCCTTCAAGGATGCTGCAGCGGTTTGCGGCCTCGATGGCGAGGTGTGGCGACGACGACATTCCTTTACAAATACTGCTTTACGCTACTCCGAAAGCGTTGACGCGTATAAAAATCACTAGTACCTACTTTTGCATGTTGTGCACGAATGAGTGTGCAGCTATCAAACTTAATTCTTAAAATAAAATATTAGTTGCTTGAGAATTCTTTTTTTGAACATAATTCTCATCTTAAATTAATATAGATTTTTTTGGAACACGCAAACAGACGTGGTTTTTGTTTGAGTCCTTTTAATGGTTTTATTCACCTTCTGATACTTTTTTGATACGCCCAATTCTGAATTGTGCTCCAAAATGCTGAACAACGCGAACACAAGGGATCTCATATACCTATTCGAATCAACTCTAGCTTTGTACAGCAGCAATGTTGGAATTCAGCACACACGAATAGCGACAGATAGTTATTTATTTGCTCCTTTTCTGAGCAAAATTGCTTATAAGCCCAGAAAAGAGTTCCACTAAATCCCTCCGAATATATTGTGCTCGTTGTTTAATTTAGCAACAAAATGTCTCTTCGACGTATCCTATCTAAATCGATACGATATACGAGGCGAGAAACAGGCCTTAGCTTTTATGTCCTACGGATCCTGTGAGATAACCGAATCGAGTAATGTAGGAGAAAACAAAACACTGGCAACGTGCAAACTGTGACTTGATTCACGAATACTCGAGTTGGATAACACACTGAAGCCAATGTTTCCACTCGGAATGTTTCAGAAAGCTAATACAATCTTCGTACGGTTTTAGAGTTATACCAAATTAATTTGACAGCGTTTCTACGTTATTGTGATTTTGAAATAAGGATAGTGTCAGTTTGGTTCATATAGTGTCAGCATTAGAAACCTGTTAGAGAAATCGTGTGAAATACTACTTGCTAGTATGCTTGAATACGTGCTAAAGAATTTGAAATATCGATGATTTTGTCTAGTTTTCTCTGATATTGGTGCTAATATCTTTCTGCACATCTATGAGAATTTTAATATTTTTTAACGACATCTCAAATAGTTGTAACATTCTAACAAGTAAATATTTAGTTACTTTAGTCTTTAAGCATTAAAATAGTTTTGTTGAAACCTTTTCCTTATTCAGCAAACTAAAACGAAGATACCTTCCCATTACATATTAATTTAAGCGAAAGCGTTCCTTTATACGCGTTAAGATACGCATAGCGCAGCGACCCCAACGTTAAAGATTCTCCATAGTAAGCATGTTAGGGTGTAAGTAAGTGCGTGGAACAGAAAATGGCCGAGTATTCCGGACCGGCCCGTCCTAATCCCCAGGTTATTGCCACATTACAAAAAGCCAATGCATTTTCCCTTCTCCTCCAATATCAGTAGGCTGTGGGTCTAACTACGTGCTAATGTGTTTTACGATGGGTAGACTCAATTTTTTTTATGCTGTGTACTTCCTCGTATGGTGTTAATGTTTAATTCATTTTGTTGTATTTTGTGAGGTGCGTCCAAATTGTAGCGTTTAGATGAAAGCTAGGCAAATTGAGAGAAAATCTTTTATGGTTTTGTTTGTATAATTATGTAATCAGAGTTGCGACATACTCGTGCGTGTGTAGTTTTTGAATAAAATTTATTTGAATATGATTTTAGAAATGCCATTGTTTTGGTTAATTCAAATGCATTATAATATTATTGTAGGCGGTTTCCATTCAAGTCACACCTTAAAATATGTTGAGTACGGCTGTTTAGAATTCCAATCAAGTATCCTCGTATATTATAGTTAAATATAAAATTGAATGAATTCCTCAGAAGTACGTGGTGTATATAAAAATGCCGGAGTAAAAAACTAGTTCAATTGAACCGCTTCAAAGCAAAGAATTAGCTTAACTATTAATGCAACTATTATTTAAACGCCGACTGACTCATTCGATCGTGATCACTCAACCGTGCACTGAAGCAATATGCTTTAGTACAAAACACACCGCTATTTACTATTAATACGTCTTTATAATATTGTTTAAACTTGAATCCGAACAATAAAATGGTTGTTTGCAAGGAGCAACAGCTGTAATATTTACTCGCGACCCGGCGAATCCTCAACATTCGCACTTTCACCTCACTCTCGACTTACTTTTGTTATTGAATGCTATTTCAACGGTAAAACCTTTCTCAGAATATTCCATACTGCTTCGTTTACTGTTTATAAGGGCAATCTTGGCACTTGGTTTCTACGTATTACCGGATAAATGTGGCCTTTTATATCGCCATAACTTGTAATGGATCGCTCACGGTGTATGCCTCATGTGGTTAGCAATCAGTCATTAATACGATGCTCAGATACTTGAGCTTTTCATTGCAAAAACATGTGAATACCTGTATGCACAATATAGGTTATAGATTGCTGGGACACCGCTTTCGAGTACCATCGAGGTCCCTTTCTCTTCTATTCCGTATGTTTCCATGCGGGGCTGAATAGAAGAGCTATTCAGACCCGCATGGAAATCTACAGAATATTGATTTACTCCTATTTATAAGTACCTACATCCTCACAACGATGTGAAGCCGAGGGGCGTCTATGGTAGTATAAACACTTAACGTTTTAAATAAGTTATCTGTCCCCATCTTCACGGTCGTTCAATACACGACGATGACTGAAATATATGGCTTCTCGGTTGGGGCGGGCGGGAAGCAATTTTTCACCGGATTCAGACGTACCTTTTTAAAATACCGAACAGGCTGCTTCGTAGGTAGGCACGCTTATTGCTCGCGTCGAGAGCGTAAATCTTGAGGGAGATTCGTATACGGAAGGCGGCCAAGGGTGAAAAATAGATTCGCACTTAGAAAAATTAAGCAACTCGCGAAGGGGGAGCGATAGAAATATTTCGGGACTATAATTTATAGTACACATCGTATTTTGGCCGTGAAACATTAATTAAATTCAGAAAATGTAAGAAATATTTCCTCTTACACAATCATACCCAGATTTGGGTCAGATAAAATATGAGGTCCTTAACTTGAGTTGGAAGTCATTTATCATGCCCAAATCTCTTTGAGACATCACGTCCGTCAGAAAAAGATGACGTATCCCCTGACATAGGTAAAATACGCATGTGATATTGTATCGTGAACTAGCTATTCTAATGTAATACTGTGACTTTATCCCGTCCTCTTTATTTGTGGGGCACGTAGCACACGACATTTGCTACAAAATTGCTTGGGGTGGACTTCGTGACGTTACCGGTTTTCGTACCCTTTTCGGGCCTAATGTCCCACGCACACGTCCGATATTTTTTTTACTATCTACCGAGAGTATTGCCCATTGAAATTCATAAGGAATTTTACGATAGACGAGTCAGTCAAATCTATAATGTGCGGTGCTTGGTCTTCGTTGTCAAAGTTATTGTTGCTCATATTGCCGGCAAATTTTAATTAAATGCCAACTTGCACAATAAATTCCATTGACTAGTAACAGACATTTTAATTATAACACCACAGTTGGATTCATTTTACGAACACTAATTTAATTGCATTTAATGCATCAAAGTGTGCATCAAAATAATCCGAGTTAGATTGGGTAAATATGATTTAACCATTTAACTTCACAACGAATCCTCTGTAGATCTGCATTAGTCATACATGCATAAATTAAATTAAATTTCATAATTCACATGAGCAACGTTGCGGAATACTTTATGAATTTAATTACTAACTTTGATGACGTGCCTCTCTCTGGTGTCTGATTTTTAATCGTTTTACGTGCCGACTGTAATTAAGCTTATTTTATTTAAGGGCAATGTTAAAATAATTGTATAATACTTTATTTACGTTGGAATAGGTATATGTTATTTCAATGATTGAATGTCTAAAAAAAAAAGCGTCGTGACCTGTCCCATCACTATTTGCAAACTTGTTCTAAATTCAAATATTACGTTCTTCTATCAGTTCTCCTCCATTTTAAATACGGCAGCAGGTATGTATTAATTCACGTCAAAGTCGAAACTGCAACAGCATTACTTGACAATAAACCCGAGACACAGGACGAGCGACACAGGTACCTTCCCCGTAATCTCAGGGTTTAAATCTTTTATAAAATGTTTGGGAACACAAACATGCAAGTTGTACGGCAGCCGGTGAAATGTTTGCACAGAACACTTGTTGCCACTCTAGACGACACAGGGACATGACTATGTTGTTTACAACATGCCTGCAAGCGAAGTTTATCCTTAAAAATAAAAAAAGATCAACAAACTTTTTTGCAGAGCTTTTGCCCCTAAGCTGTCTGCAAAAGTTAACTTGCCAGATTCGCTACACGGTAAGCAAATTTAGGAAAGGCAAAGTTTTGTGTGAGTTGGTAGCTAACTTTCGAGGTTTTAAGACAATAGTATCGGTGACATATTCCATAGATTTGTAAAAATATAACAACAATACTATTACCTATACAGTTTCAATAAAGTTAAATTAATTAATTGTCTTCCTGCCATCCCTGCAGACTTTGCTAACACTTTCCAGGAGTTTTAAATTGATTGCAATCGGAGTGATAACTGTTAAATTCCAATCTAAGCTCCACCCTAGACGGAGTTCTTAACGTAATCACGGCCGTGCAATTTGTTACGGATTCAACAATGCACCTCTTAAGTTCTTTGCTGGGGCAAAATAAAAGAGTTCCTTTAAGTTCGCTAAATGAAGTCGACTACAAAAGGCGGAGCCCGACGTAATTCAAATGAACGCAAGCGGTCGCCACTCCTCGCTTTGATTCCGTACTTTACAAAAGTTTAATTTTTGCGAAGTTTCACTAGCAGGACTTTGCAAATACTTTTAGATCTCGTTCGAATTTCAACAACTGACTCAATGGTTTTACCTAAAAGACTGCTACTGCTAATGCCAATGCTATTCATTAATCTTTCATCTTTCGGTGTCTAATTCGTTAATGGCAAAGTTTTTTGGGCGTTGTAAAAAAAGAGCTATAATGTTCTTTGTGAAAAAATCCCTGATCAAACAAAAAGGGTGATTGATTATAATGATGGAAACTATTTAATGATGTTGTGTATTATACAGTCAGCGTCAACAACACGGACTACTATAATTATTTATTTCTTATACCTTTTTTAGAAGTTAAACTTTGGAATTTAAGGACAAGTAAAAATTTATATATAAGACTTATGAAGACTATTACCTTGTTTAGTGGTAGGGTGTTTAGATGTTTTGGGACAAAGTATATTTTGGTACAAGAAATTGTTTAATAAATTTTGTACCTATGCGGTGGATATAATGTTATGGAAAAAAAAGTTTGTTGATAACAAAAAAAACTTCTGTCTGTATATACATCTTTCTGGGGCTGACTAGACCGAGACGTTACGTTTAAACGTAAAGTATGATACAGCCGTACAGCAAGGTCGATATCTTAGCAGTTAATATTTGTTATTTATGTATGGAGACCGTTCTTGTGTGTACTTGTACGTTAGACTCCATTGTTTGTCGTCATTATTATGTAGATCTATTTGTTACCATTCACTGTCGTTTAGTAAGACAATTAGAACAAACGCAAGGTCGGGCTCATGCCAAATTGGCTTTATAGCCGTCGTTTTGTTCGTAAAATATTGGCTTGTCACGACATGTACTTGAATTATAGAAAGTATTAAGTTAATAAGTTTCGTAAAGATTTATTTTTAAGTTTTATCGTACACACGTGACTGCAAAGTGGCAGCGGGATAAATTTTAATAAGTTTATTACTAAGTAGAAACTGGTTACAGTGAAGTTGTAAACCTCTTTACTTAAGTTTTATAGCAACTTTAGAAGATTTACTACAGACAGCGAGGGTTTATGTTCCTAACACATTTTATTCCTACGACGTGAAAAGTATTTTCCGCAGTATTTTTTAGAACCTATCTGAACACTGAAAGCTGACCCTAAATAGCCGGTCCATTTTGTAATAATCTTACTGTTAAAACTTCGATGAAGTTAGTTGGAAGTGAGCTGTGGTTCCACCAGTAGTGCTATTCTATAAAAATCGCATCGAGCAAACGTAGGTAAAGTGAGTTTAAAATGAGCTGTCGGTGACAGCTGTACCAGCCTTGGTATTAGTGACTGACACGGATAAAATCATGCTCACGGTGACATTTGTACAGAACACAGAGGCAATTGGCTAGCCAGTAAATGAACTTCACGTTCTCATCAAACTGAGAAAAAAAATATCATCAGACTCACTACTTAATAAATTTATTTTAAGCTTATCATCATCATCTGCCTAGGCTTTTCCCAACTTTGTTGGGGTCGGCTTCCAGTCTTAACCAGATTCAGCTGAATACCAGTATTTTACATGAAGCGACTGCCTATCTGACCTCCACAACCCGGTAACTAGGCAATACGGTACCCCTTGGTAAGACTGGCTGTCAGATTTATTTTAAGCTTATACATAACAAAGAAAGTTTATCTTCTTTACAAAAAATAATTAAGATGTGATGTAGACAAAAATTTGTTAACACTTGACCAAGTAACGTTTAAGACGTAATCACCATAAACAAATTCTATGTTTACTTACGTGTGTATCCGCCGCAAACATTACATCATGTCTATGATTGCTGATAAGGTAAACAGAGTTGCAATTAGTACTACTATCATAGCACAAATTACTTGACAAGCCTACAAAACCTATGTATTTACAAATACAACAAGCTCTGTCTTAGTAAAATAATCAATGTTATGAAGATTGAAAATGGTTTTCTCCAGTTGTAATAATTTATATTTGTTTGTATCGTTCGTTTTATGTTTTCTTTTTAAAAATAGACTTAAAAATGAGATTGGTGGATATAGTTCGCTTATAGTAAAACTGAGGAGCATTTACAAATGCCTTATTTCAAGATTTTCTTGCGTACACTTATTTTGCGGGTTCGGGAGAAGGTGAATGCTTGGAGACAAGGGGGCCTAGACAAGTGTAAATTGCTCATTGTCGATAAGATTTCAAAAATTTTTTGATCGAACAATTCGCTATCTCAGCGATTCGGATTGTGAAGAACGCCATTTGTCAACGCACTTGTATAGGAATATTGATCGTTTTGTTACACAATTTGACATTGTCTCGCACTTAGCTATCGAAAACGATTAATCACGTGACATTTCGAAAATGTCAATTCCATATATATCGTATTTTTCTAATTTCATTATCGTTAGTGAAATGTGACTTTGTCTAGGCCCTATGGTTTTACTCTTTATGACAATCTAGAGTCTAGACAAAATCAAAATGGGCGTGAATTTAAGTGTATAATTTATTATTTATAAGATAATTGCACATTCTGACACTACTTTAAGTCACACATTGCCCTTTTACTAGTTGAAATTTTAGGAACGTTGTCTACTTTTAAAATGTTTGTAAATATGTGAACACAATGTATCTATCACATAATAAATTTACCTGTCCCTGTTTATTTGTATTTTATCTTTTCTTTTCACCTTTTTTTTGGTATAGTAATTTCATTCTAGGGTTAATCATTAAAATAATGTTTATAAAATATTGTAAAAGAGTAACGGTGGAGTTTCTTGCCTATTCTTCTCTATATCTAAGTTCCACCTTTCACCTTTTGGAAGGGGCAAGAATCCATTCTATTGTTGATTTTATTTTGACTATTTGAATTTGACTTCAGACTTATCCAACTCATGTTGCAGAGTTCCTATTGCAGCAATTCATCTGTGATCAACATCGCGGGACTGTCATCTCTAAAGAAGACGTAAACTACTGTCGTAATAGCCCCTCGATCGTAAATTACGCCATCTTGTCGAGCTAAGAAATCGAATGGCAGTTTAACAGCCATAATTTCTGAGAGCTTTAATAAGTTAATAAGCTCATAAAATTGCTTAACGTCGATAGAAAAGCGAGCTGTTAATGTTTTACTAGTACTTAACGGTGTAAAGAACTAGTTACTTTATAGGAATATTTATAAACTCAGCTTTAAGTTAAGTAATGACCAGTGACTATTATTTTACCATATTATTATACTGTACGTCTCGTAACTTTGAGGTTATAAATAATGGGACTGTCTCTTTGGTCTAGTGGTCGCGAGCGCAACTGCTTAGCATGTCCTGGGTAAGATTTCAGAGGTGTTATTGGATTTTTCCATCTGGGATTTCTCAGTTTAAGCCGGGATTTTGGTTTTGTGTTTGGTTGGTGGCGATAGGCTCGCCCCCTTTTATATGGGACTCAAACATAACTGGTGCAAATGTGGGTTTCCTGTAAGTCCTTCTCTGCCCAACCGTTTGGAAGTACAAGGCGTCAATGTTATGTATTAATAAGGGGCCAAAGTTTGACGTTAATTTAGTTTATAACTATTTTATACAAGTTCGATGTTATTATCCAAGCTTGGCCAACAAGCTCTACATATTTATTCATGCGCGTTTTGTACCAGTTAATAGTAGATTTATCGTTAAATCTCAAGATATACATCGTCGTGTCATCATTAGGAATAAATCCAGTGAACGAGTATAACTACCGCATTCCTTTTGGAAGTGCGCAGTGCAACCGCTTGTTTATGCAATGTATGGTGTTGAAACCACGGAATGGGAAAATTGTACGTATGAAATAATCTTTTTGAACTAATGATATCTTATTTCAAATGATTATGTGTACGAATGATATCTTATTTCATATGACATAATTATATGGAACTATGTGCTTCGTAAACAAAAGTTGAGCAACATGTTGTTGAAAATTTTTTTCTATCTGTCAACAAAACTGCAACACCATGTTGCTGTAAAACAAAACTAAGTACTTATATTGTATTGTTTTGATTTGCAAAACAATATCTGTCTAATATTGTTGTGAATTATGTGCTGTGTTTTATTATAATTATTATGTCGAGCAACTTTAGTTTACCATGAAAACAAGGCTTAACTCTCACTTTACGAAGTACGAACTAAAAGTTTTGTTTATGTGAGTGTGTTACTCACACTTTTTCCCCAGTAAGGGTGGGCAGTGTTTTCAGTAACATTAGCAACATATGCGGATTATTTATTACTTGTACACAACGAATTTATAAACGTGGGTAGTTTGGCAATTTATGGGAAAGGTAACATTATACAGTGTGTTCACAAATTAGTTTTATGTTTTTTTAGTCTTTTTGTTTCCTGCTTCTACAATATCAACTTTTGCGTACGGATTCGTTAAAAGCCGTGTTTTCATCACTAATTATGTTAATAAGCTACATTATCAGTCACATTATTTTGCTTGTATGAACTCAAACATAGAGGAACACTTTATGTAAATGTTGAAAACAAACAAGGGCGCGAACCCTGAATGCTTAATGAAATATTTGTTCTGACACCAATGTCCAAGCATTGGACAAATAAAAACAATACAGTTAAGCTTAATGACAAATTCGTGTCGCTTTATTAAAAACATGATCCAATAACAATATTTCTTTTTAGGCATCGTCCCCACCTGTCAGGTATTTATTGTTTTGTTTATTGGAAATGAATTGTGCGACAACGCATACCTATAAATCACAATAAATACCTATTTTTAAGCGGTAACATCTTATTGGAGACCAAAAAGGAGACAGAATGTCTTAGTTTTAACAGAAAATATGAATTAAATGAATTCAGCAAGATCAAGAAATCCATGATTTCTCGTTAATCCGTTTAAATACTGGTTCGCCTACTAGCCGCTTGACCAAGATAAGTGCAAGTCACGACCAGATGGAATGACTTCTTACCGCAATGGCTTAAGTTCAGAACTTTAACTGCGGCACTTAGGAGGCTCATAAATATGCCTTAGTTTCAAACGTGTATTTATCTCCATAATCTTGTACATTCATTACTTGTTGAAGCGTGTTAATTAGCCAGGCATTCTTCACAGCCTACATTCAGCGGACACTCAGCCTACATTGGGCAGGTACACAGCCTACGTCGTAATAAGTTTACCAAACAACACCGGATCAATTCATCGTTATAATGAAACTGCCGCAGCGAATTTCAATGCGGTCGCCAATAATTTGTGGTTTTTGTAACGGAATGTACGGTTTTTTTTCTACATTAATACGGATTTTAATACATGTCTGTTCCGAAATTACACGATGGGTGGCAGGCAGATGTCCCCATAACTCATGGTACCTACCTATAACTCGCTTGGTATTGAAACCGCACGTGTCATGGCTGTCGCACAAACGGGAGGAGGAAGTTTTAAAACACGTACCTCCGAACTCGTGTTTGGGTGTTGTTTTGCCCGACTTTAACGAGATTTAATGCATTAATGAGAATTTGAATCGGTTGATTTTGTTAGTATTATTCTGATAAGCCGTTTCTAAGCAAAAATATCAGTTTAATTTACGATATTATAAACAGTACCATGATTCTGATCTTAATGTTTGTTAAAAGGCTTTGCTCGAAGATTAGTGCTCGGTGCCTGATGTATTTAATACTCGGAAGGTTCCGGCTGTCAAAGCTAATATTTTTTTAGTTTGATTTAGTAATTCATTATGCCAAGAGTGGTTTGGTTAGCCACATGCAGTTACAATCTCAGTTAAGTAGGCGAAGACCATGACCAGACCATTATATCCAGAATGACAAAGCATTAGATTCGTTGCCTTGGGTTCGATACCCGTTTCAGGCACAGTGTAGGCATTTAAAAAGAGTAACGGTGGAGTTTCTTGCCCATACTTCTCCATACGAAACTCCCATTTGGAAGGGGCGACTAGTATCGATTCTATTTCTTGTTCATTTTGACGCTCAAAAGTGCCTTTTTGTGCCTATTTGAAATAAATGATTTCACTTTTGACTTGAACTTTGTGTTATTTTATTAGGTTTTCCATCTGAAATTTCTTAGTATTGGCCCGGAGTCTAGAATTTTGTCCGGTTGATGGTAAAAGGCTCGCCTTCCTTTATGGGCCTTAAACATAATCGGAAAAATTAGGGTGTAGGTATTATGGGTACACCTCCGTCTAACCCTTTCCTAATACAGGCGTGATGTTATAAGTATATGTGTGAAAAATTATTGCATGCAATAGACTGGATGAGAATAGATTCTGATATGTGATGCCTATTAAAATCTAAGACAATACAAGTACGCAACGGTTGTGTAAATAAAATGCAGGTGACGGTCCGACCTTGAATTAGATCCACACTCCGCCATAACATTCGTAACTAATCGCTTCAGTTTTCATGACGTCATCTTATTTAATTGTCGGATCGTGTGAACGTTTGATCACTCAAAGCTCAATCAATTGGGATTCGAGTACTGCCGTGTACGTATTGATTGGGGCACGTACGCCCTTTGAATTAAAATGCTGTTGATGTTACTGATGGCTGGTGATATCACCTGACGGGAATGATCGGAAATGTAGTGGCTGATAATGAGCTAGTATTGTCATTTGTTTTTTGTACCTATAATTTAAGGCATTTCTGTACCGAGTATACTTACCTTCTATTGGTACCTATGTCGGCGTACGACCGCATTGGCCTCTTGCCATTTACCTGCCACGCCTATAACCGCAGTACATTTTTAAGGATTTATTATGATAAAGAACTTGGCCAAAATGTTCAATCTTTATTCAAGATTTGTTCATGCAAAATAAAAAAAGAAAATTTCTGCAGAAATTCTCATTAATGATTGTAGTCGATTTAACAAAGATGGGTACAATATTATGAGTTGGATTGGAATCAATTCCGAGGAGGTCTTAAAAACGATCTTACTTAATTCATCTTTAGACAATCCAATCTTTGGAGTCATTGTATTGTCTAAAATTGACCTTTTATTCAACCGACCGACATTATTTTCTAATGAATGTACCGTCTAGATAACGTCATGAGCTAGGTCATATACTTTGTAAGTTTCGTACATTTTAATAATATTTAACATTCAGATAGTGTTTAGCGTCTAAACACCTTGGCTGTGCATTACGCAGACTAATCTCGACAGTCACGAATTCTAAGTTTGCAGCCGCATTCCACGCACACAAGTCAACATTACTCACACAAGCCTGTAACCTATGTATACCCACATAAAAACAAAACACACACGAAATGGGTATCCAAAAAATAAAATAGCAGACTAGAAAAAGTTTGATGTCGAAAATTTTAGCACCGTGAAATTAGCAGGTCGGCAATGAGACTGGCTGGCTACAGAAAAAGATGGCGTAAGGCAGCCGGGGTAGCGCAGGAGAATGTGGACTGAATAGTTCTAATTTTAAAATTTAAATTACTTAGCACTTTACGCAACGCTGTTAAGCGAATAGTTTAACTTTAATGCATGTAATTTTATAATAAAAGTAGAATTAAGATTGTTAATTTGATAGCTGGTAAACTAGGTAATAAGACCTAGATAAATATAATGCAGCAATATGAACAAGCGTAATATGAAGAAAACATCTCGCTCATAATTAATTCTACGTAGTTATAAATAACACTGCTTTTCATTCGCAAAAACATCGTCGGCACAATAAAAGGTAAACAAGGATGACGAACAACTAACTTGAGATTAAGACTCGACTCTCATTTCAGCATGAAATCGCAGAATAATAAAGAAAGTTTTCTTTTACAAAAACTTCAATATAATTCAAAGTGGGGTTTGGTCTGCGTTTGAAACGGAATGAATTCCAACGCCCGTCTACGAAGAGTTTCACCATAATGAAATTCTTCAAATATCGCCCTCACCCCATAAGGATTAAAATTCATGTAATTGCGCGTGCGGTTTCTATGCGGGCCGCATACGATTCCAAGTATTTCGAAAAATATTATGGAGGAAACTTACAGCATTGTGTAAACGCGCTTTAACAGAACAAACGGATTATGAGCTTTGTTTTTCATTTCGTTTGTGATCTCGGGTTAAGTAACGATTAAACCTTTTAAAGGTGCAATCCACGCGCCATAGTGTTTGTTTTCTTAGCTCCGTTTGTTTTTACTAGCTAAATAGTTTTCAAGTAGCTGTTTGAAACTAATTTCGAATTGTTTGTGGTACAAGCGTGTTTAATACAAAAGGTTCCTTGATGTGAAATTAAATGTGAGAAACTTGTGTTCCGATTTGATTTAACGTTTTTAATTAAAAATTGTGCTAAAGTGTATTTTTAACTGAAATAACTGAAAAAGTAACTACACGTATTGAATTTGCTTTTTACACGTCAATAAATTCGAATCGGATAAACCCGCTCACGCGAATCCCACTCACAAACTTAAAAATGGAACGATATTAATGTCATAATCACGGAAATTTATAAAATAATGGCGGAATCAAATGAAATGGAATCAATATAATAGAATCACAATTAAATGTCGTATGTCGAGTGAAGTTTATTGAAATTTCAAACACACATAGCCCGGTCGAGTAACTGTGCACGGGGCTATTAAGGCCCCGGGCACGTTCCGTTTACAACCTGTCGTGCAAATATTTATCCGCATCGGATTTACGTGTTAACCGTCCGGAATTGTAATCAGCTTTGATTGGGAACGCGCTGCCGATGCCTCCGAGACTAATGATATTTCTATTTACACCACCGCGTATGCAGATCTGTGTGCTAAGCTCTAATCTGCCATACATTACGTATTGGATTTAACTAAAGTCTCCTTATCGATTTGTGACTCATTTAAACCTTGTATTTAATGATCAGGTTCCTAATTAAACTTTAAATGATTGCTCACTTCCTCCTGTATATGATTAAATATTCAATACGTAAAAAAATAGCCTAGTAGGTAACTCAAATCCAAACAATATTCAAATAATAAATATATATATAATAATAAATTTCATTATTCATGTGTTCGAGACTGCGCTCTTACAGCCTGTACCTACCTATAGATCAAAAGGCTATTGAGGCAATGCAAAGGGAAGGAACAAATGCGGAACTCGGTAAAACGAAAAACCTAATAAAAAATGTTCTTACAAGGAAAAGTTTTGCCATAGATTCATTTTGCTTTAATTGCAAGAAAACGAAAGAGTACGGAATAAGCGGATCATTTAATTAGAAAGAAATTGAAACTACGTCGGTGTGCCCGATAAAAAAATAAGCCTGCAAACTTGATCGTTTAGTTTTTCCCCTGTAATATCACGTACTTCTCGGCTCGACGTATTTAACTTTTTCTTGGTTGGTAAAAAGTCGTACGGAATTCGGACGATGGCATTCAAGCATTTGTAACGCCGGTCGCGGGACCACCGCACTGCCACCGATGGAATAAATTTCGCGCTGCGCCAAAACAACGCACAGTTCTTACGGCAATTCCTTTGTAAAACTCAAATTTCACGCCAATAGCTAGGCCACTGTCTGTTTCACTTAGAAAGTACAACACAATGGGTAAAGTCTAATTGTTACACAAGAGGGACATCGATACTTGTCGCACTCGTGAAGGGACTCCACGAGCACTTTCGTACGTCCTCATTTCAGTTCTAGCAAAGTTTCCGCATTTATACAGAGATATGGGAATAATAAATAGCTCAGTCGTACTGACTGCTAAGTAAATGCTCCGCTCGCTTTCAGGTGACGCTATAATCCGTTACACAGAAATGATGTTGTTTTGTTCCTCGGCGCGCAATTACGAAAATATTTCGTGTATTTAGAGGAACTAATTTCTGATGGCTCCGAGACGAGCACCAGCCGTGATGCTGCAGAATGTAGGCAATTACATAAACGACAATCAACGGCACAAAAGCGTCAGGAAGGGAAAGTCGGGTAATATAATTATATAGATATGGCAAGTTAGCACTGTGCAGTGATGGCGAAGCGCCGCGGGCGAAACGCGCGGCTAACCGAATAATCACAACTCATTAAGAGCCGTTAAGATACATGCTTCCTACTCATTGAGAGTGCGTATCTTGTGAACATAATCATGTTTTATCAGATCACGTCTCTTGGGTGTCGACAACCGTAAGTTTTAAAAAGTCGCGCAAGAGTAGACAAAGGTATCCGCGCTATGTCTTACCATGTGGACACGTCCCATAAAAAATGGTTATCCAAAAAGAATTTTCTCATCAATAATTTTCTAAAGAATTCAAAAATGAAGATAGAATTTAAAGTGCTTCCTACACAAATATTAACAGTACCATCTGATAATAATTCGATCTTCCCGACGTAATGTAATTACTTATTTCCTTCCATGCCGACACTGATAAAACAATTACGGTTATTGGAGCGCTTGAAACGTCATTCTGTGTTTCGCCATGTCTACGGTAGGCAATAAGCATTAATGTAATTTGTGCAAATATGAAAACGGCTGAGTTTGTCCTTATTAGTTCAGCGAGGCAGTTGCGCGGATCGTCTCACGCCGGGCCGCCCTAATACTTACCGACATAATTACATTGTATTTGAACGCCATCTGTTCCCAGACTATTTTGTTTACCGATAACATAAACTCAAACTCAAAGCATTTATTTCAAATAAACCAATTACAGGCACTTTTGAATGGTCAAGGGGTCGGTCAGTCAGAAAGATGAAGCTAGTTGCCCATTCCAAAGCAGTAGGTACCTATGGAGAAGAACGGGCAAGAAACTCCATGGACACTCTTTTAAATCATCAATCAATCATAAAGCCCTGAATATTCTCGCGATAAAATGAAGAAGGTTCAACGAACAATGTTTCGTTATCCTCCGTCTTGTAACACATTTAGGTAATCAACGTCGTCAAAGTAATGTGTAGATTAGTACGTCTAGTGGCTTTCGAAATGACAATCACAGCACCGAAACGCTCACGAACAAATCGCTTTAATTTAGAATTTATAATGTTGGCGCAATTTTTAACAAGATTAAAAAGGCCTGAGTCGAAAGTTAAGCGGATTGGGAAACATAATTTACGTCTGTTTACAAGCGGCACAGTCGGGTACCCACTGATAAAATGAAGAACGAATCTGTCATGTACGGGACAACTCCCCGTTGTGCTGATTCCGCATCTAGTTTATAGCAGAATTAGCTCCAGCGATGCCAATTTTTCAATATTAAAAACAAATGTAAAAGATGATCTTGTTTCCTGCTGTTCATTGCACGATAAACGGTAGCTGATTTGTTTGGAATAGAAATAACAAGAGAATAAATATAGTCTTTTTAACAAAAATATTTACAAAGGAAGTGGAGCTATCCAAAAATGTTGATTAATTAAAAGGGGTGCTAATGGATACATTTTCATACCTGCACTCGAAATGCAGTTGAATTTTCCTCTTTACTTGCGGAATCCTATTATACCATTAAGGTACGTTTTCACCTCAGGGATAGAAAAAAAGGAACGTTTATTTTTATACAACAAAGGGGAAGCGCGAGCGAGCTAGATAGGCGCTTATAAAATAAATTCTCATTGTATTTTCACTGGGGTGTTGGTGGTAGGCGTGTTCTTATCCGTTTTTGTTTAATCTTTCAAAGAGTCGTATCTAATCCTGGAACATCTGGTTTTTTGTAACCTTTGACAACAATGACAAAAGGCAGTGCTTAGCTCTCACGCTTGCTTCTTCAGATCCCAAATTACGCTAAAAATTGTAGATACTTTGTATCTTTGCAAAAATGTTTGAAGAAATCCGTGTGTAGCAATTTTTGCGTGCAAAATCAGCAACAATGCCAAAACTGTTATTCCATTATAGCCAGCGTATTAAGTTGGTTCTGTGCCAATGCGAATTACATTCAGGTGTTACGTGCATTCCTTATGATATTGTCTAGAGACACGCCTGCGACCTACTTTTCGCTCCGTATCGATATCATATCTGTAACGCTAGAGTTAGTAAAAATGTTCATACCATGTACAAAGTTCATTTTCTGGCTAAATTTCACCTTATTATATTTTGAATTCTTTTTCTGGAGAGCCACCGAGCGGCACTCGGCAGTGCTAATAACTGTCATCCAGATTTAATATCACATCTTCCATTTTGTACGGGTTCTACCGGGAGGCAATTTCCTTCCTAAAATTGTATTTGGACGAATACGCGTAAACTTAATACATATGCGACCCGAAAGACAAATTTTATTTATATTTTCTCTCCGCGCCATAGGTTCAGTGATCTGCTTCTGTGTTTTACGACATGTTTCATATTGATGGCTTATGTTCCCATTTTAGGCTGGATCGCATAAAATGTCGTGTCATTCAGAGAAAGATAGAATCAGCATGAATATAAAGTTTTGAACAAAGGCTATCAAAAACGTGAATTCTTGCTAAGACTTGATCAATCTTTCTCAGAGTTGCTAATGGGTTGTTAACAGAAAACCATGTAGCTATCAAACACAATCGAAGTCTAAGCCAAGAAACAAATGAAATTATATTTGTTTAATCATGAAGAGTCGTTATGTGAATGTCGGTTAAGGTCAACAATTGTTTTAAGCTAGTTGCGCTCTATTCGTCTACAGTCGAGCTGTAACTCTTCGTTGCTTTTCTCTGCGTGAGCGCAGCTCACGAATACGTCAACACTTAAATGATAAATGCAATATATCGTCAAATGTTAGTTCTATATTTTATCCATTTCATATGGGATTTCATCATCATATGATGCATAATTTTATATATGTGTTCATTTAACAATTTTCTGACTAGGATCTCTACCAGTTTCGACTCCAAGATTGATCGTTCATCATGTACAAAAAATAAGGTTAACATATTTTACATTACAAAAATGTAGAAAATACAGGAACTAGTTTACGGAAACAGACATAAAAGTAAAGGGAACTAGAATTTCAGATCTGAATTGCATAAAGCGTTCGTTTTGCCGCGTCTACCTCACGACAAAAGCGACCTGTAGTGGCTCCGGTCCTCAGATTCTAAAGGCAATGTCATTAGTGACCGGACGACTCTATAAATAATGATTGCTTCAAGGATAATCCTAAAATATGAATACAAAAATGCACCGCCATTAAAGTATGATTCAGTACACGGTTTCCTCTGTATAATAATCTTAATATCTTAAAACAAGTTTGATCTATTAAACAGTAATCAATCATATTTGAATAATAGCCTCTGTGTTATTTTTATTCACGACTTTTAAAGAGGAAGTCGTGTATTTGTTATAGGGAGATACCTGCTTCCAGTTGCAAAGAAGAATGTTTATTGTCCATATTTTTAAGTCGGATTTTTATATAACAATTTGTTGTAGTAAATTTTAGATTAATAGATTCTTCTTTCCTGGTTTTCGTGTGGTTAGTGACCTGACGTCAGAGTTTTCTTGCTGCCCATGAGCCTCTACCTAAGCTTCACAAGCTGTTGAGGAATATCATTCAGGCATGCCGGTTTCCTCACGGTGTTTTCCTTCACCGTTTTTAAAGCAAGTGATAATGACACTGGATTCTGTGTAATTATAACATGCTTTAAAAACGGCACAGAAGGATATATCATTCATGGTTTTTTAGATATAGACTACAAGCGCCAGTAAAAGACTCATATCTACTCATGCTAATGTAATCACGTTGAAGCCTTTTATAATGTAACAACATAAACACAGAATTACAAATTTAACTACCGACATAACTTAGATTCTGACATATAATCCTCTCCAAATTCCTCACACGCTTTCGAAAAATTAATTTCGAGATAAGAAGTGATATAAAATTCCCTTCACAAAATGTGTCATGAGATGTAAGTTAGTTAAGTATCCGGCCATCAACGAGTCCACGTGATCGCCAGCCTAACAAATCGCCCTCTTCCCGACAGAGGGCGCCCCCTTTACTCAATCTAACTTCCTAGTTTCTTAGCCAATGTGAAAAAAACTTGGTAAACGTCACCCTATATCGAAAGGGTGAAACGACGAAGTTCGGCCTATCGGCCTATAAGTTTTGCGGGAACGGAATATTGCGAGCCTTTTTGCATGGATAGATTCGATATTTTTTATATTTTTACTTGTTAAATTGTTACTGAAGCCGAAAATGGATTCGGTTTTCGTACATTAGAAATAGTTTAGTTAATAATAAATAATAGTGTGTGTGTAGTAGTATGGTGTGTTAATAGTTTAATTTTTTTAGTTTCTTAAATTATTATGATAAATATAAATATCCGAGAATACACGATCAAATTGACCTCTACAAATGACAGGTTAGTTAACGAAAATAACACAAGTGGATTTCAAAGCGAAAACGGGAAGACAATTAAATAAACTTTTATAAACAAGAGCTGTGTACGAAATCGATATTGCAGTAGGTACCTAAAGTACGCGCCACGAGAAGCTATAAATTATGTAAACAAACATCTTTTACTAAGTAAACATTTTATACTGCGAGATAATAATAAATTGACCATATTCAATCGACATGAAATATAGACGGGTTATATGAAAGTAACAACCTATTTAATTTAGTCGGATCATATTTTAACGACGCAAAGCGCTACCGTTTGTGTTTCTTGGTACCGGAACGCGTCCGTCGCAGGGATTGTAAACTATCGGGACGCCATTTTGAAATAAACGCGTCATTCGAGTTTCGAATGCGTACGAGTTTGTTTCACACAGAAATGGAAACATCTGAATCTGACGAATAATTATTCTTAAATAATATATGTTAATTAATATTTGTTACTCAATAATTTATTAAATCTTAAACAAATTCATTTTTTTTGTTGGTCCAAATGTTGTGAACTCCTGAACACTTGTTTACAAAATTTATAGCTTCTCATGACGGTTACTATAGTTTGATTACATCAAAGGCGAAATAATATACATATATGTATTTTCGAAAATGCCAAAGTGATAAAAGTATTAACTTATGCTTTGACTGGCAGGAGTAGTATAGCGCCACAAAAACTGCATAGTCACACAGACTTAATGTTACAATCATTTCAAGCTTTCTCACAATCAGATAATAAATTGACAAAAGATAATGTTTTTCGTGCACGGGTCTTAAAATCTAACAAAACACATATCTTATGCAAACAAACATCCAATGTTTTGTGTATGTACCCACATAATCAGAAAGTTCATCCCGATTACCTAGATGCAAAATAATTAACGTAGTTAACACGTAAGTATTCTAAAAAAACACGATGTAAAAGCAGAGCTACCTAATTTGCATGCAATTTCACACAAAAAATACCCGCTTTTCATTCCGGAAAACTAGAGCCAGTTATGTGGTTACAACTGCGGACAGCTTTTACTTCATAATACCATCATTAAGTACATTAACGTTAATGCATTACGTTTCTGAGAGAACACGCGTTGGAGGTACTTCATGTGACAAGGTAAGTGGGACCGTCTGGCTTTGCCCCGTGGGACACTGCCGGGCCATTCTTATTCAAATAAGTGGGGGCAACGATTTACCCCCGGGAACCGTGACAGTGCAGTGGTTTCCGCAACCCGCTCTACAAATGTTTGAGCTGAATAATAGTCGTAAGGCTGTATAGACTGGCTTTGTAATGATATGATAATAGTGGTTGTGGGATGGCTTTAAAATAGATTTTCTTGTTAGTGGTGATATAGGGGTGATCCGATTTCAGTGGAACCGTTTTATTCAAAGATAAAGTCAAGTAAAGAAAAGCAGCCTGCCGGGTAAACGGGATTGTCCGAAAGGGTCACCGCTACCTTGGAACATAAAGAGCTAAGGAAGGAACATGGATGGGTTTTAGTCAGTAAGAGTCTGACACTCTCTTCCGCTCCACCCGGAGTGGGAGGAGTCATTTGATGATTTCCCACCCTCAAAAATAAAGGAAAGAAAAGCAAGAAATACGTGTGCCAAAGATGCAGACGTCAAAAAAAATATAAGTTGGAAGTGATTGTAATTTTAGATCTACAGCTCAATCAGTTAGTTTTTTGGCCAACCCGGATATCACAGGTTAAGTTCGTACTGGCATAAAAAGATAAAAGAAGAATATGTTTTCTCATTTCATTGTTTGCGCCATTAGTAAACATTAGGTCCTAATAGAGGTTTTGTATATGCAAATACTTTAACCTTCTTTTCCAACCCGCTGTCACATTAACGTATACTTGCTAATTTTAAGACAAACTTTATGATGTCTCTGTAATAGCCATACTGAGTATGAATTATACAATGTTGTTAGTATGGGTACCAGGAAATAACACTGCTGTCTGTAATATAACTAAACATGCTTCCTACCTATTCGCACTATATTATCACATCACGAACAAAACTAAGGAAATAAACCTAATAATTAATATAAATATGGCTCATAAAAACAAATGAAGATATTACAGCACCCATTGTGCTCCATATTACATTATCCTCGGAGGGAGAGGGTCTCATATGAAGATCCTTTCATTGACCGGGGAAATCACGCAATACATGAGAACCTAGCTACGAACAAACAGACATGGAGTAACGACGAAAATTTACATCGGCCCGGTTTAATGTCGCGAGGCAATCTCATTCTGGGGAGGAAACGGGGCAACACTCGACCACTAAACCCTGACCCCGCAAAATATTATACAAAATAGCTGATGAGGCTCATGCAATGATGGTCGCCATGATCAGTTACGATGATACCCGCGATATGGCTACAGAGACAAATGCGTATCTCGAAAGCGGTTTCTGTGCTTATAACTGCAAGCAGTAAGTTTTTCTTGTAACTCTTTTCCATTTTCTGCGGACAGTAAATATTGTCTATTATGTTTTTATGACACTTTTTGTATGACCATAATCATAAACTGTGTTTGTTTTATTATTGTGCGGTGCCCAATAAAAAACGTAAGTAATATTGCTCACTAAAATATTTTTCTGTGTTTATGTAATAAAACTAGCTTTTCACGTTTCGAGCGGTTTGAACATGAACTTAATTTTAAATTATATTTCCATTGTTGTATTTTTTTTTTAATTTCTTGTTCGACAAAGGTAAATCAGCGAAATTTTATTTTTACTACCGACCACGATAACTCAGATTCTCTTATTTCCTCTTACAATATTTTTGATGTCATATCATAAAGAAGATTGAAGCAATAAACCAGTCTCGTGTTGTAAGAACCACTGTACTATAGCTGTACAAACATTAAACGCTTATTTCAGGCATTTTCTTTTCAAGAGACCTTTGAACAAATAAATACCTAACAATTACATTTCCCTAGGCATTAAACAACTTCAACTTGAACACAATTCTCAAAGAAAATTAACTTCTGAAAGCATTTCGAAGAAAATCACACCTAAATCACCTATTTTCCTTAGTCATTATCCTAATTATATAAGAGCCTTCCACTCTATGAAGCATAAATATCTTAAGTTGCGTCTATTTTCGGTGGAGTTTTTATAACAAAATGCCACTCAGTGAAGTGATTCAAAGCCACGTAATTGTGCTGTTGGGGCAAAAAGTCCTAATTCTCCCCTCGCAATTCTATTTAGGTGACAACGAAGTAAAAACTGGGAAATTTATATCAGTCACGTAAGTATAATGTTGCCACAATTTTTTAATTAAAATGTGCTTTGATTTTTGTTTCGTTTTCGCGGTTGGCTGTTAGTTGGCTTTTTTGTTTTATAATGAAACATTTTATAAGTCATACATAATATAAAAGCATTTGTTTCATTCTAAATTTAAACCGATATTATTCTATTTTTAAATTATTTTAACCGTTTAAACATTCTACAAGAGTTTACTAGTTAGGTAATGCTGTACCACATTGTGGGAACAAAGTTCTGACGGCATCTGTTTGCATGACAAGCCGGAACTACTGCGAAGAAAACTACTGAAGCGATTTTAATACATATACCACAACAGCATCTAGGATTGACTTAACCAAAGAGATAGAGCGAAGTAGGAACTCCTACTTACTTATAATTAATGTACTTTGTATTATAATAAAATGATAAGTACATAACTATGGATTTCAAAGTCAAAGTCAAAGTCAAATCATTTATTTCAAATAGGCATAAGAAAGGCACTTTTGAACGTCAAAAATGAACAAGAAATAGAATTGATTCTAGTCGCCTCTTCTAAAAGGTACTTTCGTGTGGAGAAGAATGGGCAAGAAACTCCACCGTTACTCTTTTAAAATGTTTTACAATGATTTGTATACATGAATTATAACATTTTTTGTGAAGACGATGCACCCAGATTAAAAACAATACACCACAAAAGGTGAAAACTTGTTTACAATTTACCCTTTACAAAATACTAACTTCCGCTTGCGACCTCTACAGAATATTTGAACATGCGATATTGTAGCTTTTTATTAATGAAAGATATTTTTTAATCGATCGAGTTGTTTTGGAGACTGCCCCTACATACCAACTCACAAATCTTTAAAATTTTTCATACACACTTTCATCCCCATTTTCAACCCTTAACGGGAGAAATTTTCTAAAAGCCTTTCTGACCTGACGGCTCCTACTTATAATCTACCTCTGTGCTAAATTTCATCTTCGAAGGTCTATTAGTTTTTTAATTTCGTGATTAATGAGTATATGAATGAGTGACCTTTCGCTTTTATGCATAGATAGATTAGTACACAAATATATATATACATAGATTAAAGGAAGGTGATGCGGAAGAGTTACTGCAAGTGATGGCATAATACCATTCTAGACTTGAATAAAGCAGCTCGGGTCAAAGGCTTTTCTTCCGTACAAATAACGCATTCAACACGTTCCGGAAGCAAAGGTACCTACAAAATATCATTAACGAAATTGCTTTATTTATCATTGAATATAAGTATATTTATGTAAGTTATTACGTAAAATTACTTCTTAATAAATGTTTGTGAAATTATATCTATACTAATATTATAAAGAGGAAAACTTTGTTTGTTTGTTTGGTTGTAATGAATAGGCTCAAAAACTACTGGAGCGATTTTAAAAATTCTTTCACCGTTGGAAAGCTTAGTTTTCTAGGAGTAACATAGGCTACTTTTTATCCCGGGAAAAATAACGGGTCCCACGGGAAAGACCACGGGAGCGAAGCCGCGGGCAAAGTGCTAGTAATTTATAAAAACATCAACAGCTATGAAGGTAAATGCAAAATATATGCATTATTAATAGTTATATATGCAATAATTATTGACCTTGTTCTTGAGAAGTAATAAGATATTGCTCGTTATAAACCGAGATGGCGATAAATCAACAAAGAACAGCTGTATGACATACTATATAAATATGTAGCTTCTGCCCGTAATTTCGTTCTGAGTTCAAAATTTCAGCCCAATCCGTTTCGTGGTTTTAGCTATGTGTTGAAAGATCATGGTTAGTCAGTCACGGTTTCTTTTTACATATACAGAATATTTTTACTGTATATTAACTTAATAATTCAGCAATACATACATAAGAAAAAACTTGTTCAACTAATACCATTAATTCCGGAAAATCTTGAATCGCTTTCCAGCGATCGCAATGCAGAAATTGCAGAAACGTATAAAAATACGATTGCAATCTTGACACTCAATAATTTAAAAACTACATGAGATCGACACTTCTAGCATTTGCTGGGAATTCTGCAATATTATGAGAGAAAGTTAGAGCCATCATGATATTATGCATATAGCTTCACAATATGGTGTCATCATATCACTTTCGTTGCTTTGACGAAAGCAATTAAAAATACGTAATAAAATAGTTAAGTAGGTACGTTTAACTTGGCGATACATTTGTATGAATAAATAAATTTTAGGAACCTATCGTCTTCTTCTTAGCGTGTCGATGGCAATCTAAATGGACTCGGCCCAGAATTCGGCTATGTGTTAGACGCCATCACTAGCGAGCATCAGTCCTGTAACGTGCATACGGCAGGGCACGATATTAAGTGTCCAATCGTATGTGGAACGGCACCACATTTGAAAAAAAAAAGGCAAGGTCTATGAATCCCCACCTAAGCAGGTTTTCCTTGCTTCGGCCAACTTGGGTCCGGAGTCTTTTTAAAGATGTCCTTATATACGTCTGCCTATCCGTTCGGGAAATACAAGCGTGATGATATGATATTATTATTATTTAAGTTATAAGTGGTAAAAAAGGTTTCGTCAAGAAACTATGCTTCCTGTACCCAATATATTGCAAACATACTTAATATAGCATGATAATTAAATTGTAAAAGTTTAAACATTATGATGACAGGAAGTAAACTAAACGTTAAAAGATATTTTAATTTGCGTTAGTAATGAATATAAAAATTAGGTAAATCAATTCAAAATATATTCAAAATTGATTTACCTACAGATTATAATGTATCCAAATTATGTAATGAGGTTGTATCTCAATTACTTTACCTAAAGACATTCCGGATAGCAACAAAATATTACTTACAATCTACCTAGCCTTTTCCCAACTATGTTGGGGTCGGCTTCCAGTCTAACCGGATGCGGCTGAATACCAGTATTTTACATAGAGCGACTGCCTATCTAACCTTCACAACCCAGTAACTGGGTAATACGATACCCCTTAGTAAGACTGGCTGTCAGATTTTCTGGCTTCTGACTTCCTGTAACGACAGTCAAAGATGCACTAATGACAGCCGGAACAACGGCTTAACGTGCTTTCCGAGACATGGAGAAGTCTCGGTATGTAAAGATGGTCACCCATCCGACCCCGGCAAGCGTAACTTAACCTGATGGATCTACCTGTCCGGCTACTCCACGAGCCACATGCTCCTCTTCAAATATTACTTACAAAAGTAACATAATTCATTTGCTGTTCATTTCAAAATATTGCAGCACTGACCCGGTTATGCTATTTAAAAATAATTTTAATAACACAGATTTATAATAATATGATTTAATAAACGAGATAGTAGTTATTAAATTCCTCGAACGTGGAGCGTAGATGTAATAACAAAACTGGTTTCCATGTTTTTTTTTGTTTCTCTTTATTATTATCGACGATTTGTCAGTGAACAAGGCTTTCGCTGTAAACGTGGAGTTAATTGAAACCATTAACAATATTCTTTGCCATTTTACTTTGGTGTTTTTTTTTTCTTTTTTTGTACTTTTAAATAAAAGACGATTAGTGAATTCGATTTCTTTTCTGTTGATGATTTTTAATTTTTTTGCGATGTGAAAGATTCCTATTAAATTCAAGTCAAGCTTTTGATATATCCATAAACGATCAGATTCACAATAGATGTTGATTTCTTAATAAATACGTAGTCGTAAAACTTTCTATATAATTGTTAATAGATATTCAAATAAACGGCGATGTATTCGAGTCAGTCAGCGTTATTTATGGTTTTAAAAAGAGATTTATTTCCTCACATAAGCCTGCTAAACATGCAAATTAAATGGAGTCCTTAATGAAGCTCTAGAAAATATTCATGAGTTATCAATTTATTATAGGCTGTCGTAGAGTTCTAGAAAACTCAACCGGATAAGTTGAGAAAATTAACTTTATTCATGCCCGCTGGGCCTTTAAATTAAATAAACTTTAAGTGAGGTACAGAAATAACACAAATACCTATACTTACGCCTAAATAAAATTACTTTGCCATTTATATTAAAAAAAAAGCGTAATAATTTTATCTTTTTGAACCTAGATTGTTCTAATATTAGGCATAGTTTTTATGGTTCTGCCTATCAAATATAGTTACGGAACTAAATTACTAATTTAAATTCTAAAGGTGTTTTTGTAACCAAAGTCAAATTACTACCAAGAGAATAAAACGCTAACTTGTTTTCGCTAATCAAAATAATAAGCTTTTAATTGAGCAATCTCTTGTAAGTAGGTACCGAATAGACGAAAAAACCCAACCATTCAAATCCTACAAGCCTTTTGTCATGGACCACAAATATTTATTTATGTACAGGTCAGGCACCACAATATTAATCTGAGATCCTAGAGAAACGGTATCGACATCGATCAAAAAATCTAATAGGAATCCTGTCACATTACCATAACTTTTGCCCAAACTGGTGCTATAAAAACTAAGTCCAACAAAGCTTCGAAACGAAAGTCGACAAATGTATCTAAGGAATGTGATAAATATACATATTTATACGATAAAACGTGATGGAGAAATCGAGTTGTACTCGCTTCTCGCTCCGCTTGACCATTTGACCTTGACATTTAGGCAGGTGTGAGATGGCCTAGTCAATGAATTTAATTAAGTGATAGTTTCACCTTTAATTTTTTACTTAACCATAGTTAAACGGACATTGTGTCCACTCTATCCGTTTAACTATAGTTAGCAACCGTGAAGTGTAATTACGTGTAGTGTGTAATCAGTCGTTAGGATACAATGTTGATTTTTATGAAGAAGCTTTTTATATTAGCTATGGTATTAAATAATATTGCGTAATTTAATTGGATGGCTTTTAAGTAAATTCAAAATTATGTAATATAGAAAAGTTCGAAACCAAAATCAATTCTTACGAAAACTTAATCAATTTTGTTTATGGTAAACACGTTAAACAAACTTGGTTAACTTTGGTCTTAAATTGATTTCGATTTTCAGGACTGAGTTGTATTAAAATATTAGTTTCCCTATTAAAAGTAATTAATTAATTATTTTCAAGTTGGTAGTTTTCTAAAAATTTTGTAATTATTTTTGTAACGATCAAGAAAATATTTGACAGGAGGATAATAATTCCTTACCTTGTAGATGCCATCGACAAGCTTTGTCAACTCCTCCGTCTCCATGGCGAAAGATTTTCAATAAACCAATTCCGCGAACAGTCGTGACTACACGAGAAACTTCATCGGGATCACAACAACATACGAACAAAGTTCAATTTTAACACTGTACACACAATATTCACATTTCAATGTACACCCACAACGGTCTACTCCCTTTCGGTTGTTGAATCACTCAAGCAAACAAACTCACTTTCGAACACATCTGAAACAAAAGAAAACAACAATTAACTTTCAATGTTCTTATTAAAAACAACAAAACTTTTTTATAACCTGTTCTAATTTTAAATTAATGTCACGTTATTTAAGAAAAAGTAATTGACATTCGCAATTTACAAAAAAGGTTGAATGTAAATATGATTGTCAAAAAGTGTTGTTTTTTTTATGCACCTGTCCGAGATAAATTCAGCTGTCGAGCCGAGGCGTGCGTCGTACTCGAGGCTCGCCAGTAGAGTCACCTATCGCCTTCACCGGTAGGTATCTCACGAATGCCGATATTTAGAAACACGAAGTAAACGGACTGGTAGTAAGATCAGTATGGGCCCGATGTCTAAACCTCTCGCTGTGTTTACCGTAACGCAGCTTGTTTAGAAACTACGTACATTTGTTGGGTCATTTCGAAATGCTTAGTTCAATGATCTTTCAATGCTGTTTATCATCTATGTGTTAATCTTACTTACCTTCATATTACATCCCATTTAGAGATTATCATAGAGATATAGCTACAATATGTTTACTAGGCAATAATTATAATTATTTTAGATTTATCTCTGATCTTGTAAGTAATACGAAAAATAAATAACCTAGAAGGTAGATAAGAATTTCGTGACAAAATATGTTAATGGTTACTATTACGAAATGTTCTCAATGCCAGCACAGTATAATTAAATGCCTACATGCAATTTGAGTGGCAGGTATTACTCACTGATACATAATACGAATACAATAGATGACAATGTTAACTTTCATTTTTTATTACGCCCACAGCCACCGAAAATATACAATTCCGTTTCAAAAATGCATATAAACGAGACCAGTTTTCATCAATAGGCGTGCCGGAAACTTTTACTTTCTAGATTTATAAGTATTTTATGCAGATAAAATCATTAAGCAGTCAAATGTCAAAGCAAATTGAAGATTTTTATAATTATGATTAGCATAATTGCGCAACGTAAGAGCTTATGCACTCCGTCGTTAATCGTATGCAAGAGGCGTCTCGTCGCGTGGGATCGTGTAATTTTCAATATAATTTTATTGAAAACAAGCCAACCACCTTCCATGCCTCTATCGTTGTTGGTCAAGTGTTCAAACCTGCTTTTAGTTTGTTTAAAACCAACATTCCATTCATCCGTTTTAAATTTGACCTCTTTGATCCTTCTGATATAAACGTTATCGTTTAAAGTTCCAGCATTTCATATTTTAATACTACGCATAAAATATTGAATTGAACTCTGCTACATATTCAACTGTAATCCAACTCTCAGGAACTTTATAGCGATGAAATCATAATCAGCTGGAGCTTTAACTGCACAGATGTTAGCGACATTGATATCTAAAGAAAATTTTTATTCAGTGACTTCACGAGAAAGCGTGCTCCTAAGGAAAAAGGTCTCAAACTATGCGAAAGTTTTTTTTCGCGTCACATGCCGAGGGAAAATATAAAACACAATTTCTGTGCGGATCCGTAACTTCATTTTGAACAAGAGAGATTTGCGCCCGCCCTCGCACGCCACCCTTGCATATGCAACCGGGAACTGCGAGCTTGCCACTTTTCTTTCTTTTCCCGTATCCCTGAGGCGCGACGGAGCATGTGTGCAACGGGTGCTTATTTCAGTTCGAACTTGTTTAGTCCGGATTGGACTTGTTGTATCCGGATTTGGGAGTTAGAAACCTCGTAAGTAAGGACACAACACTTTGTACAAAATCAGTTAAGATCCCCAAAGTCAGTCCGAGTTTCGGATTTGCGAAGGTGGGTTACACTTTTAGGGTTAAACTAGAAGTCGTGCTGATCTTTTTGTAAGTTTTAAAGGAAATCTTTGGAGGAATAATGTGATTGCGATGTATTCTGGTGCCAAGACAAGTGTGGGTAGGTCGCGGGGTGGGGAGCTGTCGAGTTAGCACAAATGGTTCGCAGACGACGACGCTCGCGTTCTGCTGACGAACCTTGTTATCGTGAATATAATGTGGAACTGCACGGTGCAGCTGAATATTCATGTTCGTATTCTTGTCTGGATTTGCAGAACTTGTAGACACATTGAAATTCTTGTATTACAACTATGTTTGAACTGAGACAGTTCGCTACCCCTGCGGGATATCACAATTCAATTAGAAATGTAGTAGGTATTATCTACGATAGCTAGACGTGTAGGTATGTTGTTCTTGGCACTGATTGTACATATTTAGTTCTAAAACACCAGCACCCTTATTGCGTAACACGTTATCCATCACAAACAAGGATATTGCTGATCCATAGCTTCACATGTTCGATAAATTTGTTTGCTCATAAACGTAAATGAAGCTATGAATGTTGTTGAACAGTCAAAACGAAAGCCATTGCTATGGATAGTGTGTTACGCAATTACCCCGCTGATACGTTCCTCAGGATGTTGGGAGAAAACTCTTAATGATGTGTTTAGATATTATCGGGCCCTTTGAATAATACATGTTTTTCTGTATCCTGTACAATGTTGTGGCATCGAAGTGGAGATTGAATACTTGAATAAATTAATGAACGCTTTTTACTAATTAATATTGTGCGTGTGATAATTATTACGTGTTATAATTATAATTTTTACTAATAAGTGAAACGCACTATTATCTGTAATCAGGAATTTTACCCCAATATTACTTTTTTATACAGAATATTAATATCGTTCTTATAGCTACCTGTCATCTCTCACACTCCATCAAAATTTGGAAAAAGCAATATCCATGTCCGAGTATCGTGATAGTGTATGAAATCATTCGTCTGTCAACTACACATGTGCACCAAGTAATGAGATTCCCATTCACTCCTGGGAAATTTCCCATAATGTGCCGTGCGTTTGACGTTGGACTGACACGACTCATTCGTTCGTTCAATCATTCACGACCTTTGTCTATGAACAAATTATTGTTAAGTGGATAATTAAATTATATCAGTACTGTTTTGTTTTTCATTACACGGAATACTATTTCCTACAATTACAATCACACTAATATTTTGAAGTTGGTGAATGAGTATGTGTGTGAGTTTGCATGTTTGTCCGTCTTTCTCGCTTTAACGGCTGAACGGATCTGGATAAAAATTGCCAGTGACGTAGTTAATGACCTGGATTAACACTTAGGATACTTTGTATCCCGGTAGTTCGTTCCCTTGGGATAATTTCCAACAACCATGAGGACGAAGCCACTGGCAGCAGCTATTTATTAATAATTTACAAATAGATAGGTAGTTTATTTTTCAAAACTTGTTTTACACAGGGAACAAAACGGATGTCCGAGTTATTTTTACTTTACATCCTTCTCAGTTTATGCAGTTCAGCAATCACTTACAGTTCTGACACCTAACTGTCGGTACAAATTATACAATAAATACGCATATCCTCTTAGAGTTGAACAAGTGATATCTGTAATTAAAAATGTTGTATAATTGCTCTTGCTTTAAATTTAACTAGTCATCCAACTTTGAGTAACTTCTTCTTATTTTTGTGTGGTTAGTGACTAACCTGGTGTCAGAGTTAATGCTGCTCATGGGCCTCTGACTTTTAGAAATATCTCTCAGAAATACTGGTTTCCTCACGATGTTTTCCTTCACCGATTTTTAAGCAAGTGATAATTATACAATACGCACATGAATCCGTAAGATCAGAGGTGCGTGTCTTGGGTTCGAACTCGAGACTTATGACTTGGCAGTCTGACGGTCACACCACTAGGCTATCAATGCTTCTATCTTTGAGTGACAACAAGATAAGTCTTAAGTTGTCTTATAAAATACTGCTGAAAAAGCAAGCGGCGGTATGTTACATTAACGATTTAGGGCGATCAGCGCATGAACCGCTTTAAGACAATGACAGTTCTTGAACGCGTTTTAGAATTTGAGATGTGCCAATTGCATTCAGTTTCATTGGTGAAAATCGTCCTAAGCGCTGAAGATGCTGAAGTGCATCTAAATACATATCCATATCTAGCAAGATAGGGACCTGAGCGGTGTAAAACAAACGCTATCGACAACTCATCATCATCATCACTGGCAGCCTGTCCCACCCACTGCTGAGGTTAGGCCTCCTTCTTTTCGTTCCATGCTCTCGTGGTCTGTTCGAGTACATATTTTTTTTAATGGCATCTTGCAGTACTACCTAGAAAGTTGTCTATTGCTTAACCGGGCTTGCTTGTGGATGCCTCAATGAAATTAAGGTCTTCAGCCCGGGCTTGAGAACTTACAAACTAAGAGACTACACGCTAAGGCCACCCCTGTGGGGTACGGACCTCTACGTCTCTGGAGGAGGACAGCAAGGGACAGGCTGCGTCAGATTACGTGCGAGTCTATCGAAAACAACAATATTTTATACATCCACTAGCTTCTACCCGCGGCTTCGTCCGCATAATATGTCGACAAATTATACATAAATAAACCTCCCTCTTCAATTATCAAAATCCGTTACGTAGTTTTAAAGATTTAAGCATACATAGGGATATAGGGATCGTTTTTTTTGTTTTATACTATGTTGTAGTGATGAGCACATTCAGTCACACATTCAGATAATCAATTCCTACCGCACTTCGTCTTCTGCAGTAAAAGGTTACTGTTAGTGACACTATCATGGGTCGGGGCCACAAGTCCCGTAATTGGCAATTCGAGTTACTGCCATTTTAGATGAAATTGTCATCTGTGGTGTAAGCGCTAGTGGTCAAAGGCCACTAGATATTAAAGAATACCTATAGGAGGGAAGTTCCGGATTGTCCGAAAGGTTACCTCGCTACCCCGGAACATAAAGGCATAAGGAAGGAACATGGATAGGTTTGAGTCATTAACAGTCTGACACTCCCTCCGCTCAACCCAGTGCGGGAAGGGTCATTTGGTGTAGCCACCATCAAAAAAGGGTAATACACAAAATTAAGATTTTGAAGAAAAGAAGACTTGACTTGTAACAAAAAAATAACGTAACAACATCATAAACTCCATGAATCAAAAGCTATGGTCCGTTATGGCATGGCATAACTGGCGTTAAATATCCCATAAAGAACGACATACGACTTCATACACAGTTTAACACTTTATTACAACGTGGATCGTGGTCCCAACTTTACTTACGCCGTAGTAAAAGTTGAGAAGCTAAGTTATTTTAGGTGAATTTCGCAAGGAGACTGGCGTTTTCTTTATTTCTATCATAGTCTTCTTCTTTTCTTGTGGTTAGTGACTAACCTGGCGTCAGAGTTTTTATGCTGTCCACGGGCCTCTGACTTAACTTCACATGCTGTTGAGAAATGTCTCTCAGACATGCTAGTTTCCTTACGATGTTTTCCTTCACCGGTTTTTAAGCAAGTGATAATTATACAATACGCACATGAATCCGTAAAATCAGAGGTGCGTGCCTTGGGGTGGAACTCGAGAATTATAACTTAGCAGTCCGACGGTCACATCACTAGGCTATCACTGCTTTAATGCTTTCTATAATAATGTTTTTAACCAGCACATGATAATTGGTCAGGGTTTTGTGGTGGGGCTTTTGTTAATCAAAGATTTGTTGAGAAAACTTATGATTAAAATATTAGTATATAACAAAACCTCACGCCCAATTACTCAAAAAGGATATGCAGAGAGAGTGTAGTATTGGACCAGCCTATTTTCTATAACCGAGCACAGTCGTTATGGGCTTTCAGAAGGAGTATATCCTTGGTAAGACTGGCTGTCAGACTTACGGGCCTATTACCCGGTAACTGGGTTGTGGAGGTCAGATAGGCAGCTACTTCGAATTAGACTGGAAGCCGACCCCAAAAATGTTGGGAAAAGGCTTAGCATATGATGATCTATAAAGTAAGCAACAGCAGTATCTAGGTGTAGCTTCATTGCACCTATCACCACACCCTAAAATAGTGATGACATGACGAATACATTCGAAAAGCAATACACAGGCTGTAGTATTAATTAAGAACTACTTCCATATAGTTCCCGTTAATGAATGCCGTTAGACCAGAACCAATCAGTGAACTTCACGACATTCAATACATTATTAATCGCCACGTTCGTGTATAAAGCAAAAGTCTAGAACACTGGAAGTGACGGTGGTATTGTACCTATGTTTCAACCTAGATATGTGGTATATGTCGGTGAATACTGGCGTATGCGGTAGCCCTACCCACCCGCGGGCCGTGTGCGTCTGACAAGTCGATTTAATGAATAATATTTACCCATAATAAGTAAAGTTCATACGTTAAACGTTATTTGAAAGCTGCAATGGGGTGTACTGGATACGTCATGACCAACTGGATGAATGTATTGTTTCATTAATAACATTTTGTGCTGTGGTCATAGATTTTATCATTTTGATCCGTTTTCAATCAGGATTTTTGACATTGCTTTGATGAGAATAATGGCTTTCTAAATGATGCAACCTGCGTTTTGACCGCATCCTCGTTAGCATTAAAGGCTTGAGAGGAGCTCGTGACTAACTAATAACAGCTGCACAGATCGATCAATCAGGTTAAGCTACGCTTGCAGGGAATAGCCTGTTGATGGGTGACCATCTTTAAAAAAGAAGAAATGAAATAAGAAAATCTGACAGCCAGTCTAACCGAGGGGTATCATATTACCCAGTAACTGTGTTGTGGAGGTCAGATAGGCAGTCGCTCGATGTAAAATACTGATATTCAGCTGCATCCGGTTAAACTGGAAATATAGCAGATTGACTGTAATAGGCTTGAACTTAAAATGGTTGTAGAATAAACCTCCGCCACTTTATTATAGATGGCAGATTAGAAACGAACATTGATTGATAAAAAGAAACGATCAGACAGTCAGCAGCCGACAACATACAGCTTAAAAATAAAAATGACATAAATCTAAAAACTAAATATTATAACAGCCAAGTACGTACAGTACTCCCAAATTAATAATGCACATGCAGATCTTCGCTAATTGTCGTATTCCCGAAAACACCCGAATCATTGAATCGTTCGAGTCCCTTGCATTTTGCACCTTGTTCGAAAGAAATAGGAGTCAATATCATGTGTACACAATCGAAAACAATTCGGGCGGTCGGCGGTCAGTCAAAGGTCCGTCAGTCGTCTTGTTATATTGGTGGTGACTGCACGTGTTCTCTTTGTCTGGAATTATATAGAGCTGCTATTACACACCCTTCTTGGTTTTGTTTTCAAAGGTGAATTTAATTTCAACTTTAATTATCTTATTCAAATTTAAATAGTTAATTTTGTAAAATATATAAATATACTAACATTTTTCACGTTTTTTCAATATTAAAAAATAAAAATACCTACGTAAAATACATATTAAGTACTAGAATAAACATATTAAAAATCAGATTTAGGCTTATATGAATTATAGCTCGCTATTTACTTACATGGAATTATTGAATCAAATTTCGTTACTGATAAATCAATATTTATCTCTTTTAGGACAAAACACATAATCTTACTAAATTATGCATGAAGAAAATGCACTTAACCACTCTATATACATATCGTCTTCCGACGCTCGGGAAATACGACCGTTGCCGAACAGTGGCGAAGATTTCTATGCGCATTATCACTTTTGGAGACCTGTACCACACGCTGGAACTCACTTGGGGAGCTCAGAGGTAGAGCTCGTGTAGTGTCGAGGAGGAATTTCTATCCTACAAAATACAAACACACGGGGCAGCAGCTATTGAATTATATTGCTTTTAACAGACTCTTATTGATTTCTTTTATAAAAACCTATCAAAATATTCCATCATTTTGAAAGGTCGAATGCTGTCAGTTATTTTCTAACCGACCAGCACTAAATTTCACACAAGGTTTCATCCAGGCTGTACTGTATTTATGACATCGGGGATAAAACTTGAGATTTAAAAAAACAAGACACTGTCTAAGTATTCGTACACACTGCCTTCATAACACGACTAAAAATACTTTTTTAGGTTTCAACGGCAAGACAAATAAAAAGACTAAGATCTGAGTGTCGGGATCAATCACTTCAAAGAGGGAGACAACGTTAAATGCTTGTCTAATGGGACTTTACGGAATCAAGCCGCCGATAAATCTAGTTAATTAAATCCAATTAATACTTCGACAAATTAGCATCGCTACCCATTGAAGCGTATCTATCAGTTCGGCACAGTGTAAAAATAATACACGCGCGTATTTATGCGTTCACGATCATGGATTAGTATCGGTCAGTGATCGCAAACGTAAAATGTTTGTGTCACCGCTTTAGTGAACAGCAAATTTTAATTCGAAATACACGCACAATTTAGAAATAAAAATTGTAATGATTTCATGTCAAAACTGATTTAAATAAGAGTTTGTTTTTTCGCGTTTGTACTGCCTGTCAACTTTCGTTTGCTGAATAATGAAACATTTTCTTTCTGTGGGAGTAAAAGATCTTTTATGTTTTCCAATGTTTTGTATTAATGTTTTCCGCAAGATGAAGCGTTCCATTGTAGTATTGTATAGAATGATAGTCCATACAAATTTTAGGCGCTATTATTCGTGTGACAACAAAGCATATCATTGTGTTGGAACCAGTACTCGATACATCTCTACTTTTGAGGAAGCTCCCAGGAAACACATACCTACTTTACGACTTCTCCCATTGCTGTTCGGTATTGTTTTTACTTAAAATGATTCTTTATGTAAATAAATAATATAAAGAGCTATAAAACATGTATATCTACTAGTAACCATCAGAATTCATCAAATGAATTACATTTAGGTACGTAGGCGTCAGAACTCAGAGAACTCTTTAGGATATTCTATATTGAATTTAAGGTCCTTTTATTGGCAATATGTTCACATTCATTTCGCGGTTTGGAAATTGGAATTTTCTCGTTTATATGGGATAGGGCCCAAAGCGGCAGATCGCGAAATGCATGTATAAACATTTTTTACACGAGGCCAGGGTTAATACTGTTCGTCGGCACATCACCCTTCGATGCGATGCGATTGTTCAATTGGCGAGAAATTGCGACGCGACTAAGCTTGCGGAAAATTGGCGATATCGTTAATATTCACCCGAAACCGGCGGTTCACGTGGCGACTACAAATAACGAGCCGACAGCCCCCATAGATTTATGCTCTGTCGTTTTAAGTGATATATAGGTCTCAACCCGCCCGTCCCGTCGATCTACCGAAGAATATCTCAAGTAACTGTTTACTGCCACCATCCGTCTTTATACATCCTCATTTGGCTACCGATCTCCTGAATAAGTTACGAAAAAAGAACGCGGAATGTTCGAGTTAAATAAGAGGTTAGCTCACGCGTGTTAATAAAGCGGTAATGTAATCGAAAGGCTATTTCGACGCCGTCAGTGTCTAAAAGAAATATAGCAGGCATTCAGGCGAGGTCCATAAAATATACGATATCTTGACAGCCCCGAAGAGTCCCAGGTAAGTCTAAGTAACTTTTTCCGGGGCGTTAAGCCGTTCGCCTGAGGAAATTGGTGACAAAAATATTCCGGTCATGTAGGAGCCCCTTGTTAGCGCGCCCCAAAAATACACGAAAATTCCCCCTCCTGACATGGCTTGTTTCTTAAGATGACTCGTTGGTCTCTAAGTTTTTATGACGAAGACAAAAATTGCTGAACTCTTAAATTTTATGTCAATAGATGCAGCTGCGTGCGTGTACGGTGTCTTTATCCATGAAAGTAAGTAATGTTTACTTAAGGCGCGGTCGCGACGACATCGCCGGTGTATATAACACTTTCAAATTTGTATGCCTGTTAACCTCATCTTCGTGTATCGAGGAGATTGAGCTGTGTTCGCCTAAAATGTCAACATCGCACGCTAACTCGATTGAGAATTAAAAATATGTTGTAACCGAGCCGTTTTTGAAAATAAACCTTAAAAACTTTGTAACGTTAGTTGCATAACCCAATTCAGTGTAAGCCGAGCATACATGCGACGGGTGGTCGCAGCTTTAATGTAATTGCCTCTCTTTTAGAAAAAAGTTAGTCAACGATTTTTCACAAACATGAAAACGTCGGTTATAACGCGTGTACGGATCAGCCCTAGGCTTTCACTGGATCCGGATTCATAGCTGTTATAATAAAGTGTTTTTTATGTTTCTTTATCTTTCTCTGGGTTCCCGTAACGAATGTTTATTGCTGGTATCGCACTTGCGTCAGCGGATTCCCAAAAAAAATAAAGCGCGATATACGAGTGTACTGACCCTGTGTAAATATGTTACTCGAACGTCTGTACTTTTCGCTTTTAGCTGCGAGTATAATATGAACCGCGCAAAGTGAGGTTAGGCACGCACCGAACACGTTACGCGTAACCTAACGACATGCTTTTGTGAAATAAGTTCTAAGCTCTCAATTTGTATCCGTAATTCCGTATGTCTTGTTTATCGGCTACGATTTCTAAGCCAATTATTTCTAGTTTCCCGTAATGTTGATAGCTAAAACGAGAGTATCACTGGCGGCTGGTGCATTAATCTACGTTGCAGATTAAGGGCTAACTATTACTTTTTATAGCGCAACACTGCGCACTGATTCGATTTTTAATCATCCTTCGTCTTAACTGACTTAGAAGAGTTGCATGTTTACGAAGGAAAAATAAAACAATATACACAATTTATTGTAATTTCTAAGAATGTTAGTTAATACTGAATACTAGACAAACTACTACATAAAACAAGGAAGTGTAAAACGGAAGCAATAAATATTGCCCGTTAAGTACCCACTAAGCTTACAAAAGAAAATGTATCACAGAAAATCAAGAGTATCAAGCTAGTTAATTGCTCAAGAAACTTGCTCACGAGTAGCTGAAGTTCGTGTTACTGAAGAGTATCATTGGGAAGAACGTTTTTCCTCATTAGGAGCTCAGTTGTAATAACAGTGCCTAACGAACGATGCAGGGCTACAACAAAAATTCCAAGAACCAAGTAAGTACCTAATCGCACAGGTTTCGACTAACTTTATTCCCTTTTTTTGTAAATACAGACCAACTTCGAGATGTATCTCGTTTATTTTTTATTTGTTGGTACTTTCATTCGTTAATAAAGTTACGTATTTACATATTTTTGTTGCTCATATTTTTGCTCAAAGTAAATGGTAGGAGCGTGTCGGGTTTGACGATTAACATACAATTTTGCATGTGTGTGCGCATTATAATACACGACAGGCACAGGCTAGTAGCTGCGATATTTTAAGTAAAACAATAAATTTCCTTCAAAGCCAGACGTCTTCTATACTTTATTACCAAGGCTTTATTTACAAGATAATAATAGTAGAGCAGCTACTCAATGTTGTTTATATACGAAAATAGAAACAGAAGGTTAGTGTGATGAATCCCGAAAATACAATAACATTTGAAACAACGTGAATCGGACAAATTCAATTATAGTAAAATCGAATTATGCTAGGTACGTTTTATTCTGTATTGATATTTATATGTGCGTTGCAAAAATATTCAATTTACCTGGTCCCAGTTACTGGAATCGAATTTATTGCAGCGACTAAAATAACCGGTTTCTGATTTGCTTTTTTAGCAATAAATGTCCTCCCAGTTTATTAATGCCAGAATCAAATAACAGTTAAAGCAAATGGAACCTTCAATACGAAGTTAAATACTGAAATGTTTTTGCTTTTATTTGAAAGGCTTGTTTGTGGCCACTACTACACAGGTCACGAAGAATATGCCATCGACGATGGTGTATAGGTAAGTACTTATTTCAAAGTAGCACAATACTTGGAAAAACCTTAGGTTTGAACTACCATGAAACGACATAACGCCAGGGTTTCTCAACACGATATACAAGTCGGGCACACCTACGCAAAAAAACACTAAAACCTAGAAGAAATAAACCCAGCACGAGACGCACTTACAAAACTCATAAACAACAACGCCCATCTATGAAATCAACACCAATAAACATTCATCAACAGCCCACAAATTTGTGTGCGATCGAACCTATAAACGGCTTACAATATGGTCACAATTGAGCAGTACAAAAACGCCAGTATTTACCCGCCAGTTAAATACAACGTTTATATCCATTAAGGGTACTTCCGACACGTAACTGGTAATCATATTCCGGGCAGGCACAGCATAAATCATGGCAGCATAACCAGGGGGCAAAAAACAAGGCTGGACACGCACACCCTAACCACTGTTTATTGTAGGTTCTACATTCACTTTATTGTTCAACATATCTGATGTGGATTAAGGCGCTGTTTCGTATTTTTAGGGCCTGTTTTATTGCGTCAACGCGATCCGACAAATAAGTACGGTCTATTGTGTGTTTCAACAAATATGTAAGTCAAACCACCATCCGTCAGATGGTTATTTGTCGTTTCATTGTGTGCACACCCCTTAATGTCAATTAAACCGGTCAACAACACTAGGTTTTACAAAATAAAACGCTTTTTATGAATATTTAAAGCTATTTTAATTAAATGCCTTATTCATTTTCACCCACATTTTAATACCGTGGCATTCTATTTTTTTTTCGCCTTAATAAAGCTGTTTTTAAGTCTAGACGGCACACGGCCACTGAAAATTTACGGACCTTTAAGAATCGTAAATTTTGAGTAGCTAGTCGCTTTATACACACATCAAAAGTGTCTAGGGATCAACATATATTTTTGCAATAACTTTTCTCTTGATTGATATTAATTTAAATTTTCTTTAAGGATTCATCAAATAAAGTGTTTTCGTTTGTCACAGTAACGATAAACCAAGTCACCTTTGCATTAATAAAGAAATTTGCCATTTTCCTAATAAAGGGATTTTTGACATTTGAACCACTAACATTAAAGTTCGAAAAAAAGACTGAAATAACAGTTTTCTTTAAAATTTTATTGGGTAACTTAAACAATTAATAATCCGTGTTTCTACCGCGAACACTAACAACACAAGAACATCGGTTTGGCATACTCAAAATGAGTTCATCCAAATCACGCTGTGGAATGGCCGCCCATGTTCGTTGCAACAACAAAAAAAGGTATTTTTTTGCTCTGAATACAAGTCAGAGTGTTATCAGTCGTCTTTGGACACGTTACCGAAGCACTGGTACCGTGGCTGAGCGCCATGAAGGACGGTATCGCTGCACCACACGGAGACAAGACCGATACATTCAAATCTTAACTCGAAGAGCTCCAACAATAACCGCCATGATGTTAGCCGTGAGGCTTCATCACTCTTCAGGGAACTTAATTAGCGACCAAACAGTCAGAAACCGCTTGCATGAAGTGAACCTTCATTCCCGAAGACCGCTACGGGTACCACCTATAGCAATGCACAATCGTAGGATTCGATATCAATGGGCTCTTGAACACAGAAATTGGGCAGAAGAACAATGGCGTTTCGTGTGCTTTTCTGATGAGTCTCGTTTTGGTATGAGACCGGATACAAGACGTATACGACACTGGAGAACCCCTGGACGCCAACAGCGATTAAAATCCTGCCAGGAAGTCCATCCTTATAGTGGTGGAACCATCATGGTATGGGCGGGTATTTGGATCGGCGGAAGAACTGAGTTGATTTGGATCAGAGGCAACCTCAACGCTCAAATTTATGCTGAGACGATTGTATCTGACGTCATCGTTCCTCTACAAGTGCAAATCGGTCCCTTATTTCAGTTAATGCATGATAATGCACGACCGCACACCGCAAGAGTTGTAAGACAGACTCTCGCCGCAGCTAACATCAATGTCCTGCCCTGGCCTGCTCAGTCGCCAGACTTGAACCCGATTGAGCATGCATGGGATATGCTACAGAGAAGAGCTCTGCTGAATATGGAGGGTATCCAGTTGCAAGAAGACCTTTTTTTGTTGTTGCAACGAACATGGGCGGCCATTCCACAGCGTGATTTGGATGAACTCATTTTGAGTATGCCAAACCGATGTTCTAGTGTTGTTAGTGTTCGCGGTAGAAACACGGATTATTAATTGTTTAAGTTACCCAATAAAATTTTAAAGAAAACTGTTATTTCAGTCTTTTTTTCGAACTTTAATGTTAGTGGTTCAAATGTCAAAAATCCCTTTATTAGGAAAATGGCAAATTTCTTTATTAATGCAAAGGTGACTTGGTTTATCGTTACTGTGACAAACGAAAACACTTTATTTGATGAATCCTTAAAGAAAATTTAAATTAATATCAATCAAGAGAAAAGTTATTGCAAAAATATATGTTGATCCCTAGACACTTTTGATGTGTGTATTTTGAATGAAGTAACACAATTTGCATAATCATTCGAGAGTCAAAAGAAAATATAGGGTAACTCAGTTAGATAGTGGGGTACTATTATTCTATGGTAGTCAGAGATGACGTTTGAGGGTAATTTGTTTACCGTACAAGCTCAGTTTTAAAGATTTTTATTTTTTATTACTTTACCTCTAATTTGATGTTCCTAATATATTATGTCTATAGAGATGTTTGTGGACCAGTGGTTCCCTAAGAACTGATAAAAACAGGTCATAGAGTGAAAAAAAAGGTGTATGTTCCGGTCCTACCTATTATTATACTCAGGTGGGTACATCGTATTCCTTACATAATCTATACCATCAAACACAACTAGTTTGTACCCAAGGGAGAAAATGGGTGACTTTTACCATAGTTTAATTCAATCAGCATACTTCGTGATTAAATGAATTACTGCATGAATTTGTTGACAAAACCAAGTCATAATAACGAGGACGGACTATGTGCATCCGCAAAATACAAAAAAAAAATCACAGACACACGACAAATTTTTCGTTTTACCCGATGTTTAAAGCTGCAGTACAACACTCGTAAAATTTTCGGTAGCCGCATTTTAGTGTTAAATAAAATTATGTCAAGCTTTACGATCTAGAGTGTTAGCTTACTTGTATATTAACAATTCCGTAAGTATATTTTTCGTTTATTTAAAACTTTAGCGTCTTTAAAATGTAAATCGCAAATAAACAGAAAATATGAGAGTATTTTTGCTTTAACGATTTTGTTAATTGAAAAGGAGGTTGGAACTATTCAGGAGAAATGAATGGCGCTATTTTTGAATCTGTAGAAGCAAACAACTTTATTTAAAAACTTCGTCCCAGATCTTTTTATGTACTTAAGACATATTTTTGTTTGAATTGGCATTCTTCGTCTTTTGTCCAAAGCAAACACTAGAACGATCAAATAACTAAACTACGCAGATGCACCTAAATTAAAACCGCAAAACTGCAAAGAAAAAACAGCGTAATACTCACTCAAAACTTACACCTTACTTTACCTAGAAATCATGTAGCTTAGGTAAAGAATTGTATTTTAACATAACAAGCAATTGCTCTTTATGTTCAGCAAATAGAAAGGCTAGAAGTACATATTATTTAGTCGTTAGTGCAGTTACGTTTCGAGAGCTAAAACGGCTTTACGAAACGATGGAACTAAAAGCAAGATTATGTATCTGTCGGTACTCTGATAAAAGCCACTCTGTATGTTAGGGTTGATTTGTGGTTACTGAATTATCTACGCATCTTTTTTAATTAACTTCTTTACAGGGTGTAACCGAAAAGGTATAAACATACAAAAGCATATGCTACAGACCACCAAACTGAACAACTTTTACTATAGGACCAACTCCGAAATCGCAAAAAATAAATCAGCTGTTCTATACATTTTTGGTCACGTGACTCGTCGAAATGTAGGTGATTTTTTTTTCACGATTTTGGAGGTGGTCCCATAGCAAAATTTGTTCAGTTTGGTGGTCTGTAGCATATCCTTTTGTATCTATACCCTTTCGGTTACACCCAGTATAATATTCTGGCCTTTACTCAAAGTTGGTCGCAGTAACTAAGCTACGACACCACGACCAAATGGGTTAGGTTGGGTTAGATCTGTAAATAACCGCGACATCGACTTAAATTATTAGGACACCAAAATGGGAATTAATTTCAGATCAGCAAAAAGAGCTACATTTTTAGTATATTAAAGTGTCTAATCATATTTTAGGAAAACAAATTGGAATTATTTGGGTTCGATTAAGCCCTAGTATTAGGACTGTGTGTTTTTCATTTGGTAGAGGAAGCTTGTGTGGAGGTCCCATATAAACTTGGGTATTTATTGAGTTGGCTTCTATAATACCTGTTTTTCCCACTTAGTCTATGTAGATGATGTTATAATAACTTCCTGTCGCTGATTTTGTGTGGTAGGTTCCACAACTAAAAAGTAAAAAATACTTTTTATTGTCGGAAGTCCCTACTTAACAAAAACCGAAAATACAAAAGCAAAGACACCGACTGGCGAAGTAAAGTCATTTTTCACTTTCTAGTGTTTTTTGTAAGACGGTTGGTAGTTTAAAAAAAAATTGTAATTGTTTGAATTATAACTTAGTTTCATTATTAGTATCACGAGATGATTGCGTATACTTAGATGCAGAAAGCGTAGTTTAAATTCAGTAATGAATTGCGACTTAAAAATAAAACAGTAACATTGTTCGCTGGATACGTTACACTGCCGTTTCGACACGTGTTGAAATGTTTTATTACTCTGCTAACGAAGAATTGCAACGCTAATTATGTTATTGCTCGCCAAATAAAAGAGGCGATGTTAATTATTAACTTGTAAGTAATTTTGTAAGAATAAATTACATACGAGATCTTGAATTGATTTCTAAATGAAATCTACTTACGCTATTTGCAATCATGTGAGTTCAATTCATGTTATTAATACGTATTAACATTAAAGCTTGTAATGTTATGTTTTTAACATTACCCAGCAATACAATATCCCCTGAATACGGATACTCTTTTACAGTCACCAATAATATTTGCTTCTGTAAAGCGGTAAAAAAAAACTAAATTAAATCATATTTTTAAAACTAGAGATGTTTCCTAACTGACTACTCTGAGAAGAAAGACAAACAAACTCAAATATATAAATAAATCCACACTAATATTATAAATGCGAAAGTAACTCTGTCTGTCTGTCTGTTACCTTTTCACGCCTAAACCACCCAACCGATTTTGCTGAAATTTGGTATGTAGATAGTTTGCATTCATGAGAAGGACATAGGCATGGAAATTCAACGCCTACGGTTACAAGGGGTGGCAAAGTTTGTATGAGAAAAATATTTTTATTGCACATTTTTGCATAGGTAGGGTAGGTAGGGTAGGTAGGGTAGGTAGGGTAGGTAGGGTAGGTAGGGTAGGTAGGGTAGGTAGGGTAGGTAGGGTAGGTAGGGTAGGTAGGGTAGGTAGGGTAGGTAAGGTAGGTATCATAGTTAAGGCAGGACAACGTCTGTCGGGTCAGCTAGTATATATATAAAATAAAGTAACATAAAATGATATATTTGTCAAGTTATATGAGGAGGTATATATGAGGATCATTAAGGTTAATGTTTGAGATGATCTTTCGAGGACAGAACCATACAGATTTGAATGGACCTATTCAGTCAGCTCACGCGTTTGTCAGTATTCTTGTAGCTCACCTCAGAACTTATCACTAAAAGGGCTTAGCTGACCACATTATTCAAACGAGAAAGTTGAACCTACTTTCATTAATCCAAACAATCGGCACTTTGATAACAATAAACAAAGGAAATCGAAACTTGGTATCAATAGAAGGTAGGTGCAGCCTGTCTCGGAAACACAAGTAAGCTCTGATCCATGTCGGTTCCAGCTCTTCTATATCTCAATGCGAGTAGGTACAAGAGGGCGCGAACCCTTCACCTGTCTGCTTTCACCACCTGCTCGGTTAAACCGCTTAAGGTTTCGCCCACACTCACGCGACAACGCTATAGGGCTGCGTTTAGACGCGCCCGCTCCTGTCTCACTTTCAAGGTGCTTACAGTCTCTAAGGTAAGAGACGCTATCGGAAGTGATTGTTTATGCAATAGGTGGCTGTCGATGATGAGGTGAACGACAGAACGTGGTTTGAATTTACGTGTCGCGCAATATTTTGAAAATTTTAATATATTCAAAAAGTTTAGAGTTAAGGAGCAAAACAATTAATGGCATTTTTTTTCTTCTAAATACGAACTTATACTGATTGCCTTAGCACAAAAAAGTAGCTGCTTATTTATAATTTTAAGAGTTTTTTCCCGAGAAAAGTTTTTCTGTACCTCTCTAAAAACCGCGAGTCGTGCTCATTTTCACTCCGCGACTGTATGACCGAGACCTTACACTAGAAGGGAACGTAGTATGGCGGTATTTTAAAAATATTTTACTATTTCAGTGCTGCAACAAGCTTAACTCGCTGTCTTGCCGTATCGTGCGCGTAATGTATAAAATGAAAAGGTCTGGCCTGGACATTAAATGTGGAACTGCATTTTGCTATGAAAAGTTTTTAATGTAAAATACGACTTTATTTGATAGAGAAGTTGAAAATCGCAGTACCTCGTACACAGTCATGTTTGAAACGTATTTACCCAGTTTAGTTTTTTTTTTAATTTATATACATAATCCTGTTCGCGTGTCACTGAAATGTCCAAACATCATATTGCTACCTAGACAGCTTTATCACTGACTTTGCTCAAATCCTGGAAATGCAGGTGGTTTCCTCAATGCTCAGGAAACAGATGAGGTATAATCATAATACCTTACATGTTTATTTTGATTTCATCACAAAGCTTAGACATCTAGAACTTGTAAATAAACATAAAAAGACTATTTTTAATAATAGGACTTCCCCTTATGATTCAAAATAATAACTTTGCTTTCTCGTTCACGTATCGTTACTAAGAATAAGTTAAAGTTTCCAATGAAACTTTCAACAACGCGGCGAAGTTCGAGGGGAATGAGGGTGTCTGTAACGTGTCGAGACGTGCGTGTTATGTTAACTTGGCAGAATGATAACTGTTGCTAAAAAACTTCACGATAGGCTATGCAGTTTATAGTCCATAATTTTATTATAGATACATGTTTACCTAAAGTGATTTCATTCAGGTTTCTGAGTGCGTTCATTTGGGTTTAGGGGTGCCGATTTCGCATAATAGTTTCTAAGCACGGTAGCTTAGGTTCATTGGGTGCATGTTAAAGACTATTACTTATGTCAAGTAGACGTTATTGGGCCTGTTAGGGCCGAAGCCTGCCGGGTCAGCGGGATTGTCCGGGGAAGGGTTACCGCTACCCCGGAATATAAAGGGCTAAGGAAAGATCATGGATGGGCTTTAGTCAGTAAGAGTCTGTCACTCCCATCCGTTCCACCTAGAGCGGGATTTCCCAACCTCAAAAAAAAAGGCTTAGCAGTTTATAGTCCCTTATTAATTGTATTATAGATAAATATTTACCTAAAGTGATTCCATGCAGGTTTTTGAGTCGATAAACGAATTATCGACTCAATAAAAATCTTAGATTTATTCATCCACTGACAGACGCTGGATCTAGAAGCCTGAACAGAAGAGTTCCATAAATAAAATAAAATGTTTATAAAATTATGTAAATTATCAAAAAAAATTACTAACAAATGGGTCAGACTTGCATTGATAAATAAAGAACGTGAGCACTAAGGAAGGGGTTTTGATAATTTATTTCCTAGAGAGGGTAACTATGGCATGGAAGTTTGTATGGATGTTCGTCATTGCCGATTGGAAATCCCATTGGAGTCAAGGCCTATTAAACAATAAAATGTTACAAATAAAAGGTTCGCCAACGGTAAATTTTGATATGCCACTCGTTAAATATGCACTGTCAGTAATGGCTACCGAGAACTTATAAAAAATAAAAGGTGCGTTGGACACCTGCTCAATTCAAGATGGTATCGCAAAAGTTGTACGGAGAAATTAATACAAGATATATGCACAATACGACAGTTCCTACACAAGCCAATGGAAATTTGTAATTGTTTAAGATCGTAAATATATTATATCATTTATTTCAGGTAGCAAAGATCTATAACATATTTACCTTGCAGACTATCACGCATATTTATAAAACCTCAAAAATAAAAACTATTGTACAAGTTGTTGTGTAAGTGACGCCGTCGTGTTGCGCTGCGTGGTGTCGCGTAGCCTTACGCGGAATCGCCGATACACGACACGTTTCGGCCAAAACTCTTCCTTTAGGAAGGTCTCTATATCATGAGTCGGAGCTCGCACCACAAACGACTTGAAATTCGTGTTGTGGCGCGACTCCAGCTTCCGCTTCAGCTTTGAATGGATTACTGTTGTAAATTGTGTGTTATGTAATGTTTCGAATCCATGCTGAACAGTGCGAAATATAGTAGCAGTAGAAGTGGCGAAGTTTTGGGCCAGCACGATTTGAAATACAGTCGAGCCCGCGACAAGAAGAATATTAATTAGATCAATAGTATACCGGGAGTCCAGCACTCCATGATAAATCCACCATAGCCGCGCTCTCAGGAAAATATACAGGGTGAAATTGAATTCATGGGCATTATGTTAAGGGGTCATTGTACTCATCATTTTTTTTCGCGATTTCAAATTTGTTGCCATAGTGAAAGTTGTTCATAACAATGAGTACAATGCCCCTATAACCCCCTTAAAATAATGCCCATGAATGGATTTTAAGGTTGATGTTCCAGGGTAGCCCGCAAAATTCAAGGTTCCGGAATGACTTTGACCTTGTAAAAAGTCATTTTTACACCTTTATGAGCTCGGAGGGTTGTATTAATGATTTTGATGATTATAATTCTGTAACTACATACGTCTTACAGCCGCGAATCAAATGTTCATCAACATACAACCTATCACTGGCCTGCAAATTGCAAAAAACTTAAAAGAAAATTTGAATTTCGCGGGCTGGTTGGAGGATTCACCTTAACCTTTTAGGTACATACATAATACCCCATAAAATAATGTACATGAATTGTATTTCACCCTGTATAGGTACAGAGGCCAGCACATCAAGTTACCACAATCTGTCAAATTTCTTTGATAGTATTTCAACTTTATTGCAAAGACATAAGGTTCATTTTTAATTGAGAAAATTTGACAGTTAGGGATAGCTCGATGTGCTGGCGTCTGTACATATGGCGACTATTTCACGAGGCATCCGGTCGGTTGCCCTACCAATCATAACAATTTGAACCAAGGTGTTCCAGTCCTAATTTAGTTCTTAGGTAGCTCGTTAAAACAATATTTCCCGAGCTGAAATTTCTAAACGTCCCTATTCATAATGAAACAACGTAACCATTATTATAAGTTGCTGTTATAACCGGCATCAGAAACTACTTGTCCCTGGAGGATTATAATGCTCTATCTATTCGCAATCACCCCATTTCTAAAGGATATGAGGGCCTGCCTTGTAATCATATTTGACAATAGCCTCCGTTAGGAGTCTATTAGCCATTTTATACGTTGAAGCTTTTTGCAAATAGTTTAGGCTGCATTTATTTCGTGAAGATTTTCTTTGCTGTGTGTGAAGTTAGTCTACTATCCTTAACTGTCACTTTCAAAATCATTATCCCTACTTATTAAAACCTGACAATAATAAACAATATCTATTTTCTATTTCTAGTACTGGCTCCCGAATCGACCATGATCACCTTCCTGCCAGTGAATCAATTCGTAGACTGCTTATTTCAAGGTACATTTTTATTTTTATTATTTTATTTAGAGAATGTTGTAGTACCTACACTGCAGATTTGTTGACTATTTCCTCTTGTAATTGTTGAAAGACTACACTGTCCTCCCTTTCTTATCAACACTGTTTTTTTTTAAACTATTGTAAAAGCCAATTATTTAAAAAAAAGGAAACGTTGGTTTTATTCTTGCCAGCTCTCTATAGGATCCGATCAAATGGAACCGTCCACCTAGCTTCTGACGTTTCATAAGTGCTCGTGAAAGTTTCTGTAAAAAAAAAACTTTTTCTTTTTTTACTGTTCCTTAACGGGCTCGATGGTAAATTACTATTTTTCTGGCTTACGAGAGCTTTGGCCGAGGGTAACGCGAGATATGTATTTATAAACACCCTTCCACGATCTAATGTCTAGTAGAGAGTAATTTGTATTAGGTACTGAAAGCTTCACGAAGTTATAGATAGACCAATGAGCATTATAATGTAGGTTACCTGCGTAAATAGGCTAATTCACTTTACGGAATACTTTTGTTATACCTTTGCGATTTCAGACCTCGACCATCCAGTTCTTTAAAAACTGATACTATATCATCATAATCTGGCTATACTGTTCCCACTACACAGGCCTCCTTTGGTGAGAGAATGGAAATACATTTTTGGTTGAGTTCCAGCACTGAAATACTTCACGTATTTTAATGGACATTGCTTCTGTCGACGCATTTTGGTTAATTAATACTGCGACACGGTGTGAGCAGTCTGAGCGGTGCGAGCGTTGTGAGCGAACAGCGGAAATTATAGTCACCAGTTATGTCGGTAAACCTGAGTTTATTCCACTGGAAATTAACTAGTGATATTTAGTTATTTAATTAACTGGTCAAGTCTGTTATACGGTGGAATTAATTTCTAACTATTTTGTTTGGTGTAATATATATTTTTTATAATTATTTACCTGCTTTTGTGCATGGAGTTGTTCTCAGTTAGCTGCTAAGGCTGTGCTTGCTCGAATTGCTTGAGACTCTATGTAACCCTTAATAGATAACGTGAGTAATAGGTATAACCAAGTTGGCCCGAACTCAACACATTATAATACTCATTGCAGATGCAGAAAATCCTCTATTACATAACCATCCAAACGCCTAAAAACTTATAAAATGTCTTTAAAACCAACACGTATGATAGCTACACGCACTGTGGTTGCGAGTAAGTTACGCACCTGACCTTTCATCATCACATAACCAATTTGTCCACTTAAGGCGTCCCTCCCGGCATTTCCACTCACATCTGTCTTGTAAATACTTTGTGTTAGACTCCTTTCATTCATTCTTTCAATATGAGCAAACCATATAAGCGTATTCTTTAAAAAAATTGTCACTACATCTTCGTTTAAACCACACCCGTAATGTTGAACCCATAACATAGACAACCGCAGTAACCTGCAGTGACCGCGCCCAGCTGTTTCACTCAATTGCTTTACAACTTACGATAAGCATCCAATAAGACCGTATTTCCCTTTCCACCGGTACAACACAAGTAACGTTTATAAAGACGTTCAAGTTTATAGATCTTGGGACCAGTGAAAGTAGAACCGGGGGCCTAGACAAGTGTCAATCGCTCCGTGTCGATTCGATTTCGTAAATTGTTGTACGTAATTCGTTATATCAGCGATTCGGATTGTCAAGAACGCCACTTGTCCACGCATTTGTATGGGCATATTGATCGAGTTTCGTTACACAATTTGACATTGAATTCAAATTCAATTCAAATTCAAAATCATTTATTTGCTAATATGGGTAAATTACATTAGGTTGTTAGCATAAGAGTACAGTTCCGACCATATTACGCCTCGAGGCATGCAAATTACAGAATGGCGGCAAACTACCAACACAATTTTGGAATATCAATAAAAAATAATAATAATAATGTAATGGATTAAAAAAAGAAATAATAATAATAATGTCACTAAGTCAATTAAAAAATCAAATGTCAAAAAAAAGAAATGTATTGTCAATTAAAATCATGATTAAATGAAAATGTCAAAATAATTTAATAATGTCAGAGTAATAATTAATATTGATAATTAAATTAGTGCATTGGCCAAATGTCCTATCAACAGTAAGTCCTTACATCTTCCATTAAATAATCTTGAACACTATAATAACATTTTTCTATCAAGAATCTTTTCAGTTTCTTTTTAAATTCTTCTAAGGATGAAGTTTCCAGTATAGACTTTGGTAAATGATTGTAAACCCGCGGTGCCATACTGAAAATGCTTTTGGAATAAAGTGCCGTCTTGTTGGGCTTGCAACAGATTTTTTCAGTATGCCGCTTACTCTTATACTTACCAAAAAGATTCTTGTTAGTTCTTGCAAAGGTAACAATTTCAAATATGTAGACACACGGCAATGTTAAAATGTTATGTTTAATAAAATATGGCCTGCAACTATCAGTCTGTTTGATATTAAACATACCCCTTATACACCGCTTTTGCGCCTTGAAAGCCATATCCTTATTAGTGGAATGACCACAGAAAATAATACCGTACTTTAACAAGGATCCCACGTAGCCATGGTATGCCGCAAGAACAGCGGAGGTGTTAACCGTTTTTGCCAGCATATGTAGGGCGTATGATTGCTTGTTTAATTTTTGGTTCAATGTATCAGTATGTGTCTTCCAATTTAAATTATAGTCAATTGTCATGCCTAAGAATTTTGTTGTTGCTGTCTCAATTATTTTGTTCCCTTTATAATCTATATCAATGTCAGTAAATTGGGCTTTACGATTGCGAAATATCATTATTTTGGTTTTGTCAAAGTTCATTTTCAGATTATTATTATTTAGCCATGTCATTATATCACTTAGAGTACTGTTTATTTCCTGTTCTAGAGAAGCCTTGTCCGTTCCAGTAAATACGACGGTACTATCATCAGCAAAAAGTATAGTGGGATGACGAGTTACTTCTGGAAAGTCATTTATATAAATGATGAATAACAGAGGGCCCAAGACACTCCCTTGTGGGACACCTTGTTTGACTTCTCTATATTCCGAAGTGAAGTTAATTTCGTTTTTTGTTTTAACACATACTCGTGTCACCAATGTGGACTGTTTTCTGTTGGCAAGATAAGAAGCTATCAGCTCTAATGCATTACCCCGAATTCCATACCTAAATAGTTTATTTAACAAAATTTTGTGATCAACATAATCAAAAGCTTTACTGAGGTCCATATACATTGCGCACGCTGGAATTTTATTGTCTAAGCTAGTCATAACTGTAGTCAGAAAATCATAGACAGCCATATTAATTGTTTTATTTTTCCTAAAACCTATCTGCTCTTTAGCAAATAAGTTGAAATTCTCAAAATAGTTATTTATTCTGTCATATATTACTCTTTCATAGACCTTAGAGAGTACCGGTACTAGTGCTATGGGTCTATAACAATTCATATTGTTGGAGTCATCTTTCTTGAAAAGTGGTTTAATAATTGTTAATTTTAGTTTATCTGGAAAGTAACCATTTAAAATCGACAGATTAATGACATGACTTAAAATGTTAGAAATTTTAATTGGCGCTTGTTTTAAAATTGACTAGCACTTAGCGATCGACAACGATTGATTCCGTGGCATTTCGAAAGTCAATTCCACACATTTCGGATTTATCTAATTTCATTATCGTTAGTGAAAATGTGACTGTCCCAGGCCTTTTTTTTTTTTTTTTTTTTAAGGCTGGGAAATCATCCAATGACTGCTCCCGCTCTGGGTGGAGCGGAAGGGAGTGTCAGACTCTTACTGACTAAAACCCATCCATGTTCCTTCCGTAGCCCTATATGTTCCGGGGTAGCGGTAACCCTTTCGGACAATCCCGCTTACCCGGCAGGCTTGGCCCTGAGGGGCCCCTTCATATGCTGACATCTCTTTGAGGCGCGCGTGGAACATATACGCGCCGTACGGCACGGGTCTGTTGCTGATCGGACGGTGAGTCACCCATTACTCACCGTCCGCAGGCCCGCGCCTACGGTGGCCGGGAGTCGTCACGTGGCTCCCGACGCCCGGGGCGTCTCCTGCGGCGGCTGGGACGGGAGGACCTTTCTCTCTCCCATCCCGCCACCTCCTTCGCGAGCATAACTTTTTCGCAGAAGGAGGTGACTGCCTCCCACTCCCTCTCACCCCGGACCATGGCTTGCACCAGAGCCGGGCGCGAGAGGTCGCCGCCGCCGATCGCCTCTACGAGGACACGGCGGTGCTCTGCCCATGCGGGGCAGGTTTGCACCGTGTGCTCTACCGTGTCCTCTGGGCGATCCTCGCAGTGGTGACACCCGGGCGTTTCCTCCCGCCTGATGATGTGCAGGAACCTCCCGAAACATCCATGTCCGGTGAGGACCTGCGTCAGGCGGTAGGTGAGGGCGCCGTGACGCCTCTCTAGCCACTCCTCAAAGAGGGGCCTTACCGCCACTATCGTGGCGTGCCCTGCGCTGGGTTGCGACAGTCGCTGATTCCAGGCCGCCATGAGATCGCGCCGGAGGTCCGTCCGCTCCGCCGCAATTTGCTGCGGAAACGGAGTTTCCCCCCGGCTTAGTACCTCCACGCGCCACTCGTACAGGCGCGCGAGGACTATCGCCTCCAGATCCCACGGCGGCAGTCCGGCAAGGAGGCTTGCCGCCTCGCCCGAGATCGTGCGGTACCCCCGGATTAGCCGAATGGCTACCACCTTTTGGGGCGCGTTCAGGTAGTGGGCGGCTCGCCGCCGCAATGAACGCGCCCACACCGGGGCCCCGTAAAGGGCCATGGACCGCACGACTCCCGCGTAAAGCCTCCGGCAGGAGGCGTTTGGCCCCCTCAAATTGGGCAAGAGCCGCTTGAAGGCGGCCCCAGTCCGTTCCAGCTTGGGGGCCAAACGTCGGAAATGCTCCACGAAATTCCATCGGCTGTCGAGGACCAGACCTAGGTATTTCATCGTGGTCTCGACGCCGATGTGAACCCCTCCTACCGTAAGTTGGGATCCCGATGGTGGCCTATTCCGAGGCCCATGAAAGGACATGGCCTCGGATTTGTGCAATGCCACCTCGAGACCCAACTGCCGGATCCTTTCAACGACTATCGCAACCCCGCGTGTCATCGCGTCGGCCGCCGCCTGATGCGACCTTCCCCGCGCCAAGACCAGCGTGTCGTCAGCGTAACAAATTACGCTGACGCCGTCAGGGAGGTCGGCCCGCAGCACCCAGTCGTAGCCGATGTCCCACAGGTGCGGCCCCAGAACCGATCCCTGTGGGACACCGCACGACATCTCTCGCCGGTTCCATTCCCCATCGCGACCGGGGTAGATGACGGCTCTGTCCGTCAGGTACGCCCCGACTATTCGACGGAGGTAGGTCGGCACCCGGTGATACCGGAGTGCTTCCTCAATGCAACTCCAGGGCAGGGTGTTGAAAGCGTTGGCGATGTCGAGTGACACCGCCACGACGACCCTACCCTGGGACACCGCGTCCCCCGTCGTGAGGGCTCTAACGCGCATGATGGCGTCCACCGTCGAGCGCCCCTTGCGGAAGCCAAACTGGCAGTCCGCAAGGTCCGGCCCCGTCCTTCCAAGGTGCCCGACGAGGCGGCCCGCAATAATTCTCTCGAAGAGCTTGCCGACCTCGTCGAGCAGCACTATGGGCCGGAGACAGTTACGGTCATGTCTCTGACTGTTGAAGGGGGTCGAGGGTCTTGGCTTAACCGCCCGGACCGCGAGGAAGATTAACCTCTATAAAAAATTCCCCAAACCCCTAAGCGGCGGCGCACCGTGAGAGGGGTTGTAAGCTTGACTGATGGGTAGCTTGGTTCAGTCGCTAGTGCGGACCACATAATTTGAGCAAGTGCAGAATGTTATATACTCGTGGGACTAATAATGGAAAAAAATTTAAAACTGTCCCAGGCCTGCAATTATGAAGAAAATGATAACAAATAATTCTAATAAACTCATACAATATTTGAAATAGTAATGACACTACTATACAATAAAACAATAAAAATAAATAGTAGGTATGAACCAATACTTATGTAAATAAATTCAAGTTATAAACTGTACTTCTCCTGAAACTTGCTGAAAAACGGCTGACTTTCTACTAAAATCTAGCAAAGAACTATAACTGTGTAAAAGAAAAACCCACTTACAGCCACTATTAACTTTCCACTTATAATATAAAAATTAAGACATTCTATTTACCTACGCAATGAAAACTGTAACACTGCATAAACAGGAATGTACATGTAGTGCAAAGTACCCCATTACACTACGCACCGCTTATGTACACTCCATTCCCATAAATAGTCGATCACAACCGCACTTATTCCCGATCTCACTGCGCACGATTGTTTAAAGCGGCTACTAATCGGATTGGACGACAGGACTGTACCAGCTGATCGGGCGCAAACGTTAATGGAATTAAATACAATGCAATTACAGACAATACTGTATGAGATAACACCATTATAATGATACAATTATAGCTACGTGTTGGACATTATCCGATAATATTGAGAAGATAATGCGGATGTGGAACTGATTGAAATTAATGACCGTGGCGTAATCTGTGATTGATCTCGTGTTAAAGAAGTATGTGCTGAGAGGTCAAAGTTGAGCTAATTACATAATACTTTATTGGTTATGTATTTAATGCCATGCCATAGGCATTTTAGCAACATAGGAAGACATAAAAAAAGAAAAAAAGGATTACTTGAAAAGAACATTCCAAATTCGACAAAAATAGGAATGCAAAATACAACACCAAAGATATTAAGAAAAAGCATTTCAATTTCAAAATATTTCCACATTGAGCAAAACAAATGACACACAACACAAACCAGACAGTAAACAAAGACAGTGCAGTAACAATATTAAACGCAGGCGTTTAATATTGAATTGGCGCAGTGTGTAATGCCCTGAGAACTAGCGCGGGTGTCATCTGCCCATTCAGCCCGTGAGTAGAACGAGGCAATGAGGCATTCCACTTGCTATTGGGTTTAAGCGCTCGCAAAATTCATTGTTATTTAGTGCAGCAACTCTGCTATCAATACCTATTAGAGAAAAGCAGGTGTTGCGCATCTAAACACAACGCACTTTACAAGTGTATTTATGAGTCTATCTGTCAGTCACGAAATTCTGTAAACTTGCTGTAGGTAATTAAACAATATTAAAAAAAACTTTTCGGTCCGAAAAGTGCGTATAGATGCGATATTCGCGATACATAAGTGCGATATCCCAATGAAATAACCAAAAACAATATGTACTCGTATATATTATACATGAAAGTAAAAAAATAAATTAAAATAAATAATGCACAATTTTTCCCGTGCACTTTCGGATTGTTAAATCGGACAAAAATGTGCTACAAAGTGCCCGTGCCAACTTTGTGCAAGACCTGTATTACTGTTGGTGGTAGATCAGCGTCATCGTCACAACTATCGCATTGGCGACAACTCATCGAGTAAGACAACACGCAGATCACACAAAAAAAGCTGTTTTCAGTGCTACATAAAAGTCGTTGTTTCTAATGATTGATCAATCGATTAAGAGCCTGGGGTCAATTGAGGTCATGACCTTATGACGTCTTTACCCGATATGTGACGCGCTCCGCCGTCTGCATTGCCATGTAACTTTTCCCATTTGATCAAATTTTATTTTATTAGGAGTATTTTTTAAATTAGGTACCAAAGAAAGATCCAAAACCTTGTCTTGAAGGTTTTTACAAGCTTTTCAAAGGATTCAAATTAAAAACAGTTTCTTGCTATGATACTTCTTCTTATATTTGATAATTTTTCACCTTAAAATACTAACCTATCTTCCTCCCTGAAAACCAAGCTTTCTAATGGTGAAAGAATTTTTGAAATCGGCACAATAGTTTTTGAGTTTATTCATTACTTCGTTTCGACGACACGGTTGGCGCAGTGGTTGAGCGATTGACTGCTGCGCACTATGTCACGGGTTCGATTCCCGCACGGAACAAATATTTGTACGACCTGCAAGTATTTGTTACGAGTCTGGGTGTTTTTCTATCTATAATATGTATGTATTTACAAAAAAAAATGTATATAAGTAGTTTATCAGCCATCTCGTTACCATAACACAAGCATTAGGTTGCTTAGCTTGGGACGATATGGCGTTGTGTGAAAATGTCCAAGGATATTATTATTATTATTATTACAAACATACACACAAAAATACAAATCTTTCCTCTTTATAATATTAGTATAGATTGAACACATTTTATATCAGTATCTATCGAGTACAAATTCTCCTGCAGCATTACTTACAAATCCTTTAGACGTAAATAAGAAACAGCTTCAATTCCCCGATCATGCCTGCATACAATCAGACGAACAAACACTCCGCTGAACAAATCATTCGCTTCCCATTATGACATGATTGCATCGAACGTTAAGTTCCACGTACACGGTACCCTTTTTTGTGAAACGAAAACATTGGTACTAGATTGGAAACGTGACCTATTTCATTGGAGGCAACCATGTTTTATTATAGCTCATTTCTCTGTACACAACGACTATTGTTATGTCCGAAGCTTATGTAGAATACTCAATCAATTGTAAGTAATGTGGAGAACTAGGTCTTAGCGTACTTTATAAAGGTTTGGGCCATCTGTCTAAATAAATGTTGGTAAATAAATAAAGGAGATGTTGCTATGTATCTGGATAATATAAAGTTAGACGAATAAATGGGTTTTAAGGGACCGGTTAGCGAACCTAAAAAGCTTCATTGCCTACTTTTGGAAATACAGCGAGTACTTTGAGTTATGTAGGTATCGCATAAAATTTATTGCATTAGAGCTAGTAAAGAGCAACCTCCTAAAATGTAAATGATAATCTCTGATTTAGCTTCATTCGAATTCGGTATTTGTTATATTTGCTCTAGTATGTAACGGTCGACTGGCTGTGCATCCAACCGATCCAGACATCAGAATTTAACCATACTCCCATTTGTGTGCACGTCATAATTAGCTCAAACACGGTCGAAATGCGGGCTCCAAATCTGCAAACTAATCATGTAACTCCAATAGTGATTGAAAACGGTTTCATTTCACATCGGGACGGACTGTGTACGTTGAATTAAACACAATCTCGTCACGAACGTAACTGCGTGTTTATTTTACACAGCACAGTCAGTGAAAGAGCGAATTGCAATCAAATCTAATTTTGAGTATGACAATTAACGAACCTAATTTGGTTGGGATAAGCTGTTAGCATGAATGAATTGCTTAACATTGCATGATTTTCAATGGTAAATAGAACGTTTTCCATGTAAATAAATAATCAATTTTAAAACACTAGCAACAAAAAATCAACACACGTCCAAATCCAAGAACTTGGTTCAATTCCGTTCTTCGTTTCTCGCCGGTAATGTTCCTTAAAACTATTCAAAGGATTCAATTTAAACAATTAGGAATGCAACGCGTGTCTATGCTTTAAACCGTCGAGTCTGTAATTCGTTTTTGTAACTGTTTTTTTTACGGAATCGGTTTAGGAGTCGGCCGGCTACCGTGCCGGGCCGGTGCCGGGCCTACACCGCAGACGTACCACATATCTTGTTACCTTCTACCATTGTTTTTCGGTGCTTTATCCTTGGTTACCTGAATTCGATTTTTTTAAAGTGCATTTATGCGGACTTGGTGACTGTAGAGTTTAGATATTTGTAGAGATATGCATGAATGTGATTTAGCGTGCCGTAGATTCTTATAACATCACAACCAACAATTTAAATTTTTATCCATTCACATGGACTGATCGACGCTAGAGTAACAGTTGTTTTGCAACTCTTTGGCAGTGCACCCTGCCACCCGAAATATTGTAAAAATTCAACGGATAGCGAGCGGGCATTCAGGCATCATAATCACATTAGTGTTGCGTGCATTCTAGGCTGTATGTAGGGATACATGTGTGTTTTTCAGATTTATGTTTTATTATATTTATTTTATTATAAATTTATTTACTTGCTCTATAGCCGAGTTATATATTGAGCTTTTTCATCTTTTATTATACCTCCATATGTAGTTTAATTCTAAATACCCATTCAGCAATTTACAATGAGTGACGCGACGACTAGGAGACGCGACGTCGCGCTATAAGAACGCACTAAAGATTTTAAGTGCATTCGCGTGGAAAATGTCAAGACGCTTGACAGTTCGCTTTGCGCAACACCCTGTTCTTACGTCCCATCACTATCCGAGAACTTTGTGAAAAGCTCGTAAAATATTAAAACAGAAAACTTAAGGTGAATATACTTACCAAAGTTTTGTAAAAAAAACATTTAACCTCTGAAAATATGAGAATACGATTAGACACTGCAAAGCATCTAATTTGTTGCCGTTAAGCAATTAGCCGAAGCTAAGTAATGCCTAATTAAGTATAAGCATTACATTTGAGCCTAATAACTGAACTGAAATTACGTTCAAATTACAATCTCTGTTTTAAATGGTATCCCATTAAGATAAAGGACCTAATTCAGATTTTACGATCCTGTTTAAAAATAGAATTCAGAGTTGAAAATCCTTCGAAATATGAACACAGAAAATGGCGAAGATAACCGTGTTAGGGACCTAGTTTAGCGGCATCACAAATTCTGAACATCAAGCCAGTTCACACGGACTGCATTTTAATAGCCCACAGCCGGCGAACCTGTACGCACAGGCATTTTGTCCTTATTATATTTAACTCTAAACATTACTATAAGTATATACATATCTAAGTAAAAAGGAGGAGGAGCTCGTGGCTAAGTACTAACACCCGCACAGGTCGATCCATGAAGGTAAGCTACGCTTGCCGGGGTTGGCCATGGATGGGTGGCCATCTTTACATAACGAGACTCCTTCGTGCCTCGGAAAGCAGGTTAAGCCGTTGGTCCCGGCTGTCATTTGTGCAGCTTTGACAGTCGTTACGGGTCCATGTAAAATACAGTGCAGTCGATCAATGGAGAATACTGGTATTCATCTGCATCCGGTTAGACTGGAAGCCGACCCCAACATAGGTGCGAAAAGGCTAGATGATGATATCTAAGTAAAAAAATAACACTACTTACATCACTAATGCTAATGTAATGTTACATTTTACCTGACTTTTATAACTGCGCATGTGTAGACTACGCGTAACTTTATTGCTTAGTTGTTTATATGGCTTCTGAATTTAAAAACTTTTCGCAGAATAAAACCTTCTTTTAAATATGTTTACCTTTTGTGATCATACACAAAGCTATGATCAATAGTGAAGCGTTTCGTTGTGTACAAATGTTACCTTCACTCCCTATACGCTGCCCAACAAACATGTTATTCAAAAACCTTCATTTGTCAATCGTGATTGGTTATTTCCCTATTACATTGTAATTTGTAAGTATAAAGGGAAGGAGGAGCGGATATGCGGTTATCACTCACCTTTATAGGCACTAATATTGACTTACGATCACTTCCCTGAGACCGTCCCCAATCCTAATGATAATTGACGGCCAGGACATTAAAAAGATGGGTTGGCAAACTTGCGTGTTATCGCGCAGGCATCGGGACGCCCTCGGACCTGTTTTGTTCCGCGCTCTTGAATGGGAAGTTTTTATTTTCGTTCAATTTTTTTCGAATGGTTTTACAAACTTTCTTTCATCTCGAGGTTGTTTCTTACATAAAGTTTTTCTTACAAAGTTTTTTCCCGTCAACGATTGTTGTTCTATAAAAATGTAATCGAAATTCGTATTTCGTAAATAGAACGCTTTTTTAATGAAACAGAAGTCACCGTTTGGAGCTCCGCGACACAGGAACAACACAGACGGTTGAGACCACTGCAAACAACGTTGAAAAATTTAACTGCGCTGTTAGTTGACCGTTTGCAGCAAAGTTACTGATACTAAAAGCTGTAGTTGGTTTTATTTCTGTGTTGTAAATACTAAAAGGGGTTTGTGAATTTGCAAAACTTTTAGACTACTTTGAAGCGGAAGAAAATAAATAGAGAATTTGTTTGCAAGGGAAATGGGTCGATACCTTTCTTCTTGACTACTGTTTTGTGGATTTTGTACTCTTTTATAATAAATACGCTGCGTTCAAACCGAAAGTGCCGCGCGAGTATCTGATTGTGCGATTGTTTGGTTAGCTCGCGGCGTATATGCTAGTATCTTAACAACTTTGTTAATGATAAACTACTACCGTTGTTTAAACTCGAAATTTTCTTACCTGAAACAACAAAAAAATCATTATAAGCAAGTACCTACTCAGGTAAATGAAAAACAAATCACTTAGTAACTAAGCAAACGTTAAGAGAAAATATTATGCAATAAAGGCCAAACCCCAAAGTAACAAAATCTATTGCGAGTCACAATAGATTTGTTACAACTAGCAAAAGCTCTACACACAAGCAGCAATACCCACAACGCCGTTTTATTTCGCCGATCGCAATTTTTCACCAAACATATTTTTCACGACAACACATTGCTGTGCTGACAAAACTTAGCCTGATTAATCCAATGTTAGATTTATCGCATAAATAAATCAATTCGAGTGCGACAAACAAGCCCCTTTCGCCTGTTGATTTTTTTGTCTTCCCCATTCATTTCGCTGCCCCAGCGAACTTCGGAACTCCTGATACACAAATTAAATATTGATTTTTTATACACAAGAGGGTTCGAAATTTTTTATAAGGAAAATTGAGTTCATTAGATTGATGCTCCGGAAAAGGGAAAATTGATACATGGTTTCTTAAATTAAAAACAATTTATTTTTTATATTGAGATAAGAAATTTTACTTTGCAGATAAGCAACAAAATCATATCAACGGACAGATTAGGCCGTTTTTTTCGTTTGCATTAATTCAATTAGGGGGGGGTTGCTGCTAACACGTCCGAGCTCGTGGCTAAGTACTAACAGCCGCACAGGTCGATCCGTAAGGTTAAGATACGCTTGCCGGGGTTGACCGTGGATGGATGACCATCTTTACATACCGAGACTCCTCCGTGGCTCGGAAAGCTCTTTAAGCCGTTGGTCCCGGCATGGTCCCGGCTGTCGTTTGTGCATCTTTGACTGCGTTACGGGTAGTCAGAAGCCCGAAAATCTGACAGCCAGTCTTACCAAGAGGCTGCATTGGCATTGCTCAGTTACTGGGTTGTGGAGGTCAGATAGGCAGTCGCTTCATGTAAAATACTGGTATTCAGCTACATCCGGTTAAACTGGAAGCCGACCCTAACTTAGTTGGGAAAAGGCTAGGCAGATGATGATCATGACGTCGGTAGAGCGGAAATATGAGCGGCGTCCATGTTACGGCGCCACCTAAAAAAGTAACTCAACAAAGTAATCCTTTAACTCAGGATCATCTTAAATCAACCCAAATTCACAAATAAACTCCCTAGTAAACAAAAACAAATTCATTCCCACGCCATATTAGTGAGCATTCATTTAAAACAGATATCCATTTTATGGCTTCCATTACACTGTCCATAACGGGATGGTATTCTGCGTTGAAGCCAAATTGCGTTGCCTGAAGCACTGCCTAACATTTTATTACTTGATAAAAACACAGGGAGAGAATTTTGTCCCTTCTTCGTGGATTTTATGGGCACACGAAACTTGAGATGCAGTAAGAATGTTCGGTGTAATGTAGTCTCTTTACTAGGAGGCGCTTCTTGTGTTAGGAGAGTAGGCGTTAAAGTGTTTGTATGTGAATTGTAGGTTTATGCGTAAGTTTGTATTGTTCTATACCGAAGTTTTTGCGACCTACGGCTTATACAGGGTGAAATTGAATTTAGGGCAATATTTAAAAGAGTCATTGTACTCATCATTATGAACAACTTTTATTATGGGATCACATCTGAAATTGCCAAATAAAAATTTATATGGAGCAGCTGCGAAATAAAAATATATATCGAGCATAATGTATGGAGCACCTGATTTTATTTTAAATTAGCTCTTATGATAAGTACAATGACTTCTTAAAATATTACCCATGAATGTAATTTTACCTTGTATGTTCTATTTTACATAACACATAAATAAAGAGTTACATCAGGTAAGTAAGTGTACTCCTTCACTTATAGGAGACCACAACATGCACAAAGTTAAACAACTAAGCTAACAAGGGTAAAATTTGGAAAAGTTAATTAAAGGACACAAAACGCAATACAAGAATAAAAAAATAATATAAGAAGATACAACCTTTAGACACAGGTGCTCAAATCAAATCTATTAAAGTTAAGTAAAATAAAAAGCAACAACCAAAACTATTAACTGAAATATATATCTATTTTTGTTCTAAGATAATATAGTAATTCCTGTGATGTAGACCCTAAAATCTCCATAACATATTGCAAATAACACGTCACTTGCAGCGGAGGGGCTGTCTTCGAATAACGTCGTGTCAGCAGGCCGTACGTTACGTACGTCATGTGGCTTCCGACTATGTTATGGTAACATCGTAACATTGTGCAAAAATTTAATTTAAATTGCGGCTTTGAGTGGCGGTAATTATATTTGTGAAGTATTTAAATTAACCACCAATTTAAATACTTCACAAATATAATTACCGCCACTCAAAGCCGCAATTGACTTACAATTATTGCGCTTTTAAGTGGCGGTAATACTAGATCATAATAGTATAAAAAAAAATAAGAGTTTTCTTACACAACATAAAGAAAGAAAAGATAATTTGGTTTTCCTCGATACTTATATTTTTTATGTAACATATGGATGTAGTCTTATGGAAAAGAATAATAACCTACCAAAGAAAATTTATGGAACAGTTTTTTTTTTAAATAACATAACTCCATGTTTTTATTGAACCAAATAAATTAAGTACACCCATAAGTTCACTCAAGTTAATTTCAGAACTCCGTTTGAAATTTAAGCTTGGTTTTTGTCCGAAAAATTGTTGAGCGGATTTTGTTTTCCTCGACACTTTTTTTAATGTAACATGATTGTGGATGTAGTCCTATTGAAAAGAGCAAACCTATGCAAAGCAAATGTATGGAACAGCTATTTTTTTTTAATAACTAACGGGTAATTTCAACTCAAGAAGGTTCGGAATCATGTACCGAATCCATGGTAACCGGCTTCGGGTCGATGACCTTTCCACCCTGTATATACAAAAATAAACATGAAAAGAAAGCAAGGAAATAATATTGTAATAAAGAGAAAGTGTTTTTTACCAGAATTTTAAAAGTATACTAGTAATTCGCTATGTTCCTAAAATAGGGCTCTAAGAAGGCTATTAAGCCTACACCCTTACTTTACGAAGCCAGTCAAAGATTTATTAAAACAAAATCTTCCGAATCCTCCAAACACTTAGCTGCTTTTATTTAAAAAGAAAACTAATTTGGTCGTTATTAGCTATCATTCGTCTCCCACAATCCCGGTCGGGTCGTTACGTGGTATATTTCGGGCTGCGATTAACTTTTGCCCTATCGTTTCGGCCTAAAGCAATAATAAATACCCTTATACAAAGTGTATGGAGATTTATTTGTAATTCAGTCATTTCTGTTTAAATTTCAGGGTGTAAAGATATGTTACAGTTTATTTTCATTTTCACATACACGCACCAAGTCCACTTGACTCTCACTTTCTCTATTCTCTTACTGCAAGATGCGATGATGATAAAACATTTAAAGGGGGTACCCTTTAAATGTTTTATTTATCAACCTCCATAACCCAGACATTAATTGGGTAATACGATACCCCTTGGTAAGACTGGCTGTCAGATTTTCAAATTCAAATTCAAAGTCTTTATTGCGAACTAAGTGTAATTTTGAAGATCTTAAGTATAAAAAGGTACTTAAAACTTAGTTGCCTGTTAAGGCATTGCAATTTAAATTGTAACACATATTATTATTAAAAATTAAGTAGACACACTCAATTATTACAGTTTTCGGGCTACTGACGACCCGTAATGACTGTCAAAGATGCACAAATGACATCCGGGACCAACGGCTTAACGTGCTTTCCGAGACACGGAGGAGTATCGGTATGTAAACATGGTCACCCAGCCACGGTCAACCCCGGCAAGCGTAGCTTAACCTTATGGATCGACCTGTGCGGCTGTTATTACTTAGCTACGAGCTCCTCCTACTTAGTTACGTTTAATCTGGGTATGAGCTTATTTTATTCCATCAGTAATTTAAAGAGGTAAGCACTTCCTATTAGCCTTGAACAAGATTATTGTGATTACCCGTTACTGATTAAAGATTTATTACAGAATTAATACTCAGCACGATTTGTTTTACGAAGCATTCAACGATATTTATCTCGAGGTGCTTTCCCACGCTCTTATTGTAAACTTTGCTTTGATAGTCCTAAGCTCGCTTATACTTTGCTGACTAGATAGTATTGAGGGCCTACGCAAAGTGGCATTCTGTCAGCAATACCTACTGATGATGGTCGAGACGTCTAAAATATATTAGATTGACATTAAACTACCGAAAAGCTTTTGTCCGTTGGGGTTACCACTGCTTCAGGCCTCCCATAGGAATAAGGTAGGAACATGGATGGGTTTCAGTCAGTAAAAGTCTGACACTCCCTTCCACTCCACCCACAGCAGGAGGGGTAATTTGATGAATTCCCATTCGTAAAAAAAAAGTCTTATATAATAGAAATACGAAGCGCTTTCAAAGCGATTGCCTCTTGTCCAAGCCTTCTGGATTCCCATAAAACCCATGAAGTTTTGCTAGCTAATTTAATTTGGCCTCGAATACTCACATTTTGAGTTCGCACTTTAATATGCATAGCTATCAAAACCTCCGCTAGACTATATTAAAAACAACCATAAACATTGCAATTAAATAAATGTTGCGTAATAATGGAGATCACGTCGCAACGTAACAAATTAAATTACGATGACCTGCCATTATACCCGATTAGCTTGTTAATCAAGCTACTATGATTGATGCCACGGTTAACTTGTAACGTTCTCCTATTAAGCTATCCATAGTAATGTTTACTTAGAGTATTCAGGAGCCTCAGTTGGCCATCTTTGTTTAGAAATCTGGGGGCCAAGTGCTAATTCGCTCCATGTCGATTCGATTTCGAAAATTGTTGATCGAACAATTCGTTATCTCAGCGATTCGGATTGTCAAGAACGCCACTTGTCAACGCATTTGTATGGGGACATTGATCGAGTTTCGTCACCCAATTAGAAAATTACGCTTAAGGTGAAACCGGCGGGGTAGCTCGCAAAAATATTTTTTTCTTAATTTTTTTTGTAGTTCACTATCAGGTTTTACGTTCATCTACGTAAATATGATTTGTGGCTGTCAAATCAAATCAATAATCAAAAAAATTAAAACTTATAATGCTCAATGTTCATAATAAAATGGAACAGAATAAAAAGAGTATTCTGTTCAATTTTATTATGAATTATGTGTGTTGTGACACAACAATAGACTAGTCATACCATTATCGATTATATCTTAATTGTTGTATTTTTGCCTAGAAATTGCTTTTTGACGAAAAAGTAGTACATTATTAAAGAATAATAATAATAACAACTCTACCCCGTAAAAGTATTAACTTTACCCCGTTTCCTTAAAAGTTATACAACTGCCACTGGTTTATGACCAAGTCCAACATCACAAAAAGTATCCAAATAATTATTTAGGGCATTATCCGCAACCTACAGACGTTAGGCGAAAGATCGATTTGCCCTAAAGTCTTTGTTAATTAATTTTAGGTCCAAAATTCTTAATCAACTCCTTCAAGCGTGCTTGGGTCAAACAATTTATGATTCAATTTATCTCAGAGTTACAACCCAACAACTCGCATTGAATTCCTTCCACTGATTACAGTAGAAATCAACATACGTTAAGAACAAAAGAAAGTCTTCAATACTTTATGCGGGTGTAAATTATATTGTTATGTGTTCCCATCGCACTTACGGTTTGTTAATGACATTGTGCTTAACTCTTACCACTTATTGAAAGCGAATTTCCACCATTTCTTAGAGACGCTTCATCAGCATGGCCTACTTTCTATAGAAAATGTGTCAATGCTGTCGTTATGATCAATTTTCATCGTAAACAAGATAGGTATATTATTGGTTTCGTATTAAATAAAACGAGCTATGGTTCACATTGAGGTAAAGAAGTTTGTTGACTGAACCCAATAGAGCGCACAGCAAAGAGCCCGGTAAGTAAGAATAAATATTATTTCATTTACCTTAGAGTATCTGAGAATATTTCGCAAACAACGTTTTGTTAATGGGTTAGGAATTGCAATCAGAAAATTTTAAGAAAGGCAAATTAAGGAAGTATTTTTGTACGGTGTTTTTTACGGTAGTTATTCACCGTTACAAATAAAGATCTATCTCTAAAAATAATATTTTACGGAACGTAAGGAACACTCAATCTTCAAGGCTGATAATTGGGTAACGTATCGGAAACCAACTCCCAATATATCCGATATTTGAGTATCCCAAAATATAGGCGTCTCAATTTACATAGAACAGTTTGGCTTGCATGTAACTTAGGTGGAAATTATTGAAATCCACCAATATACCTTGAATTTTAAGATTAAAATGATAGTAAAAATTGATATGCTTGAAATATGAGGGAACCACCAAATAAATATGACTGAAGGCCAATAAAAGTCTTTTGCAGAATATTTGCAATTGACGACCATAAATATTACAACTGTAGGTACTTGACAAACGGATTGATATCTATCTATATCTAAACATATCTATACTTTTTTTTTTGCTGGGAAATCATCCAATGACTGCTCCCGCTCTGGGTGGAGCGGAAGGGAGTGTCAGACTCTTACTGACTAAAACCCATCCATGTTTCTTCCGTAGCACTTTATGTTCCGGGGTAGCGGTAACCCTTTCGGACAATCCCGCTTACCCGGCAGGCTTGGCCCTGAGGGGCCCCTTCATATGCTGACATCTCTTTGAGGCGCGCGTGGAACATATACGCGCCGTACGGCACGGGTCTGGTGCTGATTGGACGGTGAGTCACCCATTACTCACCGTCCGCAGGCCCGCGCCTACGGTGGCCGGGAGTCGTCACGTGGCTCCCGACGCCCGGGGCGCCTCCTGCGGCGGCTGGGACGGGAGAACCTTTCTCTCTCCCATCCCGCCACCTCCTTCGCGAGCATAACTTTTTCGCAGAAGGAGGTGACTGCCTCCCACTCCCTCTCGCCCCGGACCATGGAACATATCTATACTAATATTATAAAGAGGTAAAATTTGTAAGTTTGTATGTAGGGGGTAATCTCCGGAACCAATAATCCGATTTCAAAAATTTTTTCACCAATAGAAAGCTACATTATTCATAAATTATATTTATATCATACATATTAGCCGAGCTATCGAAATTTTAGCCTAGCAAGTCGGAAAGAAATACCTGTAAAAACAGAATTATTTGCATGCGCTGCCTAAACAGTTGTTTAAAATTGAAAGCAATGTATGGCAACCCGGTTCGCCTTAATTATTTCCACAAAAAGTCCGCGACACCATATTCCTATCTTTTGTATTTTAGCTTTTATATTTCGTTTTATGTTTTAAAAAAGTATTTTTTCGACTTACTTCTAATGTTAAAACAAGAAATTTTCCGCGGACGAAGTCGCGGGCAGAAGCTAGTTGTAGATAAAAGTAGCTGTTCATGACTGTCTATGTGACTGCCCTGTTCTTTTACACTAAACAACGAATTTTGTTTCGGTTTTCATCACCATTTACTGACTTTATTCCGGAAGGCTTAAACTTATAATAAAAAAAAAATTGTTATTTTATTAAATCGTATAAATGTTATGCCTTGGTCTCATATATAATCTCGTATTATTGTTATTCTTCGTCGAATAGTGTATCGTATCAAAAAATTCATTGCAGTTAAGAGTCCAAATTTTCTGCAGAGGTACTTAATTATGTAATTCTGAGTTAACTCCTGTGTTGCTAGTTGGTAATATAAGTAAGCGCCTCTTCTAAGCTAATCATAGCCTGCTTCACCCTACACGCCTTGTAAGTCTTACTTTCAATATTAATTAACGCGTTTGTTGAAGCTAATTGCAGGCTAAAATCAATTAACTTTGTACGTTGTATAATTGATTAACATATGGGATTTCTGTGCTCCATTTTATTTTAATATAGAAGAAGAAGCCACTTGCTACATTAATAAATATTGAAGTTTTGAGACAAAAAAAAAGAATTATCTTTTCTTATTTGTATTAATTTCATTTTATCCCATATCTAAGCAAATTATGATTTTTAATACACTAGATTTCTGTTTGAACTACCTATTGGAAACTACACGGCTACAGCTAAGCATGCGGTCCTGGGTTCGATTCCTGTCGGGCGTAGAGTAAAGTATTTTTTTTTTTCAATTTGGAATGTCTCAGTAGCTGCTCGCTCGGTTGATGGCTATTGGCTCGCCCCTTATTATATAGGACATGAACATAACTGGCGAAATCTGGTAGTACCTACGTACTATACTACACCACTGCCTAACCCGTCTGAAAAAAGGGGTTATGTTATGTTATGTCTAAGTATGATAAGTCCCGTTGACTCTCGCCCCATCTATTTACTAAACATGACAGTTGAGGCATAAACAACAGTCAGACACAACAACAGTTTAGTCGCCCGTCAATACAAGACGGACGCCTACAAGATAGGATTACCGGAACAAAAGACGACTTAACGTTAGCTCCATTATATCGCTCAACCGATTCTAAACCTCAGTATCGATGTCGATTGTGAAACTCTGCCTTAAGACAGACGACAATAATTCTTCACCCACACCTAGATCAATTATTTAAAATTACGATTGTCTTAATAAATGTTGCCGTACTAATAAACATTATTTCGAAAAAAATAACCTTCCCTCTGGCATATGTCATAACTACGCCCTTCATCGACCTAGAAACGAAAAAAAAAGAATACAAAATACATGCGCACACGCATACCATTCTTATGTCTACGGTTTCCTATATACAACTTTGACAATCAAATTGACAGGTAGGTATGTAAGAAAAAAGATCTGAAGAACCTAAGGTATGAGATTGAAACCAGATATATACTTATTGTAATAGTCATATTTGTTACATGTCAGTTTGAACTCTTGGAATGTGAAGGCCGTTGACTAGGAACTTAAATGCCATGCCTTTTATTTGAGGTAGCTTACCAAATAACTTGGGTATCAATTGTATGGAAATATTTGTATACTGAGCTTATGGAAGTACTATTTGTTTTTTTTAAATTATTATTGTGGATTGGGCCTGGGTGACTATGGAATGGGCCTGCCCTTGATCTCGATCACGCCTGATGGAAAGATGGATCCGCGATGGAAAGCGATGGATTAGGTCTATGATGGAGTGAGCGCGTCCAGAAGATGCTTGTTCACTCTTGGGGGAAGGAAGGAATGGGGTTATATGTGGAAGGGAACGCAGACGCTGGCAGAGAGCTCCACACTTTCAGTTCATATTTTTTATTGCAAATTGTTTAAATTTATTAAAGTAAAGTGAAGTAAGTTATTTCAAAATAGTGGTTCAGTACACACTTTTAATGCATTTTATTGCATGACAAAGAATCACTAACCTTTAAAAAAAAATCTTCGATACGCTTTTCAGATTTAAAAATAGTTTTTAGGTTTAAAGAACTTTATTTCTGTCAAAAATTTAGATAACAGTTCACTTAAAATTAGTTACAAAGTACTTGCATTTAATTAATTATAATTGTCATCTTTGTCTCGGGGGTGTTGGTGACGTTACGAGGTATAGAGGCTAGCACAGCAAGCTATCCCAATCCGGCAAATTTCTTTTATAGATTTTCAACTTTATTACAAAAGCATAAGGTTCAATTGGGAATATTTGATAGTTTGTGATAGCTTATTGTGCTGGCGTTTGTACATACACGTTCTTTCACTTTTGTTTTAAATATTTTTATAGGTACTATCACACTTCTTGAAATCCTCCAGTAAATATGTAATAGTTGTGCTCCCACAACTAATATTATTGTTATTAACTCGGTAATTCCACGAAGCAGTCAACATGGCATACTATATACTTAGGTAATGATAAAAAATCTTTCGATAGAAATATAATCGAGGAAGAGATAATTCTAAGAAATTATTTATAATATTCTTGGTATCTTTTGTTTACATAGGAACCCGGATTAAGTAAAAAAAAACTCGCCTAACAGGGCGCACGCCGGAGACCAGTTTTATAAGAATACAAGCTAGACGTTTATAAATAGCCTCTAATTGGAATACAACACGCTAATTGTCACACAATAATCAACTGTTTCACTTTTTTAATCAACACACAACTTTTTGTCAATCTTGTTCCGTGAACAAATTCAATAGATTTCTAATAGTCGACAATCGAAGATAGTTTCTAGACAATATCAAACGAGACAATTGGTTGCACCGTGAATCATCAAGGAGAGGCAGACGTCAGTATTCAATACAATACGTTAATACGCTTACAAATACCGGCAATTGGTTACATCGTCTATCACACCAGAAGACGCGATTCTAGGCGTTGCACTAACAGGATTAAAGAGCAAATTCGTGCGACGAAACTCTGGATATAATTTAATGCACACGGTTCGATTGCTCCAGACACCTTGAAGCTTTGATTGGAGCATGTTGCGATAGCGAGCACTAAACACGGAGGCATCACGGACGTACCTAAGAAAAGCCTGCTAATGAGGAAACCATGTACACAACACGACGCGACCGATTGAGAGAACGCGCTGATGGAGTGAAAGTAACCACAGAGTACTGCAGAACAGGTAACGGCATGTTGTAATAACAATACAACAACAGGTAATACAACAGACTCATAAAGGCTGTGAACTTGGAGAAAACTAGAACGTGTCTTATTATCGCACGTCGGCAAGGTGAATTTAATTTTACTAAGAAGTTTGACTGCTATCCCTGTAGGTTCGTAATATCCGAGTTTTCCGACAAACATGCTGTAACTATGTTTCAGGATTGTATCTTCTGTTTTGTGATGTAAGTTTGTTGTAATTGCCTTCTGAGTTTTCATTGTGTTTGTCTACGAACTATTGGAGATAAGGTGTACAAATTGCGTTTCTCTTGGCATTTTCTTTGAACCAAAGCTTACCTTTAGGTACAGACAGTGCTCTTGTTCAGTTAACGGAGATAAATAGCTTTATCCGGGAATAGGTATTTCTTGTAGAAAAAATTAATAGACTGCACTGGTACAATAAGCGTTAGCTTAAGCAATATGCCTGTAATGTACTGTAAGGACACAGGCCTCCTCTCAGTGAGGAGTGGGCGGTAATTCACCTCATGGGCCAGTGCGGATTGATAGATGTCACATGTCTTCGATTTTTTTGTTTTAGGACATGCCAGTACAATTAAAAAGAAAAGAAAAATAGTGCGATTGATCACTTTAGGTTAGTAACTAAATTATTTTCTGAAGCTAATTGGGTTTTTGAAATGATAGTCAATAACGTTACTTTTTATGACTTGTCAAAACGCGGAATTTGTACGTGATTTGTATGACATGTAACAATGTGACGTCACAGTTTTTTAGAGTTAAGTGTCTTAGTAGCATTAAATACAATTATACAATATATCATCGCATAGTATTTAATTTCTGTACGGTCTTTTTAAGACGAGCGGTCTTTTATCTATGTGATTTCACATTTTATTTTTGACCGTTTCAAATAATCAATAATTGTGGTACAACGTATATGTTGCAAGTTCAATCATAACAAAACACAGTTTCTTTTGCCACTAAAACTTAAGCAACGCAATTGAACTTTTAAAGTTACTTCAACTCAATTGATTCAGTTCCACTGTTGCTTAATACTAAAGATAAACCATTTGGTACAAACAACTATTGTTTGCCTTTAAACTCATAGTCGCAACAGATAAATGGAAATTGATTCGATTGGTGCAGTTGCACCAAACTTCGGCAGTTTCGATGCGAATGTAAGTCGTTGCGACATTTGCTTAGTAAATACCTACATTTAATATGTGCAGCCATTATAAGGTTCTCATCTTATTAGTTGTTGATCGCGGCTTCATGATCGCTGACAAGCTAATTAAGCCCTTCGTTGCATCCACTATGATCGCGATTTGAAAAATATTACCCTGAGCCTAACCCTTTGTTAATCAGACGTGCGATTTTATATTATTAACCTCTGCACAGTATATAAAACGAGTTTCTATTCCTCTAGTGTCGTCTACATATAATGTCAAGTAATCAGATAGCCACAGATTTTTATGTAGACCAGAAGACGCTTGTCGCCACAAGTGCCATTTTATGACGAATATCTGAACCTACAATACCTATGTCTCTAAAATAGGCCTAGGTACGAAAAGATTATGATCTAACTACCGCCGTAATGATGTAAACTTATTTCCACTGAATAACCGTTACTGAATTATCATCGCAATGATATTTGGGGTGTCCCCCCCCAAAGTGGCCTCCAACCTCCCCTTATAGCCACCCCTAGCCTCGCGTCTGAATGCTGGTCTGATTTGGTATCATTTCTGAATCTGATCGCTGTTAGAACAGTAAACACACACACACACACTGAAATGCAATATAGAATGAATATCTGGTAAATCTGAGGACATGCACTGAGTAAGAACAAGTTCGCTCACCAATGTACTGCTAGCTCCAACCCTCAGGTGCCAAGTGAGACGAGCGCGCGCGCGCCGACCATCACCGCGCGCTCCCCCTCTCTCCGACCTCACGCCACGTCATGACTACCTACTTAGTTGTTATGTGTACCTATAGGCTATATTACTTCGCATTCGCGACACTCCCGCCCAAAGAAGAGATAATTGAAAAATCTGATCTATTGAAGTAACTGTTTAATCAAAATCATAATAGGATTACAACTGATACATTTTTCATAGTGATGACGGGTTATAACTGAATTCTGATTACCGGGATTAATTAACACAACTGATAACAACTGTCTTTTGTCCCATAATATTAAATCAATACTGAATATCACTGATTATTGAAACAATCTGCTCATCAACTGGGATGTCCACTGCTTAACTCTCTCTTTTGCCTTGGCTGCTGATGCTCTGATTGGTCGTCTACTGATGTCTGGTACTGACTGAACTATGGGTGCACCATTGGTAACTGGTTCATCGTCTTGAGTACTTCGAGACTCAAGGTTAAAACTGACTGGATGGTCGCCTTGTACTGATTGTTCTTTCTGAAAATCTTCAGAGTGTGGACTGATTCGGACTGGCGAAACATTTTGCTCTGGAGACGATTCTTGAGACGATTCGGTACTTTGATCGTCAATCTCCAACGGGAACAGATGGCCTACTGAACGGGTTAGTGTTTCTCCTGATGATAACTTAACTTTGGCTACTCTGATCTGCCCATCCGATCCTTTAATCAACTCTGCTATTTTGCCAACTTTCCAATGTACCCTATTACTATCTGACTTAATTTGAACTGTCTCTGCTAACTTCGGTGGCCTATTAACAACGACTCTAGGTTGTTTGTTTTTGTCACTTCGTTCGCGGAGGCTAGTCAAGTATTGATTAGTGAACATTTTGGCGAATTCCGAGATGATATTTTGACCACGTTTCCATCCGTCAATCAGATTCGTCTTGGTTACTGTAGCTGATTCTAAGAAGTCTCGATCTGAAACTTCAGTGGTCAAAATTCCGCCCACACGTAGGAAATCTGATGGAGTTAATATGTGCTCTAACTCCGTGCCTACAGTAGTCAGTGGCCTTGTGTTAATTACAGCCTCAAGTTCCTTCATTATTGTGCATAACTGGTTATGGTTTATGAGATGTTTGTCTAAAGTTCTCTTCATACTATGCTTGACTAAACCTACAAGTCGTTCGTAAAATCCTCCGAACCATGGAGCCAATTCTGGGATAAACTTCCACCGCAAGTGATTCTGAATGCAATAATCTGAAGTTAACACATCTGCTGTAAGCTTAAATTGCGTAGCATTGTCTGACATGAATAATTGAGGTAAACCTCTTATGGCGACGAATCTTCTAATGGCTAGTAAACATTCTTCTGCTGTTAAATCTTTAACGACCTCCAAATGTATAGCCCTAATTGTTAGGCATGTAAACAGGCATACCCAACGTTTTTCTTTACTACCCTCATCCACAAGCAGTGGACCGAAATAATCCAGGCCCGTAAAAGCGAACGGAAGACTAAGGTTGACTCTTTCTGATGGTAGATCAGGCATGGGTGGTAATTTAAATGGACCACCACCGTATTTTATACACTGTGGACATTTTCTGATGAGTCTTTGAACTGTTGACCGTCCATGTGGCACCCAAAACTGTTGTCTTAATAGAACTAAGGTATGAGAGACACCTACATGATAGTTTTTCTGATGCAGTTCGGTTATAATTTTGTGTGTTAAAGCCGAATCTTTTGGAAGTAGTATAGGCTCTTTTTGATTATGTGACAAATTTGTGTATCTGAATCTACCTTTACACCTAATAATTCCTTCTTCGTCTTTATATAATTTCAGGGATCTCGATAAGTTGGTTGTGATACCCTCAACTTCTTTAGGAAAATGTTTAGCCTGAATTTCTAATATTTTACTCTCATTTTTGTCTGAATCATCTACTATCATGGGTTCTGGAATATCTAGACTTGTTCTATTATTATCTGAAGGTGTTGAATTCGAAAGACCCTCCCCGGCAATTGAAATTTGTGTATCTATATTATTATGAACTGTAGGCCACTGATTTGATTTACTCGTTAAAAAGTCAGGTCCTCTGAGCCATCTATTGTAATAATCTACCCGTTCTGTCCTCGTGCCTACATCAGATGGATTTAATTCAGTTGGCACATATCTGATTTTTAAAGTTTTGTTCTGTTTTATTTCATTGATTCTACGTGCCACAAACGGCGGAAGTAATTTATCTGATTTGAGCCAGCTTATTACTATTTGACTATCAGTCCACAAAAATTGTGCCTTGATTTTTAATCGCAAATATTTTGTTACATAACCTATAAGTCTACATCCGATAAGTACTCCCAGCAATTCTAATCTTGGAATCTGTAAGTTATTTTGGTCCTTTAACGGCACTAATCTAGACTTGCCAATAACAAAACTGACAATACTATTAGTGCGCAAAGTACCGCGTAAATAAATAACTGCTGCATAAGCATGCATAGACGAATCCGTAAAACAATGTAGTTCATATTCAACTGGCTCCGCGACTTGGCTTTTATTTAAACCTTGCCCAAAATAACGATCAACATGAATACTCTTTAGACATACAAAATTTGATGCAATTTTTTGCCATTCTTTAAGTAGAAGATCACTCAATTTGACGTCCCATTTAACTTTTTCTTTCCATAATTTTTGAAAGAATAGTTTTGCCGGAAGAACTACCGGAACTGCGAGACCACATGGATCATAAATTGAAGCAATGACCCTTAACACGTCTCTTTTTGATAGAACTGTGCCTGATGCTGTATTGAAGTTAGATTTCAAATATAACTGATCTTTTTGTATGTTCCATATTAAACCGAGGACTTTTATGTGTTCACGGTCTTCTGCTCTAAATTTATCTGGTATGGAAGAAACTAGTTCGGTTGAATTTGAATTCCATTCACGTAAATTCATGGACAAGCTATCAAATGATTCTTTAGCAGCACAGTACAGTTTATTTGCATCTGAAATTGTCTGTGCGCCAGTTACAATATTGTCTACATAAATGTCCTCCGCAATTTGTTTCAGAAATATGTTGTTTGATTTATTTAAGTGATATCTGATCGTAGCATTCAGTAGAAATGGACTTGATATGACACCGAACGGGACACGACAAAAACGTAAGTGCACCACATTATCTGGGTGAACAGTACTGTTTACGTCTTTGAACCAAAGAAATCGTGTTACATCTCTATCTATATCTTGTAGACCTAACTGTAAGAAAGCTTTCTCTACATCTGCAACTATCCCTATAGGATGTTCTCTAAACTTAATTAGCAATCCCGTAAGATCCTCCAACATAAGTGGACCCCTATATAGGCATTCGTTTAAACTTCGATTTTTTGCAGTTTTAGCTGAGGCGTCATAAACAATACGGAGCTTTTTGGACTTATCACGACCACGAACACAATGGTGGGGAAGATAGTGAACTGGATGATTCTGTGCAATCTTTGGATCTGGTACAATCTCAATTATTTTAGCCTGTAGCTGTTCCTGAATTACCTGGTCGTATGCCTTTAAATCTGAATTATCCAATCGTTTCATTAAACTATTGAGCCGACCCCAAGCTAAGCCTAGATTATTAGGAAGATTTGGGGGTAATTCAGTCCATGGCCATTGAACGTGGTATCTGTTGTTTTGATACTGAACTGTTTCATTAAACTGCCTAATCGCTTCTTCATCACGAGTGGTTTTTGGGGAATCTGTGATGCCTATTGATTCAAGGTCCCATAACTGTTTAACATCATCTAGTTTTAGGGGGAGATCGGGTTCGTTTAATTTAGTATCAAATGATCCATCGGATTGAAAGTAAGTCAATACTGTTAACTGATCGGAACTATGAATGTTCTCACTAATTCTTCCAGACCATACCCAACCAAAATCTGAATTAACTAAGAACAGATCTTGAGTGACCGATGTCTTTTCCTGTGACATGAATGAGTGATAATAATCGTTTCCGATTAAAATATCTATTTTTTCGCCACAAGATCCATCATCAGCCATTATTCGATCTTTAATTCCGAGTTTGTCTAAATCATAAAAAATTGGTGCTTTTATACTCTGAGTAATATGAGGGACTACATTTGCATGAATAAGACGAGTTATTCCTGTTCGAGTTGTAATACTAAACTGTACTATAGGACTTTTAATAAGATGTGGTGATTTGTTTCCGAATGTAAATATTGACAAATTAATTTCTTCATTAATAGGTAGTTTAAGTATATTACTATTATGTTCCGTTATATATGAGCGCTGGCTACCACAATCGAGCAACACCCTACACTGTAGTTTTATTTTATTTTCTAAATTATCTACAATTACTAGGGCTGTCTGCAATAGTGTAGTACTGTATGCATTATTAATATGTAAGGTATCAGTTGGCACGGACTTAACTGGCTGTGTTATCTTAGTTGGACATAATGCTCGATTATGATTACCGAATTTATTGCAATGTCGACATTTCCTTTTGGCACGACAATTGTCAGCCCTATGGCCTTCACCGAAACAATTATAACAACGGTTTCCTAACTGAGCCTTTCTTTCTTGTAAAGTTTTGTGCACACTACACTCATCATTAAAATGATCTTGCTTACAAAATATACATCTACTTGATTTCTTTTTAGGTGGCTCATCGAGCCTGTCACCATCTTGTGGTCTTTTTCGTTTATTTTTATTATGCTGCCTATTTTCATACCTGGATTTTTCCTTTCTGAAGTTTGACGTAAATCTACGCCTTTTATTATCACTGGTCTCTTCCGTTCTAACATGTAATGATCCTATTGTAATATTATCAGAAGCCTGTTTGTCTTCGCTAGTTGTTGTATTTTTAGTAACTTCTGCAGTTTTCTTTAATCTATTTGATGTTTCCCTAGCCGATATGATATACTCTAAGAACTTTCTAATATTATCAATAGACTCATCTTCGTCAGTTATCTTCATCCTTAATTCATAAATGAGGTCCTCGGGGAACTTTTCTAAAATCATTACTCTAAGATGACTGTGATTTACATCTTCGCCTAAAGAACTTAATACTCTAAGATGTCTCTCAATTTCATTTAGAACGTGCCTACAGTCTTTGACCTGACTAGATTCCGCTGATTTAATTCTATAAAGTGCTACATAATGAGCATCAATAATTACGCTAGGTTTGCCATACCGTTCTTTTAATGTGTCGACAGCAATACGATAGTTTTTGTCTGTTGTGTCCAACCCATCAATTGCCTGTTTCGCGTCACCTTCAAGAACCGATTGAAGGTACAACAGTTTATCGACATCATTAATATTTCTCTTATCAACGTTCGATGAAAACTGATCCCAAAATTGGTACCACTTTAGAACATCACCATCAAACTTGCCTAACTCCATTTTTGGTAACTTACTAATTGTGTTAACATTGCTGTCATTATTGGTAAAAACAAGTGCGCGGTTTCGATTATTCTGTTTGATATGTACATCTATTTCTGCTATTAAATCTTCGGCCTGAATCTGTGTGGTCGTATACTGACTAATTTCCTCAACGTTGATTTCTTTTATCAATTTACAGTAATTGTGAATTTCCGAAACAAACATCTCATTTATACCTTTTAGTTTAGCACCAATTAGTTCTAATCCTTTGTAGTCGGGGTCCTCTTCTGATAATTCCGTTAGGGCACACCGAGCAGAGTTTATGTTCGATTGGAGGGATTCATAAATAATTTTTGAACGAGATCGGATAGCGACTTCCATTATGATTAGAGTACCAACTAAGTAACATCAAAGTCCTGAACCGTTTTCTTAGTAAATGAATATCCACAGTATCTAAAACAACATAACTTGGTATGAGATTCTTATGAAATCCAATATACCAACAACTGCACAATTGCATATATAAAACCAAAGACGTAAATGAATTCCCTCTAACACTATTATTAGTTTAAGTGAAAGACTGTTGAACTAAATCTAAAAACCTTTTAATTGGTTCACTTAATAAGAATTACTTAGTAGGAATACTCCTCTGATTACTAAGATATTTCATAACAAACGTATAATACAATCAACTAATATACTTTTACTAATGTCGTTGGTCACTGCGCAACGTAAAAAGAATAATTATTTATTAGACTTCATTCGTACATTATCGTGCACTCGGATTTACTAAACAAATGTTTAAAATAGTCGTGACTGTATACTGTCCAGCGCGTAATATAATAGTATTTCTTGGAATCGACTTGACGCAGGGTAGGCTGATAATTATCTACGTTGAAATGAAACTTCGTTCGAGTATAGTTATATAAATCTTACCCTAAAACCCTGAGTTCCAATCCTACACAGTTTTAGGTAGGTTCATACCATACCAATAATGTATCTAAGAAAACGATCATCAATTTCATAATAATAACATGGAACTAAATTACTCAATAGGTACTCACAACAGCTTAGAACATTATGGGTTTGTTTTGTTGATAATGTTCCGTTAAAATTATTTGGTAGATAATTTCAAACAAATTCTGTTCCATTTTCGAATTTGGTGAGTAGGTATAGCGGCTATTCGGGTACCATATGAGACTGGGCTAATTCCTTTTAAATGCAGAACACAATCTCGATCTACCCACATTATTTTATTTTTAGAACCAGTGAACAAAACTTTATTTTAAACTATTAATCGATCCCAGCATCTCCACCATGTCGCCACAAGTGCCATTTTATGACGAATATCTGAACCTACAATACCTATGTCTCTAAAATAGGCCTAGGTACGAAAAGATTATGATCTAACTACCGCCGTAATGATGTAAACTTATTTCCACTGAATAACCGTTACTGAATTATCATCGCAATGATATTTGGGGTGTCCCCCCCCAAAGTGGCCTCCAACCTCCCCTTATAGCCACCCCTAGCCTCGCGTCTGAATGCTGGTCTGATTTGGTATCATTTCTGAATCTGATCGCTGTTAGAACAGTAAACACACACACACACACTGAAATGCAATATAGAATGAATATCTGGTAAATCTGAGGACATGCACTGAGTAAGAACAAGTTCGCTCACCAATGTACTGCTAGCTCCAACCCTCAGGTGCCAAGTGAGACGAGCGCGCGCGCGCCGACCATCACCGCGCGCTCCCCCTCTCTCCGACCTCACGCCACGTCATGACTACCTACTTAGTTGTTATGTGTACCTATAGGCTATATTACTTCGCATTCGCGACAACGCTATTCGTGAATGAAAAAATTCGTGCGACGGAACTTTGGATATAATTTAATGTATACAGTTTGTCTAGGTCTCGTTCTAGCCCAACAAGATCAACGCTGTGTTAAACTTTATCAATCGAAGAATTTTGTTTGTGTTTATTTCATGCACGCTTGCTTCTCCAACTCAACTATGGACATAGGCAGAATGTTTGACGTCAGCTTTGCTTGTCAATTAAAAAAAATAATAGAATATTTATGTTCAGGCTTATACGTATGGGGGGGGGGGGGGGGGTGGCGCTGAGGTAGACCGTGATATTCAAATTCTTACTTACTTCTTACGTTTTTTAGCAATTTTTAGATGAGTGTCAGGTTGTATCTTGATGATAATAAAAAAATATATGTAAAAACAGAAAATTATCAATTTTGGACTTATCATGTATAAATTTACTAAACACTACAGATATATGTCATGTATATCCTGGCAAAAACCAGCGCAATAGCACTATGAAGAAAAATAACTAACTTAATAAATATTAATGTCATGTCGTAGATCTTAACGACTACAAGAAGTGGTAAGTGTGTAATTAGGCCGATAGCTCATTCCATTTAGAAGATTGTATTCTTGTTGTTATCATTAATATTTCTGGCGACATTTTGTCACTATTTCATACTTCGGAATGTACGCATACTAAGCATTATGTAATAATCAAAATAGAAAAAATACGGTTCATGTTCAATTGGGAATATTTGACAGTTAGGGATAGCTTGATGTGCTTTATGATCATCGAAGATCTATGTTGCCCCTTTTGTCGACGAGTAGGAAGTTAATACAAAAACAAAGGCATATATTAATTTTTTTTTCCTAATCATCAGGTAAATTTATTACATTATTCTTATCTAACTGTTACACAAATGCTGTTTACACAAATCTAAATACAATATATACAACCTAAAACTCTTTCAATTACTTACTATATACAACCTAAAACTAAAAAAATATATCCATTATGTACAAGTGGTAAAAAAAGGGAAGAGCTCATAGGGCGTCAAAAAATTTATCCCCATCGCTGTCTGTGGGAAATGTGCCCAAAAGGCTGGCAGCGTTGCTACGTTGGATGGCAATGCTGATTCTTTGGCCTAAAAATTGCCCAGCCCTCTGGTCACGTTTAGAGTCGACCAACCGCTGGGCGATATCCCAAAATACTCGATGAGAACTCGGACCCCATGGCCCTAGTGTTTCAACCCCAAACGGCTCGAACATATAACTTCCAATAAGGTTGTTATACTTGCGCCGTTTGAGGTTTTCCGCACCGGCAACAGCCGCCCCAGCACAGCCCGCCGTGCTAGGAAGATGGGATGGCGCAAGGGTGTCGAGACAGGTTGCATCCCATACCTAAGGCCTACCCAACTTCCAAGGCATTATAGTCCTTCCATCTGGCCTCTTAAAATAGCTGGCACCCCGGGATAGAGCCCGACGGGTGATGTCATTAATACTGGCGTGCCGTGCCAACCGAGCAGCGCATTTACTGCAAGAAAGGCCATGGTGTTCGAGGTGGTCGACTGCTTCACCGCACTGACAACGATGGGAGCCCCGCAAGGAGAGCCCGGACGTAGACTTGTAGCGAGCCGGAAAGTTGTGTCACACAGCATAGTGCCTATGTTGGGTGACGGTAGCGCCTGAAGCCAGAGGCTCGACTCCCACTTTCCCACAACCAGTAGGCGGGCACGTTCAGCTGTAGGTATTGGTGGAGGTATTAATTAGATTATTCCGTACCAACCTGCAGAGCGGCTCATGCCATTGTCTCTGGGAAGACGGGTTCTCGGGCTACACCGTATCCGGACAAGCCACCTTCCAGGCGTTAATCGCATTGGTCAAAGTGCAAACACGGCACTTCACAGTTAACCTGAGAAGGAGCTATGATTTTTGCGACTAACTCTTTGGTGCTGTGGACCGAGGACATGAACCGGTGTAAGCCGGTAAGCTTACACTAGAAATTTTGCGGACGCCAAGCCCACCAAAACGAATGAGTAATGTGGCTTGCAGCCAAGCACGGTCGTCCAAAACCAAAAGGTGTGGCTGCTTCCATAGGGAGGAAGAGAGGAGGAAATACATAAAATTTGGACCGAAACAGCAGCATCTGATGAGGGTGTATGCCGAATGTAAATTAATTTTAGAGAGTCTATCCGAAATATCAATAAAATGTTTAATTTTGATATTGGCATCTCGCATTTCAACCATAGAGTTGTCTACTGCTTATCACACATATTCAAAATTTTGGAGGTTTCTTATACTTCGCGTGGTAACGAAACCATAGCGCGAATTTAAACCGACCAACGCCATCTATCGAACCATGAGGTAAACCTCTACTACAAAATGATTATAAAGACCTGATCTGCCAAATATCATGGAATTAACATTGGTGTCTGTACTTTCCAAGGCAGGGAGGGGTCTCGATATCAAACGGATTTATCTAACAAATACTTTTGAGTCAATATGTTACACACTACCCTATTTACCTAAAACAATAACAATATGAACAATTTTAGATTCTTTCACGCACATGTAACATAGCTGGGAAATCTTAATTGTTCATGTTCGTTACACACGCACATTCACACGACTTTGGTCTTAATTTTTAAATATATTGCACCTTATTATATAACGAATTGCTTCATTCGTGTATTTTATTGCTTGAATATTAATTAATAGTTTATAGCTCAATCGACACGTTGATTAATACGGTGATGTTCGACGGTGACATCGAAAACGTCAATATTGATTGTTAATCTGTCATTAGAAAAAAAATCGTAGAAATTAAAAAGCTATTTCACAACCAACAGACTATTATTTTGCTCACTTTTTAGGGTTCCATACCCAAAGGGTGAAACTCCCGTTTTAGTAATAGGGACCCCCCTATTACTAAAACTTTGCTGTCCGTCCGTCTGTCACCAGGCTGTATCACATATACCGTGATAGTTAGACAGTTGAAATTTTCACAGATTATGTATTTCTGTCGCCGTTTTAACAACAAATACTAGACAATAAAAGGGGGCTTACCTTGTTGATCCATGTAGAAGAGACATACAATTTAATATAGGCAACAAAATCTTGTAGGTACCTACGTCCCTGTAAAACACAGACCCAAAAAAAAATATATAAGATTCTTTCAATAAACTCTCTTTAGAAAACTCTGGTATTTCTAGTTTGGCCTTCGAGTGATAATAATTTGAAACCAATATTCTCACCATTTCCTTAAGTTATGGTTAATGAAATAATATCTCACCGCATCTAAGTGTTTCCAAGTACAACTTAAGCACGTACTTACTACTTAATCTTAATGAGCCGGTGAGCTACCTGTCTACAAATTATATGCCCACGTGATGTTTGTACCGGCTTACGAGAATGCTTCCGTGCCTGTAATACTAATCTGAACTGAAATGCATTATGACGTAATTTGATTGTGTTTAAGTAGATATGTTGTGTGTTGTGATATTTTGGCTAAATTACGCATATTTTGAAGGTGTTAAATAATTTATTTAATAACAACTTATACCTACATACTTAAATTAAATGACTATCTAACTAACTATAGGTATACAAATAAATGTCGTCCGGAATCGCCCAGAAGACTTGCCAGTCTTCTGGGCGATTCCGGACGACAGCGATGCGGATGCATTGCCACTTTAAATAGCAATGCTAATTCTTTGGCCAAAGAACAATCCAGACCTTTCGGCAGGTGTTAACTTATGTATAGAATGCCGTGTTGGCTCAGTGATTAAGGTCTCGCGACTGATGCAGGTGGTGCACTCAGGAGGTGTTGGGTTCAAATCCGGGCAAGTTCCAATGACACATCATATTATGTAGTTTCTGAATTTATCTTAGATATCACTGACATCAGTGAACGAAAACATAGTGAAAAAACCTGGAGTTATTGTAAATAAGACAGAAATCGCCAACCTGTCTCGAGCAAGAGTGGTGATTAATGCTCGTGGTATGGTATGATATGTTCAGCGGGATTATCCGAAAGAGTTACCGCTACCTCGGAACATAAAGACCTAAGGAAGGAACATGGATGGGTTTTAGCCAGTAAGAGTCTGACACTTCCTTCCGCTCCACCCGCGGGAGAACACGTTTAGATAATTTCGCATCCTCAAAAAAATTTTATATGGTATGTATCTACTAAATAACACATTGTTTATGTTATTTGATTCCAGGTAACTAGGGTTTTACACTTCATTATCGCACGGGACTTTTTATTTTAACTTTTACTTATTCAACTTTACTATTTCAATAAACTTTCTACATACGATACCATCATTAAGTAAACAGGTCATTACTCGATAAAAATGACGAATGTATCAGCAATTCGGCATTCATTTCGACATCGACATAAGTCTCACATGTTTTCTTGTATTTGTTTCTCCGCGTTGATATTCCGATGGTAAACAATGTGGTACATTTATTACGGCATGGATGATTTAGTTGCCTTCCCGATTCCGTAGTACATTGACGTGACTAATGATGTACATTTTTAGGCTTTTTCCCTTTGTTTTATATGTAACATAAAGTATTATGATGTATTAGTAGGTAGGTACATTATCTTTGACCGGCAAAAATATTACCTAAATTAAAATTACGTTACTTATTTGAAGCATAATCATTAGAGTTTTTTATGTTACGTTACCTCCATTAATATATAGGAAGGAATCTTATGGCAATAAGTAAGTACTCATAACACGAGAGCCAAGCGTCACCGGCAGTAGCAACGGCAGTGTTCGACATTCGTCGGCGAATGCTGTCGACAACGTGTCGCTCGAGTATTTGGATACCCGTACGGTGCTCAAGAACACGACGGCTGCAGTTGTATCTACCTTTGACGCGTGCTGCTCGTGTCTATGAGCACTACATAGATAAGTGATTGAAAAGTAAGATAAAGAGTTAAAAGCTCTATACAAAAACAATGAGAGGGTTTAGTTAATGATTCAGTACAATCCTTAACCCATTCGAGCACACACGCACCATAGAAAGCATCAAGTAAAAGACAATACAATCCAATATCATAAAAATGTTTTGTTTGTATCTAAAAGACACCCGGTGCCTATAGATAAAATTCGCCACTCCGCCTCCTAACTGCCGATGATAACTTATTCGAGGCCCATTTTGGCCCCAATTTATGGTTGATTTAACTCGTTTATTCCGGGAAAGAACTTCCCATGCTTAACGATGAGATACGCCAACGAAGATAGGCTAATGCCAAAGTTATTCTGAATTCTTACGCATTTTTCCGTGTTCCCAACTTCGGTATGAAACCAGCTTTAATTAAAAAGATCGAACCCTTCTAAATAATTTAGGTACGTAGAATTACATTCCGATCGTATCAATGACGCCTACCTGAAATTCAATAAACGCTTGCTTATATTCTAATAAATTTTCAAACTTAATATATTCCACAGCCTTCAGAATTCCTTAATATATTAATATTATTAGTAAGCAAAACCCAAGAAGAAGAGAGTAGACCAATTAGGTCGTACTCTTAAACAAAAGGGAAAGCTGATCTGCGAATCATAAATCCGAGTTTCATAGTTGATAAGTGTGCCACGTGCCGATAATTGATTTCGCGCCTCTGATAAGTATAATGTATTGAGTATACGAGATAGGTTGGCGAACAACCACGTAGTCCGGACAACTCGCGACGTGACGCGAATGTTGCGAACTCGATCCGTTAAAATTACCAACGCGATCAATAGCACAAACAACGCAAAGGTCTCGGTCAAAGTTTTCCCTTGACTGGCTCGGTTGTTATTCAGGACAATCACTGTTTAGTGGGCTACCGTTAACTTGGTTACATTTCTATCACTAAGAATTTTGAGCCACTGAGTGCCAATTTCACAAATAAATCAGCACGCCTCAACCGCGTTTTACACCTGACAGTGTCAAAATTCCATAGAAAATAATGATGCTCTTAAACTGAGATTATTGTGTATCTAGTGGTGAAATTCACTCTTAATGAACTTCCATCTATCTAACAGCGAACATCGTTGTCTACCAATTTATACCAATTTCCCTGAATAACTAATCCGGTGAACCTAATAGCAGAATTTGCCTAACAACATAATACTGAACTTCCAATCATATAAGGGCTTTCAATTAATTAACTATGCTCTCTAATTCGGTGAAGTTGCGAGGCGATGCATTAAATCGCGTTCATCCGCACAAGCTGCATAGAATCTCGCCTTAATTGCAAAGAGCGGCGTCAGCTAAGATTTACCAATTAAGAGAATCGGAAGCGGAACCACTTGCCCAGTCAGCGAAGCTCAGCGCAGCCGCGCATGGAGGCCCAGGCCAGACCCACACACGCTTCTATTAGCAACTAACGATCGTAACCAAATAAAACATTGAAGGGATTCCTCATTTACATATTTTTTTGTGAAGGACGTACGCTCGCTTTTGTTTGGGACGTAAAAAATGTTGTCCCAAATATGTCGCTTCTAAATTATCAGGCACATTATTTTATGGTTCCTCTGAACGGGGAAAGAAAGAAACATTAAACGTATCAACTATTTATCTTCCCACGCAATTTGTAAGAGTCAACTGTGGGAAACGGATTACTTAATATTTGGTTGGTAAGAAATCGGTCACCGCACGTAATGCGACAAAGTTAGGACACATACTGCTTCTTTATTTCTGAATCTGCCTTAGTCTCGTCTCAAAGACACGTATTCATTTGTACCTACTCTTGACTTTTTGTACCTTGCCAGCTAACGTAAGAACCCTGTTACAATTTTATGCCATAAAATAAGATAAAACTTTAAACAAACACTATCTAAAGTACTCCAGATAATGATAAAATTTTGCGCGGGAAATTCCAAAGAGGCAGACAAATCGATATCGTTATCTCAATGAAAATTATGCTCGACATAAAACTTCGTTGTCCTAAAAATTAACAAACTTTTTACATAAATTGCTGATGACAATAGCTATTTAATGTACTAAGTAATGTTATAATTCATTTCATTGTTACCGAAAACCTTAGTGCAAAATATGTAATTTCATGAAACAAATAAGCGACAAGTAACTCGAATGTCGAAGACGGCATTTTTGATCCACATTTTGTGGATTTAAGGACCAGAGTTGAACTTTTTTTTATCAATAATGACATTAAAGAAAATGCGTCTTTTAAACTTATTCTGATTACGGGAAAATAAGCCTTCGTATGCAATAAAAATACAATAGGAGGGAAATAACTAAATTAAACAAGTAAAAAATGGGCAACCCGTTTGAACGTGATACTATAGTCGATAAAGAAAATGTCCCCATCTTTCATGGGAATAACATGCCTTTACCCCAAACAACTGAGCATCTATCTAGTTGAGTATGTTTTTATAAACGGAAATCCCTGAAGAGAATATCCAATTAAAATGCTCAAGGTTTACAAGCCAAGGGAGACACCACACAATGTTTTAAAGCTTGATTCCGGAACTTAACTCCTCTGAAAGAAATCTGGGCAGTATATTACAGCATTATTAAAGTAAGGTAAAAGAGAACAGTAACAATTTTTCGATAAGGTACAAGTATCTTTAAGACCAATTAACTAGAGATTATAACTTGAGATACTTCTTTACAAAATTCTCTATAAGGAGCCATAGGAAGGAAATGTTAAAATGCAAAACGTTCAAAACGACAGTTCATCTTTTGAATTTACCTCGTCTTTAACTTTAAAATTAATTAAAAGGCTCACATTTTCTATTTGAAAATATACCTTAAAATCTTACACGATAACTATATTTACCTTTAAGCGAAGTATCTATTTAATTGAGAGCTTGTCTATGAATTCCATCGACAAACTTGGAGGTTGTTCAAAATTCTTGAAGCGTTTCAAGTTTAAAATGACACTGGATATTGAATCAAAATCCAATTATTATTGTCGACGACGCAAAAGACCTACTCAGAGACAATATCAAGCGCCCGCTCGTTAACTTACTACTAAACCAAGCTAGCTTTACGTTTTAAAAATAATCTATGATGGTGGCACTAAAAGTTTCATAAGAAGAAAACGTACATATCGCTCTTCTAAAATTTTGCATAAGAATGTCTCATACATACCTAACATGTGAAAAGACGTACCTATAATATTTTTATCTTTTCTATATTATTTCTGTGAGCATTACAAAGAAGCAGTGTTGACTTAAATTAAATATCAAATCTTCTCTAAATTCTAATTCAAGAAACAAGAAATTTTAATTAAACTCGGGAATTACGTAAATGCGAATCTCGTAAAAACTTACATCCTTTATGCCGATAGCGTCTTATCGTAATGCTCTTAGACGACTATTACAGTACAATCTAATACTGCTGACTATTCCACGTCTACTTAGAATTCCGTGTGTCCTGGAGCGATAAAGCCGGCGGACCTAATAACTGGTATTATTAGCCAGTCAGCGTAGTTATTGCCAGACCAGCTATCCGCTTGCGACAATACGCCTTTAATTGAATGTCCGCTGTTTATCTTTGTTATAGTATCCAGAATTATCTACTGAAAGCCAAGATAGTCTATCACTATAATTTACTTTACTACATTATCCGTTTTCTTTACACATCCAACAATTTGTATATTAGAAACTCGAGCAAAGTTTGATTTATAGCCAGAACAGTGTATCAAAGACCACAATACATTGCCGATACCTCGAGGTTTTTACATGTCTGCAATCTACAGGGGAATGATTAATTTTCCTGCCCTGTGCACACACACAGGTTTGCTTTTCAATCGCCTCACAATCCCACAGAAGATGTCAAAGATGTGTGTGTGACTGTGTGCGCATGTTTACAATAAGTGTAATATTGTGATGTCGGGCTAGTCCTCTGTGGTGTCAGATACAGGTGTCGCGATGTGCAATACGCAATAACCTTGTGTCGGGAGCACGAATTGCCCCAAACTATTTGTGGTCCAAAGTTTGGAATGAGCGGGCGCTCCGCTCTAACATTCTCCTACATCGCATGGATATTTCGGACATGGTATCGTGTGTTGACGTACTTTTAGGGTGGTTCGCAGTTCAATTTAGTTACAATTCAGATCAATATAATATTTCTTTCAATATTATAGCAAAATCAAAACCCTCAAGTTGTATTATTTTCTTTCAATAACCTACGTTTTTAATTCATATGTGAGACGCTTTGATATTTTAAGACCGATTGAAGAAAAATATTACAGATTCTATAATTGGAAAGTATGAAAGAAATTAGATTCTCTTTGGGTCCGGTAATTGAGGGAAACCTAATGGTCCCACGAGGCGTAGTCAAATAGCCCAGCTTAAACGAACCGATCATGCGAATGATCAACTTTATTTACGTAATGTAACGACCTTCTTATTAAATTTAATGGCTATAAGATATTAGAGTTGACTTCTTTTCAATATCCTATCGTTTCCCCAGTTTATGAGTGTCTAAGGAAACTTCTTTTTGCAATAAACTGCTAACACTGTCTGCGTCTAAGTCACTTTTTCAATATCCGGGAAAGTAATCATGCAGGCACGGCGACCACACGGCAAACAATTTATAGACCCAATATCCCCTTTACTTTGTTACGGCAGAAGTACGGAATCCACACAATAATAATAATTAATTAATTTGCATTTATTACGGAGCGCGTCCGATAAGTTTTTATTACATTTGGACCCAAAAATTAAAGCTAACACACATTTACTAATTTGATGTGCGAGTTACAGACATTCGTGCCAACTGGTTTAGGGAACTGTCGTTAGACGTAGGGTTGTCGAGTATGGCCATACGAAACGGTATTTTGAGGTCTTGTTGGACATAAAAAGGGGTCAGTACTTTGTACATCTGTAAGTAGGAACATTCTGAATGAAAGTAGGTTTTCACGTAAACAAAAGCGTTGCTGCTGCATTTTCTCATACAAACTCAAGAGAAAAGCGTATTTAAAATGTTTCCCTGAACTGAGATAAGGTGCAATATGTTGTCCGGTATTTTGAGCAGAGTTATGTGGCGAGCGTGTGCAAAATACCGGGAAACGAAGCGGCGATAAAGGGTTAGGTTCAAACTTATGAGCGCGCACCGGTTGAATGAATAGTACTCTTAATTGCCAACCGGCTTTGTCAATGGCTTTCCACTTTTTAGGGCGCCATTTCCGAAGCTAAGGGGCGGAAATTGCAAATCGTATGAAGTATTTCGTTCGAAATTAAATTAACTTCGTTCGAAAATAAAATGTATATTGTATTCCTGTTTGTTAGGTACTGTATCACGCAATTTTATTGCGAAGCTTTCCCTTTTTTTGCCTTTATTTAAATTTGTATTTATTTCTAAAAATCTTGTTAATGGTTCTATTATTATAATATCAAATAGATACACAACCAAATGACGCCATTATTCAGCCTAAATGATTGTACGAACATTTCAATCACATATCAATTTGTTTGACAATTACTATTCCATGGTAAATTTCATCACGCATAAATTCAAAATCAAATCCAATCAATGTTTGATGGAGCGTGCCGTGCATTTTAAATTAGTAATAAAGAAAGAAAAATATGTTTACTTTACACAGAAACACGTGCATACAATAAGATAATTAACTCGAGTCGGTAAACAGAAAAATAAAAAGTTACGTGGTCTGCCGCAACGCCTTCTGGCTGGGCACATAATGATTATTTTCACCCGTAGCTCATTGACCTACGGCGAAACTATAAGTACGTGACAAAATGGTAAACAAAAACAAAAAGTGTTGTTAATGTAAAATCAGACAGCTTGATCCCTGTAACCCTAGCTTGAAACAGCTTGAAACGTGCAAGAGACGGGCCTCGTATGAAACGCTAACGCGCTAACTGAAAACCGATATCGAAAGTCTGCACTAAAATTAAACATTCCGTCTGTTATTTGCCAGTTTCACTTATCTTAGTTAGCTTAAACCCTTTTGTAACTAAACCGATGAACCGAAGTACTATAAAAGGTCCAATTATTATCTTTGGTGAAGTTAATAAAACTCTTACTCATGCCTGTGTACGTATTTTAAACGCATTGCCATTAAACCTGGCAACGTTGCAAGCTTTTTAGGCACATTTTCCACTGACAGCGACGATGACGAATTTTTTGATGCCCCCTGCCCCCACCCCTCTTTTTGTTCCTTTATTTGTACAAAATATACATATTTTTAGTTTAATATTGTATAATGTATTAAAGATTTTGAGTATATTATATACATTGAGATTATAAAAGTAAATAATGATTTAAAAAAAACATTCAATCAACTTCAATCCTTAGCTGAGTATTTTTTACTTCATTTATATCCGAATAAACGTGATTCAAATAGGCAAAGTTGGCTAAAGTAATTAGTCGTATACAAACCTGTCCATCCCTAGCTCTGATTCAGGAGCTACCTTTACAGTTGCTAGTTTGATTCGTTTTATTTGTTAGCGGGTATTTTCCGATCCCCATTCACATGAATCAAACCGAGCGGACTCATTTATTTGATAGTAACCGACAAGGCACATCCCTACCCAACTATAAATTCGAACGTAGACAAACTAGTGTAGGGGACAATAAAATAAAATGGGATAATCTTAATTAATCATCTCTCTATTGCTTTTGTTTGCACCAAATTGTTAATAACAGTGATGAATTGCTTTTAAGATATGGAAATATTAACTGATTATTTTACTTAAAACAACTTTTTTTAATTTCTAGAACCTTGTCTAGAATAAGTATTTTCGAATGTCTAGAACATAAATCCACCTTTATCTAGGTGCAAAACCGAGATAACGAGTCTAGACGTCCATACCATAATTTACAACGAAGCCCCTCAATACAAGGACCTAATTCCATTTGAATTTTAATTCCACTACAAAATAAATTAGATACGAATTTGTCTGGCTCTGTCGTGAGAGATCCGAGGCTGGAATAAGACACCTATTTTCAAAATTTTCCCATTTTGCAGTCTTATTTGATAAAAGATATCTAATTTCATTAAGTTAACGAAGAGTGTTCTAGTAATTAAATCCTGTTTACTAATTATACGGAAAGTTCTGCATGTTGAAATTAGGGGTGAAACCTCAATAAATACTTATGTGATGGCTTCATTATTTGCTCGTTGGTGTTAAGAGGGCAAACGCGCTTAAACAAAAGTCAATGAAAAGCTCGTGGGAAAACCATACGATTTTTTTTTACAAAGTGAGGCAAATAACAGCAGTTTGCTATAGGCTGAAATAATGATGATAATGATGGGGCAAATAATCATTTAAGTAGTAACAATTTTTTATTGGTAAAAATAGTAAAGGAGTTTTTAGTAATCTTTTTGTTATGCGTTCCGTTGCATTTATCGATTAAAACGGTACATCGGTAAAACTAAAAAAACAGTTTAGCAAAATGAATGTGGCACTACACAAAACATTTTACTATGTTTTACGTACCTACATCTTTGTTAAAAAGTAGAGCAATTATCCGTTAAAACAAAAAACCGTTGAGTATCTTTTATTTTTCAAAAGTAAAAGTGATGAACACAAAAACTTTTCCTTAAAAAAGTAAAAAGACGTAACTGTGTTGAATGCAGTTTGGGTCGTAATTAGAGATAGATTTTTTCCAAAATTAATTAAAAGTCACCGTTGGCTACAGCTTCGGGCGAACAATGTACGTGCTCAAAATACTTTCAGACTCCCCTTTTGTTCAGCTGTTTCTATCTGAACAGCTATGTTTGTGTATATCTGAAACTCTAATGTACTGACAGTTTTTCATGCGACTGCGAAAAAATGCTTGGTTAAATTTGTTTTAGAAGAAATTTAAAAAAAATGGGTTGGTTGGTGTAGTTAATCGGTTCTTCATTGTCTATGTATTTTGTTTGGTATTTTACATAAACACACGTTGTCTATATCTCGTTTTTCCTATTTTCTCTACTTTCCTATCGAAATACGTATCACCTGTTAACGTATGACGTATGACGACGTATTTCTGTTTGTTTGTATAGTTTTAAGTGTGTGTATAAATCATTAAATGAAATAAATCTAAATTAAATTACGATGCAACTAAGTTGTAATATTAAGTTGCTAAGTGTATAGATACTTTTCATTTGCGGGAATTAGGTAAACCTGATGCTCCTTGAAATGTTTTGGCAAAAGTAGTCTACATACGTACGTCATACGAGTAAGTATGACCCAAATGTACCCGTTGGTTCTACCAAAAGTAAAGACCACATCGCCAGTGACAGTACCAACTCCATTTTGTGTAAGCAGGTAAAAATGTATACCGTATATTTCTATTAAATACAAAAATAACTGTTTTTAGTTTTTCTACAAAACAAAACTTCAGAGAATAGAGTCATTTTCAAGTGTATTGTGAGAATAATTGTAGGTATTATCACAGATTAAAACTAGAACGGTGGCAGAGCGTGACTTGCTATGGTCGGGTGGGCCCCGCCGTTGCGCGGTGCAGCGGGCGTTCAACTACTTAGTAAGTTCAGGTGATATCAGACATAAGCAGTCGCACCACTTTATTATCTTTTATTGTTAAAAAAGATAAAGTAGCATGTTCCTTTTTTGTGGCCTTTTATAAAATGCTACAGCGAAAGTGGTTTGTAGTTTTATTGTAATAATATTTTAAAGATAAAGATACTTTTCTTTTTATTAACATTTTCAGAAATGTAATACATATTTATAGCGAAAGTTATTCTAATTTTAAAAAGTGCTTACGTCATTGAGATAATAGGTCTTTCTTTAGAAGCTCAAGGTCGAACAAAGGCACGATTTAGGTCGTCGCCCCAGTGAGAGGCTGTATAGATACGACTGCGAAGAACAAAATTATGCCAATGGGGCAACTGTCATAAGTTAAAGGGGTTTATTGTGTTACTGACGCATTGCCGTAACTCTAGCGTGGGTTTGAGGACTAGGCTGATATGATGCCAGGAACATAAATAGTAAGTAGGTTATAGTGATGACATTTATCTTTTTTGGGTTGGTTTTTGAATCTTTTGTGACTGTTCTTTTTTATTCATTAATTTTCCTAAATTGTTTTTCTGAATTTCTTATTGTTTTTCTGAATTTCTTATTAGTTTTTCTGAATTTTTTATTAGTTTTTGATTTGAATGAACTTACAGTAGTAGGTAGCTATTTATAAGCTTTATTTATGTGTATTAGTACTTAGATATCATGATGGATAGGTTGTGCTTTCAAACAGTATTTTGTTAACTCATTTAGTGCCCTTTTAGAAAAACAAAAACAAGCTGTAAAATTAAGCCAAGTATCAAATAATACGCGATAAATAACACCACCGCTCACCGTATGTCATTTCAGCACGACAGAATTTAACACACATAAAATCTGTTTACACAATAGGGTTTTATGATTTAAATTTCGTTTCATCTGATTAACGTGGGTAGTACACTGTTACCGCAGGCGTTTGCTATTAACGGAAATTATCACGATTTACAATCAATGCACGATTCACATTTCACTGTAACAAATAATCGTAATTGCCTGGATTTATTGGTAAAACAAACAATAAGAGATATACCTACACTTACCATATAAAGTTAAATTTTCCACAGCAAATCACTTCTTGTATGAAGACCAAGATTGTGAAATACCTGTAACAAAAAAACATTTATAAATATATTTGTAGCCACAAAGGTCCTTAGACTGTAGTAAACATGTTTCTTGTTAAAATAAGACGACATTTATAGTACATACGGACATATAAAGTACATGCAGGGAAGCAAACGTGTGCTCAGTCAAGCTCGGCAAAATCCTAGGAGCCCATTTACTTGAGTTGACTTCGAACAAATGTCACGAGACGGTGTGCAACGAATACCGAACCGCTTCATGTATCTCCTGCTATAACCTACTGTATATAAATACTGGCAATTCATAAAAGAGGCAAACACATCGGCCACAATAAATGTTTCGATTCGAAATTTAAATTATAATTACTCATATTGTACTAATATAAATAAATACATGGCAGAAAATTCGTGTAAGAGACAAACCAAAGGCCACAATAAATATCTCGATTCGAAATTTAATTTCTAAATACTCTTATTTATTGTTTGCCAATCGAGAATCGGTAATCGGGCGCGAAGGGCCCAACGTCCGAATCAAAATCGAATCCAATTTCAACGTTAATCTGTTTAAAACTCAAATGAGCATCCATACGTTTCATCAACCGACCGTGCATTACTATTATGTTTCAGTATTAATGATTTCGCATACACTTTTAATTATAGTTCAGAAATGAGGAGAAAATGCAATGCAAAGCGATAATGAACGTTATTTTAATTGCTGTGACTCGTGACGTCATTATGGAGATATTGAAAACCGATAATGGCAATGTATCTTAAAGCATTGACAATATGACCAATAAGAGATAGGACGAAATAAATAAATCTGTATTGGGTTTTAATACCAGATACATCAAAAAGAAAATAATAAATGAAAATAAATCAAATAACAGTGCAGGCACAGATGGAGCCTTCATTTCCATACCGCATAAAGTTTTTCCGCGTCGTAACCGAAATAATTTTCGCGTACCCACCAATAAATCGTTTCCAAAGACTCAACCACAGAAGAGTATGTTTCCCAGCAATGCTGCACTGCTAGTGTGCATCCATTAATATCAATAAAACATGTACACAGTCCGTCGCACGTTTTAATTCCACTAAAAGCGTCGATCTCATTGTGGTCGGACCGATGATTCGGAATTACTGTGTCCCCTGTGTCCACTGTTAGACGGGACAGTCCCAGGTGACTTCTAACGAGGATTGTACTTTGTAGCTTAAAACTCTAGTCATCCCACTGATCCGCCACAGCCTTTGTGAACTCTTTCGTTATTTCATTTTATTACTGTACCGGGATTTGAAAGCCAGTGATACTTTTTGTTCGGAGATGTTGTTATTTGAACTTTGTGAAGAGAAAAGTTGTTATTCTGTTGTGTTAAGCTAACTTCAAATACGACATAAAGACTTTGTGTTTTCCTTCTTCCAGGAATTTATTTTTACAAAAAAACACTTTTCACAGGAGGAATTATTAGGTATACTTTGCACCTAATTCTTTGTTCAATCTTTTGTTACACAGTCTATTTTTACCTATTTTCTTTTGGATCATGGCACCCAAAATGGTAAAAATATTCGAAGTCACAGCTCTGTTCAAGCGGATTGACGGCCGCAATACCTGTCCTTTCGCACCGGTGACTGCAACCCTTTTCTACCCGTGCAATAAAGCTTGCCTATTTTTTTTTGTATTTTATATACTCACAATTGACCACTATCCTTTGTTAAAGGTGCATCTACACCGAAGTTCCTTCTTATAGACCAACATTTTGCAACATGATAATAATAAGTACCTTTCTATAACTTTTAGTAAGTTTAGTAAATACATTTTATTACTCGGTTTGCCCACAAGCACATGCAAAAGTTGCACAAGAAGTAACTTCCGTGTGTTCCGTCCCGTGTACCTTTACCTAGCACCTTTTTTAGTTGGTGCATGAATTCCTTAACTACAATTTATAATTATATATTATGTATGGTAAACTGACTGAGTGTTATATCAAAGAACAACCCAAATCGCTGGACCTAGAGACATGAAATTTAGCGGGTCTCCCTTGTTTTACCGAAAAGAAATTGCCAAATTATCACTTCCCAAACAAATTTTCGCATAATTTCATTTGCCAAATTATTACTTACCAAAAAATCTCTTTACAAATAATTGTTACGAAAACCCATGTTTGGCAAGTGAACGTTTGAACAATAACTTGTTCACCAACTAGTACTTTTACCATTTTTTATCTAGTCAAATATTTCAGTTCGTATAACATATTTAACGCAAAATTAAATAAGCCAAATATTTGGTGTCGTCAATTTTTAACTTACCATTTCTGTTTAGTCGATTGCTTAGCCAATGACAAAAATTTTGCATCTATGTTAGTTGCACAGATTATACAAATTAAATTACAATGTGTAAATAAGTGGGTAGATGGTAAATCATAAATGTCGCGCGATGTGGGTAAGTCATGCAAAACACTATCACTGTGTTTTGTAGCGGAAGTTTATTGAGATTGTTACGATAATATATATTTTCACAATCGTAGTAATCTCTTTTTTCCATATTTTTTTCTTTATAATTTAGTCGTTTCTGGCACTCGCCGGCCGCTGCCGCGGCACCGCTCGCTACGCTCGCTCGGCTCGTGCGTAGGTGGTCACAGTTTTAACCTAACCTAACCTAACCATTTTTTTTAAACTAATAACCTACTGTAACTAGTTCCATAAATAACCTAATGTCTAGTAACCATAAATTTGACTTGTTTCAGACAAATTCAAGCACATAAGCTTACAAAGAAATACGCAAATGACATCAAATTTAACAAACAAGTAAAATGTTCCCAAAAAAAAATTCAATTCCCAAAAAAAACTTATTTTTGCCTTTATATTATTTTTTTGTCATAACAAATCATTTGACTAAACGTTTATTGTCTAAATATTGTTTGCTGTAATAAATCATTTGATTAAAGACCAAAAGCCTTAATGACATTATCCTTGGTAATAATCTGCCAAGTAAACATTTGACCAAATGAAAATGTGCGTACTAAAATTATTCCAAATATTACATTGGTATAAAAAAAGATTGCTAAAATTTGTTTGGGTAATGAAAATTTGGCAAAATCTTTTCGGCAAAACGGCAGGATCCCAAATTTTGCACATAGATACCTTATATAATGTAGGCACTCCACTAAGGAAGGATTTTTGGAAATTCCACCTCAAAGGGGTAAAATGATGCGATATAACCGAACTCCACGCGGAGGAAGACACGGGCAAAAGCTAGTCTTTCATAAACGCTCATCAAACGATTAGAGCATTAAGAAGGCAGATATAGGTACTTAGCGTAGTCACTATTTCCTTTGTCAAGGAACAGATTTTTCGACGAGTGTCAATCGACGCGTCGAAAGTCTCCCTCTTGATATATCGACGTCACTGCGCTCGTCTATATGTCATGTATACAGGTCGTACCTATCTCTTTTTTGTAGCTTCGGGACAAGCAAAAGAAATGGTTATGATTTTGACGGGACATTGCATGGAGTGTACAACGTACATGACGTGTAGCGACGCCATTTTTTTACTTTGTCAAGTGATGTTCAATTGTTGACTTTAGATTTGATTATTACGTCCATGTTATGGTTGTTAATAAGACTAACGTGTATTCAATGGGAATGCCAAAGAGACTTGATTGGGTATGGCATTCCCATTTCAATTTATTATTTTGACTTTTAATGTCGATGAATAATCCATGTGTCATGTTCATGAACGAGCGCCGTCAGTAGGGACTGGTCACGTCTTAGCTGCCACGTCTGTTTTAAAATTAAAATAATTTTGAATTGTTTTTTTTAAACTTGTAATTATGGACGCTTTTATTAAGTTCTGCATCGTTCTCACGTGTAATTTCAACATGAATGATGTAACACAGTTTTTGTAAACATATTTTGATTTAAAAGAGTGTCCATGGAGTTTCTTGCCCGTTCTTCTCCATAGGTACCTACTGCTTTGGAATGGGCAACTAGCTTCATCTTTCTGTCTGACCGACCCCTTGACAATTCAAAAGTGCCTGTAATTGGTTTATTTGAAATAAATGCTTTGAGTTTGAGTTTGAATTATACTTTTATTTATTGATCAAATCAAATTAAAACATGCTTCTAGTTATCTCAAACACAAGTTGCAAATTATTGTCAAGACAAAACAAAAGACACTTAGAGGAACGATGGAGATGGAGGCAGACAAGAAAGAACAACTTTCAAATTGTGAGACGCCGCCCGTGCGGTACCATGCAAATGTTTTTGTTTTAATTTTCAACAAGTTGTAAAGAAAACAGTTATGATGATAAAATCAACACAAACTTCCGTTACAGGAACAGCTGTTAAAATATTTTACACTGAATTTAGTCTTTTATTTTATCGGAATTTTCATTCTTCTTACACTTATTAACTTAAGACAAAGATTGAAGGCCAAACCTAAGCTAAGATTTGATTAGATTTTTATTAACTTTTGAAAGGCTGCGAGCCATTTTATTTAGTACATTAATTAAGGTTTTTTGATGAATGAAAAAGGTTTTTGTTGGTACGCAAATTAAATGTTATAAGAAAAAGAGGTAGGTATATACCGAATATTAAAAGTTGTAAAAGATCCATGGAGTTTCTTGCCCGTTCTTCTCCATAGGTACCTACTGCTTTGGAATGGGCAACTAGCTTCATCTTTCTGTCTGACCGACCCCTTGACAATTCAAAAGTGCCTGTAATTGGTTTATTTGAAATAAATGCTTTGAGTTTGAGTTTGAATTATACTTTTATTTATTGATCAAATCAAATTAAAACATGCTTCTAGTTATCTCAAACACAAGTTGCAAATTATTGTCAAGACAAAACAAAAGACACTTAGAGGAACGATGGAGATGGAGGCAGACAAGAAAGAACAACTTTCAAATTGTGAGACGCCGCCCGTGCGGTACCATGCAAATGTTTTTGTTTTAATTTTCAACAAGTTGTAAAGAAAACAGTTATGATGATAAAATCAACACAAACTTCCGTTACAGGAACAGCTGTTAAAATATTTTACACTGAATTTAGTCTTTTATTTTATCGGAATTTTCATTCTTCTTACACTTATTAACTTAAGACAAAGATTGAAGGCCAAACCTAAGCTAAGATTTGATTAGATTTTTATTAACTTTTGAAAGGCTGCGAGCCATTTTATTTAGTACATTAATTAAGGTTTTTTGATGAATGAAAAAGGTTTTTGTTGGTACGCAAATTAAATGTTATAAGAAAAAGAGGTAGGTATATACCGAATATTAAAAGTTGTAAAAGATCATAGTTAATAAAACAGTAATCTATACATATAATAAAACAGTAAAAAAACTGTGTCTGTACATTGAATATATTAAAAAAATAATAATTGAGGGGGGTTTAGAAACAGTAATAGAGCATGAATCCAAAAAAAAAATTTTGTCTGTTTGTCTGTTTGTCTGTTTGTTTGTACACGCTAATCTTCGGAACTACTGGACGGATTGAAATGATTTTTTTTTGTTGTATAGGTATTAAGTCTGGGCAACATATAGGCTATAATTTATCTTGGAAACTTGAACACCTGATGCAGAACCGCAACAGACCAGCTAAACTATAAGAGATACAAAAATGATACCTTAGCAAAAATTGTTCCACGTGATTGGTATTTTCTGCTGAGAGAATAAATTTGAAGATCTGGAACACCTGATGTGGAACTCCAAGAGCCTAGCTACACTATAACATTATATAGGAATGACGTCTTAGCAAAAGTTGTTCGGTCTGATGGGCATTTCCTGTTGACTTATAAAAATCGAAGATCTGGAACACCTGTTGTGGAACTCCAAGAGCCTAGCTACACCATAAAACATATAAGAATGACGTCTTAGCGAAAGTTGTTCAGCCTGATGAGCACTCTCTGTTGATGTATAAAAATTGAAGATCTGGAACACCTGTTGTGGAACTCCAAGAGCCTAGCTACACCATAACACATATAGAAATAACGTCTTAGCACAAGTTGTTCAATCTGATGAGCACTCTCTGTTGACTTATAAAAATCGAAGATCTGGAACACCTGTTGTGGAACTCCAAGAGCCTAGCTACAACATAACACATATAGGAATGACGTCTTTGACGTCTTTGTTGTTCAATATGATGGGCATTTCCTGTTGACTTATAAAAATCGAAGATCAGAAACATCTGATGTGGAAATCAAAGCTATCACTAATTTTACTGTGTAATTATAAAATAACATAAACTGGGAGTACCTGCACGCGGTGAAGGCGGTAACAGTTTAGGACTGATTTTCGATGACGATGGTATATCATTGAAAATTTGACTCTACTGGCCAAAACTCCTATTTATTTTTGTATTTTATCGTATGAATATGCCTTCGGGCTTATGTTGTTTGAGTGTTTAATTTCCTTTTCCATTTATCTTCGTGACACTGTAGCCTACCCGGTAACGCAGGGGAGCAGTCATTTTAATTTAGATTTTTATTGATCAGGTATCTTCACAATAAAACTATGACCATGCCTAGAAAGATGTCAAATCTTTCCCAATGTTCCAAGAGAGCTAAAAGATTGAGGATCATAAGATCCCAAGAATCTACCGAAGAGCGTCAGGAGAGACTTGATGTTGTTCGAGAACATTACGCTGCAACTCGCTCCGTGGAAACCTCTTCGGGTCGCGAAGCACGCCTGCGTTCTCAGCGTATTCATTAGGTCTCTAGAGACCAGTGAAGAATATGATGCGCGACTGACCGCTGATCATGAACGTCATGTATTGTCTCGCGAGTCAGAGACGTTCACGGAAAGAGAATTACGCTTGAGTTCCAAGCGTATCTACGCATCGACTTCTAGGTCTCTAGAGGAGGAATATAATAATGCGGTTACCAAAATGAAAACGATGACAAATGGACTGTATGTTTTGGTGGTTGTTGGAATGAAATAAAACTAAAGCTCAGTGTGATAAAAGATTTAAATGGGAAAAATGATAAAAAATAACATAAATGGCGACCCCGTTGTCGCTGGCATAAGCAACAGGGTCCGCGTACGAAGTCGCGGGCAGAAGCTAGTGAGTAATAAGTATATAACTCCAGAACAAATTATGAATTGTTAGAGCAAGGTCAACATCTTGTCATAACACTATTATGATATATCAATCAAACAATCAGGTTGATATCAAATTGACAGAGGCCTTTTAAATGTTCCGCCTTAATGCAAGGCTCTTCACCTTCCGCATTCTACCTGAACCACCTTCTGGAATCTTCTAACCACCAGATCATATCCTACGATTTTGATTGCCACATATCTTCAGTAAGAGTCATCATTTTACTATCTAGGAATAAATTATCTTCTGCACACGGATCTAAAAGATAGTTTACTCATATTTAGCATTCTATTTTGAAAATTATGCTAGTATTTTCGTAATCAGTACAATATAACTTGATCTCCTATAACTCTAAGATTCTATGAATGTATATTAAAATGATACGGAAAGTAATTGAACAAGTGTTCCAAAAATAGAAACATTATTTCGAAGATAACATCAATCATAATAGATCATTTTCATACAAACCAATCATTCATATCTAAAGCTAGGAAATTCGACATTGTCAAATTTCACATAAGGGTGTGTATTTCGTATAAAAACGAAAAAAAGATATGTCAGTTGATTGTTGGTCTTATTAATACCCTAAAGTTATGGGATACAAAAATAACACGTTGTATACATAAAGATATCTTTCTTGTATACATAAAGATATCTTTATGTATACAATCAACAATTTTTCAACATATTTCCAATGAACAATCCCGAACAAGACAAACATAAACAGCTCACCAAATTATATATATTAATATTAATTAAGTACAAGATACATGAATTTTAATTGTGTTATTATAGTCCCGTATCTTGTTATAAAAGGTCTGTGCAAACTTTCGGATAACATTATGAGGAGCCTAATAACGGGAGAGTAAACAGAGTTCGTATAAATTACACTACACGGGACAATATTTAACTCGCTCCCTTCCTTTTACAGTGTATTTAACCTATACTAATAATGAAGCTGAAGAGTTTTTTTTTTTGTTTTTGAAATTAGAACGCACAAAACTTTGGAACTGCCAGTCAGATAAAAAAAAATATTTTTGAATTTGGCAGCCCAATTCTCGAAGAAGGTATATAGCCTAATTAACATCACGCTACAACCCATAAGAGTCGAGCAAAAAAAAGACAGAAAGAACGCTAAGTGAAAACTAAGTAATAGCGCGAGGTGGCAACCGTATGCAATTATGCGTTGGGTCGGGGCCTGAAAATCTGGCGGACGAAGTCACGGGCAGAAGCTAGTATTTTATGTGAGAGTGTACATACATAGGCTGGTTTCTTCCCATATTTTGCGTTCGACTTGCGATTTCTTTGCACGCAGATGATATTATACCTTTGGGCGAAAACTAGGCCCGCGAAACTTCTTAGGTTTTTTGACTTATGACAATTGAGGACAATTCTAACTACGAGAGTTGTATTGTAGATTCTGATGATTATAAATACGTATGTAAATACTTTATGGCCGCGAATAATATTTTGATCAAAATATATGTTAAGTAATTAATTCTTCATGTATTAAATTAGTGTTTTTCTTTCATTCTCCTTAGAGGACATAAAACCGGATATTGACCTGAAAATTGCAAAAATCGTAAGATATTTTTAATTTTGGCCTACCCTGGTGCTTTCCCGTAAGTTGTGTTACTTACGCTGTGTAATATAGTGTGAGCCAGGTAAGGTTCAGAATGCCAGGTTCAGAACCTAATCTAAATGTTTAAAATCAAAGATACCGCTACTTCTTTCACCCTCCGTGGGAATATTGCGTTACTAAGATAGAAATATCTAGTTGATAATGTGAGTAATGAGAACGCAGAACGCAAAATTGTACACTGAGAGATACATTTTTTTTCTCCGTCTATTCGTACAGGTATGTCGTAAAAGTTGGCAGTTGCCCACTAAATTATTGTAAATGTCTTCCAATTTATATAGGAGATCTACACACGCGAGACAAAATGACAGTATGGCTAGTGTCGGGAAACACTTTAATGCGAAAAATGTATTAATATTTAAGTATCGCAAGACTACTGCAATAAGTGAAGCATGACTATTGCAAGCTTTTTTGATAGATGTGGATAAATAGTTCCTACATAAAAGTTTGTATATTTTTTGTTACATTTTGAAAGCCCTTGTGACTTATTGTAACTGGCGAAACGTGTGTAGGTGCATCTCTGCTTAGCCCTTCTGGGGAAACAGACGTAATGTTATTTTTTAATTCGATTTTTTTTATTTATTTATTAGCAAAAGTCTCCCCCAAATCCTTTCAGACCTCCTTTCCTAGGGCCACTTCGGTCCATCCGATGATGATGTTAATAAAGAAACAAAATAGAAGAGATAGCGTTGTCATGTAAATATACTGGGTATGTTAAAATTGCCGGGCAAAAAATGATTTTGTTTCCTTCGGGGCTGAACCAGGCTGCTGTCACAGAGAGGGGAGGAAGTACATATGTAGGTATGTGTGCAGCTCTATAAATGCGCTTGACACCCTACCAACGGTGATTGACAACCGCCGTTTGTAAATAGTGAAACAATGTTGTGCTTTTTCAATAGATGTTTAGACTACATGCGGTGGAAATTCCAAAACAAGGTTTATTTATTCAAAACAAGATTCTAATGCAAGGTTAAAGTTAGATTGTGACTTTGTGAAACAAAGGCTTCTTTTTATAAAATTATCTAATAAGTACTTTAGATATAAGTTGCTTTCCTACGGCGAACTAACTCAAAACTTCACTGAAGTCCTCTTGTCTATCATCAAACCCTTCAAAACTACAGGTTTACAAAGTAGAATTAAGATTTATTTTCGGAAAGGCGAAGAAATAATCCAATAGCAAGTTTCTATTCAATTATTTCCCTTAATGCGACAATGTTAGGAACGCGAGGAATGTGCCGCCCGCTCTTCAAACGAGAAACAATTCTACCAACTGAATCGCCTGAACTTCAATCAGCCACATTTACGTCTGTGTTGCAAACAATTGCACTACTATTTTTAATGTTGCCACTATCAATTTTTTTTCTATTCAGTTAATTGAAAACCAATCTGTTTTACAACGGCGTAAATGTACATAGGACTGATTCATTTTCAACTCGACGAACAGTAAACCGATTCGCGCAACATATCCTATTTTATTTTTGATGTTTAGTGCTTCGCTTAACGACGCAGTGCGCAAAATTTTATGAGTCGGCTGGGTCGCATTTTTCCCTCCAAAATTTATTTCAAATCGAAATATCGAACACCCCATTGGTTTGCAACTGAGCGCTTAATAAAATATTATGTCACATATGTGATAGGATTAAATGCAAGATTAACTGTTCCAGCAATTAATCCGTATTTACGATTGAATGGTTTATTTATCTTTATCAAATACTCGCCAACGCCGCCTAACATTGATTACCACATTCATAATAAAATGTACCTACGTTTATTGACAGCGATTTCATGCCGATTAAACAAAAAAAAATTCAATATATTAAAAAATGTGGTGAGAAACCATAAGTATTTATTCAACGCAAAGCTAAAATAGTGGTCAGATAGTAGTAGTAGCACTTACGCAGATAAAGTTTTACGTACTGTAGATATATATATGCAAAGTTATAGAGGATGGATCAGCAGCGCCCAATATTGCGTTAGGTCAGACAAATTGGGATCAGCCAGTGAATATATTACGGTCCCCCGTACTATGTGTCGGTCTGTTAATCGTTCCCCGTTATTTATGAACGTTTTAACTGTTTACATAAGCTTACTATGATATGGTCATGCTAATTTTTGGATGGGGCACAGATTGGACTGATTGCTCCCATCGATAGCAATGCGTTCTTATAAAACATCTCATCATCTCTTGTCGTCGATAAAGGACTAGATCAAATTAGTACATTACAGATAAATAACTTTTATTTGAGCCAATTAGCTAGACTAACTTAAATATCTTTTTAAGACAGTATTGTTTTCTCAATTAATCATTGTAAAATAACGGATTCTAGCTTATCGTGTCATATACAATGTATTACTTTCTATATAAAATCCTGTAGATGTTCAAGGAATAAATGTATGAGTTTATGAGTAGCGAGCAAGAGAAATGTTCTTTAACTCAGCTCTACTATAATTATCTTTTCTATACAAGACAGTGGAAGCTAGATTTCTTAGACCACTCGTCTTTAGACCACACACCGCGCCAATAATTATAGGGTAATATAACATTAATATTATTAGCAGTAGTTGGCAGTGTATGACAATTTTGTAAATCCTACTACTATTATAAAGGCGAAAGTTTGTAAGTATGGATGTATGGATGTTTGTTACTCTTTCACGTAAAAACTACTGTATAGATTTGGATGAAATTTGACACAGAGATGGTTTATATCCTGGATTAACACATAGGATATTTTTTATCCCGGTAGAACATTCCTGTGGGATAATTTCCGACCTCCACGCGAGCGAAGCCGCGGGCAGAAGCTAGTTGTAATATAATTGTACAATTGCTAGACTAAAATTCATACTATTAATTATTTCTTTCGAAATATGTCCTGAGTCACCTTGTGTGGTCATCAAAACGCTATTATGGTGTCGAATAGTATGGTGTTAGCAATTTTCTTTCATTATGATTATTATTTATTTTATTCGCTCTTCAGAAATTAACTTTAATACCATCTATCTAACTTAGATGAAGTTAACAATAACCGAATAATTTAAGTCTGCGATGAACATCGAACAACTCTATCAGTGAACTACTACCTAAATATAATCTTAGTGAGGCTTTATGTCTGGTAGAATATTAGATTTTCGAGAATAAGGAAGACTTTGAGAATATTCCCTAACACGCGGTGCGAACAGGCCACATTTACTACGAACTTGAGCACTTACACGAAGTACATCCAATGTTACGCTCTTCATATGATTCTGTCAATAAGTCAATTCATTTTGCCACAGAGTTAGACGTAGGTACGTTCGCAGTAACAAAGTTATAATCATACAAAATCTTGCGCAGTTTTTTAAGGAGTTTTCTCTCTAACCGTGGGGGCTGCTAATTTTAATTTATGATAGGTATTATATTATTAGCAGTATTATATTATTTGGGGTATCGTATTACCCAGTTTCTGACTGGGTTGTGGAGGTCAGATAGGCAGTCGCTCCATGTACAATACTGGTATTCAGTTACATCCGGTTAGACTGGAAGCCGACCCCAACATAGTTGGGAAAAGGCTAGGCAGACAGATTTTTGATAGGTTTGCAGTATTACCTCCAGTTTTAGTTTCCTCATAGCATCCCTAACAAAAACTAATTGTGTACTTCGACAAGTCACAACAAATCACTCGCGTGTATTCATTATGCGAAACATGAGAGTTTTGTTCCTTTTTTCGTCACTTCCTTTGCATAAAGTGGATTGTACACATAAATTGTAGGGTAGGGACAAATTGCGTTCCGCCAGTAATGTATTCCGCTCAGTATTGCCTCGCACACGTATGTTTCAGCTGAATTCTACATAATGAAACTTTTCAAGTGCTGCTCACTCTTATTTTACTTTAATCAGTTCGAATTAAGATGCAATTTGTCACAGCTGTAGCCAGTAGAAGTCGACAAGACGGCTTTGAAGTCGATGTTGGCTTATTAAATGCGCACGTTTCTCGAAAACTGTTGAGCGTTTGATGTCTTGAAGTATTCACATTTGTTCTGAACAATATTTCGAGATGGAATTGTCTTTTCAATTAAACCGATAACTTGATCCACACGTTAAAGAAATTCATAAGTCGTTTTTGGATGGGACAGATGTAAAACTAGATATTTCATTTCGGTTCCAGTTGATTATAGGGTTTTCTAGAACATGACCTGACTTACATAATTTGTTTAAACTACTTACATATTAACATTTTTTTTTATTAAATACTGCGCGCAGCCTTGGTTTCAAATGCTAGTCTGACCTCTTTATTTGTTAGCCCTCTTTCGAGTAATTCATTGACCCTGAATGGCATACAGGATCCATTAGTTGCACAGTATTTCTCCCTTACCACAATTCCAAATCTCATGCATATTCCATGCAAGATATCCTCAAAAGATATTATTAATCTAGCCTTCCGAATATCGGCTTTTCTACTATAGTTTTAAGGGGTCCTTAAACAATACATAAATCAAAGCGATATGTCGACGTAATGCCCTGTTTCATCGGGGCTGTGCGCTAGTGAAATATGACCAGCGTTATTATCTGCTTGCGTGGTGTACAACGCCAGCTTATCTTAGGTAACTTCTAGACCATCTTGGATGTTTATGTTTAAGTTAGCAAGCCTCGAAGTATTTTAGTAGCGAGGTAAAGGTTTATTATTTTGTTTTAACGCTGTTGTAACATTGTGTCTAACACAGACGGACAGTTTAGCACGAGCTTCTGTTAGGACATATTTCATGGGTTTTGTCTGATGTCTCATTCGAAACTCGACTAAATCTGTGATGCATGTCTTGTTTCGCAATGCGTGCTATTCATGCTACCTGTTAGATTATCCACAGGTTTTGTTGCGTACCTTGCCATAAATTTTCACTAACTGTAAATTCTGGCCGTACTAAGACGCAGTTGTAGAATACATTGATTTTATAAGACCTTCTTGGTAAATTCTCTTAGTATTAAAAAAGTATTAAATTTCTTTGAGTCTGAAACAAAAGAATCAACCTTTAAGATACATGCACCTCCATATAAACAACATCGTCAATGCAGTCCCAATATCGTTTGCAGATCTGCCGTGTGTCAAAACCGCCTTTAACCGCGCACCGCAGTGTATCGAAGTGAAAGACGTCCACAGCAACGTTAGAAGTCACTAGCTCTTCGTCTATATTGCTAATACTATTTGACTAGTTTGTGTAGTTTAGTGAAGCATAATTTTGATACGTCTTCAAGCGATTTGGTCCTGGGAAAGGGAATTTTGGTAGGTAGTACTTGTATTGTGTGCTTAAAGAAAACAAAACATCATTGAATTTGTAGCAGCCTATTCTAAAATTAAAAATTGATAGTATACAACTGATAGTTTTTATTTTTAGCAAAGGATTACAATAAAAGTAACCAAAATACCCGACACTTGTCAGATTCCAATAACTGAAACTTAAACTCTTAATCTAAATTATTTTTTTAAGGTGTAAGGGACCTCTTTTCATGTTTCTTTTTGTGCATTCATTCAAAATACAAAATCCAAATAACGCCTAATTAAAAGTGAAAAGGAACTGACGTCAAAACAAACGAACGGTTCAGTCTAGAAATTTAAAGTGCCTGTTAATGAAAGACTATTAACCATTCAATGTGGAGTTTTATTGTTCAGCTAGAACCGGCAGGTGGACTTTTAATTAAAGGCCCCTTCACATTCTCTATTATACAGGACATTTTTACAGCCCCTGCTACATATTGTGCTGCCACGAACACTTTTACTGTATGCCGCATGCATACATTGAGTACACAGCCCTATAGAACCTCCAAAAGTCCAAACTATTCTGGACTCTAAACTTTTCTTTATAATGATCAGTATCGCTTGCGGCCGAGTTGATTGAGAACTTAATTATGTTTACTAAATAAAAACACATGTTGCGTATAATTGGGTAATCGCACATCATTGCTTATGTGGGTAATAGTTATGTTTTTTCAAAGATTAACTGTCTTCGTGTAAGTAAACATAATGACGTGTTTGCGTACTGTGGCTTACCGTAACACATGCTTTTGATAGATTATTTGCTTGATTGATCGATTGGACATATTTATTAATTTCCTGCGACTGCTGATCTCAATAGCTGAATGATTGACGTATCACCTAATTACTCGTCTGATGTGAAGATGTGCTTTATTTAAGTAAAGATGGCGGTTCAATCAAAAATGTTATTTTTAAATGCTGAAAGAGAGGTGATGATTTTTTTTTCTGTACATGTAAGCGTAAACTTAAAACTGTACGACGTAAAATCAAATAATTTCGTTCAGTAGTGCTAGAAAAAACTGCCAAATTTACAACGTGAAACTTTTTACGTAAGCTTTTCAGCTGTTGTATTTTCGTCTAGTTCATAACAAGAGGAGTTCTGAAAAAAGTTTCAACACTAGAGATATCCTGTGAATAATGTTTGGAATAGGTAACAATTTAACCACTGTAACCTCATTTAAAAATGTTGTGTTTTTTTATTTTAGACACATAAGTTATGATCTGTTCCGAAAGTATTTTGAAAAAAGTATAAAGAAAGGTTTCAGACAAATTCAGGTTCAGTTAAACTAGTACTAAAATAGTAACAAATTCATCTGAAAAGCGGGATTCCACTTTATATCTTACCAATTTTTACTAACAATTATTGTTTGAATTCTAATTGAAAAGTTATCGTAAAAATTTGAGGTTGTAAAATTAACCTATCAAGTTAAAACTGCAGATTTTTCAATAGTCAGATAGGTTTTATTGGAGAAAGAATACCAAAAAAAAAGTATCGTTATGATACAAAAGCTGTCCAACAGTAATATTTATTCTTCAGATAAAATTTATCCGACTATTGGAAGATAAGCCGTAAGGTGATTTTAAATTAATATTTCGGGTTTAAATATTCAAATAATCAAATCGATGCAAATTTGTGTCTGGCACTAGAAATTGGTCTCCACAGGTAAATTTTCAGATTCATATGTTGTCATTTCCATCAGATACGTTTGGTACAAGGTATAGGTACACATTATACACAATTCGATCAAAAGACAACACGTTATCTCCAAAAACAGAACAAACAAACCTACCTACACTAGTTACATAAGAGCTTGCCTTTTCTGTTGGCTTAGGGAGTTTAACGACAATTAGTAACGGCTGCTGCTATTGACAGCCCTTGTCTCTCCCTCGACAGAATTAAGCTTTGATTGAATGAGTTTTGATTGAAAAAACTTTTACACGAGAGGGGATTTAGGTACTACGAGAATACACGTTGACGTATTTAATACGTCAACGTGTATTCTATGAATACAACAATTTGAGCAGGTAAATACAAAAAACCTCCTCTTTTTTTTGAAGTCTTTTAAAAAGAAACAATTGAAGAAGTAACAAATGAGTTTACTAACTGGTTGACGAAATATCACTTCTTATAAAAAATAAATTTATCTCGCCTTAGCAAAAAAAAATGTTGCTGAACAGCGACATATTTGTTGTGAAAATTTCAGCAAGTTTTCTCAAGGCTTCAAGATTCTTAGTTTTTTAGGGTTCCGTTTTACCCTTTGGGTACGGAACCCTGTTACTAAGACTCCGCTGTCTGTCTGTCTATCTGTCACCAGGCTGCGTGGTAGTAAGACAGTTGAAAATTTCACAGATGATGTATTTCTGTAGCCGCTTTAACAACAAACACTAAAAAGCAGAATAAAAACATATTTTAGGGGTCTCCGATACAACAAACGTGATTTTTTTGCCGTTTTTATAAATAATGGACCCTTCGTGCGCGAGTCCGACTCGCAATTGGCCGTTTTTTGTCTTTTCTTTATACTACTTTCCACAAGTACCTAAGTACCTCAATATTAGTTTTCCATTGTACATAAATAATAGTTTTGTTGGCTATAAAGTTTGGGTTTCAAACGTACAACAACAGAAATCGGGCAGGTAAGAGGAGAGGCCAGATCATTATGATTCATTTGACTCAGGATGTTTGAGAGCGCACGTTGACGAGCTGCTAAACGTGCCTAACGAAAGACCTGCAATGTCCTTTGTGGCTTCGACAGATAGTTCAGGATACTTCACTAAGCAGCATATATTTTCAGTCGGCTCAAATAAAAATGTCAGACAGTACTGTATCATTTCGGAAGTCACTAACGGTGCTGTGTACATCATAATTTCATGTGGTTAGCGACTAACCTGGTGTCAAAGTTTTTATGCTGCCCATGGGCCTCTGACTTAGCTTCACATGCTGTTGAGAAATATCTCTTATACATGCTGGTGGTTTCCTCACGATAACTGCACTAGGCAGAATATATTTTCAGTCGGCTCAAATTAAAATGTCAGATATTCAGTTCTGTATCATTTTGGAATTCACTGACGGTGCTGGTGAGAGCCTACATGCAGCATTTGTGTGTAGGTACCTACTGGTACTCACCGGGTATTGGATGTCCTCGCAGATGAAAACACGGAAGTCAATCACATTGTTAATACTGCCTACCGATATCAATCAAATAGGAATTTTGAAACAAAACTGCTGTACTAACTTGCAATTGTTTATTTTGCACACCAGTGAACTTGTTTTCTAATAAAAAAAAAAGTATCTAGACTCCCTTAAAAAGTATTACTAAGTAATATGAAGGGACCCAGGCCAGCCGCTTGCCGTGGGCCCAGTCATTTCATTTATTTAAAGGCTCCCGCAGACAGGCGTGACGCAACGCCCTGGTATAATAATGTCCATATTTTTTTCGTAGAAATGGTTTTACTAGAATTACGTCACTCCTGTCTGCCTTAATAAATCTCATCTTCAGTAAAAGTAACTTAGCTACATACCTACCTACATAAATTTTATAGACAATGGCAGTTCGGTGAAAAACGGTTGGATAGAGCAAAATCCTATCTGTTACGCTCTCAAAGATTTCACCGGCTAAGGATTAGTCCTAAATTGAGTAAGGTTTGGAAGACCTGATGTAACTACGCCGGGAACTCGGAACCCTTTTTAGTCATTACTATCCTACTATCTTTCCGTCCCGCTGGCCCGCTCCTAAAAAACCTTGGGGCTTAGACAATTCAACCTCCATATTATGATGAAAAGGGTTCCGCTAGCCAACGTTTTTCTGACAACTGCGAATAATTCCAGAATTTCATGAGCGATGGCCGCTATCGATACCAGATTTGGGTCTCGAGAATCTTTTACAAAAACAAACGTTTCCCGGATAAAAATATATCCAATGTAATAGAACCAAAAAGGTAAATTCAATTGTAAAGTAAATCTGTGAAGATGGGTACTTATCGTTAAAATACATTGGTCCGAAAAGATGGAAGGAGTTCGTTAAAAAATCATTTGAGTACCAACGAATTACATTAAAAAAATATTTTAAAAAGTAATTTCAGTAGATATTGTTATCACCGCGGGAAGCCAGGACAGCTCTCGGTCGTTCCCTCGACAAATTGAGCATTACGCCAAATGCCTCCGGTAATTTCGAGCTTCACTCCAAATTTACTACGTAAGCTGCTAAGATATTTAATCTTGAAATTATTTTGAAATTTACTTCAAACAATGACATGGTATCTTTGAATCAAAAATGAGGTTATTATGTAAAATGGGTTATTTGCGTGTTTAGAGAAAGTTCGTTCCATTTTCAGATAGTAACTGAAATTGCTGTATTTTTGGTATATAGGTCGCTAAACAGTTTTACTAAATAGACAAGCTGTGTTGAATAGCGTATGCGCCCTTTGTGTTCTTTTCGCTATCTTAATAAATGTTTTGCTTTTGATAGAAAACCCCAAATGTTTCCTGCTTGTTTCTCTCTACATAGTAAAAACAAAGTCGTTATCGCCGTCTGTCTCTCTGTACGCTTACATAATACATAACCTAATCAGCCTATAATGTTTCCACTACTAGGACACAGGCCTCCTCTCTAAGAGAGGGAGTGGGCCATAATCCACCACGCCGGACCAGTGCGGGTTGGAGGATGTCACATGTCTACGAATTTTTGGTTTCCTCACAATGTTTTTCTTCAGCGTTTTGAGAGCAGTGATGATGAAATTAAATACAGAAACTAAAGCGCCTGCTTGGGTTCGAACTGACATGACCTACAACTCGTAAGTCGAGGCCGATACCACTAGGCCACCACTGGTCTAACGCTAAACTTAGATCTTTTAAACTACGCAACGGATTTTAATGCAGTTTTCGCCTTTTAGTAGGTATCTACAATTCACCCGTGTGAAGCCGGGACGAGTTGCTAGTCAGAGTATATTTATTTAACTTACGCTTTTTAATTATCGGTTGCGTTCCGATTCCAAACTAACCGAGTTACTAATCATAGGAAAATTTAATTATCGCGAGTTGGCAATGCTACAAGTATCTAATTTGTAGCGAACGGGTTGCGGTGGAACAATTTAATGAGCTTACGAGTGCTGTTATCGCTCGCAAATAGTCTCATACCAATAGGTCGAATACCGTTATAATGAATGCATGAAGAGTATCTCTGAAGTGATAGGGATGGATGTAATGTAGGTACGGTCAACCGCTTCTGGTCGTAGTAACACTTGAGCTACGAAAACCATCTTTGCGGCTAAATAAAGGCTTTTTTAATGTCGAATTGTTATTGTGATCATTCGGTTGACTATACTTTTCTTCTCATGCTGCGCGGTTTCTTCTCGTTTGGTAGGAAGGCTTGAATATTAACTTACACCATTTTAAAAGAAAAATTCAATTGAAATATTACAGTTAGACTAAAAAGGACCTAATAGATATCTTGAAAATGTTTACTGGCGCGTGGCAAGAAGCGTAAGTAATAAATTAAATAAAATATTAAATCCTTTAAAAAATAATTAGTTTTTCTTGGAAATCTCAATTGATCAGCTTTTCATAGCCTATAACTTTACTAAACCAATCATAATTAGCTACCAGGAAAAAAATTGTAAAGACGTTTCAAGAAAATTATAGGTATACTAATGTAAATTATACTGTTTTTTATTAGCCTACACTTTTCCACTGCTGAGCAAAAGCTTATGTTTGCCTAGGTATGTCAGGTATGTTTTGCTAGAGCCACTTCGATCCAGCCCTTGCGGTACGCGTGTAGGTCTTCTCGTCACCTCTTCCTGGGCCGGCCTTGACGGCGCCGTCCATCCTCAGGCACCCACAGTGTGGAGACTGTTGCCCAGCGTTCCCTGTGCATGCGGCTGACGTGACCCACCCCATTCCATTCCAGCCTGGCACCATTAATAATTATGTACTAGCTGCTCTCGCGTGGTTTTACCCGCTGCTCGGCTCCTATTGGTCGTAGCGTGATGTTACAGCCTTCCTCGATAAATGGACTATCCAACACAAAAATAATTTTTCAATTCGGACCAGTAGTTCCAGAGATTAGCGCTTTCAAACAAACAACACTCTTCAGCTTTATAATATTAGTATAGATTATACGGTTTTCAACCTAAAATTCCTTGAAGTAGTTTTCATATTTCTAGTTCCCTCGTTCATAATTATGTATGTATGTATAAACATAATAGGTTGTACTAAAAACTGCCTTTGAGCATGTTACTCCATTTCACTCTTTGACACCTTTGTAATAGCACCAAATAGCTCCAGAGTTCAAAGCAAATTGAATCGAAAGTCAGAAACAATAAAGCTAAAAATACATCCTGATTGCGAACAGTTTTGTTATGATAAACACAAGTTTAAGAACCTTAAACTTTCCACTTAAAGAGGTATCTACGTCATAGTAAGTATCCATACTACGTACCATACACTTTGGTGCATCGTAGGGTAATTCAAAATTTTCACTTAACTCTCGTCGAAGGAGCACTGAATTTATGAAAGGGAAAGTTTCATAATGTGCTGTTATAAAGTTTGAAGTTAGTAACGAGTCACGTGTGCTATGTTATACTACGTGATGGGTTTTTAGTGTTTCAAATGTGTTAGTTTGATATTATTAATGCAGTTTATTTTCAAAAACATTCAGAATGGCTTTGGGAGCTGTAAGATCCTTCAAAGCTCATAATAAACTATGCAAACCTTGTAGCGCAACAAATTTGCTTTTAAAAAGATTGTAAGTATTCAAATACCAAAATATACTATTTTCAATACTTATCATTGATTAAATTCGCTCACAATCTTCAATCGTGAAATACCACACGACTCAATCATGGAAATGCGCGTATTTATTCATAATTGCAAACGACTAATAGCCGTGTATTAATTCTTAACTACATTAACAAACAGCACATGCAAATCGGGCGTTTACTGAAGGCTATTATCGTCAACACAATGAGGCATCCTAGTTACACCTCTAGCCCTCCCGGGAATTGTCCTGGGGAATACTAAATCATGTAAACAGGATCTGGGATCCTTCGCAGCCTAACAAGGAGGCTCACAATACCCGGGTGACACGGTTTATGACTATCAGACCTTTGGAATATTCGCAGGTAGTCAGGTACATTATAATATACCTTCAGCCTAAGTGGACTATGACGCAGGGTGATCGTAAAACTAGTTATGTCATAAAGTATTACTTTGTAGTTACATGATATTGCTGGCTACATTATCCGTCCGTCTTTTCAGTTCATGTAAAACCTTTTTAATAATTTGCCGAGTTTCAGATCATGAGCTCGTAAAATAGAGAGTTTTCGCTTCTTTTGTGTAGTTGTAGTAAGAGAGAGACTACGGCTGATCTATCATTCATCGTTTAAAAAAACTGCTATTGATATCTTAAGTTGATCTGTTTATCTGAAGTTGTCTTATCTTAAGCTGAAGTTATGTTTGTTGCGCCACTTCATCTTCCCAGCTAAAGCACTAGGAAGTGGTGAAGGCTGGGCGTTTTTGGGGGACTGTCTCTTGTAACTATGACCTTCAAAAAGTGCTGATTTTCAGCCTAGTTTGACTTTTGATTTTGACTTTGATTTTTAATTAAGACCTTTTGGCTGTGTCTGTCTTCCGCAACTGTCGGAAAAAAAATTACTTTCTTAAGTCTTTTTTTTTTGTAACATATCTTTATCTTTCCCAATTAGTTTACTCACATCTTTTCTTTTAGCCTTACACCGAGTATTTTCTATACGGGTAGAATACCTGTACTGGAATTGACCATGCCAATATCGAACTCAGTTTCAGTGTTCCCAAATGGAAATAGTCCGAGAATTTACCAAAATCACAAATATTTCTATTACAAATCTAATGCGTATTTATACTAAACTATGTCAACCACGAAGATATTATTTCAGCTGGGGATCTATTCTACTTGATTTGGTACTTGCCATCCAATTGATATTCAGCAAGCCCAATTGAATAATCTCGATGGAGTTACAGTGAGGGTAACCTTCTAATTTAATTCGTCGGTTCACTTACCTACTGCCTTTACATTGGTAGGATTGCTTACATAACTGAATTTAGGTTAGTAACATGTAAGTTTGGTGACTTGGAGTGGTTTCGGATATGCATGATACATTGGTAATAAGTTAACTAACTTCCGCCGGCGACTCCCTTCGCGAGGAAGTCGCAATGCACCACAGTACGCCAAAAATTCCTTGTATGTTTTACGTAGGTAGGTTTCAGCAGCCAAAATATACAAAATTCTTTAAAAAAATATTAATAAGCAATCACAAAGAATGGACATTATAAACATACCCTTGTTGTTTGCTTGCTGTTGAATTGATTGACAATTTCACTAAAGTGACCGTTATACATGTGAAGATTGTCTGCTATGCTCCTTGTAGGTACAGCTTGATGATATCGTATTTATCTGCAATTGTTCTTGTCGAATTAAATCGCGGTTAACTGTTAAGGAATACGGGCATAATGCAATACTACTAATCCTCAATAGCAAATTGCCTGATAATATAGCCAAACCTGTAAGGCATATTTGTGCAAAATTTTAACAGTTTATTCAATAGTTTTTGCGCCAAAGTGGTACATACAAAGAGACAAAATAATAACTATATTTTCGATATCAGAATCGTTTGCACACCTCCCAGGTATTAAATTTTCAAAAATATTCGATGTATACAGTTTTGGCTTCGTTACTACATATTTTATTATATTTATAAAAATATATATACGTAAATAGATGCACGCACATATCTTGATTTTCAGATTCATGTCTTTCATATGGCCAAAAATAATAAGGTTATTCAATGCGTCTGCATTAAATAAAGTTTTAGACGGTAAAGACAACGAATTATTACGATAAATTATTTCATTAAAATTGTTTACCAGATCAATAATCCCAGTATTTTTGAGAAGAAAGAACATCTTACGTCGAAGCGTTTTAACTTTTCTGAAATTAAGCAAGTTTTAAATTGCTAACAACACAACATATTAAAAGCTGTTTGTTCTTACATCCGTGGTATTTTCTTCATGGAATAAGATGGAAAATAATTTCTAACATGATTCGTTTATCGAAAGATAAATTGCCTAATATTTATCTATCGACTGTTGACACAAAGCATATCAAAGAATACACAGTACAAGAAATTGACAACCGTGAAATGACTTCAAAAGCACGTATTGGCGAAAAAATCGACATATCTGGTACAACGTGAGATTCTCAAGATCCTTTGATCGTCAATAACACGTCTTGTATATTTACACATAGACAGAGACACCTATGTTTACGTATAGGTGTGCCAAAATAAATCAAATTTACATTCCCGTACGGAGATGCGAACAAACGTTGCTCGTATATACATAAAGGCTGTTCGACGAAGGCTAACTTGTTCGGCTACAATCTCTTTGATAAACTTGTTCTAGGGAACTTGGCTAGCTTCTCGCACGGTTGTTTGCAAACTTGCACTTACCGTGCAGCTTAATTGAATTGTCCAGAAGTCAATTTGATTCTTAACTGTAGAGCTTCGGTATTCCTATGAAGAGTGTCTGTTATGGCGCGTGAGTTCTATGTTCAGCGCTTTCGAAGTTCGCGCTCGGTAATGAAGAGGCTGCTCATACGAGCGTTACCTCCACCGATGCCTGATTTTGTTAGTAAACTACGACGAGAAACGCAGTGGAAACAGTTTTAACCGCTTTTCTGCCGACTTTGGTGAACAACCTTATATTGACAGTGGATAAAAGTAATGCATTCGGTAAATCAAAGCAAGATAATGCTACATGTCAAAAAGGGACAAAACATCACTTACCCTGTCATTAAGACTATCACTTGAAACCTATAAACTTAATTTAAATTTGTCGTTGTAGCGTTTAATTTAATCGTGTGGAGAGGTATTACGTGATGTTCTAATGTGCGGCGGAATGAGCGTCGATTAGGGCGCCTTCTGGCTGTAATACGAACATGCCGTGATCCAGTCCAATTACACTTGTTCAGATCATATCGTCGAATTAATGTAATTAACAAGTTCCCGCTCAAATTACTTGATCATATCAGGTGCCATTTGTTTTAAAGTAACGAACGTGGTGACTATAATTTGATCACAATTTGGACTTTTGTTTATGTCTCTAATTGATAGAACTATCTTGTGACAAAAAAGGATTTGCATGTTTTTCTTAAGTGCTCAATACTACCGAAAAAAATATAATAAGGTATGATTAACAGTCTCGGTCAACTTGTGTATAAAATACTAAGCGAGCCTTGAAAATCAAACTCAAAGGTCATTTGTTCAAACTAAGCTGAAAATCAGCACTTTTTGAAGATCAAAGTTACTAAGACAGTCCCCCAAAAACGGCCACCTTTCACCACTTCCTAGTGCTTCAGCTGGGAGGAAGAAGTGGCGCACAAAGTCGACAAAGTTAACAACTTGCTGGTAAGTTACCTTCAGCTTCTAATCTATCGAGAAATACAAACAAATTAGTTTGATTTAAAGTCCATCTTCTTCTTCTTTTCGTGTGGTTAGTCAATAACCTGGTGTCAGAGTTTTTTTTTTTATGCTGCCCATGGGCCTCTGACTTAGCTTCACGTGCTGTTGAGAAATATCTCTCAGACATGCTGGTTTCCTCACGATGTTCATCAATATAATTATATACACTTAGACAAAATATTGATAGTAACCAAAGTAGAAAACTCCCGAAGGAAATAAAGCTAGGGTAGATGGTACCACATCGTGACCAATTATAATATGACTAGCTGCTCTCGCGTGGTTTTACCCGCTGCTCGGCTCCTATTGGTCGTAGCGTGATGTTACATAGCCGTCCTCGATAAATGGACTATCCAAAACAAAGAGAATTTTTCAATTCGGACCAGTAGTTCCAAATATTAGCGCATTCAAACAAACAAACTCTTCAGCTTTATAATATTAGTATAGATATGGTGAGCTACTAACTTCTCTCAAACAAAGTGTGTCAGTAATTCGTCGCACGACAATTAATCTTGCCCCAGTTGTAAGCTTGAGACTGGAAATCAATTCTTGCATTGCAATGCACAATAGACGTGTGCAAAGTTTTTATCTACACTAAAAAAATCTGCTTTTGTCTATGAATGCATACGTATATGAAAATTCTGTGACGTTAGAACGTTTTATGTAGGTTTACCATTATTCCCGTGACATATTTCATCATGAGAATAAAGCCACAGTTACGTGCCAAAAATGTGTCATAGCCCTAAAATAAAAAAAAAACTAAATATTTTTGTTTTTATTCATAAAAGTAAACTGACAGCTTTTAAAAGCATTTTCTTTCTACGAGTTCGTTTTTTGAATTTCATTTCCTGTGAAAACAAAAGCATTGCTACAAATTAAACAAGAAAATCTTACCTATCTTACGTTAGTTTTAAATTGTCTTACAGTTATTCTCAGAAAACCATTCAATTGCTCGATCCTTTGTGTTGCCAATTCCTGGAATTAATACGTTCCTATAATGTCATTGCTCTGTAGAAGTTATTCAATAATAGACAGAGCTTCCACAAAATAGTGAAGTGCAGAAGTCTGACTGTAGTACCAGGAAAAACGCACACACACATATACACGCACGAGGAGCTTGTGGCTAATTAATAACAGTCGCACGGATTGATTCATCAGGTTAAGCTACGCTTGCCGGGGTTGCTCCGTGGATGGTTGACCATCTCAACATATACGGACTCCTCCGTGCCTCGGAAAGCACGTTAAGCCGTTGGTCCCGGCTGTCAATCGTGCATCTTTGGCAGTCGTTACGGGTCGTCAGAAGCCCGATAATCTGACAGCCAGTCTTACCCAGGAGTATCGTATTGCCCAGTTACTGGGTTGTGGAGGTCAGATAGGCAGTCGCTCCATGTAAAATACTGGTATTCAGCTGCATCCGGTTAGACTGGAAGCCGACCCCAACATAGTTGGGAAAATGCTAGACAGATTGACATAGACATGCTTCACGTATAACAGCGAAAGCAAGGGTATAGTAGGGCCGATGTATCTTGGCGGTCCTGAAGTTAGCTGTTTAGCTGCGCAATGGATCTTTTAGGAACGAAATTGTTTACTGCGCAGGTAATCGGCTAACTTCAGGACTGCCCAAACACGTCGACCATACTGTACACGTAATTGGTATTCATTTGAGTCAATTTAAAATCTTCGTTAGAAGCCGCCTTATATGTGCATGAGCCCTGTATCCATCCGTTGTACAAGATGTAATAAATTGAAATAACTGAAAACCTCTAAAGGTATGACCTCTTAAGAGGTGTACGCGTCATTCTCATGAAGTAAGTTTTTAATGGAATCAAAACTGAAATCGCAAAATAATCCTACAGTTTGTCGGGTTATGCGAACATAAATATACGGAGCAGCTGAATTTTGGGTGCATAGACAAAGTTATTCGTAATGATGAGTACAGTATCTCCATTAGAAGCTTTCAGTTATTTTATCTACACCAGTATAGAGCTGACCTTCTGGAGAGTGGTTCCTATCTATTTAGTGGAGCTTCAATACGGGATGTTTACGGTCTGCCTCGGATTGCTGTTGGCAATGTTTCAGCGTCAGGCACGCACTAAAACATATCATTCCATTAATATTCAGGGAAGCTGCCAAAGGCGTGCGTCTTGGATTGAATACCCCGATCAGCAGTGATTAACATTCGGGTAATGATAATTATCGTAAATACGCTGATGTATTAAGGTTGATCTATGTTGAATAGTAAGTAGTTTGATGTTTATCGTCTTCTTGATAAAGTTATGTCTGCTTAAACGTTCTTGGTATAAATTCGTTACTTAGGCAGAATAAATATTTCTTTGAAGCTTTCCTTATAATTTAAGTTACAGAAAACGTAATGAAAAAAAATATACTGTTATAAGAAAAATATCTAGACTTGACCTAGATTAGATCAGTCAAAAGAACCGTCCCAAGCGGAAAAGATTCTAAATTAACTTTAATAACCTAATTTCACAAAGGTCAAAGCCGTCACAACAATCTAAAACCAAAATTATTCAACGGAAGAGCCCCGGAACTTTGCCCCTGACATTTAATACACGAACAGAACCGTTTAATAGGCGCATTAGATAAAGTTGTTACCGACATCGATCACAGATTCATTTCCATCTCTAGAAAGTGGTCTGTTTACCCGACCCTTGCAGGAATCGAAGCGATTTCCTTTCCTGTATTTTCCTCAAATAGTTGGATGTTCTTACGAGTCCCAGTCGGGTCTCTTTATAGTAAGGTTTGTTTATCGGGCAGTCGAGATCGACGAACAAAGAACACGGTTCTGTCCATTGTACACTGGAGGACGATCTAAAATGTCCCGGAAACCTATTTGGCTAAGCCCCACAGATTCATTGGCAATCACCCGTCTTTGTTTTCATTTAAAAACGTCGATTGTTAATTAAAGTAAAGTGTACTAAGTAGTCATTAAGCGGGACGAGAATATAGTGGCGTATTTAAGATATTTTCTGTGTTAATTCGATTGTGTATTTCTAACGCACGGTTGGGGTTGGCTGTGGGTGAGTGAAAATATTGTCTCTCTCAATGGAGTTGAAAATTTTAGAGACAACAAGTATTTGTGTACTTTATTTGTAAAATCTTTTTTTTATTAGTCTTTAAATAAACCATCGTCGATAAAAACTGTCTTGAATATGTTCATTAAAGAATATAAATAATTATACAAACTCCCCATGTCTTAACAGAAAGGTAAAACAAGCAAGTAACATATTAAATCAAACAAATTACTCGCATTAACCCCTTTAAACGTAAAACAAAGCCTTCCCTTCTTAGAAGCGACATTCTGACACACGCACCTGCTAAACATACAGTAAGAAACCTATAAATCTTCCGGCGGCTAATCCAAACTGAATCCTGGAGGAAAAACGGAGAAACAAAATGTACCACGTACTGCAGTATTTTTTATAAACCGCTAACGTGGGCGTTTAATGGTGTACGGACCGAAGGTAGGACTTAGACAGCAAGAAATAGAAAGTAAGGTAGATAAGGTATTTTATTGTACCCCGATTTTCGAATTTTTATTTTGTTCAGCCAGATTTCGTGGCCCGGTATTATTGTATGTAGGTAGAAAGATTCCGTTTGATTCACTGCACCCGATCTTCCGGCTTTGGGGCTTGTCTTTTTGTAAAGTTGTTGAATCATCTTTTAGGTTTTGGTATATTGGCCTGGCTGACATATAATGTGTTTTCAACTTTAATATTCTGAGTCTGGTATTATCAGTGTAGACACAAAATGGAAACTGACTTAATTTTTCTGCTAACCTTATTTTGCATTTGAATTTAATCTCTACGAAATCAAAATCTTATTATGCTGTATAAAAAGAAATTTCACATTAAGGGCAAACGGAGTCTTACAAAATGTATCAAATAGAGTCCCTTTGGATAAAGATAAACCGGCGGAAGGCAGGATTTTCCCGGGATTTGGAATCTAAATTGTTTTTTATAGGTCACATTCTACACGCGGTGTTATGGGGTGAAAAGTTTCGCTCTCGCTTCGTGCATTAAATGTAATTGTGCCCATAATAGTTGGAGAGACATGGCCCTCATTTTCGCTTTTAATTACGCAAATTGCATTCTTCCACATTGCATTACGGCAACAGCGCAAGCGTTCTTGTGTCATTACTCTGCGCCCGCGCCGCTTTTGTTATTAAGTGTCGGTCGTACGCACCACAACTTATAATTTCGCTATGATAATTGTAATTATAAGGCTGCTGCGTGCCCTTGTTTTTGCTTCTTACGTAATTACCGAACTAAAAACGCTTGCAACCGTATCTTATTAAAATTGATTGATTGATTTGAATGGAATTACGCTCCATGCAATTTTGTACCGGAGAGATTTAAATACCGAACCAAAATAGTAGCAGTTTTTTGAAGCATCTATGAAATTGATTAACAATCAATCAGCCACGGTCTTCATAGCTCATTAGTGTACAATAAGCATTAGATATTTGTCGGAGAGCATGCATACCTTGCCTTACTCAACTCATCCATCTGCAATTAAGAATGGCTATGACAAATTACTGACAGCCTTATTTCATAACCTTCACCGACGAAACTATTATGTAATATTACTGCGAGTACTAATGAGGACTTAAAAAAATATCTTTCCAATTTTACGGTTCTTCGCAATACCTATATTTACCATCAATAGCACACGGTGCAATGTTAAACTAGTATGCAAGTCAGCCTCGTTGACCTTGACATATACTTGTAGCGTTCCACCATGTTGAACCACGTTATTTTAAGCTCGCAAACAATGTAAATTAGACCTTATCACTATCAATGTACGAGTTAATACAGGTTGTTAGATTAATTAGTTGGCTCGCTGCCGCCTCAGCAAACGTTGACAGGTACTTAAAAGCACTGCCACGCTCCATCAAATATGCTTAAGGCCGTCTGCTTCGGTTATGAAAAACGCCTTGTACTCACTGTACTCGCGTGCGAGTAACTCGTTAATGAACTCGACAACGAGCAATTTATCGCAATAACTGCTAGCTCCAGTGTAAAGTTTCGTAATTTATGTTGATTCGTTACACTTCATACAATTGGGTGCGATTTTTAATCGGTTAGTAGTTAAGCTATATTCGTTAGTATAAGCTACTATTATTGTGGTGCTTCTCCTTTCCTTACATTATTTATGTTGATTAAACTATAAAATTGAATGTAGAACAGACTTATTTATCTGTTCCATACAAGGAAGACGCTACCCACACACTGAATATTGGCGAAGCAAGGAGAAAGTAAAGATGCAACCGTTCTTTGTATTGGATCCTACTTTTACTTCAACAATTCTGTTCACTTTTGTTCAAGTTTATTCAAACTTAAATTCTTCACAGAAAATACTTAGGCTATGTTATGAATAAGTAAGAAAACAAAGCCTCGACAGTAATCACAACAAGTCACTAGCATTCCGACGATGTCGATGACCAAAATTTGGAGTTCACAAATAAACAACAGATGTAGAAGTCATAAATATGTATGGCTCATTCATAATTACAATATCGTGAACAACATGTCTTTCAAAAGTTGCCTCACGTTAGTATCCGTGACTCGAAGATGTTACTCTACTCTTTAATGCATATAACGAGTTGCAATTTAAAACGTCTTGCCTTCGGCAGAAGTAAAATCAGCAATTTGCGAAATTGCAGTAGCGTGGGGTCCCTGGTAATTGTAGCCTCTCGCCATTGCCATCGAAAGCAATAAATAAATATGGCGAGGATTTCTCCCGGCTGATATAAACGCCGCTGATCCGCGCCAATCTCGTCAACGTTTAGTAAATAAATATCACTCGTAATACGTAGAATTTTGAATGAGCTTCTTTATTTATTTGTGTCGTTTCAATCGTAATAGTTTTTGAGTCTGCTTAGTGAGTAGTCGAGATGTTGGTCTTGAATTGTTAATAAGCGTTAGGCTACTTTTAAATGTCACTCGAAAGTGTCGCCTGCCAGTGTTCCTACGTGTTTACATTTAGAATTAAATGTCATATTATTTTTTAAACTTAAAGTTATGTATTGGACTTATATTATACTAGTTTCTGTCCGCGGCTTCTCCCGAGTGGATGTCGAAAATTATCCTAAGCTAATGCCGGAATAAAGTATCCTATGCGTTAATCCAGGTCATAAACTACCTCTATGCTAAATATCATCCAGGTCCATTCTGCCGTTTGAGCGTGAAGGACAGACAAACATACAAACTCACACACACACACAAACTTGTTTCATTAGTGTGATTATATAATGTTTTATTATTATTCTTTCTGAAGGACATATTTACAGATAATTAATCCTGTTACGCCCTGTGAGCCTCACAGAAGCTTTTACAACCATTACTCAAAACCTACTGTACTGAGTAATGTGAGATCTGCCGAAACAATACGATTTTGTTACAAAACATAGTTACTTAGAGCTCAAAATTATTATGTAACAACAAACTTCGCTTAATAAACAAGGCCGTTTGAACTTGTCGATGAAATGCTCAAAGCTAAAATATTAATAGATATTTAATTTGATCTCGAAGAAAATTGATAAACCTTTTATTGTTTAGACATAAATTAATTAAACTATTTGCACTAGGTAGCTACTAAATTAAATTAGTATCTATCTAACTAACTATATAAATATATTTAAAAACAAAAGGTCATTTAGGCGTCGAAGTTCTCTTGCGCATTGCTGTCATCCGGAAACGTGCTCAGAAGACTAGCAGCATTGCAACGTTGAATGGCACAACTAATTCTTTGGCTAAAGAACGAGCCAGCCCTCTGGTCACGTGAAGTGTCGACCAGTCGGCGAGAAACCTCAATGAAAGTGCGCCTAAACTTTTTAATTTGAGTAATTAAAATGCAACTGCAGTAGAAAGATTGGATTTTATAATAAATTCCGTACAAAATACGATAACAACTTAGAACTAAAAGTTAATTGCGCCACCACAGGAGCAAAACTAATTTCAAATTATGAAAGCTAACAACAAAATCAATTTTCCATATTTAGTGGACGGTCAAACAGAACTTTGTGACCACAGCACCTGTACATGACATTTGAAAACGAGGGACCGTGGACCTTTAAAATTACTAGTCACGAGTCCCAGAATTCGGTCCCGGAACTCCCAAATAGTCGGAATAACCTAATTCGGAGTGACAGTAATGTATCCAAGGGTCCACAGATGAGAGAGAATAAGGGAAATCAGGAGTAACTAAATAAAATAGGTAAGTAGGTACTTGATATTGCAGTGAATTATGTTAATTGATTACGCAAAATGTGTTTTGGGGATATTGCAAATTATGTGCTTCGCAAGTCATTTCACCGATCCGCACTGGGCCCAATCGCGTGATGGATTACGGCGTACTCTCTTTCACATAGACCTGTATCCCAACGGAACATTATAGGCTGATTGTGCTACGCTGCAGCTGAGAGCAGTGGTAGCCACGATTTACGAGTTGTAGGACGTGAGTTGAAACCCATGCAGGCAATTTACTTAGTTTATTTAATTTCATCACCACTGCTCTCAAAACGGTGAAGGAAAATATTGTGAGGACACGAACATGTCCTGAAACCAAAAATTCGAAGACATATGACATCTACCAACGCGCACTGGGCCCGCGTGGTGTATTACTTACGGCCAACTTTCTCTCAAGGAGAGGAGACATGTGTCCCAGCAATGGGAATCATTATAGGTTGATTATGCTGTGCTCAGCTATATCAATGATGTTTTTATACTCTAGTGTCGTCACAAATTTTCAAAAGCTGGTAATGTAAAAAAGTGACACATCATTCTCCTGCCCTTATCCCAATTTATTTGGGGTCGGCGCAACATGTCTCTTTCTTCCATACTTCTCTAGCTCTAGCTTCTCTTCCTAGCCATATCATCTTTCACACAATCCATCCATCGTTTCTTTGGTCTCCCTCTACTTGTATAGCCATCCACATTCATGCTCACAACTTTCCTGACGTAGCTAGAAAAGTACTGTAAATAAAAACGTGTCAGTTTAAACCCGAAACATGACGTTTCGATGTCATGTCATCTGTCAAATTTCTTTGATCGTTTTTCAACTTTTTTTCCAATATATAAGGTTAATTTTTAATTGGGAACATTTGACAATTTGGGATAGCTTTATGTGCTGCGTATGTACATGGAATAATATTTCTCGAGAAGTTGAAAATGATGAAAGTCTATAACTATAGTGAAAATATGACGCTAGTTAGACCATAATCGCATACAATAATACATAAGATAAGACCATACAATAATCGCACTACACCATGACAGGAAGGTACGTACATAACTATCCAATGAAGCACACAAGATCGAATGTAACAATAATGAGTATATAGGATCCGCGTTCCATGCAGAGTGAAATTGTGCCCCAAGCAAGGAAATAATAGCTTTAACATTAACTGTTTACTTAGTGATCAAACATCGTTTATCACTATCAGTATGTAGGTTAAACGTCAACTGTTTGAATACTAATTTTGGACCCATCAGATTAACGTTTCGTACAATGTAATTTGTAGATATCTACTGTGAATGCCGAATTTCATTTATTTTCATATTAAAGTTAAATTTTTGTTATATTTACTTTTTTTTCTGTTTGGGAAAATCATCAAATGACACCTCCCTCTGGGTGGAGCGGAAGTGAGTGTCAGACTCTTACTGACTAAAACCCATCCATGTTTTTACCTTAGCCCTTTATGTTCCCAGAGGACACGGTAGAGCACACGGTGCAAACCTGCCCCGCATGGGCAGAGCACCGCCGTGTCCTCGTAGAGGCGATCGGCGGCGGCGACCTCTCGCGCCCGGCCCTGGTGCAAGCCATGGTCCGGGGCGAGAGGGAGTGGGAGGCAGTCACCTCCTTCTGCGAAAAAGTTATGCTCGCGAAGGAGGTGGCGGGATGGGAGAGAGAAAGGTCCTCCCGTCCCAGCCGCCGCGGGAGACGCTCCGGGCGTCGGGAGCCACGTGACGACTCCCGGCCACCGTAGGCGCGGGCCTGCGGGCGGTGAGTAATGGGTGACTCACCGTCCGATCAGCACCAGACCCGTGCCGTACGGCGCGTATATGTTCCACGCGCGCCTCAAAGAGATGTCAGCATATGAAGGGGCCCCTCAGGGCCAAGCCTGCCGGGTAAGCGGGATTGTCCGAAAGGGTTACCGCTACCCCGGAACATAAAGGGCTACGGAAGGAACATGGATGGGTTTTAGTCAGTAAGAGTCTGACACTCCCTTCCGCTCCACCCAGAGCGGGAGCAGTCATTGGATGATTTCCCAGCCTTAAAAAAAAAAAAAAAAAAGCCCTTTATGTTCTGGTGTAGCGGTAACCTTTTCGGACAATCCCGCTTACTTAACATCACGCCTTGTTTCCCCAAAAGGTTACGCAGGGATGTACCCATGGTAGGTAGGGACTCCCACATGTCGCCTGTTATGTTTCAAGTCCCTGTTATAGAGGCCGAGCCTATTGCCATCAACCGGGCACTAATCCAGACTCCGGGTTACTACTGAGTCATTCCTAATCGAAAACCCCAATAATACTTGGGACCGTGCCCGATCTGGGAATCCAACCCAGAACCTTAATGCTCTGCAATAGCGCTTGCGACGAAGACCAACAAAGCAGTCATTTTTATTATAATAGTCTGCGTAGTTATTCGGGGATTAGACTCACTTAGTTTAGAGCTAGGGATTCTATTCTTACTTTATTAAGTTTTTTTTTATTACTTAGCCAACGCTCCTGGGCATAGGCAGCCTCCACTCGTCTCATTTTTCGCTAGCCCGCGTGTCCTCCTTCCAATTTTGACAGAATCCATCCAGCTCGTCCCGCCATCTCCTGTGTGGTCTGCCGCGACTCCGCCTCACTTACGTTTGAGTTTGTTATTTTTGCCTTTTCTAATAGTCTCGTGTTTACCCTCGGTTTTCTCAGTAAGTGTTCAATAATAATATTTTGCTCTGCCAACACTCTCTCAAATATTTTAACATGACCAACCTTTCCAAGAAAGCGAAAATTAAACATACCCTCATTCATTTTTAGTCCATCCAAAATATCATTCTGGTTGGTAAAACGGAGTAAGTAAACATAAGGGTAATATTGCGTTTGCAACCAACAATGTGGCAATAATTGGATCCGGGAAATTGACGGTGGCTCCAACAAATTTCACCTCATCAACCTCACATTGTATGAGAGGATCCCATTCAGTGAACCTTATTAAAAATGATACGAATGAATCATGACATGTAACAAGGTTATTAGCTCATTTAGGGCATCTGTTAAAAGTGGTTTGTGTTGTGTTGTTTGGGGAAATTACTGGCCTAAATATTATTAGTAGATTAACAAAAGTAGATCCAATGACTTCTCTGACGCTCTGGGTGGAGCGGAAGGGAGTGTCAGACTCTTACTGACTTAAACCCATCCACGTTCCTTCCTTAGCCCTTTATGTTCCGGGGAAGCGGTAACCCTTTCGGACAATCCCGCTTAAAGTCAAGCTTTATCTAAACAAAATCAAAATTTAATCTAAATCAATGTTCCAAAAAACAAATAAGACCCTATCTATTATACCCCTAAGCCCCCGTGGCAGGCTCTAAAGTACATAAAAAAAGATTATTCTATAAAGGATTATTTAATTTAAAAGCTTGCTGATCCTACTTATAACTTTACTCGTTAGGCTCCGCGTTCCGCACAAACTGACTCCCAAGGTGATACCAACTCAAACGGCGAAACTGTAGTAAACTGGCGGGAAGGTATTATCTCGCCTGCACCGTTTGTGGAATGAGCAGAGGTATACAACATGATAGTAGATAGATATTGAACTAGTTGGATATTGGGTTAATCAGAATTATTAATCAATTAACTTTCAATTTATAAAGGGAGAAGGTACCCTTTAATATGGGACAACCAGCCTTTATCAAATTCACAATATATCAAAATAATGGCACCCAATACTACCGTTGGGTCTTTGGCTTCTAAAAGTTGAAATACACCTAGTACACATGTCATAATAGATTTAATAGACGTTAGAGTTATGGTGGTCTGGAACAGCCAAAGTCAAAGTCAAAGTTTTTATTAATACGATTTTTGGTAAAAAAATGTACATTATTATTATACTAGCTTCTGCCCGCGGCTTCGCCTGCGTGGATGTCGGAAATTGCATGTTATTATACATATAAACCTTCCTCTTGAATCACTCTATCTATTAAAACTAAAACCGCATCAAAATCCGTTGCGTAGTTTTAAAAATTCAAGCATACATAGGGATATAGGGACAGAGAAAGCGACTTTGTTTTATACTATGTAGTGATTATTGTTATCATATGTATTGATGATTGAAAATTTGAATTACGCGGGCTATCTTTACGCATCCAATTTAAGCTTAGAGCAGCAGTACAATTGACGTAAGATTGAAACAGCGTGATAATATTATTCAGACACAAGGGAACGCTGCCCATCTTCCTGATCAAATTACTTGGCCAAGTCTGCCCACATGCCATTTTGCGCCGCCATTACAGTATCACAGCCTGCCACAACAGCTGTGCAATTTAATATGAACCTAGGACTATGTGGCGCAAGCACGGTACTAAAAAAGTTGTATGTATTAGAAGAACTTTTATTTTCCCACAACCAGTGGTCCTAATAAGGCGGAATGTTTGTTGAATAGGTCTGTGTTTTTTTGTAAATAGCATGTTTTATTCTGCCACACTGTAAAGGGTTTAAAATTTTAATGCTTTAAGTATTAACCCCTCAAATGTCGTATGAACCACAATGGTGCATAAGAAAAATTCTCTCGAAACGACAATAAATATTACCGTATAAATTGTTGAGCTCTTATGAGAAAACAGCTTCGAATAGGTGTGTTCACCAATATGATGTTTTTAATGGGTTTACGTAACACAACATCACGCCCGTATTCCCCGAAGGACTAGACAGAGGTGCACCTATACTAAAACCACATTATGCCAGTAATGTTTAACTCTTATGTGGCGGCGAATGTAGGGGCGAACATATTGCGAACAGTTGAGATAAATCCAGACTCCAGACTAGTACTGAAAAATTCCAAATTGATAAACCCAATAACAATTTGTTGGCCCCAGGAATCGAACCCGGCGAACTACCTTTTGGAAGGGGCGACTAGAATCAATTCTATTTCTTGTTCGTTTTGACGTTCAAAAGTGCCTTACTTGTGCCTATTTGAAATAAATGATTTGACTTTGACTTTGAGCAATAGCGCCTGAGATCAGTAGAACAACGAGGAGGCAGTCATCGGTCCTACAAACAGCACTTATCCCTTCTGTATTGAAACAATATAATCCGAACTACTTTAATTACTAAGATAAAGTTTACGGTTCTATTAACTCGAGTAACCAGAAAATTAGAACATTCCACTTAAATTAATTTCTTCTAAGCTTCTAATTGATTAAATATTTGTGATGGCAATACAAATTGGTTCACTTTAATCTTTATTGCGCTAATTGACCCGATTGTTGCCATATCAAAGTGACAAGGAAAGGAGAATCGACTTTAAGTATCACCCTACTTCAAACGGATGTATTTAAAAAGCTATTAGCCGACATCAAAGTTACAACATTAGAGAAAAGTTGGTATTAAATGGTCAAAGAATAGCATTTTCCGCACAATTCAGTTTGTGGCAAGTACCTATTGAATAATAAAAGTGGCCGTTGACTTTAATTACGTCTCGGCAGCAGTCGGGAACGCTACACTTATACTGGTCAAGTAGTTAATGACTTGATTAACGAACCATAAATGGGCATTTTTTGCGCAGGAGCACGTCAATGGGTAAAGAAATAAAAGGGAAATTTTTGAGGAAGTACCCCGAAAAAGTTAAGCGTTTAATTTTATATGGGACTGCCTCGAATTGTGCTCTTTATGAAGTAAATTTACGATCGTCTGCGGGCTAAAGTCTCCGCTCTTATTCCGGGTATTAATTCATCTCGTGTGTATTGCTCCTTATATAACATTTTCTGCGGCTTTAAATAAAACATGTTTCATTATAAAGTTTGCACCGTTATGCGTTCACGGGAATAGGATAACGTTTTTAAGTTTAGCTTCTTACTTAAGGATGAAAGGAAAGTAGGTTCTAGCTAAATATGGAACGCTTATTTTTAAAATTAATAAAGAGTTTCTTCCTTACTAAAGAACTACAGATAGAGAAATTAAATAGGTTAGCAATATGGAACATAAGTACCTAACTATATTTATTCAGCGTGTTGAACGATTTCTAAGCGAGATTAATTGCGAACACAGCTACATTATGTGAAAGGTACTAAGTGATTTCGCAGGAGGTGCCTTAACATCTGTCTAAAATTGAAAATTTAGTTCGTTTTCCACAGCCTTATGCAAATTGAATGTCCGCATTTAACTTTCAAGCATTAAAGTTTCTCCATTCGGCTTTGATTACTTGTGAACAACTCAATTATTTTACTCAGAAATTAATCATAAATCAATCCAACAACAACTAGAACAACACAAACAAACCACTTCAGAGAGTGTACCTAAGTACCTACACTTAAAAGTTTAAATTGTAAGCCAATAAATTAATTCAGATATATCTTTAAAACTTGTTATTACCAATAACAAATTGGTCCCAAGATAGGGCACGAACAAGTAACTTAAAGCATTTTGTATTATTTGCTGGCCTCAAAATTCTGCTTCTGGCGTCTATCAAAAGGGGTTTAGGAATATATTTGTGAAATTTATGCGAAACAGAACAGAGAAATTAAGCATTAATTTGCTATCCTTCCAGCTGAAATTTACATATTTATCGAACCGTAAATTCATTATTTGTGATCCACATGGAACAACCTCTTGTGCTCGACTCGGCTGTGCAATACGCCCGAGCTCACAAAGCGATGTTTACGTAGTTTAATTGTTATTTTCAAACTATTACGGCGGACAAAACTCTAGACAATGTATGCGACTAGAGTCAAAGTCACTTGAAACCATTGCTTGGCTGCGAATAGCGCTTTCCATGTCTTAATTTAATGCATATTTAAGCTTTTAACCGCAACAATTTCAATTATGGTTGTGGGACTAGGAAGAACCCTTAAAGCTTTGATTTTATTTACTTAAACATGGATAGTATACCTGCCTTTATTCAAGCGTAACAGTGACAAGTTTTATCCAAATAACTTATTCCCTACTTCGTCTGTTAACCTGTCAACATCTTAAAAAAAAGCGCCAACTTTTTAATTCGTATAATTGATGATTCTGCAACTTCCTTCCTTCTTTTCTTTTATAAAAGGGTTAATCTTTCCTTTTAACGATTAATACCTGCCCCAAACTTATCTTTCTTAGATTACAATTGTGTTTGAGACAATTGGGAGCACCTTTTGAATTCACACCTGGATTGAGTGAAGCCCTATTACCTACTTTGTACCTACCAATCAAAGGGACTGGAAACAGGGCTGGGACTTACCTGAAAAGAGAAAAATATTGAGTTAGTGAACGTGTTATGAGTGTAGAGAATTGAATAAAGATTCTTCTTGTCGAAAACGAATAAAAAATGTCAATGAATGTATGTTAGATCAATCGTTTATCGACTTTCAAAGACTTGAACGAAGTTTTTAATTTGATTTAACTGACAATTTCACCAATGAAACTGAACGCGAACAGCACATCTAAACCGCGTTCAATTGCTGTCTGCCTGAATGTTCCCTAAGAATTACGACGGTGAACTCTTGAACTCGGTTTAGATGTTGCGTTCATTGCATTGGTGAAAATATAGGCCCTTAGTCTGTTTAGTTTTAGTCTGAGGAGCTCGTGGCTAAGTACTAACAGCCGCACAGGTCGATCCATCAGGTTAAGCCACGCTTGCCGGGGTTAGCCGTGGATGGGTGACCATCTTTACATACCGAAACTCCTACGTGCCTCGGATAGCAGGTTAAGCCGTTGGTCCCGGCTGTCATTTGTGCATCTTTGACAGTCGTTAAGGGTCGTCAGAAGCCCGAAAATCTGACAGCCAGTCTTACTAAATTGTATTGCCCAGTTACTGGGTTGTGGAGATCAGATAGGCAGTCGCTCCATGCAAATACTGGTATTCAGCTGTGATGAAATGATCATAATTATTTTACCTTCGTTTCCGTAACAAAAATAATGAATAAGGAAAGTTCAAGTCAATCATGATCATTGTCCGCGAGCTCTACGCAAGTTCTGCAAAAACCACGAACAATTCCGATACTGCACCACTTTCGAAACGAGCCCATTCCGTTTTTTGCTCGCTACTAAAAACAGTGACAAAGAAACAAAGGAAAGGCTTATTGTGTACAAACAGACCACTGCGTTACAGATTGTAGATACAAAATTGTAGGTACATACATTGAAAATGAAAACGTAACACTGCAAAATACTAAACATAGCTTTCTCGAAACACCGAAAACATAAAATATATATTTTTAATTTGGAATTTGATAGGTGGTATGCCTGGACATTCATGCTATAGGATTAAAATATGACACGCTAAAGTCTATTCAAATCCTTGCTTCCGATTGACGTTATTTCTACAAATAGCAAGCCAACTTAGTACTAGTATTATTGAAAAAGTCATTAAATTTGTTGATGTCGTAGCGCAAACTGAACCGTATGTGTAATTATTATGGTTATTCCAAATACGCATAATGTTTACATTTTTGGAAACTAAGATGCGAACACAAAATACTGATTTCGTCTTGTTTTAACCGTCGACGAATTCCGTAGGCACTGATCTACATTACAGATAAGTTCTCCATATTATAAGTAGCCACAAAAAACTCTACGTAATAGGGACCCACTTACCAAGTTCCCTGCAAGACGCCAAATGTTTTTGTTGTGGTTGCCGGCACTATTAACATAGTTATTCGAGCATAAAATCGTTTATTGACTCTCACAATGTCGACTTGAGCTTCGACAAACAAACGCTGTCTACGTCAAGCTGCTGTATTTGAGACGAGATTTCGGTGTAAACTTGGTGACTACATTTCGGAATACGGACGCTTTTGTACGAATATTTCTACAGAATATACATATTATATAATCAAGCCTTTTATCCATAGGGGTAGGCAGGATCTACAAAATTCCAGCTGCTACAAGCCTTATACATATGTATGCATACTACTTTGTTCGTTTACGTGCATACATCTCTAGTGAAATACATCACTAACAAGGAAAATCTGCGAAATATGAAAGTTATTAATAGGTTGTAAAAACGGGGATATAATATAAGTCGTTTTGTATATTTTTTTCCCTTTCTACTGGCTACTGGCGTGTTTCTGTGAATAACTGTGAAATAAAAGAAACGTGTCAGTTTGATATAGGTACATATAATAATAATATATTAATTCAGAATTAAATTGGTAAAATATTAACATTAAAATCTTAGAAAATAATTTGTAAAGGTATTTATATTGTAAGATGCCTGTACTAGGATGAACCTGTATCACAGGCGGCAGGAGCGCATACGTTATAGTATATGTAGGACAAAACATTTCGCAATATTTAACATAAAATATCTTGAACAGTGAAAATATTAAAATAATTCATTACTTATTTAAACCTAGTTTACTTACATACTATTTACTTTAAAATTAAAATAACTATGGAAAATATTTTTTTAACAAGTTTGCGTAACATACATATTTTCTTGCACCTTATAACCTAGTTACACAGTTACGATATAATTTCGGGTCAACAGAGTTGATTAAGGTCACAACTTAAATCACAATTTTTGCATCGGGCGATGATTATGCTTAGACATCAACAAATACGCAGGTTTGTAGACCAGTGCAATATAACGTTGAGTCAGCAGCAGAGTTTGGCCTTGAGTATGACGCTCTAGGCGCCCTCAAAATCGATGGAGTTGATGTACCTATATTCCGCTATTTTCCTAGCAGGGCACTCAGTGTCCCCCGTTTTGTGGTTGTTGGGCTTTTTAAAGCGCGAGCATGTTGCACATTTCGGTTAGTCAGCTTTCTTCGAACACTCTGACATCGAGTGCCCTTCTTCGGCGCAATGGCCACACGTAGGTTTTAACTCTCTGCATGTTTTTGCTGCATGACCATACTGTTGGCATTTGTAGCACCTGGTTACTAGGGTGAAGTCCCTGACGGGGCAGGACGGCCAGTTTATAAAAAGTCTTGATTGGGTTATTAGGGCTTTACGTATACCGGCTGGATTAGGTATATAGTTACAGGTCGACGTATCTTTTTTCCCAGATTTGTGGCTCAATTTAACCAAGGTCAAAAGACTCTATAGTCACTTCTGGAAACTTGTCGGCTACGTTCTGTTCGTAAGTGCACCTGAAGACTTCTGCGTCAGCCAAAGTAGTAGGCACTCCTACCACAACGATTCGAGGTTTGCGCTTGTTGGGTTTGTCGGCGGTAAGCCCAGATGTAGAGAGCTGGACTGCCTGCTTGAGTTTTTCAGCATCATGTTTAGTCTCTGTACTAATAATAACGCCTCCATTTTTGGTCTTGCGGACACAACGTACATGAAGCTTCATTTGATCAGGGCGTATGATTTTTTGTACAAGGACTTTGGTTTCGTCACTGGACTTTAATTTATCGTTGGGATAAATAGCTACTGAGCTTAAATTGTTCGGTCGAACGAAGTCCTTTGCTCCCTTCTTGACCATATCATCAAATGAAACGTTTCTCGCAGAACTAGAGTCCTTAATTGTCTGTTTGAGGTCCGAGATGTGTTCCGTCAGATCACGCGCTTCTTTAAGGGAATCAACCATGTTGTAAGCGTGCATGGCTTTCTGCTTCAGCGACTGGTATAATACTGCCATTTGTGAGGTGCCAGAACCTACTTTTCGGCATAGTGTAAAGATTTTCATTTTCTGCTCCGAGTTGAGTTTGCTATCCGTGGCAATAGAGCAAATTTCATTTAAGTGCAGTTCGATGGCTGACATCCATTTTTGAATCTCGGGCGTGGAAACAACATCAGCCGAGGCCGACTCCAGGGCTGGCACTGGCCCTCTTTTATTAAAGGGGCTGTTTTCCATTTTGTATTTTTGATAGTTCACTGTTCCGTGTTCATTATTCACTAAAACTACATATTAGGCACATTTACAGTTGCATTACGTCAGTTATGCGCTAAAGGAGGTCACTAATAATAATAAAGTATTTATTAAATATTGCTATCAAGCACGTCTGCACACTACGAATGCTTTGAATGCTATCTAACATAAAGAGATGATGGCATATATTTTTGCTATATATAATTATTTAGGGTTACGAAAGTGTAAGTGGTAGTATTGTCTGCATGGCAAGTCATCCTGTAATATACTTAGCACTTGGGCAATTTTATTAAAATTCTCTTTCTCGCTCGTCTCGCTGTATATTTATCTCAAATTCTTTCATCGCCAGGCAACCATCAAGTAAGTAATAAGCTTTCGTATATAAATGTGAGACGAAATAAAATTCCGTGAACAGGATCTGGAACAAATTAAAATCAAAACGTTCTCAACAGCGCAGTCTCGTCTCACAAAACTAAGATAAACTTTTACAATAAAACGTTCAGCATTTTTAATTTCCGTCTCGAGTTCGCGACGCTTTACGAGATTTAAATGAAATCTGGCAACAAGTTCTTCTAACATTTAATTAGTGGCGCCAAGAGCTCAGGAAATGAAACATCGTACGTACGGCGAGCAACACCTCCGTGCGTGACTACCACTCACAATACGTCTCTATCCGGCGCCTCCACAGATTTTCTTTATTAAATTCGGCTGCGACGAAAAAGAAAATCCTTTTCTCAGACGTCGGTAAGTCCAAAAACTGCGACGTGAAAAATAAAACAGCACTTTAGATTCACAAAAGGAAAAACTTTAAACAAAACGGGCGCTTTCTCTATGCAAAACGACGCGGCGTCCGCCGGCGAAAGTTTCCGAGTGTTGCCGAGTTGCCGTGGTCGCAGTTGACGAAGTCGCCGCCAAGCCACAAAGACACACCCCATACTAGATAGCAAAATTCAGATTTTTCATAATGCACCTCACGTTTGAAGCGCCCTCCCGAGCGACGAGATACAGTTTGCAATATTCTCGGCCGGCTTACATCGGGCGTGTTGTTAGTGTTTACTTACACAACTCTGTATGTACACAACACGTACCTATCACGAAGCTCTTCTATTCAGCGTAAAATCAATACATTATGAATGTAAATGCAGCTTAGCAAAATGTGTTTACCTCCTAGACTTTCTCCACCGAACGCATCGTGTGAATATTCCCTGAGGCGCGGCGCGCGGCGTCCGTCCCACTTATCATTTTCGATTCTGAAACATGGAAGTGAGCTGTCTGCACGTCAAACTTGACCGGACAATTTTTTACAATTTGTTTTACCACCTGTGGAGTTCTGCTCTCGTGACCTATTTATTTATGATTCAAACAAAAACACAACAAAGAAGTTATTGCTCTTTTTGACATGGTTTGCTCTTACAATCGTATTTTTGGTGCCAATACATATTTTTGTCTGGTTCAGCGTATTTAAAAAGTTGTCTGGCATTTTATCGATTTTGACTTTTTGGATGTACCTAAGTTTATACTACATACTTACAGTCGAAATGGTGTTATGCTAGCAAAGTAGCGAAAACTACCGAAAAAATGAAATTAAATTTTGGATGCATAGAATAGATATGTGCGAAAGCTCACGGTTTATTCAAAATAATATTTAGAACATACAAAAGCTCTACCACATTATAATCTGATCGCACATATATTGTAGCAAATGAAAATTACATTGTTTCATACGTGAAATTGGTTAACCAAAGTACCTATTGGAAAATAACAAAGTTGGAAAACACAAGTTTATTAATCATCCACGACTAATGGTCTCTACAAAGTAAATCGTTATTAACTGGTGTTTGATCTCGTTGATAGACTGGTAAATAACATTGTAAACCCGATAACATTGTAGTTATTCGAGTCGTTTACCGGAATTCAGAAACAAGTGACTGCTACCTAAATGATTAATAATTATGCCCGACCACAAACTGATTGACAAGTGTTGACAGCACCGTTTGAAATTCGAACACATGAAAATGACTAGGTACTCGCTAACTATACAAATAAAAACAAAAGGAAATTCTGTGTATTCGTCCTCATCGTCGTCATCCAGAAACGTGCTCAGAAGAATAAAACTGGCAGCATTGCCACGTTATATGGCAATATTTTTTTTGGCCGAAGAACTGGTCTGATCACGTGACGTGTCGACCAGTCGGCGAGAAATTTCCACAAAACAAAAACCCGTTCATCAATTTTCAATTGAAGTACAGGACTCGTCAAACAAATGCCCACTAGAAGCAGAATGTATGGAAGTTAGGATCGTACTCGATATTAGTGCTGGCTCAAGTATGAAAGTTTTCCTCCGCCCCTAACGGCCAACGCACTAATGGCGTTATCGTTTTATGATTGTTTTTATTGGTGACTAGCTTTTAGGGACAGTTTCGGCAGTTTAGGCTAATGTTTTTTACTTGTAACCTTATCTTTAGAGACTGAATTCCCTCGTTTAGATAACGTTTAATATTGGTTTTTGTTAGAAAGATTTACCAATGGAATGCGTTATTTACCATCAGACTTTTCGAGTATTTTAGAAAAAAGTTAACGATGCTATACCTACGCTATATTAATATATTTTTAAGTTTTAGTAATATATTGTATTACCCATATCAAAGTTTGAGGTTAATTTTAAAAACACCAATGAAATCGAATTATAATAAATTACGCAAAATAAAACCTTGCCTTAAATAGACGTGGTCAGCTATCCTGGTTCCCTTGTTATTTACCCATCAAACTAATAACTCATTTTGATATCTAAAACTTTAAGTCAACACTTGAAAGCTGATATCAATTATTAAGTTTACAATATATATTGGAAGGCATATTTCAAGCGGATATTGACCCAAAGTTTCATGGCACTTCTAGCCGCCATGGAATAATGCCCGGTTAACACTTTGTCGAATTTGGAGAGTGGCTATAGTGTTTATAGACACATATCTACTTAGCCTCTTGCTTACAATGACCTACAAAGATCTTTATAGATCTGTAAAGTACATTGGGACTACACTAGTGCCTATAATGCTATGAAAACGCAATAAATAATTAAAACTAAAACATTATATTATGTTCACTCAAGGCAAATATGATCTGTGTCAAAAGTATCTGATGAAAGTGTAAACATTTGGATCAGAAAACGTGCGATGCAAATTTAGTGTTGTGATTTGATTATTTAGATACTTAAACCTTTTTTTTTTAAGGCTGGGAAATCATCCAATGACTGCTCCCGCTCTGGGTGGAGCGGAAGGGAGTGTCAGACTCTTACTGACTAAAACCCATCCATGTTCCTTCCGTAGCCCTTTATGTTCCGGGGTAGCGGTAACCCTTTCGGACAATCCCGCTTACCCGGCAGGCTTGGCCCTGAGGGGCCCCTTCATATGCTGACATCTCTTTGAGGCGTGCGTGGAACATATACGCGCCGTACGGCACGGGTCTGGTGCTGATCGGACGGTGAGTCACCCATTACTCACCGTCGCCTATGGTGGCCGGGAGTCGTCACGTGGCTCCCGACGCCCGGGGCGTCTCCTGCGGCGGCTGGGACGGGAGGACCTTTCTCTCTTCCATCCCGCCACCTCCTTCGCGAGCATGACTTTTTCGCAGAAGGAGTTGACTGCCTCCCACTCCCTCTCGCCCCGGACCATGGCTTGCACCAGGGCCGGGCGCGAGAGGTCGCCGCCGCCGATCGCCTCTACGAGGACACGGCGGTGCTCCGCCCAAGCGGGGCAGGTTTGCACCGTGTGCTCTACCGTGTCCTCTGGGCGATCCTCGCAGTGGTGACACCCGGGCGTTTCCTCCCGCCTGATGATGTGCAGGAACCTCCCGAAACATCCATGTCCGGTGAGGACCTGCGTCAGGCGGTAGGTGAGGGCGCCGTGACGCCTCTCTAGCCACTCCTCAAAGAGGGGCCTTACCGCCACTATCGTGGCGTGCCCTGCGCTGGGTTGCGACAGTCGCTGATTCCAGGCCGCCATGAGATCGCGCCGGAGGTCCGTCCGCTCCGCCGCAATTTGCTGCGGAAACGGAGTTTCCCCCCGGCTTAGTACCTCCAGGCGCCACTCGAACAGGCGCGCGAGGACTATCGCCTCCAGATCCCACGGCGGCAGTCCGGCAAGGAGGCTTGCCGCCTCGCCCGAGATCGTGCGGTACCCCCGGATTAGCCGAATGGCTACCACCTTTTGGGGCGCGTTCAGATAGTGAGCGGCTCGTCGCCGCAATGAACGCGCCCACACCGGGGCCCCGTATAGGGCCATGGACCGCACGACTCCCGCGTAAAGCCTCCGGCAGGAGGCGTTTGGCCCCCTCAGATTGGGCAAGAGCCGCTTGAAGGCGGCCCCAGTCCGTTCCAGCTTGGGGGCCAAACGTCGGAAGATACTTAAACCTGGAATTTTAATTTTCAACCACCTTAAGGACGTTTTTCATTTGGCAATTCTGGTTATTACTATCTCTTAATTTTTCGGCGATGATTTTTCTATTACATTATAATAATGTTATTCAAACAATACTTACCTATTATAAAATGGTGATATATATGAATGTGTCACTTATTTCCTTTCGTGAGTGATTGTGCGTATATTTAGAACACACTATATCTATTTGCACAATCTCAATTCGTAAGTTTCTTCTAAGAGCCTTTTCATCGAGTGTTATAGATAACACTACTCCTCTGAAATAGTTCTTCCATTGAAAACTTCTCCGGTAAAGGCGACAATGTAAAATTGCAGTTATTGGCAGTCTTCCTTACCACAAAATCTCTAGGGACCCGCGGTCTAGTCAAAGCTCAGTGACATTGTAATCGATTCAATTTAGAGTCTAACACAGAGTTTCTGAACAGAGAATAGAGAGCTTAGTATTAAGAACTTGTCAAACATTTAGTAGCATTAGGTACTTAAGATAACAGTGCGCAAATTTCAAAATTTCTTAATTTCAAATTCTCAGTTCAGAAACCAGGTAAAATAAAATTAGATTTTGGTCATCATTCCATTGTTTTGTTAATCTCTGATAAAGGTTTCAGTGTGAGGCTTAAATACCTATCTAGGGTGGCCAAAAGATGACTAAATAGAAATAAGAACGACCAATAATACTAAACATCTTAATGAAGCAACGAATGCTTCACAAACTCGATCGTAATGCTAACCTTGCTCCTTTGCTTAGCTATAGCTAGCTATATATGCACGAATTTACTCGCCCGAAACGAATCAACACCTTTAAACAGTATTATTTTTTCTGTAAGCAACTCGCTTAAAGTTAATTTTTCAGTGGGCGAATCAAATCTAAACACGTATTGGTCAATTGGCAGATTTTGCACTTTTTTATTATTTTAATATGACTTTGTCAATTCACTAGTTTTGGACGAGTAAATCCGTGCAAATCGTCAAGGAAGCCTCTCTTATAACAGATTTTTTTTTCTAAAAATAAGACGAAAGCAGTTCAAGTAATGTGTCATGAAAGCCGAAGATAGGCAGATATCATATAATATGTACTTAAAATGGACACCAAAATAGTGTAGGTTATCGCATTTAGTTTGTGGTGTGTTGCGTCGTTACGTTGAGTGTGTCTTTAAAAACCTTAACCCAAATTATCCTCAAATTATACTCACATGAGATGGTCTACGTAAGCAGATCCCTGCGTGAACTAACTCTGCAACTAGTTAATATATATATTGTTTCTAAGTTACACTCGATACTTGTTGTAGGTACTTTGTTCAAGTTTTATTGACTTCCTTTCTACTTAATGTACCTATATTGGTTATAATGCCTAAGTAATTAGAAATGGATCTCTTGAATTAATATTAAGCTAATAAGCATATTGTAAAAATATTTTTTCTAGGTTTGCAAAAAAAAAATCCTGTTTGGCCTTATTATTATTGATCATCATTGTATTATTATAGTTTTTTAATTACGAAAAAACAAATTAACAGTTTCTACCGGTGTTATTACTTATCGTACGGGACAGAAGCAAATTAAAATGAGATGAAATATAAAAAATAAAATATTCTGTCATTATTAGTTAGTCTTGGTACAAATAATTTACCGTGGGAAAAGTAGGTAATCTAATTTCCTGTTTTTGTAGTTCCATTGTTCTATGTTTTTTTTGTAAAAGATTATTATTAAAATAATTACTTTAATTAAGTCATGTAGGTTAGTTTTTCCCAGGATTACATTTTATATTTTTTTATTTACTTCTTATACTAGTAAACTACAAAACATTGATAGACATGATTCTACATTTATTATAGTATTACTGACACATTAATAACGACTAAAAACGACTTTTAGTGTGTAATATTGTTTAAATTACTACACTTTAGATGTATTTTTAAGTAAATGGTAAATAGATACATTGCTTTGTATTTCGCGTGAAATAACTGAGTTTATTATTCATCTATAAGAAATAAGAAAGGGTGATAACCTTAACTTTTCTAATAAAATAAATGGAGTAGAGATATAGTGGCATTTCATGTCACGTAATTTTTTTTTTAATCGGGCTTTAAAATCCAAAAGCTTATCGAACCTTTTAATTAAAAACCTTTACCGCTAGAAATCCATTTACTAATAATAATTCTGAACTCTGAAATGTGAATTTAATTTAAAAATGCTGGATTAAATTTTAAATAGAGAGAAATTGGAAACGCATCAGCGGAGAGAAGGTTTCTCTTTTCCGTTTTCCCGCGAAAGCGATTTAATAAGGCCCGTACTGTTAGTTATAACATGATTTATATTGCCAAATGAAATGCCTGGCACATATGTTCAGTCAGACGGACCTTAATAAACTTCGGAGCTAAACGAATTGCATCGTGTAATTGCTTGCAACGAATTAATACGAACACTTATTTAAACAACATTTTTAACATTTAAATGAAATGGATAAAGTCCCTTTATGAAGCTTTGTTAAATTGGAAATCAGCATGTGTGAAATCCGGTATAATAAAATGTTAGTACAATTTCTTTTCATATAGATGGCGCATTCGAAAAGGATTTATTGATAATTTTTCTTTGATTATTATAATTTGTAGGTACTTATGAGTAATTTTATGACCAATATGTTGCTAAATTAGTGGTGGGTTATTCAACTTCAGTATTTTTACACTTTAAATACAATTTTAAATACATAGTTTGCTGTTTGAATTTATTACGAAACGGTTTGTTAATCAATTTTGATTAATTAATTATGTTCTTTCTATTTTACCTTATTTATAAAGAAATACAATGCAATGGCATTGACCAGGATATCTTCAAGGTTAAATAATATTATGATGTTTTAAAACGCTTTTAGTGAATCAGATGCTCAGAAAATGTATAATCCGAAACCGATAATAGTGAAGAAAAGGCTTATTGGACGATTCGCACGAATTTAACTCGCACAAAACGTGCGAATCGACTCCTTTAAAACATATAATTTTTTCTGTAGTCGATTCGCACAAATTTTATTTATTGGCGTGCGAATCGACACCCTCACAAAAATGTAATAGGCTATTCGCACACATTTCATTTTAAGGAATTAATTAATTAAAGTACAGTCGTATTCAGCCATCACTGAAAGAAAACTAAAAAATAATCGAAGTTTAAATAACAGATATTTACTTGAAAGTAAGAAAAATCTGTATTATTATTATATTATTTGTATTGATTTGTTTAGTACTTAGTTTTAATTTTAAAACAGATATTTTTTATTATAGATTGTGTTTTTATTATCTATTTATTACGAGTAAAACACATTTGACCTTACTACTTCTGTACTCAAGTGTACTTTATCTTAACTGCATTTTCATAAAAAAACATTATTGTGTGCGAATAGTCTACTACATATTTGTGAAGGTGTCGATTTGCACCCCATTAAATGTGCGAATCGACTACAGAAAAAATAATATTTTTTAAAGGAGTCGATGCGCACGTTTTGTGCGAGTTAAATTCGTGCGAGTCGTCCAATAAGCCGAAGAAAACAATAAACCTGAAATTTTATGTGATTAAAAAAGTTTTTGTTCACTTATTTTCAAAACAATTTCGATTGATTGGACAACCAACTTGATAGCCATTCTCAGTTTTAAAACCTCTAAAACCGTGACCTTTATCTGCCTCACGAGGTCATTGACATAATCGGAAACCAGAATCGAAACCTGCAATGAGAAGCTGTAATTTAGGTAAATTTCGGAGCGTAAAAAGTGACACAAAAAAAAAAATTTGAACAAAATATATAAATGTCTATGCCTCTCCGAAATTCTTCACTAGGCCTGAAATACGTCCACGTTTATCATTCAGCCGTCATACTTAGGAACATATGAAATTAGCGAAATAAAGTCGTGAGGTCGAATGTACGGTAGACCTAAAAGTGCTAGAATGTGTAATGTAACGTTGTCATGTAACATGTGTTACATTACATCTGACATAATGTGGGGCCATGAAAGCCGACGCTTATCATTTGTACGCGACCAGAGTATAAAAGTTGTTATATTAGTTGAAAAAGGCTTTCAGCTAAAAGAAGCCTTTTCACATTGGCCTCGTAGTTTAGGTTGTTCGGTGAAAATTATTCAAATGAGGACGTGATGAATTAGCGTCATCTTATCTTTATCCCTAACGACAAGAACTATGTGCGACCGAATTACTTGATTTACTTTAAATAGAGTTTTGAGAATTATGAACAAATAAATTAATTTTAAAATAAATACCTACATGAAATGGTCTTGTAAGAATATAGAGTACTTGCTTTTGCCCATGACTTCGTCCGCCTAAAGTTCGGCTATACCGCGAGATATGAGATAAAAAGTAGCTTATGTCCTTCTCGGGATGCAATCTATCTCTCTGCAAAATTTTATCGAAATCTGTTCAGTGGTTTATGCGTGAAAAGGTAACAGACAGACAGAGTTACTTTCGAATTTATAATAAATATTAGTGAAAGAAAGAAAAAATGTTTATCCTGCACGAATAAAACGCACATTTCTAAAAAAATTACTTAGCAACCCATGCAAAGCAGCTAACAAACCTCGTATTCAGAGCCATTAAAACTATTGACAATCTGTATCTCGGCCATGGACAAGTAAATAGGGTTTTTTCTCAACCAACTCCATAATATTTAACAGATAACATATTAAAAAGAACATATGGAAATTATCCTTATCATTGATCTCACCCAAAACCACAGTTAAGACAAAGGGCGGCAAACAACTTGATATGTAGTTCACAAACTATATGCATTTAATAATTCACTAGAGATAACTTCTCTAATCTCGTATTATTCGTATCTTATCCTCCACTTAAGAAACTTGGGCGTAATAAAGATCCTGAACAGAATTGCTCTTAACGTCTCCCGTCGCCTGTGCGTTATCACTAGTCCGCGCGGGAGTTGTATTTACCCTTACTGAGTTGTTTTACCCTTGTTACCCTAGCTGTGTTATTCATGAACGCGGTCTGAATAAAGATGAACGATTCACGTCGAACTACTTTCGAACCTTAAAGCGCGGTATCAACTTTGAAATCAGTTGCGATTGTACGAGTTTGCGCTGGGAAATGTGAGTTCGTTGTGGTAAAGAAGTGAGGAGATACACGAGTTGTTCGTGTATTAATTACTTAGACATCCTGCTATGTGCTTAGAGTAGAGACTGATGAAAACGAACACTAAAGTGTGGGTCACAATTTCGTGGAAAACTGAATAGGTGAACGATATAAAATAACAAATTAGTGATAATATCCAACACATTTTAATTCTTAATAAACCTGTGTATACCTAACGAATTTTCGTTTACAAGATCGCGTTATAATGAACCACGGGTACAACCTACATTTTCCCATTCAGTAAATAATATTTATTATCTGATACAATAAATCCATTCATTGTATTCTCTGGTAAAAACACCTCTATAATCCCGAACTGTGCGTGAGCAATGAAATGACTCTTCTGGGCGTGCTAAGCGAGAAATTATTGCCCCAAAGTATTTTAAGGAAAAAAAGAAAACAAAATCCTTTTGAGAGTTTTTTTTTTCTCTCTTTTATCGATAATTTTCTTTAAGTTTCGGTATCAAATATGTAATGAAGTGGAAAATTTATGGACGCCGCTCCTAAGAACTTGTCCAGACGACGTAATTTCGTTGGCACGTACACAAACCGTGACAAAACTTGCAGTTAGCTTAAATAAGCTATCGTACTGTACATACTAACAGTAGATTCATGTTGAAGTTTATCTGATATGAAGACAAAATCGTGAGATAGTTTAATTACATCGACACTTTCAATTTCATCGAAGTACATTTTCATTTCCAATTCGTTGAAATGTCGTCGGGGGTGTGAGAAAAAACTTTTTCCTGAGGATTGAGTATCCCAACAGTAGTAACAGGACAAATGCCGACGTAGGCACCCAGTAATATTCACGAGGCCTCGAATAAAGATGAAGCCATTAAAGTGGGAGAAAAGCCGACAGGCGACGCAACGCACTCCGTGTAGACTTTGAGATGCGGAAAATGAAAAGGAAAAGCGCCTTGTTTTGCGTGTAAATACGATTCGTTAGTCGATTCTTTTATGTAAATATTATTGTACGCTTTTTTTAGTTCTACGCTGATATCTGTTTATGTACTCCGGAGTAATTCTTGGATAAGCATTTGCATTCTTTTTAAGAAAATGGGTGGCATCGGAGGAGTGGAATAAGGCTAGAGGAAACGATACCTACGTATCAAACTTTGATATGCCTGTTATATTCTTTTGATATTCCATTCTACATATCATCATCATTTTCCTGCGCTTATCTCAATTTATTTGGGGTCTGCGCAACATGTCTTTTTCTGTCATACTTCTCTATTAGTCTTCATTTCACTAGTCACTCCCTTTCTGGGCCTATAATCATTCACACTGTCCAATGTCCTGTGTCCATCCATTGATTCTGGCTTCCCCTACTCTACACTTCCATATCCACATTCATACTCAAAACTATCCACATTTCCTCATTCCTCCGCATAACATTTAAAAACATTAATTTCGTAATAGATCTACACATTATTAAATATGAATTAAAACATTTAACCATCTGAATTTAACCGTAACCAAAGCGACAATTTCACTATTCAAAGTTGCAGAAATCATAGAACGGTCTCCCAACTGAGATTCGCGGAAGTCGAAACTGTGCGCCTACTGGTCCAGTAATGTTGAAACAAGTGAAACGTACCGACTGTTTACGGTCTACCTCTTCGCAAGTTAGTATCTTAGCGGGCGACCGTAACGTGCACGCGGCGCACACTTAAACTCCGCCAACACTCATTTATCACGAGAGATGAGAGGCATAAGTAGCTGTAAAAGTGTTGCCAGGGCGCCCAGTTAAAGTCCACCATACTGTTTTTTTCATAAACGAGGATTGATGCGCCAGGTGCTACTATATTTGATACTTTTATGTTGCTGACGACTTCGTGGTCGTCAAATGAAATCGAACCGTGTGGATTAGACTTTAGGGTAGTTAAGGCTATGCCTGATTAAAGCGCACGGAATTTTTTTGTTTGTAGTTTTCCTGTTAGCGTTTGTACAAAGTAAATGCTGGCCGGGTGACAGCTATTATGTCGCGTAGACGATGAATGAATACCATTCATCGATGACATCGGTATTTAACTTTTGCTTGTAACTCACGTTCAGAAATCGGGAGATATCATGATAGATAATTATTTACAATTCTGGCGGGCAATGAAAACAAACGAAAGTTTCCTTTGATTGAACTTTGATTTGACCCAGACAATATGTTTATTTTTTATTAATCGATTTCCAAAAAGGAGAAGATTGTATGTTCGTCTGTATGTATGTATTTTATTATGTATGTTTATCGATTTCGTCAATAGTGGACCGATTTGAAAAAATCTTCTTTCATTTGATACGGAAGCTTGGGTGGTAGTCCCTATACATTTTATTAACTTTATTTGAGTAGTTTACATGTAGTTTGATGGTTACCTTCAATGTTACTTTTATCCAATCCACGTTTTTTTTATCTTGATGATGTTTTAATACTTCCTGTTAGCCATAAATCACAGCTTCTTGTTAGTGTTATATACTTATATATAGCTAGTAGTGGTATAAGAATTAATGTGGGGACTGTGGGGGTAGGTAATATAACTGAAAAGAGACAAATAAAAAACTTTTAAACAAAACAAAAAACAACTGGCTTCCAAAAAAACACTTAATTGTGAAAAATGGCTTTAATTTCGGTAGTCGGTGGCAAAAAAGAGAAATACAGAACCAAAGACACTCATCATCTGCCTAGCCTTTTCCCAACTATGTTTGGGTCGGCTTGCAGTCTAACCGAATGCAGCTGAATACCAGTATTTTACATGGAGCGACTGCCTATCTTACCTCCACAACCCAGTAACTGATACCCCTTGATAAGACTGGCTGTCAGATTTTCGGACTTCTGACGACCTGTAACGACTGTCAAAGATGCACAAATGACAGCCGGGACCAACGGCTTAACCTGCTTTCCTAGGCACGGAGGAATCTCGTTATGTAAAGATGGTCATCCATCCACGGCCAACCCCGGCAAGCGTAGCTTAACCTGGTGCATCGACCTGTGCGGCTGTTAGTACTTAGCCACGAGCTCCTCCACTGTATCACGGTATGAAACCAGACACTGACTTCCGAAATCAAAGTTTTTTTTTATTGCAGTGTTTTTTTGTTATGGCTCTTACTTAATGGTGAGATATTTAAGTTAATAACTTTTTCGTCATAACAGACCTCTGATAACATTTCTATATAATAATTAAGAAAATGGAAATGTAAACCTAGTGTCCAGAAACCCAGGTCTCGAACTTAGCATTGTCTCCCTCAATTTATACTTACCTGTATTTTTGAACCTGTTTATACAATACTAGCTTCTGCCCGCGACTTTGTCTGCGGCTAATACTATGGAGGGCAAATCTTATCTCTGTGATGTCCTTGTGATCATAAAATAATTTAATTTGATAAGAATTGATATTTTGTTGTTTAAATAATCATCCAAACAGAAGTTAGTCGAAAAAATACTTTTTTAAAACATAAAACGAAATATAAAAGTTAAAAAAGATGGTGTCGCGGACGTTTTTGTAGAAATAATTAAGGCAAACCGGGTTGCCATACATTGCTTTCAATTTTAAACAACTGTTTAGGCAGTACATGCAAATAATTCTGTTTTCGGAGTATATTTCTTTCCGACTTGCTAGACGAAAATTGCGATAGCTCGGCTAATATATGTATGATATAAATATAATTTATAGCCTATAGCACTCAGGAATAATGTAGCTCAGTGAAAAATTTTTTAAAATTGGATCATTAGTTCCGGAGATTACCCCCTACATACAAACTTACAAATTTTACCACTTTATAATATTATAGTATAGATAAAAATAAGACCCAGCAAATATATATACGTATATTATTTGCTGGGTCTTATTTTTAACTCAGAAGCACCGTTCTTATCATAATAATTGGCATGAAAATGCGACTTAATAAACAAAATAAGTCAGTGTATCATTTGGAGAAAAGCCCCTTTTCCCTAGAATATTTGTATTTTGTTGCGATCCCCAATTATGACATTTACATTTATTGCGTATGATCCTGCCATTAAAATGATTGCTCATTTCCGTCCTTCAGAAGTCTTAAATTAATACGTAAAATAATATTTACATTTTTATTGATACTTTATCTGTTGTATGGAATTTTTGGCCGTAATTCTGGGTTTCTTTGTTGTCGTTGATTACATTCATTAATATGTAAACCGAGTAATCGACTGAGCACACATAAACAGAAATTAATAAAGCTTTTATTTTACAGTACAAAATAGTGACGCAGAAACCATCATGATGATTCCAACGGGATTGTCCGAAAGGGTTACCGCTATCCGGAACATAAAGGGCTAAGGAAGGAACATGGATGGGTTTTAGTCAGTAAGAGTCTGACACACCCTTCCGCTCCACCCAGAGCGGGAGAAGTCATTGGATGATTGCCTACCCTCAAAAAAAAAAGTGTTATAACAATTCGGCCATCATGCATATTCCTTTCAACTAAAATCAATCAATCAACCTAGCCTTTACCTGGGTCAGCTTCCAGTCTAACTAGATGCAGTTGGATACTAGTTGTTTACATAGATCAACTGCCTGTCTTACCTCCACAACCCGTCACGATGTCAGACTTTCGGGCTTCTGACGCCCCGTAACAACTGTCAAAAATCCACGAATGACAGCCGGGATGTCTTAATGTTCTTTCCGAGGCACGAAAGGGTCTTGGTTTGTAAACATGGTACCCATCCACGGACTAGCCGTAGCAAGCGTAGCTTAACCTTTGCGGCTGTTAATATTCCTTTCAACAATAAGATACATTTGTAAAGTTCCGCAAGCCGTACAATCGGCCAGTTCTTCATGAATAGCTAAATAAATAATAACAGTAAGTCGTCATTCGCGTTTCATTGCAGCAACAGCTTTTATACAGCCAGTAACTAATTAGGGCTCCCTCGCAATCGCGTTTTGTTTTTATTTTTAACAAAGCAGTCACGTCTGGGCAGACCGTTTCCTCTAAATTTATTTTTAACTTTCGTATTCAAAGCACCTAAAAATATTTTAATGACTGTTTTAATATTACTCAGGTATCTTATAATGCTATTGAACTTTATGAAGAGTTTAAAACTACTTATATATATACTATACGGGTAATATGTAGCTACGGAAACCTACGTTGATCAGCCAGTCCGAATAACTTCATATTACTGAGTTCGTTGATGTCTCACGCGAGCAACTTCAGCGTTGTTTGCGACGATCACGTCAACTAAAATAACACGGCCAACATATTATTTTTCCTATTAATATGTATGACTATTAACCCTCAACAACATTAGCCCCTAGTCGACGTTTTCCTTGGTCAGACTTAATATTTTCATCTTTATTCAAAGAGGCCTATGAATAAACCAAAGCACACTTGTGGGGTCGCCGCCACAGATTCGCCGACGTCGCAAGATGTTCCTCCTCCGCAACTTTATTCATTTTATTGTTAAACTTAATTAAAATAGAGGTAAACGTAAAACGGGGCACAAATCTGACAAGCGGGCTTGTCGTTAGACGCGTAATATCCGCGGAAACAAGAAAATGAATTAGCGATGAAGTTTATCATGTTTCCATATAAGCTTTTACGTGGTTTGTCTGAAGATGACGTAAAATGACAACATGAAACGAGTCTCAAATAAATAAGGAAATGTCTGGCACGCTTAGAGCGACCGTGTCTTTGACAGCGATCACTTGTCAAACGAGCCAATTGCACTTAATAAAGCCCCCTGGCATGCCCCTAGCTAATAAGTCGCGAAGATTAATACCGAGAGAACATTTGATTCAATAATAAACTTCATAGAGAAGAAATAATAGGGACACTTAGAGGAAATGCATTTCAAAATTGGTTGTATACAGGGATGGCAAAGGGCGCGTTGACTTTATTATTAGATAGCATTGTGCACGTGTGATGTGCCGGAGGCGTCAATACTCCACCCCAATAAATAAGAAGTGGCTGAGTTGCGAACACAATTTAACTTGAAATAAAATTTTGCTACCCCTGCCAATGAATGGGTCGTATATGGTTCGGAAGGGAAGGGCGCCTTCTCCTATCTTACGTTATATCGCTTCGGGTACACCTCGTAAGTTTCCGATTCTCTGACTTCTTTGTGTTTTATGTGCCTAATGATATGAGTAAAGTTACGAATGGGATTAAAGTTAAATGGAGTTTGGCTGTTGCCAATCTTATTATGTCCGCGATTTTGCGTTTAAAAATGTGATATAGAATTTTTACGTACTTCACGCACTGTGTCTTCTTCAGGTAGGTTTTTGAAGTGCTGTTTTTAAGACTTAAACGGTTCCTTCTAATGCTAAATCGCATTTTTATCCCATTCTCATGATACACAATTTGTATATACCTATTAATGCAAATACGAATTTCAAATTACATTACCAAAAGCAACAAAACATTAAATCCGACCGCACTTCCAACCCCACAAAATTAACCCCGACACGTTTCACCGCAAGCTTATTCTGTATCCCATAAAAAAATAAAATCGATTCGTTCGAGATCCTATCACGATTGTAATAACGATTCACTATGCGCAAACAGAGGATCGTGTGTAAGCTTCATATCAATTTCACGCAAGTTGTTCGGAAGCCTTGAACAAACAACGCATCTTCGGGACTGTGAGAATCGACAGCGGTGGTACTTGGCGCCTCACCTACAGCGATCTTCGTTTGTTTACTTCGTCCACAACATCCCGCGTCTCTTGTTTATTTCCTGAATCTCAAGTAATGATTAGGGCAAAACACTTCAGGATAGTGCTGTCCTTTTTATTGTTGTTAGTTGTTCCTTTCAGTTTGCGCACCGCTGAAGATTATCTTTATGGACGTCCAAACAAACAGCAGTAGTTCTTGAAAACTATTGTAGATTGACGAGAACTTTATGTATTTTTACGGATTTTTATGTATCTTAAACCACGCATTGGCCTTTATTTGTACTTATACATTATTTTCTAAATACAATTCAGTTTTTTCCAACTTCAGAAAAATGATTACGTCTATCAGGATTCGATTTTTTTTACTGCATAACTCTATCTCCGATATTTTTACGACACGATACGAAATAACCATAAAAATCATATAGCTACATGCCACGTGACTGTAAGTCAAACAAAAGATATGAAATGAACTGTATCCAATGAATTTTTATATGGAATCGAGTTCACTTCCATGCATTGCGTATCGGTAGCTTGCTTTATTGTATGGTCTCTTCCTACTTTTTATAGCCTTGCACAAGTTTTACATATATACCGTTGTTCTATTGTAGAAATAAACAATAAAACACGGGTAGCTTTTGTTTATTAACTTTAGTATCGTTGGTTTTTTAAGGGTTTCGTACCCAAAGCGTAAAACGGGACCCTATTTCTAAGACTCCGCTGTCCGTCCGTATGTCTGTCCGTCTGTCACCAGGCTGTATCTCATGAACCGTGATAGTTAGACAGTTGACATTTTCAAAGATGTATTTCTGTTGCCGCTGTTACAACAAATACAAAAAAACAGAATAAAAAGAAAATACGTTTATTTGTGGTAAACATGACGGCAACGAAAAAACAACTGGGCAATAAATATTTAAGGGGACATACAACAAACGTGTATTTTTTTGCCGTTTTTATAGATAATGGTACGAAACCCTTCGTGCGCGAGCGTTTTTTAAACTGCTTTTGGCAACTGTCAAACTTTCCCGCCATAATTTTTGATACGGCGCTATTCCACGTTTGATTGACAGAATGCCAACTTTTCTCTAATATACTCGAATGTTGCCGCATCATTATAATAAAATACCACAGTATCATCCCTCAGAAAAATGCCTATAATTTCATTGGAAATACAATGTATTACGAGTAAATAACACAGAGAGGTTATTCATCGTCCGGGTGGTTAGCGGACACACATGTTTATGTTGAACGCTATGCCTAATGAAGTGAAAGGAAATGATGGATGGCATGAGAACAGCCCGGACAGCGGTATTATACGCAATATTTCTATAGCAAATCTTTATGAACAACAATACTGTGGATTTACTGGGGTAAATGCTTTGAGTATTTTGTAAGATGATATTGAAAGCGTTTAATGTCTACTTCGGTCTGAAAAACGAGTTGCTTCGTGTATTCTTTAAGAAAAGTTGTCTTGAACCGAAAAATATGAAATTATTGCTTAATGTTATCTACGAAATAAACGCCTTTTTAATTAAGCGCCATCAAAATAATAACAAACTACAGTACCATTAAGGGCCGAAATACTAAAAAACCTCCCTTTTAATAAAGTTAAAAATAGATTTATTCTATTGGGAACAAAATTATTATGTAAGTGGGCCAAATTTTCGTCGATTCATTGTCCATTCGGTTCGCTACAGATTTCGAAGTGTAGCGCTGTGCCAAATGCCATTTATTTACGTTGTGTTTTGTTTTTTTTTTATCTTGTTAATCCAGCTACATTTGTGGCTGGCAACACTGCGTTTTTATGCAGGAATCCATAATAGAGGCGAAGTGAATTGTTTGACTTTTAAAAATGGAACGGATGGAATGTTTCCCGGGTAAAATATGGAGCGCATGTTAATACGAGATGGTGATGTCATTTATCCAATTTTCTTTGCGTATATTTCACTTGACGTAACGTCATATTTTTGGTCCTGTTTTAGATTATGAGTGGGAAATTATTTACTGAGGGGAGTATTTTTCGCAAGCTGGCAGTTTTACTGAAAAACCAGAATAAATTTCATGGAATAGAATACAATCCTTAGATAGTACTCTTAGATGATTATGTACACCATAAGAATTTCAGAATCTCTAATAAGCACCAATATATGATTTCAATATGCTAGACAATACAATGAAATTGGCACATATTTTAAAGTCGGTATTACGGTAACTGTTTCCCAAACGATATTAATATCTTGTTTAGTGTTATTAAACAGGAACCTGAGGGGGCTTAAAGTCTCACATTCGTTGAATCGTTGTTGCTTTAATTAACGTTTCCTACAATGTCACCATTAAGTCAGCGTTGTCTGGTCGCGACTGTAACAATGCCAGCAATGAGCCTTTGTTTGCAAGTCCGTTGTTTAGAATCCTCCGTGCTACTGCGAATACGGAACACGAAATGTCCTATTATACTTCGAAGTACACTGCGGCGTAAGTATAATAACATTGACGGGTGTTATACAAACATCTACGGGGAAACAACAATGGAACGCAACTCGACACCGCATCTTCGTTTGTCGTTGGGAGGTAGTATGCCAGTAGAGTTGCTCGACTCAATTTCGCGATGATAATTGGAATCACGCCGATATTCCCGTGTGCCGTTCGCCTTTTGTTATCTGTGAATTATGAGTTTATAGCCAATTATGAGTGAAACAACAAACCCCGGGTATATTAACACTTGCCAAATGACGTTTTGTTGTTTTAGTTCATTGTTACAGAGCTTTTGGGCGAAATTATGGAATGCTGCATAGGTAGTCTGATTAAAATGAATAAATTTAGCGCGCAGTAGAGCAAATGGAACGGGTCAGTGGCGTTTATTTTGATAACGAAAGGATTGTTGTTTTAGAATTTAATTATTTTTTTAGCCCTTAAACTATGGATCGCCGAATTACTCGAAATACTTACCATAAAATCATGCGTTAGTCATATGAAAGCAACATCGCCATCTTACAGAGGAAATGATGCAAAACCCTTAATACACTCAACCACTTCCGACTAACTTCTCTAAACTCTTAACAAACAGAGAAACTATGACAAAGAAGTATCGGTTAATTTACCATCGCGAGTGCAAAAATCAATTGCACAATAGCACTTAAATCTCGAGTGGATTCAGTAGACGACAGTAGATTACTTAACTTGCTAGTGGACTCGATTGTAAGGATGCACGGTCATTGTTCATGGATGTCTAAACTTTTGTCCTAGGAGAGTAGGTGAGAGAGAAATGCGATGCGATGCTAGGCGATATTTTGAAATTGGAACGATTTTCAAAAAGGAATGCAAAGAGGTTGCCAGTATGTGTTGTAAGAAGTGATCCTGTATGATTTTCGCGGATTTGAACGAATGAACGAATTGTTTTTTTTTTTAACGTGCCTCAAAGAAATAAGACGTACGAAATAATTACTGCAATAAAAAGTTATGTCTAATTTTACTTAATATGAGTTAAAAAGAGAAAACCATTGTTGTATTCCTGTCATCACAATATTAAGAGCTGACACTAATGTTCCAACGATTCAAAGGGCGTAGATGGTTTCTATGTTAAACTTTGACATCACGACTCGACTTCGAGTCATGTTACGTCAATTGTAGGTATACGATTTGTTATTGCAACGGAGTCGAACATCCTTTCGTCATTTTATCTTCTTCGCTTCAAAACGCCTTTGCTGTTTACCCGGGACAATGGGTAAGTGTAAAAAGCACTTAAAAGACATGTCCGAGGTTGCGTTTCGTTAAACGTTGTTCTGACACAACAATGGCAACAGTAAAAGGCTTTAGAAATATCTCCCTGATTAGGAAATCGACACTAAGTAGGTACCTAACTTAGTATAGGTAGACGTTGCTATAAGTAATATTGCGTGACATGCACTTGGGTACCAGCTGATTGCATTTACGTGTTTGGTTTCCCTAATATGCAGGTACTTACGTTGGTACTTTTGTCTTCGACATAGCGAGCGAAATGTTTAAAACCTTTTAGTACTGTCGTAACGAGTATGAAAATGTGTTCGTCCATCTCCAATGACTATTCTTGATAACTTATGCATAATCAGTGGCTTTCAGAAAAAAATATGAATATTAGCAGTTTCGTTTTTCAGAAATGCTGACGAGGGAATTATTTAATCGTCCGGAATTCCAGTCAAAGACGGGATAAATCTCTCTAAAAATGGAGGAAAATTCCTGTTTAAATAACCAATTATTTAACCTAATTGGTGAAAGAACTCCCCGCGACCATTAAAAAGTTACCCACCGTACAATTTTTTTATCTCCTTGTGTAACTCAACAAAAACATTCCTTACAAAGTCTTATCGAGATAAATAAATCATATAGCCTCTGCTTCGCTATCTGATAACAAACTTGCTCCTCTAGGTTCTCTCTTAGTTATATTACTCGAACAGGGATCTTAGAATTAGCATTTATATGTCGGAATACATATATCTTTGTCAGTTTCGAAATATGAATCTTGGAGTGCGTAGAGTGATGAATGTACCTACCTAGTTTAAGTTAACTATACGTAAATATGTACAGTGTGTTTTTTTAGATGTGTGTCTACCACACACATCTAAATCACACATTATAAAGGACCGCCCTAGAAGGATATACAACGTGGCGCTAGAATGATGACATTAATTTAACACACATATATACATTTTCGCATTTTCGTTTCATGAAGACATTATATTTGCATTAAACGTTATTTACGGATTTATTTAAAATTTTAGAAAATAGCATCTTAGTGCAACCTGTACTTAGAACTGTCGCTCAGCGGTCAATTGCCGGGGTCACGGATCATAACATTATTATCAATGAAATTAAAACGAATCATCCTAATAGTGTTGTATTAGGATGAAACAACTGCAAAAAGTAGGTGAATTGATTTTATTATATCGTTTGTTTAAAACATTTTTTTTTTTCAATTTGCGATTTAGTTTAACCTATCAACATTTATATGATTAATGGGCACTAGCCCTACCCGTATGTTAAATTAATGTCACCATTGTAACGCCACGTTGTACAGTAACCTTATTGGTTTAAATGTTCTTCAGAAAGGCCAGGAACTTAATACTTGTAACGGCGTGCGTGTATGGCTGACTGATATAAGAATATAAAAAACAAAAGAAGTAAATATAAGGATCGTAGTGGTGTTCTATAGTTTTGCTGGCTGTAACCAATACATACAAAAGCATATGCTATAGACCACCAAACTGAACAATTTTTACTATGGGACCAAACTCAAAAAAATCAGCTTTTCTATACATTTTTGGTCTCTGACTCGTCGAAATGTAGGGAACAGCAGATTTTTTTTTCACGCTTTCGGTTACAATCTGTATAGTAGCGTCCTGCCATACCATATGGGGAGAAGGAGTGAGTTTATGTTACGTCACCAATTTTATTTACACAGTGGGTATTTAAACATAAATTCGAACGGTGATTCGTGCAGCAAAAAAAAAGCAATTTCCTCATTTGAAAACAGATCACCTATCTAACCGGAAAAGACAAAGGCAGCCACAGAAAAAAAAACCCCAAAAACGTAACACAGCATTCTAACAAAATAAATAAAATGGTCCACTGGTTCGCTTAAATTGGCCTAATTTTTCCACCCCCGACCTCAGATAGATAATGTTTAAAATAAAAGGAATGGGAGGGTGCTAGAGAGAAGTGAAAGGGCTTATCTAGTTGGTTGCGGTATCGGACTGAACATTCTACAACCAGCTTATATTCTACATAAATATGCCTTGCAAGACATTTGCATTTTAAATTGTCGCACGATTCCATTTTCTGATAAAACGCCTTGCTGATTTGGTGTCGTGATGTTTATTTTGCAATGGATGAAACTTATATTTATGTTCTGGAGTTGTTTGAACCCATGCTATATCTTTTTAACTTGATATACAGAGTGAAATTGAATTCATGGGCATTGTTTGAAGGGGTCATTGTACTCATCATTACGAACAAGTTTCAGTATGGGAACTTTGTTTAACATGTTGAACAAATCTGAAATCGCGAAAAAAAATCAGCTGTTCCATACATTATGCTCGCATAACTCGCCGAAATGGAGGTAACAGCTGTTTGTTTTTCGCGATTTCAGGGGTGTTCCTGTAGTAAAAGTTGTTCATAATGATGAGTACAATGACCCCTTAAAACAATGCCTATGAAATCAATTTCACCCTGTATATAAAACTAAAAGTATAAACTTACAACTTTTTTAGTCTACGGTAAACAGTTTCAAATACGTACAGACGAACATAGGTCCTCGTTCTTTTTGGAAACGGTTTAAAATGAGCTTCAAACACTTTATTAAAACACATTTCAATTAGGTAAGCCAATTTTTCTTTTTAATCTGTGTATTTAAAATAGATTGAGCCTTTCAGCTACTTGAAGCATCCGACAGCAGCCCAGACAGAATAAAATCGTTTACCCTAAAGATATTTTTATCTCTCATCTTATTACGCGACCCTTTGCCGGTTTTAAACATGACTCAATTTGTCTGGAGTTAATTGAAACCAAAATTGTTCATACGTTGGTATTTTCCAAGTTGTCTTAATTTCGTACGAAGTGACGGTCGGGCGAAGTCCCTGTCGACAAGAGGATTACTAAAATGTAAGCCTCGTAGCAACTGTTAGAGGTTACGACCCACATTGCGTAATAGTCTTGGCGATCAACCGACTGAAACTCATATCAAGGATTAAGTGCCACGGATGTCGAGATCGATCTTGCCTCAAAATGGCCCCTAAATCATTAAGTCAAAGCCTATGTTAAACTGAGATTAGAGATTAATAATATCTTGGGGTTTCACGTTCCTGTCAGTTCCATTCCAATTTCAGTTGAAATGGGAAAGCAAACATTTATTCGGGGGAAATTACAATCTGTTCAGAGGATTGAATAAAGAAAATCCCCCTGCAATTACGTGATAAGTGGCAGGAATAATGCCTACGGAATAGTGTCCTTCGTTGTTCTTTACACTCATATAAATTACGTCTAATTAGATAAGTTTATGCGAGCGCTAGCGCACAATGGTCTCTACTCCGCCTTTCGGAGCGAGGCATTGCGTTATCGCATATATTCGCAATAATTTTGGGCGACCCCACCTCGAGGCCGTTAAGGAGGAGACACTCAAAGCAAGCCTTGCGTGGAAATAAAATTTTGTTGGATCGGACATCGAAAAATTCCCTTTTATTACTTCGTCTTTAACATGGCAAAAGGACTTTTATTTTACTGTGGTGTACTTTTACACGTACATAGATAGAGAAATAAAAAACGTGATGTTTGAAGTAAAGTAATATCTTCAAAGTGACAACGAGATTCGAGCGCGCGTGATGCGAAATGCTCACTGTTTCTCGACGGATAGAGAATACCAACACATTCCGATACGTGTCGCCTACTTCAAAGCTTTCGCACTGTCTGCCAATATCTTGCTATCACAGACGCAATTTAGATAAGTAAAAAAAACTACAGTTTGTAATTTGTTTTTGTACGGGAAAAAACACAATATGCTCCACAGCCATACATTTATTTCAGATATGATTTGCTGAAAAAATAACGGAACATAATGTTGGACGCGGTTCAAAATCTGACAAAGCAACTATTGATGGAGACCATTATAAAGGATAATAAAATATGACGTCAAGTTCCATTCGTTAATAACCGTGTCATGTCAGGAACCGCGCAGATTCTTTTGGCACAACAATAAATCTAATGATAGATGATCATTCGGCTTGCACGCCATCTTTTTTTATATTTTATTTTTGTTAATACTTTACCCTCTCCATGTTAGCCGACATCATTACTTCGTTGTGGATGTGCTACGATAAGGTCTCTTCTCGTTACATTATTTCAGGCTCGTTGACACTCCCAAAGTAAGCACTCTGTATATTTACTGCGTCACGCACCTGAGATAAGTTAATATCGCGGCATTACTCGCGACCGCCTCGTCCTCGCCCCGTAATATATTCCCGAGTAATTGTTCTACAAGACCCTACTCACTGCTATTCTATGAAGTGTAAAGGGTTCTAGATTTATAGAGCAAGTTGAAACCACTCGAACCTGCTTTCAACACTATCTGGCGCGATAAAATCTTCTTAATTACTTTTAACAAAGTACGACGACCCGATAAGACAGTGATTAGAAATTCTTTGAATGCTCTCATAATTTTTGTTTTTAAATTCGGTTGTTAAAGGGCAACGGAGCGCGACGAGTTTTTAAGTAAGTGCCACTGGTGAGTTGGAAACTTCTTGATTTCTCGATTTCAAGTATAATGTAATCATTTGTTCTTACTTACCCACTTCTTTGATCCACTTATTTCTAATCGTCTTCACTTACCTGTAAAAAATAAAAAGATTTATCATGAAAATTCGTTAAAAATAAGTTATAGTGAAAGAGTTTTCTGGTCTTTAATTATATAGATTAAACAAAGTATTGTTTTCGATTTGCGTAGTTACAGTTATATTGTTTCCATTAATAATGCTTTTTTACAAATCTGCCATATATCACAACTAGCGTTTTCTTTTTAACTCCCAAGACATCTACAGAAAGTAGTTCAACGACCCGTCACACAAACTACAAAACAATCACCTAAACATTTACAACACTAAAATTAGTGCAAAATTTAAACAAAAGTACGAACTGATAAAACTCTTGCCCTATATTAGTCCCCTGAGAGTCGGGGCAGTCTCATTCCGCAACTTCGGCCCATAAAAGTTAAAGGGCACATTACGCCAAGTAATAAGCGAACAACGGACCCCTAAATTGGCCTACCAAGTCCGACTTCTGATCTATTCACTATTCTCTATTTTTTGGCCTCACTGCAAAGGTTACCCCTTTAATTACACCTACGTGTGGCAGTAATTAATCCTATTGTTTAGCACTGAGGTGTGCAAATGCCCAGCTTTTTACCGTGAGTCAATGTTTCTGGGCTTTTTTGTGTAATTTCGTATGCAATAAAAACGTGTCGTATATACGAAGACGTGTGAAAGATTAAGCCTCCGCTCAAGCAGTACTCCAGCGTCGTAAACTTCTCAATTCAAGGGAGTTGAACTTTTGCAATAAAAAAATAAAATGTCGACTACTGCGTGGAGTTTGTTCGTATTTGTAGTATCAACCATAGGATTATCGGAGTATGCCTGTGCACTGAATTTTATAACAGACGATGTTTTTCAGTTATGCTTTCGAAAAAACTGCTTCTTTGAAGGTGCTGGCGTTGATCATTAAAAAAATTTCGCCTCTAAACGGTTGGTTTATCAATAACTCTGCTTGAACATATTACATAACTGTTGCTCTAAGAATGGTTCTCGTTATAATAATGCCATCAAAAACAAAACTGGTTCTTCTACCGTAAAAAGTGGTTTTTGACTAGTTATAATTCTTAAACTACTGGTTCAAATTGAATTAAACTTGAAGGATACCGTGTTTATACAATGCCTGATCTTGAATCTTGAAATTCAGGCTTCTGGTTGTAACGAAATTAGTACGTAACGCAACGCAACGTAGTTAGTTAGTTATTTTTGTATTCTGACACTTTACTTTTTGTTTTTTTTTTATAGGGATTCGAAATAGCCTGAACTGCTTCTTCGCTTTTTTCCTCGACTCGACAGATAGTCCTCCACACCGAATTTCGGCCATGGCGGGCGACCAATCTCAGTGGAGACCAGCTTTCGGCGCAGGAGATGTTACAGTGTACAAGTGTGTGCGCAGACGCAGGTGTACTCTCTCTTCCCTCGCTTGCATAGTCCGTTGAACACGTAAGATTTTTTTGACTGTGGTGTCTAAGTCAGACTCACACGAATGATAAATTGATGTTTACAGTGTGCCTAGCCTACCTACCCCTTATACTGCTAGCTGGCATTAAAGTGCGTATCCATTAATTGGTAAAATTAACATTTCTTAGACATCAAAGTATCTTTAGTAAAACCATAAATTACATACTTTGCAGGCCTGTATCAAACTGTAACTATTAATGACACTGTCTTTAACTTCGACACCTCACCTAAAACCACGGCTCATAATGCTGAAACCAAAAGCCTATTAAGAAAATTGCCGTTCGGACACAAAATTAACGGCCCCTCAATATTATTAATTTACCTGAGAGGAACATTAATCTCTTTCAAATTTCCGCAGTATCTTCTGTTTTAAGACGAGGGTATTGACTCGATGTGATGACGGTCACCAATTCATTTAAAACGGTTTTCATAAAACCTATGTATAGGTAGGCTGAGCACATCAAGCTATCTCAAACTGTCAAATTTTCCCAATTGAAAATGAACCTTATGCTTTTGTAATAAAGTTGAAAAACTATCAAAGATTGCGAAAACTTGATGCCTGTGTACTTGACATTATAACCCTTATTTTGTTCTTTCCATGTTTCAAATAATAAGGATAATTACGTTAGCCTTTTATCCTCTGGCAATCATTGAGGGACAACGTTTAGTTAAAACGATTTTTTTTCGACCTTTCCCTAATACAGCCACTCGCTTGGTACCTGTTTTTGAATTTGGCACAATTTTTAAACAGCTTCCTTTGCCCTTTAGGACCTGTATCACCACCTCTTATAGCATTATTATTTCAATATTACTTCAGTGTGAGAATGAGACGGAGCGACGTAAAGCTCCATCTCTTTTCCTCTTTGGCCCCCTGCACAACAGGTCTTATACATCATGTTTCATATTTCTGGCGAAAATGTATCAACATAAACACTATCTAGTGCACCACAAATTCCTTCCCAGCTGTTCTTAATACCGGTTGCCTACACCTGACTCAATCGCAACTAAATCAAACAATCTAATACCTAACTCGCAAGGTGTTCAATAAGCAATACAAACATCTATAGGTACAATCGCGAGGATAAATTCCTAACAGTTATGCAAAATTTAAACTCATAAAATAACGATTGTACCTTAAAGAAAACGACCTGTTTCTTATTACTTTAGCTTCAATGATACTATGGTTGTAACACCATAGAATATCTATATTTTTTTTTTAATCGGTTTTGAATCCTGCGCAAATATAAAGCATTGATACTTGTAACTGTACGTACAAGGTATGTAAGTTAGACCCAGTGTCCCACATCGTACTGCACTTTCGACGCAAATGTCGCAACCAGCCGCACAGCTGCGGTCGGTGTACCCACTGCCTAATGCCGCAAGACACCGTTATTATGTACAAAGAGAGTTATTATTATGTACAGAGATATTTGTATAAGAGTGTACCTTTGCGATTTTTTGAATTTCTTCAAAGTATCTTGTTCTATTCCTCAGATTTTACGGATCCATGTGCGATTTTATAAATTATCACTTGCTTAAAAATCGGTGAATGAAAACATCGTGAGAAAACCAGCATGTCTGAGAGATATTTCTCAACAGCATGTGAAGCTAGATCAGAGGCAGCATGAAAACTCTGACACCAGGTTAATCACTAACCACATGAAAAGAAGAAGAATGTCTAAGAAGTTTCGCTAGTCGATTTTCTTTGACCCTGTATTGATATGCATTTGATGCAAAAAAAAATCTTCGGCAAATTAATTTATTTTTATCTCTCCACGCAGTATTCGAAATTGTTTCAAAGTTGATCCCTAAATGATTACCCACCTAAGCGGTTGTCGAATTTCTTGGAAGTAGCTTGTTCTATTATGTCTATGAAGTTTCGCTAGCCGATTTTATTTGACCCTGTGTGGTGTTTGATGCAAAAAAAAACATCGGAAAATTAATTTAATTTTTATCTTTCCACACGGTATTTGAAATTGTTTCTAAGTTGATCCCTAAATGATTACCCAAGCAGCATCCGAGCTAACTTTATTTAACATTTTCTCTCCGTTACTTTCTAGCTTCTGATTAGGGGTTGAGGAATTAGGATCAACCTAATCTTTCGTTACTAAACCCTCCTAATTACACCCAAAGTTTGGCCAGACACTACAACTAGAAGACTAATTAGTAATTTTCCCGTATCGGAGCTGGATTTAAGCCAGATCTCAGGACTTTTAGCCACGTTTCCAAATAGACTAATGAAATCCTCCCATTGGCTTCAACTTCAACCAATCTTAAATACCCCCTTACTGACAACAGTCTACGAAACAAAGCCTTTTGTGGTGTCGCGATGCCATTCCAAACTTTTTTATCGTCATCGTAAATATTGAAAATCATCGATAAGCATTCCCTACAAAAAAGCCATTGTCTCTTCAGCAGAGTTTCACTCTTTTTATGTTAAGTATTGATACTTTTTTCGTTGTTAAACATTTTATTTGCACTCTTATTTTTAACGCTGCTGTAACGGACTCATTTAAAATGATCGTTTGAATACTGTTTTCATAAAAAGACTTGGCTCAAACGAAGAAGGTTCTAATGAGACAATAGAAAACCAACATTGTCCATACTTTATACAATTATTTGAATAGAGTCTAAAAGAAAGTGTTTTATTTTTAAAAAGATCAACCATTTCAATTGCAAATCACTTTAATGACTACCCGCATGCTTATTTATAAGACCATATTAATGACACAAGTTCATTAACCGCATAAATAAATGACATAAACAGAAAGTTGTTTGTTTACCGACGTGTCACATTCACGCATGTTTCTAACATAAGCGGTAGTTGTAGAATTCGTCATGCCTAAACCAGTCTGACACATGTCCATATACACACCTCATAGGAAAGTGAACCAGTGGCATTTCTGCGGTTTTCACTCGAAGCTACTTTCTCTGCCGCCCCCCCAATCAAGCCTAATGTCTAACTATCATAATTATTCTAACAGCTACCATAACATCATCGACATTAATTGAAATCGATTAGATAAATATCTATAATTATTTAAACTAACAAGCAAACCACTCTAACAATACAAACTTTCGGCAGGTCATCAATCCGAGCTTAATTACGGAACGAATTAATTCAAATTGATGTAATAAAGCGCCAATCATTTGTTATGTGTTGAACACATTCAACATTATTATAAACGTCTGAGTAAGAAAGAGAGAGAGAGTTGGTTTTTCGTATGAAAAAGTTACAGGAAATATGGCACACTATTAATGCTTCCGAACTGAACGCGAATGTTAACGCAAGATGAGTCGAAAAGCCCTGAAAGCTTTCACCCAAAGTAGGCCGAGCTAATGTTTTGTCCATTATGAACTCTCGGTCCAGCCACGGGAATGAGAAGAAAAAATATAAATTAAAACACCACTAGCTCGACCAACCCTCCGCTTTCCGCGCGCTACGAATATAAGGACAACACAACACTACACAACACAGAAGAGATTCCCGCTGCGTGTGTACGAGTATAATTATTTACTCGCATTGTTAACAACAGTTGAATTGGTACGATTATGTAAATAGATTCTGTGAATAGAACTGAAGCATTTCAGAAAATAAGAGCGTACGAACAGGGCTATTAACTGCGAGCGCGCGAAAATTCTGCACCTTATGTTCGCCCGTTACGGGCCATTGCGCACCCCAGGTGATAAAGGCGTTAAATACGATTAAGAGGTCCCTAATGGGACCGGCCCAATAACACCCGATACTCTCTCTCTTATCACACTTCGACCCAATTTCCTCAATTACTAGGATCAAGAGAAGTAATGAAATGAGAGTAATCATTATCTTATTCGTTTATTCTTTCCGCACGGCTCCGTCGCCGGCGGCGCGGGCGGCGGCTTCGTAAAGCATTAAAAGACTGCTACGGATTATCACACAATTTATTCAGGTGCTTAATTTGAGCGGCTATCCCACTTTGAGTACAATTTATTTTTATTTCACTTAAATGTGGGCTCAGGGACCGTGGAGATTTACCTTCACTTTTCATTAAGACTCTTTGAAAATACTCGTTACACTGCCAAGGAAATTAAAACGTGTACGACTGAATCCGGCCTACAATGGTTATGAATTATACTTATTACTTAATGAAACCTATTATGGTTTTCTCATTAAGGATCGCGGAGCAGGCAGTTCGGTAGGGGCGCCGCGCCGCCGCCGCCAAACTTATAACGAGTTACATGTATGTCAGGGAGCAGATAGAAGAGCGGCTCGCACAGTACATCGCTATGTTGAAACTTTCAACAATTATGGAACTGCAAATACGCATTAGATTGAACACACATTTCGGGTGCAGTCATTAAAGCCCGATCATAGTGGCATCGGCGCGAGCTAAACGTGCGCTGCGATTGCACTCGACCGGATGGTTGGCAGTCCAATCGAAACTTTTGATTAAAATCAAACCAAGAGCTGTGTGCACCGATACGTACTGAACGCGGATATCTTTATTTGAGCTCCGTATGTTATGTTCGGATTGGGGAACTCAGATTGGAAATCAATGTTTATACAATCGATTACCGATTCTAGTGATAATATCGATTATAGTGTTTTTACCAAGCGAAATCACCACTATCCCGTCATCTCGTCTGGTTTAATGTTTTATTAAAAACACTTCTGCAATTCATCCTTAAATGCTTTATAGGCTTGGCTTCCATTATATTTATTTACACATAATTTAAGGGTGGTTTGTTCCATTCGGTTATATTCGGAAGTTCTTATAAAATAAATTCCTACCCTATTTCATCATTTGTCGAAAGAAAGAATCTCAAAACTTACAAGAAACGAAGATTTATTGCCATTTGAATCCAATCTGAATTATGCACCCATCTCAGCTTCCATTTTGTTTATTAATATTCATTGCTCATTGTAGAATAAAACGTAGGGTCTTATTTCACCCTCGGGCGAAAGGTGTTGGGTTAAGGGATGTCAAAATGCCAATAGCGAAAATCATTAACTGGCACCTTTTTGGAACGCTTTTAGAAATTAATCGGATTAATATGCTGGTTGGGGAGCAGGGTCACGAAATATAAAATTGCAGAAGGCTCACTCCATATAACTAGTAAACCTGGCTGGCCTACACATTGATACGAGCGTACGACAAACTTGTCAAACGAATGACAGTTGCAAGTGAGCATACACTCACAAGTGTGTGTAGACCATGGAGCAAATACAAAGAGGAGATGTCATAATGTGAATGTGCACTGTGACAATAAATGTGTCCTGACGTCATCACGGTGGGCGTGGCCTCGGTCAGTTGGCGGCACACGTTGCGTAGGTACTAACTACATGTTTACAGTCCAGTGTTCAGTCTATTTTATTATTTTCTATCTTATTTTAAAGAACAAGATGAAGTGTTGTATGCTATCATGTAAAAACTATTCAGATAGACGTTCTGATGCCTTGGACGGCATAACATTTCACGTGTAAGTAATTTTATTTCATAAATTATTAGAAGCGTTCTAGAAAAATCTGTACATTGTCTCTTAATAATAGTGTCACTGCTCGACAAAAGATGGCGCCACTTTGTATCACATCATGTCACCTATACACTAGTGACATCTAGCGAAATCTAGCTAAAACGACATTGTAACAATCGACAAAGCTTAATCTATTAATTGTCCTATTCACCGCTAGATGGAAAATAGAGAGGGGCGTGGTTTGTAACGTCCCTCGCTCCCCGTAAAGTGTCACGCATTATGTTAAAGGGAAATCCAGTTACGGCATCTCCTCTTTGTATTTGCTCCATGGTGTAGACGCGTTTCTGTGTACAGTCACGAGCACCAATATGTATACCTACACTGAGCAACTTTAAAAAGTGATTTTCTCCTTCTGCATTTGCTGTAATTTTATGTTGTTATGGACATAGTATTTGGGAACCCATACTAATATGAAATTGGTTCTATTATCACAAAGTTATCGGTATTCCACGAGAAAATCGCTTTTGAATGTTTGTAAGTGTATACATATTGGTGCTCGTGACTGTACGAGTGCATTTCCACTCATTGTATGGAACTGACCTTCTTCACCTTTTCTCTGGCAGGGTGTTGCTGGCCGGTGCAACCCCAGCGTGGCCGTGTTCATGTTGCCGCGGCCGGACGCACGCCGCGCCGCTCTCTGATGCGGAAATTCCATTAAGAGCCACGAATTTACTGCTGCTCCCGATTTTAGATCGCACCGGTTTTAGATATTAGCCACTACGCGCTTAAAACTCCCACCCCCACAGGTAACTAGCTAATAACGGCCTAGAAAGCAGCTCAGCCGATAATAGCGTAATGGAGAGAAACACGTGAATCAAAACATCTGTGTAACACGTTTAAGAATGATTGCTTCGTGTAATGGGAAAGTGATAATAGACTCAATCTATGTGCTGTTTGGTGTCACAGTAAAAACGAGCTTAAAGCTATTATACTGCTGCACTGTCATTATAGATGAAAGTATAAACGTGGTAAGACGAAACAAATCTATTAGTCTGTTGAAATCTATGTAAAAAATTGAGTTGCGAACAACATTCCACAAATGCTAGTGAAAGGAAACTTAGCAGCTACTGTCAGATACTACTGCAAAATATTTATCGGGTCATTGAACTAACTGTGATCACTTATCTACATACAGAGTTGATATGACAGGGGGGCATTAAATTACACTACGTATACTATACGTGTTTAGTATTAACTCGGTACGGTATAAAAATAAAAAGCACCAAAAATGAGGTTTTTATTTTTTCAAACAAACTAAATAGCTTACAAATCAGAGTAAAACGCAACCACCCTTTGTAAATAAAAACTGACCTTGTAACGCAGCGGCACCGACGCGCGACGCGCGCGCGCCAGAGCTCGCGCTGTTAGGAAAGATACATCGTGTTCAAACGGGGCAAAAACTTAAAAAAAACATTTGCGACTAAACTACTGCTCCTATTTAATTGATTTTTGGTACAGAGCATGAAAATGGTCCCTAGTATAAGCTGTTTAAAGGAAAGCCCCTCTGTCGTATCAACTCTGTATATGTATAACACAATAGTGACGAAGTTAAAACTGCACATTGAATAGTTTAGAAAAAAAATACTACGAGGTGTGAATGAGTCTAATGCCGAAAATATCGGTTTTAAGTTTTTTTTTGTCTATTGATCTAGATGTATGTTCCAGATTGGCGCAAAAACGGCTAAACGGATTTGTATGAAATCTATAACCTGAATCACATAGGGTACTTTTAATCCCGGTAGTAAGTTCCCGTAGGATATTTTCAAACATGCAGGCAAAACCACGGGAAAAACTGTTTTAAATAAAAGAACAATTCTATAAAAAAACACGAGAAAATGTCGTTGAACTCTGCTAATTGTGGCGTGGAAAGAAAATGTTGAACCACTCAAAGGACGCTGATTAGCATTTGTTCTTAAGTCGGTACTTTTTGCTTACAAAAAGTCTTTAAGCCAGTTCAAAGACATTTTCGTTATGAAAGAATATTCGTAAACGTTCGTTGCTATAAATCAATTAAAGTTATCCACAAATCTAACAAAAAATATTCCGTCCCTATTACATTTAATAAATACTTTTCGTCAATTTTTTACTTCAATCGTACCCACGATCACTTGCGCAAGAGCAGACAGACGTGACCGCCATTGAAAACTTGCTTAGATCGAATTAAGATACTCAACACTTTTTGTTACATCTGAGCCGGTTTCAAATTTAAACGTGGAAGGCTAGTTTTGGTATAAAGGTTGCATATTTGAATACCCATGACCACAAAAAATCGCAATTTTTAATAACCACACAGTCAACTGTTTTGACAAAAGCATCTCCCAAGTAACGTTAAACCCCGACTATCGTAACCGGTTTATAAAGTTACTCGGCTTAAAAAATATTCATGGTCAATTGGCTGAATTAAGAGATTTAGGTATTGTGGTTAATCACATTTTTCAAGGCTATTTAGTACAAAGAATGAAACAAGTGCCTGAAAATTAAATTAAGTTAGCTTTTTTCGTATCTACTTTTATCTTAGTAGTAGGTCTTTATTTGTAGCTAAGCTTGAAACACAAAAATAGAATTCCACTGCTAAGACTTACCTTCATTCGACCTTTAAAAGTTTGGATATACCTAGCTAAGTAGCAGTCCTTCAATTTTCATGAAAGAAAAGGCAAAGAAAATCTTGTTCATCTCTCATAACCTCAAGATAACAACAAGATTTATTATCTAAATGTAATGCCATCTATGGTCAAGTAACAAAACCAAAGAGACGCTAGTCTATAATAATATTATAAAGAGGTAAAATTTGTAAGTTTGTATGTAGGGGAGTAATAGGGGGTAATCTCCGGAACTAATGATCCTGCTATAGTGATGAGTGCTATAGGCTAAATTATATTTATATCATACATATTAGCCGAGCTATCGCAATTTTTGTCTAGCAAGTCGGAGAGAAATACCTCCGAAAACAGAATTATTTGCATGCGCTGCCTAAACAGTTACAGGATATCACAATTTTCCGCGGACGAAGTCGCGGGCAGAAGCTAGTCTTAAATAAACAAACGAATTATCATTGTTTTAAATCCACCAGCCCGCACGGGCCCGCGGGGTGGATTACCCACTCCCACTCTAAGAGAGGAGGCCGGTGTCCCAGCAGTGGGAACATTACAGGCTAATTATGTAAACATTGATAAAATGATTGAAAATATGTTTAAATCACTTTTGCAATGTTTTTAATCAGTGACTAACCTGGTGTCAGAGTTTTATGCTGCCCTTTTTTTTTTTTTTTTAAGGCTGGGAAATCATCCAATGACTGCTCCCGCTCTGGGTGGAGCGGAAGGGAGTGTCAGACTCTTACTGACTAAAACCCATCCATGCTCCTTCCGTAGCCCTTTATGTTCCGGGGTAGCGGTAACCCTTTCGGACAATCCCGCTTACCCGGCAGGCTTGGCCCTGGGGGGCCCCTTCATATGCTGACATCTCTTTGAGGCGCGCGTGGAACATATACGCGCCGTTTTATGCTGCCCTTGGGCCTCTGACTTAGCTTCACATGCTGTTGAGAAATATCTCTCAAACATGCTGGTGCTTTTATCTTATGAACCAGTATTAAATGTAATTATGAAATGTGATGTGATAAGAAGAGTCCTTGTTCTGAAGGGAAGCCGTTAGAAATGAGGTTGTATGGAGGCTTCAGCCTTACAAAGTAGTCGTATTAAGTTAAATTTAGATGCTACGACTCGGTGAAAGGGTCGTGGGCAGACTCCAAAATCGCATTATCGCTCAGTAGTTTGTTTAACTTGCTAATTTACTTACACTTTCACGTTTTCAAGACCAATTTATTATTTATTCACGCAATGACTGCAATAAAACTGAAGTTTAATGTTTTTACGGTAGGTTTCTTATGTAAATTAAGATTTGGTTTAATTTATACTAGCCCAACGTCGAAGGTATTGTAGGGAAAGAAAGAAGTTGTGAGTAGAAATTATGTCTTTGAAGATTTTTAAAGTGAGGCAACTTGTATAAAAGTTCTAACCAAACACAAAGCTTCAAGAATACACATATGTATATATCACGTGTCCTATAGATACTGCATATTTTTGTATTTTTTTTATTTCGATGCCCTTTTTAAGCTTCATGTTTCAGAACCGGGTCTTCATCACATCAAATGCTTTGAAATAATTAGTAGGTTCTATTTTAGTAATTTCATAATGATCACATCTTAAACGTAATTCCCGAAGTAATAGTGTCATTTAAATGCTAATTTATTGCCAATAAACAAATGTTAGTAACACCGTAACACGAAAAGCAATAACATATCCTATTCCAATATCGCAATAGTGCAAAGAGCAGCCTACGAGCATAATTAAATAAAACCTGTTCGCTCGTTGCATACAACGACAATTATGAAAATTGCATAGAAATGTACTGAATTCCTATATTTACCGCACGTAATTATAGGCATTTACTGCATTTCTAGGCAATTCTCATTGCTTAGTCTTTATTTACGTTCAGAAACCTGTTTTGTAACCGACTTCAAGCTACTGAATTTCATAGAAATGATGTTAATAACCTAGTACCTACTTACTATTTTTCTTAACAACCATAACAAGAAAATATACGATATTTTTACATGCTTTATATTAACTTCACCTGGATGTTTGTTTGTATGTTTGTAACCGACTCCTTTAGGCGCGATTTTGACCCACTTTAAACGGCCAGATTTCGTTCAAACTCTAGATTTATCGAGGACCGATGACAATACATTAATTTGATAAAATTATTCTTCATTTAAAAAAAAAACGAGCTTTTATAAATAAACCAAACTGAAAAGTAGGAAATAAATAATAAGTTGAAAAAACTAAAAACACGCTTTTTATAGAAAACAGAACTTACTTAACTTAACTTTTTATAGAAAACGTAGGTACAGTGGGATGAATATTTATATTTCTGCCTACTCGAATGTGCATAATACTTATGCAATAACACCCACTAAAAGTGACACCGAACTAATCGTAAACCATAACAATGCAAGAATACAACAATTATTTATCAACACTATAATGCTGAGGTGACGCGTGGGCCACATTGAGCCACCTATGAATGAATTAGCTGTAACTCCGTAAGGTCATTGTTTCCAATCAATGTTTTACGCAACTTAGTAACCGTCCGACTGCTTTTTTGGTTTTCTGATCGCAAGCGTTACTGCTGAGCATGAGGTACTGGGTTCGATACCCAGGTCGGATAAAGTTTAATTGGGTTCTTCCATCAGGTTTTTTCTGGATCCTAGAGCTGTGCCTGGATGGTTCATCATCTGCTTAGTCTTTTCCCAACTATGTTGGGGTCGGCTTCCAGTCTAACCGGATGCAGATGAATACCAGTATTTTACATGGAATGACTGCCTATCTGACCTCCACAGTAACTGGGCAATACAATACCCCTTGGTAAGACTGGCTGTCAGATTTTCGGGCTTCTGACGACCCGTAACGACTGTCAAAGATGCACAAATGACAGACGGGACCAACGGCTTAACGTGCTTTCCGAGGCACGGAGGAGTCTCGGTATGTAAAGATGGTCACCCATCCACGGCCAACCTTGGCAAGCGTAGCTTAACCTGATGGATCGACCTGTGCGGCTGTTAGTACTTAGCCACGAGGTCCTCCTTGGTTGGTGGCTGTTCCCATCTTAAACGTGGTACTTAAAAATAAGTGGTAAAATGTGCGTGTTACTATAGGTACACCACTGCCTTACCCTTTTGGAAATACAGGCGTGATGTTATGTTATGTAACCGCTATTGCGAATAGTTACGATTCGTCACGAGTCGGTTATTTGTCCATCACTTTCGTTAAAATGTTGAGAACCTGATACGTGCGATGTCATGACCGTGGCCTTTCGTGAACAAGTACTAGATTGTATGTATGAGGTTGCGGGTTTTATCGTGCGATAGTTTGTATGAATCACCAAATTGGTATGAGAATATTATTAGTGGTCATATTTTTGTCGTCTTCACCGAGACAGGCATTATGAAACGCTTTTTTTTTTCTTTTGAGGGTGGGAAATCATCACTTGACCCCGCTCTGGGTGGAGCGGAAGGGAGTGTCAGACTCTTACTGACTAAAACCCATCCGTGTTCCTTCCTGAGCCATTATGTACCGGGGTAGCGGCAACCCTTTCGGACGATCCCGCTTACTTAATAAATGCTGGCGTGACGATTTCGACTCGTACCTGGCAGATTGGTCTGAGAAGACAACACACAAAGAAAATTGTATATGAAGCACTTTGTTAAAAAAATAAATTATTTTTCATTTTCAATTGGAAATGTACGGGGGTGACTTTTGCCCAGCGGTGGGCCAACATAACGGTTAATAATAAAAATCTTTTTTGTAAAATGTTGAATGGTCTAGGTATGACTAAAGTCAAGGTTCTATACTGTGCCCGACAGGGTGAAACATGATTGGTTCAACAAATGTTAACTTACCACCTAAGCATATAGGTACATTGTGGAATGCATTAAATGATTTAGTATTGAGTCAAGCGAATCTACAATGATTTGTCTGAAATGTAGTAAAGTGTCGTTATAAGCGATGACAACGTCTATAAAGGAAAGTTGGTACAGAATTATATAAATTTTGAATGATAAGGTAGGTACTTGTAAAAGTTAGATAAAGTCTTTTATTTTTCAGTAAGGTTGGTAAAGCAAGCATTTGCATTTCAGAAATGGTGAGAAAACATAAACGTTGGTAAAATAAAATTGAGCCATCTGTATCGTTCTGTATGAAATATGGCCACGACGTGCATTTACGAAGGAAGCATACACCAAGATGGCTGTCTTGTGGCTCTACGTGTTCTTAGGAAACGTAAGTTACCGTTTACATTAATTTTAATGTAAAGTTTTTCATGTCAACGTTACAATTTCATTTCTGAGCAATAAATATTTACTTACATTTATAGATAAACTGTTGACATGTTTGAACGTTAATCCTGGTTAATGTTAAATCATACACAGGTGGGCAAGTAACAGAATAATACTGAAAATCATAAACATTTTCTTTTCAAACACATCCCAAAATACTTTTATTTCTTGTTGTTAACTTGTTACGTTAATAACTAGTAGTGCCTGTAGCTAAGTGAAACGATACTGTCAGTTCAATAAATAATCTGACACGGGTCGTTTTCCTAGAAAGCAACCAATTTGTTCGTTTAAATGTAACGTATTTTTCTACAACTTTAACAGAGGTCAACACCCTATACGCCGACAGTGGTGAATAAAAACCTAGTAAAATAAGTTTCGTAGTCAAATGAGATTAAACGAATCGCGAATTGGGAGATAGAAGGAAAACTTATAATAGGAGTCGTTTAAAGAGTTTCGTTTGCGGAACGATCGCATAGATCGATCAGGAACGTCGTCTAATGAGGATAATACCTACCTAACTCGATAGAAAAAATCATAACTTTTTAACAGAAAAATATCACAGCATATTTTCCGTAAAGGTTACAGAGTTTGTGTTCAAGCTCGATTACCTACTAAATAACAGGCTTTCGACTTCTTTGTCAATGTTACAATGATAAATTATACCATCTTCTATTAAAATATAACTTTTATAATTTCGCCAACGCAAGCCTCGGGCGGCGAAAAACCATAATCAAATTCCAATCAAAGTTCAAACTTCAGTGAATTACGATAGAATCAAAATCTAGGAATTATTTGCATTTGTGATTAGTACAAATATTCAAAATTCGACGACAGGCTGTCAGGTTCCTAGCGGAGAGCGTCAAGGACAATGAGACTTAACAATCCTAATTATGATCATTACAACATGACCTCATCTTCTTCGTGAGCAGTTTATCAAATTGAATTTATCTTAACGTAATTACGCACGAGAACGTTTCGTTAATGAGAGACTAAAATGTACGATGAAACAGACAAAATCTTGTGATTTCAAAGATACATATGATTCGATTTCGAAAGTGTTTCCTTATTTCAGTCCCTGTCGCAAGTAAAATCCGCATTGGGGCGGTCCAGCAGGAAATCTAACGGAAAAAACCTCCTAACCCGCCTGCCTCCGGCAGAACGGGCATCTTTTCCTTCAATCCACGCATTATTCAATGGTGACAATTTTCCAGACTTCCTCATAGCCTCTCATCGATTTGCAGAGAGATCGCGTCCGCTGGAGCTTCTAAAATTGCCTATTTTATTTTTGCAGTGCTCTTCGTGGCTACGTTGATCGAAGCATTGTTCAAGTCGTTCTATCCGTCGATTCGTTTCTTAACTGACTTTTATTTTCGGACAGTTACTGTACATCTTTCTTTTGTCATTAATCTTCAATTGAAGCAAATTCGAAGTTATTTAGAAAGTGTGAAATTAAAAGAAGCGAAAATCGATACATCGAGCGGTAACCAGGTGAAAGTTTCTTATAAAATATTTTTCGACTGAAGGACGCGCCCAAAGAAAAATAAATCACATTCAGTTCCTCAGATTAAGAACCAGGAAATCAGATCAAATAATAAATATAACAAACGTTTACTGGTGGAATAATCACAAAGCATTTCACTCACATCTCTCATCATGTGGGTTTTCTGTATTCTATTGTCAGCAGAAATCCCTAACTCAGTGAACAAACAGGCTTAGACAGGTATCTCACATCAAACGTATCAATGGATTCCTTTCCCCAAAGGGCTGTATTTTTAACCTTTGAGGACGTTAACGTAAACATTATTCAAAGCAAATGATCTGATCAATACGGTAATCGAATGTCTTATTTAAATGCTAATTCATGAACTCTGAGACCATAAAATCGAAGCCTAATTAGCGAATTTAGCATAGAGCACAGCAATCTCATTTCTTTTCAGTTTTCGACAGATGCATATTTTATTACGTGATTAAAAATCAGAAGCAGACACCATCTAATTTATATTAGACTAATATCGATCTCGTTAAGTTGAATAATACGATCGTAAATCCACATTAATAGTCCCCCTCAGTTCCTATCGCATATTTTTATGTTGTATTAAATCGAAATGGGGGAAACTAATCAATTTAATATTCGCATAAACCTTCATAATTAATATTTTATCTTAAATTTAGAGGGTAAAAGACGAACACTCATAATTAACCTCCCATTTACTTTGATGGAAAAATATAATGCCTTTGAAAACATAATTAAATACAATTTGGGACGTGTTTTAAATCTTTGCATATTAATTACTCGTAATATATCTTGAGGAACCTAATTTATATCGAAATACAAAGTTCATTAAAGAGCGATACTGTTCTGAAGTAACATGAGTTCTTTGATGCTGCTGTTGGGCTTCTTTTGTTAATCAAAGTCATATTTATTTTGACTCATGAACGATACTACAGAATTGTATACAACAACATAAGCAGTGAAAGCGGTGATAGTCAAGTGAGGTGACTGTCGGAGTGCTAGATATGTCGTCGGTCACGAGTTCGATCCCAAGACACGCACCTCTGATTCTTCTTCCGATTATTGTTTAAATATCACTTGCTTAAAAATCGGTGAAGGAAAACATCGTTAGAAAACCGTCATGCTTGAAAGATAAGTCTCAACAGCATGTGAAGCTAAGTCAGAGGCCTATGGGCAGCATAAAAACTTTGACACCAGGCTTATCACTAGTTAGCGGGATTGTCCGAAAGGGTTACCGCTACCCCGGAACATAAAGGGCTACCGCTACCCCGGAACATAAAGGGCTAAGGACGGAACATGGATGGGTTTTATTCAGTAAGAGTCTGACACTCCCTTCCGCTCCAACCAGAGCGGGAGAGGTCATTTCATAATGCCCAAACTCAAAAAAAAAGTATGTGTGTGGGTGCGTGTGCTTTCGTGTATATGCGTGATATAAATGAAGCAGTAGTACAGAGATTGGTTTTCCAGTAGAAATAATAAAGAGCTAAAACTTTTCATCCATATCTAACAGTGCTCGGTACGAACGCCCTATAACTGGGATTTGGCAATCAAAACTGAAACTAAAAGCATAACGATGCCAAATCTCAAGTTCTTTCTTGAAAACAGTTTTGTCACTACTGTGTCAAAAGTATTCACTGAAATGGGAGAACTAACTTTCAAATGGTTTTCCGCATTTACATTTTGCTCAATAAAACAATAAAAAATCATTCTTAAAGCAATTTGCGACGACTTATCCTTTTTTTTTAGTGAGGGATATCATCAAATGACGCCTCCCGCTCTGGGTGGAGCGGAAGGCAGTGTCAGACTCTTACTGCCTAAATCCCATCCATGTTCCTTCCTTACCCCTTTATGTTCCAGGGTAGCGGTGACCCTTTCGGACAATCCCGACTTCTCCTAACGTTCAATTATATGTATCTACGAATAATAATACCCAATAATTATGTTGCATTTGATCGATCGATATCTCGTAATAAATTATGCAAACCCGTCATTACACCTTTGAGAACAAGTCTTACTAAAACAAATAGTATTAATTAATTCCTACCTGTCAAATTATACGCGGCATGGCCCCAATATCCAATTCCTAAAGCATTACTTATTAGCAACCGTGCTACGCAATAACTCATAATTCTTTATTACTTGCAAGTGCATATTTCCGATTTATTTCGTCACGGACTGGTCGTGCCAGTGAAGAAAGTCTCCAATCACCTGTTTACTTGAATTGGACGGCTGGAGATACCTATGGTGTGTGGCCCCTAAGGCAGCGAACTATTCGATTATTCTTAATACAAATGCCAAATTAAGCGAGCTTGTTAAGCAGGCAAAATGCTACAAACGAATAAATACTGAAAAACAGTTCCTAATTCTCTTATTGGGATTCTGCTAGTCGACAATTTAAAAACGAGTTTTTGAAACAGTGGGTGCACACTGTCAATGCTAGCCTGTTATTAATTAAGCCGGATTGTCCGAAAGGGTTACCGCTACCTCGGAACATAAAGGGCTACGGAAGGAACATGGATGGGTTTTAGTCTGAAGGGAGTGTCAGACACACTCCCTTCCGCTCCACCCAGAGCGGAAGAAGTCGTTGAATGATTTCCCACCCTTAAAAAAAGCCTGTTTTTAATAAAAGAGAAAATATTGTTTGCAGTAACAACAAGCAAGTATTTTTTTCAATCTGAGAACGTGTGTGACGTGTATTAATTAGGCCAGTTACTTACATTTTCTTCGTAATAAACAACAACATACCTCATACCCAAGTCTCTGATCTACTGGCCCACAGTAAAAAGACTGCCCGTGCGCAGAGAAAACGTCAGATTTTCACGGTCAGTTGGTAATGGTATCCGTCATCGATGTTCTTAATAGATTCTATGAAAACCACTGGTAACACTCATTGAAATTTTTCGCCATTGACTGAACGCTAAATAATTTCAAGAAAAACGTTGGATAAAGCAACAAGTTCTTATTTATCACGACGTCAGTGAAATGTATTAGGTATGGTTAGAAAGGAAATTAAATTGAGATCCTGTTTGTAAGCTGGGGAGCCTCAAAAACTTGGAAGTTTCGCCTTATAAATGGCATTAATAAGCTCCGTAAATTTAACCGAGTAAATTAGTAGAGTTTCCTTATGTCTGAAGTGTGGGCGTTACTTAATAGACATTGTTTTGAAATTGAATATTAATAATCGTTATTATTATCTGTTTATTACGTTTACAGAGTGTTCTCTTTGGAGATTGATCGCGTTTAGAGGGCAAATGTCAAATCTTCAAGAACGATCATTATATCTCCTGTCGGCACAGCCTCCTCTCAAAAACTACTTTTAATGAGTTTCCAAAAACTTTCACTCATATTCCATCTTTAAATTTCAAGATGTCAAATAGTTAAGTATGTATATCTACGTAATAAGTAAGTACGTACCAAATCTTCTCATAAAAAAACTTTTTTACAAAAAATAAAACCGACTTCCAAAAAGAACACTACAAAGTGAAAAATAATTTTGATTTCGGAAGTCGGTGTCTTCGGTTTTGTATTTTCATTTTTTGCCACCGACTTCCGAAATCAAAATTATTTTTCACTTTGTAGTGTTCTTTTTGGAAGTCGGTTTTATTTTTTGTAAAAAAGTTTTTATTTTTCACTTTTTAGTTGTGGTACCTATGCAACCCCCCCCCCACCCCCCAAAATTTTAATACCACTACCTGGTATGTAAAAATGCCTTTAATATTTCAGAAGTTGTTTTGTGGACACATTGATGATAACATCAGAACTAAATTTTCAATGGCACCTTTCATTCAGAATGTATCTTATGACAGTTCTAATAAACCCAAATACTGCTAGGATACATTGTTTTATTTTGAAGTTCTCATGCCAACCTTGCACCTTCCGGCTCCATCATCAGATCAGTTCGATAGTACCTTATAGCCAAAGTGCATTTCATGACAATTCTAATAAGCCCAAACACGGCTAGAATACATTGATTAATTACGGAGTTCCGGTGCCTGTCTTCCGGCTCCATCATCATCACCAGATAAGTTCAATGATAAAATTTTCAATAAAACTATTCAGGATTGTATGTTTATTTGTATTGTCATAGTTGCTTAACTATCTTGATTGTGATATCTATGCGAGTGTCAAGTTCCGTTAGCCATATCTGATCTTCTTCACCAGTTCCACTTCATCAAATGTTACTTTTTGACTGTAAACGCTTGATTTCTCGATGAAAATATTAAAATTACTATATAGTTGCCTATAATATTTGAGGAGTTCCCTCGATTCCTCATGGATCCCATCATCAGAACTGGATTTTGAAAAAAATGGGACCAATCTGGAAGCATATCCTTTAAAGTTTAAAAAAAAAATTGCAAATCCATCCATAAACAACGGAGTTCTGAGGTAACAAACATAAAAAAAAATAAAAAAATAAAAATACAACCGAATTGAGAACCTCCTCCTTTTTTTGAAGTCGGTTAAAAATACTTCAAAAATGTTGATCTAATACAAAATATTACAAAATCTGTTTTAAGCTTAGCAACTCGAGTCGATTCTCGAACAAAATCTAGTGAGCAATAAATTCCACGGTAATAGTCTCGAATTTTATGAAAAAAATAAATTGGTCATAAAAATGTTCTCGGCACGAGTTCACAGCTCGAATCATCGCAGATTAATTTCACAAACTGGTTGGTTGAGGTCGTAAGGCTAATGGCATATCTTACCAAAAATCACTTGGCGTTTGTTTGCGAAGGTTCATCAAGGCGCACATCGATCGGCCAGTAACGGTAGATTCCGGCACGTCCAGTAACGGTCACCCTCCTGTCTCCACAGAATACTTGTCATGGCATCTCACACGCCGCTCATCCGATTCGCGTGAATAGAATCTAATAAGTTTCTAGATGGGATATAAATAAAAGAGTGTTGATAACCATTCATTTATTGGTGTTATTTGTGCCAACAGACCTCGTTGTATCGCTGTTATTATTCTATTGTTGGATGCATAACTTCAAGTAAGACGTGACGTGAATTGTTTTATTCGCGATGCTTGACTAAGTAGGTAAGTATGCGAACGCTATTGTAGGTTAACATGCTACGTAGACACTGCTATATATATCTTATATTCAAAACTAGAATCTTGTACTTTTCTATGAAACAGCAGTTTTTTTTTTAACCGTCGGATAATTTCATCACTGTGAGGTTAGAATTAAGCACTGAAGCCATGGTAACCAGCTTCGCGTCGATGTCCCATCCACCCTGTAGAATGATGATTATTTACTCAGAGAAAAGATGCTGCTGCCCAAACTCTTAATAATTTTATCTCGCCGACGTTTCTAATCCACCCAGGAGAAAAGAGAGGGTCGTCTAATCCCCTAACTTTCATCGACAGGGATTTTGGGAACCAAACTGCCCATCCACATGAACACTTAGCTCCAAATTGACTTCCCCAGTGCATTTTTTACGTCAGACGTTACATAACAGCTCCACAACGTACTTAAAACTTTTCAATAACCGCTTAACTACACGCTAAAGTCGTAATTAATCATTTCGCTCTAAAGAGAGCCACAGTTTCCGAGTTACAAAGTGCACAGCGCAGGATCGTAAAACATTTAGTAATAGTTTTAATTACTTGCGCTAATGTTTGTAGGTTGCTTTATAAGCGCAAATGTAAAGACTTGTTCACACTAGGACACAAGTGTCACGCCTAGTGCCGGGTACTGTTTCATTCCTTTCTATTTCATATTCCAACTTGACAGCTCATTGAATTTCGAATTTTGTTTCAAGACCATGTGCTTGAGTGCGACCTAGGCTTTACAGTAAAGCACCTTTCATTAAAACTAATGTGCAGTTGTTAACATCTAGTTTCGCATGATGACATCATCATCTCTGTGTGTCTTCTAGTTTTATATAATAGGTCCACTTTCAGAGAAAAGTGGCGACTGCGAGCAGTATGGCTATAAAATAACTAGTTATTGTTGTTCGAAGTTAAATGTTTCCTGAAGTGATGTCATCTGTTACGAAATTTAGTTGAGCCAGCTAAACACCTTGTTACGTTAAAAAAAAGCAATTCTAGAGAGATTCTCTATCTTGCTGTTACAGTTTTCCACTGTAAATATTTAAATTAATTTCGTCTACGCAACCATTTACTTTCCAAGGCTAAGGAAATAACGAAACCTTACAAATATAGCTTCAAATTAAAATTGCAAAACAAACAAAATGAAATTACGACTGAAATATCACCACCCATTACGGTCACCAATTTTAAATTTTGAATGGCGTAAAACTGAAATCAAGAGTGATCAATCGAGACCCAATCGTGACTCGAACCCGTGGTCCTTCGTAATCGAACTATTGCGTTAACACCGCAAGCAAACGTAATAGCATCGGCACGACAAGTTTTTATCGTTTGTCTAAAAACGTAAAACCTCGTAAACCGATGTAAAGCGATGTAAATCGGTATTAGATCACGGACTTGGGGTCAATATCATCATTGCAGACTTGATCTTTTTTTTAAAAGCGAGAGTTAGACTGGAGTTCTACGTTTCCGGCGAATTTCTAATGGCGGCTGCCACTGGACTGGTTGCAACGGAAGTGTTGATGATTTCCGTTTGTAAGTGACAAGTTTTTCTGTTTCCATATTCTATTATGGTCCGGTCAGGTCGCATTCGCGTGTGAATGTTGATACCTACGTCGAGAACATGCGTTGTATTTCATTTAATTATGCTTAGATTTTACTCATACTTTATTAAACCCATACTTCCCTGAAAGTCATCAAATTGTTTATTACGTGTCAATAGCTGAAAACTTAATGAAAAATAACCTTATGAAAATAACTTTCGAAGCGTATTTGGTAAACACGTTTTGATTAAATTTTTGCATATGAAAACGACGATGTCGCCCGTTCTGTAAACTGTGAAAAACTTTACGAAAAGAAGGTAGAAAATATACTAAGCGAAATCGCTTTGACCGGACAGGATTCAGCATTTGCATTTGAATAAGCCATTTCACACTCTTTCAGGATATAAATTTTCCTAAGCTTCAGTTTGTGCCATAGTTAAGTCTTGTTAAGTGCGCTTTAAACTAGCATTACAAATACGCTACGTAAAAATCGTCACGACTTTAAATACGCTTTTATTAAAATTCTTTTTGCTTTCTGAGACTGCAGATTTTCGGCGACAAAATCTTTCGAAATATATTTTAAAAATGTGGGGAAAAAACTCAGCCAGTGATTTCTGTTGCATATCATTTGACTGTTGATCCGTAGCATTTAGATTTTATGCTTTCTTCAGTTTTTGTTGCATCACATTTCCTGCTTCAATTTATCTCTTATTAGAAAATACTTTGAGGAAAATCATCAATACCTACTGTCATTGTTACTGAATAACATAACATCACGCCTGTAACGAAGAGTTAGGCAGATGTGAATCTATACACACCACACATATTAGTACACCTAGTACAGCCACATCTATCAGGTTAAGCTACGCTTACCGGGGTTGGCCCGTGGATGGGTGACCATCTTTAAATATCGAGATACCTCCGTGCCTCGGAAAGCACGTTGTGCCGTTGATCCGGGCTGTTTTTCGTAGATCTTTGGCAGTCGTTACTCGTAGTCAGAACTCCGAAAGTCTGACAGCCAGTCTTACCAAGATGTATCGTATTTACCAGTTGCTGATTCGAATGTGGAGATCAGATAGGCAGTCACTCCATGTAAAATACTGGTATTCAGCTGCATCCGGTTAAATTGGAAGTTTACTTCAACATAGCTCGGAACAGGCTAGGCAGATTGATTTAGTACACCCACATTTCACCTGCTATGTTTAAGTCTCATAATATAATAGAGGGTTAGCCTATTGCTATCAATCGGACACGAATCCACGCTCCAAATTCCTGATTACCATCATGAAGTTCTTTAAACCCAATGACACAAGTTTTATAATAATATCTATACTAATATTATAAAGCTGAAGAGTTTGTTTGTTTGGACGCGCTAATCTCTGGAACTACTGGTCCGAATGTAAAAATTAGTTTCGTGTTGGATATTCCATTTATCGAGAAAGGCTATATGCTACGTAACATCACGCTACGACCAATAGGAGCCGTGCAGCGGTAAAACCGCGCGTGAGCAGCTAGTCAGTTCATAATATTGCAATCTTAGGTTGACAACACTGTCGATCCTAACACCCGTATTATGACACTGTAATAGCATTTAGCATATTATACAGCCTATAATGTTCCCACAGCTGGGACATAGTCCTCCTCTCAGTAAGAGGAAGTGGGCCATAATCCACCACGTGTGTTGGTGGATGTCATAAGTATTCGAATGTTAGATTCTAGGAGATTCCGTTTTCTTCACAATGTTGTCTTTCTCCGTTTCGAGAGCGGTGATGAAAATAAATCTTAGTATAAAAGAAAGTCGGGTTTGTTCCCTCCATTATAACTCGAGATCTGCTGGACCAATTTTCATTGTTTTTGTTTCGTTGGATTTGTCTCCGCCCTGAATAGCAGAATACATTTTTTTTTTTTTTAGGTAGGTTAGGTAGGTAGGTAGGTAGGGTGGGTAGGTACGGTAGGTAGGTAGGTAGGTAGTGTAGGTAGGTAGGTAGGTAGGTAGGGTGGGTAGGTACGGTAGGTAGGTAGGTAGGGTAGGTATGTAGGTAGGTAGGGTAGGTATCACAGTTAAGACAGGACAACGTCTGTCGGGTCAGCTAGTAGGTACATAAAGTAAAGTGCTTAATGTTCGAACTCACGATGTTCAACTCGTAAGTCGGGCCACCACTGCTCACTCACTAGGCAATTAATATGCTCTAAGGACACAAACTGCTTGGGAAATTAATCGGATTCGCTGCCGAGCAAGTCATGTCAATGCCCAATTATGAAATTATTCCTTCGATCAACAATACCAACTACTAATCATTTATAATTATGTATTAAAAGATTTAATTTATATCTTCTCATTTTTTAAGTGACAGGGGAAACAATTTGCTTTGCTCTTTTTTGTGACAATGATCGCAAGTATAAGATAATATTTAGAAGATTTGTGACTTTATTACTTGGTGCCAAGTACTGGTTACAAGTACAAGATACCAAAGTACTGGTTGTAATTAGATTGAACTTTAAAACTGTTTCAAAACTTTTCTCTCCGTTTGTTATTAAACGTAGATGTAAAAGTTATTTTTCACGCAGACAGCATTTAGCTTTGATTTTGTACGTGACCCTTTATCTAGTTGGTATTGTTGATCGAAGATTTATACATACTGTGTACACATCTAGCTATAAATCAGAATATTATTAAAACAATTTCTTCAAAACGTTTCGTGCCTGTAAAACATAATACGTCTTACCTACTCCTCTAATTTTACTCCAGTTCGAAGTAATAATGAACGGGAAAATACCAAAATGGAAATGCTCCAATCTGTACAAAGAACGCTAGACCCTGGCACGTCCTACCTCATTATTTAACAAAGCTATTCATGTTACACTGAAGCGCCAATGAATTACTAAAACACTTCCATTAATCTACTTAATTATAACTTGAGACTTGAAGCTCTCTCAACAATACACGCACAAAAACAAGAACTAAAAAGATCAAGTATTGAGCCCGTAGATCACAAAACTTAATTACAAAGACGTTTAATTAAGTTAGCCATGCGATACTTATCCATGTGTGTTCTTTTAATGAATAGGTTTTTTGAATGCCAGCGAAGGGATGGGACGATTTACCGACGAAAGGTCAGATGTAATGTATGCGAGTCAGAGTCCATCGGAACAATCGAAGGCATCGGAAGTCAGTTCGAGATACGACGAAGTTCCTCCATTCACACCGTCACGTAACGTTCGGTTATACCGATAGATACTTTTGTTCGAAAGAAACTGGTTAAATAAAAGTTGTCAGGAAAGTTTTTATCGTCGCCCGCGGTCGGTCGACAAGCGTCGCCTTCCGAGATTACTGTTTTTAGAAGGTAACGGTATAAACCGGAGTGAATTAAAGAAGTGACAGTGACAGACTACGGTGATCGATCATCGCGATAAGTTAGATGTGATGTACCCGTTGCCGGAATCATGTCTATAAAATTTAAGCTTTTAAAAGATGACCCGACTTTAATTTCTTTTTTACATACTTTTTCGTAGACAAGAACTAAGACAACTGGTAGGTACTTTCTAAGTGATACGCTAAAAAACGTTCAGGTCGAATTAAAAAGTCCAGGCCATCTAGACTCTTTGCCGGGTAAGCGGGATTGCCGGGTAAGCGGGATTGCCGGGTAAGCGGGATTGTCCGAAAGGGTTACCGCTACCCCGGAACATAAAGGGCTACGGAAGGAACATGGATGGGTTTTAGTCAGTAAGAGTCTGACACTCCCTTCCGCTCCACCCAGAGCGGGAGCAGTCATTGGATGATTTCCCAGCCTTAAAAAAAAAAAAAAAAAAAGGCCATCTAGACTCTTATGATGATTTTAGTATAAAACGGAATGGCGTTTGTAGGCATCTATTTTCATTCTGTTATACAAAATGCTGCGTAAAATTCTTTTACAAAAAAATATCCTTTCACAGTACGTTACTTTTGTACGTCACAAAACTGTAATATGTTACTATTAGTTGAGCACTTTTTACAATCAGATGCTTCGTTATTTTACTGACAAAATAATTCTTCGTCCAGTGAAAAATATAACACAAAGTTTTACTTTAAAAAAAACTTATATATTGCAATAAACTTTATATGAAGGTTTTCTTACCTTGTATAAGACTTTCTGTATTTAGCAACCGTTTAGTATCTCTGTAACGGTGGTAATTCTGTTTGTACAGTGTAAAGCCTAATTTCAAAGTTTAAATTCAAAAGTACACAAAGCACGTATGGGACAATGGTGTGAGCGGAGGTCGATGTAAGTCGTTCCACCCCTGTCATTAATCTCATCTCTTTCGCTAGCCAAGTCACGCCGCATTTGGGGGAACGCCGGGCAAAACGACTTTCCAAAAAAGCTTGTCTGCCAAATTACACTGACCTGAAGTGTGTTTTGATATCTACCGAGTATTATGTTGGATTTTCATTCATTTTCTCCCTTGAGAATCGTTTCATTGTCGCAGTATGTCCCCATATCGGTACCTGCTTACGTAAAATTTCATCGGGGTTTCGGCATTTGTCGTGATTTATTACAATTTCGAGAAATATAAATCACGCATTGAAATATTTTTAATGAATCGTAAAGTATTTTTATGGCTGCTTATTATCATTTCACGTTTTAACAAATAGGTTGATATGCCTGTTATTTGTGACCGTGACAGCAACATTTCAATTGGTTCACGAATCAGAAACCTACTTTTTGCGCATTACAATTTCTGAACGAAATGTTTCAATAAAAGCCTGCGGTCGTGTAAGCAATTAAACGAATAACCGCTTCACATGGACCGCACGTTCTGAATTAAATATCTATCAATTCGATGAGGAGACGCGGGCGAAATAGATCGCATCTAATAGACAGTCTATTATTTGGTACAACAACGTGTAGAAACGGATGCAACAAAAAGTTAGCCTCTATGATTCACACGACGCTGACGCAGACGGGCGTTCATTGATGACAAGCAGACATGAACACACACACATTAGAAGTCATCCATCACATAAAGTCAAGAAGACATTAAATTACCTTAGTGAAAATGTAACAACATGTCACTGAGTGTTGATACAAGTATAATTAACGTTTTTCTTTGTGTTTTTGATAATTGATTTCAGTAAGTGATAAGGCAAAAATATTACCTAAGTTAAATCGAAAAACCTTTTCGAACAACGCAACGGCGAAACACGTTTTTAATCTAGACTTTTAAAACATCGTTCTTGGCAAACAGTCCATTTATAAAGTAGTAAGGGTTTACTTATTTATACTTAGTATTAATTTACCAAAAACGCTGTCATAACATAATGCATCATACAAAAAGTAGCTCACTCTAGCTGAGTGCGATACGAATAGTCATAAAAACAATTTACGATGACAGTGTACGATTTGTAGCACATTCCGCGACTAATCGCTCGTCTGCACTGATCACTGTCAGTTTGTGATTAAAGTTACTCTGTGTGATATCAGATCGGAACACCTCGGACTACTTTCAATGTTAAGTTTGCTACCAAAAGTATTGTTCCATAAATATTGTTATAATCATTTCTTTGTCTGTCTGTTCTCAGGGATTTAATTATCGGGTTTTCGGACAATTGCGCTGTAATAGTGAAACCATTAGAAACGTGTATACTTCATTGTGTTGTCTATAATTTCGAAGAAATTGTGCGTCAAATGTGCTATACATTTGAGATACAGTTTTATTTTTATTTTTTGAGAGTGGGAAATCATCAAATGACTCTTCCCGCTCTTGGTGGAGCGGAGAGTGTCAGACACTTTTTGACTAAAACCCATGTTCCTTCCTTAGCCCTTTGGGGTATCGGTAACCCTTTCGGACAATCCCGCTTACATTTGAGACACACTGGGAAAGGCTTTGCAACTTTTTGTAACTGAAAAATTAGAAGTCTGCTCAACAGATTTGTTTTCAACATGGTCCCTTGGCTACTATTATTTATTCCGCAGTTTTCAAGTCATTCACTTTTCCTTTACGTAAAGAGGATACAAAACAAAAGAAAGCTAGCTCCGCCAAAACATTTCCCTCCGCTAAACTCGTTTAAAAATAACTTGAATATTGTTATTTTTATTCATTTTTACACTCTAGGGTTGAATTTAAAACTGCCACATTTTACAGATAAAGTATGTAATCTAGAAAAACCTATATGAGAAACCATCTTATCATAAATGTAGATAAAAATGTAAAAGGAAATGGTTTCCATAAGTGGGCACTCAACCTAACCCCGCTCGGACTGACATTATCATACATTAATTATGTATACCGCGGAACAGTAACGTAACTTTATCTTTTTTTATCTAATTTTCATATAACACGGGTTTCGTAGCGCTATATGACACTTGCACAACCCTGTTTGAACGACGACGAAACAATCACACCACACTGAACGACAGATTTTAACAAAATTGAGAACAAAATTGAAATAGATTTGAATTGTTCTTATTTGCACGAGCAACTCAAACTAACAATGTAAAATAACAATTGAACATCGATCTAGTTTCAGATTTAATTCATCTTCCATTTCATAATCCGATAATCCGATTAACGTTTAAACATCAAATTGACACCGTATTTATTTGAAACGTGAAATTATAATTAGGAGATTGGCTCGAATAATCTTACTTACATCATCAAGTAAAAGGTTCCCCAGCATAATAAAGTGGCGATCAATCATAAGAAAACCTTTTTAAAATCGTTGTATACTCGCCTTGCAATTATATCTGAAAGCCTTTTAATTCACAATAATATTATAAAAAGAAAAGATTTGTACGTATGTTTGTAACGAATAAACTCAAAAACTACTTAACGGATCTTGATGAAACTTGGGACAAAGATAGATTATAGTCTGGAATAACATACATATAATCTATCCCGGAAAAATTTACGTTTCCCGTGGCATAATTACCTACATACACGCGGGCGAAGCCGCTGGAAAAAGCTAGTAATTCATACTATAAATACTTTATAGCGTCCGCTTACTTGTAGGTATAGACTATAGTAATAAGTGTCAAGCAAACTGGCTCATTACGTAATAAGTAGTATCATATATTATACTAACGACTGCCAACGAGTTTTATCGCCGACTATTGCAAAAAATATTGCCACTGGTGTACTGTAAATGTCTTGGAAATCTAGAAATAAAAAGAGCTAGACTTGTCTCGAAAATATTCTGCAGTTCGAACCTAAGCAGCTACTGAAGGGCACTTGTAATATTATACACTCGAGAGCAATGAATCCGGGTCACTTAAAGAATGTTAAAAATCTCGGAAACTAAAAATGATAGGTTAATGCAATAAATTGTATTTAATAGACAATGTAATACTCCTTAAATGAAAGTAAAAAAAATATGAGTCACCATACATTTTATTAACACAAAATTACTTAAAGAAAAAAACTGCTGATCTCTCCTTAAAACAAAAATAGGAAACATGAAATTTTTGAACTTTATTACGATTTTCTTGAATTTTAATACTTCGTATTGCCTCCTCGTGCTTCCATTACTGCGTTTACGCGGTTTGGCATGCTGTACACCAAGTTCCTTATACGATTTTGGGGAATATTCTCCCATTCCTCTGTGAGAGCAATTTTGAGCTCACGAAGCGTGATTGGGGGAGGGTTTCGTTGTTTTACGCATCTGCCTAGCTCGTCCCAAGCATGCTCGATCGGATTGATATCCGGGCTGCGCGCTGGCCACCATACGAGTAATGTTCATCTCTTGAAGGTAGTCATTCACAATCCTACCTGTATGAGGTCGGGCATTGTCATGCATAAATATAGCATCCTCACCTAAATTGACCATAAATGGACCAACGTGATCATTGAGGATTTCTTCCACATATCTTACGCTAGTTAAAGAGCCGTTTTCTATGATCACCAGCTCTGTGCGACTTTCAGAAGAAATTCCGGCCCACACAAGTACAGACCCACCACCGTAGGCTACTTTTTCTTCGATGCATGCTTGCTTGAATCTTTCCCCTGGTCTTCGATACACTCTGTGTCTTCCATCGTGCTTGTAGAGCATAAATTTTGATTCGTCGGAGAACATAACTTTTGACCAATCTTCAATACTCCAATTTACGTGGCCCTGGGCATATCTTAGTCTTGAAATACGATGCCCACGCTCCAGTTTAGGGCCGTTTGCAGGTCTAAGGGGTTTTAAGTTAGATTCAGCAAGCCGACGTCTTACTGTCCATGCACTTGGGTTACTTCCTCCGAGGTGTCGAAACTGATTTGTGAGTTCAGTTCCTGTGAGAAAGCGATTTCGAAGCATGGTGTTCACCAAGTATCGGTCTTCTCGTGCTGTGGTACACCTGGTTCTGCCCGTTCCTGGTCTGCGTAGGTTAGAACCAGTTTCTTCGTAACGTCGGAGAACTCTTTGTACTGTTGACAGCGACACACCGACAGTCCTGGCTGTATCGCGCTGACTCCGGCCGGTTTCCAGCATTGTAAGTATTCTGGTGCATTCTTCAGGCGTAAGCGACATAATTTCAGCTTGAATAATGAATATAGAGCACTATCAACATGGTTTATGTACCCACATAAATGACAGATTACAAACAAAAGCAAAACCAAATGCTGTAATTTCGTAGTTCCATCTTCGAAAGTGGCCCTTTTTCAAATTTGATTTTTTTATGATATAACTTTACAATAACTAAGAAGTTTTAATACCTTCATTTAAGGAGTATTACATTGTCTATTAAATACAATTTATTGCATTAACCTAGCATTTTTAGTTTCCGAGATTTTTAGGATTCTTTAAGTGACCCGGATTCATTGCTCTCGAGTGTATATTTAATATTATAAAGTTGAAGAGTTTGTTTGTTTGAACGCGCTAATCTTTGGAACTACTGGTCCGAATTAAAAAAATCTTTTTGTGTTGGATAGTCCATTTATCGAGAAAGGTTATAGGCTATGTAACATCACGCTACGACTAATAGGAGCCGAGCAGCGGATGAAAGCGCGCGGGATCAGCATGTATATTATATCACTACATAATATAAAGCAAAGTCACTTCCCGCGTCTGTCCTAATGTCTGTATGTATGTATGCTTAGATCTTTAAAACTACACAACGGATTTTGATGCAGTTTTTTTAATAGATAGAGTGATTCGAGAGGAAGGTTTATATGTATAATAACGAATTGTTTTACTACGAATTTTACGCGTGCGAAGGCGCGGGCAAAAGCTAGTTACTCATAAATTAAATTAACATACTTCGCGTACTCATTTAATATTTATTGTAAGACGGTTGCTAATATTTTAGTCAATATTGTGTTAAAGTTTTCTGGAGAGAATAATTTTTCTGTAGTTCATGTACTGGGTTATTGTGTACGTTATGAAACTTTTTGATTAAAATTCACAAGTTCTTCAGTGTTTTGTAAAACGTGCAAACTTTTCAGATAAGAAACACAGACATTTTTGCGCAAAATTCTTCTTCACGAAGTCCAAATTTAGGTAAGTAATATCAGGTAACGTTCATTACGGTAGTAGTGGTAAACCTATGAATGGTTTGGAAGTTTACTGAAACCTATCTAAGTTTAGTTATAACTATGTATTTCGTAAAGGAAACCGCTGGAACGTTGAACGATGTCGCGACAAAGATTCTGGCCTTTAGGTGCGGCGGGCGTGCTAATGGATAAATATTAGTTTCTTGTTTCTTGGTATATACCTACTTTTTATTTAACTACATTGTTTGTATGTAACTGAATTCGCCTACAGAAAGTAGGCATTGGAAGCCTAAATAGTTTAACTGTGAAGAATACCCGCCTAGATTATTAAATATTCAATATTAGAATACTCTATGGTCATGGGGCCCGAGTGCGTAACTCCTTTTTAAGGAAATTTCACACCGATTTCACGTGACCAGAGGGCTGGATTGTTCTTTGGCCAAAGAATGAGCATTGCCATTCAACGTGGCAATGATGCCAGTCTTCTGGCCACGTTTCCGGACGGCAGTGATGCGGATGAGTACTTCGACGCCTCAGTGTCCTTTTTGTTTTTGTATTTATTTGTATATAGTTAGTTAGATAGTCATTTAATGTAAGTATGTATACGTCGTTATTATATTATAATTCTAATTATGATAATTCAATATTAATTTCTGCAGTTGCTTCATAAACACGGTAGGTAAAGCTAAAATAATGTTTCAACCCGGTATAAACATGTTGCAATATAACTCTCAGAAATGATTTCGTTCGAATCTAATTTATATCAGTCCCGCAGTTCACGTAATTAGCTGTACGACCACGAATTTTTGTAATTTAAATTATAAATAAATCACCGGGCGGTTTTTATTTAAATTAAGCGCAGTTGCACCACTATGCACTTTAGCAACAGCGCAATTCATGTTGCTTAAAAAGAATATTGACACATAAAGTTGTCCCTTTCATTTTAGCACAAAATAATGATTAATTCATTTGGTTAAATACCAACAACTTACTCTTGCTTCGCACGAATGCAACTAAGATGTCTGTCCTTCATTTAAGTTAAAGTAGTCAATACACATGGTTGATTGATTGACTACACACATAAAATCTTCTGGTAGAAATTCTCTTAATAATAGTAATTTGGAAGAACAACGCAGTAAATGACTGTAACTTATAATATGTATAAAAGTATTTGAATACATACATAATTTAGAGTAGCCAATTAACAGTAGTTTCAGCGAGTGTTCTTTATTTTTCGTTGCTGTTGCTAATTATTGTCGTGTATTATTGTTTGTACAGAGGCCAGCACATAAAATTACCCCAATCTGTCAAATTTATTTGATAGTTTTTCAACTTTGTTCCAAAAACATAAGATTAATTTTAATTGGGATTATTTGATAGCTTAATGTGCTGACGTCTGTGCATGCCAACAGAATACTCTGCAGCTGATGTTTGTAGTTTGTTACAGTTAATTACGATACTTTATTTTTAGTGCTTCTCCGATAAGTAGTTATCACACGCAGGCTACTGTAGCGTTGTTTTCATGAGAAAAATGGAACCATTGGCGTATCTGCTTTATTTATTTTTTTCGTTAAATGTGTTTCCTCCAGGCAACGTTGTATAATTCTAGTTGCTTTGTCCAACTTACAATACGATGACACAGTAAAACCTTAATTGGATTTTCCCGAACACCAAAGAAAATAGAGAAAGTGAAACTTACAGAATATCTTTGACTTATTCCGTTACATAAGTATAAATGGCATGGTTTGACATATAAGTAGAAATATGATACGGCTATGATACAGCATGTCGTGCGAGTGATACGATGCATACTAATCGTCGTGTCAATAGACGTTATTAGATTTTATCTTTTTTCTCTTTAACCGTAACATCTATGTCACGTTTACAATGCTCAAACTTTTTTTTTTTGCTCTGAATTTAATCTATGGTTTGTGGTACGGTTTTGAATGAGTGTTCGATTTTTAAACATGACGTGCGTACATACATTGTCTGTTGAATCTGTGTTGTCGATCTATCGAAACTTGTATGAGATGAGATGTAATTACTTGTATGATAATATAGTAGATATACTAATCATCTCGTAATTACACACAAAAAAAAGTAATTTTAGATTAAAGATTAATTACATGTGTGCTGTTTTGGCATAAAGCCTTGAATATTTTTTTATTGCTAACTAAAAATAATTACCTACCTATTCTGCGATATTACTACAGCTTCTAAGACGACCCTACGCTACCAATTAAACGTAAAATATCATTAAGGCAATGAGAGTAACTCTATTGATACAAGCAAATTCTCGTAATTGAGCCGATAGTCGTTCCGGTCCCTAAGCTCGGCTCGGTACAATTTCTCTCCCCCATGATAAATTATTTCTGTCTAATTACCGCTTTAAATACAATTAGAATTGAGCAAATTTTGTTAATAGCCGTTATATTCCAATAGCGATGTACGTAATTATCAAAATCACGTACACGACAAAGATGTGTTTGTTTTATTTTGCAAAATCGAATTATCGTTTTAATGTTAGATACGTAATTAAACGAAACACACGTCCGGCTATTCAACGTTATCTTTATTAATATCAAATAAATATAATTTTATGTACTTTATGAACAAAACATGCTGTAGTAATACAAGCTAATTTAACCCGGACCCCTGTGTAAATCAAAGACGGGGCGACCGTTTCTTTTCATTCACTGCAGAGTTTGCTGTCCCACTTTTATATGCAATTATGCACTAAAATACAGGATGGAAGAGACACCGACGTGATGTTGGTTACCACGGATTCGGTACATGATTCTTAAGAAGAAATTTTTCGTTGGTATATAAAAAGGATCAGCTGTTTTATAAAACAGTGCAGTACTTCCGCAGTGAAAATGTATGGAGCAGCTAATTTTTTTTTAATATACTGTAAAACATTTCAGCGCAGGAAGTTTCAGAATCATGTACTACGCTTCGATGCCCCTGCCACCCTGTACCTATACGATTTTACGACATGATTTTTTTTTTGTCTGCTTTGTTGGTCGTTTAGGTTCCCATACCCGGGTGCCACACGGAATCCTATTGCTAAGCCTCCGCTGTCCGTCCGGACGTCTGTCTGTCAGCGGGCTGTAACTCATGAACCGTACAGTTGAAATTTTCAATGATTTTGTATTTCTATTGCCGCTTTAAATGCAAGTGAAAATAAAATAAAAGTTAAAGGTAAAAGGAGTCCATACAAGAAACGTGTTTTTTTAAACAGAATTATTTCAAAAAAATATGTACCTTGTATCCGATAAGGTAGAGTCCGACTCCAACTTAGCCGGTTCCTCTACCACTAATTGCTATAATAAAGAAACGTATTCAATCAAAAACCATGACCTTTTAATTTGCATATCAACAACTTCTCATTCTCTTTAAGAACACAGTCATGCCGCGCTGTATTCGATTACGTAGACCCTAATATAATAAACGGTTAATTGCATTTAAAGGGATGAACATACGAGAAATGATCATAACATATAATGACGTAATAAGCGAGTAAGAGCCACGCATCTCTCATAATGATCTTATCAGACCTTAAGCATATACTACATTATGAGCGTACAGTCAAAAAGACATCGGATGTGTTTTCGATGCAAATGTATACAGCACCTTATCAGATACTTTGGACGCCCGAAACTCATATTACCGGTAAAAAAAAAATCTTTGCTAAGAAAATCTCTGAAAATATTTTTCATAAAAATGTACTTTAAAAATTTTCATATTATTAGCGTAAATTATTACATCGTTTGTAAATAACATCCCCTGAGCGATGCAGCGACGTTGCTCTAATGATATTACCATTTTTTACGTACACTTCCGTCCTTATGAATACTTGAGCCGCTACTTAACTGGTGCTAAGAAAAAGTTGATGAGCCAGCAATTTACATTCATCACTAAGGTACTTAATTTTTATTTCGTGTTTATATTTATTGTTTGTGTAAAGAGACAGGGATAAAACTCCAAGCTTTATTGGTTAAGTAGGTATATTAAATTCTGCAGCTCCTGTTTTTGCCGCTAGGCTTCATTAAAGTTCTTGAAATTAATTCATCGACTAGAATTATTAAGTAACCTCATATTTATTTAAACAGTTTATAAAGTTTTTCTTAGTTAGGAACGCACCGACATTCCGCGTTGGTATATGAAAAGTTTAAATATCTTACCTTTTTCGAAAAAGTCAGCAGCGCTTCAATAATCTAGACACAGTTTAATTGATAAAACTGAGCAGATATCGAAACGAGTCCTAGTAAAATTGTATTTTCACTTGAAGACCGACTTGTCCCACTTAAGCACTCAATCCAACACAAAGTTTAGACGTCCTTGCACTATCTGTTTTCACGTCTCAAGCATACAGTTTCACTTTCTATAAAGCGTCCGTGATCAGTCACGAGTCGGGAAAGGCCGCCGCCGATGCAATATCGGAACGCGATCTCCGCAAAACTTCTGCCGAAGCGAGTACAGACGCAGCGAGCCGCAGACCGTCCGCACCGAACCACGCCGTCCGAACGCCGAACAGCGACTGTGATAACGACACTTCTTCCGAATGAACCTGCGAACCTCTCCATAGACTGTAAGCTCGCCTCTCTCTCGCCGCCCGGCTGTACTTAACGCACCCCGCGACACCCGATCTGAACTCTCGGAGGCTCACAACAAGAAACAAATTCCAACTAAACACGCCACCACGAACGCGTCTCGTTCGAAACGCGTAACGAGTTTACGGTACGTAAATCGTAGTGGATTTGTTTTGCGGCCCGGCCATAGTAATCCGGTTCTTCGTCATGGAGCTCACAGAGCGCTTTTTTCCGAATCACTTCCCGTTAAATAGAGCCTTCTTTTTGTACAACCTGCAGCTTGGTAGTCTATGTAGGGACCGCGAATAACCGCTATGGACAAGATGCCAACTTTCTAAACTAAACCTATAAGACCGCTCTATTCGGATGGTAAATTACGTTATTTTTATTGGAAGTCGGGCCGATAATAATAAAGCATCGAGTAGATTGGTTCTACCGGCCGGCGATTGTCGTGGGCTCGTGGCCGGTGGCGGCGGTACGTGTCGTAATTTCGCAGGTGGTTTTTGCATCGTGCGGTTGTCGTCTTGGTTACGTTTTCAGATTTATAAGTTGCGGTTTTACTTTCGGTGTCAATTACGCGAGCTGCGGTCGAAGCCCCACAATAACATGGCGGCAAATTGGATACCAGCCCTCTGAACCAGATTAGACTACCTTGTGAAGGCTGTCCGTTGTTACGTAAGGCTGCGACTAATCTTTTTGCAGTTAAATATAGGTCGTGGACATAAATTCCGTTGTTTACTTCATAAAAGTCAGCGTAACTCGAAACGAAGTGCATTATATAAGACAGCTAAAGTGCGCATATATGTGAAGACTTCCAAATATTGAAACCGTAAACCCTTTCGAGTGATCCCGCCATCCCGTCACGGTGGCGAACTGGGTCAGCAAGGCGCGCCCCTAACATTAGGATGAATACACGTGACAAACTGCAACACCAAATTGACATTCTGAAAAGTGACACTGACAATAATTTATCGTATCTTCCTTCTGCAAATATTTTCCTAAAGATTTCTTTATGTAGGTAGATTTCTTTGTAACATCTTGAGCAAGGCTCATTTTTATAAGGAGACAGCGTAAGTAGAGCTAAGTTGATAATATTGTTCACTGTCGACATTTTCGCTCACCTAGCTAATCAAATACTTCCTCCAAGTCATGCATGAATAGGTCCCGTACGGCAGTGATAGCCTAGTGGTGTAACCATCGGACTGCCAAGACAGGTCTCGGGTTCGGAACCCACGGCGCGCACCTCTGATTTTACGGAACCATGTGCGATTTGTAAGTATAAATTATCACTTGCCTTAAAATCGGTTAAGGAAAACATCGTAAGAAAACCAGCATGTCTAAGAGATATTTCTGATATTTCTCATCAGCATTTGAAGCTAAGTCAGAGGCCCAAGGCAGCATAAAAACTCTGACACCAGGTTAGTCACCAACCACACGAAAAGAAAGAAGAATAGGTTCTATTCTAATAATTCTTTACAATGTACCTACCCAATAGTTCTGTTTGTACGTAGCCTAAGGAAGCTAGGGTTGCGCTGCCCGCCGAGACGTCTCGGTTCCTCTATGCGATACCACTCAGATGACTGACGGTAATACCACAAGTGCTCATACTACCCGGGAAACCAATAAAATTTCTACAAGTACCGCTATATTGTATGAACGAACCACTGAACTGATAACACGAAATGAAACGTGAATTGAATGTAGTATCAATAACAATATAATAAATAATGGAAAAGTTGAATTTGGTGTATTGTGTATTATCTGTATTGGTTTTTACTTATTCGATGTTGGAGGTTTTTCTGCACGCTTAGGTATGGGCGTTGATTGAATAAAACATGCTGGTGTTAGCAACATTTTGCTGAAAAACCAATATAGGATAGGTGGGTACTTACACGGAAAAGAAAAAAGCCTTTATCAAACAACAACATTAGGGCGTGAGGCGCCTGGCTATAGCTCTGCCCTGTCTGTTCTCTTAATCAAAATTTTACTTACCGTAGAACAAAACAATGCCAAATTGAACGACTCCAAACAGCCGTTACACGTTCAATTTCCTACAAGCAAACGAAACAGTATAATACACTAAACAAAATTTCACTTCACCCTTCCAAAAATAAGACAAGAAATCAATAGTTATCCTGATATATTTGTCTGATTATACGAACGCCCGTTTGAGAGGCACGCTGCTTTTATGGCCCTGTTATTTTTTATGTGATCAGCACTTTGTACAGTGCGAACGCGATTTACAAGACAGTTTAATAAGGCTCAGATTCAGCGTCAATTTACGGCTGCAGTGTTATTAGAGGGAATAATCCTGATACTGAAATATTATTCGTAACACGCACTCTGGTAGAGTTGTGGGTTATTTTGACCCCGGTTGAGGAAAGATACCGTTTTGTTGACCTATCATATTTTATGATAGGGTAAATAACGTCACGGCTTTCAAGACTTACTGCACTGATGAAGATTGGCCGGACAAATTAACTCAAGGGAATTTACTTACGAAAACGAGATGTTTTAATAATTGCAATTTGGTCGAAAAGAGCATGATAATTATGTAGGTCTACTGGTCAGAATTTAAAAATAAAATGGTTTAGAAAATCTGCTGTGCACTGCACTCGTCAGGCTTTAAACAACTACAATTGTCAACAGCCTCGAACACCACGGCCTGTCTTGCAGCTAAAGTGCGAGTCGCTTAGCGCAGCACGCAAATATTAATGACATCATCCGTCGACCTCATGGCGCCCCACGGCGCGTGCTGCGCTGGCACTGCTGCTGCGGCTGCGGAAAACCTCAAGCCGCGAAAATATAATAACCTTATCGGCAATTATATTTTCGAGCCGTTTGGCGTTCAAAACCTCGGGCCGTGGGGTCCAAATGCTCATAGTTTGTGTTCAGGAATCTCTGAACGGCTTGTTGACACTTTTTCTGACCCAAGGGCTGACTCATACCTTGGCCAGAGGCTTAGTATTGCCATACAACGTGGCAATGCTGCAGTCTCTTGGGTGGGCCAGTCGGTTGGGTACTACCAGTCGACAGCGATGCGGAGGAATTTTTCGACGCCATATTTTAGTCAGTTATTAGTCAAAAATACTTGTACATAATATATTCCTTTTAGTGTTATTGTTACATTATATATTGTATATACCATTTGAATGACTTGATTGTAACTGCAGTGACAGTTTAACTACAGTTTTTACCAGGTAGTGACTCCATTTCAGTATCTCTAGATCTCTCTCATTTTAAATGTAAAGTGACGTAGTTGTTCTATGTTCCAAGTAAAATCCAAAAGTGGAATATACTGCCCGAGGTGTAGCAGTAAACTCGTGCTGCAAGACGAACGGCGAGAAAAAACTCAGAATATTCATATCTATATATATACATATGCACTTACTCGCAGCACAAAAATATGTAATTATGTACTTGTGGGGGACTTCAATCTTCCTTGTATAAAATGGGATTCAAGTTGCCCAACTATTTTGAAACAGGGTGCTGTCGAAGTACAGAACGCGGCTGCGCGCTTAGTAAATGATTTGTCTTTTTTAGGACTTACGCAATACAACTTGCTGCCTAACCATAAAGGGCATGTCCTTGATTTGACTTTCTCCAGCTTGCCATTAAAAGTCAATGAGTGTCTATCACCCCTCACGAAGACTGACCTACCTCATCCAGTATTGAATATCGAAATATCTGACCTTGCAGTTACTCCGCTTCGTGAGTTGTCAACGCCTAGACATAATTACCGCAAAGCCGATTTCAGTATGTTAAATAATTACTTTTCTAAAATTGACTGGCACTCACTTTTAGACACCTCTTCAACTAATGATGCCGTTCACAGCTTTTACGAAACGATTCAAACAGGGATCGATAAGTATGTGCCGGTTAACCGCAGATCAGGCGCATGTAAATATCCTGTGTGGTACAGTAGCTCTCTAATTAAAATAATTAAAGAAAAAAGTAAGGCACACTCTCGTTGGAAACGTTTTGGAAACTTGCTCGACTACGACGAATTCGCATTGTTACGCGATAGACAGCGACTCGTTCAGGAGACTTGTTATAATAAACACTTACAGGAAACTGAACGTAGTTTGAAAAATCATCCAAAAAGATTCTGGACCTATATAAAGACCATGCGGGGAGGTTCGAATTATCCAAAAATGTTGTCGCATAACAACATTAAATATTCGGAAGGGCAGGAAATTTGCGAGGCTTTCAATGACTTCTTCCACAATGTTTTTGGAGAACCTTCGGACTATGGCCTTGTAAGCGCATTGAACAAGGACGAAAAAGATCATTGTTCCGACATCATATCCAATTTACAATTACGTCGTTAACCGTGGAGAAATCACTAAGTGCTTTAAGCGTAGATAAGGGTCCTGGTTGCGATGGGATACGTCCATTATTTTGGAAAAATTGTGCAAAGTCTTTAGCGCCTCCAATTAGGTTAATTTTTAATCTCTCTTTAAAAGAAGGTACCTTCCCAAATGAATGGAAGAAAGCATTGATTGTTCCGGTACATAAAAAGGGCTCGCGAGTATTAATAGAAAATTATAGGGGAATTTCAATACTGAATACAATAGGCAAAGTATTCGAAAAGCTGGTTTACAATGCTATCTATCCATATATTCTTAGAGGCATTTCGTCTAAACAGCATGGTTTCTTGAAGAAACGCTCCACTGTATCTAATTTGGCTAGCTTTTCAAATTTTATCCTTGAGAATACAGATGGTGGTGGGCAGGTTGACGTGATCTACACGGATTTCGAAAAAGCTTTTGATCGCGTTGATCACGTCATCCTGCTCAACAAGCTTGGGTATACGTGGTGATCTTTTACGATGGGTCCAATCATATTTATTTAAAAGATCTCAAGCTGTAGTAATAGGAGGATACCGTTCTAACTTTATTGAAGTCCCAAGTGGTGTTCCGCAGGGTTCCCATTTGGGGCCTCTCTTTTACAACGCATATTTATTTGATATCACTGATTCTTTTAAACACTCTGAACACTTAATGTACGCTGACGACAAAAAAATATTTTATAAAATAAGATCTCTCGATGACTGTAGAACTCTTCAAGAAGACCTTAATAACTTAAATGATTATTACATAAAAAATAAAATCACAGTAAACGTTACAAAGTGTCAAAGTATTAGTTATACACGTAAAAAAAAACAATATGATTATTCATATAACTTTAATGGAATTGTCATTAAAAAAGTTAAGTTAGTTCGTGATTTAGGAGTTATGTTTGACAATAAATTAACTTTTTCAAATCATATAGATTTGGTTAGCACAAAAGCTTACAAAAACTTAGGCTTTGTTATTAGGTCATGTAAGGTTTTTAAAAGCATTGAAGCTCTTAAATCAGTGTACTTTGCGTATGTGCGTAGCGTCTTGGAATATGCGTGCCTAATCTGGTCCCCCCAATACATTATCTACAAGAATCAGTTAGAACGGGTTCAAAGAAAATTTATTAACCACCTTAACTATCGCCTACGTAAACCTCCGATGGCATATGAAAGCAGTTGTCGAACACATGGTTTGTTGACGCTGGATGAAAGGCGCAAAGTTATGGATATGTGTTTGCTTTATGATATCCTTAATGGACGCCTCGATTGTCCCGAGTTAGTAGCACAGGTAACTTTTAACACTCCCCTACGGCAAACTCGTCACACTACAATGCTAAACGTGCCTCGGCACTCGACTAATTACGCCAAAAATTGTGTATTGACCCGTATTGCTCGAATTTATAACACAGATTTCTCTAATGTTGATATATTTAACTGTAATAAACCTGCATTCAAAAAACAATTACTAAAAACCATAAACAAAGACAAGTGACAGGCTTCTAGTCTGTTAATGTTTACTCTGTTTCCTTAGTAGTTAAACATTTATTTTTTTGTTCTAAAATTTAAACTTAATTATAAGTACCTTAAATACCTTAAATTTTACCTCTTTAATCTAAATATGTATTAGTAGTCTGTTCGCATATTAAAATGTATTCTAGTTATACAGGGAAACCTATTATTAGCCATACAATACTGTAATCAACAAACTCTGTAACATACTATAAGCATCGCTGTTGGTTCCCTAAATAAAAAAAAAATAAAAAAATATATGAATATTCTGAGTTTTTTCTCGCCGTTCGTCTTGCAGCACGTATATATATATATATATACTCAATAGTTGCTAACAGCTTGCGAAGGTCATTGAACTTTGTGCGCGCCAGTTGTATTGTTATTGTTATAAAAATAAAACTATTGAGTAAACAAAAAAAGTCACTTTGGGAAAGTTGATCGTAATCATGAGTACAATCACGTGTTTAAATATCGGTCACTAATTACCAGTCATCTTATATAGCGCAGTATAAATATTGCGCAAAATTATTATTCGTTCGAGCATGCAACCGTTGCAAACATTTTGAGACGGATATCAAACATGATGAAGTCATTTCCTATTAGTTCTAGTAAATAAACAATAGTGATGAGGTCATGAGTGACTTTGAAACGCATACAACTAGACAATATACTAAACTAACTAGGTACCTTCTTGCAAAGCTAATGTGCATAATAATCGGATTGGAATATTTACTTTTCTTTTTAAAATTATAAAGTTTTGTCAGTCAGCTGTTTGGAAATAGCATAATACACAAATAAAAAAAGAACCACACCTCACCTCTCATTCTACGGATTCATGTGCGTATTGTATATTATCACTTGCTTAAAAATCGGTGAAGGAAAGCATCGTGAGGAAACCAGCATGTCTGATATTTCTCAACAGCATGTGAAGCTAAGTCAGAGGCTCATAGGCAGCATAAAAACTAGGTAACACCAGGTTAGTCACTAACCACACCAAAAGAAGAAGAATAAAAATAGACAACAAAACGTTAAACGATATTAGATTATGAACTTATATACATATGTACATATATATGCTACGTTGCTCATCTGTCGCTCTTGCTATGTACTTTGTATGTACTACTTACTGATATTGTTCTAGAGTTATGTAATATCTAGTTGTTTTTTTTGTAATTGTATTTGAAGTTGCAGCGTTTTGGTTGACAGCCAAGTTATGTTTCTGCACTTAGGTAATATTCCTAAAGCCTAATTGTGCATTATGTAATTTACAATGTTTCTCGAATTCGACATCGAAGTTGAATGTGTATCTCTTTTCTGAAAGGATCTGAGTTTTTAATAATGCAAGCACGTTATACGGGATTCCCCGATTTGTTCTGGACCTACATGAGAACCGACGAAACAAGGCCTTCAAAAGCGGTTGGATTGACGATATCATCAAATACGACAAACGCCAAGGAAATAATCTGGATGAGGGACGCACGAACCGGGAAGTATAGCAGAAGAAAAGGAGAGCCTATGCCCACCAACGGGTGATACTTGACTGATATAATACGACGTTCAAAAAGTGCTAATTATCTGCCTAGTTTAAATAAATGAATTTTTATTTAAATAATGAAATGAATGTCTAAAGACAAATAGGTAATCATAAGCAAATCCACTGAAGTCATGAAATTGTTAAACAGTTTAACAACAAGTTTACTAACACTATTTATTTGCTAACAATTAATTTAACATTACTCGAAAAAAGAAACACTTCCTTTATAAAGAATGAAGTAGGTACATGAAACAATAAATAGGAAAATAACTTAGAATTCGCTGTTTCTGAGCGGACGTTCGGAAATTTCCGTTTTCACAGGAAATCGAGACCGCAAACGGGAAACCTACGCACGCTCTCGCAGATACAGATACCGTGCGGATAATATTGACTCCAGATATATCCGTGCATGTCAGCTGGATAACTATTCAAAATTGTTTGTTTGTTTTGACGAGAATATTTTCAGGATTTCGTTGAGAAAACTTCGAAAAATTTAAAGTTTTCAGGGACCACTTAAATCAATTCGGTGGAGCCATCACAGTTAATCTTTTTTCTAGATAAGAAATTTTTTAAGAAAATATCAATAACTAACGCCACACTTGCCAATAAATCATGCAACAATTTTCAATATCAAACGTGACTGAAACTAGGTTTCAATAACACCACAACCACATACGCTACTCACCCCCCACAGCAAATAAGTAGGTAATCGTAGAAGCAAAACATTTATACATATTTGTTTTCAAACAAAATGTTTTCCGTTTCGCAGCAAAATTATCGGGATGTGCCGGGGTGCAAATTGATGTCCAATTATCGGCAGCGAATTATATCTATGTTGCGTCCGAACTTCGGCACCGTATACAGGGGTGCATCCAGGAAGTACGAGTAATAGAGAACTGCTTTTTGATAAATATTGAGAATTAATAAAGTTGCTCTTCGTTATAATAGACATATATCTGTCGTTGATAGAGCTAGGATTAATACCGGCTATAATAAGGTGACAAACAAAAAAATACTAACTAATCACGACTTTTCACATTAAGTATATATATATAGCCTTATTTTATATACTCTGATATTTTTCTCGAAATTCGAAAAGTTATGAAGTGATTTAAAGTCATTTCATTATAAGTAAATACGATGTTGAACTCAACGGACTCGTAGGCCCAATTCCGTGTATCTCGAAAATATATTAAAAATAAATTCCAAAAAAGTTATAATTCGTCTTCAAGTAAAACTTTTTAATACGGTCCTTAGGACCAAAATCACGGCCATCTAATTCGTATCGACTTGCGACTTTTTCAGAAGCATCTATTATCTATCGAAGGTTAAAAGGGTTTGAAGAAGGTGGAAACTTTGTAAATTGGGTTCCTCCCTCCTTTTAGCAATTGTGTCTCAGTGTTTTACTCAATTACAAATTGGCAGATGACTTTTCTGAACAAAACGGTACATAATTGATGAAATTACTGCCCTGTTGTATTCCCTAATTATAAGTGTACATTTAAACTATTCTAACTACTGAATAAAACATTTAAGACTAAACTTATTGATGTTTCGTGAGTAGCTAGGTGTTCACCTACTCTACAAAAAGCTCAGAAATCGTCGAAACCTCGTAGGTTAAAAAATACCTGTTAAAAATATCTTTAAATTAACGTAAGACTTTTTTTACTGCACTGCGTAGGCGCTGGCGGTGCGCAAGAGCTTCGAGAAAACTGTACAGCGCCATGGGGAAACTGGTTAATGCCAGCGTACAGCAACGTAACAGCGCGTAGTTCCATGTTACTCGCTGGGTTCCTCTGCGTAGCGTTGTGTAGCGTTGCGTAGCGTTGCGAAGCGAAGCTTTACATACTAAGCTACCGCGTAGCTGTGCAAACAACGCAGTGCCTAGACGCTACGCTACGCTAGCACCACGTGAACGCTGGTGAAACGCCTGATAAGACGCTTAACATTTGACACGACTACCAACTGAAGGTTTTAATCCCAATATACCATTTTTACTTTTATTAGTTTTTGGTTCTTTTTCATAATCAGAGTAAATGGTAGATCTTTGAATCAAATGTAAGGAATATTCCTTCAAATGATTGCGTTCAAAAATTTAATAATCGCTCGAGAAGCACTTTTCTGTTCGAATCATAATGTAGTAATAAATCTAGAAGAAGTCGGTTAAAGGTTTTTATCTACGTCTGTAGATAAAAACCTTTAACCGACTTCTTCTGGCTGTCTAGCCTGCTTGGGAATGCAATCACACATTCAATATATTTTTATTAAAAAAATAAACTGTACAGTTCAAGGCCTTTATATTTTCATTTCATTTACGTTCATCGACTTGTTTCTTGGAATCGAAATTAATGAAACGGGATCCGTGAAAGTAATGAATGTGAAATTGTTTATTTGTAAACGAAGAGTAGTAGTATAAATGCGGTGATTTGCGGAAGACGTCTTAATAACTTTTTGTGGGTAGAACCTGGATGACGCTGGCACAGGCTCGCGTGCTGCCGTGCGAGGCCTGTGCTCAGCAGTGGGTGAAGTCAGGCAGAAGATGATGATGATGAAACGAAGAATTCGAGAATCTTTTGCGGTATAGCTAGTTTGCAGCAGCTGTTTATTTTATTTCCACATAGAAAAATATGGGTAAGTTGATGCCATAATTTAGTATATACGAAAGCACTGAATGCTGCATACGGAAATGTACGATGAAATGTCGAAAAAAAAATCTGATGAAAACTTCAATCTTAACACGTTGAACACCAACGCAGTTAACACAATAGTTTTTCTATTATGTCTGCTGCGTGGCATTCCATGACTAAAAAAAAAAGTCTGACATAAGTGTCTTATTCTTGTATGTACTTAAATACGCAACTCAATATGACTTACCGCTCCATAGATCGACCTTAAAGTGCACCCAAAAACAATAGGTACCTACAACAACCTACAACTCCTACCTACAGTTAGTGTAGGCACTGCAATAAAACAGTCAGTACAGCTAAAACGCACCCAGTTTAACATTTACTCTCAGGTACGTTTAGTATCACGTGGCCGCACTGACTCATTGTTAGACCTTGATTGCCACGCCACAGGCTCCTGCGAAAGGATCCGGTTGTTTGAGTTCCACTGGTTACATGGAGTAGGAAACTATTTTGTTAAATATTTGTCGTCCCTTTAACCCACGAAAATTTAAAAAAAAACCGGCTAAGTGCGAGTCGGACTCGCGCAAGAAGGAATTCGTACCATTATCTTTAAAAACGGCAAAAAAATCACGTTTGTTATATGCTTAAATAGGTATTTATTTTATTTTATTATTTAGTATTTGTTGTTATAGCGGCAACAGAAATACATCATCTGTAAAAATTTCAACTGTCTAACTATCACGTTTCATGAGATACAGCCGAGTGACAGACAGACAACGGAGACTTAGTAATAGTGTCCCGTTTTTCCCTTTGGGTACGGAACCCTAAAAACTTAAAGGCAAATCTGTGAAAAACATGTGAAGCTTTCTTTCCGGGTTCAAAATAATGCCTATCAAATGTCCGTTGCAAAATTCTTTGCGCACTATTGGTAACTGAGTTTCAGTACCAACAGGTAGATTGAGAGAGTTTGTTAGTTTTAAAATCAATTAATCGAACAAGTTTCACACTTTCTACGCGAGGTTACGCTTCAGAAGCAAAATCCATAATCTATTTCTACGTGCCAAATAATATTTAAGGCCAATTTTATTTTTTATGATTAAGGCGAAAAGATCTTCACTCAAAAGTGATAAGTATTCGTAAATTCGAGGCTCAATACGTTGCCTAACTTGATTCAAAAGGCGAGTCCTTTAAGTCCACAAGTATGATCATCAATCAAGCCATATCTACCCACTGGTGGGCTTCAAACTTCACGTTAAGCACACATCATTACTACATAATAACATAAGCACCCCGGTGTGCATGTCTTTGTACCCTGAACTCGCAAATCACTGCAACGCTATTGAGGGGATTTTCTTAAACTCATAGACGTTTAGGAAAAGTTTGCCGTATTAAATCTTATTGGGGTAGTGGATGCATTTAAGTATGTTTACGCTTGCTACGGCGAAAACATCCATGGCATTCAGTGACGAAAAATATATACGGTTAAACCAAATAGAAATTTCATTCCGTATCTGTAAATTTGCAAACATGATGTCTGTTATGAATAAAACTTTGACTTTGACTGTTTTTATATTTTTACAAGATCATTTATTTATTTAAGATACACAATATACAACATAATAGATTTAAATAATCAGAACCGTGGTACAGTTAAATATAACAAACGGTAATAAAAAATAAAATAAAAATTGAGCTTAAGAAATTGACATAATAGAAATAATGTAAAGACAAGTACAACTTTTAATTATCTTTCATCCATTATGTCACAGAATCATAAACTTTCACGACAGGCAAAGTCAAAGTCAAATCATTTATTTGAAATAGGCACAAGAAAGGCACTTTTGTACGTCAAGACAACGTTTAGACATCTATCCATCTCCCGGCAAACAAGTCACACTCAGGTGTTGATTTCAGAAGAGCATCAAACACTATGAGCGCCCGAACGAGAGGCGAATTAGCACGTGACACTGTGCGTGCTGAAGGTACGGCCAATAACTTCTTCGCTGCCTCAATTGGAGTTTGGGCGCAACAGGTACAAAAAGCCTCAGCAATTGAGCCACAGGTTCTGGGCAGTCAGGCTCACCATGCAAAATACGCCAAGCTGTAATAAGCAAGAAATGATTACGCCTTACTTCTAGAAAATCAAAATTTAGTACTCCAAGTAAGAATTTTGTAGGATAAAGAAAAGGATAGTAGCCGAATAGATTTTTGTAGAGAAATCTAAGAAAGGCCTTTTGAACTTTCTCAAGAAGTAAAGCGTAAGTGCTCTCATAGGGATTCAAAGTTTCTTCATGTTTTGGTATTAAGAATAGAACTTTTTCTTGAAACAATTATCATAAAACAGTCTAAACTAAACTAATGTAATCAGACAGTTTACTGCGACAACAACATAATTTTCTTCAAAACTTCTACTGCAAAATGTGCTCTCATTGAAACTTCAAACTACGTTTTTTTAAATAGAAGTTGCTAGGATACAGTTTATTAGCTAAGAGTATGCTAAATCCACGATATATATGCATTATGTTTGTATCGCAAATGGATATGATATTACATATACGCTGCACATAATATCTGTTGCAAAAACATCTGACGAAAATGTAAACAAACCTTGCTTAGATTCACATTCTTTCGCAAACTGTGCAAGGTCCTCCTTCGGTCTTTTGCGAGCCCGTACGTCCTCCTTGTTTGCACGGAACCTATCCAATTCGTCCCGCGATCTCCTACGTGGCCTGCAGCGATCCCGTCTTATTATTGTCTCAGGGCCCCAGTTCTGTGCTATTTGCACCCACAGTTTGTTGGCAGACAAATGGCCCCTGGTCCCATTTACGTAAGGCAACCTTTTGTGCCACCTGTTTGAATTTTGGTGATCAATTTATTATTGTAAAATCTGCGATATTTAAGATCATAATTAACATTCATTCATCATTATCACATTAACCCCAATTATTGTCATGTCATTGTGACTTAATATTAGAATTTTGGGTTTAAGGTGGTACAAATTTTGTTACGCTTTTTGCAATTTGCAGCTATTTACAGAATTATAACCATTAAAGTTAGCAATACGACAATATTTTTTTACTGTTTTTCGGTATTCAAATAATCGGCATCTACTTAGGTTTTCTGATCCATTTGTTTACATTTTCATAACATACTTACGGAACAGACCACACGTATGTACCTATATATCGCCATTTCCACAAAATGCACGCCAGAGGCAACGGACCGAGAATAGTAGTGGCAATAGTTGTTTACTTTTGTGAGCTTCTACACGATTGGAGTCGCTTTAACTGTTTAAAGAGAATTAAAAGACGAAATACTGGACGTTTTATAGTATTGTTTTGTTAATTAAGTTAATTATGAAATAGCATATTGGCTAGGACTGAACTTTTTAAGACACCTACGAAAAATAATTATTCAGCCGAAAGTAAAAAAATTGAAATCAAGTTATTTATTCGCAAATTATCTGTTATAAGTATGATTCGCAAACATAAAACAACGGGCAAAAATAAAAAAAAACTATCAAGATTAAGTTCTCAGTATATACATTCAGTCAAAAAAGTATCGGGAATGGATGATTTGTTTATGGTTCCAAATTCAAATTTTTGTTTTTTTGTAGTTGTTAGATTGGCACAACTGTTTTCCATTTTGGCGCGGAGTTTGAGTTGCATATGTTATTTATATTAAACTAGCTGACCCGACAGACGTTGTCCTGTCTTAACTGTGATACCTACCCTACCTACCCTAGCTACCTACCCTACCTACCCACCCTACCTACCTACACTACCTACCTACCCTACCCTACCTACCTACCCTACCTACCTACCCTACCTACCCTACCTACCTACCCTACCTACCTACCTACCCTACCTACCTACCTACCCTACCTACCTACCTACCTACCTACCCTACCTACCCACCCTACCTACTCACCCTACCTACCCTACCTACCTACCCTACCTACCTACCCTACCTACCTACCCTACCTACCTACCCTACCTACCTACCCTACCTACCTACCCTACCTACCTACCCTACCTACCTACCCTACCTACCTACCCTACCTACCTACCCTACCTACGTACCCTACCTACCTACCCTACCTACCTACCCTACCTACCTACCCTACCTACCTACCCTACCTACCTACCCTACCTACCTACCCTACCTACCTACCCTACCTACCTACCCTACCTACCTACCCTACCTACCTACCCTACCTACCTACCCTACCTACCTACCCTACCTACCTACCCTACCTACCTACCCTACCTACCTACCCTACCTACCTACCCTACCTACCTACCCTACCTACCTACCCTACCTACCTACCCTACCTACCTACCCTACCTACCTACCCTACCTACCTACCCTACCTACCTACCCTACCTACCTACCCTACCTACCTACCCTACCTACCTGCCCTACCTACCTACCCTACCTACCTACCCTACCTACCTACCCTACCTACCTACCCTACCTACCTACCCTACCTACCTACCCTACCTACCTACCCTACCTACCTACCCTACCTACCTACCCTACCTACCTACCCTACCTACCCTACCTACCTACCCTACCTACCTACCCTACCTACCTACCCTACCTACCTACCCTACCTACCCTACCTAAAAATAAAAAAATAAAATAAAAAAAATGTATTCTGCTATTCAGGGCGGAGACAAATCCAACGAAACAAAAACCATGAAAATTGGTCCAGCAGATCTCGAGTTATAACGAAGGGAACAAACCCGACTTTCTTTTATATATATAGATACAGTGCTGGTTTTAGTAATATCATATATAGTGTGTATTGCGAATTTCATAATGGACAAAAATATCGAACAAAGAGTTTGTCTTAAATTTTGCATCGCTAATGGAATTTCGTGTTCGGAGTCACTGAAAATGTTACAGGAGGCCTTTTTTTTTTTTTTTTTTTTTAAGGCTGGGAAATCATCCAATGACTGCTCCCGCTCTGGGTGGAGCGGAAGGGAGTGTCAGACTCTTACTGACTAAAACCCATCCATGTTCCTTCCGTAGCCCTTTATGTTCCGGGGTAGCGGTAACCCTTTCGGACAATCCCGCTTACCCGGCAGGCTTGGCCCTGAGGGGCCCCTTCATATGCTGACATCTCTTTGAGGCGCGCGTGGAACATATACGCGCCGTACGGCACGGGTCTGGTGCTGATCGGACGGTGAGTCACCCATTACTCACCGTCCGCAGGCCCGCGCCTACGGTGGCCGGGAGTCGTCACGTGGCTCCCGACGCCCGGGGCGTCTCCTGCGGCGGCTGGGACGGGAGGACCTTTCTCTCTCCCATCCCGCCACCTCCTTCGCGAGCATAACTTTTTCGCAGAAGGAGGTGACTGCCACTGAAAATGTTACTGAAAAGACTAGTCACTGAAAATGTTACAAAAGGCCTACGGTGAATCGACTTTATCAAAAATTCGTGCTTATGAGTGGTTCAAAGCGTTCAAAAGCGGTCGAGATGTGATGGAAGATTTGCCTCGCTCTGGTAGGCCGTCAACGTCTGCAACTGAAGTTAACATCGCAAAAGTGAAGAAAATAGTGACTGAAAATCCCCATTCAACTCTGAGAGAGATAGCCGCCGAACTTTCTGTATCTCACGAGTCGATCCGTACCATTTTAACTAATCATTTGGGTATGAAACCAAAAGATCTGAATTTTCTCCAAAAACTCAATCGCATTAAAGTCGCTGAGGACATGCTAGAACGAGTCAGTTCGGACCCAACATTCATGAAACGCATTGTTACTGGTGACGAGACGTGGGTTTACGAGTTTGACATGCAAACTAGTCAACAAGCTTCGGAGTGGCGCCTTCCAACTGAACCGAAACCGAAAAAACCACGCCAAAGTCGACCAAAACTCAAAGTCATGTTGACTGTTTCCTTTGACTATCGCGGTGTTGTGCACTCTGAATTCTTACCGGAAGGTCTAACGGTAAATAAAGAATATTATTTGAGCGTTATGCGGCGTTTAAGAGAGCAAATTCGACGAAAAAGGCCAGATTTGTGGAAAGAAAATTCTTGGATTTTGCACCACGACAATGCGCCTTCGCACAAGGCTATCATTGTGAACGAATTTTTGACCAAACACTCAACAAATACCATCCAGCAACCACCATATTCACCAGATATGGCTCCTGCTGACTTTTTTCTTTTTCCTAAACTCAAATTACCACTTCGTGGCACCCGTTTTCAATCGATAGAAGACATAAAGGAGAATTCGCGGCGAGAACTGAACTCAATTCCGGAAGCAGCGTTTAAAAAATGTTTTGAGGAATGGATTATTCGTTGGCGCAAGTGTATCGTTTCTAAAGGAGCATACTTTGAAGGTGATAAAATAAATTTGGATGAATAACAGACATTTTGTGTATTATTGATCTTTTCCCGGTACTTTCTTGACAGAGTAGTACGTTAGTCATCAATCTTTTTTTTTCCCGACACTTGACGAAGTTATGAAGATACCTATTTACTAAGAACTTAAATTATATTAGAATATATTAGTATATTAGAATTGGGGGTTTAAGGTGGTTTTAAAAAACATAAAGAAACCAGTAGGTACACAAGAAAGAAGAATAATAATTGGAAACAATGTAGGTACCCAAGTACCAAAATTGTTTTGAACTCGTAAATATGTAAGGTAGGGAAAGTTTGCAAATAATAAAAGAAATGCTCGTTTTATTACTTTTTCTTCATATTTGCCAAAGAACTGTAAAGATTTGCATGCACGGAGACATTGCTAACGCAGCTACGAGAAGAATCATGATACAATTTAAAACTACCCTTTCGTGAAAATCCTTAAGCACAAACGCCAGCACATCAACCTATCCCTAACTGTCAAAATTTTCCAATTGAAAATGAACTTTATACTTTTGTTATAAAGTTGAAAAACTAAAAAAGATATTTGACAGATTGGGGCAACTTGATGTGCTGGCACAAAACAAACTCAAAATTGCATAGGTACAGGCAACGGCACCTCAGTGGTAACAGTTCTCTACGAAACCACTCTACAGTTACTGCTAAACACTATGGTGTGATTGACTGTACTTACACAGAAATGCAGAAAGCGTGTGTCTTTGCACTGTACTTCCCTTAAAAAGACCAAATACCTCGCTAATTAAACCCTATTTAAAGAACACAATATTTACGACTTGCAAAATGAGAATATACTTTTGTTCCACCCTTTTTAATCTCAACTCAAAAAACTTGCTCAACAAGGCATTATCCGTTAATTTTAATTCATATAATCCTTTTGGAGCTAACCTAATTATGTAACTAGAATTCTCTGACAAGGGTGTTGCCATGGCAACCGTCACTTTTACAAAGATTTTTCTCATTCACGTGAAATTTTTGTAGAAGGGTTTCCTCCATTAGTTCCTAAACAAATATACGGGGAAGGAAATTCGTAAATTCTTTTGTTGATAATAAGGCGAGCGGTGCATCAGGCAATCTTCCTGCGAACAAAGAGCTTGGGGAGAAGTTCCCCTTCTTTTATGCAATTTTTATTTTTGTACAGTCAGCGTGGATGTTAGACGACCCCGCAGATCGATGTCAAACACCCAACAAAACGCTGCGTTGACGTTATGAGGGAAAATACACGACGCGACATGGAACTGTGTTTATTTGACATCCTTAGTTCGTTACGCCGGCCATTGTCGGGAATAGTGTCCAATTACAGTACAATTCCAACTTGCAATAAACTTCCACAACAATCTTTTCTTCCTTTCATATTGCAATATCTATAGAACATTAAAAACAGGAAAACGTTGGAAGGCTCACAATTAAAATAAAATTATGAGCAAGTATTTAATCACGAGCATTTTCGCGATTCAAAGCTTCAAATTCCCAGACAGACTTTAGCCATTTCCCGGAATGTAAACGCAACAAATCGTTGCAAATGAGCAAATAAGGCTTTTATGAAGCGGAGCGGACATCGTGTGTGCAGGAACTGAGCATACGTCTGAACAAACGCATTGTTTAACATCATAAATAAAAGCAGAGGGTTTTAAACAGCGCTACTGAATATGGGTCATTTGCCACCGCGAATGGACTTCAGTGTTCCCGACCACATAATGTTCTGTTAGCTAAATTTAAATGGATGCTCAAATTGTGCTCATTAAACAAGATTTTAATGCATTAAAACGCTGGTAACATACTAATAGTGACGTGAACATTCAGATCCTACTGAATGAAGAAGAACTGTTTATTGTAAAGGTACTGAATCTTAAACGGATATTATTTAAAGCTAAAATATAAAAGTTCGGCGTTATTAATTTTTAACCGGAACTTGTAAAAGGTATGTTAAAATCTACACTTGAAGATCTAATAAAATCACAAAAAAAAACAAGACTAAAAATAACGGACATACCCAAGAGACACTGGACCTCTTTACAAAAACATTTCCCTCGGCTCTAGAAAATGCCAGTAACTGGGAATAAACGGCAGATTTTTTTCACAAATAATTATAATTTTTAACAACTCGAATTGGGTCGGATCCATTAAAGTACAAAACAAAAATCAAAACTTCCGCAATCACCTGTGAAGTTAACAAACGAGGCGAAACAAATGACAATTGTTACAAATTCTTTGCAAAACGACTCTAATATTTTTCAGATTTCCCGGTGACAATTGGCGGCTATTGTTTAAAGTATTTTCCGCTTTTTGTTTTTCTTTTTTAGATTATGAAATGGAATATTTTTCTTTTTTCCTGTTTTTAACATTATAAACACATATAAGGTAGTAAAACTTTCAAGGAATTAAGGATTTAAAAAAAAAAAAATTTGCCTGCTCTTGAAACTAGAATGATATTGCAGTGAATAAGATGAAGTTTACCAACTGTGTAAGTTACAATTACATGTGGTATCTCCCTGAATAATACATATTTAGATAAATGTTAAATCTAATTAAGGTAGCTTTAGTTTTTACTAGTTACCTACGTACAATACAAACACCAATCCGCAATAAAAATGACAAAAATGGCCTGTTCTCGTTCTATCAACTTCTTCAACCATGAATATGAAAACCAGAAATAGACATAGACAATAAACACGGAAAAGTCGACTACATAATATTAGTGCAAACAGAAGCCTTATTTCAGAATCCTATTAATGAAATAACATTACGGTTGAGTACCTCGACGTGTAAAGGCTTCCGCAGATAGGCGCGTCGCGACACCGCGACACGATTCCGGATAAAAATTATCTGCTAGATTCCTGTCGCGCTGTCGCGTGGCGCCTGTTTGCGGGCGCCTTTACGGTTTCACACGCCAGCTTAAACAAAGCCAATAATAAATAAATAGGTAGGTACTGAATTAGCAGTTCGCCATAGAAACTTTATTTATTCTATTGTCAAACAAAACATACATTGGTGAACGAAAAGAAATGAGATATACATAGGTCAGTCAGGGAAATTAATTGTTCAGCGAATTAAGTACCAACATAAATTGCCCGTATACTGTCATTCTTTCATAGGTCTCAATTTGGTTAACAAACAATTTCCCTGACAGTACAAAAATTTCAAATAAATGAGGATAGGTTACATACTAACTAACCATTAGTTACTAATACTCTTCTTTTGAATAAGGTTTACATTTAAAAACAAAGCAAGTAGACTAATTACAGAAAAATAAATGAACTTAGATCCATTTCTACACACATCAAAAGTGTCTAGGGATCAACATATATTTTTGCAATAACTTTTCTCTTGATTGATATTAATTTAAATTTTCTTTAAGGATTCATCAAATAAAGTGTTTTCGTTTGTCACAGTAACGATAAACCAAGTCACCTTTGCATTAATAAAGAAATTTGCCATTTTCCTAATAAAGGGATTTTTGACATTTGAACCACTAACATTAAAGTTCGAAAAAAAGACTGAAATAACAGTTTTCTTTAAAATTTTATTGGGTAACTTAAACAATTAATAATCCGTGTTTCTACCGCGAACACTAACAACACAAGAACATCGGTTTGGCATACTCAAAATGAGTTCATCCAAATCACGCTGTGGAATGGCCGCCCATGTTCGTTGCAACAACAAAAAAAGGTCTTCTTGCAACTGGATACCCTCCATATTCGGCAGAGCTCTTCTCTGTAGCATATCCCATGCATGCTCAATCGGGTTCAAGTCTGGCGACACGGAGACAAGACCGATACATTCAAATCTTAACTCGAAGAGCTCCAACAATAACCGCCATGATGTTAGCCGTGAGGCTTCATCACTCTTCAGGGAACTTAATTAGCGACCAAACAGTCAGAAACCGCTTGCATGAAGTGAACCTTCATTCCCGAAGACCGCTACGGGTACCACCTATAGCAATGCACAATCGTAGGATTCGATATCAATGGGCTCTTGAACACAGAAATTGGGCAGAAGAACAATGGCGTTTCGTGTGCTTTTCTGATGAGTCTCGTTTTGGTATGAGACCGGATACAAGACGTATACGACACTGGAGAACCCCTGGACGCCAACAGCGATTAAAATCCTGCCAGGAAGTCCATCCTTATAGTGGTGGAACCATCATGGTATGGGCGGGTATTTGGATCGGCGGAAGAACTGAGTTGATTTGGATCAGAGGCAACCTCAACGCTCAAATTTATGCTGAGACGATTGTATCTGACGTCATCGTTCCTCTACAAGTGCAAATCGGTCCCTTATTTCAGTTAATGCATGATAATGCACGACCGCACACCGCAAGAGTTGTAAGACAGACTCTCGCCGCAGCTAACATCAATGTCCTACCCTGGCCTGCTCAGTCGCCAGACTTGAACCCGATTGAGCATGCATGGGATATGCTACAGAGAAGAGCTCTGCCGAATATGGAGGGTATCCAGTTGCAAGAAGACCTTTTTTTGTTGTTGCAACGAACATGGGCGGCCATTCCACAGCGTGATTTGGATGAACTCATTTTGAGTATGCCAAACCGATGTTCTTGTGTTGTTAGTGTTCGCGGTAGAAACACGGATTATTAATTGTTTAAGTTACCCAATAAAATTTTAAAGAAAACTGTTATTTCAGTCTTTTTTTCGAACTTTAATGTTAGTGGTTCAAATGTCAAAAATCCCTTTATTAGGAAAATGGCAAATTTCTTTATTAATGCAAAGGTGACTTGGTTTATCGTTACTGTGACAAACGAAAACACTTTATTTGATGAATCCTTAAAGAAAATTTAAATTAATATCAATCAAGAGAAAAGTTATTGCAAAAATATATGTTGATCCCTAGACACTTTTGATGTGTGTAATTATGAATAACTAGCTGCTCTCGCTCGGTTTCATCTGCTGCTCGGTTCCCTCCTATTGGTCGTAGCGTGATGTTACATAGCCTAGCCTTCGTCGATAAATGGACTATCCAACACAATTTTTTTCAGTTTGTACCAGTAGTTCCAGAGATTTGCTCGTTCAAACAAACAAACTCTTCAGCTTTATAATATTTGTATAGACTAGAAACGCAGAGAAACAAACGAACACGTTTAGTTTCAAAATTTCAAGTGCTTCGTAATTCAAAAATAATCCATCTACACACATCAAAAGTGTCTAGGGATCAACATATATTTTTGCAATAACTTTTCTCTTGATTGATATTAATTTAAATTTTCTTTAAGGATTCATCAAATAAAGTGTTTTCGTTTGTCACAGTAACGATAAACCAAGTCACCTTTGCATTAATAAAGAAATTTGCCATTTTCCTAATAAAGGGATTTTTGACATTTGAACCACTAACATTAAAGTTCGAAAAAAAGACTGAAATAACAGTTTTCTTTAAAATTTTATTGGGTAACTTAAACAATTAATAATCCGTGTTTCTACCGCGAACACTAACAACACAAGAACATCGGTTTGCCATACTCAAAATGAGTTCATCCAAATCACGCTGTGGAATGGCCGCCCATGTTCGTTGCAACAACAAAAAAAGGTCTTCTTGCAACTGGATACCCTCCATATTCGGCAGAGCTCTTCTCTGTAGCATATCCCATGCATGCTCAATCGGGTTCAAGTCTGGCGACTGAGCAGGCCAGGGCAGGACATTGATGTTAGCTGCGGCGAGAGTCTGTCTTACAACTCTTGCGGTGTGCGGTCGTGCATTATCATGCATTAACTGAAATAAGGGACCGATTTGCACTTGTAGAGGAACGATGACGTCAGATACAATCGTCTCAGCATAAATTTGAGCGTTGAGGTTGCCTCTGATCCAAATCAACTCAGTTCTTCCGCCGATCCAAATACCCGCCCATACCATGATGGTTCCACCACTATAAGGATGGACTTCCTGGCAGGATTTTAATCGCTGTTGGCGTCCAGGGGTTCTCCAGTGTCGTATACGTCTTGTATCCGGTCTCATACCAAAACGAGACTCATCAGAAAAGCACACGAAACGCCATTGTTCTTCTGCCCAATTTCTGTGTTCAAGAGCCCATTGATATCGAATCCTACGATTGTGCATTGCTATAGGTGGTACCCGTAGCGGTCTTCGGGAATGAAGGTTCACTTCATGCAAGCGGTTTCTGACTGTTTGGTCGCTAATTAAGTTCCCTGAAGAGTGATGAAGCCTCACGGCTAACATCATGGCGGTTATTGTTGGAGCTCTTCGAGTTAAGATTTGAATGTATCGGTCTTGTCTCCGTGTGGTGCAGCGATACCGTCCTTCATGGCGCTCAGCCACGGTACCAGTGCTTCGGTAACGTGTCCAAAGTCGACTGATAACACTCTGACTTGTATTCAGAGCTAAAGCCACAGTACGTTGCCGGGAACCAGCTTCTATCATTCCCACGGCTCTGAGCATTTCTTCCCTGCTTAAATGACGTCGCCGCTCCATAATAACGTTGGTTTTAATCAGTAGTAGGGAAACAGTAGCACTAATAATGTCTTCAATGCGTTGTATGTTTTTATAGGGAAAATATTGACAGCTGATTTTCATCTTTTACTCGAATTTGATTGACAGTTCCTGTTTCAAATTATGAAATGCACCAAAAAGGATCCATATAAATTTATAAAATCATAAATTTATTACAAAGCCACATCTCAATCTCAAGAAATCCGCATAAAAATGCTTGATCCCTAGACACTTTTGATGTGTGTACTATTGTACTATGTTGGCGCACACATAAAGCTTTTCATCATCAGAGTTCTAAAAGAAAAACATTATTAAAACAGACCCAAATTTCATAAAAAATCACGAATTTTGAAAAGCGTTCGACTCTCGATATCGCAATTTAGTATGCAGCATTCCTTTACACGGAGCGTCGTATATTTTCAAAAGTAAAGTCCCTCATCAATTTTATTGCATTGTGTTATAAGTTAGGTTCATTGGAATAACATGAGATGGACTTGGACAGCCATACTTCGTATTTTCTTGAATTCCCATAACAATGGAAACGAAGACGCGAACTTCGAATTCGTTTTCTAAGCAAAATATATTCCCTGAATGAATGCATCCCATATTCTTAGCGGTTCACATTATATTACGAGCAAATCTTGGCTAGTACTGTTTGAACATCTCTAAGATATTTCTCGCTCTCGGAAAACAAATGTGTCTGGGCTTTGTATATTGGGCTTTTGAATATGAAAGAGATTCGGCAAATGAATTGGTATGATTCAGTTTCTTAATCCATTAAAATGTTCCTAATAGTAAATACCTTTCCATCGTTACACCTCGTGAACTAAAACTAGCAAAGTTATTAAGGAATGATTTCTAACATAGAATCACTAAAATCGTCTTTAAAATAGTTTAAATAACATTTGTAAACACATTTGTAACACTACAAAGTGGAAAATATTTTTTTGTTTAATACTCAATATACTATACGTTTATTTGCATTCCACAATGTGAACTTAGGTGGTAGGTACATTTAGTTTTAGAGCATTGTGGGCCCTGTCGGGCATAACAAAAACAATAAATAGGAAGAGGGCTATTATAATTTTTTACAATTTCAATAGGTATTAATCTACTCTTTTGTTTTGTGTAGGTAGGTAGATATGTATTTTAAGATTTGTGTTCATGTGAGTGCTTATAAATAATTGTATACATATAATTTTACTGCTCATATATTGGATTTATATTTAATATTCATTTAAACTATATATTATTATTATTGGTTTTATACAAGGTGATTGGAAGATGGGTGCAAAGCTTTAAGGTGAAGATAGTACAGTCAATTAAGAACCATTTGAGCCATGGTTGTCTAAGACAAAGTCTTAACATTTTTTTTTAACCTAATTATTATGTATTTTTTCGAAAATTCCCAAATTTTTAACTAAACTGCTAAGTTTTAGCCAAATTGAATGATAAATGAATTCATTTTTATTTAATTTAATAAAAGTATTGTGTAAGTAATCTAGCAAAACATGTTTTAGGCCTCTGTGTCTTCAGACATTTTGTTTACAGACATTTTAAGTTCATAAAAATTTTAAAAATTCGTAAATATTTTTTGTAAACCTTAATAATAAAAAAAACTAAGAGTGCTGTTTTCGTTCAGACCTTTTTGAAAACATGCTTGATAATCGCTCTTTCTTTTGAGGTATCTTTTACGCGGATATCTTACAAATTATTGAAATTAAGACCAATTTTAGATTTCAAGGGGACTAATTAAAACAACATTTTGTTTTTAAATGATTTATTTTTCATGTTCAAAATGTCTGCCGTGATTCCTAATACAAGCCCGGCTCCATCTTCTCACTTCAGTTGTTGTTATTTTCAACATCATCTCCATCTTCGTTGTCTCAAACGCTGAATTAATTCTTCCATCAATTCTTCTCTCGTGTTTATTTCAGCACCAGTTCCTTGGCCCTGCCCCACACGAAAAAGTGCAGTGGGTTCAGATCTGGTGAGCGAGCGGGCCAAGGGCTGGGTTCATCTCTGCCGATCCAGCTGTCAGGGAAGCAATTATTTAAGTGTTTCCTTACATTTAACGTCCAATGAGCTGGACAGCCGTCTTGCTGAAAGATGACTGTTCGGTCTCTTTCGAATGTCGGGACACCGGTTTCCTCTATCAGCACTGGTAAATCTACTTGTAGAAAGTGCAAATAATTTTCCCCATTCAAATTATCCGGTAAGAAGTGGGGCCCAATCAATGTCCTGCCAATCACTCCAGCCCATACATTGACAGAGAATTTCCTCTGAAAAAACATCCGCTTCTTAAAATGTGGATTGATGTCTTTGTCGGCCCATTCATGCAGGTTATGAAAGTTGTTAATTTTCTAAGGAGGGCTCCTTAGAAAATTTGCTTTCATCCGCCCACTAGATTGATTTCAGGAACCAAGCATCTTTGATGTCTCTGTTGAGGAGGAAACGGCAGAACTGTATTCTTCTTTGGGGATCTTGTTCTTACAGACCTTGCACACCGTTGCAATGGAACGAATATTTGTCATTTTGGTGCATTGTATGCCACACCTTCCATTGTGAAATGTTTAGATTTTGAGCTACTGCTCTGGTACTGGTTGTGGGATCCGTTTGAAATGCTGCCAAAATGGCTTCTTCGACATCAGTTCCGTGTCTGCCTGGGTTGACTCCAAGTTCCACGCGGTGAAACCCATCATGGGCACACATAAAGTGATTTTTAAAGCAAACATTTTGTTTTAATTAGTCTGCTTAAATTTAATATTCTCTCCCTCAAATTGGTTTGTAGATCCTAATTTCAATAAATTGTAAGATAGCCGCGTAAATAATACCTCAAAAGAAAGAGCGATTATCAAGCATGTTTTCTAAAAGGTCTGAACAAAAAAAGCACCGTTCGTTTTTTTTTAAATAAGATTCAAAAAAGGCATTTATGAATTTTTAAAATTTTTATGTAGTATAAATGTCTGTAAAAAAAATGTCTAACGACACAGAGGCCTAGAACATGTTTTGATAGATTGCTTACACATTACTTTTATTAAATTAAATAAAAATGAATTTATTTATCATTCAATTTGGCCATAAATAAGCAGTTTAGTTAAAAATTTGGGAATTTTTGAAAAAAATCTTAGAAATTAGGTGAAAAAAAAGTGGTAAGACTTTGTCTTAGACAACCATGGCTTAAATGGTTCTAAACTGTCTGTACTATCTTCGCCTTAAAGCTTTGCACCCATCTTCCAATCACCTTGTATATTACTAGCTTCCGCCCGCGGCTTCGCCCGCAAAATATGTCGACAAATTATACACATAAACCTTCCTCTTGAATCACTCTACCTATTACAAAAAACCGCATCAAAATCCGTTGCGTAATTTTAAAGATTTAAGCATACAGACAAACAAACAGACAAAAATAGCGACTTTGTTTTATACTATGTAGTGATAATTATTGTTTATTATTAGTATTATTGTTTATTTATTTAATTTATCATTTAAATATTCATTTACATTATAATAACATTTACGGATTAGAAGTTGTTTTAGTTTATTTATAAAGATATTTTAATTTTTCTTCATTTTTAGATAATTGCGTCAGGTAGTTTCTTGCCACCGACTTCTAAAATTAAAGTGATTTTTTTAAAGTCGATGTTTTTTTTGTGAAAATGTTTTTATTTTGCACTTTTGAGCTATGGTACCCACGGTTTCGTTTCCACTATTAAACTATGTAAACAACAGTGACCTGAAGTATTACAACATCAAGATAAAACAAGTGGATTAACACGTTGAACGCCAACGCGGTCACCGTGTGTCCGACAAACAATAGATTTTCTATTGTGTCTGCTGCGTGGCAGTCAATGACTTAACAATTTAAATTAAAGAAACTTTACTAATAACTATTTACAAGTATATAACAGGAGGGAAACAAAATAAAATAAATCAAAGGGCATCAAAAAATTCGTCCACATCGCTGTCAACAGGAAAAGTTCCCAAAAGGCTGGCAGCATTGCCACGTTGTATGGCAATGCAATCAGCATTGCCATACAACGACCGAAAAATAGGCCAAACTTTGACCGAAAAATAGGCCAGCCCTCTGGTCACGTGAAGAGTCGACCAATTTCAAAATTAACTACGTAATATCGAAGCTAACTCAAAAACTATGAAAGCACAGTTAATGAAAATTTATATGGTACAACCGAGCAAGCTTCTTCTACTAAATGCCAAAGGATTGTGTCTAAATCGGTCCACAATTGGAGGAAAAATCAGTGAAAATTCTATAAAAATTTAAGATTTCAGACCGATTTTCATGGGTTCCCGTCATCAGGTTGTTCTGACTTGTTGACAATGGGGCCACCTCGAAAGCATACCCTTTTTCGAAGCCAGTTAATTAAACTATACCACAAAGCAAACAACATAAAAAGTGTCTGAAGTCATTCTTATAGCGCTAAAAAGTGTCCAAGTCAAACGCCTAACACAATTCCAATCACGAAACAAATAAATGTAACGCACAATTACAACACTGGTCATCATAAATCTTCCAGTGTACTGCAAGGCAGGACAGCGTTTCTATTCTAATAATAATTACAGGGAAACAGGAGGGCAACACTCCACTTACTATCTGAGTGTTGGACGCGATTCCCTCTGGGCGGAATTCACGCCGGTACCAAATTGCTTCAGTTCTGTGTTCGCGTTGTCTCTTTATAAACTCGCGATGTTATCAAACGACATAACGAAATTGTTTCCTTTTACACCTTTTTTTGTTGGAGGGTAGTTTTCTAAAGGTTCTGTATTTCAGATTTCACTTAGTTTTTATGTTCATTCTATGTGTGTTACATAGTGACATAGTGTTTATGAGAATCGTTTTAATCAAGTGATTAATATTGTTACGATTCTGATGGAATGGTACAACTTTATTTGAGTAAGGTTCCAAGTCCCTGACTTATAGTACCTCATGCTGATGCCATAATAAATCATTAGCTCATAGTTCAGTAGCACAGGTCATTCCTAATTATAAGTTCTCCTAGAGCCTCTTCTAAAGCTACAACAGAAATCATCACCATTTGGAGAACTTTTCAACAACAAATCAATGAAATGAGCAACTAATGAAAACATGGCAATCAACGCCATTGTCTTAGAACTTCAAGTCAATCGGAGTGAGATGTTGTACGAACAAACACAAATATACGTAGATTAGAAGTTTGTTTGCCGTGCAAAGGCGATAGGCGGTACCTTCTATGTATATTAACGCAGGTATACTAGGTGTAACGAAAAGTGTATATACATAAAAAAGGATATGCTACAGACCACCAAACTGAACAACTTTCAGTATAATAAAGTATCTGAAGAATTAATTACTTACTATATACAACTAAAAAATATATACATTATGTACAAGTGGTAAAAAAAGGGAATAGCTCATAGGGCGTCAAAAAATTCATCCCCATCGCTGTCTGTGGTAAATGTGCCCAAATGGCTGGCAGCGTTGCCACGTTGGATGGCAATGCTGATTCTTTGGCCTAAAAATTGACCAGCCCTCTGGTCACGTGTAGAGTCGACCAACCGCTGGGCGATCTCCCGAAATACTCGATGAGCACTCGGACCCCACGGCCCTAGTGTTTCAACCCCAAACGGTTCGAACATATAACTTCCGATAAGGTTGTTATACATGCGCCGTTATTATAAACATGAAAGTCAGTGCCGTAAATATAAATACTTTCAGAACAACTCCGAAATCGTGAAAAAATATCAGCTGTTCCCTACATTTCAAAGAGTCACGTGACCAAAATTGTATAGAACAGCTGTTTTATTTGCGATTTAATAAATATAACACACTGTTTTTCAGTCGTATAATTAAAGTTTGTAAATGAACTCTTCTGCTTACTAACCAAATCAATAAGTGCACACACCAAAAACTCTGAATTCGTTAGCAGTTATCGAACTACATGATTGGTTTTGTAAGAATCAAGAAATGTAATAAATAAAATTTTAATGGGTCATTAGATTAAAAACAGTATAATTGCATATTTTTAACGTTTTTAACAATTCATTCTAACAACAGCTGTAGTGTATTTTTGTTATTTTATAATAACAAAAAAACCTTATCTTTTATTATTATAACTCTCAAATATCAACCCAACGATGACGTCACTCCTTTCCTTATTACAAAAAAAGGGGTAGGGGAGGTGAGGTTCTGGGTGGAACAGAAGGAAGTTTCATACTCTTATTGACTAAAAGCTATCCATGTTCCTTCCTTAGCCCTTTACATGGATGGGTTTTAGTCAGTAAGAGTCTGACACTCCCTTCCGCTCCACCCAGAGCGGGAGCAGTCATTGGATGATTTCCCAGCCTTAAAAAAAAATAAAAAATAAATAAAAGCCCTTTATGTTCCGGGGGAGCACTCTGTAAAGCCATCTTTATGCTAACACGAAGAAGCTAAAAAGACGACAAAAAAATGCTATCACGAAACACTCTTTTTAGGGTTAAATACATACAAGCACATTAACTAGTACAAAACGTAGGTACAGATGTGCGAGGATGTGCCCGAGATAATTATAGCGAAGTGGTTTCGTACCTAATTTGCCATCTGCGACGATGGTCGCTACTGCTTAATGATTTGCGTAGACACTTTTAGGATTAGATAAACGAAATAATTACTTAAATTATGAACCATTAGCATTTCTATAAAATTTAAAATGTAAGAAAAATGCTTTTGAAAATATTATATTATAACAATAATAGTTTCATTAGATAAAAAAGGTTCTAGTATAGATTATTAATCACATGGTGAAGGTCGCATCGCTGGTCGTCTAGTAATCTGTATTTTCGAGAGACAAAATCATTATTATCTATGATTAATTGAATTATATAGAGTATTATCCCTTAGCAGTAAAAATATCTTTCCTTACAAACATATATCTAGATTTTTGTACGACAGTCTACACACATAACATAACACCACGCCTGTAATTGACTATTGGAAACGATCAAAAATAAAATATGTATTACATAGAAAAAAAGAGACCGCTCGTCTTAAAAACTTCCATCACCGTACGTAAATTAAATAATTATTATGCGCAGATGTAATTGTAAAATTGCATTTAATGCTAATAAGTATTCCATTTGATTCTAAAAATCTGTGACGTCACATTGTTATATATTTTTTTAATTCATTTTTGTTTTGTGTTAAATTGTTATATTAGTTTTGACAATTCATTAAAAGTAACGTTTTTGACCACCCTTTCAAATACCCAATCCCCAACTGGTTGGGCAGACGTGTACCTACCTACAGTAGGTACACCCACACACACACAGACACGACAATTTACTACATATTTTTTTTTTTGCTTGAATGTCACACTAAAAGTCGGCAATAACTTCCATTCGAACAACAAGCTGGATGAGAATCGAACTGAATGGCGTGCAATTGGAGAGGCCTAAGTATGCCCAGCAGTAGACTGCTATAGGCTGATGATGATAATGAACACCAAGCCGACGCGGCACCGTAATCCTTCAAAATGGCTTACGTTAAACAGTGTTTTAGCATCCACATAAAAATTATTCGTGGCATGAAAAGTTACAAAGACATTTTATGTTATTTATTCAAACTATAGCTGAAACACAGAAGCATTTCGTCATTCGTGTCGTCACTAAACACCGCTGATCGTAAAAGTAACGTTTGGAGCCTATAAATGTACTGTAACCGACAGTACGCTGGAATTCTGGCATGACGACTAACAGGCCGCTGTAACATTACAGCTTTAACACCCTTCCATAAAAAGTACCTAAAAGCTAAAACTAAGGCCACTAAAATATAGGCAGCAAGTACTGTCAGTAAGACAAGATGATTTATACTTTAACTTTTTTTATCTGTAAAATTGCAAAAATATAACAAAAACTGAACTGATATACTGAATATTTTAGGAGTGAAAATTTATATATTTAAATTAAACGACTATCTAACTAACTATATACAAAAAAATAAAAAACTAAAAGGTCACTTAGGCGTCAAAGTACTCATCCGCATCGCTGTCGTCCGGAAATGCTGAAAAGCAATATATTAAAGTATTTTGTTAACTAACTTCATATCGACTCAGATTAAAAGAAATAGTTTTATTCGACTTTTGTTGCTGATCGTACCAATAAATATAATCACAAAGTTAAACTTGTGCTAAGTTCAGAGGAGGTTTTTATCTGTTCTAGACGAGTGAAGCTATAAGCCAGACGCCAGAAGCTGCGATAATTTAGGCGATCTAAAAAAAAAACTTTTTACAAAAAAATTATGGACCGCCAAAAAACATTACAATAAAAAGCGATAAGTAATTTAGTTAGATTTTTTTTTGTAAAAAGAATTGTGTTTATTTTTCCCCTTTTTATTTGCGGTACCCGTCCCACACAAATCGTATACCTACTACATCATTAACATATACGAAGTGTATTAAATACGTATCTACTTATTATTGATGCTAATTCAAAAACCACTCGTCAGAAATAGATTTACGAGAACTTTACGGGGACCACCTCAAGCCACTTGACCGAAAAAAAAATTGAAAAATAAATTTCATGGTTTTTGTTTAATTTAATGTATCATGTTTTTAGGGAGATTTGATCCTTATGATTGACCCTATCGATTGATGTCATAAAAGTATATTGGGTGTATTTTTTAGGATTTTTGGCCGAGTGTGACATACGAATTTTGATATCTCCAGTAGTGCTTTTCCTTCAGATGACGTTCAAAAATTCCACCCTGTATATTAATAACTAGGACAAACTCTTTTAATTCTCAAATGATCAGTGTGTAACTGAATTAAGCTTATGATCAAATTAAAGACCTACATACCATGCCAATAGTTGCTAAAGATTATTCTGTTTTCTTTGATTTATATGCCCCAAGCAAAAAAACTGTACAAAAATATTTAATATCGCGATTGGACGTTACATTTTTTTTTCTTGAAAACAGATATAATATTTACTCAGACTAACGATACTATTTAAGAACAAATCTTATATACAATAAAGACAATCAAAAAATATATCTATTAGGTATGTACTACAATTGGTATATAAATACCTATGTTATGCATATGTTTTTTTTTTCTAGTAGACTGCAAAAGGTATATCAGCGCGTGTATACGTTATCAACAAAAACCTCAAAGTAATTAAATAATGAATAAGTATGCTCTAACATATTTACTCATAAATAGTAGAACTAAAATCACATACCTATGAGTTTAGTATTTCTATCTAACATTCTTAGAAATATCAAATGAAACAGTGAACGAAAAGAAAAACTAAAAACGTCAAGTTATAGAATGTAAATTTCTAAAACACAAAATTACGATTAGCCAGCACATCAAGCTACCCCAATCCTTCAAATTTCTTTGATAGATTGTCAACTTTATTACAAAAGAATTAGGTTCATGTTTAATTGGGAATATTTGACAGTTTGGGATAGCTTGATGTGCTGGCGTCTGTACATTCATTTGATCTTGGGAGTCAAAAAAGAACCCGAAGAAAGAAGAAGAATTAAACATTCTTTATTTGAAAAATGGATAAAACCCTAACGTCCTCACTGAAAGAATTGACGGACAAAAAACTTTTTGATCAATATTTTATTGGACCCTTACTGTTTCAAGTTTCGTAATAAATGCTGTTGTTAAGGCACTTGAGTGACATTAATGCTCCATGAGCAGCCATCAATATCGTTAATCCTTTTAACGCTTAGACAATAAAATTTCAATTTGTCGATGACAAAAAACGAGATATTGGAATTTTGTAATTGGAAACGAATTTTGATAAAAAAAACCGCTGCTGCGATAAATATCCGAGTTGACAGTAAAGATGGCCGTTTGAAATGAAATCTTCTAAGTACTACACAATGTTACCGCTAATATATGTCAATCAGTGCAAATTTACTTCTTAACTAAGTAAAACAATTTTATTTTCAATAATATCAGGATTTTTTTTATTTTACTGTTAACAACTTACAAACTTTAGCACATCCTTTTAGATCAGACAGGTTCTTGTACATATAATATGGAATTATAATAACTAACGTCTAAACCACTGACCCGATCATCCTAAATTTTTACATATGCGTTGACACGTGTACCTGTATTCCTTTCTGAGCCCATGATTGCAATGACCAAACCACAAGCTGAGTACAAACCGAATTGATTCTTCTTTATTATATCTATGATTACCAGATTCAAAATTAACGTGAGCGAAGCCGCGGACAAAAGCTAGTTGGTAAATAAATAAATAGGAAAATGTACATTAGCAAACTTGAAGCAGAATATGTTTCGAAGTACTTGATACCCTTCTGGAACAATGAAGGGAGAAGCCATTTGGTCCCGTCCTAAATGCGCTGTGAAAGTTAAAAATTAACTAATACCACCGCGAAGAATTTATGTTTAGTCAATTAAATTAAGAATGTTAAAACTATTCAATACCGTAATTTTCTGTAAATACCTCGTGTTTGAAAAAATTTTGGAATTTCTACCGACTGCGATACTAAATTCCTGCAAAACAACGTATAAAGGGTCGCTTGAGGTGTCACACATTCACTTCAAATTCAACTCCGTTCAGTGTGACGACCATAATAAAAGAACTCAGCAGCAATGGTCGCAATACCTGCCATTGTTGTTGTTTTGATGTGCGCTGTAGCAGCCGTCATTACCGAAAAACTTAACCCGCTGTCTGATGAATTTATTGATTTCATAAATTCTAAGCAAAACTCTTGGAAAGCCGGCAGAAACTTCCCAGTACATACACCTTATTCATACATCAAAAATCTAATGGGCGCCTTGGACGAAGACGAAGAGTTTGCGAAATTATTAAAGATGGAACATGACGCTGAGCTGATTGCAAATCTTCCCGAGAGCTTCGACGCTAGAGATAAATGGCCGAACTGTCCTTCTCTGAACGAAATAAGAGACCAAGGTTCATGCGGCAGCTGCTGGGCGTTTGGCGCTGTGGAGGCGATGACCGACCGGTACTGCATATACTCCAATGAAACACAAAATTTCCATTTCTCTGCTCAGGATGTTCTGAGCTGCTGTCAGAACTGCGGTTTGGGTTGCGAAGGAGGGTTACATATGCAAGCTTGGACATACTGGAAAAACTCGGGTATTGTGTCAGGAGGGAACTACAACTCGAGTCAAGGCTGTCAGCCGTATACGATAGCTGCATGCGAACATCATGTGCCTGGCAATTTGCCACCCTGTGGCAAAACAGTTGAAACCCCTGAATGCAAAAAGTCCTGCGAGCCAAGCTACAACACTGATTATCATAAAGACAAGCATCGAGGCAAGAACGTCTATACTCTATCTTCTGATGAAGAACAGATTAAAGCTGAGCTGTTTAAGAATGGACCCGTAAGCGCTTCCTTCTCGGTTTTTGGTGATTTTATTAATTATAGGGAAGGTGTATACAAACATGTGGACGGTGAATACCTTGGTGGTCATGTTATTAAGATGTTGGGTTGGGGAGTAGAGAATGATGAAAAGTACTGGCTTATTGCGAACTCTTGGAACCCAGATTGGGGTGACAAGGGATATTTCAAAATACTACGTGGAGAAGACCATTGCAAGATAGAAAGTGGAATTGTCGCCGGTGAACCTCTTATAGAGTGAATTTACTGCAGTATGTGTACTTAATGAAATAAAGTACCAAAATTCAATTTTGATTTATTCTTGTCCCAAATTCTTCTCATTTTGTTTTTTTTGTCCTCGTAAGTTATCTTTTCAAAAGAAATTGTGACACTGTAACATTAACAATTTTCAATTACGTTTCTGTGAACACTGGCAAATCTTCGACCACAACGCTAAGTCTCAATTGTCAGCTATCCAGACAAGTTTCATCGTTGTTCCCAACGTGATCGTCGAAACCGCAAAAATCGCCTAGGAACAATACTTCACATCGTCAAATAGACGCTCGTTTTTAATGAAAAAAAAACATTCACAGTATTTGGCTTTTTCAGCCAGACTGCTGATTTATTTTAAATAAATGTTTTATCCCAATCATTAAAACTGTGTTGCAATTTTATGTAATAAAATAAATGTTTTTTTTAATATAAATAAAGACTGTCTCGTTCGTCTAAAGATCGTAAGTGCTACTACTGAGCGTGGCCTCTCATTAATTGAAAAAGTTTCTTGCGATCAAGCACTTGCAATCATCACAGACACGTTTCTAGACAAAGCAACCAAAGAAAGTAGCAAACTGTGGGAAGTGAAGCATCCTTTACCTCCTCTTCTCCGACTTCGTTAAACCCAAAAAAGTTTTGCCGTCTGGACGTGGACTCTTGCTGCCTATACGGGAATTACAATGCTGCGAAATTGAGTACCAGTGCATTCCTCCTAACCAGGGACTAAACTATGTTTATAAGCTGTACAATTCGGACAACAGCTCAAAAGATCATGAGTAGAGAAGTGGAAATTCGGTTTTTCATCAGAGTAGGTATATGCAGTATCAGTCGGATAGCGGTGCTTTCGTTTAACACAGAATGAAAATTTCTCTCTAGGGTCGAAATTCTCCGGGAGAGTCGCAATCAGCTCGGCGTCTTGTTCGCGTTCTTTGATAATCTCCCAATGTTTTCGTCTTCCAAGGACCCCATTATGTTCTTGGTGTATTACCCCATTATGATTGATGTGTGGCTTTCCAAAAGTTTAAATGAATGATTTCATCAGACAGCGGGTTCAGTTTTTGTGTCAGTGATTACAGCCGACAGGACGTACAGCAGTATAACAAGAGTAATACAAGATTTTGGACAAATTTTAAAAACTGGCAGTTTAAAATGTTGGAGTAGTACAAAAAGTCGTACACATACCTAACTCTAGTGAGTAATTTATTTTTACACATACCTACTTACTTTTATGAAGTTTTTATCAGAATGGCCAATAGTTTCTTTTAATCGCACAAAGTGGCAAATATTTCAAGTATTCATGTAGTATCCTGATACTAATTATTCATAAATACGAAAGTCTTTTTGTTCGTTGGTTTTTCTTTCACACAGCATTGGAGAAACTAGAAACAATCTGAAAAAGGACGCACTTTTGTAAAACTGGCAAAATGTGAGTTTAATGTACACCTCTGCTTAGCATTTTGGGTAATACAGGCGTGATTTCATAGGGCACGCCACGATAGTGGCGGTAAGGCCCCTCTTTGAGGAGTGGCTAGAGAGGCGTCACGGCACCCTCACCTTCCGCCTGACGCAGGTCCTCACCGGACATGGATGTTTCGGGAGGTTCCTGCACATCATCAGGCGGGAGGAAACGCCCGGGTGTCACCACTGCGAGGATCGCCCAGAGGACACGGTAGAGCACACGGTGCAAACCTGCCCCGCATGGGCAGAGCACCGCCGTGTCCTCGTAGAGGCTTTCGGCGGCGGCGACCTCTCGCGCCCGGCCCTGGTGCAAGCCATGGTCCGGGGCGAGAGGGAGTGGGAGGCAGTCACCTCCTTCTGCGAAAAAGTTATGCTCGCGAAGGAGGTGGCGGGATGGGAGAGAGAAAGGTCCTCCCGTCCCAGCCGCCGCGGGAGACGCTCCGGGCGTCGGGAGCCACGTGACGACTCCCGGCCACCGTAGGCGCGGGCCTGCGGGCGGTGAGTAATGGGTGACTCACCGTCCGATCAGCACCAGACCCGTGCCGTACGGCGCGTATATGTTCCACGCGCGCCTCAAAGAGATGTCAGCATATGAAGGGGCCCCTCAGGGCCAAGCCTGCCGGGTAAGCGGGATTGTCCGAAAGGGTTACCGCTACCCCGGAACATAAAGGGCTACGGAAGGAACATGGATGGGTTTTAGTCAGTAAGAGTCTGACACTCCCTTCCGCTCCACCCAGAGCGGACGATTTCCCAGCCTTAAAAAAAAAAGGACAAAATCCTACAGGCAAAACCCCGTAGCACTACGCAACCTGGGCATCGAACCCAGAATCCTACGCTCCGCAGTGTTGCAACTACTAAACCATAGTGACGGAACCGGTTAGTATGGTGACAATAATATACGGCAATTGAAGCAGAGGGAAACAAATAACCTTGAATATGGCTTTGGTAAACATTGTAGCATCGAATAATGTCTGCACGAGCAAGTCTACAATTTGAACCTTAGGTCAATGAAATAAAGTTCTAAAAATCATTGACATACAGTTCAAATTGCAGCAATAGGGGCGCGTTCGTCAAATGAAATAAAAATAGAATAAAGCGCACATTAAAATAATCATTAGATACAGCATACAGTTGTGCGCACCACTTTCATAGCGGGAGCAGTCATTGGATGATTTCCCAGCCTTAAAAAAAAAAAAAAAAAAAAAGGCGTGATTTCATGTAATATAAATTATGAGTTGAGATGCAGAGCTGCAGAGGCGAGGAGCGCGGGACGAACGTTCGCCAAGTGACGTATGGCAACGCTGGCCTCGCCATACGCAACGACACTCCATTTTACCCACGCTACGGTGAAGACGTTAGTGAAATACCTCCAAGCAGTTCATTTATAGGTACGTCACAGAAGAAGTGAAGTGTCTGTTGATCTATATTGGATTGAGCTATTTGGATAAAACAATAAGTTATCGTCATGCAACGTCTCAATAGTAACAGAATTTTGTGATAGCAATAATAGAACCAATTTGTCGCGATAACAATGAAATAAACAATTTCTTTAGAAGTTTTGTTTAAACATAGTTTAATGTCAAACCAAACACGTTTGATCTGAAAAATATTAACCCATCGGGCTTCCAATTTACAAAATTTAACTGATCAGCGGAAGAGAACATCAAGCTAATAAGAATGGCCTCATTGTATGCTACTTTTGTTGTACTCGCGTTCGCACTGACACACGGCACCACTGCTATACAGAACCCACTCTCCGATGAGTTTATTAATCAAATAAATTTTAAACAAAGATCTTGGACGGCCGGCAGAAACTTCCCATTGCACTCATCTATGAAATATATTAAGCAACTAATGGGAACCTTAAAAGACGACAACTTATCGAAACTGCAAAAATTGGAACATGATGTCAAACATATTGCGGTTCTTCCTAAGAGCTTCGATCCGAGGGACAAGTGGCCGAACTGTCCGTCTTTAAATGAAATCAGAGATCAAGGCTCATGCGCCAGTTGTTGGGCTTTTGGTGCTGTGGAAGTGATGACTGATCGATACTGTATATACTCCAACGGAACAAAACAGTTCCATTTTTCCGCCGAAGATCTTATAAGCTGTTGCGAGACCTGTGGATTAGGATGCATCAGAGGTATGCATGCACCCGCCTGGGAATACTGGAAGCGCATTGGTCTTGTATCAGGAGGCAACTACAACTCAAAGCAGGGCTGCAGATCTTATAAAACACCGCCGGGTAAAAATTATGTTACCGGAAACTTTTCGCCTAAAAGACAAATTGTTGATATATCAGATTGCATCACATCCTGCGATTCAAACTACAACATTGATTACCATAAAGATAAACGTCACGGTAAGAACGTCTATTCAATAGATGGCAATGAGGAACAGATAAAAGCTGAACTATTCAAGAACGGACCCGTAGAGGGTGTAATGGCAGTGTATGCAGATTTTCTGAATTACAAATATGGGGCTTACAATCATACGGATGGTCACATTCTCGGGCACCATGCGGTTAAGATTCTAGGCTGGGGAGAGGAGAATGGTCACAAGCACTGGCTTGTTGCGAACTCTTGGAACCAAGACTGGGGTGACAAAGGATTCTTCAAGATTCTGCGTGGATTGGATCACTGTGGCATTGAAGGTTCTATTGTTGCCGGAGAACCGCTTATAGTTTGAATTGCCTTTTTGCTGCTTACGTACTTTTGTAGGCAAAATACAAATAACATAACTGTAACGATCTGAAAAATTTGGTAATTTTTTACAAAAAAGCTAATTTACTACGACTTTCATATTCTCTTTGAACTTTATATAACATCGACAAGCAATGTTTGACATGGCAAAAAGGTAGTTAGTCTTGAGACTTTGATTTAGTCTGTACCTCTGCCTATGTACCTACATTATGTTGTACATTAAATTGAAATAAATGAATATTCACATCATATCTATTTTTTCGAACAATATTTCGCAATGGATTTGGTTAAAATATTTTTTTTTAGCTTGCTCGTTCCTACTCTTGGGCTAGGGTCCATTTTATGCTTAAATAAAAACAATCTCGGTGAGAAATCTTTCAAAAGTATTAGTTATCAGTAAACGTCTTATTTTCCGTTCTTTCATGCCAAATTCGGATCGAATTTCCAGTTTCACCAACTAATAATAATAAAATTTGATATTCTTATAATTAATCGTTAATGCTCTCTCTGCTGGGTAAAAAAAACCACATGTAGTATCCACAAATACGTAGGATATCTATACGATAATTAATTATTACTTTTCTGAGCGCTCTGGCTACATAGGATTCTTCTTGGTACTTTCGAACAGATATTCAATTAAAGTTCAATTTTAAGTAATGACTCGGAGCACACTATTTGTGTAGTTTTCTCAGCGTTTGAAACGATAACGCCTTTGTTTAATTAAACAGCAATAATTGGCAGTGCGACATTGCTGATAAACTATAGTACAGTTAGTTACGACAACCAGTCCAAAGTTAATAAAAATATTTTAGTAACAGCGATCGTGACCCAATCAGACCCTGGAAAATACCAACACAGTTTCTTTCTATTAACATCAGCTTACCTATACATTAAGAAAAATATAATAAATACCTTACCATGTAGTGGATTACCATCTAACAATAATTTCTACCCAAGGCCTTTTATTATCCTATTACCTCTGATTTCACGGATTCATGTGCGTATCGCTTTTTTAAGAGTCGGTGATCTGAGAGATGTTTTTTAACAGCGTGTGAAGCTAAGTCAGAGGCCCATGGGCGGCATAAAAACTCTAACACCAGGTTAGTCAATACTCAATGCTTTTCTTTTTTTTTAAGGCTGGGAAATCATTCAATGTTTGCTCCCGCTCTGGGTGGAGCGGAAGGGAGTGTCAGACTCTTACTGACTAAAACCCATCCATGTTCCTTCCTAAGCCCTTTATGTTCCGGGGTAGCGGTAACCCTTTCGGACAATCCCGCTCAAAGTAGAAGAAGAAGCTTAATGTAAATATTAACATAAGCTGCAAATCATCATCTTTCTGTTAAGAAAGAAATAGAAATAAAAAAATCATACATTCACTCCATCACTGATTAAACACGAAATCTAAAAACCGACCAAGTGCACGTCGGGCGCGTGCACGAAGTGTTTCGTGCCGTATACAGAGTTGATACGACAGAGGGGCTTTCCTTTAAACAGCTTATACAGGAACCAATTTCAAGCTCTGTATCAAAAATCAATTAAATAGGAGCAGTAGTTTAGTCACAAATTTTTATAAGTTTTTGCCCCGTTTGAACACGATGTATCTTTCCTAACAGCGCTCCGGCTGCACGCGTCGGTGCCGCTGCGTTACAAGGTCAGTTTTTATTCACAAAGGGTTGTTGCGTTTTACTCTGATTTGAAAGCTATTTAGTTTGTTTGAAAAAATAAAAACCTCATTTTTGGTGCTTTTTATTTTTATACCGTACCGAGTTAATACTAAACACGTATAGTATACGTAGTGTAATTTAATTCCCATCTGTCATATCAACTCTGTATATAAAAACAGCAAAAAAAAACACGTTTGTTGTAAGTATGAGAGCCCCCTTAAATATTTTTTGTAATTCTGTTTTTAGTATTTGTTGTTATAACGGTAACAGAAATACATCCACATACACATCATACAGCCTGGTGACAGACGGAGAGACAGATGGGCGGACAGCGGAGTCTTAGTAATAGGGTCCCGTTTACCCTTCGGGTGCGGAACCGTAAAAACTATTTTGACCTACGAAGATTAAATTTGGTGGAGGTAGATTATGAGTAGAAGACGTCAGCTACGAAAGGATTTTAGGAAACTCCTTCCGTAAAGGGGTGAAATTAGGGGTGGAAGTTTGTACCCTGGGAAAAGATATAGTGTACTTCGATCGACATATCACGCGGGAGACACCGCGGGTGAAAGCTATTTATTGAATATATACTGAAAATTAAATGTAAAACACTTTTGGGCTATCAACATATGCAAGAAGCTAGAAAATGCCACGGAAAATTGAATTGAAACTGCGAACGAGCTCTCAAATTTTATTACAACATAGAGTGCGACATGAGCTCTGTTAAACCATTTTCCCATGTTACCAGGGCCAGATCAGCTGTACCAATGCGAAATGTTTCGTTTGAAGACTCAAATTCAATATGACGAAGGCTCGTATTACCTGTAGCTATAGCGTATAACTCATTGCATCAAGCAACTTAGTTTTTTTTTCACTCAAGACAAGAAGAATTTATACGTTAACTAGCTGACCCGACCAGACGTTGTCCTGCCTTAACTATGATACCTTACGTACCTACCCTACCTACCCTACCTACCCTACCTACCCTACCTACCCTACCTACCCTACCTACCCTACCTACCCTACCTACCCTACCTACCCTACCTACCCTACCTACCCTACCTACCCTACCTACCCTACCTACCCTACCTACCCTACCTACCCTACCTACCCTACCTACCCTACCTACCCTACCTACCCTACCTACCCTACCTACCCTACCTACCCTACCTACCCTACCTACCCTACCTACCCTACCTACCCTACCTACCCTACCTACCCTACCTACCCTACCTACCCTACCTACCCTACCTACCCTACCTACCCTACCTACCCTACCTACCCTACCTACCCTACCTACCCTACCTACCCTACCTACCCTACCTACCCTACCTACCCTACCTACCCTACCTACCCTACCTACCCTACCTACCCTACCTACCCTACCTACCCTACCTACCCTACCTACCCTACCTACCCTACCTACCCTACCTACCCTACCTACCCTACCTACCCTACCTACCCTACCTACCCTACCTACCCTACCTACCCTACCTACCCTACCTACCCTACCTACCCTACCTACCCTACCTACCCTACCTACCCTACCTACCCTACCTACCCTACCTACCCTACCTACCCTACCTACCCTACCTACCCTACCTACCCTACCTACCCTACCTAGAGGTATGAAAAATAGATAGTAGCCAATTCTCAGACCTACTGAATATGCATATAAAATTTCATATAAAACGGTCAAGCCGTTTCGAAGGAGTATGGTAAGTAACGTGACACGAGAATTTTATATATAAGATGTTAAGTTCACGCCTTCGCTATAGCTACCAAAAATAATTATTTCTAAAGTCTTAAAGCCTGTATTTTTAATGAAGATATAAACTTTAAATAATAGAATCTTCCCTGAGTTTCTAGCAGCTTATCTGCGGGCTATAAAATGGTAGATTACGTTTTTGTAATAACATAAAATGACCATAATATAAAAGAAACAATTCGGGGTTGTCACCGCGGAACACTAAAAATTTAGGATTATCTCCGGATGGTCATAAAGAGAATGGGCGACCGCTATCAAAGCACAAAGAAGAACGGTGTTCTAGATGCCTTATCTCCACGTTATCGTCGACATGATTGATTAATATGTAGACTTAACAATTTGAACTTTTTAACTCAGATAAATTATAGTATAGAGGTCAATTCCAGACAAATACTCGTTAGATCGTCCATCATGAGCATACTGATCTACATTATCCCTCAACTAGAATATTTAAGGGCCTGCTCGGAGTTTAAAGCCCCTATTTGTTGAGATCTGATACTAAAAAAGGACCGAAGTATACAGGTGTTAAAGCAGCTTAGTGGGAATTTCGAAGTTGGATCCATTTTGATCAACGATACCATCTTTCTGTATTTACTTTTGAATTCTAGTAAAACCGACTTAAGTAGATACTTACAAAATTGGATCAGAAGAGAAAAACTCCTATTTATCCTTTGCTACTAGTTATCGCAGCTATCCATCCCAGTGTAAAACGCAAAAAAAGATTTGAAGGAATTACAATTCAGCATTTAGATGGAATTATAAGTGAATTATGTGGTCTGCTAAAAGGGGCGTTGAATGTATTCTCGGTATTGTGGTGATTTGATATTATAATTAAAATATATCATTAGCTAACAACATTATCTGAGGGTATTGATATAAAATTTAATGTTGATAACTTCATTAGTTTGTTTGCGACCTCCCGTCGAAGACGACGAAAATGACTGACGCGACAATGTTGAAGAAAATCGAGGATGGGCCCTTTAGGGCCAAGTCTGCCGGGTAAGCGGGATTGTCCGAAAGGGTTACCGCTACCCCGGAACATAAAGGGCTAAGGAAAGAACATGGATGGATTTTAGTCAGTAAGAGTCTGACACTCCCTTCCGCTCCACCCAGAGCGGGAGAAATCATTGCAATTTCCCAGCTTCAAAAAAAAAAGCATCATGCGGTGATTAAATTGGAATCGCACACCAGTTCTCCACGGGGACAACTAGTATGTAACAGGGGCTTACACAATGAGGTTCATGCAAGTTTAAAAGTCTCTTCTTTTGTGTAACAAGGAGCGTTTGATTGTGTTGGAGATCAAATTAATAAATAAATAACTTCCTGCTGCCTGATAATAAAACCAGACTGCGATCACCAATCGTCCTGCGAATTGTGACCTTGACCCCAAGCGGATAAAAAATCTTGTGTGTCCGCTAATTGGACGTCTGATGGATTCATTAACCTGCCATAATCCTGATTGATACAAATGAGAGGCCTACACCTTAGTGCTGGCCTGACGTTCTCTGAAAAAGAAAGCAAAATATTTTATTCGAGATACGCACAGAAAAAAAAATAATTAACACGTTGAGCGCCAACGCGGTCACCGCTGAGCCGCGAACAATAGTTTTTCTATTGTGTCTGCTGCGTGGCAGTCAACGACTTAAAAAACAAAATAAAAAAAATAAGGAATACAAAAAGATACAGACAGCAGACCTGCTGCTACAGCTGTCTGCTGGCAGTTTTCATTCTTTCGCCCTCATCGCATTTATTTGGGTCCAGCGCAACAAGTCTTTTTCTTCCATACTTCTCTCTTAGTACCTATAGGTCATCTCGGTAGTACTACTTTTATAGCCATATCGTTTTTCCTGTCCATCCATAGTTTCTTTGGTCCTCCCTCCTACTGCTGGGGAGTTTGTTGCGCCACTTCTTCTTCCCAGCTAAAGCACTAGGAAGTGGGTAAGGGTGGGCGTTTTTGGGGGACTGTCTTATGTAACTTTGACCTTCAAAAAGTGCTGATTTTCAGCCTAATTTGAATAAATGACTTTTGATTTTGATTTTCTAGGTAGGTCTACAGTGGAAACAAAGTTAGGTACCTATTTTTGTTCGCAAAACAATACGCACTCTTCGAAATCGCTGGTGAATCATATTCTAAGTAGGTATTGAAACGTATGTTCTATCAAACAATAAATAAGAGTAGGTAATGTTTAGTTTTCCACGTATTTACCGCCATTATTTTGTTATTGTACAAAGTTAAACATAACAACTGAACATAATTAAATTGTATTATTAAGTTATTAGAAAAATAAGTAATACAGAAATTTTTGGAATAATAAGGAAAGTCCGAACGAATTTTGATATGTTAATCATCATAACAACAGTCATTTCCTGTATAGGTAGTTCAGCAATCAATTGCCAAAAACATTTTCAAAATACGAACAAGCCTATAAATGATGTTGTGTTTCGTAGATTTATGCAATACTATTGGCAAAGAGTAGGTACCTTCTTTGGAATAATAAGGAAAGTACGAATAAATTTTGATATGTTAATCAGCATAACAACGGTCATTTCCTGTATAGGTAGTTCAGCAATTAATTGCCAAAACCATTTTCAAAATACAAACAAGCCTATACCTAAATGTATTTCGTAGATTTATGCAATACTATTGGCAAAGAGTATAATGCGGTTCTTTATAATTATATCTTTATCGTACTAAAATAACAATATTAACCATCAACACAAGTAAGACCCATGTCAAGGGTCTCGGTACCATCCTGATAAACCTGACATAGGCGCAAACACTCGCTCGCTCCGATCCCCAATTAATTACTTCCGACCGATACAAAACAAATGTTTACTAATGGTCGTAAAGCGTTCGACCATAACATTTGTTTGTCTTATGTTATCGGTAGGTGTACATGTATCGTTAACCTTCGACACGGCCGGTCAAGCGCTGTCTCGCCCCTGTTGGCCGTGTCGTGCGCTCCGATGCAATTACACAGCGTACGAGCGCGGTATCAACTACACCCGCCACGACCGCCGCCGCTCAGTCGTCGCGCCACATTCGCTCCGAATACACATCCATTAACCGCTCAGCTGTGAAAAAGAAAATAAAGAAGTGAATAATGGCCGCTTCGCGTGCAACGTTTGTTGCGCTCGTGTGCGCACTCGCGATCACCGCTGATGCTATACAGAATCCGCTCACTGACGAGTTCATCAATCTCATCAATTCGAGGCAAAACACTTGGAAAGCCGGAAGAAACTTCCCACTGAATACGCCGTATACCCACATTAAGAAATTAGCAGGTGTTCTGCAAGATGACCACTTGAAGAAACTTCCGAAGGTTGAACATGACGACGAACTGATTGCGAGTCTTCCAGATAACTTCGATCCCAGAGACAAATGGCCGAACTGCCCCACATTGAACGAAGTGAGGGACCAAGGTTCATGCGGTAGCTGCTGGGCGTTTGGTGCTGTGGAGGCGATGACCGACCGTTACTGTACGTACTCTAATGGAACACAACATTTTCATTTCTCCGCTGAGGATCTATTGAGCTGCTGTCCAGTCTGTGGTCTCGGATGTAACGGAGGCATGCCAACATTAGCTTGGGAGTACTGGAAGCACATCGGTCTCGTGTCAGGTGGCAGCTACAACTCGACTCAGGGCTGCAGACCGTACGAGATCCCCCCTTGCGAACATCACGTGCCCGGCAACAGGCTGCCTTGCAACGGCGACTCTAAGACCCCGAAATGCCAAAAAACGTGCGAATCTAACTACAATGTTGACTACCACAAGGATAAGCGCTACGGTAAGCACGTGTTCTCGGTGTCAAGTAAGGAGGACCATATCAGAGCTGAATTGTTCAAGAATGGACCAGTAGAAGGTGCGTTTACAGTATACTCGGACTTACTGAATTACAAGACCGGTGTTTATAAACACACTATCGGCGACGCTCTCGGTGGTCACGCGGTTAAGATCTTAGGCTGGGGAGTGGAGAACGGCAACAAGTACTGGCTCATTGCGAATTCCTGGAACAGCGATTGGGGTGATAATGGATTCTTCAAAATTCTGCGCGGTGAAGACCACTGCGGTATTGAAAGTTCTATCGTAGCCGGTGAGCCACTTATTGTTGCAAATTAGATTAATGTGTTTAGTGTATAATCTTGTTAATAAGCGCCTGTAAATAGCTGCCGTCGTCGTATAGACTACAGTATCAAATACGTAGATATTATGAATACGAACCACCATATTTTTTAACCAGCCTATAAATTTTTGTACTAAATAAATCTTTGTTATAAGTAATATTTTTGTATAATTTTCCTGTGTATTATTGACGTTTGTTTAGTTTCTAAATGAAAACATAATCAATAAAGTAAATATACTTAATTAATAGTCGTCTGTTTATGCGCCGAGATAACTGGGTAATAAGTAATAAGCAGAAAGTAACATTGATACTTCTTAATCATGATTGTTTTCATATACAAAGTTCAAAGTGCGTTGGTTCAATAAAAATTACTAAGTATTCTTAACCAACAATGATATGGCAAAGGTTATTTGGAAAAGTGTTTGAACAATAGAAGTAATTACATTTACAAATCAACACTAAAAACCCCACCTAATGCATATTTATGCATAAAATTACAGACTACAATCCCGTACGGACAAACGACTCTTGATTTTGTTTTGTCTAGGACTTTTTGTATTCAAACTGAATAGACAGGTTAATAACCAAGAATTTAAGTACCAGCTCCTAGCAATATACATGGTGACATTGAATTCATTGGCATCATTTTAAGGGGGTCATTGTACTCATCATTATGAACCAAATAATAAATAAATAAAATCAGCTGTTCCCTACATTTTGACGAGTTATGCGAGCATAATGTATGGCACAGCTGATTATTTGTTGATAATCATGAGAACAATGGCCCCTTAAAATAATGCCCATGAATTCAATTTCAAACTATAGATTCAATTGAATATTATGTCTTGCAAAAGAAACATCTGCTTCGTCGAAACCCAGCAAGAGTACAATTGGACACGTAAGTACAGACGCCAGCACACCAAGCTATCCCTAACTGTCAAATTTTCTCAATTAAAAATGAACCTTATGTCTTTGCAATAAAGTTGAAATACTACCAAAGAAATTTGACAGATTGTGGTAACTTGATGTGCTGGCCTCTGTACCCAATTATGATTATTATGAACTGCGTTCTATTCTACAGCTTATTACCTAGCCGTCTATATACGTTGATTATATAATGATCACGCTGATTATCTGTTTATATACAAGGAAACCGTGACTGACTGATCTATCAAACCACTGAACGGATTAGGCTGAAATTTTGGCGTAAAAGAGTTTTAATACGCAAGCATCCGCTATACTATGCGAACGATGTTGCGGAAAGAAGTTACTATATTATATATTGTGATAAGGTTATGTACGTAGGTATAACCGCGGACATTTGCGGTTGACCTGTTTTCACCCTTATATTCTTAGTAATAAGGTTCAAAATTTATCTTCTGGCGGTGTCTGCGGTGGTAGGTACATACGTTTTCCTGTGAGTAATTTAGTCTCACTAGGCACATGAATGTTATGTATGACACAAAATAGTACCTAAGTATCCTACTTACCTAAAACATTTTTCAAAAATCATGGTGACTTGGATAAAACCTGCTACCAGGAACAGTCGCCATCACATAAAGTTGCCACAAACTGTCAAATTTTATCAATTGATTTTAAACTTAATACCCAACGTTTTAAGGTTTAAAATCATTTTAGGTAAATTTGACAGTTTGGTATAACTTGATACGCTGGCGACCATACATAGTTACTGCTTAACTATATTCTTTAGATACTATACTATACAATATGGAGAAAACAATACACGACCATAAATGAAAATACTGATGAATAGTGTCTATTTTGGAACTATCAAATAAATCCTAACACTGAAATTTAAAAAGTGATTTTTTCAAACAAACTAAATAATAGTGACGGGCCGGCTATGAGTTTTGCCAATCTTTGACTAGCTATAGTGACTAAACTATTGGATATATTTGATTGAATTATCGTACGCAGGTTGGGGAGTGGGGACAGCATCAGATATACGCAGTATTTATGCTCGTATTGTAGTCTCCACTTTGTATATGTTCAATTACATAATATTAATTCTTAACTTAATCTTCTGAAACTACATACATTTCGCAATTTGCTCTCACTAATTGATAACCCGATTAATCGGTGATTCGAAGCTTTCACGTAATTACAAGGACTGAGTGACATCAATTGTGTAGTTTGCTTCACAACACATTGTTGCTACTCCTGAGACGGAATTAATCATGTCTTTGTTTCTCAGAAATACTCTTGATATTGGAATGTTTTCTTGGGAATGTAGGTTTTGTAATTAGAATAAGTATTCATGCAGGTATTTGATACATAATAACCTTAATAACATGCCATTAATGCATTCCCTCATATTACACGCGACTTAAACATAACTAGCGGAATTTGTGTGTACCTACGTATAGGTACACCTCTAGCCAACCCTACGGAAAACAGAGGCGTCATGTTCTGTTGTGTTGTTTTGTGTTAAGATCATGATATTCTGAGGATCTCGCGGCAAAGTAATAACAGCCGCACGGATCGATCCATCAGGTTAAGCTACGCTTGCCGGGGTTGGTCTTTGGATAAGTGACCATCTTTACATATCGAGACTTCTCCGTGCCTCGGAACAGCACGTTAAGCTGTTGGTCCGGGCAGTCATTCGTAGATTTTGACAGTCGTTACGTGAAGTCAGAAGCCCGAAAGTCAGCCAGTCTTACAAAGGGGTATCGTATTACCCAGTTACTGACTTGCTTATGGAGGTCAGATAGGCATTCGCTTCATGTAAAATACTGGCATTAAGCTGCAACCAGTTAGACTGGAAACCGACCCCAACATAGTTGGCAAAAGTCTAGGCAGAATGATCATGCCAGTATTCTCCGAATTCAATCCCATTGAAGAGTGAATATATAGCCATTTATAATATCAGCTAACAGCGACAGTGGGCAAGCTAATCTGATGGCAGATCAAGAAACCAGCTGTACAGTACCAACATGACTTTTTTTTGAGGCTGGGAAATCATCAAATGACTTCTCCCGCTCTGGGTGGAGCGGAAGGTAGTGGCAGACTCTTACTGACTAAAACCCACCCATGTTCCTTCCTTAGCCCTTTATGTTCCGGGGTGGCTTGTAGTGACCAACCACCACGTAATTAAAGTCTTGTTGAGACGTCGAACGAATGTTTAGTCGCGTAAATGGTATCGTGTATTTTTTTGATATATGAAACCAATAAGCCTATTATAATGATTAATGATAGTCTGTTTTCATAACAAAAAAAAATGTTATGTTCTGGTAAATGTTATCAATAACACTCCGTGATAGAAATTGAACAACAATTTGATAAAATAAAACAGTCAGCCGACGAATCACCGCCCATACGATACAAGTGAGATCAAATTACATTTATTTATTGCATACATCAATATTGACAGTCCCTGACTAAACAAGCTACCATTATCTAGTTTTGAACGATCTGCCGACATAATATGCCGTCATACAGAATAGATCTGCAGCCGTTCGGTCAAAGCTGAGCGGCTAATAATCCAAAAATTGAGTGGAAATGGTATCGGCATGTTATGTGGAGGAATGAGGAAAATGTTGTCAGGTCATTTTTGAGTATGAATGTGTAGAGGAAGACCTAAGAAACAGTGGATGGATTGTGTGAATGATGATATGCCTAGAAAGGGAGTGACTACCGAGATGACGACTAATAGAGAAGTATAGAAGAAAAAGACATGTTACGCCGACCCCGAATAAATTGGGATAAGGGCAGGAGAATGATGATGCATCCAAAAATGAAAAAGCAAATTGAATCATACCAATAACATTGTAATAATCTGTATATATATATAAAAGGAAACCGTGACTGACTGACTGACTGGCCTATCAACATATGCGTCACACGACTAAACGGATTGGTGTGAAATATGACGCAGCCTAGGCATCTGCTTAAGCGGGATTGTCCGAAAGGGTTACCGCTACCCCGGAACATAAAGGGCTAAGGAAGGAACATGGATAAGTTTTAGTCAGTAAGAGTCTAACACTCCCTTCCCACCCATAGTCATTTGATGATTTCCCACCATAAAAAAAAGCCCAGGCATCCGCTAAGATTTCTGGATTAATAAAAATTTAACCTCTAAATTTGTGTGGGGAAATCAATAAGATAGCTGTTTTTTTAGTGACTTCCCGTCAGCCGCGACTTTGTTTGTATGGAAGTCACTAAATATGCACTTTATATACGGTACGTATATAAAGTGCATATTTAGGCAGAAAACCTTATCAATAGAAGGCTTCAGAACTTGACGACTAACATAAAATTGATTGGTAATAAGTCTGTCTATACGTAGGCACATACAAATTTCTAGGACCTTTTGTATGTAGTCTTCATTTGATACCAACTCGCTATCTTCGATGACAACCACATACCTACCTATCTACCAAGTCGACTATACCTAAGTACCTACTCTTGCTATCTCATAAAATTACATGACTTTCACTCTCGTACAAGGGAGGAGAATAAAATTAATCGGGCGCCGCCATGTACAGCTGTAGGGGTCGACGAACTCCTTTTATCTACACGTTATAGAGGTGAACCGTTGTTTGTATGTACTTACCTCAAATCTAGCAAACTACATACACCTAAGTATTAGGTGTATGTAGTTCGGTACCTTTAAGTGGTTATTGGTAAGGTTCGATCATGAAGTATCGTGTAGCTACGTAAAGGTATTAGCAATAAACTGTTAATTCTAGCCACAAGGTAAAACAATGCGTTGATTTCTTCTTGATAACGATTGTAGGTACGGTACTCATGTTGCTAAATCGATTCATTCGGGGTAGGTGGGTAGGTACATCTACATAATGATCATGATTCAATAGAATTCATGTAACGGTTATATAACTGCAGCAAGACGAGTCATTGGATTCCAACACGAAACCTTAGTACTTAGCACATCATAAACAATTGTTTTAATTTAGCGAAGCTATATTTTGGAATTTTTAATAAAAACCTTTATTTATTTACTTACTTGTTAATTAGAAATAATCGTTCTACCTAACTACTTGACTGTTAATAACCTGATTTGAAATAATACATCCTTTGTTATATATTTTTCATTGCTACATCAACCTACCTCAGTTTTTTACACTACGTACAAGGAAGTAGACGACAAAGAGGTCACACTCACACATAATGCGATTATCTGGATGTGCCATTGAAGCAATGAATAAAGTGTTGAAAGTAGGTTAGGTATAACTCCTTGCTTGCTCTCATAAGAGTTTATTTATAGCTCATGCTGGCCGGCGATAAAAGATTGCAAAGAAATATACTACTCTGTCAAGAAAGTACCGGGAAAAGATCAATAATACACAAAATGTCTGTTATTCATCCAAATTTATTTTATCACCTTCAAAGTATGCTCCTTTAGAAACGATACACTTGCGCCAACGAATAATCCATTCATCAAACATTTTTTAAACGCTGCTTCCGGAATTGAGTTCAGTTCTCGCCGCGAATTCTCCTTTATGTCTTCTATCGATTGAAAACGGGTGCCACGAAGTGGTAATTTGAGTTTAGGAAAAAGAAAAAAGTCAGCAGGTGAAATAAAAAAAAGGAAAATATCTGGTGAATATGGTGGTTGCTGGATGGTATTTGTTGAGTGTTTGGTCAAAAATTCGTTCACAATGATAGCCTTGTGCGAAGGCGCATTGTCGTGGTGCAAAATCCAAGAATTTTCTTTCCACAAATCTGGCCTTTTTCGTCGAATTTGCTCTCTTAAACGCCGCATAACGCTCAAATAATATTCTTTACTAGCTTCTGCCCGCGGCTTCGCTCGCGTGGAGGTCGGAAATTATCCCACAGGAATGTTCTACCGGGATAAAAAATATCCTATGTGTTAATCCAGGATATAAACCATCTCTGTGTCAAATTTCATCCAAATCTATACAGTAGTTTTTACGTGAAAGAGTAACAAACATCCATACATCCATACTTACAAACTTTCGCCTTTATAATAGTAGTAGGATTTACCGTTAGACCTTCCGGTAAGAATTCAGAGTGCACAACACCGCGATAGTCAAAGAAAACAGTCAACATGACTTTGACTTTTGATCGACTTTGGCGTGGTTTTTTCGGTTTCGGTTCAGTTGGAAGGCGCCACTCCGAAGCTTGTTGACTAGTTTGCATGTCAAACTCGTAAACCCACGTCTCGTCACCAGTAACAATGCGTTTCATGAATGTTGGGTCCGAGCTAACTCGTTCTAGCATGTCCTCAGCGACTTTCATGCGATTGAGTTTTTGGAGAAAATTCAGATCTTTTGGGACTAGCCGAGCAGCAACATGTTTCATACCCAAATAATTAGTTAAAATGGTACGGATCGACTCGTGAGATACAAGAGAAAGTTCGGTGGCTATCTCTCTCAGAGTTGAATGGGGACTTTCAGTCACTATTTTCTTCACTTTTGCGATGTTAACTTCAGTTGCAGACGTTGACGGCCTACCAGAGCGAGGCAAATCTTCCATCACATCTCGACCGCTTTTGAACGCTTTGAACCACTCATAAGCACGAGTTTTTGATAAAGTCGATTCACCGTAAGCCTTTTGTAACATTTTCAGTGACTCCGAACACGAAATTCTATTGGCGATGCAAAATTTAAGACAAACTCTTTGTTCGATATTTTTGTCCATTATGAAATTCGCAATACACACTATATATATTATTACTAAAACCAGCACTGTATTTAATATAAATAACAGATGCAACTCAAACTCCGCGCCAAAATGGAAAACAGTTGTGCCAATCTAACAACTACAAAAAAACAAAAATTTGAATTTGGAACCATAAACAAATCATCCATTCCCGATACTTTTTTGACTGAATGTATGTAGGTAGGTGGGTATAAATTCTAAACTTGAATTTTTCTTTGATTTGAAAATCGGACTCCCGGAGGCGAATATTTTATTAAATTCAACAGTGTGAGCTCTAAAGTGGGAAAAAGTGAGATTTTATGTGTAATTTGCCCCACCAATAACCAAAAAAAAATTGTGGAACAAAATTCAGGACTTCTGCTTTGTCCCACTGGTGGGACGGATTCGTTGGCTAAGTGGAATAATCTCAAACTAGTAGACAGCAGGTTAACGATATGAGCGCTTGAAGAGTTTGAGGAATTTTCTAGTCCAGGTTTATTTACTCGCAAAGGTTTGTTATTTTCAACCTTTTCTATATCACTCTGAAAAATTTGAACTTAAAAAATCAGCATACATACATAACCTACCCACTGTAGTACCTAACTAACAATTTTCTCAAGTACGGTAGATAGGTACTTACGTAAAACAACTACCCACACATTAAAAACTCAGGAAAAACCTAAGATAACTTAAAAATAATTTTTATCTCAACTCCAATTACCTACGTCCAAAATGTCGTATTGTTCAAAATGAAGCAGTCTCGTCGACGCCTGCGAGCCGTGGTTCATTAAGGGCGCGAGTAGGCTATTTAAAACAAGTCCTCGTGTATTCGTTACACGATTAAAGCGACTTAACCCCGACGGCACTTAAAATGCCTAGACCGCGCTTACCGAGTTAAAATTTTAATGAAATGCGAAAAACGAATACTTTTAATGTTTGTGTCGGCTTTGCTGGGCTCAGTTTAAATTAGAGAAGTTCAGTGTTGTGGATATAACTTATGGGCTATGAATGGAAATGTGGCAATTATGGAGCGTGTGGAAAAATGGAGGAAGTTTCTAACTGAACTACTACTAGAGTTTTGTTTTAAACAAAATCAACATGAGTAGGTAGGTGAAATTAAATTATTTATAACTTAATTATTGTAAGGGCGCCGGTTTCTGGAACGAAAATCAACTACGTGGTAAAATTAAACTCGTCCTGATAATTCAGCCTATCAATCACAGCAGTTGGCTTCCATTTCACAATTTGTTCGCAAGTTTTGTGCTTATGTCCGGGACGCATGTATGTAGTATTTTTATTTACAAAGCCACGCGACACTCCCAGGGGAGTATGTACCTAACTCTACTCCATATCAGTCTTTAAGCAGTGATAGCCTAGTGGTATGACCGTCGGACTGCCAAGTCTTAGGTCTCGAGTTCGAACCCAAGGCACGCACCTCTGAGTTTTCAGATTCATGTGCGTATTGTATGATTATCACTTGCTTAAAAATCGGTGAAGGAAAACATCGTGAGGAGACCGCCGAAAATGCCTGAGGGACATTTCTCAACAGTATGTGATGCTAAGTCAGAGGCCCATGGGCAGCATTAAAACTCTGACACCAGGTTAGTTACTAACCACACGAAAAGAAGAAGAAAAATCTTTAGACATTTTTTGTGCCTTAATTAATACGTACTCAATGTGATGATGACATAAATTGTAGTCAAGTTACAAATTGGTCGTTGTAGGAAATGGAGTTAGTTACCTACCTACTGTAATGGCTCATTTTTCTTCGCATATCACTCGGTCGATATACAGCATGCAGGGATTCCCCGTAGCAAGCGTATGAGATTCAACGGTCTGTAAAAACGTGCGGAGACTCGCACCCAATGAAAATTAGTAAATTACCAAAGAAAGTGAGCCGTAAAAGCAGTTGATTTGAAGGCTCATTTTCATTGCATGTTTGGTTGTTGCCAAACGGGCGATGCAGGTTTTTCGTATACCGCAATCGTTCAAAAGCGGTTTTACGAATACGGGCCCTAAGGCATGATTTACAGAAATCTCAAGCACCCCAAATGTGGACCCTATCCACTTCCATAAAAGGTTCTTAGCATGCCGGCCCTATAGCATGCGTTTTGCACATTTTCCTCGGTAGTTGTAGATTGTGTGCTCATAATTTACTCGTTCAATACAACCAGTTAGGGTGACACATAGTGACACCTGTTTTCCTAGTAGAAGGGCTTAGACAAATGAACCTAAACCTACATAACGGAGTATCTACATCGTAGATTAATCAAATTGACCGACAGTTCGCCTTTACTTAGGTTTTAATTAAGCGAGGCTATTGTATCAGTTAGACCGGTTGACGCACAATCCGTCAATCTTTGTCTACATGCGCAGGTACCGACCTAGCCCCGCGTTCACACCGATTTATAAAACATTGGTATTATTTCCATGTTGTGTCTATTTTCGTGTATCGCTTACTCCTTAAACAATTTGTTAAGACTGTAGTTCTGAACAAAAGTTGTCAAAACGGTGAATTCTATAGACCGACGCGTGTATCTACAGGAGATGCTGTTGGCAAGTCAGAAATATTTTACCGATAACACTTATAGAATGCATAATTATAGTCACTTAATTATGAAGACTAGATTGGTGTAAACACGGGGAACGTCTAGTTTAGGCAGTCGTAAGAAATAGGTATAATTTTAGTAGGTACCTACGTGGATAGACATTTTGTCCCACCTTTCGAGCTGCTAGCAATCATCCAACATTAAACAACCCAAAATTCCACACCACGTGAGATACCCCTATAAAACTCATGACCTCATAATTCCTGGCGCACTCCAAAAACTTGGATCTCTTGAATTCCATTAAAATTTCACTACGCGCGCTTTTTGTTTGCGTTCAGAATTATAACGACTTCGTTATAACAGAAAGGTCAAGCAGTGTATCTGGAAATTGATTCTACTCCAGTTCTGCGCAAATGGAAAAATTTCTTTGTGTTTATAACATCATGTGATGACTAATCTTGTTTATCGATAGCTTGGACTTTTATTGGGTCAACTGTGAGGCATATTCGGTCATACCACGTTGATAGTTAGTAATTATTTTTTTATGGATTTCGTTTCGGGAAAGCGTCGATCGTCGTGAGTAGGTACCTAGTAGCTATAACCTACGCGATGTTTACACAATTCAGTTCTGAACAATATTATCACTTCATCCGCGTTAGTTTATATAACGTTGGGCAAGTCGAATATACTCGTACATAATATATCTACTTGTATAACCTAAATCACACGCTTCTGAATCCTGTGGTGTCCTTTGTCAAAGGCGTTAACTTAAAATGCGGCTTTAGTCAAACTATTCCTGTCGTTTCACACTATTAATATTAAACTTTACCTTTTTTTTGTTAACGTTGTCGCAATAAGTATATTACCGACTACTTCAATGCGATTCTAGTTGCTCTAACTTCAGACGAAATACGCGGCGTTTGATAGAATCTATGGCCCAGGTGGTCAATCACTTCACCGATATAGGTATTCTTAATCCTACGCACATATCCTTAATTTGAATGGTATTAGATTCTCAAAATAGCAAATTCTCAAAATATTTGATTCGCTAAATATTATTTTCTCAAAATTGCCGAAATTGAACATTTAACTCAAGAAGTGAGTTTTATTTATGACTAGCTGACCAGACAGACGTTGTCCTGTCTTAACTATGATACCTACCCTACCTACATATTTTTTATGTAAGAACCTTCTCCAGACAATAACGAACACAACAAAAAGGAATTAGAGAAATCGGTTCAGCTGCTCTCGAGATTTCGCTTAGCAACACATTTAGCGATTCATTTTAATATTATAGAAGAAGATGAGGTCTTTGTGATTTCATTCGATAAATATCCGGTCAACATTACAATCTCTTTGCTATGACTTGAGCTAGATAATTAACTACTTTACCACTACATCACACATCGGCAGAAAACCAGTCGTACTCAGCGCTTCTCGTCCATATTAATTATTATTCGCACAGCCAAAGTCTCGATCCCTTTGCCATCGTCTCCTTCCACATATAACCCACCTGCCTTGAAAGCAAGAGTAAACAAGCATCTTCTAGGCACGTTCGCTCCATTATAGAATTCATCCATCGCTTTCTGTAAGGCTTGATCGAGGTCAAGAAAAGGCTCATTCCACAAATACTTAAAAAAAACTGAGGAAGGGTTCATAAAGAACAAATGGGGAATTTCTATTAAAATACCATTATTTTAAATAACATTTTATTGTAACTACAAATTAATATTATTTAAATATTTGTGCCAAAAGTAAAAACATGACTTCTAATTTAAAAAAATGCAGTTGTAGGTACATATTATACACATAGCTCTTCGGATCTGTAGAAAAGTCGAAAATTTAATAAATACTGACTCAGCTCCGTTTTTAAATAATTAACATATATTTTTTACGTATCTGTTGCTTAAATCTTCAACAAGCTTAAACATTTTTCGTAAACAATAATCTATTCAACTACACACACAAAAAATATTTTGAAGATAAATACTTAATAATCTATCAATTAACCTTTTGCAGGTTTACACTTTTGGCACAAATTAATTATTAAATGATTAATTATATACCTAATTTGATTAAATCTAATATATCACAAACCATGACTGATCACGTTAGTGCGTCTCAGTCCTAACATAGCACTAGTTTCAGTTAATTCCATTGTAAAAAGAAAGTTTACACTTAAACCTGTTGCACTACCATTGATAACCAAAAAATAAATAGGAATATCTGAATAAAACATGCCTATTCCTATTAAACCTTAATAACGTGCTTATAAGGTCGTATCTACAACGTCACGTCAAATTTAGCGGTTCTATGCTCACCCCAGCGTCACACTTTTTCACACTTGATTGAATGCCACAGTTTATCGCATTAGTTCGAACCGCACTAGCCCATTAGACGTGATAATGTATGGAAGTCCCTTTACTTGGTCAATTTAGCAAGTAAAAGATAGAACTAATCCCACCCAAGCGAATATTTCGGTTAGGAAAAATAGTGCAACAAGCCAGTGTAAGGTGATGGTGAAATTAAAACAAAAATAACAATAAAAAAATAGAATTATCATTTCATACGCGTCAGTCTGTTATAGAAAAAGAAAAACTTTATAAATACAACATAATCAATGATTTTTTGGTAAAAAATATTTTTCATGACACACAAAACAGACAAGACGGACACAGAGATCACATATACTTAATTAGACAATTATTGAGAGGCCATCGTTCAAACCAAACTACTTTTGTTTTCCGTTCATATCTTTGACTACACCGGAAACAAGTTAAAGCTGATCATATTATAGCCATCGCACCTTTCAATCTATCGAACTACATCTTGAGAAAGAAATTATAAAACATCTGACGATCAAAATAGCATAGGTGAACAAAACGAAAAATGAACAAAGTCAAATAAAACATAAATGTCATACATATAACTTATTTGAAGATTTCAAAAAAGACATAGGCGCTAGATTGGCTTGGCAAGGCCGAGTAATGGATCAGATCAATGAAACAACTGTTTAAAAATGGCCAAGATGACTGTTGTTGCTATACGAATTTTAAAGCAGTTGGTAGATTCAAAAATGTTACCGTTACGAGAGGTCAACGGCCTCAAGCCCGCGCAAACAGAAGCGAAGTATCTGTTTCTTTACAACACAATAAATTCCAAGTCAGTACTATTTCCATCAACTGTCCCTAATCACTACAACAATAGATATAATAATATATCCGAAAAAATATTCATTACTATTTTACATTTTAATAAAAAACGTAGGATAATTGGAATGAATGATAATTAAAAAATTTACTGTGATAAATATATTAATACTTTTACATTTGACACAGACATAGAAAATAGCTGAGTTTGTCCACCGACGGATAATTTAGTTGAAATATCGTTTCTGAACTTTTCGACTTACAAAACATTATACAAATTCAGCTACCACCTTCTTTTGGATACTCTTACTTCATTTTCTGGCAGTAGAAAGCCAGGCTACATAATATTATTATTAGCTTCTTTCCAGGCCGAAACAACGGTTTTACAGTACTAGATTTTTTGGCCTAGATCAAAAGCCCACAATAAAGACTCGTACCTACAGTCTATTCACATTTCGTACCTAGTCTTTTCACATTTATATTATCTCTGATCGTAACCCAAGCAATAACCAAAGCAACCTTATTGCAATGTGAATAAAGATCACTTTGATTATGACAGCGTTGCATAATCAGACGTAAAAGACGGTCCTCACAGTTTCACGGTACCCGTCGGCAATCAAACTAGCTACAGATAGATTAAATTATTTAACGATAGTACTCATGACTCTCTCGCTCTCTTACTGAAGCTTAGTTTTGATATTGCGCCATCTCACTCTGGCACTCACATTGTATTGAAAGCCATCGCTAAATAATTGACTTGTACAGACAGCAAAAGAGATTAGTTGTTCGTGTGCCAAGCGGCCATGATTCTGTCACTTTACTGGTATATTTAGGAAGTTTATATATCAATAATGCAACAGGCGGGGTTCGAACTCACAAGTTTTCTCTTGTCAATCCAATGATTTATCCACGAACGATTGCTTTCTTATTTACAATTTTAAAGTAACCATTGTCTGTGTGGTGTTAAGATGTTTGTTACTTGCATGCACACTGAACTCTTGTGCTATTTGTACATAGAGTGCATTTTTCTTTACACATCTTATTTGGTAATCAAGCACGGTATAAAAATCAACCACAAACTTGTTGGTTTTTGTTCTTACCCAAAGCGCTTTGAATCAGACAAATAGTCAGAAAACACTTATTAAACAAATTAATACCAACATGCAATGTTAATTTTGCTTAAAAATTAATTTCCCTGACTTTACATCAACATTTTTGTGGACCATATTTGTTTACAAAATGAGACAAGTAAGAAGAATCACTCTTTAGTTACATACTATTTACGTCATTGAGTCGTATCTTGTGTTAGTCGTGAGCGGATCGGTGTCGTCCCGCTGACGGAAATTGAAAGCGTTACGGAAACTCTCTCGAAGTCTCTCCGTGAACGTCTTGTAGTCGAGATGTGCTTGTCCGAAGTCGAAGTCTGCGACTTCTACCGAGTGTCTGAAACGGAATATTGATAAGAGTTTGAGATATTTGTTAATTACTGGCATATTGTTAGGTTAAGTGCCACAGCGTGAAAGTGCTATAACCTAAACAATCCTTTAAAAAAAAAGATGTTTCGTGCCTGCCTCTGTGACTGCGTTGTTCTTCTAATGCGGTTTTTAACATCATTTATAGATTTTTTTCCGGGAGATTTGTTTAAGATACACCTTTCATATCGTAAATAATAATATTAAATTATTTCACTGACAGGCAACACACCACTTACAGCGTGTTTTTTTTTTCACACGAGTTCCATTCATAATGAAAGTGAGTACGAAAGACGATTTTTGAAAAATTCAATAAAGGGGATGAAAGTTTGTACAAAAGTGACCTGGTTGTCAATTAATAAAAACTATGCGAAGCAGAAAATTGACATCGAAGGCGTTACGGGACAGCCAAACACTCCAGTAGACTAGGGAAGATTAGAAATAGGAACAAAACTCTATGTATTATTCGATTATTTTTAAATTTTGCTGACAGGTGGCGTGCATCGGATATACACAAAATGATTTATGTGACTTACAAGACCAATCACTTTCCTTTACACGCATTTTCTTCTCGTTCCAACTAGTTACAAGATAACTATGTTTTACTTATGTGCCAATAATATATAAAAAACTAGTAAAAATGAGGCAAATCCGGACACGAGACACAACGACACACGTCTTTGTTTCAATGATTAAGAAGACATTCAAGTTTGAACACCTCCTCCTGAACTTCCATTTCGTCCTGCATCCTGCGCGGGATTCGCCTCAATTCAACCAGAGCTTAAGTTATGGACTCACCTAGAACGATGTTGGTAGTACGCGATACCAAACACGACTAAGATAACCGCCACGAGGCAGAAGAATACTGGTATTACTATGACGGACAACTGTGCGTGCACAGACACTGGAAGCATAAAGCAATCGGTTAATACAATATTATATACCATCACACTAGTATTCTCCTAAGGGTAGGGCAGAGGAAGGGGATGTAATAGTATAATTATATACAGCCACATTTTATCATTTATATTTAACCGTGATACATACTACACGTGTAATATAAAATAGGCGGAGGGGGGGGGGCAGATTTCAAATTTAGACTCAGGACTGAGAAAATTGATTGTCCGAAAGGGTTACCGCTACCCCGGAACATAAAGGGCTACGGAAGGAACATGTATGGGTTTTAGTTAGTAAGAGTCTGACACTACCTTCCGCTCCACCCAGAGCGGACGATTTCCCAGCCTTAAAAAAAAAAGGACAAAATCCTACAGGCAAAACCCCGTAGCACTACGCAACCTGGGCATCGAACCCAGAATCCTACGCTCCGCAGTGTTGCAACTACTAAACCATAGTGACGGAACCGGTTAGTATGGTGACAATAATATACGGCAATTGAAGCAGAGGGAAACAAATAACCTTGAATATGGCTTTGGTAAACATTGTAGCATCGAATAATGTTTGCACGAGCAAGTCTACAATTTGAACCTTAGGTCAATGAAATAAAGTTCTAAAAATCATTGACATACAGTTCAAATTGCAGCAATAGGGACGCGTTCGTCAAATGAAATAAAAATAGAATAAAGCGCACATTAAAATAATCATTAGATACAGCATACAGTTGTGCGCACCACTTTCATACTTTTATTGTTTTTAGTAAAAGAGCCTGGTGCCTCTCCTCTTAAATGATACAGTCGTTTCTTGGGACACCTTTAGTTTTCTATACTATTCTAACCTATATAATTAAACCCTTAGGCTTATAGAATCCAATTAATTTTCAAACAAATTTTGCGCCAGTTGCGTCCAATGAACATTAACCCATTAGATGTTCGCCTATGAGAAGCCATTTGCTTATAAGAGCTCAACGATTTTTACGGTTATATTTATTGTCGTTTCGAGAGAATTTGAGGGGTAAAAATGAATTCGTCTTACCTTTATAAATATTAATAGTAGCCATAGCAACATTCTTCCCAATTTCATTCTCTATGACTACAACCACCGTATGCTGGTCGCTGTCAGAGAAGTAATGCACTAGAGGAAAGGAAGTGGCAATAGTCGATATTTTAGTCGAACATGTTTCATTGCCTGTGATGTTATACTGGCCCAGTTTGTACTGTATACAATATGAAAAGGGCGCAGATCCTGAGTACTTGACGTTGAGGTTAAGCAAGTCCCCGTGTTGTAACCAGTTTAAACCAGTGATGTTTATTGCTGATATCGGTTCTGGAAATGAGAATAATATTTCGTTATTATTATTATTATACCGCAAACGATGCATTGAGGTGGCTCAAGAGAAAGATGTCTAGAAGGATTTGGGGAGACCTTTGCTTAGCTGTGGGACAGTGCAGACTAAGTAAATAAAAAAAAAAATATGCAATTTTTTTTTAATAACTGACGAATAATTTCTACTCAGGGAGTCCATGGTAACCAGCTTCGCGTCGATGTCCCTACCACCCTGTATGCTCCAGTTAGACAAAACAGAGTACTGCCCTGTGGGAAACGTGAATAGCGCTTAATTTCAATTATTAAATTTCAATTCTCACTTTTGTTTTGCATGTTTTAAATTTGAATTATGTCCTGATATTTTTTTTTGTTTCTTATTATTATTGTGGTTTGATTGAAATGGTAGTCTTTGTTTTTTTTTTTTCATTGTAATTTCAATTTTTTTATTTGTCTCAAATATTTTTCTTAATTTGTACTTTCACTGCAATTTGGGGAGACCTTTGCTTAGCTGTGGGACAGTGCAGACTAAGTAAATAAAAAAAAATTATGCTATTTTTTTTTAATAACTGACGAATAATTTCAACTCAGGGAGTCCATGGTAACCAGCTTCGCGTCGATGTTCCTACCACCCTGTATGCTTCAGTTAGACAAAACAGAGTACTGCCCTGTGGGAAACGTGAATAGCGCTTAATTTCAATTATTGAATTTCAATTCTGACTTTTGTTTTGCACGTTTTAAATTTGAATTATGTCCTGAAATTTTTTTGTTTCTTGTTATTATTGTGGTTTGATTGAAATGGTAGTCTTTGTTTTTTTTATTTTGATTGTAATTTCAATTTTTTTATTTGTCTCAAATATTTTTCTTAATTTGTACTTTCACTGCAATTTAATTTTTACTTATCAATTGTGATTGTGATAATAAATAATGCTAAGTGTAAGTGGATATAAACACCCAATAGGCTAATTTGTGATGCATGCTGTGCTCGCCTGTAAGGGATTGGTACACTAGTCCATAAGTTCCTTCATAGATGGTGAGCCAAATAAATAAAATAAAATAAATTTCCGGATACGTGAATTATTGCGCATTTACACAGGTACTTATAGGAAGTCATACTTTCAGGCAAAGAGTATGCTGCATTTTATTTTTGATCATTAACTCTTCAATATTATTCATAACACTTTGTGAGATATATAATACTATGTAAATATGACGTCATCACGGAGTTCCCAGAAAGGTACATAGCAGACATGAGGCAAGTAGTTAATGATATCAGTCATAGCATGATCAAAAACCCTTGTTTTAAAACTACTGATAACTTTTAACCCCCGATACAAAAAGACGAGGAAAATAAGTTTGGACTTGTGTCTGTGTCGTAACTGCTACATGGATAAACCAATTTCAAGTTTTTTATTCGAAAACTTGTTTAATCGGAATTATTTTTAGCCATGTTTGACGTTAAACACTTTATTACGTTGTTTTGTATTTTAAAATAATAAAAATTGTTCGCGATAACATTCTTTGAATATTATTTGAAATGGATTAACATAAATATCAGGTTGATGTTCCATACTAAATAGTCAAGGAAAATAATATTTTAGTTAATCCATCCTTTTAAAATGTAAATGTGTATTTATTTAATTGCGTCGTAGTTATTAATGCAACAAAGTATCCTACACACCGAATACCTACATTCCGCGTACTCAAAAGGGCAGCATAAAAACTGACACCAGGTTAGTCACTAACCACACGAAAAGGAAGGACCTACTGGAATATATAGTGTCTTTTTTAACTGCCTTCCTCTAAATATACAAACATGATATTAATGTGTGCGTGATGACGTTAGCACATAAAGCACACACTGCCGAGTTTGCCTTTGTCTGGTAAGGTATCGAGAGCTCATGCGTTTAGACTCTAGCCAGACGGACTGCACTCCGACTGCAAATTTGAAGTTAGAATGCAGTTAGTATGACTGCAATAAAACAAACCAACCGTGCAGCCCGATTGCAGTCGCGTGTGCAGTTGACGTGCAGTTCCAATGACTGCACGCTGACTGCAGTTTATATACATTTGGACCAACTATACAGACTTTCTGGCTTCTGACAGCTAACGACTGTCAAAGATTTATGAATGACAGCAGAGATCAACGAATTATAGTACTTTCCGAGGCAAGGAGGCGTCTTGGTATGGTCACCCATCCACGGACCAAACGCAGCAAGTCCAAAATAACTGATCGATTGACCCGTGTGGCTGCTTTTACTTAGCCACGTGAACCAAAACTGAGTACATGTTCTGCGATTTCGGCTGTCTCTCCAGTTCTGGGCTCATAGCGCTTGATGGCGCGCTTCTCCCAGTTTGCTCCGACTTTCGGTATCTCGGTTCACTTGTGCAAAGCGATGGCGAAATAGATCGAACTGCTAAGCATAGAATTAACACTGGGTGGATGAAATGGCGGCAAGTCACGGGAACAATTTGTGACTCCCGCATTCCCTTTAAACTTAAGGGGAAGATTTATAAAAGCATGGTTAGACCTTCCGTCTTGTATGGATCAGACTGTTGGGCCACAAAAGGAATGAATGAAAGACAATTGCATGCAGCTGAAATGAGAATGCTAAGAGGGATGTGTTACGCGAATGGATAGAATAAGAATGAGTACATAACAGGAAGTCTGAAAGTAACACCGGTGACTGAAAAGTTGTGTAGAAATTGGTTGTCATGGTATGGGCATGTTATGCGGAAGAATGAGGAAAATGATGTCAGTAAAGTTGTGAGTATGAATGTGGATGGCTATACAAGTAGAGGGAGACCAAAGAAACGATGGATGGATTGTGTGTGAAAGATTTATTTATTTAGTAGGTACACCGACAGCAGTACAATACATAAAAGAAAAAACAATAATAAAATAATAAAAGTGCTGGTATGTACGCTGGTGTATAGGTACAGCATTTACCATAAAACAACATTGTAATTATCTAAGAAAAAAAAATGTATATAATGGAAACATTAGAAATTGTTTTTCTTTTCTTAACAAAGTTCAAAAAAATAAAATAAAAACAAAATGTTTTTTTTTTATTACCATACAAGGTGGAAGGTTACTTAATGCAGTCCCGTACTTCAGTGACTGATCTTCTAAACTTGTTGAGTTATGTTCCGTGTAAATCATTTTCTGACGATTTACAAGAACTGTTGTAGTTTCTGCACATCCGGAGCAAGGGAGCGTTGAGACCGAGATTAGTATTGCGGAAAGGGATGTGAAACAACCTGGTGATGGGATGTCTGGGAAGTTTTGAAGGGACTGAATACTGGATACGCTCTACAAGATCGCTGCATTTTACAAACCCGTTGCTTGCAACTTTGTGCAGGAATATTAGATCACGCGAACGGCGACGGTCTCGCAGTGTCTTTATATTGAAAAATTGTAAGCGCTGCTCATACGGGCAGCGATGGCTAATTTTCATTTTATATAAAGTGAATGCTCTTTGTATTCTCTCAACTCTTTGCGAATGAACTGCATAGAAAGGATTCCAGCCAAATCTAGTGTATTCCAACCCCGACTTCGCGCCAAGGAATTGAACAAGACTATTCTGCTCGTTTTACAAAACCCAGCATCTGTGCCGACTTCATTACAATGTCGTTGATGTGTGGTTTAAAACTTAGTTCATCGTCGACCAAAATGAATGAATATTCTATGATATAAAAACTAGGTCATTAATATTGTCTGAGTGTGAAAATTTTTGATATCAGTCAATAGATTGTAGTTCAGAAATGATTTTTGCGTGCGTGATTTTTTTTGTGCGTAAATATTTTGAATTTTCATATGATAATGAAATGAGCAGTGCGGGGTGTTTAGGATCAAGTTTGGCAAGAAGGTCAGAGGTATGGGAAGCATTAAGTTTGCGCATATTGCTTATAATTAAGTCCATTGTTCTATCATCAACATTACAAGCGTTGTTAAATTGAAAAAGAGACTGAGACTCTTAATTCCTAAATAGTCTACAAACATATTATCCCCTTAAGTATTGTTATAGTTATCAGGAGTACAATGGTTTTGTCTATCTAAAGATGACCATTGGATTATCCAAGATTAAAATCTCCTAGGATAAGAACATTCTCAACGTTGTTGGTTTATAAAATTACTAACATTGTTCAGAAAATTTGATAATGACTGTGCTTTTATTGGAGGACGTAAATACGAGACACATACAGCTAAATTTTTTACAATATTATTATTACATTTTAATTTGACAGACACCCAAAGGTCTTCGTTATTACTCTCCCAGCTGTAGAATGGCTGATGAAATATCCCGTGAGACAGCTAAAAGAACTTCATCGCAATCTTTTTTAGCACTATTGTGGCAAATTTAATCGCGACGGTAAATAGTGTAACGAGAATCGAAAAAACTCACTGCACAGGATACTTGAATTCAGCAAAGATGATATGGCTAGAAAAGGAGTGACTACCGAAATGACGACTAATAGAGAAGTATGGAAGAAAAAAGACATGTTGCGCCGACCCCAAATAAATTGGGACAAGGGCAGGAGAATGATGATGATGCTCCTCATTTAATAGTGAAGCGTCATTTTAGTATTTTGCCAACATTATAAATAGTTATGCACTTTTAATGCACCAATAGTTAGGTAAAGGCTAACATTGCTCACCGCTCAAACATAGACACACACTTTATTTTTATCAGTATCATACTACAAATATGTTTTAATTATCCTGAAAGTATAGAGATAAAAATTATGGAGTTAATATTTACTTACCTCTAACAAATACAGTGTGTTGATATTTTCCGTACGTATACCCTTTGCCTATAGGTATTGTGTTTTTGCACGTTGCTACTTGACCATCGACACCTTTCATAGTGGTCCTGTTAGAGATCGCTCGCTTCGACACCTTGTGTGGTGACGTTTCAGTAATATTCGTAACATTCTTCGGTGTTGTTGTTGTTGGTGAAACAGTAGTTGTCGGTGGGACAGCTGTTGTTGTTGGGATAACTGTTGTTGTGTTGTGTGGTTTAGGCGACGTTGTAGTAGTTGTTGTAGTCGTTGTGGTCGTAGTTGTTGTTGTTGTTGTAGTTGTCGTAGTCGTGATTGGTGGTAAAGGCTCATTGTTAGCAACTACTATCGCTTCTATCTCATGAGCGCCCATATTGTCGTCATAAGTATAGTTAAACGAGAAGTCGGAAGAAGTGTCAACCAATACGCAGTCTATGAACCAATATGTAACGATCGAGGAAGAGTTCTTTTTCAAAAACTGCAGCTCACTCTCTCCTAACTTAACAGAGTGGGTGACAACTTTGTTGACTGCCACAAAATTGTTCGGCCTTTTTTCTTCGTTTTGACTTAGTATCATGTCACCGTGTAGTGTATCTGTAAATGGAGAATAAAATTACAGTTATTACAACTCTTGATTATACAGTCGCTGATAAGGGAAAGACGCCTCTATTTCCGCAGGAATACATAAATCTGAAATTAAAATAGCAAAGCATATAAAATCGATACTCGAGATCGATGTTCCACAGTCGTGAACTGTAGGTACTTCTTCTCAAAACTACCTTTGCTTGACTTTAAGGTTTATAATAAACCACTTGTAATTTCCTCCCTCGAAAAAACGCTTACCTAGACATAATATACGTCATTAAGTTTGAATGAAACATGAACATTTCATGGTTTATTCAACATAGCATTTACACAGATGCATAAGTATATAATAACAGGTGTAACTGTATGCCGTGACTTATGTTAACGATTATGAAAACGTTAACAAGCGTTCATTTGTTTCAGCTGTTACTTTAAAAGGAAGGCGATATCATTTGAATCGAATAGTTATTAAGTAGGTATACAATTTTTAACTGGTAAAAATTAGCATGAGCTATTTTATTTTCTTTTAGGGTGGGAAATCATCTAATGACTTTTCCCGCTCTGGGTAGAGAGGAAGGGAGTGTCAGACTCTTACTGACTAAAACCCATCCATGTTTCTTCCATAGCCGTTTCGGCCAATCCCGCTGAAGCATGAAGAGGAGGGGTTCAAGACCCAGTTCGGGCGTTATCAGGAATTTCTCAGTACCACACTGGAGTCTGGATTTGTGTCCGGTTGATGGCAATAGGCTCGCCCGCTATTGCATGGGATGTGTAGGTGTACTATAGGTACACATCTTTTAACTATTATTGAATTATATTAGCGAGGGCTAGAAGAGAGTGACTACCGAGATGACAACTAATAGAGTAGTGTAGTGTAAGCATGGAAGAAAAGACATGTTGCGCCGACCTCAAAGAAATTGTGGTAAGGTCAGGAGAATTAATGATGCTGATAATATTTTATGTATGTTATTAATGCAAATTTTCTGGTTTTATCAAAGCATTATGATGACCGAGACCTTCAAAAGATACACTTATGATCTGTCTTGTGGGAAATGGGCCCACCAGAAACATTGTTAAGCCACAAAGGGGATTGTGATGCATAATGAATAAACAGTGGTAGGACATTGTATACTTCTTAGAAACCAAACTTTAATACCATGGTCCGTAATAGGGCAAACCGTATACAATGTAGTTAAGTTGGTGGTTGTTTCCACCAACTTAACTACATTGTACACGGTTGAAACCTAAACAGGCAAATACAATTAATTATTGAATGACAACTAACAGTATGAGGAAGAGGATCGTTTTAATAAAGGTGATCGTTTTAATTGGGAAAACCGAACATCATAGGTATAATTAACAGCATAAATAAAAGACTTCCAAAAATAAACACTACAAAATCGGTGGGAAAAAACAACAAACCAAAGACACCGACTTCCGAAATTGAAAGTAATTTTTCACTTCGTAGTGTTTTGTTTTTTTTTTCATACATGTTTTTTTTTTACTGTTTAGTTGTGGCTCCTAATCTAAAACAAATACGATTACCACTATCTGCTATGTCAATAACAATGACAGGAAGTTATTATAACATAATCCACATAGATAGATTAACTGCGATAAATAAAAAATGTAAAAAACTATTACGAATACACATGACCAAATTGAGGACCTCCTTTTTAAGAACTTTGTTAAAAAACGGTAAAGAGGAAGGCAGTGAACAGTCTGAAGGTAACAATGCGAAAAAAAACTGTAACTTGGTACCAAATTCTATTAATAAACTTTCAATTACAGCGTACCTAACTATCTATCTAGGTTAGACTCGATAAATAAGAAAGTGAATGTAAAACACGTAACATACGAAATTGAGGCAATTCTTTCTCAACTTTGTATTCATATTCGTTACACGATCCTTAGATACAGTCAACCACAAGTCCGTGGTAACACTTGAACCACGAAACAGGGTTATTGCTACGAAATGAAGGCACTTTAGGCGTCAAATTGTGGCCATGGGCGTGTGGTTGACCGTACAGCCGGTGACTGCCGGTGCAGGGTTACAGCGGCATATCAATTTCCAGAAATAACAAGTTCCCAGAGGGTTGTTACAGTTACACACTTAATGGATTGTGAGGTTTACAAGATCCAATCCGGTTGACACTTCTATGTTGTAGAATTGAATAAATGCTGTGCGTACATTAATATAAAGGCTGTCAAACTTGGAGTGGCAGATGTGGTATAAGAATATACCTATTGTTAAGTCCAATTTGTTGATAACGGTATTTGTTACCCGGAGACCCATTGTATAACCATCACTTGGAACTAACACGTTTGGCACCTAAAACCTGACAACGCACGACTAACGATCAAAATTGAGATTGAAGTCACTCGGCGTATGATTAATGATGCCGATAAACGAACAAACAACACCTCAACATCTTCCATCCCCATTCCAAATTCGCTTTAAAGTTGAATACTTGCCCATATATAGGAGTTGTCAAAATAAGCATTAATATAGATTTTGTTTGAAAGCGTACAAAGTGGTGGTAAGTGGTTTGCAATCCCTTGTCCATCCTAAAGAGAAAGGGTGTATGGCTTTTTTCAATCTCATCTCCAATTAAATATTATAATACTTTTACAGATTCTGCTATATTTTATAGTGATCAGATCCTCAGGCCCTAACGTTGCCAGCTTACAATTGAGTCTATTTACAAATTAAACTATTGTGTGAAATATTTCCACAGCTGACTGCAAGTGGAGCTAAAACTATCAAACTAATCACGAATCAATATTGACAAGAGAAGTTCCTGATAAGGACATAAAACAACATACCTGTTAGATTAAATGCCGTGAAGGCTGTAGCGACGGTCCACCACAGATTTTCAAAGTAATTTCTCCTTACTTCGAGATGGACGTTATACTGTCCAGCCTCGTAAGTGTCTCGAAAGTACTCCACACTATAATTTACGGATTGATTTGTACTGATGATCTGAAACAAAATTTTCGTTGATGAATTTCATGTCTTTACTAGCTTTTAAGTATATTTAAGCTGAAAAAAATTTTGTTCAGTTTTTTTATTTGAGGGTGGGAAATCATCCAATGACTTCTCCCGCTATGGGTTGAGCGGAAAGGAGTGACAGGCTCTTACTGACTAAAACCCATCCATGTTCCTTCCGTAGCCCTTTATGTTCCGGGGTAGCGGTAACCTTTTCGGACAATCCCGCTTACCAATTTTGTTCAGCTTAAAACTTGGTTTTACGTTTAGGGCACAGCTGGTTGTTTATTATACCCATTGCGTTTTTCATCCATGGTCATTGTCAAACAGCTTGAAAAGGTCCACTGTTGACCATAAGCCATCAAATAACCGATACAATGAACGTTCAAAGAAAAAGTTTACATAATGGAGTCGGCAGACATATTAGTAATCGCAATTTGTGTATGTAGTTTATTATTATGAACAGTTTATATTTATAATGGTCTTTGCAGCTGCCATTATGTAAGGCGTTATTCGCCTTAAAAATGGGCGAGGAGAGTTGACTTGAACATAGGAAGTCTATTCAAAGCCATGTTCCGAATTGATGTTATTTTCACATAAACATGTATCAACTTTATGAAAGTTGTTGCGAGTTGCAGCGCAAACTAAACCTTATTATGTAGGAGTTACAGTTTAATTAAATAAAATACACATATTTTTTTACACTTTTGGAAATTAAATTGCGAATGCAGAAAAGGAATTATCTGTAGGTAATGTAATACGCATAATGTAACCCGATGAGGTTTGACATCATACATGCCAGAGGAATTTTTAATTCGCGCTTATCGCGTCGTTGGTCATGCATTAGGTACATCTGTTTCGATGGCGGAAAGCACCGATCCTCCCCATTTATATGCAATCTAGGTTTGTGAATGTATTTGCAAAATTATTTAGGTATAGTTTTATTGACAGCATTTACCATACTTTACGAACTTGTGCCTGATTGTGGTGGAGGCAGATTAAAAAAAAAAACGCTTCACCTAATATTAATTTGTGACCTACGTGTCTTAGAACAATGCGAAATTGTAGGCTACTATTTAGGTATGTTGCGTCCATAAAAGTATCTGGGTGATATCCCGATTTGGTGGCGCAAGTCAACTAAGACTGATGCCTTCCATCTTATATATAAAAATGAATCGCAAAATGTGTTGGTAAGCGCATAACTCAACAACGCCTGGACTAATTTGGCCAATTCTTTTTTTTGTTGTCTTTGTTATTGACAGGAGAAGGTTCTTACAAAAAAAAATAGGTAGGGTAGGTAGGGTAGGTAGGGTAGGTAGGGTAGGTAGGGTAGGTAGGGTAGGTAAGGTAGGTAGGGTAGGTAGGGTAGGTAGGGTAGATAGGGTAGGTAAGGTATGTAGGTAAGTTGGTAGGTAGAGTAGGTAGGTAGGGTGGGTAGATAGGATGGGTAGGTAAGGTAGGTATCATAGTTAAGACAGGACAACGTCTGTCGGGTCAGCTAGTTATGGTTAAAAATACATTAAGGACAGGAATTTACGACAGTTAAATAGCTAATTAGAAATTAGTGCTAACTATATTATTAGTCACCGATTTATCATCAACTTTACGTGAAAAATGTACGCCATATAAAAGTTTCGAGTTTAAACAGGTGCACAGTAAATTGCCCTAGACATGTACTGTCTGAAGGACTCGGAAACCATAAAATATGTTCAGCCAGCTAAAGTGCTTAATAAGATAATAAGGCGCGTGACCTACTTGCCTTGGCCTATTTGGATTGGCACCAAAATACAGGCTGCTGAGAGGCGCCATATACAATCTATCAGTCTTGGCTAACCGGCTGAAAGAAAATACGTACAAGAAAGCAGGCCCCAAGGTCGCTTGCGCTTCCCGGCCTTCGTTTTGCGAACGATAGAAACTATACCGAACTGACGCGATTCAATGTCGAATCCCTTAGCTAATAGCTCCCTATTAGCTAAGCAACGCATCACGTCAAGTTACGCGTCTAGGGGCGCTAGCAGTCAATATCTAGTTGGATATTGTGCAGTAATTTTTCGTTTGTATTAGTCGATCGTGTGCATAGAATAGAAAACACGCATCAGACCAAAGCGCGACCTTTACGAAGAGGAGCCTCCAAAAATATAGAAAAAACAACCTTTTGCTGTAGCAGTTAAAGTGCAATTGAGTAACAAACCCTCATAGTAGGATAGGAAGTATGTTGGCTAGATAACGCAGTGTTTCGACACGTGTCGTAAATTTAACGGAAGGGACGGTCCGAGAGGACACGAAATACATTATCAGAGCCAGACAGCGTCTAAGCCTACCTAATTTGGCCTGAGGGACTGAAATAAACAAGTCTGTATCAGTGAGTTTCCTCTGCTAGATGTAATTGAGTTGATAGCAGACCAGGCTGTGTGTAGCAATAGTTCAACAACTGTAATTAAACACGTAACAACAACATTTACTGTAAAGTTGAGAGAAAATTTTTGCTATTGATTATTGGTCCAAAAGACGTTAAGGAGCTCAGTGCTTACTTCGTGAGTAATGTGAATTCGCCAGAAGGGCCATTTACCTGCTAGGGCAATTTGTGACTTTCAGCAGTACGTGCTGGCATGCATAATCAGGCTTTGTGAAGGATAAACTTTTTATTTTACCGCACCTAAAGAGCAGTTAGCATGATGAGCACAGACTCTTTTATGCTATGGTTAGGCTGTTTTGAGCTGAATATTACATTCATTGATTTTTCCATAAGCCTAACAAGTGTTGAGTGAGACAAGTGACAAAAAAAATGGCCAGATGACTAGGTTCAAAACAAAGTAGCTGAGGCAGCAGAAAATCACATAATTATTATACTGAGAAGATATAATTGCAGAGATTACAGAACAAGATACAGAATGTCCATGCAATTTTTATAATCAATTTCTGTTGTGTGACGATAAATAAAGAAGTATGACTAACACAATTCCCAAAATAAATGACTAACAGGAAAATATCACAGGGAACATGTACACTTATATGATTTCCTCTACCTATCTTTTAAATGGTTATTTAAATAAGAAATCAGTTGTATGAGTTTTCCTTCCTTTATTTTTTTTTTTTATGTAATTGACATTTAGTATTGTAAGTAAGCAAATATTTGAGTTATTTTATAGACACATTTCGGTCAGTGGGTAGCCTTAGGGGCGGCGAAGATTGTGTATGTGTAATATATGATTATGATTGTGTTAGCCACAAATCAATTCCATTCATCTTATCATTTTGTTCCCATGCCATCTTTAGGTTCCAAAAGACAATGTTGGTTTAGGTGGCAGAAGACAAATTTTCATGTCTTAAGCTGTCAAATGATTGCCTAGTATAACCTGTTTGCATGTAAGCTTTCAACAATTCTCATGATTATATTTATTTTTAACTCTAGTATATACATACTAACCAGTGTGGTCCTGATAACATTTGACAACAATTAAAATCATGAGATTTAAATAAAATTACATGAATATCTTTTCTTATTAGCTGTTGACTTTCACTGAGTGACAAACAAAATAGTTTCATTAATCAAACAAAGCTGATAGGGACATATAGCTCAATGATACAATTTATCTAATCTAATCTATACCTTTGAAATGTTGTTCCTGATTCTGCCCATTCATTAATTACATTGTTTTTATTAGTACAAGAATTTATTATACTTTTTACTTGTTTTCTTGTCAAGAAAGAGTATAATCATAATGTGTTTCAAAATGAAGAAGGTATGACAAATATTTTGGCAAGTTAAAAATCCTTAAATGGTTTCAATAAACACCAACAATGCAACATCTACAATGTTGCATTGTTGGTGTTTATTGAATAGGATTCATTTTTCTCTTCATACACTTCTTCATATTATTATTATAAAACATTGCAAAAAGGCTATGGTAAGTATATATGTGGTAATGGTAAGATAGAGCATGCTTTGTTATTCAAACCAAATACTGATAATGAGGAGACAAATCTTGGAGGTTGCAGAACTAGTAAAATCAAACTAAATATGCTTACCTCTTGCTTATGTTGTGGAACTCCATTATCAGTAAACACAAATTTGAAGTTTTCTCCATTGTAACCTGATACAATAGTTGCTGTGAATGTGACATTCGCACCTCTTACTGCAGGCCCATTATCTGAAAGGGTGACCTGTATTGCTGACACCCCTGCAAAACAGAAATACAAGTAGATTTTAAAGATAGATAGATAATACTACATTTCACAATCTTGTCCATCATTAAATTATAATAAAAATTAAAGTACCCGTTTCCAAGATAAATGCCACGATAAATAAAATGAAAGGAGCCATATCGAACGAAACCAATCACCTATTTAATAATCACACAGAGAACATAGCAACTAATGAAAATTCTGTAGAAACTTCTTATACCATCCGTATTACAATAAGCGAACAAAAGTTAAAATTTCGTATCAAATCAGAGTTATTATTGAATAAGTACGTCGTCACAAAAACATGAACGTTTGCGTTTCATTAGCAATTTGACACTGACAGTAACTCTGCCACCACAGAATACATTTTTTACCACTGTCAGTCACCATGTCACAGATAATTACTACTTAGTGTTAACATTTACCGACAGTATACTGAAGTCACTCGACTAAAATATTACGCGCTCGATTTGCCGACCTGTATACACCTTAGAGCCTTAGAGCATTTAACCTATGGAGATGGCATAGCTAAGCGTACCCCTCTGCCATGACCGATTGGTCATACGGCCATACACGTTCTATAAAACTAGTTCATTCGCAAACCACCGCCATTATGTATCGTATTGTGTCGCAAGGAAGTCCTCCTAAGAAATGGTTAATTGTGCAGTATCCTCGTGCAAAAAGCGATCTGCCACTTCAAATTTTCGAAACCATGGTGTTTCCTATTACTTGTAAATATAAATTATACATTAAAATATTTTTAATTACGTACAATGTCGAAGTAATCGTTATTGACGTAACGATAGAAAAAATACATTGGTACGTAGGTAGCGCTAAAGTAGTGCAGGGGTAGGATTTGCATAGTGCTGGAACAACGCGAATGAATGATTTGCCAATTAAATGATTTTTCAGTCAATAGGTTCAGTAACCAGTTTTTTGTGTATGTATCTGGACAAGTCAGCTTGAAATAAAAAAAAAAAAACTATAAAAGTTCTTTGGAAGTCGATTTCAATTATTTTAATTGTATGTTTAGGATAATAAAAGAATAATAGTTTGTTCGTTTCGTAGTGAGTTTTTGTAGCTCATGCAATTTGAAAAAGAAACAATAATTATAATAGATAGCTAAATATGACGTCGAAATCTAATAATCCAACGCGGACCGCGTAGGTACGCTGTTAAAAAAACGTAGTACAATCGCCAGCACTGCCTCAAATATTCGGAATGTAATATGTACAGACGCCAGCACATCAAGCTATCCCTAACTGTCAAATTTTCTCAATTAAAAATGAACCTTATGTCTTTGCAATAAAGTTGAAATACTATCAAAGAAATCTGACAGATTGTGGTAACTTGATGTGCTGGCCTCTGACCATACGCGGACGATCTCAAATTCTCTAGAATTTCGAGTCTAGGGACGATACTGAACTTCTTCAAAGCGATATCGACGCGTTAAGTCTATGGTGTAACGATAACAAAATGGTACTAAATATCAACAAATGTTACTACGTGAAGTACACACGGAAAAACAAAATAACAGAATTGTATTGCAATTAAATGACAGAATTTTTTTAACTCATATTAAAAGTATACTTTGTAAACAAGCAAACAAATTAGGATTATATAAAGGATAAGGATGCTTGGAAACATACTGGTCCTGCTCCACAGGACAATCTAGTGTCCAGACAAAATCAAACTGGTTGCTTAGTAAATTAGGTAATAAATAATTTATAATGTTGTACCATACTACATATTTTAACATTTTGGAATAACTTTACCTCTCACATTGATTGATTTATTATTATTAACTTTTAGAATGTTTGTATATATGTGAGCACGTTCAAAAGTGCCTTTCTTGTGCCTATTTGACATAAATGATGTGACTTTAACTTTGACATCATAATTATAGCTTTGAAAAACCGGACTGCAAAACAATAAAACCGACGTGTAAAACTGTCATTCATAACAAAATAATGAAAGTACATCTGATTAATTGTCTTATTCTATTATTTACTAGCTTCCTCCCGTGGCTTCGCCCGCAAAATATGCCGACAAATTATACACATAAACCTTCCTCTTGAATCACTCTATCTATTACAAAAACCCGCATCAAAATCCGTTGCGTAGTTTTAAAGATTTAAGCATACATAGGGATATAGGGACAGAGAAACCGACTTTGTTTTATACTATGTATTGATATTGTCCCCTTTCTACATTTTTGACACGTGTATATAAATGAAAGCCCGTTTTAAAGAATGGGGTATGAATTCCGAATTGCCGACCCTAAATGCAGAATGATATGCAATCAATATAATATTATTAAGAAATAAGCAAAAAAAATGACTATAAAAATAAATACAATCGTTCTTTTTCTATAGCACTATAAATTGTTTTGTGATTACTGGCGGCAACCTACGTAGTTTCGCAGGCACTAATCATTAAATGTATTTTTTCCAAGAAAAGAAAACAGAACTTTTTATTCGTTCATTCATGAAATGAAATACCACTCATTCCTTGTGCCTCAACACTATTTTCGTAGAACAATTGCATAGATACGCACAAATTTGTCAATGTGTATGTGTTTTTTCACTGTGTGTCTATAATTTCTTTGTGAGCGTTTGTAGCAATAGGAAGCATGTCTCTGTGTGTCGTTGTCAAATTTAAGAAGTGTGCTGTATGTGTTTTCCTCGCCCCCCCGCAAAAAGTGGCAGAAAAAGTTGTTCGATGATTCGCCGCTTGCCATCTCCATAGGTTAAATGCTCTAAGCCTTAGAGCATTTAACCTATGCTCTAAGAGCAAATCACGCTTATTAGGCGCCCTGTGTAAAATTCGCCTATATAACCTATTGGAAATGCATTACATTGCCCGTCACTATTATTTTACTCTATGACTAAAGATTGAAGATTGTGGCAGACTTGTTTTTCATAAAGTTTGCTTCATCAATTTTTCACACACTTTCCCAAGTAAGAAAGTTAGTGATATCCATCCACGTATTTTTTCAAAACTAATAAATTGAATGCAGAATATGTGTTGAATGTGAATAGAGTGCCTAAATATAATAAAAAAATGGCTACCGTGTTCGATAGCCCCTTCATTCGACAACGTTTACATCGTCTGAGGCGTCGTGATTACGATTTTGATGAAGATCAGAGATTCGGTCGATGTGACTGCACGAGCTATTCTTATTTTGTACTTTCAATGGTGTTATTTTCTGTGGGCACTGTGATTACAGTATTAGCATTGGGAGACGCTGATGGCTATATTCTCAGCAATTTGGGGCACATGTGGCTAGTTGGTCCAATTTTTATATGTTCCGGGATGATGGTTGCTGTGAAAAGTATGCTTTATTTGAGGAGAAAAAGCGTGATACAAATGCTACTACACCAGAGGGCGATTATCAGGGTAAGTTCATAACTTTACTAAAAACACTATAGCTTGTAACAATATTATTTTATGGATTTTTTTACGACTCGTAATAATTCATTAGTGTTTATGTTGTCAAACAAATCAACAAGTTTTTAAAAATAGTACCCTCAAAGTCTTATTAAATAATAAATTTATTCTATACCTAATTAGTGTTATTTTATGTTTTATTGTTGTTTTTATCCTACGATATTTTTTAAGCAATGGGGCTGCAAAATATTACTTGAGCAAATTGTTGTTTGCCTTTTTAAGTGCAAATTTTAGGTGTTTGTTCACGATATTTTAATATCTTGATTCCTGTCACTTTTTTCGCCAATCATAAAAAACATGAAATTATACATTAAATTTTTTTTACCTTTTTTGCATAAGTGGGACATGTCTATCAACTGTTATGTACATAACATAACACTACTTGGTAGGTCACATCCATAAATTTGGTTAACATAATTAGAGCCATGTAAAATTTTTTGCATTACAGTTATATTTACAAAAGTATTTTATTTTTATGAGGTTAAATATTTGAATACAAATGGCTTCATGTAAGAATGCACTTACAACATAAAACTAATCAACTGTATACCATTATAATTCATTTAATCAATAGCAAATACATTTCACCTTGAACTACTGACTGAACTGTTTGAGATGAGATAAAACAACACTAATACCTAGGATGGACTGTTTAATTAAATAACAAGATAATTGTGTTTGTTTTGCAATGCTCACTAAAGGAGAAAGTGTCATATACCTTAAATGTAATGATAATGTTTGTTTTTTAGGATATGGCTGCAGTCCAAGCTGAACAAGCCTATAGTGGTCAAGTACCTCGCACTGCTTCTAGTGCAACATTGCCGCCATCTTATGATGCCTTAATAGGAAGTGCTGCTGCTACTAAACCACAACCTTCCAGCTCAGAACCACCTCCACCCACGTATGATGAAGCAATGTACCTCATAGATGATGAAAAACTACGGATTGATAACAAAAATGATGATAGTGCCAAACAAGAAACTAGCAATGAAACACCTAGTACCAACTTAGATCTTAGTAAACCTTGAAACATGAAAAAAACTACTTATGAGTACTTGTTTATTACTTAGATATGTAAGATAAACTTAATTCTTCCTTTTGTACTTATATTTTTAAATACATAGTCACTAACTATTAATATAGTATTCTCGGATGTGCCTAAAATATTGATTTGTTAGCAATATTGTTATATATCTCTCAATGTAAAGGGTATCTGTAGTTTAATAGCTAGCTTAAGATAAACTTATGAACTTGTGATATGTTGACTGCCGCATGCTATGAGCTGATCTCTTTGTATAACACAGGAGATGATTTTAGATCTGTTTGTATGCACGTGCATTATTACTTATTTGGAACAATAATGACATAAAAGGTTTCACTTGACAAAAAAAAGATATTATGTAAAAAGAAGGCTAAATTATTCAAGTATGTAGTTATTGTCACAAATAAGAAAACTAATGTCCATATACATAGTATTATTTCATCATAACATTTTTGGCAGTCACATATTTTGTGGTTATTCTAGTGTGACAAGGCACTTGTTGTGCCAGTTCTTCTGTTAGGTGTCTCTAATCCAAAAATGCAATTTATTTTCCTTAAAATTTGTATTTTATGAAGATCAAATTATATAAGGAGCTTACACCCAGTGTAACAAGCTAGGGAGAAAGTTATTCTTATATTTATTAGCTCCACTTTCCACTGTTTTTTGCATTATGCATCCTGCAATGTTACTAATTATTAATTGAAGACTGCATTTATATTAGTAATGTTGCCAGGTTACCCATTAAATTTTGATCTGAATGTATGCCTAAAAGATTACTGCCAAAGATTGGACATTGCATAATATACTTGAGATTTTGCTTTATTGCTTTGTTCAAGTAAATTTGAAATGTCCTGAATGTTTTAAACTAGCAACTATGTAAGAACTAACCACTAATAAAGGTTAGAACTTCCTTTCATTCATGTGATTCTGAAACATAGTTGCTAGTTTGTAAAATAAATAAAGCATTTTGCAGTATTTACTGAATACAAATATTTACCTTCCATAATTGTTGACTGTATTTTAGTGTTTATACAATATTTTAATAAGGTCATTTATTTCGGTCAGGGCTATTTAAATTCAGTGCTAAGAAAAAAGTACTTAAAAGACTTAACTGAAGTGATCTTTTGAAGGCCAAACATGGCCTTACTTTGTTCTTTTGTGAACAAGTCATGTGCCTTTTTCAGCAAGTGCTCTTTGCTATTTTTTAAAAGGAGGTAGATTTGACATAGGTAATAGAATAGGAGAAAATTAATTTGTGTCAATAAACTATGTATCTGAAAAGATAAGTGATGTATTGCATCAGCTTAAAACCCTTTGAATGCTGGAACCAAGACACAATGGATTTTTTATTGTGTCTATGATTGCAGCATATCTAAAGTTATTATATAAGTTATCGCCACTAGAATCCAGCCATTCAAGAAGTCAAATGTTATTTTTATAGCATTTCTAAATTGGAAAATAATAATAATTGCAATATGTTTGATAAATAACTGTATACAGCATAAGGCTGATTTTGTAGTAGCACTTACGAATTGCACAGGTGGTAGGTAGGTGCTGATGTAATTGAAACGTCACGGGTCATACGCATGACAATAAAAAACACCGCGGCCAGAAGCGTGACTATAAAATCGGCCTTACTACATAAAAAAATACCCCACATAACTATTAATGAAATCACTGTTGTGTTTAATTGTATTTCACACATTGATATACCGTGAAGTATACAGTTATAGTTAATAATGCGCGCTTGCATCAAGGCTGTATTCTGTCGCCAAAGTTATTCAACCTCTATGAGGAGAGAGGCGAAAATTTTGAAGAACCGTGGCAACCGGCGGAATACCAAAATATGACTGATACATATTTGTAAATGGCTTTGAAAGCAGTAAGATCCATGCTTTCGAGATGTGGTGTCGGAGAAGTATACCATGGACCGCCATGAGAATGACTGAATCTATGCTGGAGACACTCTACATTACCAAGCGGTTATGCGTTCATATAAGCAAGGTCTGGAAAGGCTTATGATAATACTGGGCCGGGTGCAAGAAAAACGCGGTCATGGCAGAGCACCAGCAAGATCGTCTGACGATCAAGAAGGCTGTTGGAGAGACAGCATTCACAGATTGCTCGACACTGCAAAAGATCGCATAGCCTGCAGACATGTATATGGTCGCGATCCTCATCATTGGGGGAACGACGAAGAAGAGTTTATAATAAGTTGTTATTGAAAGTTGCTTCTTGTGTCCTTATGACTAGTTTTAGTTTAGCTTCAGGGATTTATCTTTCTGTTTTATCAATAGATACTGATATGTGAAAGATGGTGGTGATTATTTAACTTGTCTTCATGTTACAATGCTGTGAGATTAGATTAAACTTCTGCAGATTGAATAGATGAGATCAATAATTGTGCCACCAACAGAATAAATTTTAAAAGTCAAGAATACAAGGAAAATAAAATTATTAACTGTGCTATGTACTGACAAAATGATATTGATGTTCACTCTGTGATTTTAAAACCAACTGCAAATATTTGTGTACTGATCTCCCTAGAGCTATTAATTATACACTTTTCAAGTTATTTTTTATTTTATTTCCATGTTGCATTATAATAATCCTTTTATTAAATATTTGGGTGTGAACAGTATTTAACAAATAACAAAGAATAAAAACTGAGCATTTGGTGACTGAAGCAGTATTTGCAAGGCATAGTAATTAACCCAATAAATATGACACAACAAAGTGATTGTTGATAAGAAAAATACACTTGAAACAATAAATATAATTGTGAAAACCATTGAGTGCTTACACGCAAACTACTTCATAGGCTTTTATACTCGTAGGCATAAGAATAATAGGGAGGTTAATGTTAAGTCGTTAACTGCCACGCAGCAGACACAATAGAAAAACTATTGTTCGCGGCTCACCGGTGACCGCGTTGGCGCTCAACATGTTAAGATTTAAAATTTCCGAAAGCGTCATGTCGACATGTACAGTACACAAACCCCCATCTAGGTTGTGTTGAATGTGGATGAACTTAGGGCAGATCCACCCTGAGTACTGCTTCACTGAGTAGAAACAGTCTCCCTTTAGACAGGTTAATGTTAGATGAGATTTAAAAATAGGAACATTAAAACACTTCAATGCAATTATAGGCAAAGCATAATTTACTGTCATAAATTGTTTTATATTAAAGTAATATTTGTAACATTTAGATCCATAACATAATATTTATGACAAAAAAGTACTGTTATGTTAGTCTGCCAAAGTATTTAGCTCTAAAGCAAACATCTCTCAATTGAGGCCATTGTACAACCATAATATCTGCAAAGAACTGAAGTATTTTTCCAGTCAATGAAAGGGTGCGAACTCTGCATATACTCTCTATGAAAACTATGCGGCAATCCAACATAAACAAACATCTCAATACAAAAGCAACAACACAGACTGGAATGCAAGTACCAGGACCATTACAAAATATTACATCAGGTTTAAAATTATAGATTACTGGTAAGGTGCACCAAGTAGCATAGAGAGTGCTGATTACTGAAGAAAGATAAGGCTGTTGCACATTTCTACTTCTGGGTATTCTACTGAGAGTGTAGTCAGTATGTTCTTTCTCTGTTTCATGAATCTTGACCACACTGCTAGCATCATTGTCAGCTAAAATATAAATCCTCGGTTGATATTTCTTCATATTAATATTCTTCACAAATCTTAATAATTCTGTTGTATGACCTCCAGAGCCGATGCAGAAAACGGTACGCAAAGATTTTGCTCTCGTCAGTTCACATTTACTCGTGATAATATCATAAATTAAGTAAAATACTCGAATGAGGAATGCCAAGATAATACAAAACAGAAACGCGCCGAAAAATTCAAACGTCGTCATGTTTTATTAGTACCTCAGTGGCAGCACTTTATGATGAGACTCCTTATTTGTCTGTCTTTGTACGAATAACAATAAAAGTTTAACATTTATTCAATTCAAATGTATAAACAACATTACATTATTGTTTGTATTTTTGTTAGGTTAGTTTATGTTTGGCGTTGTCAATGTCTGTCAAAGTTTAGTTGTCTATTTGAATTTGACATTGAGTTTTTTTTTATTATAGTGATGCATCTGAAACATTGATGTAAGAAAACATTACATCGGTTATCTGAAGTGTATTTGTGCCGAGTGTTTATATTCAACCAGCAACTCATCTTCGCAGTTAGAATGTTAGCATTTGTTTGTCTCAACTAGCACGGCAATGAACACAGATGAGGTTGAAAATTGTTGCTCGTAATCGTAGGCTATTTTCTGTACCAACATGTTAGCAGACTAAAAAAATAAAAATAGTTTATTGGTATAACAGCTAGAGTCTTAACAAATGTGATTGGACCCTCCTTTTAGGCAGATAGTGCCTGTATTAGGAGAGTCCGCTCTTCCAAACAAGTAGTTTTAAATAAAAAAAAAGAGGCTGGATCATGAACTTCGCTAACTAACTACTACTGAACTCAAAAATCAATCTGCTTAGCCTCTTCAAACTATGTTAGGGTCGGCTTCCAGGCTAACCGGATGCAGCTGAATATCAGTATTTTATATGGAGCGACTGCCTATCTGACCTCCACAACCCAGTCAGTAACTGGGTAATGCGATACCCCTTGGCCTGGCTGTGAGACTTTCGGGCTTCTGGCTTACCGTAACAACTGGCAAAGATCCACACTGACAGCCGGGACCAACGGCTTAACGTGCTTTCCGAGGCACGGAAGAGTCTCCATATGAAAAGATGGTCACCCATCCACGGACCAACCCCGAAAAGCGTAGCTTAACTTGATGGATCGATCCGTGTACTACTCATCTCATTATTACAGATAATCTGGGATTACGGGTAGTTTTTGCCCAAGGATCCTTAAGGATCCCTATTCCCCATTAGTTGAATTAATTATTACGGTTTTCGACAAAAGTACGATAATTCATCTCAATATTGGAATCACTCAACGTCACTCACAAACAAAACGTCAGTCACACAATTTGGCAAACAAATGCAAACACTTTTGGATTTAGTGACGAGTGAAAAAGCGAAATTCTTAAAAATTTTACTGTTTTCACATGATAATGTTATTAATTAAAGTTATATTTTTGCCCCTGTATTAGTACAGTTTTAGATTAAAACCATTGAAAATGAGGTTCCTAAGTATTTTGGGGTCCAGTGTGTTTCAAATTCTTTCGCTTATTTTTGTTTTGGGTTATCTTCTCGGTGTTTTGAATGTATACTTTAGTGACAAAAATAACTATTGTTTAATGACTTATATGTTTGAGTATCCACAGTTCGTGGTTAGTATCAGTTTATTTACTATCAACAATGACAATCGCCAAAAATCTTGTGACTGTTAATTTTAATCATGAATATTTTTAGCGATTATCGGTTCCGGAAAATAAGATTTATCCCCAATATGGATTGTATGCGTATAGCGAAGGGAGATTTACCGAGAGAGCTAGAAAAATGTGGTATGTATTCTTATAGTAATTCAGAGTAAATAATTAGGTAGTTTTCATTAATAAAATAAATACATAAAAAAAACATAAGAAGACTGGCGTTTACATCTCTGCCTGTCCCCTCAGGTAGATGATACAAATGTGCTGAATGTAAATAATTAACGTAAAAAAACAAATAAATAAACAAGGAAATAAACAATACATTTGAAACTTCTTACATAAGTAATGAAATCAACAGGTTTGATGGTGTCCCAGTGTTGTTTCTGCCTGGGAATTCAGGCAGTCACATGCAAGCCAGATCAATTGCATCTGTGGCTCTAAGGAAGGCTCTTTCAAAGGGATATCAATATCACTTTGATTTCTTTTCTAGTAAGTTCATTAGAATTTTTTCAAGTAGCTGACATGAAAATATTTATATTTTGATGCTTAAAAATTTATTTTATTTACTCAAGTGTATAATCATAGTAAAGAATAAAAAATAAAGTAAAAACTTCTGAAAATGGTTGTGACTTGGAATCACAGTACTGCAAGTAACATCATGAGATTGAAATGCATGACTTCTAATTCATGAATTAATTCATAAACACATGTGAGAGTAATGTGTGCACTGATGCACAATACAATGAATCATTTGAGTTATAAAATATTTTATGAGACATTGCAATTGTTATAAGGCTCAAAATGTTATTGGGTGAGGTTTCGGTGTTTATGACTTTCTTAAATAGAAATTTTATATGGTCTACTTTGAAGTGGGAAGAGACTACTTTTAGATTAGAATAATGGGTTTATAATAATTTTACTTCAAATTCCTTCATGACTGCACAGTTTCTTATTACCAATTAATTTAACTTTAACTTTGCTGTGCCTGACAGGGTCCATAATTGATTCTATGTTTAACATACCAACTGTTTTATTTAACATTATGGAATGCAATAAAGTATTGAGTATTGAGACTTTCCCTACTGTCCTCTGTAAAATTGATGTTAAAAAAAGTGCTGATTATTACCGCCTAGTATGAATAAGTTGTTTTAGATTTTTTGGATATTGATACACTATTAAATTTAAACTAACTTAGCTAAGTATTGGCAGTGTAATCGCGTAACAAACATGACCAAAATACAGTCCAGTTGGGTATTTTACTAATACTTAAATTAAAAGACTATATCTAACTAACTATATATACAAATAAAACCAAAAAAGACAAAAAGGACACTTAGGCGTCGAAGTACTCATCCGCATCGCTGTCATCAGGAAACGTGCCCAGAAGACTGGCAGCATTGCCACGTTGAATGGCAATGCTAATTCTTTGACCAAAGAACAATCCAGCCCTCTGGTCACGCGAAGTGTCGACCAATCGGCGAGAAATTTCCTTAAAAAGGAGTTGCGCACTCGGGCCCCATGACCCTAGAGTTTCGACCCCAAACGGCTCAAATCTGTAGTTAAGTTAGCTAAGTTAGTTTAAATTTAATTGAATAGTATCAATATCCAAAAAATCTAGACAGCTGTCTAGACTTAATTAAACATACAATTTAATAGTATATTGTCTTTTTAGTTAGTTACAATGAAGAGTTGTCTGGTTTATATGGAGGGGTTCTTCAAAGTCAGACCAAGTTTGCGGCAGCCTCCATTACAAAGATCTTGAGTTTATACAAGAGTAATAAGTACACAAAAACTGTACCAACATCAGTCTTACTCATTGGACATTCTATGGCAAGTATTCATGTAATCTACACTAATATTGTAAAGAGGAAGGATTTGTATGTATGTTTGTAACGAATACACACAAAAACTACTTAAAGGATCTGGATGAAACTTGGCACAAAGATAGATTATAGTCTGGTATAGCATATAAGCTACTTTTATCCCAGAAAAATATATGGTTCCTGTGGGATAATTTCCTACATACATGCGGCCGAAGCCGCTGGCAAAAGCTAGTATTACATCATTTAAATTATTGCTGCTTCTTTGGTCAAGTGGTTGCAAGTGCTACTGAGAAGCATGAAGTCTTGGGCTTGATCCATGGTTGGGCAATGTGATAATGGGTTTAACATTATCTTAGCTACTAATATCTTAGTACTTCTTAGTAGTGATGTGCCGAGTCGCTGTTTTGATGGATCGAGTCGACTGGAGTCAGTTTATACGGTATTCGAATCATGACTCGATTCCCTGATTCGAGACCAGTACCGTACTCGAATTCTATGTTTGGTATTCGAATATTGACTCGAGTTCGGCTGGACTCGAGTCTAGAAATTCGAGTCCAGAATTCGAGTCTGAAAATTCTAGTCCAGAACTAGAGGAGTCCAATTTTAGAACAAAAGGGAAAAATGAAAAGGAGTTAACTTCAAATAGCGTGTAGGTTAGGTTAAGCATAATAACACAACAATAATAAATCAATAATTTTAGATTAAAGATGCAGGTTCAAACTTGTTTGTATTATTAGGCCCGCGCCACTTCATTGCTGGAGTAAACAGTTTGCGAGTACGAGCGAGTTAACCAAACTCGAATACGAGACTCGAGTCAGTTGGACTCGCATAAATAGAATCGAGTTAGCGAGTACGAATCGATTCTTCCTGACTCGAGTACCGGAATCGAGTCCGGCGTACTCGAATCAAAATAAATTGGTATTCGAGTAGGCGAGTTCTAAAGCAGGAATCGAGTCTGACTCGAGTCAAACCGTACTCCGCACATCGCTACTTCTTAGCTACTAAAAGCCTAGAGTCTGGATTTGTGCCTGGCTTGCCCCCTATTACATTGGACTTAAACATAACTGTGGAGTTCCTTTTATGGGTACACCACTGCCTTAACCTTCTGGGAAACAAGGAAAGATGTTTTGTGTGTTTAAAATATATATAATTTTCTTAACATTTAAATATTTTTTGCTTGAACCAACTGTCTATTTATTTATTTGTATAAACTTTATTGTATACCAGAAAGCACATACTTAACAAAATAAAATAACAATAAAAAACAAAGTCATCAACTTAAATAATGCAAAATCATGATGTTGTAACAATGTTTTTATCCAAGATAATTTATGTTACAACATTTAATTTATTACCTCGTAGTTGTTTGGTGCATCTTAAGATATTGTGTTAATAGAAGTTTATCATAAAGCAATTTGTGTTATCTAAGTAATCTAATTTCTAAGAATTGTAAATGAGATTATTATATTATAGCAAGTAGGTAGTAAATTTTTTTGTTAACATGAAATCCAATACCTATAAACCTTACTTATGAAACTTATCCATTTCCAATCGTCTAGGGAGGACTTATAGCAAAACGACTGTTAGCCTACCCAAGCATGCTCAATATGACTTCAATAGCTATCGCATTGGCTGCGCCATTAGAAGCTCCAGTAGTCAATGTAGATGCAGCAATGGATGACTACTACATGTTAATGAACTTGGAATGGGACACATACATTAATAGCAACAAGGAAATGAAACAAAAGAAAATCTTGATCAGTTTTGGGAACGGACCGCGCGATGTGCTGATACCCTCTGGTTTGACTGCTTCGAATGATAGCTACATCAATGCTTTGGTAAGTGAAACAATTGTAGGCGTTTTCATTTCATACAAGTCATTTGAAGACATGAGTGGATGAAGTGATATGTCATATTTTCAGATTTTCGCTGTTCTATGCATGAATGATTATAATATGTGCATACAAACAATTTTAAACCTTATAACAACCACCTTTGTGGCTATTTTACAAATTCATAAATACATTTAGGTAGGCGTTTTGAAATATTAAATTTTTATTTTTATTTATCAGGAACAATTTAAATTGTGTTTGATACATCATCATTATTATTAATAATATTAAAATTAAATGTTTATGTGCAACGTACGTATGACCTTTATCCACTGATGTCTTCATTTATTTCTCCAGCCTATAAATAGGATATGGTGTACGCGTTCGTTGATACGGGTACAATCCTGACTGATTGAAAGTATGATCATACGCCCAGAAACTTAGTACGTTAATTGCCCGACACTCGTCTCTTTTTATTCAAGTAATTTCTTGGTTCCTATTCTACTTGCTTTTTTACAGTTTCCAACTACGATTTTACGGATTGGGCACTCGTCTAAAGTCAGCTTATGATTATATACTGCCATACTACGAAATTAATTTATTCTTATTAATAAATCTCAAGATAAAAATAAAACTATTTAAATCAGGGGTTCCCAATCTTATTTTGTCTACTGCTCACTTTGAGAATAAATTATTTTTTAACGCCCCTATTTTTCCACCTATTTAAATCGCAAATAGTTTCAAATCGCCCCCTAATAAGCCTCTACACGATGCCCCCATTTTTTTACTGAGTCTCTTACTGCCCCGCTTTAGACCTGCAGCGCACACAATGGGGCGCCCCACACCTTTCGACTTTGGGAAAGGCTGATTTAATTTAAAGAACATAATTATACATGAGTAAAAAAGTTTTTCATTTAACCACTAACCCCCGCCCCGCGTACACCCCGTAGGTTATCTACTAGATCTCGGCCTTACCCCCTGTGAAAACAGACGTGATGTTATGTTGTTCTTCCAGACCACAGCAGTACCAGGAGTTTGGGCATCACCTGACCATGTCTGCATTGCTTGGTGCAAACAACTTGTGATGGTGATAAATAGATACCTGTTCTCCATCGTGGATCCTACCACGGAACAGATTGTTGAGGACCATCAAGTATTGAGGTCGCAAGCTAAGCGATATTTTCAGGTAAGAATTTAGTTGTTACAAACATTTTGTGCTCGAATGGTTATGTTATTTTTAGTAAGTACTTACGGAAAATTTGACGTAGACTAATAATTTTAAGAAATGCTGGTGGTTTGACTATATCGATATTTTTATAATAACGACTACGGTCTATTGATTATTTTGATTCGAAATCATGTCGCAATTCTTACTGTTTTTTTTCACTGCCCTTGTCAAATATCTGTATCTGTAACATTTAACTTGACACTCAGGACTTATCATTGTAATTAATCAAATTGTAAAGGAAATTTATATTATTATTATCACGTATCGCAACATGATAGTTACGTATAACAACGGAAACATAATTCCGGCCTAATCATATCTGGGTTAATTGTACGGCATATCATTTAGTTAATATTTGCACAGTAATCTCTATAAGATAAAACTAAACAGTTATATATATTCTTACTACCTCGTTTCTCTATGGTCATTCGGCATGCGCATGAGTGAGGTCCTAGGATCGATTCACACACCGGACAGTGTTACTGTTTTGTTTTCATCAGGAACTTGTCTGCTGCAGCTTGGAGACAGAAAACTTGCCTTTTTATTTGCAAAAGGTTTCACTTGAGACTTAAACATAATACCTAGGCGAAATCTAGGTGCACTATGAACCTGGGAGCACCCCTATCTCCAAGACTTGTATTATATTATCATTACTCCAGTTTGAGAAAGAGCTGAAGCTATACAGGCGGTATACCTCCATCTCTTTCCCAATGTGAAGCAATATTAAAATAATACTGATCAATAAAAGTTGGTGTTTGGCCTGCCAAACCCGTTATGTCAGAATTTTCTTTGATAAATACATTTTGGGACTGTTTTTCAGGCAAATCGTTCTATGACTTTAAGTCCAGATGGGCCCCGCGCGAATATGACCATGTTAGCTGATGCCTTCTGGTATGAGGATAATAGGAGGATCTATCAAATATCTAGGCCGCAGATTGATAAGTAAGTGCTTTCCTTTATCAACCACCTTATGTAATATCTGAACTTTGTTAGGGCCCATGAAGTATGAGTTTGATTCGGCGTTTCTTCTCCGATATTAGGGTTCGTTTCCATCAAAGATGTGTGAGGACGCGTAGCGACGAATATGCGTAAAACTAACCAATAACAACACCAAATTACCTCAAGCTATGAAACCAATAAATCTAATATATAAAATTCTCGTGTCACAGTTATCGTTGCCATACTCCTCCGAAACGGCTTGACCGATTTTGATGAAATTTTTTGTGCTTATCCGGTATCTATGAGAATCGGCCAACATCTATTTTTCATCCCCCTAAATGTTAGGGGTAGTCCACCCCAAATTTTTTTTTTTGTAGGGTAGGTAGGGTAGGTAGGTAGGGTAGGTAGGAAAGGTAGGAGGATATCATAGTTAAGGCAGGACGACGTCTGCCGGGTCAGCTAGTAAATAATAAATTCATCACCACTGTTCTCAAAATTGTGAAGGAAAACATCGTGAAGAAACCGGCATGTCCTAGAACCAAAAATTCGACGACGTGACATCTACCTACCCACACTGGGTCGGCATGGTAGCATATGGCCCACTCCCTCTCTTCTCCTCCCACAGAGGAGTTATTAACTGGGTCGAAAACTTCAGTTTCTGAGTCATGGCGTATACGCCACGTTAACGGTAACGCTCGTAAGAAAGCCATTTCCCTACACGACAATCATTATCCTTTCCAAAACTTTACTTAAGTAAATTAGAGGCTTTTTTGAGGCTAAGATTAGAACGCAAACTTTAAAAAAAAAGAGGATTACCTCTCAGAGCGGATTCCCGAGATAAATAAAAAATAAAAACATTTCTTTGTTCGATGAAGAGTGCACTGCACTGTGCTGTAATGTCACCCACACCTCCGGATATTTCACTTATGCTGTAATCATGTATATATGCAGTCTTATTGTTGCAATAAATAAATATATTATAAGGTCTGCAATAACAAAACTACATAATTAAAGTTTCCAATAGGTTCGTTTCTGATTTAATTCGGCGGCATCATTATTTTTTTCTCTGTATTTTGTAAGACGATATTTTATGAATTAACAAGCTGAGTGCCAATGGGATTTCCCATCGGCAAAAATGACGAACTTCCATACAAACTTTCATCTCGAAAATTCACCCCATAAATGGGTAAATAGGTTAACTCCTTTAGGTGGTGAATTTATGAAAATCCTTTACTTTTGCTCAGTCTAGACCCAGCAGATAATAAAAAATAGCTCTGCGTTGTCTGCCAGTGAATCAATTTAAGATGTTTATTAGTAGAAATAAAGCCCAGACTTCGTTGCACACGGTACGCTAAATAAAACACCAAAGTTGTCGCCGTTTGCTTCTAATGAAAATTCATAAATTATAACCAGTTTTACATATCAATGTCGAGTGACATCAGCTGTTGCATAAAGTCTGAGGAATATAATTTGCATAACGATGAGTTCTGATCTGTACTGATAACGAGACGTTAATATGGTCACGCACGGTGTAGTATTCTTCTTGACTAACAGTGACTAAGGTTGCGTTAGGTAGGTATTCGGTATATCGTAATCCAAATATATTAATTCCTTTGTCTACAAGGCCAAGGCCCTTTTTGTCACAACTTCTGTCACCAAAACAAATGTAGTAAACTTAAGCCTGCTTCCCACAGTCGTGTATGTCATAAAATGCCTATGTATGGGGTAGGTGCCCACTTTAAAATAATAGAACGAGAAAATGTTGTACTTCCATCAGTCAATTATTTAATTAATGTTATTTTCTACTACGTATAGATATGCTACCATAATTTTGAATTAAAGTGACTGAAATAAAACAGCTGTTCCATACATATTTTCGAATTTGTGCACACAAATATATCGGTCAGCTGATTTTTATCGCGATTCTAGGGTTTAAGGTATTTATTTTGATTAAACTCACTATGAGGTAGCGAAACTATTGTTCAAAGTAGGTAAAGTATTGTTCAAAGGAAAGGCTAGGTAGGTAGTAGGTAGGCTTGGTTTATAGGAAACCTTTGCCAGAGAGACTACAGAAAAGGTAATTACCTTTTCTGTAGTCTCTCTGGCAAAGGATAGGTGCTGCTGTGCATACGTTTATCACATTCGAATAAAGTAGTCACCTCGACCCCATTCCCGCTTACCTCGCGAGATGGCGAGTCACTTCGGACGGGGAGTATAGTGCGCTTGCGCATCAGGTTATAATAAACTGTGAAATTTCTCCTAATTGTTTCAAACCTTAAACCGTTGACTGTTAAGTTCAAAATCGATTGAGAAAATTTAAAAGGTGGTAACTTGGGTGTGCTGGCGACTGTACATGCAGTTTTTGCTTTTCAGAAAAGCGCCGTGTGATGTGGTATTAACTAATTAACGTTTTTTAATGACGTGTTGCTGTAGATCTATGTGTTGGCTAACATCCAGAGATGCAGAAAGCATGTATTTTAAGATACTATACGATGACGTCATTTGAATATTTCCGTCTATCGTTTACATAGTAGACGCATTAAGTTTTATGAAAAAAATGCATGTGTTACTTGTGAAAAATCAATGCAGTTCAGAGTTTTATGGTCTACGCTCGCTCGACCTTGCAGTTATCGGCTATTACTAAGACTTTGCGTACTTTAACTAAACTGAAACAAAGTGGTATTAACAAAGCGGAAGATACTACTTATACAAATGGACTACTATGTTTGAAAACAAGCGTCAATATGTATTGTATTATTCTACAGCTAGTTATTGTAACAGTTTTCATACAGATATTTGCAGAAATACGTTACAAACATCTGCCAACTAATGTATAATGCAATTCATTAGATTCATGGGGAATGGGCAACTTAATATTTTACGGTCTGAATAAAAGTTGCTCGACACGACCATGAAAAGGTTAACCTACCTTACAGATCATTATTTCGGAGACCTAAAATTTATTTTGCGAACCGTACTATTTTCACTTCTTCACATTTTAGATTGCCTGGTCCATTATATTCATATTAAGCAACCGACTCAGTCTATCGCAGTCCACTGCTGGACATAGCCTCTCCCGTTGTCCGCTTTCCATATCCAGTCTGTCCCAGCCACCTTCGAAAGGCCATCAGTCCATCTAGCTGGGGGGGTCCCACACTATGCTTGTCGATACGCGTTTTTGTACAGGGTGTATCCGAGATGGTATATACATTCAGTCAAAAAAGTATCGGGAATGGATGATTTGTTTATGGTTCCAAATTCAAATTTTTGTTTTTTTGTAGTTGTTAGATTGGCACAACTGTTTTCCATTTTGGCGCGGAGTTTGAGTTGCATCTGTTATTTATATTAAATACAGTGCTGGTTTTAGTAATATCATATATAGTGTGTATTGCGAATTTCATAATGGACAAAAATATCGAACAAAGAGTTTGTCTTAAATTTTGCATCGCCAATGGAATTTCGTGTTCGGAGTCACTGAAAATGTTACAGAAGGCATACGGTGAATCGACTTTATCAAAAACTCGTGCTTATGAGAGGTTCAAAGTGTTCAAAAGCGGTCGAGATGTGATGGAAGATTTGCCTCGCTCTGGTAGGCCGTCAACGTCTGCAACTGAAGTTAACATCGCAAAAGTGAAGAAAATAGTGACTGAAAATCCCCATTCAACTCTGAGAGAGATAGCCGCCGAACTTTCTGTATCTCACGAGTCGATCCGTACCATTTTAACTAATCATTTGGGTATGAAACATGTTGCTGCTCGGCTAGTCCCAAAAGATCTGAATTTTCTTCAAAAACTCAATCGCATGAAAGTCGCTGAGGACATGCTAGAACGAGCCAGTTCGGACCCAACATTCATGAAACGCATTTTTACTAGTGACGAGACGTGGGTTTATGAGTTTGACATGCAAACTAGTCAACAAGCTTCGGAGTGCCCCAAGTAGCACGTTAGTGAATTTTGGAACTTATTTTGCAACTGTAGCTAGCATATAAGTAATGCAAGAGTGTACGATATTACTTATAGATGCAAACAGCGCTCGAATTTGCATATGAGTAACTCTTATTACTAACAGTTGCTTTTGAGTGATTTTTGTTCCTGCTTTGTAACTTATGGTGGCATTAACCCGAATTTATTACTTATAGACGCATAAAGGTTTCAATTTTCACTCTTTTAAAACTCAAAGAAGCATATGACATCTTAAAATCTCCCATAAAGAACCGTGCCATAATAAGTAGTAATTTTTCCTTATTTGGCACCTCTAGTACTTAATAAGTAGTATACATAAGTTATTAATCACCTGTAGTGGCTCAAGAGTTATTATTGCAGCTTATTTGGAACCTAGTGTAATTGCCTTTGTAAGGTCTAATATATCTCTAATATGCCACTGTAATGCGTAAATCGATTCCAAAAGATGGTTCTTGAAAACCTTAAGCAACAATTTTCTCTCATTTAGAACCACTTAAGATCTAACAGTTCTAAAAGATAGATGTAAAATTTGTTTTTAATGGCGATTCAGTGCGGCACGTGCATCAATATTATGTTTGTTTATAAATTTATTTTATTACATACAAAGTTTCTGTTAAAAAAAGCTAAAAGATCTTCTCAAAATGAATACTATGAAGTGGAAAAAAGTTAAACGATGTGGTAATTATCATCGGCAAGTTACACGTACTTTCAAGAATATAATGGACGTGGAAACAAGTGGTAGGTACAAGTTCAGATCATGTAACTGTTATTAAACAATCAAAAGATGATGCTCCAATTGTTGAAAGGTAAGTAATTATCAATTTAATGCATAATAAAAGGTACAGCAAGCAGATAATAATAATTAGGAGGCTTTCTGTTTTGAGCAATTGTGTCAAGAGAATTTTACTATCACTTTCGCAGGTTCCGTACATATTAATAAATTTAAATAGAGTATGATTTTTATTTAAGTAATTTGCTTGCAATTTAGATAATTGACTAGTTTATGAAATAGTTATCAAGTCACTTAGTTCACTTTGTATTTTTTTTTATTCTATTTACGTTATACACTATACAGGCTGTAAATGACTGATTCGTAGGCAAGGCAAGATCAGTTATATTTATGAGTTACCCTTCTGGACGTCTTTTGTATTTTGATATTTTTCAAATTATATAGTTTTGTTTAGTTTTTTGTAGGTTGTCAGATTTATACAATAAACATTTTTTTTGCAGTCATGATCCTAGTGAAACTTCAACTGAAATTACTGATGGAAATTCGACTGAAATAAGTGATGAAAATTTGCCTGAAAATGATAAAGTGAATAATGAAATAATTGAGGAAACTGACCTCGAAGAAAATTATGACAGTGAGCCAAGTGAAAAAATGTTTCAATACAAACAGATTCATCAATTTCGGGACGCAACTAGAGCATGGGCTATAGAAAATAACATAAGCCATTCAGCTTTATTCAATTATATTAAGATTTAAAATAAAACATTCAAATTCATGTCATACACGGATTTTATTTATACACAAACCTCCCCTTTTTTGCCAGGAGTGCAGAAAACGACATTCAAATCCTTAAGAAATTTTCTTTTATCAGCGACACGTAGTTGATTTTCCATATTTTGAAGATCATCCAGATTTTGAATAGGTGTAACCCTAGCATTGCATGGGCTCTTTATTATTTCACTTAATGGCGTGACTGTCATTTGTGTGTGTATTTGTGGCTGTTTTTGAGAGTTCGAGGCTAAATTATCAATTATTTTGACTTGATTGTCAGATAAAATTTTTTGGTTTGTTAGAAGATCGTTATAATCCAATACTTGGACTACTTCAGTTTCTATATGATCCATATTCTGGGTTATAATATTATTGCCGTTAGAAACGTCATCAGATACTAAATAGTTTTCCGTTGGAATATGATTTTTAGATTCTTGCATTTTCTGAGCAGCTATAGTCGATGCGTTGTTGTTGTTTGCAGATCCAGTAGATGACTGAAAAAAAAATAGGTATCATACTTTTAGTTACACCATTGAAACTAATTACCTAATATTAACTATTCCTATTTATAGAGGTCTCTTACTTTATGTACAGTATTGTGCTTGCTTAGCACATTCTTTGCCAAAACAAATACAAGTAGAACATTTTACATGTAAGCAAACTTTTAACTATACAAAAATGGCTATATCTTTGGATCTACTGAACCGATTTACAAAATCCAAACGGATTATTTGATTTTAGACCAAGTTCAAACTTTTGACACTAACTTTCAAGAAATCCACCCATAAACAAAAATCACATTTTCAAGTTACATAATTATTTCAATGAAATTAGAAAAAATCTCTTAAAACCTTAAAAAAACTATTCTATTGCTATTGTTCAAATATGAATACTAATAAGAAAGCTAACTTATTCACATCTATAAAATCGAATTTTACTTTATTTACCTTCATTAATGGTTTTTGTACCCGTCTTGAGGATCCCCAATTCAAGGCAAGACGAACGAGATCTGTAAAGTGAAAATAATCACTACTAGGTACTAATGAGTGATTTTTAGACCTAGGAGCTCCATTATGGCAACAAATGAGTGGAAATATGAACTGCAAGGTCTATTTTAAATCGCCATGTTTATAAATGGAGTCCTTGAAAAGTATCTTGTTGAATGGTATTTAATTTTTTCAACCAAATTTTTATAAAGTATTATCTTATTTATTTGATCAGTGCATATTTTTTGATAATTCTTGATTAGATCGAAGGCGCATCAAAATTTACTTAGTAAATATACCATGGTTTCACGATAAATAACCATTTGCAAGGGCTCCATGATGGTTATCCTTCGTCATACACAATTTTTAAATACTCACCAAATAGATGCAATAATCCAAATAAGTTGCTGTCATAACACAATGGCACAAAGCACAACCGTCGTTTTGTTTATCTCCACCGAAAATAAGAACTTTTTAAGATGTCATTTGTCACTCAACGAATGAACTGTATCGCTTTAACGTTCAATCATTCATTCACGGCGCGCCATTTGCACCGTTAGTTCCAAGTGCCACTCAGGTTAACAATTCGAACTCATATGCATCGCTTTTGCATCTATAAATAAGTTGCAATTTTTCTCCCTTTGGTAACATACAGGTTGCTTATAGGTTCTAATCACCTTTATAGAACTTAATCACGGTGGATTTTATTACTAAAGTTTCTAAAAATATACCTTATGCAAGCTATTTGTCACCAAATGTGTTACTTGGGGCGCCTTCCAACTGAACCGAAACCGAAAAAACCACGCCAAAGTCGATCAAAAGTCAAAGTCATGTTGACTGTTTTCTTTGACTATCGCGGTGTTGTGCACTCTGAATTCTTACCGGAAGGTCTAACGGTAAATAAAGAATATTATTTGAGCGTTATGCGGCGTTTAAGAGAGCAAATTCGACGAAAAAGGCCAGATTTGTAGAAAGAAAATTCTTGGATTTTGCACCACGACAATGCGCCATCGCACAAGGCTATCATTGTGAACGAATTTTTGACCAAACACTCAACAAATACCATCCAGCAACCACCATATTCACCAGATATTTTCCTTTTTTTTATTTCACCTGCTGACTTTTTTCTTTTTCCTAAACTCAAATTACCACTTCGTGGCACCCGTTTTCAATCGATAGAAGACATAAAGGAGAATTCGCGGCGAGAACTGAACTCAATTCCGGAAGCAGCTTTTAAAAAATGTTTTGATGAATGGATTATTCGTTGGCGCAAGTGTATCGTTTCTAAAGGAGCATACTTTGAAGGTGATAAAATAAATTTGGATGAATAACAGACATTTTGTGTATTATTGATCGTTTCCCGGTACTTTCTTGACAGAGTAGTACATACAAAAGCATATGCTACAGCTACCACCAAACTGAACAACATTTACTAAGAGACCAACCCCGAAATCGCAAAAAAATCAGCTGTTCTATACATTTTTGGTCACGTGACACGTCGAAATGTAGGGAACAGCTGATTTTTTTTTCACGTTTATGGAGTTGGTCCCATAGTAAAAGTTGTTCAGTTTATTCTTTGGAAGTACTGTTATTAACTATGCATTGTCTTTCCAGAACAACATACCTAATGATCCGACTGGTCGCGTTCCCACAGAATCGATTCGTGGCAGTCGAAGCGGTCAATATCGATGATAAAGAATGGATATTTGGATGCAACGCTAAATATACCTACTTTTCCTATAGATACTGGTAAGTACTGTTTCTATCTCCATCCATACTAGTGGCTATCACTGGTAGCCACTAGGCTTGGTCTCGTGTTCGAACCCAAGGCACGCACCTCAGATTTTACGGATTTATGTGCGTATTGTATAATTTAATTATCACTTGCTTAACATCGGGAAGGAAACCAGCATGCCTAAGGGATCTTTGCTCTTAATTAAAGTGTAACGATGACTAGTGAACAATTAATCATGTATATCGGAGCTAACAGATGACCTCCATCTCTGCCTATCTAGAAATGACAAAGTACGTTCACATTTATAGCTCGACCGCTTATCTAAGACCAATCCTGATTCGTCAACTCCCGCAGTGCGTGACTACCTCAGTAACGGACTCAGATAAGCGGTCGCACTTTATTTCGTTGAGTGTCATTTCTAGAGCACAAGTACGTATGCTTTTTTTGAGGGCCAATGACTTGTTTACCGCAGTTATCGACTGATAGGCGATATAACGCGATAAATGTTCTTGAATGGAGATTTGATTATAGATCTTGAAATTAATTGTCATGTCAATAGTTATTCTATCATTACCAACCTACACGGTCTGCATATTTAGATCATGTGAAGACCGTGTAGGTGTTTAGGACCAAGATTATGTCTGGACTTTAAAAGAGCCTTTGACCTTTGTGTTTGTTTCGGCCTTTCTTCTCAGAGTAGTCAGATAGGACCTTTGTGTTTGTTTCGGCCTTTCTTCTCAGAGTAGTCAGATAGGACCTTTGTGTTTGTTTCGGCCTTTCTTCTCAGAGTAGTCAGATAGGACCTTTGTGTTTGTTTCGGCCTTCTCAGAGTAGTCAGATAGGACCTTTGTGTTTGTTTCGGCCTTTCTTCTCAGAGTAGTCAGATAGGACCTTTGTGTTTGTTTCGGCCTTTCTTCTCAGAGTAGTCAGATAGGACCTTTGTTTCGGCCTTTCTTCTCAGAGTAGTCAGATAGGACCTTTGTTTCGGCCTTTCTTCTCAGAGTAGTCAGATAGGACCTTTGTGTTTGTTTCGGCCTTTCGTCTCAGAGTAGTCAGATAGGAGCTTTGTGTTTGTTTCGGCCTTTCTTCTCAGAGTAGTCAGATAGGAGCTTTGTGTTTGTTTCGGCCTTTCTTCTCAGAGTAGTCAGATAGGAAACGCCGACCCTCTACTAGGTTTAAAATATTATGACAAATTTCAGTTGTTTCAGAATCAATTTTCTCGTAAATATAATACAAAGATATAACATAAACATCACACCTGCAATCCCCTTCGAGTTAATTAGAGGTGCACTAATACTACATTTTATACTATTACCAACATTTCGATTTTTTCCGTACATATCTATAAATAAATCAGAACATCTTAAACCCCTTTTGTAAACAACAATAAACAAACACCTAAGTATAAACTCCGGAATGACTTCGTCAAATATAATACCGTTCCGAGCCCTCCTCACAATAAGCCTATTAAAAAGTTTGCTTCTAGAATTTCTGTGACGTAACCTAGGAAATATCCATCAAATTTTTATCAAATCAGACATTAGTAAGGTTATGTAAGTAACTATTACATTATTAAGGTAATAGTTATGGCCGAAGCCTGCCGGGTAAGCGAGATTGTCCCAAGAGGTTACCGCTACTGCGGAACATTAAGGACTGAGGAAGGAACATGGATGGGTTTTAGTCAGCAAGAGTCTGGCACTCCCTTCCGCTCCACCCAGAGCGAGTCATTTGATGACATCCCAGCCTCAAAAAAAAAAAAAACTTTTTATCAAAAATTACGCATTACGCATTATTTGCATTCTCTATTCCATTCTTCTTTAAAGGCGTCGAGCTGGTCCCGCGCACCATCTTCGCCTAGTTCTGCCATGATGTTTCTAGGAGGAATTAGCGCTGCAACATAAGCCAAAAATAAATAAATATAATTTATAATCATATTTCTGGTTTGAGAAAGGCAAAATACAGCAATAATATGCATGATTGGAGACTCGATTTTATTCGTGCATAAGAATGTCGTTTGTAAATATTATATCAGCTCGGATAGCTCCGATAACGTATACAATTACAACATAATATTTTTTATTCTAGTAAACACGCCATTTCGTTGGGAGAACTTAGCCGCTGGACGGGCGCTGCCAATGATTTTGGACGACGTAAACTGGCAACGATAAACTTACACAAGATCAAAGAGGAATATCCTGATTGGACGCATGTCATCGTCAAAGTATCGCCTACAAGGAAACCGGTGAGTAAAATACAGTTCTTTCTTCTAGAATTGATCAGCCATATAGATTCATCATCTGCCTAGCCTTTTCCCAGCTGTTTTGGGGTCGGCTTCCAGTCTATCCGGATGCAGCTGAATACCGACCCGTAACGACTGTCAAAGATGCACAAATGACAGCCTGGACCATAGCTTAACGTGCTTTCCGAGACACGGAGGAGTCTCAGCCATAGATTATCATTAAGAAATTCGAAGAGGGGAATTGTTATAACTGGGCGTAGTAACTATGATTGGAGTTCCAAGGCCTCGTACTCACGGCGATGATCAATATTATGATATTTTACTGTCTATTTTTGGGATCATGTGACAGTTTCGTAGGTACAGCATTTGTTTTTAACTGTGTGGACATTAGGATGTTGTCGTGTGAACCTTTAAAGGGAAGAATATCTTTCAGCACAGCGCCTTGTGAATGGGTCCTTTATCAGTGAAATAACACTCATGCTAATCTTTGAATAGTTATAGAGTATTGACATAATAATATTCAAAATCTAATAGTGATATGCTGTCAAAATTAATCGGAATTATCAGTCGTTTTATTACTTTCCACATTAGCTGGTTGTTAAGCAGAATGTATTGATAAGATCTGTTAAACGGTGCAGTGAATGAGTGGTTGGCAGACACCGCCTTATTGGAGCCTTAGCAAACTATTGAAGATAGTTGCTGTTGAAAAAATATTTTTCAAATTGGCTCTTGGTTGTTTGCTATAGTTATACCTATACCGAGGCTAGCTGTAATGGGGCTCGAGCCTGCCGTGTAAGTAAGCGGGATTGTCCGAAAGGGTTACCGCTACCCCGGATCATAAAGGGCTATCGAAGGAACATGAATGGGTTTTAGTCAGTAAATAGTCTGACATCCCCTTTCGCTCCCCCCTGAGCGAGAGGAGTCATTTGATGATATCCCACCCTCAAAAAAAAAAACGGTCTGTCGTCGTGTCGTGAGCATCGAAGAATGAGCGGCCGGTACCCCTCGTCTCGCCCGTGCACATACCTAAAGCGCGGCACAGCGGTATCGGTTAATTATATAGCGAATGGAGTCGGGGCAACATCCAGTCGACAATATTTTGTCAAAATAATAATATTGCAAACATTTTAGCTTAAATAAACACACATGTTTTGGCAGTGAATTATGTTTTATATTTTCTTCAAATTCGACTCTGACGTCATGCGGAAATGGGTGAGGTATAAGTAGTCTATTAGTAGCTGAGACCTTCCATCATTTCCGTCAGTAAGGGAAAGGGCATTTATTTTAATCCTTCGTGTATAGGTGTGTTGGCTGCATTCCAGGATTAAAAGTGTGGAATGATTAATGTAAAATGGTGAAGTAAAATGCGTAATTTGATGAATGAGTAGGTAAGACATTTTTAGTGTGGAAGATCTGATGCAGTTGGCAAGTCATTTTTATATTTATGGCCTCTTCACACGGTTATTAGAATGTGTGGATTAAAATGGCTCATTTTGAACACACATTAATGTTTTAAATGTACAGACGCTAGCACAATTTCCCAATTGAAAATTAACCATATAGTTTTGTAATACAGTTGAAAAACTGTCAAAGAAATTTGACAGATTGGGGTAACTTGATGTGCTGGCCTCTACAATCGTGTAAACAAAAGTGCTATCCTGCATATACCTAGAGCATGATGTGCATAAAAGTTTGATCAGTCATTACAAAGACTTCATTAGAAAGTTTTTGTAATGGATGTACGCGCCAGTCGCGAAGGCCACTTGCCCGAAATCATAAATATTCAAACACCGTAAAATTATCTGTCAAATTTCATGGATATATAGTAATTAAAAACAGATGGAAAATGTCAATATGCTCTATGCTCCAAAATTATTTCTATCATCGATAGAAATTAAAATTCATACTATCACATCTTAATCATAGACAATTTCAAGCGGCCATTGTTGTTTACATCTTTGGCAAATTTGCATACCTGCACGGTTATATCTACAGTAGGTATAAATAGGTATTATAAAACTTGCACCTTATTTACAGATAGTCCTAAACGTGGATGTGAACGATCACGCGTCACGTCAAATCGAAGTGGACCTACCCTCAGATTTCTACTTCGGAAAGTTCGTAATACTGCAAGAGACTGAACAGGACAGTCTGTACTACGAACTTGTATTGAAAGATTTCAACTTATTACACCAGGCTTATCTACTGCATGTCGAACCTACTGCGAGTTGCAAAGCGGCGCCGTACCATATATCGGCGGAGTTACACGTGCCGTGGGCGCCGAATCATGAGAACTATCATTATTTTACGTGAGTATTTAAAGTTGTCGCGTTATATTGCACCGATTATGCTTGGAAAACGTTAGTAGCTAGGACTGACTTTTTAAATCGTAACACTCGAATGTCCAACTTGTTCTCAATAAAATAAGGTGTATATTCCTTTAAAAGGTGGAGCTCGTACTACTACTAACAGCCGCACAGGCAGGAAAACACTGTAAATCGTTGGTCCCGGCTGTCATATGTGCATCTTTGACAGTCGTTACGGGTCGTCAGAAGCCCGAAAATCCGATTAGACTGGAAGCCGACCCCAACATAGTTAGGAAAAGGCTAGGCAGATGATGATGATTCCTTTAAAAGGTTTTTCAGGTTGAAATAAATTCTATGCGGGTTGATTTATGCAGCTCCAATAAGCAGAAACGCTGGTGTTTTCACCGCAAATGATTCCCAATACGTGTCTACGTCGATGATATTCAATAAACTGTTTGAGGAGACTCGAGTTTATTGACCTTAATTGACCAAGCAAGAGGTTGTCTATGATATGCCGCAATCATCTTGTTGCTTTCAATATGCAAAATTAAATTATTTATCGATGTCCTCATATATTTTAAAACGTTACTTCATTCGAGTGTAAAATGATTCATTTAATTATATTGGTGACTTGATGAAACATGTGTATAATTAATACCTAATATAATAATGTGCACCATTTTTTGATTTTAAAAAGTGTCCATGAAGTTTCTTGTCTGTTCTTCTCCATAAGAGCCTACTGCTTTGGAATGGGAAACTAGCTTAATCTTTTTGACTGACCGACCCCTTGACAATTTAAAAATGTCTGTAATTGGTTTATTTGAAATAAATGCTTTCAGTTTAAGTTTACCGTGATACATATTTCAGGCACATAAAACAAACTCCTATGAAAATGAGGTTGTTTAGAAGTAACCCTAATGTCACAGAAGGTCTTGAGGCTACAGAGCACGTTAAAGTTACTCTATTGTTAGACCCACAGTGTACATACACCATAAGGTAAGCTTTAAGATAAATATTATTTTGTCGCATATTATGCCATTATTATTATGGTATTCAGATAGGCAGTCCCTCTATGTGTAATACTGGTATTCAGCTGCATCCGGTAAGACTGGAAGCCGACCCCAACATAGCTGGGAAAATGTTAAGTAGATTAATTATGGTACTTCACAAGGTTTTCTTTTACGAGATTTTCACTTATTCGGCTGCATCCGGTAAGACTGAAAGCCGACCCCAACATAGCTGGGAAAAGGTGAAGTAGATTAATTATGGTACTTCACAAGGTTTTCTTTTTACGAGATTTTCACTTATTCGGCTGCATCCGGTAAGACTGAAAGCCGACCCCAACATAGCTGGGAAAAGGTGAAGTAGATTAATTATGGTACTTCACAAGGTTTGCTTTTACGAGATTTTTACTTATTCGGCTGCATCCGGTAAGACTGAAAGCCGACCCCAACATAGCTGGGAAAAGGTGAAGTAGATTAATTATGGTACTTCACAAGGTTTGCTTTTACGAGATTTTCACTTATTCGGCTGCATCCGGTAAGACTGAAAGCCGACCCCAACATAGCTGCGAAAAGGTGAAGTAGATTATTATGGTACATTACAAGGTTTTATACGAAATCTTCACTGAAATATTTCAATGGTTTTAATAATGAAATCATCATTTTAATTTGAATTCTAACCAAATTTCGAAAGGTAATACCAGGAAAATAATACTCAAATTATAGAATAAGGAAAATAATACTGGCTCGAATAAACTGTAGACTCATTCCTTATTAAACTACCGTATTAATTTTATTGGGGAAAAATCGATCTTTTAGAAACAGTTCTTTCAAATACTTCAAAAACCGTAAATTCTAAAATCGAAAACCTCTCAAACGCTTTTCAGCATATCCACATCCTGGTACCTCCGTCTTGCGCAGATAGCTCGCAACTACAGCCCAGTCCTTGTGCCTTACGCCGCAGCTATAATATTATTAGCTGCAAGAAGCAACATACTACATATGCAAGAACACGGCTCATGCGTGTCGTTACACAGTGCGTTCATGAGCGAGGGTGTCAAGCCCTACTACGCACTTCTGTTTGGGAGACTCGGCGCTACTGTTTTTCTGTAAGTATATCAATAGTATTGCAAGCTCTCGGAAGCAACTTGTGACGTATACAAGTAACATACTACACGTGCAAGAACACGGCTTTGGTGTGTCGTTGCACAATGCGTTCCTAAGTTGAAGAGTACATCCACATTTCGCTGAGTCATGTTATCTAAGTTAAACTTTTCTAGAAAAAATAGTATTTTTATAGTTTACTAGCTCACCCGCGCAACTTCTTCCATGTCATCTAAGAGAGAGAGTGGTTTAGATCTCCTAAGATGTTGATTGAAATCAAGTGGATGTCAAGAACAATTTATAGTTAAGCGGGATTGTCCGAAAGGGTTACCGCTACCCCGGAACACAAAGGGCTAAGGAAGGAACATGGATGGGTTTTAGTCTGTAAGAGGGACACTCCCTTCCGCTCCACCCAGAGCGGGAGAAGTCATTGGATGATTTCCCAGCCTTAAAAAAAGGACAATTTATTGTGAGTCAATCTTAAAAGATAGACATATTATTATGCTGTCACGGACTTTTTCTTTGAACTTTTAAAGAACAATTCCATCATACTTGATATTTTCGTAACTTAAACCGTTTACGCAGAGCATGCAACGGAAGCTCTCAAAAAGGAATCATTTTTCCTGTTTTTGCAACATTTTTTATTTATGCTCCTTTCCTATTGGTCGTAGCGTGGTGTAAAATAGCCTATAACCTTTCTTGATACATGGACTATCCAACACAGAATATTCAATTCCAATCAGTTGTTCCTGAAATCAGCGTGTTCAAACAAACTCAGGTTTATAATATTAGTAGGTATAGATTCAAAAATTCAAATCCCAAAATAAAATGGCATGTGTGAATTCGTAAAATGTTGGTAACAAAAGGAGACATCGAAAGCAGTATCACACATCATTTTACACATACATGCATTTTATATACGCGGTTAACCAATAGCAGATATTTTGATATCTTCTTCTCCCATTTTGCTTAGCTAAATATCGATTGTATCTTTCATTACAGTTCCATTCCCGTACTATCATTTGTATTCGAGAATTCCAGCTGGCAGAACCAAGAGCTGAGGTACTTTATAAAGTCTATGCTGGTGGTGCCCGCGTATATGACTGCGCTGGGCATTGTCAATATCATGGCCGCTGCCGTGGTTTTAGTAATGGTGTTCTCATCCCAGATAGCGCATAGACTCCTGTTTAGGTATGTATAAGTATATACGATAAATAAACTATCTTGGGTTTGAAGTTATGTTACGGGAATTTAAGGACCATTTTCTGCATTGTCGTAGAAGAGTGAGTGAAAATTTAAGCGTCGAATGACGTTTTTAGCAACTACAGCTATAGTGTCATCCATCAAGACCACTTTTTTTCCTAATCGCTCAAAGTGCAAGTGTGCATCCTTTCACTAATGTAGTAGTGCTGTCGATACGAGCGTTATTCGTGTGCATCGAACCGCTGACGGCCTCAAACTCCCCACACCCCGCGGCCCCCTCGACAAAAAATAGTCGGGCGCGTCTTCGTTGATGGCACTATCTATACATCGTCTTTTAAATGATTTACCCATGTTCGAAAAATTGTTTATGGCCTTTGAGTGGACTGGACATCGCCAATCAGCAAGCGTAACGTAAGATTTCAGCAGACAACCTTAAAAAGGTGGCACAGGCTGGAATAGACTGGATGCAGAAGAGAACAGAATCTTGGGGTGTAACTTATGACAGGGCTTTGGCCAGTAGTGGACTGCTATTGTACAGTGTGTTAGGTTAAACGAGGGACATACTTTCAGAGGGGTAGGTACTATACTCATAAAAATGAACAACTTAGACTATGGAACTATTCCATTACATTACATTACCATTCAGTACATTTATGTTCGCATTTTTCGTCAAAATGTATGGAACTGCTGATACTTTTTTTTTTCATATTTCAGAGTTGGTCCCATGGACAAAGTTATTGATTTCTATGAGTAGGTACTAAACAACCTGAAAGTATGTCCCTCGTTTAACCTAATACACCATACTAATTAATTGAGGTAGCCCATCGTCAGCCACTTCTGAATCTATAAAGTTAAGCCTTGAAAGAGGAAGAATAATTTCAACACTGCTGTGCTTTTGCGAAGTCATAATGTTAGCTCGTTCCCCTTGCCCTCGAGCCCCATATAACATGGAGAGGCCTTTAGGTGCAACTAGATTGCCATCGATCCGTGACGTAGACCGTTCAGATTAATCTAGTGTTTTGCATGGCATTCGGATAACGATTGCCTGACATCAACTGTCTTCGGGGCGGAGACTTCGATTGTTTCGAAGCGATAAATATGACTACAGTAGCGGCGTTTTATGATGGTGGTTAAGCATGTTTAAATGAATTCCAGTCAAAAGTCAGAGTAAATAAAAGACTGCTAAATGTAAAGGTGCATCCAAAAGTTATTTTCGGCAACAACAGATAACAAAAGCCGCAAAAGTTGTAAAAGTCTATCAATTTTATCATGTTGTTAAATGTAGCTCAACAAAAATAACTTATGCACCATAAAGAAACAAAAGCCAAGCTACATTGTTGAAACTATGATTTATAACCGTCATTTTATAATTTGTAAGCTGTCACAATTGCCATCATACAATGCCCGCTGGTTTAGTCGGTGTCGATCGCCTGCAATCTAGCTGCACCTTTAGCACAGTGGGACTACAACAGGCTAGTATTATAGGCCGAGTCGGTTGCGATGCGCGGTCGAGTACGGTCGCGTTTGCGCTGCTCTGAGTGAGTTATATTCGCGAACTGCGCGGCTTTAGCCGCTGCCCGGATTCCGCTATGAGTACTCAAACTCTCATAGCCAATGAAGTTCTGGCATACATCAAACATGCCATAGATTACATGGACGAGGTCAGCATCTTGCAGATCTGCAAGTCATCTTTTAAGGAGGATGACATCAGCAGTGCCAAGTTGCGGCTGTTCACGACGCTCGGCAAACTCAGCCAGATGCCGTCTCGGCGAAGGGATGGCACAGAGAAGAGTATCCAGGACATCATAACGCTGTTGAAGGAGACCGACCCGGACGACGTGCCTGAATTTGTGGCGAAGGATCTGCACAAGCTGCCTCCCGTCACGTTCGACCACGTAGATGTCACCAGGCTGCTGAAGGACATAACACTCCTGAAGCAAAGCCAGGTTGAGATGCAGCATCAGCTGGAGGTGTCCAACAACATCATCGGTGAACTACGGGCAGAGGTAGCGTTATTGCGCAATGCAAGTTCTGCAAGTAGGTCACCTACCGACGCCGCGAATGTGAACACGCGTCGCGGGGCACAAAACGCCTCCATCTGCAGTTTCGAGTCGGCTGGCTCGAATGCGTCACCAGCTGCCGAGAATGCACGCGTTGCAACGTGTGCCGCGGCCGTCCCTGCCTCGACACCGGCGGAGACGACGACTTGTGTAGGTTCGGTGACCCCCAAACGAGCCTACGCTGCAATAGTAGCTGCCGCTAAAAAGCCTGTAGAGCCACAAAACTCGCAGGTTAAAATAGCGGACAAAGCGAAAGGGGGTAAACGGAGTCTGCCAAAACCAAAACGGGCTCTAAATAGGCAGGGTCCAGAGAAGGACATGAGCGACAAGGATGGTTTCATCAAGGTTGAGAAGAAGAAGAAGAAGAAGCCTCCTTGTAGGAACCAGTGCGGTACTGCGCTGGCAGGACCCAACATGCTGCTACGTCCAGCAGTACCGACAACGCTGCTCTACGTGTCCAGATTGCACCACTCTACGAAGGTTGAGGAGATCGTGGAGTACGTGCGCGTGAAGACCAGCTGGACTTTGAGGGTCGAGAGGTTGGAGCCGCGTCACAACACGAACTTCAAGTCGTTCGTGGTGCGAGTTCCGACACAGTATCTCGAGGAGTGCCTCAAGGAAGAGTTCTGGCCGAAAGGTGTTGTGTACCGCCGGTTTCGTGGCCGCCTACATGACACCAGTCAGCGAAACACGACGCCGACACTTCGTGTACACTAGTTTTAGTTATTATTTATTATATATTTATAGTATTTTTAAGTTTTATTGTTAATATAGTATTGTATATGTTTATATGGGCCTTGATGCCTGAATTAAATGGATAAATAAATAAATAAATTATAGCTCACCAAAAAGTTGTATCTTCAGGATAATGTGGCGTGGTGGAAGTGGTCTCGCGGAGAAGGTGGCGTCGGGCCTTCAAAAGGTACCGATGGTAGTGAGTGCGGGGCTCCTTTGTGCAACGCCGCTGTCGTGTGGAGCCGCGTCACTCGTTGCTGGTGCTGCCTTCTATGCGTTTATGGTGTGTTTCTAAATTTATTGAAACAATATTTGAACATTCAGATTGCATGATAACCTCCCGACTAGCCAACTTAAATATCAAATTCCTATAATTGAAACTTGACAACAATGCAAACGTAAGCATATTTATAGGTACTCTAGGCTTGATTCCAGTCACCTGTCAGTTTGCCAAACGATTTTCCGTTTGCTTGTGTCTAGAAGTGAACTTTGATAGCATAGACTATTTAATTGTCTATGAATATTTTTAAGCCTAAGTATAATACTTTTGTAGCAACCTTTCATTCTTAAACAAAACTTTAATAATTTTCAGCTCTCCAAAATGTATGAAGAATACCTTGAAGATTACGTTTACAAGCTAATGGCGAAAGTAGGCTCGAGAATATGCCTAATGTTTAAGAGAAAGAATAAAAATATCAAAAACGAGACTGAAACAAGGCTTGTAAAAGTTACAGAATCTACTAGTCATAATGAGATAAAAACTCACGACAAAGCAACTAGCGCGAAGTCAGAAAAGGCTTGTCAAGTGAATGATAAGCATCCGGATGTCGATGAAGATCTTAGCAGTTTGAATTTCCACATGATGATGTTTTCATTGTGGCTTACTGTCACTCTAGTCAATGTACCCGCGCTTTTGACGTGGGCTAGGAATTTTTCGTAAGTTTTATTTTTGTACTAGTTTTTAATTTAACTCCTGTAGTAATTAAAATGACACACCCGCGGTCCCAGGTCGTAACAGGCGACTCTTCCTCCTTTTCGTGTGGTTAGTGACTAACCTGGTGTCAGGCGACTACTAGTTCGAGCTCTTGAAAATGCATTTTCAGATACAGGTGCAGGTATTTAATATAGTATTATAGTTATGTTATAGTTTAGAAGTCAGGGATTTCTGTACTCAGGGCCACTAATTAAAGCCATATTTCTACAAAATATGTAAATGCATATAAGGAGTAAATAATAAAAATAAATCATTATTATTAAGGGCTTGGATTTAAGAGGTCTTTTTTGCTGTGTTGTTTCTTATGAAAGGCGATGATTATTGTTTACGAAGTTAAATAATATCCATGGACATTTCACACAACGCCATATAGTCCCAAGCTAAGCAACCTAACACTTGTGTTATGGTAACGAGATAGCGAATAAACTACTTATATACATTTTTTTTGTAAATATATACATATTATAGATAGAATGTTAATGTTATCTCTTTCGCGTTATTGCATGCCCCAACGTTTCTAGTCATGTCGCGTTCGGGTTGTAGGTATCTGAGCCAATTTTTTATTAAATCTTTGTTATTATTTCAGTTATAGCATCGTATTGAAACCTGATACGTCGTACCATACTGGTTTAATGATGTCTTCTTGTTCCACATGCGTGTGGCAGATGAATGGGCCCAGAAAAAATCTGTGAGTATCTATAATAATGCTACCAGAATCGACTATTTGAAACAGTCAAAAATAAAATATGAAATCACATAGGTAAAAGACCGCTCGTCTTAAGAACTTCCATCACCGTACAGAAATTAAATATTATGCGAAGATATCATTGTAAAATTACATTTAATTCTAATAAGTATTCCATTTGATTCTAAAAATCTGTGACGTCACATTGTTATATTTCATACAAATGACGTACAAATGCCGCGTTTTAAAAAAATCACAAAAAGTTATGTTATTGCAGTCAATAACATAACTTTTTGTGATTTTTTGAATGAATTGGGTATTTGAAAGGGCAGTCCCTTTCAAATACCCAATTCATTCAATTTAAGGATTAATTACTAACTTAAAAACGGAAATATTTACATGTGACAAGTAGGGTTATTCGAATGCTAACATATTGAACTGTATTTTCAGGAGGCACTACGAATCCATCGCAGCTCTGATGTTTACTATGGCAGTATTCCTACTTTCGCTGGGCCCTCTGTCATTGACCATTGTCAACTACGGCGTAACATTAATGTTCGCGGTGATAACCCTGCAGCAGGTCTGCGATACCGAAGAAGTTAGCGATAGTTCAAGTGAAGCAGAAGAAGATAATTATAAACAAGATGATGACCCTGAAAAGGAGCAAGAAAGTGTAAATAAAGAAAAAGAACCTAGTGAGAAAAGTCATGAAGAAAAATGTGACGACAACAGTGAAAAATCAAGTGAATATTTCGAAACGGAAGACGTTGTTGAGAATTGTGATGTGTGCAGCGAAAGTAGAATATTCAACGTGATTAAGCGACTAAGAGACAAATTAAGTTATACTGAAAATATATAGTGCAGAATAGCACTGCATTCTCATCAGCGCTATTCGTTATAGCAATATTTTACAGGTTTTTTTCACCTCCTGCGCGTACAGTCACGAGCAAAACTATGTATACACTTAGCTAATTATATATATTTCATAAGCGGTTTTCTGCTTAATTATTGAATGAATTTGTATGTTGTCACAAACATTGCATTTTCGAATCCATTGGGTTACCGTACGTGTCGTATCTCAAAGTTGTAATAGTTATTTTACGAGAAAATCGGTTCAGAAAATTACTAGGTGTATACATATTAGTGCTCGTGACTGTACGCATACTGTGACAAGATATTTATCGCATTTTTTTCGGGTCTTAATCGAACTATACCACTGCACAGCCGATACAATTAGAAGGAAAACAAGAATAAAGCTTGTCTCAATAAGCGACAGCGCGAAAAAATTATCAGAAAGTGCAAAAAAGTTCGTAATTTTTTTTTCGGTACTGAATTTTAGAATGCTCATGTGATTTTATGTTATTTAATTTTAAAACTACATTTCCAGTGAATCACGCTTTGAAATCCCTTTGTGACCGTTAACTTTATTATTGTATATACGACAATTTTTACGAAAAAATATAAGAACAAAAACATTTATTTTTTAAACTGATATTGTGAAGAGGTTGCCTTGTTGTTCCTCACCGTTTTCCTTAAGACATAAATAAATATTTTAAACTTAATATCCATTGTATCAATTTTTAATTTGTCTATCGATAGTCGCGCATCTTAACAACACCAACTCGATTTTTTTTTTTACGATGATGATGTGCTGATTAATTTTTAGTGGTCTGCAGTGTAATACACATCGGCAATACATCTTTCATACGTCATCAATTAAATTTTGAAAATGCAATTGTATCTGACACAATTTATGTACAGAGGCCAGCACATCAAGTTACCACAATCTGTCAAATTTCTTTGATAGTATTTCAACTTTAGTGCAAAGACATAAGGTTCATTTTTAATTGAGAAAATTTGACAGTTAGGGATAGCTTGATGTGCTGGCGTTTGTACATCTATTCATATGCAAATTTTTGGTAGAGTTGTTAATGTATGTGACTGTCATTTTACGTCACTAACACAAAATTTCTTCCTATAATATTAAAAAACGTTTTATCTTTATTGCACTGGTCTGCACTTAGGCCGTTTAAAGGAATTGTCACATTTTATTAAAATATTATGATAATTATATTATTATACTTCCTGTTAGAGACTATACCTGAGATTATTGTCTGTGAGTAAGTGTTGTGTAATGGTAGCTTTTAGCCTAGGTTACGCGTGGAGTATGAATTTCTTTTAAATTTTAGTAATAATATAGAGTTTTGAGATTGAACAGGAGCAGTTTCCCACTTTTTATCCTAGACATTGTATAGAGTCTAAAGTAGGGAATTATAATAGAAAAAATATGGTAGCAAAGGCCCGTTCATTTATTTCCGATAAGGTTAAAATAAATCTCTAAAATCCTTGACATTTGAATGTAATTAAGACGGCAATATTAAAACGTTACTCATTAATATCCTTGTTAAATAAGGGGTATAAATTGATAATGCAACACTTTACCAAGCTAGTATAATTAGCAATTTAGTAGCTAGAACATAATAATTACTTGTTGGCTCTCAACCATGTGCCTTACAAAAGGCTAGTTTAATACCAGTAGCTGGCTTGTTCATTGATATTTACCTTTATTATAGACTTGTTATCTTTATAATGCTGAATAATACTGCTCTTTGATCATTATAATCAAAGATCAGCATTATTTTAATATAACTCTGGTGTGAGAAAGAGAAAGTTATATGGGAGGTAAAACTCCATCTCTTTCCCAATGTGAAGCAATATTGAAATAATACTGTTATATTAGGTGGTATTAGGCCCCCCTGGAGAAATCTAAAATCATGTATCTATGAATTACATGTCAGTTATAGTTAAGTCTTTACAGCATCATAATCAGATTGAAATTTAATGTACCAGTTACAGCACCTGATAGTCTTCCAATGTATTACTGTATGTTTTCCAAGGATTTAATTGCTAGCTATGGCCATTGGCTTAGAGCTTGCATTAAATCAAATACAAGCACAATATTTTCTCTTTACTAAAATAGCATTAATTATCTCCACCAGATTGTACAGTTTGGTATTAATGGATCATCACCAATTATTATTGGGCTTAGAACCCACTGCATGAAAAGCAATAAAGTGATGTAGTAAGAATAGTTCCATATTTTTTTATTATAAATCTGTGGGCTTTGGCCCAAGTACCTAACAAAAGGTATGTAAGTACAAAAATATAAAAATCTATAGTCTAGTCTGAATCTTTGTTGTAGATTCCATATTAATAAGTAAAATCATTCTATAGATAGCAGAATCAGATCAAAAAAATATTTACTATTTTTTACATTGCATACAATAATTATTGTACCCTGTGTACAGAATACATATCTAAAGGTGCTTTCAATTATGAATCACCTAAAATTAAATTATATGGTGCTATATGCAACATGCATATTTCTAAACCACTTGTTCAGTCTCGAAAATGATTTTATAATGTTGACTTTAAAAAAATTCACTCTCAAAGTTAGTGTTACATAAACTCCTTTTTTCAAGGTTCATACAAGTACATACAAACCAAAGCTATTTCTGATGTATCTGTATTATACTGTATATTTTTCTGTAAAAATTAAATTGACTGGATTTTTTCATCTCTGCAGCATGTTTCGTTTACTGATATGTAATAAAACCAATATGAACCTTATAATCTATTTTATTTGAGAATAATGAAATACACGACCGTTTAGAATACACTTCTGATCATGGTGGTGGCTGAGTTAGTCAGGAATTGCTTCTATTTCTTCCCCTTTTTGCCTGCTGGTTTCTCTTCATTGTTTCTTGGGTTCTGCCAGTTTAGTGGATTACGGCGGTACATAGGCCATGGAGGAACCGTCAAGATCGCAGCTAGGATGAATCCGGCCCCCAGAATGTACACAGATTGAGAGAACTGTTGAACGATGTAACCCCACACGAAACCAACTATACTGAACAGTGTAATTATAGCTCTGTATAATTTCTCAGCTTTGGCCTGGCCAACATAGTCAATATGGGTGGGTATAGAAGTGAAGAAATCCATATTTCTTATTTAAACTTGGAAAAGAGTGAAATTCGGTTTGCAAAATAACCACAACAAATTCAATACGTTTTGACAACGTCAAATGACACGTCATACTAAAACTTCAATCGATAAGCCGGCGAGAATACAATTATAAAGCCTGTACCGTAATATTAACACAGTGGCGTAACATTTTTAAAGCTCTGTCTTCCTTTAGGTTAAATGCTCTAAGTTTTCTGCATACGAAAATATTATCAAATGTTATGGTTTAAAAACTTAAGGCTAGTTTTAACAAGGTAACTTTATTTCCTTTTAATTTTTAGACATTTATAAATATAATTTATAAATTTTATTACAATTACAAAACTATAGCTTTGTGTCTGTGCTTTATGCTGCTCTCACGGAGTGCTAATAAGAAGAAATTAAATTAAATAAATCTTAAGTGCTTCCTAACTAGAATATCTCCTCATGAATAATTACAAGGCACACTATAAATTAACCGAAATGTACAATGAAGTAAAAATCATGAAATTAATAGACACCACAAAAAAAAACTACTAATTTAGTAAAACTACACTTTCGTAAAAAAACATCTCGACGATATTATTTATGCTTCGGCAAGAAAACCTTTTCGGTTACAGTTTAATTATTTATAATTAGGTAAATAACTAATGGTCTCTTTCATCTCGAGGATAATAATAGCACAATATCCATTATTCAATAACAGCAAAGCCTATTAAAATTATTTTAAGGTTTCAGTGCAGGCAGAAAAAAGTTTATTGTTTTTTGTAGTTAGTTTCAAATAAATAAGATTTAATAAAAATTGTAATTGCTCAAAATGTTCTGATGTTTCATTAGGATAAAAACTTTCTTTAGCTTGTATTGGATTGTATTTTATACCAATTAAAAACAATTTTATGAGGGTATATCGTTAGTTTTTATCACAACTCTTTTCATTAAAAAAGGTAGGTAATATTCACATGTATAGCAATACCATCTACTACTTAGCCGTCAGTCGATTGTCAACATTCAGAACGATCAGACTCATTAGGTTAATTTTTAGTTAACAACAAAGATAATTAGTTTTATTTTCAAAAAGTACAACAAACAAAATTAAGAAACAAAATGACAACTTTCAAGCAAGTTCCTCTCACATGCGGTGGCCATACTAGACCAGTCGTGCATTTGGATTTTAGTGACGTTACAAAAGATGGGTTTTATTTAATTTCGGCCTGCAAAGGTGAGTTTTGACGACTAATTGTAATCAGTGTGCCCTATCGCCTTGGCCTATATTTGGGTTGAAGTCTTGCAAGTGTGTTGGTGCGTGTGAGTAGTGCTTTGGCGTGACAGATGTTGGTGACGAGATGTGTTCGAAAGGCCTTCACTTTTCTTGTTTGTGTGGACTTGTCCGCTCGGCCGGCGTGCATTCTATGCATGTTGTGACCTTCTCTTTCCGGACATGCAGGAAGTACCTTGAGTATCCGCTCGTATATTTCCTCGGCTGCTCGCCTTGAGGCTTGCGCTCGTGCTTTTTATTCAAGTACCTGCCGGCAGCATGACATACAAGTTCCACGCCTTTGTGTGCTCATGATTGTTGCAGGCGGTAAATTTTGTTCCTATGTTGAATGTTGACATTTCACCCATTGTGGGTCACCTTGTGCTCACTCAAGGTTTGTTAAAGTACTTGACATTAATGTTTACTTTATGGAAGGGCTTGAAAACATGTCACTAAGCTACTTTCAATATATGACTGTATAAGGAAAATAGTCAATAACACTTGATGATATAATTGTATCTTCCTGTCATTGTTCTTTTATGTGTACACAATCTATCATTAGAGTATCTGATTTACTTTTTATCTACTATTACATTATTTTGTTGTATTATTTATTATGACAGTGCTCCTAGCTTTTATTGATCAGCTGTAGCACTAGTGCTTGCCTTGTTTTGATAAGATAGTTTATATTCTATGCAGGGTGTTTCTGCTTTACCTAACATGTATTTGACAGTGTGATTAGCTGACACAATGGTTTGTACAAGATGTTTTTATAAAATGACGGCCTTGGTTTACATTATAGGGAAAACTGAAAGTTGCTATTATTTGCATACAATGCTAAAGAAACACTCATTCAACATTTGTATCTGTAATTGAATGAAAACATTAATTAATGAATAAAATGAATATTCAAATCTTCTCCTTATTATTTTGGTTTCATATAAATGTTGTAGTTTTGGGTTCTTACTTTCCTTTTTAGGGTCAAGATATGTAGACCATTCTATAATATAATTATTTTATGTTACATTATTAATCTCAAGTAATGACTAAACACTAGTGTTTAAATATAATGTAAAGTATGAAATGATTTCATGACTATGCAGAAATTGACATCCAAAGAGATCTCTGAAATGAGTACAAAGCCTTGTTAGAATTCAAGCTTTCTTAGCAATACATTGTAATATTAATGAATTCCTTTTTAGATGGCAAGCCCATGCTACGACAAGGTGAAACAGGTGATTGGATTGGCACATTTGAAGGTCACAAAGGTGCAGTGTGGGGGGTAGCTTTGACACAAAATGCTAATCTTGCAGCTAGCGGAGCGGCTGATTTTTCAGGTAACATAATATTTCATAACATTTTCAAGTAGGTTTTAATCTAAATGTAATTGGGTGATTCATATTGTTGTTTCACAAAACTATTAGCAATGGTGTAATAAAGAACACACAATATTATAGGGGTTTTTTTTTTCTACATTTGAGTATTGTATACTTGGCTAAAACTGAAAAGAAACCAAACAATCAAATGCTTTGTTTCAACACTGGTTAACTCTCACAATGGTGTTATCTATTATAGTATATTGTGCTGTTCCAAGTATTTAAGTATTAAGTAATAATCTGAAACATGTATGTGAGAGATATTAGTATAAATATAGAAACTTATTTATGATTCACCATCAAGTCCGGTTAAGCAGTAGACATCCTATGGTTGAACTGCGAGATGCCATTACCAAAAACAAAAAAAATGTATCACCATTGTGGTTAAAATACTCCTTATTGTGATTCTCATAAATATCTATCTGTCAGCAACTCAATAACCTAGCCAGTTTTTTCTTTACTCATACTGTTCAGTATCAGCCATGTTTAATAGGCCTTAGGCCTTAAACTGCGTTAAGCGGTCGTCCGCGCTGTTCCATACAAAAGTGGTCCGCGAGTGTATACTCGCTATATTCCCCGTAACGTATGCCCCTGCGGGTATCCGCAGGGGCATACGTTACGGGGAATATAGAATAAATAAACGGACTTACAAGCTGTCTGCCATGGGCAGCATAAACACTCTGACACCAGGTTAGTCACAGTTTTTATGCTAACCACACTAAAAGAAAAGAGAGGCTGTCGTTTATTTGAACTAGTAACAACGCAGGTTCATCGCGATTTGGACCGCGTACACCCGCGACATGCGGCCGTCACCCGTCGCGGGCACCCGCGACATGCGGCCGTCACCCGTCGCGGGCACCCGCTTAACGCACTTTCATTCCTTAGAGTTCAAAAGTCCCTCAAACCAGCCGTCGCAGTACTCATCCAGGTTGCTTATCTAATAATATTTTCAATCATGTTCCAGCAAAAATATGGGACGCTCGATACGGTGAAGTGGTGCACACATTTGACCACGAGCACATAGTAAAGAGTGTGAACTTCAATGCTGATGACACTCAGCTACTCACTGCCAGCAATGAGAAACTTATACGAGTATATGACCTCAACAAACCTGAAGCGGGAGGTTAGTTTATTACACTTATATGTCTGATAAGGAAAGGACAATTACTTCCTGTAGTAGATTATTATCTGTAAATAATTTATTAATGCATGTTGACCTATTGAATGAAATAGTTAGTCTATTATGTTCTTTATAGTTGAGATCTAGGGATCTAATTCAAAGTGAATATTTCTGCAATTTTGTCAAAAATGTAAATCCTTACTAATATTATAAAATTACTCTGTCTCTCTGTCACATTTTCACGCCTAAACCACTGAACCGATTTCGATAAAATTTTGGCTACTTTTTGTCTCAAAAATATCGCCCGATATTTCGCTATATAACCGAACTCCACGCGGACGAAGTCGCGGGCAAAAGCTAGCTAGCTTAGTATAAAAATGTTGTCATGGAGATGACATAAACATATTGTTCTAAGTACATAAACAATAAGTTGAGGAAGCATTAATTAGCATTCACGATAATTCTTATCTCAAATAATCAACATATTAATGCAATAAATTGAGAAGAACCAAATATTTACATCCAATAAAAGGGTGTAACCTTTTGAATAATTTATGAATTGTTTACGTCTATCACAGTTATTCATAATATTCCTGCTTTATAAACAGTGTAAGTAACACTCATTAGTTTTTATGATACACATGTTAAAAGCTGTCATGTTTGATTTTTATAATGTTTCCACATTATCAGCTAAAAGGTTAATAGCAAGTCATGGCTGGCATGGCTAAGGCGCGAATATTATTGATATTTTCCTATAAACAAAGGCTACAATCGCGTACCGTAAAATGGGGTGAATAGAGATGAAACTTGAAAAGGAATTTTAACAGTGAAATAGTACAGTATGTGGCCAAAACGGGCTCTAAAATGTTTACTGTATTAAATTGAATGATTAAGCGTCGTTGTTGGTAACCAACTACATTATTTCAACGATAAAATCGATTATAAGTTTCGTTCCGATTCACCCTTGACTCCCTATACCCCGTTTAACTGTACCCGTATAACTGTAGCTTTCGGTTAATACACGGCCTTAATCAATAACCATTTTCTAATCCATTGCCCAACATAACTACCCATTGAAAGATTAATATCTTATACAATTATATGGTAATTTTCAGCTCTAGAGAAAATAAGCGCGCACTCGAGTAGCATCAGACACGCAGTCTTCCTTCATAACTCACGCATAGTCAGCGTGAGCGATGATCTGACAATGAGAGTCTGGGATCGTACCAGTGGACAAGTAATGTATTTTCTACTTTTTTTTTTTTTTTTTAAGGCTGGGAAATCATCCAATGACTGCTCCCGCTCTGGGTGGAGCGGAAGGGAGTGTCAGACTCTTACTGACTAAAACCCATCCATGTTCCTTCCGTAGCCCTTTATGTTCCGGGGTAGCGGTAACCCTTTCGGACAATCCCGCTTACCCGGCAGGCTTAGCCCTGAGGGGCCCCTTCATATGCTGACATCTCTTTGAGGCGCGCGTGGAACATATACGCGCCGTACGGCACGGGTCTGGTGCTGATCGGACGGTGAGTCACCCATTACTCACCGTCCGCAGGCCCGCGCCTACGGTGGCCGGGAGTCGTCACGTGGCTCCCGACGCCCGGAGCGTCTCCCGCGGCGGCTGGGACGGGAGGACCTTTCTCTCTCCCATCCCGCCACCTCCTTTGCGAGCATAATATGTATTTTCTACTTGAAAAATCTTTAATTCATTCATTCACAGACACACAAAACATAGCCTAATTTGGTGGTAAAACATGAATTTTTGCACATTAATTCTTTATAACTCTCCTTTCAAACGACTGGCGACTGTAGTCGCCTAAACATTTTTAGTGTTGAGCGTTATGGCGACCCCTTGCTGACTTGTACACTATAAACGAGTTTTTATCAGTGAAACTTTTCAAAGAACTAACAACTTTCAACACCTTGTCCGATCGCGCGCGCGAACGGCAATGTGTTGACAGGTGTCACACTCGACGCTTGAGTGAAGGTCAAAAAAGGATTTTTGAAAATTCATCTCTTGTAGGGGTTAAATAGGGGATCAATTGAATGTAATATTTGCCAATGGGAAATAAAATACCTTCAGGCACACAGCTTATATCTTATAAATAACTATTTACTTACTGAAAAATATGTTTTGTGTGTCACCACTCTCTCTCACAGAGGCTTTTGCCATACAGTCATCATTCTACAGGCTGATAATATTTTTGCTATGCAAATGATAGTTGTAGAATGAAAGTAGATTGAGACTGATCAACGACCCCTCGAATATTCAAGTGCTTGTAATTGGTTTAATTGAAATAATTGGTCTGCGTAAGTTTCAGAAAATATCAGACGTGTTTTTAATGAAAACTTGTTGATGTTTTAAATATTTATTTATTATTATGCTCTTTAACTATTAGTACGATATGCAAAGTCGAATTAAATCAGTTTGCAAAACGAATTGGATGATCGTGGTAACTGGGTAGTTCAAATGTTTTCTTTTAATTTTCAGGAGGTCCAAAAGGTGGAGTTCCCAACCATACCAAACAGTTTAGAGCTGTCAAGAGACGGAGCTATATTGACAGTAGCTCACGGTAAGATTTTATCTGAACTAATATTTAATGCGAGAGAGTATCTGTCTGCCTATCACATTGTATTGGCTAAACCGACTTTGAGGAAATTATAGAGATAACTTGAAGTTTAAAGAAGGCCGTACGTACGTTCAGAGAAGCCAGTACATGAAGCTCCCCAATCTGTCAAATTTCTTTGATAGATTTTGAACTTTATTACAAAGGAATAAGGTTCATGTTCAGTCAGGAATATATGACAGTTTGCGATAGCTTGATGTGCTGGCGTGTGTAGGTACTTAAATAAAAAAACAGTTTTTATGGTTTTGAAAATACTGCCTTGTGATAGACAGATAACGCTTCGAATCATTAAAAAAAACAAGCTCTCAGGACGTGAAATAACGTGTTGATATTTCTTAGAAAAAAAATCGACCGTGCGAAAGAATTCGTGGTCAAAGAGCTAGTCTAACACAATTCTGTGACGTCAAAGTATATTGTGACATGTTATGTGGAGCGATTACGTCTGACCTTAGTACGAATTTACATTTTAATTCAAGATCAGAACAAGATCAAGTTACGCATTAAAACATACCACACCTGTCGTACTTAAATAAATACAGCCTTAGGCGGTACTTGTACAATATTTCTGTGATCGTATTGAAGCAGATACTTAAATGACGTTATAAACGGTCCAATGTCTTATCCAAAATTTGTTGACCTCTCGAACCTTTCCGTGACTTTTTAAAGGCGTAGCAATAGTTTCTCAGAAAATGTATGTGTAACAAACAGTCTCTGAGCAATTTTCGCTGAAATAAATTCATGCCTTTTTGTAATGAAGGTAGGCTAAAACTACAAAACTCCATATACTTCTCCTCCTTTTGCTTTGTTTATATTAGGTCATACCAGGGGTTGAAAGCGGTAAAGGTATAAGAGTATGGCACCCGTATAGAATTGACTATTTGACACGGTCAAAAATAAAATATCAAAACCACATAGATAAAAGACATTAAGATATTAAATATTATGCGAAGATATAATTGTAAAATTGCATTTAATGCTAATAAGTATTCCATTTGATTCGAAATATCTGTGACGCCACATTGTTATATTTCATACAAATCACGTACAAATTCATAAAGAGTAACGTTATTGACTACCTTTTCAAATAGCAAATTATGATACAGCTTCGATTTAAAGGTAGAACCAAAACAGTTCAGAATTACGGTTGCGGTACCGTTAAAAAAAGAATTATACTTACATTTTTAGCTTGCTGTTATTAACGTTACTTATCCTCTATTTTTTTAATTTCAGGTACAAATGTATCTTTCTATTCTTCTGACACAATGCGCAAAATGCGCGAATTTCCAGTGCCAACGAAATGTTACTCAGCGTCGCTTGCACCAAGCCGCGCCACTTTTGTGTGCGGCGGTGAAGACTTGAAAGTCTATAAATTTGATTATAATACGGGAACAGAACTCGGTAAGTTATGTTTTTGTGTGTACTCTTTATTTTAAAAACATGCACATATTTTGTCCTTTCAGGCCTGAAGTCTGATTGACCTATTCCGTTGGTTTTTTGTGTCCATTTTTTTTGTCATGAATTCTCTACATTTACCAATATTATAGAAAAGGAAAGAAATAATACTTTGTGTATAGAAACGAAACTCCGCGTGTCTCGGCGAAACTGATCTTGGCTCGAAGTTGAGCGCCGCCGGATCGCATGATCGCAGAATCGAGGACGATACTCTCTGAAAGCCCTCGAGTTCAAAACAACAGCTCCGCTTTACGAAATTTTCCTATACCAATACTAAGAATCCACCATCTCACACACCTCTTACATTCCAGAATCAAACAAAGGCCACTTCGGCCCGGTCCACTGCGTGCGATGGTCTCCGGACGGCGAGCTGTACGCCACCGGCTCGGAGGACGGCACGGTCCGGCTGTGGCAAGCCGTGCCGGGCCGTGTGTACGGCCTGTGGCGGCGCAGCAACGACCAGACACCAGTCGTCAACGGGTTCAAGGAGGTTGCGGCTAACTGATATCACTTGCCTTTCCATACGGTTAGTACGATAACTTTCTGATACCAATTTTTTTTTACCCTTTTTGGTCACAAGCGCTTTGATGAGCATCAGATCACGAAAACAAACCCAAGGGCTAAAATATAACTCTAGTGTGTGTGTGTGTGTGTGGTCTGGTCTGGTGTGTGTGTGGTGGTGTCTCCGGACGGCGCATACGTTTTCCACGCGGGCCTCAAAGAGATGTCAGCATGTGAAGGGGTCCGTTTGGGCCGAGCCTGCTGGGTAAGCGGGATTCTCCGAAAGGGTCACCGCTACCCCGGAACATAAAGGGAAGGAACATGGATGAGTTTTTGTCAGTAAGACTCTAACACTCCCTTCCACTCCACCCAGAGTGGGAGGATTCATTTGATGATTTCCCACCCTCGAAAAATAAAGGGGTCAAAATCACTTCTAAATTCCAAGATTTAATCTTGGTCAGATCATATGAGGACCGTATAATTTATTCAACATAATTGACAAAACGTAGGAAAAAATTAATTTCATGGGCCTACCCTGCAGCTTTCACCTTAAGTTAAAAGTTCCCTTACTCATTAAATTATTTGTTTGTTTCAGGATCAAGGAGCAGTGACAGTGCAATCAAAATTGATCACTTGGTGGCATCACTGTGTTGTGGTGTAGTTGTCACCAGGCTATGTGTATAATGAACTTAAGGGGGGACTAGCCTGAAAAATCAAGACTTTTTAAGTATTCAAGGTAAATTTTAAGAGTTTGTGTTGTTTATTTTTTTGCAACACTGATTTTTTATACTCAGACCTAATGTATTTATTGTAAAAAAGAAACTAAATAGACTTGATATGCAACAAAATAAAGTGATTTGTAAATATTTTACGACTTTTGAATTTTATTTGATGAACCCTGAACGCGAAAACCCCAATTGTTGATAAGTTGAAAATTATTAAACTCTTTGATCATCATGGAATTAAATCTTCTTGAAATCCAGTAATTTACAGTAAAAAAGGATGTACCGTTTATCCCGAATTTGAAAATTTTCCGGAAAACTTCCAAATTTTCTTTCCATGAAAAGTTGGCTTGGACTATTATGAACATTTTAAACCAAAACTAGCCAAATCGGTCCAGCCGTTTTCATGTGATGTGCTGATGTACCATCGAACAGCTTTATTCCAATAATAATGCGGCGCGTAGCCACATAAATAATCCGGAGGGGGGTGGTCAGAGCGTATGTCCACCCTGGAGTTTTTATTCCCAAAAAGATAAATTATTAATTAAATAAATTATAATCTCGACCTTATTAACACCCAGGTCAAAAAGGGGGATTTAATATAGTGCCAGACACTAATAAGGATTTTTTTAATTAATCTTATTCTGCTGTTCTTGGCTTCGGCCGAAACCGACATGAAAGGAAAAAAAAAACTTTTCAGAGACCTGCGCGTTTCGTAGTAGTTTGTACCAACAATTTTTGGCAAAGGTCACGGTCAAGGTCTATTAAGGTCATACATCAATCTATGGTCAAACATTCCTAGGGGGTGTAACACAAGGGGGGGATGAAAATTTTGTTATTTTTTACGTAGGACGTCTAGTTTTGGAGATATTTGCGAAAAACTCAAAATGTGGAAGTTCCAAAAATGATTCGTTAGATGTATATTTTTGACCTAAATCGAAACTGTGGCCGAACCCAGATTCTTTTGCCGAAACTAGGCGAAACCGAAACTTCGGTCAGACACTTATTTAAAACAAATGAAACGACATTTTCAATAAAAAATATTTTTGTATTTCATTTTCGTTGTTTAGGTGAGATTTCATATCATAAAACTAAAAGTACTACAACTAAAGAACGTTACGCTTAATTATCCAATATATTACAAAATAATTTACAAGAACCTATAATCCTAGGCACAACTAGGCAGTGAATTTTATTATTATACTGAGCTAGACACAAGTATTACAATTATTCGAGACTAACTTTTGGCCTCAGCTGTCCTCCCAAAACAGGGAATCTGATTAAAATTAGTATCAGTGGTTATGGTAACATTGGTTTTATGGATGGTATACTATTGGTTACTCTAGTTATTATTTATTTATTTAGGTGTCATACAGCACTGCGTCTATTTAAAGCTCAAGATGGCCGTAATATTAAATGTTTGTGAAACATTAAGAATCAGCTGAATGAATGAAGACCATAAATTATGAAGAAAATAATGATATCATATTAGAAATAACTCTTATGATCTAAATAGGCCAGAGACAATTCTGGCCACGAGTGGGAATATTAGTAAGCATACTAATAATATTACTATGAAGATTTTACCTCTCATACATGTTGACAGTACTAGTAAAAAAAATGTTATACGAATGCACACATTATTTCCTCAAAATTATATTTTACAATAATTAATATCACTAATTTGAAAAACTACCATTAAATATTGAAAACATAATTAATGGGACTACATTTAATCGTTTTATGCAGAAAATTATATGTAGAGCACAACTGCTGAATTTTAGAAAATAGAACTTATAGAAATATACCATTTTCTAATCTACAGGGGGCCGGCCACCAACTCTTAAAGCAGAGTATTACTTCACAGTGACAGAGAGATGGAGCTATACGTCCTTTATAGCTCCGTCTCATTCTCACACTGAAATAATACTGCTATAACAGGTGGTCGTTCAGGTCCGGCGTTTATACCTACATATTTGTTATAACTCGGGACCTTTCGCTTTAGGTCGGCTATAGACGTCCTCTTCGGATTTAACTAGTAACTTAAAATACCTAAACTTAGTCATAACAAAGTACAAATGAGAGACAATCAGTCAAAGATACGAATACTTGAATAGTTAAAGAATATTGTTGTTGACTATTACTCTTTCAATGTTACTGGTAAACTTGTGGTAACTCTGTGAAAATTGATCAGTGTTGACCTATCCTACCAATGGTAATTCAATAAGTAGAATGATACGATCGGTCGTACGACTGCTTAATTTTTTTGCGATCGATCGTACGATTCGTTGCCTTGAAATATTTTTTATTAAGTACAAATAAGTTATTTGATTTACAACTTTAATTTTGGATTGAGTGAGCACGTTGTGCGTTGAGAATGTTTTTTTGTATTGGTCAATCCCATTTTCTTAAATTATTAGCTTCACCAAAACCCTTGCTCTGCTAAACATTACGGTTGTCTTGTTAATTTAATACAAAGTCGTGTTGTAGTTCCTATTTGTTTTTTTTTATTCCTGAGAAGAATATTGAAAAATTCTCCACCGAACCATTTGCTGTAACATATTTTTCAGTTTTCGTTACAGTTGTTACAGCAGCTTTATTGTTCCCATTTTCTTACTTTATTTTTACTGTTACCACCTCTAACCCTTAATTGACAAAACAACCACACATTCACCAGAGCCGGGCCCCCTATCCCCCTCACTTAGCAACAAACGGTGACAGGTCGGGGAAGTTAAAGTTGATGTGTGGGCGGCGCGGCGCGCGCGCCTGCGCAGTGGGCCCCGCGCTGGCGCCGCACTGCGCGGTGCACACGTCGTCGCGCTGCACCGCCTCGCGCGGCCACTCGCGGTGCAGCTGCGCGCAGTCGGTGATGCGCAGCGATGCACATTGAGCCTGCAAAGTAATAGTTGTTGAATTTTGGCTGGGGTAAAGCCAAGCGCACATAACAACCGCAACGAGCTGCAGCGAAGCTCATTTAGGTACAAAAAATTGCGGTACGGCTGTAGTGTGTGTTGGTTCATAGAAAATGTACGAAATGGATGTTAAATGTATTATTGTAGTGTTTTTGCTTTGCGATGCGATCCGCCTGACTCTGCGTACTCCACTAAAGATCACTTATAGGAAGTAGCTCTATTACGTATAGAGAAGGATTTAGGAAGCTAGGGTTAAATATTTGTCTAGTAAAAATAAGGCAATACAGCTGGGGCTCAATTTAAAACATGTGGTGTAGAGATTATTACAAGCTTGCCACAGTGTTTCTAACCACTGCAACAGTGGCGAGTAACTGAAAAGTGTCAAGACATTGAAGCTCGACTGTCCCGGATAAATAGATTGGATTTAGCCATCTCTTTACTGATATAACTCTTAGTCGGTACCGAAAGTTATTTTAACAATATTATTATTTCATAACAGCTAATGTCAACTCACCCCTTCAACAGTACAGATGCACGACGTGCAAGGTGACGGGAAGGCTGACTCTCCAACAGCAACCGATCTCCCGGCGATGAGACAACCCTGCGCTGAACTCTCGCGCCATGCTGACAAGTCCAGTTGAGGTAACGATGCGCAAGATACGCGGGGGTTCCTGTAACGAAAAGCATACAAGATAAACTTATAGGATATTAATAAAAGAACTACAAAAAGAAAGTGGACTGCACTAACGTAGTCCGTGAAATCATAATTTTTCTTCCTTTTTAGACACATTGCAGGTCAGTGTCAGGTTGTTGGTTGGTCTTTGTGTTCAAAATATGATTCGCGAACGTAACAACGTTTTTTTAGAATCAATAAGTTATAATTAACTTCAAATGTCACGATTTCATGCAATAGATATTAAATATTATATTAGTAGATTATTAAATATTTGAGCTCAGATAGTTATAAAGGCGGTTGCATGTTCATATCTAAATGATCAATAAGGTGTACTTACAAGAAGTTGCTCGGCAGGTCGAAAGCGGCTCTCTGAATGTCTCCGGGGTGGTCGAAGTTGTCGCACATCAGTTTGGACAGCGTCGTCTTCCTGATCTCTGCAAGCTGTTGTTCCGTGAAGCGAGCCGCTGGGTTGTCGTTCTCATACCTGAAAAGACCAAGGATTTTAATATTTAATCACTCTTATAAGCAGGGTGCCTCAATATACGCCCATAGAAATCTAGTTTCCAACAACCAGGTTACCGAAATACATAAATATGAATTTGGTTTAAAAGGATTTTCAAGGTCATTCTGGAGAATTTTCTTAACAACACCTCATCATCTGCCTAGCCTTTTCCCAACTATGTTAGGGTCGGCTTCTAGTCTAACCGGCTGAATACCAATATTTTACATGGAGCGACTGCCTATCTGACCTCCACAACCCAGTACCTTGGCAATACGATACCCCTTGGTAAGATTGCCTGTCAGATTTTCGGCATTCTGACTACCCGTTACGACTGTCAAAGATGCACAAATGACAGCCGGGACCAACGGCTTAACGTGCTCTCCAAAGCACGGAGGAGTCTCGGTATGTAAAGATGGTCACCCATCCACGGTCAACCCCGGCAAGCGTAGCTTAACCTGATGGATCGACCTGTGCGGCTGTTAGTACTTAGCCACGAGCTCCTCAACTTCTTAACAACACCTATCAGTCTTGAAATATTAACTAGTTGGCACCTGAAAACTTTCCGACTATAAATGATGTGGTGTTGAAAATTCGAACAAATCACTAATCAATAAATGTCCTTACCAGTATCTGTCGCACTTCCTAAGCTGTCGGAACTGTATGGCGATGACGCATGCGAAAGTAGGTCCCACGAGACCGCCCTGTAGCGGACGTTCGCTCATACCGCCCGGGAATAGGTCAATGTCGTCCACTGTCGCATAGATGCGCTTGAACCTGAGAATGAGAGGTCACTATTAAGAGCGTGCATTTTGAAAATTGGCAAGGTCTTAATCCGATGTCACAAATATTTCATGCAATTTTATAATGCAATTTTAACATTAATTCAATTATAGAAGAAGTGTTTTTGAATAGAAGTGGTAGTTTAGTTTAGTGGTAGTTGTTGTTGGTCAACCCACTTGTTGTTGGGTTATTTAGTTGTGAACAATTAGGCATGACTTCGGTCTACAGATAGACTGGTCGAAATTATATGGAAACAGTAAACGCTCAAATATGAAATCGGAGACGCTCGACATATTCGTTTAGAACTTGAGACTGAACTACTTTTTCAGACTGACCTAGCAATAACTTCATCAGGAATTTCCCTCGCTAAATCTTCGAAGTTAGTCGCTCTTTTCAAGTTGCAAAGCGCTCTGTAGTTGTTGTAGCTCGGAATGCCGTGGTCTCTGGCTCTCTGCACGTTCAAGGCTATAAGGTCAATGCCGGAGAAGGGAATGCGACGGTCTTCGAACAGATGGTTTGTAACTTCGCCGGTGATGAACTGGTCTAGGGTTTCCATGGGGGTGGAGGCAAGACCACGCATGAGTTCGTCTACCATCGGGGGGTGCTGGAAATGAGATTTTATAGGATTAATATTGTATATTTTGGATGACACAGCGAACTCGCCGAACACTTAGTGAATGCTGCGTAAACGCAAAATATTTTTTTGTGTTAAGAAGATATACTTCTGAGTTTTATATACCTACCTAATTTGTTTTATTTCAAATTCAAACCTATTGGTTTATAGCCAAGTTTTATTTACTTAGAGACCATCAAGTAAATATAACTAACCTGCAAATACACTTCTCATCAAAAAATCGAAACACCTTCGTTTTAATTTGTTAAAAAATTGAAACACCTAATTTAATACAAAATAGCTGGCAATCTGGCAATTACAATGGTAAGCGAAAATTTAAAATTCGAAATTAGAATTTCATTTGTTTATCTTCTAAATGAAATGAATCACTCACTATTTTGAGACAAATGTGCGTCTACAGTTGGAGAACATTTCACGTTCAAAAACTAAAAAATTGCGTTTATCTTTAACGTTTTTGTTTTTAATTTGTTTACTGTGACTTTAAGACGTCTGAAAAAAGTTTTATTTTCTAAAACATATGGATACTTCGCCCACAGAAGCCGCCCAAGTGGTGGGCATTGCTGGATTCTGGACTTAGTCAGCGTGTTGTGGCTCGAACATTGCATCTAAGCCTGTCATCTGTTCATACTGTTCATAGAGTCTACAACCGCTATCGAGAGACTGGTATGTTCACGCGCCGTTCTGGATCTGGCAGGAATCGGGTCACTTCTGAGAGAGATGATCGATTTATTGTAACAACTTCTTTGCGAAACCGGCGCCTTACTGCATTTCAACTGCAGCAGCAGCTTCAAGTTGTACGAAGGGTCGCTGTAAGTGACTCTACAATTAGAAGAAGGTTGAAGGAACGTGGACTGGTACCACACAAGCCAGAAAATGGACCGAAATTAACTGCAGACATCGAAGAGCGCGCCTTGACTTTGCACGCGAGCACTTAAATTGGTCATACCTCCAATGGAGCAAAGTTCTCTTCTCTGATGAATGTAAAATCATGCTCTATGGTAACGACGGAAGGAACAAGGTCTACAGAAAAGATCGAGAACGCTTTGCTTGTGCAAAGCGAACTGACCCTTTCTTCAATGCAGCATTGTTGCTGCATTGAAGAAAGGGTCAGTTATGGTGGTGGTTCGTGGACGGTTTGGGGAGGAACCAGCGCCGACGGTAAGACAGAGCTTGCCTTCGGGTCTGGGCCATGTCTACCTGCTTTGAACTGTCATCGGTACGTGGAACAGTGCCTAGAGCCTCACGTGATGCCCTATGCACACTTTATCGACAACGGGTTCACATTTATGCACGGCAACGCCAGAGTCCGCACCGCGAGCGTCGTACGTGATTACCTTACCGAAGTCGGTATCTCCATAATGGAATGACCAGCAAGGAGCCCGGACATGAATCCAATTGAACATCTCTGGGATCAACTAAAGAGGCAAATCCGAGCGAGAGATCCTGCCCCAGACTCACTTGATCAGCTGAAAAGTGCCATTCAGGAAGAATGGGACATCATCCCACAGCATGTCATCGTAACTCTCATCCGATCGATGAAAAACCGGATGGAAGCGGTAATAAGAGCTCGAGGAGGGAACACTAGTTATTAAACGTTATTTAATAAAAGTTTTTCAGTTTTTTTTTTCACCTACGTGGGTTGTTTCATTCATTGCCTTCGTTCTCCATACAAAATAAAAATGACTCATTAAAGAAAACACGAAACCTATGAAAATTTAATTTGAATTCAGAACAATAACATTAGAATTTGAAAACCTCATAAAACTCACTATTAAGCGACATTTGATATTTATTCATAAATAATAATAAAAAACTGATAATCCTTACAAAACATAAACTTGCAAGGTGTTTCGATTTTTTCGGTAAGAAGTGTAATTTCAAAACAGCTCCTAAGAGTCAAAACATTTTCTTGATTTAATTTCTGCTATACCTAATCTCCCATGGTTGGGAAAAAGGCCTTCCAAAAGTTTTACCAGGTATGATTTTAGTGTTCGATAGTTGTAACAGTTAAAAAAACAAGTGTTACTCACAGACATGAACATGTCAGGCCTGAAGAATCCGTCTCTGAGCAGGATTGGGGGCTCGACGGGCTGGAAGCTGGGCGACAGACGCGGGAGATGAGGACGTAACAAAGAGTGACCGAAACGGAAGGAAGCGGCTGCGAACTCAGTGACGATGGCGGGGTTGCAGGTAGGTGAGTATTCTTTGTAGTAACCTGAAACGGAGGATGAGTTAGTATGCTCATATACATCATTTTGATTTGAGCCCGGTTTGAAGGCAATTGCCTTAGCATGGCATGGCACTTACCATAAAATTATCAGCGAATTAACTAAAATGTATAGTTATTGTATTCTCTTACAATAACTATACATTTGCGTTACTTCTCAGGGAATACGTGATATTGTTTTTTTTAAATTTATTTATAGGGCCTTGTCGCTTAGTGGTATTATGGTATTGTCTGGGTTCAGACGGAAAAATATTATAGTACAAAATTACACTTTTTATGCAAGTCAAAGTTCAGGACTCCCGGGATCTGGATTTACAAAACCTTAAGAAAATATTAAGATCACTGTTTCCCCATACCTGAAGGCAGCAGCTTCAATCCATACAAGTTAACAGCATTCCATGACAGTAGTCTCGGCAAGAACTCGTTATAGATGATGTGGGTGAAGGTAGCGGCGACGATGCGACGCGTGTGCTCGAACAGCTGGTCGGCGTCCCAGTGAGGGTTCACGCCGCGCAGGCCTTCCACGATGCGGTTGTGTTCGCGGAGGAAGATTGTGTGAATGGCGGTCAGGCCTGGCTGTTCCGAGGCTCGGCCGTCACCTGGGAGGAGACATGAAATACATTTTAAAACAAGAAAGTTTAGGTAGGGCTTTGTTATACTCCTGGCAATGATTCGAATGTACTTAATAGTAATTTAGCAATGATATAAGAGTTACATTGCAATGACTCACTAAGGGATTTAAGTCGTTCAAAATTGAAGTGAATGCGCTGCTTAAGGTCTAATCCCAGTACTCACACTTGCTTAATACATTTAGCGCTAATCGTAGGTACTTAAATTTTAAAAACTTTGCCATTTACAAGCGATTGGCTGAATATACTGTTAGGAAGGTACTCTATGTCATGAAGCTAGTAAAGTGAAAAACTCATACCGGCTACGAACATGATCAGTTCCTCATAATCTCAACTCACCAGCAATAAAACAGAATCCACTAGGCGCCTTGCACTCTGGGTGGCTGTCACTTCTGGGCAGTAGTTCTCTTCCGTTGATCGGATTGGTGGTAGCATTAAGTCTTCCATTGAAACCGCGCAGCTTGCGAACGATGCAAGGATTCTCGCCGTAGATGACTGAGGCGTCGATGAATGCCGTGTTCTGATTGACTTGCTCACGGGGTCCTGGAAGGTGAGGCTAGGAATTAGTTGAATCTTGACATTTTTGCGCATTGAAGTCTTTAATTTTTAGTAAAACCAAAGATATCAGCCAGTTCATGTGTATCAGAGAAAAATAAGAATTCCATGATATTGAATCGGTATCAGCTTTCGCAGTTTCTTTTGATTAGAAAGTTTAATTTTGATTTTTTTCATGAACTTATGTGCGATTGTGCACCGGTCTCTCGAAGATTATTTGCCCGATGTATGTGATGCTGATTAAAAATATTGTTAACCAATACTATTTTCTTATGATAAATGGCAAAAAATAAGTGAATAATTGTTGTTTTTTATTTTTAGTCAACTTACCAAGTTGCTGTTGTCCAGGTAAACTCCTCATGAATGGGAAGCAAAGCCTCTCTCCAGACGTAACGTTCACTTCAGGGTAGTAATGGTCGCCGCGTGGAACCGGGAACGGGTTGCATTCCGGATGTACCGTGCGAGGAGAGTCGCATGAACGGCAGTCTGGAATCGACTCGTGGAAACCTGAGAGGAATGAGAAACATAAGTAACTGTGAAATGATTTGTTGAGTTTTAAAAGTGTATTCTAAAATGTATGGCACATTTTTTTAAAATAGTGTTCTCTATTTTTCGGCGGCATTCTTCGAACTTACATTACATCATTATGCGAGAAGACAATCATTTTATTTAATTACCAGCTAAAAAAAGGAAGACAAAAAGGAATCAAATTCTTATAGTCAAATATTTTCCTAAAAACCTATAATACTTAAGTCTTTAATTAAGTGTGACGGCCAAGGGAAATTTAGGAAACTATTTTTACAGTTTTGTCTTGAAACGGTGTGTAGATGTGATGTTAAACCATCTTTGCTACCGCGTAAAAGACAATTCATGACATATTTAGTTTTTAGTCGTTGCTTTACCATCAGCATCAGGCAGAGGATTGTATCCACCTTTTACCTATGTATATTACCTTTGTGAATGGGCGTCATAGTAAGCTCGTGGTCCAAAAACTGTGCGAACTGCATAGTCATGAGTGTGTAACGCGTATGCAGGTTGGATATGTCCGGGTGGATGACTGTGGACACCACACGAGGAGATGGCAGGGGCGTGCCTGTCACTGAGTTGATGCGAGGACGGCTGACACCTGGAAGAATAGGAGGCTTAGTTGTATTGATAGGTAATATGTATTAGCTTTTGAGACCCAAATGGGGTTATTTTGCCACCAAGTTTAGACCACGCTTGGCGCACAAACTATTTGTATCCAATTAAGACTATTTTTGGCGCCTATTCGAAATTAATTTTGGCGCCCAAATGGGACTACCTTGGTGCCCAAATGGGACTCGGATATCTGGAGTTTGATGAAGTGTTCAATTATGATAAAGCTATTAGTGCTCCATATTTTTTTAATTTAGAGCCACCTATATTTATCAGATTTAAATAGATTTATTGAGGTAAAAAGAAAACCAAACTCACCGTCTTCATATACAGGTGGCAGCAATCTGGCGAAAGTTGTCAAACCTTTGCCCAAGTTAGGATTCCTCAAGTTGTTACAGTATCCGGTGTAGGTTCTGAAGGGATTGTCAGGCTCACATGCCCCTTTGTCATCGCACTGAGGTTCAATGATGGGGCCTGATTGGTCGTTGCCAAGGAAACCGCTGATATCAACTGATTGTAAAGAGTCTACGAAGTCCGAGGTACCGAAACCGAGGGAGTCGTCGAAGATCTGACGTTTGCGACGATGTCTGGAAAAAGAGAATTTTGTTAGTTAACAAGAGAAGACTTTCTTTCGAGTAACGGAACTTGATTTGCAATAGATATCCAAATGATGATTGATTTGGAATGATAGGCCCAAAATCTCCAAGGTGTCGATAACAAGAATAGTTTTAGTTTATAGCTTGATTATTTATTGAATTATGCTTACCCGCTATTAATGGTGTTAATGAGTTCGTTAGTGGCGAATTCCAAAAAGAGCGAAGTGTTAGCGAGTTTCAGAGCATATTTGTTGGCTTTTGAGAACGATGCCGCTGTCCCCACTGGAGACTTAGGATCAGCTCCACCACCTGCAAGACAAATCTCATCACTAACAGTTTACATAACAAGGCAATTTCGTACAGAATAAGGAGTAATACATCTTCGTGTTTCTTTTAACATAATTAAGTCTTGTCAGTCAGCAGGTTTTGGTTGAACAAAATAACAGATTTGACTAGACGTGTGATTTATCAACTAATTCAGATACTTACCTATTTCAATAGACTTAGAAACAGGAGTAAGTTTAATCCAAAGCCCTAGTTAACGTTTTATGTGTCTAACTGTAGGTACAGCTTTCGTCTTCACAGAAAAATATATTAAAAATAATGCATTTATTTCGGACCGCAAAATCCTTATAACATATGGGTTTGTGGGTTCAAAGGCACTTTGAAAGAGTCTGCGTTATATTTATTTTATCTTTAACTTACGAGATTCCCACAGCATGTACTCGAGTTTCTTCCTATCAGCCATCTCTTGCTTGGCCTTCTCCAGAGCAGTAGCGAGCATGTCCTGTGACAACCTCTCCGCAGCTTTAGCACCGCTTTCATCCCTCCATGCCGAAAGTTCCAGACGGTTGTGTTGTGAGCAATGTTGAGCTGCGTTTCTGGAAAAGAGGTTGGATTTATTTTACTGGTCTGGATTAAGTTGCGAGGCGCCCGCCATGTTGAATACAACCTTTGGCTTACAATAAGTATGAATAAAAGAAACGTAAGAAACAAGATTATTCTAATAAAATTAGCATATATGGTGTCAGTGTGGAAGGTCCTTTCTTATTCCTTTGAGCCACATTTTGTACTAATTACCAAACTTCAGCCAGTATTTCGAACTAAAATCCGACTGAGAAATAAAGTTCGTATTAAAAAGATTGGCAACCTGAGAAAGTTCAAATGAATACATTATAAAATCGTTTTTTTTAATACTTACAAATAAGGATCCTCCCTCACGAAAGCTTTAGGCTGGATGTTGGTCAAAGCGTCTTGAGCGGCGCACAGAGTTCCTGCGAGAGACACTTTCCTGATGGCACCGAGTTGATCTGGCGACAGTGATGATGGAGGCAAGTCGTTTTCATACCAGAATCTGTAATTTGAAAACAATAATTGTTTAAGTAACGCAAAAAAAGCAACATGAACTTACCAAATTCAAGATTGACCAAAACGCGACATTCAGGTTTCATAGTTTATTGTAGCCTCGAAGTTTACATACTGTCTTTGCTACCTTTGCCTAGCCTGGCCGCTTTATCTCGTCCAATTCAATAACTTCACGACGCGGTCCGAAAAATACTTGCTAGCAGCATTTTTTGTACAATGGATCAAAGTCGTAAAAATTATGGAGCTTTACCTGTCACTCTTCTTCAAGTTAGCGAACTGTAGTGCTAAAACGCACGCAATGGTTGATCCGACAACAGCACCGGACGCTGGCTTCTCCATCGCTCCTCCGATCATCAGCTCCACATCTTCCACGCTCCTAGAAAAAAAGATTGTTAAAATGTTTGGCATTTACAGGGAATTGAACTCTTTGCTGCAAGGGTTAGAGGATCAAATGCAGTGATATCTAAACTGAAATGTACTTTTCGTGCCGCATTTTTAGGAATAGTTTAGCTTTGTAGAGCGTTCTCTTCATCAAAAATGCTCGAAATTAACACCCAGTTACTAGTAGAACCACCAATGGATCACCAAATTTTTTCTTGTGCATTTGTTTAAAAAACGGTCATGTCGAAAACTCACCTGTACATATCAGCCATCATCTCCTGCTGCTTTCTATCGAATCCCATCTGGCTGAGGTCTCCAAAAGACTTGATGGTGGACATGGGCTCGCACATGCGCAGTGCCCTCAGGTAAGACGACACTCCGTGGTCGCGCGACCTGTTGAGGTCCCACTGAGCGGTCGCTGGGAAGTGGGAGACGTGTTGTGCACTAGTACGTACTAGGTGCTCTAAGGTGGTTGTGGTGTTGATCTGGAAATGAAGTTCGGATTTGCTTAATCACTGGTAAGTGGTTCATCTTCTGTATGAAATTATATTGTTCCAAAGCGCATTGTCTTCCAGGTGGTAATGTTAATTTAAGCTGTAAAGGACTTATTTCTACCAGGACTGCTCAAAATATCTGCTTCTATGAGCAGTTCCGGCAGAAACTGATCCATCACGACAGAAATTTAATTTGTTATATTTTTTGTAATTCGCGATTAGCATCAATATTATATTTATTTTCTTACCAATTTCTGGTTCATCATAGCGTGGAAGATGGGTGCAAAGGCTACGAGCTCCGAGTAGACACCAGCACGGATGGCGCTGGAGTATCCACGCCAGAAACCGAGAGATGTCAATTTCAGCTCTGCTTTAGCCATGCCAACCTGTAAAACATGACATTATGATATTTTCACTGCCAAAATATTGATATCTCGTCATCTCTTGTCAAAAGGTAAAATAAGATACTGAATAATATGATCCTTCAGTGTCAAATGAATTCATTCTCTCGTGCAGACATGAGCATGAGGACACTGACATCAACGAAATAGACCAGTCAGCCGAGATAAAGTTAGACGACTGACAACCTGACTTCTGACTGGCGACTTAAGTATTGTGTTCACATTCAACTTAATTAATGATTCTTGGATGAAAATTATCAAAAGCCTAATTATATTCATTCTGCTCACCTCTCCCAACAGAACAGGTAAGAACTCGTTAAAGGTGATGTGTTGGATGATGGCCGCTACAGCTCGCCTGGACTCCAAGTACAGTGTGGTGTCATCCCAGAACGGGTTTAAACTGTAGAGTTCTCCGGCGATACGATTGTGTTCTGATAATAGAGTTTTGTATAAGGGTGCAGTGGGTGAGCCGTCTCTACACCTGGAAGTGGAAAACAAAGAAGGTTTTATTTTAAATGGTAGGCACCTGGTAGGTAGGAGCAACTAGAATCAATTCTATTTTGCTGTAAATGTTGACGTTCAAAAGTGCCTTTTATATGCACAATGGAAACAAATTATTTGTCTTTGGTCACCAATGGTTTAAAGCAAGGGTTTTCAATCTTATTTTGTCTACTGCCCAATTCGAGAATAAATTATTTTTTAGCGCCCCCATTTTTTCACCAAGTTAAAAACGTAGATGTTACAAATCGCCCCCTAAGTCTCACTGCCACCATTTTTTTTTCTGGGTCTTTTACTGCCTCCTTTTACGTCTGCAGCGCCCACAAGGCAAGGGGGCGTATATCGCCCACTTTGGGAAAGGCTGGTTTATAGTAAAGCGATACGAGAACAAACTCAATCGAATCAATTTGTGACATTTCAGCCTTTTCCTGTATCAGTTTTGTTTTACATATTGCACCATCTAGGGCTTGATAAATTGTATGTTATCCATTATCCAAAGTTAAATTCAACGTTGTCATTTCCGATTGGTAAGACCATAAACTGTTACGTACTTCCTCTTCTTATTTACCATGTTAATTTGGTTTTACATAAGTGGTTTTTGCGACTGCAAAAACCGCAATATCTTAGTGCTCATCTATTTCCTGCCAAGCGGCCTTCCCACGTTCACTTCTATCAGCTGTACTTCACCTCTCGCGTACCCATCTTGTCAATAGATGCCAATGCAAATATGTCAAAAGATTGAAATCTCTATGTGGGAATGCAAACCATCTCAAGGTTAGTTTGTCGGCACTATTTGCATACAATCCATTTTATGACGACACCTAGGAATTCTAGCTTTGTTTTATTGGCAGATGCACGCTCTTTCACAGAATTTAATTGGAATTATTGACAGGCACATATTTAAGTGCTTTTGTAATTCCGAGTTGTCGAAATCATTTTGCAACAGCTTTTCAAAAAAATATGATGAAACGGTCTTTTAGTCGAAGTCAATCCTTATCGATATTGTTTCTAAACGATCGATGATCGATATTATCAGTGTGTACGATATTTGAGTACGAGCTTATATAACAAGTTTTTATTTTAAATAATTTGCATAAAAAAACATGGAAGGTAGGTAGTAGATATTTATATAGACACAGCTGCGTTGTGGTTGCTTAGAGGCTTATATAATTCGTCAATATTATCAGCGAATCCATCTTTGGCCGTCTTAAAAGTAGATTCATAACTGTTTGTATTTGCGGGTGTGTCAGCTGTTTTTTTTCTTCGACATATAATATTAGTGTCACGACATCCTTTGAAACATGGTGTGGAGTAGGTTATTTAACCAATACCGAATGTAATATTTTTTACAGCAACCTTTGTGCTGTAACAAAAACAGCTGTTGCCTGTCACCAGCCTAACCGAACCAATTTTTAACAACACGTCTTTTTTCATGAGCTAATTTTCCCACGGCGAACCAGATAGCGCAATAGCATTTGTACAATGTACAGTTCTGTAGATACTGATAAATCGTACCTAGGGAAGCATTATTCCAAGTCGTGTATGATATCTGATTGACAAGCTAAGTTTCATTGACATAAAAGTGAAACTGATAAGTAGTCGTCATGTACACTTATTATGCGTACTCTGTCTTAACACGGATACGGTTGTACGCCCAATAGTATAGACAATGACTGTACAACCAAGTGATTGAATAGGTACAACACTATGGGAATAGTTCACACATTAAGCACTGTTTCTATAATATCTATGATCGGTATTGTATGGGAATGGATTCAATGATGCAATCTAGTTACCGACTGGTTTGTTTTCTTCCGTGTTTGTACTCACAATTTGTATTGAAGGATCTATTTGAATATGTAGGTATTTATCGGAGATAAATCATCGTTTAAAATAAGCGATGTGTTTATTTATTGTTACGTAGTGCGTAGATAAACTGAGCGGCATTCGAAGTCCTGGACAATACGAAGTATCATACAACAACTAAGAAACCACATTTTAATTTTGTAATCCCTGAATTATTTCGGAGAAAACTTATTGTAGACTTACTCTAATTAGGTCCAACTACTAGCATAAGATTGATCATTTATTTTTATTATAGTGATGTTTTGTGAAACTTACTTGCGACACGAATCTAGGTCAATTTTTCCAGCATCGTAGAGCCTCAGAGATCGAAGTTCCTTTTCTGAACTGCCATACAACGCAGAACCGTCCAGGAATGATGTAGCCATGTTCATTTGATCACGGTGTTCTGTTGAAGAATAAAGTCAAGTTAGCGTGATGTTTATGAAAATATCCCATGTTTGAGATGATCGTTGTAAATAGAGGATCAAGTCTACAATAAATCTTTCGAGTAGAAATAAATGTAGCCTCTTAAAAGTTTCAATTGACTATTTGAAACGGTCAAAAATAAAATATGAAATCACATAAGTATAAAAAAGAGCGCTCTCCTTAAAAACTTCCATCACCGTACAGAAATTAAATATTTTGCGAAGATATAATTCTAAAATTACATTTAATGCTAATAAGTATTCCATTTGATTCTAAAAATCTGTGACTTCATATTGTTATATTTCATACCAATGGCGTTTTGACAGTTCATATAAAGTACTAATGTTATTGACTACCCTTTCAAATACCTAATTCACCTAAGTAGAATAGGTACCAGTGTTTCATATCACAACAACATACGTCTAGACAATATGTTTAAACAAGTCTTACAATACTTTTTGGTTGTTTTCCCTTTTCAACATATTAATACTTATACCTACGAGACAGTTAAACATTGTAACCTCAGAGTTAACGAACTAGGAACATGAATCGAGATAGGCCGCTCGAGTAGCCTTGATCGCAGCCATATTTCCTCAAGCAATTCGACTGGCCAGTCGACATTTTTACCGCATGTAAGATTATGTCAACGTTACAAAATTTAGACAAGAAACGTTCACTGGTCGACTGAAACCTGTTGGGTTGTCAGAGCACTTCCTGGTGAAGTGCAATGTTTCAAACGAGATGTGAGCCCGGCGCTGCGGAACGCTTGCTACGAAATTTTAATGGTTATTAATATTCATAAAATAACATAGGTACAGCGTCTCAAATACAATTATGCGCTTCGGTAATTCCGGTGTTTCCAAGCACGAGCGTGGCGGAAAATGGTGATCCCCCCCAGAAACAGAACTTTTGAGTTTTGTAGTTACTGGCGCGCTTTTTTGTAGTGCTTCTATCATTGCGGAGTTTTTCCCTGATGGGTTATCTACTCCGTGTGCAGATAGTTTTTATGCTGCCCATGGGCCTTTGACTTAGCTTCACATGCTATTGAGAAATATCCCTCAAAAACTCTGACACCAGGTTAGTAACTGACCACACGAAGAAAAAGAAGAAGATGCAGATTGTCAGTTGGTCGATTCTGTCAAAATATTACCGTGAAAACTTGATGAAATGAGCGTGAAGTGAGCTGTCGTTCCACCTAATGCTAGGATTTGACACTATTGAATGCTGCATGTAGCACACATTCAACTCACTACAGGTGTTAGTCAAAAGTTTTTTGGAATTGGTTTAGGCTTTATAATTTTGTAATCATGGTAATTCAAAATAAGAATAGTACCTACGTCTATGGTTGTATCAGCTGTATTTAGATCCCGGCATCACGCGTTCGTATTTCAAAAAATAAACGATCATTCTTGAAGCGCATAATTTTTGGGTAGGTACCTATTATTACGATATTTTATGTCACTTGAAGTCGGCTTTCAACTTTATAATAACATAGATTCATCACACTGGACATTTCGTGAATAAATCAACGGCCTACGATTGCTACGTAATGCTGTCCTCGTGTTGATTAAATTATACAGGCTTTAAAATAGACGGATTATTAATAAATAGCTGCGATTGGCATAAATATTCTACGAGTTATTCGAATCTGTGTATAATTTTAATATCTACTATACCGGTACGCATTAGTTTCATAGATAAATAACTTAACCATTAAAATGTTTGCATTTTTTATTTAAATAGGATATTGTTGTAAAAGTACGAACCAAAACCACACGAATCGATGTTCCTTGTTGGTGCAGAACGAACATACTCGCATGCAGCTCCTTTGCAATCCTGCAGGAATTAAAAAAGATTAATTATAAACAAATATATATTAGGGGTTATATTAGGGGCTTAACCCCTATTAATGTAGTCTGTCAGTCAGATACTAAAAACAATATCAGACACGTATTTTTTGTATAAATCCATTAAAGTTGGGATGTAGGGGTGCGCTACGTCACAATTAAGTATAAAACCTATAAAGAAGTGACGTCATGCCACATTTTATCACAATGTATCGACGTTATCTTTTATTTATGTGAAAAATGAATATTATAATACATTGTGAATCAGCAAAGCGCATTTAACGTACCTATTTAAAACACCATTCTGTGTCAATCAATCGTTTGAAGACGACTGAAACAGTACCTTCTAATTTCAAATATGTTTGGTGCTAAATGCATTTTATTATCTGTGGCGGAAGTGAACCCTATACATACTCTTTAGATACGTTACATCGAAAAGAAGACAAGGACAGACAAGACTTCACAAGGTAGTTCACTTTACGTTCCCGTAAGATATTTTCCTATCTCCATGTGTTCGAAGCCATGGGTAAAAACTAGTTACACACACACCCAAGCTTTAATTTTGTCGCCTATTCAATTAGTGTACCTACCTACATTCCACGTAATAATTTAGGAGTGATCGGATTACGCGCGTCACAAATTATAGTTTTAATGCAAACCGGTTAGATGACTGGGTCAGCCTGTGATTATACTGATTATCCTGCAATGTTTCTTAATTAAAATACTAAGTTGAATGTAATTAAATTTGAATAGATACTGCGAATAAAATAAAGTAAATAATAATAAGTACCTAATATTTCTTTATTTTCTGTGGTGAGAAAATAATAACAAAATCCAATATTGTCCAGTCAATCAACCTGCCGAGCATTTTCCCAACTATGTTGGGGTCGGCTTCCAGTCTAACCGGATGCAGCTGAATACCAGCATTTTACATGGTGCGACTGTCTATCTGACATCGACAATCCAGTAACTTGGATAATACGATATCCCTTGGTAAGACCGGCTGTTAGATTTTTGGGCTTCAGACGACCCGTAACGACTGCCAAAGATGCACAAATGACAGCTGGGACCAACGGCTTAACGTGCTTTCCGAGGCACGGAGGAGTCTCGATTTCTGAAGATGGCCACCCATCCATGAACCAACGCCGGCAAGCGTAGATTTATCAGACAAATCAGCCCGTGCGACTGTTATTCCTTAGCCATGAACTCTGTTTTTGGCAAGGTGGGGACTGTGAGCCGATCAACACTTTATTGCTGCTATAAGGGTAAAAACTATAAGGGCAGCTAAGCAGCTTTGTCAAATGTAATGTATTTGATGTAAATGCTTAGATTAACGGGCAGTACCTAAATAGAGAAAGTTTAATAACATGTCTATCTTTAACGACCAACTCAAAAGTAGTTCATAACAGATTACGTTCTGTTGCTATCACATACTAATTAAAATTGTGTTCACGCAATAGCTTCCGCTACGTATAACTCATAATATCATTGGATAAAAGGGTTTATTATTTTAAAAAAAATCAATTACTTAATTTTTTTTAAATTCTTAATTTGAATAAGGGTTTAGGTTTAATCATAAACAATGTTTGGTCAAACAGGCGTTAATCATTACTAGCAACGTTTACATATAAACCGGAACAAAAAATCATTTTGAACTATCTACAATTGTTTAGTTAAACAGGCGTTAATCATTTGATTACCAGCAACATTTACAAATAAACCGAAAAAAACATTTTGAAGTATCTACAACAGTCTAGTTAAACTAAAATCAATCGTGTTCAAGAATCGGTTCTTTCTTACAACATAATTAGGTAGGTACTGATTGAATTTCATTATTAAATTATCCGCTTCAAACAGATTACGTATATCCAATATCAGTGGTAATTATCTACGCTACAGCAACTACAAAAAACAATAGCTCCTGCCATCCGTCTTCTAACAATCAGAATAATTTCCTGTCCTGTCACTTAGACAAGTGACATGAAAAGTGAGCCTATAAGAAACTATGAGATCGCCTGCTAGCCTGTTACCTCATCACAGCTTTCACTACGACCGCTACATAGGTACGTAACCTTTCTACGCGACCCCGCGAACTATCACGAACGTTACGACACACGGCCTTATAAAATTCACTTGTTATTGATCCGTTTGTTTAAAAAACAAGTTTTTTTTTAACACTATCAATCTTCAGCGGGATTGTCCGAAAAGGTTACCGTTACCCCGGAACATAAAGGGCTTTTCCGCTCCATAGGTGAAGCGGAAAGGAGTGGGCGGAAAGGGTTAATGTATGATTTCCCACTTAAAAAAAAACAATCAATATACCTAGCCTTTTCGCAACTATGTTGGGGTTGGGTTCCAGTCTAACCAGATGCAGCTAAATATCGGTCTTTTACATGGAGCTACTGCCTATCTGACCTCCACAACCCAAAGCCTATATACTGGGTAACAAGATACGCTTTGATAAGACTGTTGTCAGACTTTTGGGCCTGTAACGATTATCAAAAATATTTTTTAACACGCACAGTTTGAAAAAGATTATCTACTATGACACAACGAGTTAAGTCTGATTTTGACCGCGTGAACTCAATACTCTCATCACGTGCTTTATTCACAAGGTTAATACAAAGTATTATCCTTGTCGGTCATTTAAATAATTCGAAATTCGCAAAAAGTTGTTTGTAGGTCCCAGGATTCTTGACGAGCACATAGGTATGTAACTACTAATTACAGTATAAGTAATACATAGTTTTTGCTAAATTAAAACACGTGATTTTTGAATAGGTAGGTATGAAAATATTTTTTACTATTTGGGCCACTTACTTCTAGTTCAAAGCAGAAAATGATAATTATAATCATTTTGACTGCAAATAATTTTGAAGTAATTTAAGTTTTAGCACACAATAGTGGTACAAAGGTGGACTTTATGCCTTAGTCATTCTCTACCTTAGCGGGATTGTCCAAAAGGATTACCGCTACCCCGCAACATAGTCAGTATAGTCAGTATAGTAGTAGTATAGTCAGTATGAGTCTGATACTGCGTGCCGCTCCACCCAAATTGGAAGGGGTCATTTGATGATTTCCCAACCTCAAAAAAAGAAGGCACTCTACCAGTCAACCAAGGGTAGTGAAGAGATTAGATGGTAAGTGCTAATGAAAAGGAGCAATCATAGAAAATAACACATTGTTATATTACAAAAATTTTAACGCAATAAAAGTTGATAATTATAATGGTCGCATCCTTAATCGGATCTAAGTCTAGGTCCTATTGCAAATAAAGGCGCCAAAACGTTCTCATCTGTCCATAAAACAACAATGGAAGTCACATAAGTGATCAATAATAGCAGTATGAAACATATCTACGACTACAACCGTTCATTAGTTGAGTTTGTGCATATGACAAGGACGTGCCTAAAGTTCACGGGTGGCAATATAATAGCTATAATGATGCCCCAGTAAGCTATTATTGTTATTAACAAAGTAATCAAGTTTAATTGGTTGAGTCACGGCCAAGTTCAAGTTGGCAGTTGGGTAAAAAGCCGGTCAATTGTCAAATAGCTCAATGACGAAGGTTATATATTATATAGGTCTTATCAATGTAGAAATTGAAGCTACTATCGAATTGGACTAAGCGCTTGAGAAAAAGGGTAGAATTAGACAAGACTTACGCGTAATGCATACTTTATCCATCATCGAGCTAACTATACTCGTAAGTACGTCGTCCGGCGGATTAGGTGAATTGAACCAAACTAATCTATGTAAAATAAAGTCAGCCGGGTCAGCGTGACCGTCCGAAAGGGCTACCGCTGCTCCGGAACACAAAGGGCTAAGGAAGTAACATGAATAGGTTTTAGTCAGTATGAGTCTGACATTTCCTTCTGCTCCCCTCATCATTTGATGATTACCCAACCTCAAAAAAAGGGGATACACTTAGCTATCGGATTTCGTCGGACAATGTCTGCTGTAGTAGTGTATATGCACTCAGTGGTTCGGTCGATGACAGATTACGTGTTCGCAAGCCGTTAGTAAATTAGGATTGTAACTGATTTTAAAGTTAAAATTAGTATTGATAAAGAATAGTCTAATCTGCTATTAAATTGGCGAATAGGAGGTATGCATCATTAGGCAGATGATTACGCGGACATTGAATAGATGTCAAGTTGCGACACCATCCGTTCCTCTTAACAAAAAGCTTGTGTCCGTTGGCCTTCGATGAGTTAGACACGATGTGTGATGTCTCATGTTAATCTTACCCACGTAATCGACTGTAGGCGACTGAAGTGAATTCATTGAAACAGAAGTGAATGAATCATTGCACTTTTCAAGAACTGCTTTTGGGATTATTCGTTTTATTTATTTGTTTTGTTAATTAAAATCCGACTGTATCGATCAAATAATAAATGAATTTTATTATTATTAAACTATAAAAGCATGTACAAATAAGAAACGTGTCATTTTTTACGAGCCTTTGAAATACCTTGACCCCTCACAGTTCGTCTAAACATTAAGAATAAAACAAGATACTTACATCGTTTTTGTTGCACGTTAGTAAGTCTAGTCGGACTTTAAAGATGTTTGCTAATATTTCACTATGCAAACATTTTCTGTTTTGCGAAATACACCTACTCGCATTCAGAAACAACAAGGTTTCTAATTCTGTTTCAAACAAAATTATGTAGTCCAAGGAGTATCTTAAGGTAGCATACTGTTGCCCTTTTTGTTTCGTAGTAATAAAAGTTTACTTACTTTGTTTCCGTTAGCTGTACTGATGAGATCATCCATGATGAGCTGTCCCCAGGCTGCGAGCATGCTGGTCACATAATCATTGTCAGCAGATGGACTAAGTTGAGCTGCAGCATGGACAGCCAGGGTTGGCTCCGGCAGATATGGCGACGATTGAGGCTGAGATACACCTTGGAGAAGGGAAAATAGTAATTAGGATCAAATAGTATTTACGACGAGACGGACCCAGACGACTACTAAAAGAGAAGGATGGAAGAAAAAGACATGTTGCACCGACTTCAAATAAATTGGGATAAGGGCAGGAGAATGATGATGAGCATCAAAAAGTAATAACGGTAAGGTGACGAATTAAAAAAATGATTATGGCTACTAAATACAATCTTCCTTATAAATTAACAGTAGCTTTTTATAATTGTCCCACTGCAAATGTCTCTTCTCATACAAAGAAGGCATGATCATTAAACACCGAGCACCCTACCTTAAAGAATGTAAATAATGATTTGATCTTGAAGGGATTATTAGGGTTTACACATTCTCTTCCTTGAACAGAATCAATTTTCAGTTACAGAAATAAAGATAAAGTTGCGAAATACCTAGTAATTAATGCCAGTTACTCGAGGTAATAATCATTAACAAAATAGTATAATATGGACATTATTATGTATCAGCTATTAGCATCTTCATGGATTAACAGATCCTTTCAAAATGCATTAATTTGATTTTGCATCACATTGCTTCGATTTTAAATGCATTGATAATTAATAAATGCAGATGTAACAATATTCAACCTAACCGATTAATACTTAATTGGTTTGCATAGAACAAGTTTTGATTTGTTTGTATACAACGTGGCGCTACAATGGTGACATTAATTTAACACACGGGTAGGGCTAGTGCCCATTAATCATATAATTGTTGATAGGTTAAAATAAATCGCAAATTGAAAAAAAAAATTCTATTTTCTAACATTTTAAATACATCCGTTAAAATCAATCCGTCCATTAAATAATAACGTTTGATGGAAATAAAATGTGTCCATGAAACAAAAATGTGAAAATGTATATGTGTGTTAAATTAATGTCACCATTGTAGCGCCACGTTATTTATGAAAACTACGCTATATGCTGTAGTTATTTCATATAGATTGCCATTAGGTACTGTGTACGTGGCCCTAACCAGCTTCTAATTCTTTACCTGGTAATTGTGAATTCATGCGAATACTTAACGGGGTATTTTAATAAGCAATTTGGGTAATGCTAGTGAAATATGTATGATGTATTGGTTAGTTTAGCAACCCGTTGGTAGCTTGGAGATATTTTCTGTGCTTACGTCTTGTTAGTAGTTAATTTAAATTGTTAAAAGTTTTACATATCACAATCTGAAGGCGTTTTGTGATGCTAGTCTTAGTTTACAAGTGAAGCATTCTGTTTTTCATAAAAAAAAGAAGTATTGGCAGTGATTAGTGACAATGGCAGTAATTTCAACTTAAAAGCGAGATGGTATTCCTATAAATCAAAAATAGGAGGTTTATGAATATTACACGAACCAATATAGTCTAAATATAGTCTCTTATTGGAAAATATAATTCCTATAAACTCAAACTCAAAGCATTTATTTCGAATAAACCAATTACAGGCACTTTTGAATTGTCAATGTGTCAGTCAGTCAGAAAGATGAAGCTAGTTGCCCATTCCAAAGCAGTAGGTACCTGTGGAGAAGACCGGGCAAAGAACTCCACGGACACTCTTTCACTCTTATTTTGCAGTAATATCATCTTTCTCTATGAGCTACTTACTAGCAACGTTTTCATAAAAATTATAAAGAACACAACTCTACGCTATATTATAAGCATGCCATTTGGTCCAATACAATTTGAGACTACGAAGATCATTAATTTCAAAGAAAAATATAGAATTGCATCGAACGATTAATAGCTATGTTCAAGCAATACTAACTAGCAATTTATTAATAGTGGTTATAGGTTATATATCGCTTTAGTAGTTACAAACAGTTTCTATTGTTTCTGATGCGTTCGCTTCCGTGTCTCGAGCGAGACAAATCACCTACATTTAATTAATGGTTATCTGGTTTCATCTCTTCATTAGAGTTGCAACTATAATATGCTTCTTTTATTTCGTTTTCTTTATAGGCTTTAGTCGCGTAGGATTGTGACATGGATGTCTTGTCATGTCGTGATTTGAACAAGACAGTTTCACGTGAGTACATGCTAAAACCTATTACGTGACGTGAGGAAGATTGGTCGCTCATATAATATTAAGAAATTTATTTAAGAAAACCAAAAGCAACACAAAATTATGAATTAAATGAAATTTCTGCACAGAATATTCAAATCCAACAAGAGGTTGATGAGTACCTAGCAACGGAAATATAAAAAACAGCAAACAGCAAAGCAACCAAGAATATATCGCTTTATTTGTCGTCATGACATAAGCTCTAAGCAGATGTATACAAAAATGAATATTCTGTTTCTGTGAGTCCTAAAAATCATTGTCGTGACTTGCGAATGCTATGTAAACATTGATGATGCAACTATCAAAAGATCGGAAGCTGTCTACGATGTCTTCAGTTAGATAATCAACTGTTCAATCATTTTGGAGTAGCTAGAGTGCATCGAACCTCGAACTCTGTTTTAACTTTTAATCAGTCTTGCTCTAAAGAGTCTAAATACAAATAGACCAAGAAGTAAAAGACTTATACATCGGTATAATTCAGCTCCACTTCATTTCCGCGATTGCCTATAACATTATTTGCAATATAAAGACCATGAAAGGAAACCGTATCAAATACTATTTCTACAATAGCAGCTCTTTAGTTCGTGACTTCTGATTTCAATGTGACCTCAACTAGATCGACTCTCTGAACTGTGCATAAATCCGGTATAACTTATGTATTCAGTAGAAAGATATTAAATAATGGTCGAGGTATTATATATCTAGTCTTTTAAGAGTAAAGCAAAAAAATACATCAATTAATTTTATGATCCAATACATTTTAATTTGATCATCGTCACGATTCTAATTTATTTTTAAACATAATAATATTGCACTAATTTCTGGTTTTTTTGTTTAATTCCTAGTTCCGCTTTTAAACAATTACGCCAATATATTAGTCATTCTTATTTCAGGTAGAAAATCTACTTTTTGTCGATTCTTCATCGTGATTTTCTGAAGCAAGCTGCTAGGCACACCTTACAATCATTTATTTATATCCCACTTACGTCAGTCCTAAGTTAAACCACGTTTGGTCAAACAAAGTATGATCAATTCACGGAATTCGTAAGCTAATTGTCACCGAGGTAAATCCGATGTCGTTACAAAATCCCAAGGCGAATAAAATCTTTAAACAAGCCTAAAATGTAGCAAGTAATGGTGGTAATAAACCGACAAACAATTACCATCCTACTTAAGCTATTACAGTTTTCCTTAAGTTACACTGAACTATGAATTCGGGTGCTACAGATGAATACCTATGTAAAGATTAAGGTAAGCAAAGAAATAACATAAACGATAAAATAATACGCTTAAACTTCCAAAAGTAAATGAAAATGAAACGATGGTCAATGAATCGGGAAGAATATACAAGGACACGGACGAATTGCAGTAAAATAAAGATATTAATTGAAGTCATTCAACGAAGTACATTCAGCGTTTACAATATTCATTGACGTGACTATTAAATGACTACACTAAAACAACTTTCGAAGCCACGTGCGACGAGAATAAGGCAGATATTGATTGGCATAATACTGAAAACGTTAAACCACATATTAAAAGTCTTGACAGGGAAACGTAGAATGAAGAAGACAACAAAATAAAATTCGTCTATTGTACGCATAGACAGGTAAATTACGTAGTCGTGAAATTTTTAAACACCCATAAGGCTGATAGGCTCACGAGGCGTTAATAACTTAACCTTTGCCGTCTGCGTAATCTTACAATGTGCAATAATAATGGGAGGCTTTGTCATTGATCGCAGATTGTTATGATGTAGCTATATCTAATTGCATAATAATATCTACAAGCGTGAACGTTGGTTATTTGTTCACTGTTGATGTTAGCAAACGTATCTGTTAAAATAATACAGTGTCGTACAATAATTACGGACATCGTAGTTGGTGCCTGCTAAGTAATAACAGCCGCACGGGTCGTTCCAACAGGTTAATCGACGCTTGCCGGGGTTGGTCCGTGGATGGGTGACCATCTTTACATATCAAGACACCTCCGTGCCTCGGCAAGCACGTTAAGCTGTTGGTCCCGGCTGTCATTTGTTTATATTTGACAGTCGTTTCGGGTCGTCAGAAGCTAAAAAATAATCTGACAGCCAGTCTTACCAAGAGGTATCTATCGTATTACCCAGTTACCTACTGGTTTGTGGAGGCCAGATATGCAGTCGCTCTATGTAAAATACAGGTATTCAGCTGCATACGGTTAGACTGGAAGCCGACCCCAACATAGTTGGGAAAAGTCTAGGCAGAGTGATTGTAGTAGGTGCCTGCTATCATAAAAAAATGTTGTTTCTTAACCAAATTGGACAATATTTGTTTTGTTGTATTTATAATTTAATTGTTGAGGAAACAAAGGTTATCGGTTATACACCTATGCTACTTCCTAATATGGAGTTTTTGATTCAAATAACTGTTTATGGCTAGTTTTTGTATAGGAAACTATAAATAAAGTAATTATTTGAAAATAAGTAATTTTGAGGATTATCAATTATTTTATTGGGTGTTAATTGAATAATTGTTTATTACATTTCACGATTTCAAATTAACTTTTAATCGGTTGTTACTATGGAATAAGCGGTCGCCCTTGAAAATGCTGTAACATTATGCGTATTTAGGATAATATGTTATCTGTAGGGGTCATTGAACAACTTCATGAAATAGGTCGACTTTTTTTTTTTAAATCTTACTAGCAACATTGCTAGTATTCTTGTTAACCTCCAACTAAACTAAGCTATGCTAGTGTCTGGAGTGGGATCACGTCAATCGTGCAATGGATGGGGATCGACCTACGACCTCTCGATCGCCAGGCCAATGCCTTAGCCATTGGGCTATTGCCGCTTTGATATGTTCTGACATGAGTGTCTCGTTGTCTCAGACAGATCAATATAAAGACGAAAAAGAAATTGTATTATTTGCATCCGTAACATGACCACCGTAGAAAGAGTACGAAAGCCAAAATGACAGACTTTAGTAAGAGAAGAAGAGAAAAATTGGGAAATAAAAGCTTTTATGAATAGATTTGCATTTATCTTACCATCAGCATAATTAACTGGCAAAAGTCTTAGGAAGACGTCTCCCCTCCGTCCCCACGGTCTGTGTCGTACATTATTGCACTCTCCGCTTGCACTGCGGTATTTGCTAGGTGGGCAGGGTATCCTGCTGAACTCATCTTCGTCTGATGAGCAGTTGTGCCTGTAAATGTGAAGATGTTAGTAGAACTTCGAAGAATGAAAGACTGAAATTCTTTACCAGATTTTTCACTATGATATGTTGTAGAGTGAATTTGATAGTTTTATTGTTAAAAACATCTTACAGAGTTAATTAGTTATTCGCACATCAAGTTAACCCAACCTGTCGAATTTCTTTGATAGTTTTTTAACTTTATTACAAAAGAGTAAAATTCATTTTCAGTTGAGAATATTTGACAGTTAGGGATAGCTTGATGTGCTGGCGTCTGTACACCGGAACTTGTGGCCATATATCCGTAGCCGTTAAAAAAGGCTCATTTTTTTATAAGTGTGGGACTAACAGTGCGTCACGCACTCAAGTAGATGGACCAATTGATGAAGATCGCAAAGAGCCGACCCAGGGTCATTCACAACGGATTATTTTATGCCTTAAATATCTAGGTATCTACGATCTTTTCATACCTAATTGTGATGCTCAAGTATTTCTTAAGTTACTTACGCATCATTAGCGCCTAATAGAAATCTCTTTTCTAAAGCGAGTGCTTCGCTGACGGCTCGCCGGAGGTCACTCGGCACTGCTTGCACATTGCTGTCGTCTGACTTGCTTTTCTGTGCGCTCGTCTGTACCACTAACACAGCCGCTAAAAGCAGCAGACTTCGTCGTAATCTGAAACAAAAATAGTTTTATAAATATTTGTTAAATAAGATAAAAAGGCAGTTTTGTAAAAGTGTTCTACTTCTTTATTATATCGATTATACAAAATTATATGAACATTGACCAGAATTAAGCCCCGTCGACAGCGTTTGCATCGATAGACCGGTGGTTGATAGTTTCAGTTACTAAAATATACATATTTAAAAAAACTAAAACGGGTTACACTCCGGGAGAGCTGGCAGAAGTGAAAACAAACCGCGCTGGCAGTCTACTCTCGTCTTACGATATTTCGATTAGGTCACCTGTCCTGACGCAAGTTTAACATTTTTACCCATCACAAAAAAAGTGCACAACGCCAGCCGCTAAAGAAGTTTTCACTTCAAAATCTATATTTCTATGAAAATCCATAGAGCTGTGTTGCTAGATTAACAATTTCAATGTTACCTAATGCATACCATTGCATGTAATAAAAAGTGAAGAAGATAGCTAACATAAATTGAATACGGTGCACAGTTATAAATTCGTCTTGTTTTGGATATATATAAATACTTGGAATGCATATCAATAAAAGTTTAATCTTCATATAAATAACAATATAGCAGTCGCCATGAAAATAACTTAAAGTTACGTCTGCCAACGTAAGCCGTCACGTTCTGATGAACTCTAGTATGAAACTTGTAATATTAATATGTCGTTAACCTACATTTAAACCCAACGTTATGTCCGAGTTCAAGGTATTTTGAACTTAGTTTACGACAGCTAAATAATACGTTTGTTTCTCAAGTACTCATCATTCTTGGTCGTGATTTGTTTGGACATTATGACTCTTGAGGACGTCAACTTTTGAGATATTTCAATATGGATGCAACTTAAAATGAATGTAGATAAACCGTTATCATCAATCATAATTTATTCAAAGATATATGATATAGTATACCATAAAGATGATTGGCTTTGACTACTATCAGCTTCCAGATTCATTTCCTTTATATGTCTACTTCAATTCACACTTTACCAACGCTGCAATATCGATTCATATAGGAAGCGTGTGTACATACTTCCATCCGACCGCAGGGTAACCAACAACCACAAGTATGCTTTCATTTTTATCTATGATCTCTTATGACATCTTACCGGTTAACCATACATCTTACTTTCTATTCACATAGGGTTCAGTGGTCCGAAACCAATTAATCAACATTCCATGTCGTTAAAGGTTTCAATGACAAGCTTGAAATGGTAAGTAATTGATGATTAAAGATTGAAACTTTAAGCAGTTTCAAACGAAAGATCAAAAACAAAAACAACAACAAAAAACACAAGAAAAAACAACACAAGAATCTTTCAGTTTTATTTTGTCATTTGAATAAGTGTTTTTATTTAATAGACACAAATCGCTTAGTTAAATAAATGATGGGGAATTGGTTTGACAGCCCTAATCCCGATGCCATTGACATTATAAAAAGCTTCATCAAAATAAATCTATCTAAGACATCTCAGATCGCTCTCACGGATTGAATTGCTTCTGACAGTTATGTAGTGATGCTCACTTTATAAATGGAGTGTCAGTTAATATAAAATATTTTGAGTACCTACGAGAATTTTATGTTGAACTTAATTAGGCACCTATATATAGAATTAGAGTTTGTCTCATATAATACCTATTGTATGTTTTTTTTTATGAAAAGCCAGGTGTTGGCCGTAATTAAGTTTTAAGTATCAATGACAATGTATCTTTTTAGTTTTTTCAGTATGAAAATAAATAAATAAAATCTTGGGTTTTCTGTTACAGACCTGCACTTGATATGCTTTCATGTATTTGACAGATTTTTAAAGCATACATTACGTAAAGAACATTGGTTGAACTGTGTGAAAGACGGTATAGCTAGATAGGGGGTGACTTCCGCGATGACGACTAATAGAGAAGTACATATGTATGATAGGAAAATACATGTTGCGAAGACCCCAAATACATTGGGATAAGGACAAGAGAATGATGATGAAGACATTACGTAAAGAACCTTTAATTGATGTTATCATAATATTTATAATAGTTTGGCATGACACGAACGTTTTAAATGATAATTATTTATATGAACAAAACGTACTGAATAATTACACAAAAATATTATCCACGAACTCACGAACTTTTGTCTTGGTACTAAACCAAATCATGGTCATCTCGATAAAGAAGATGTACTCCGTACGATGACTAGACGGGAAAGAAAGTAAAATAATTACACGTGAGAAACTATCTAATTTGCACAACAATTCTTTACGTGTTTAACAAATGGTTTCACCGTTCTCTTGGGCTTTTTGGCTGTAGGAAACGTTTTATGAACGATTACTCTTTGGCTTTCAAAAAAATGTACACTCTTTGTAAAATGTACAAACGAGTACCTAGTTACTTTACTGACAGTATTTTGCCTTTGAAAGGCATTTGTTTTGAACATCATCATAATTATTAGACACTAGTTTCTGGCCACGTCTTGGCCCGTGGGGATTTCAGCAATTGTTACTTTATTGGAGTTTTAGTAAAGATCCCAATTTTTTTTGAATATATAATTTTACTTATGCCATCCAGGGATAGTGTAGCTTCCCAACAGTGACGGAATTTTTCAAATCGGTTTAGTAGTTTCGGAGCCTATTCAATGCAAACAAACATACAATCGAATCTTTCCTCTTTATGATATTAGTATAGACAAGTGAACTAATGCTGGTAAATTGTACCGAAACGATCATACCATACCTGCTCACGTGAGTAGGATTTTCGTGAGACACGATTTAAGGACTAAGCAATTACAACAGTAACAACGTTTCAGCTCGTTATTATTCAAGTCTTGGGGTTGTCTTGGGGTCAATTTTAGACATTTTAACTTTCATAATGATGCACGTTTTAAGATTAGAATGATTAGAAGATGTCATTTTATAGGCAATTTAAATCAAAAAATTAAAAGTAATTTCAATAAAGGTAGAGCTAAAGTCCCAATTACAGTGTTTTTCAGAAGTTAATCTTTTGGAATTGACTGATCAACGTAATACATAATTTATGTAACGCATGGCATGTGGTATAGCCAGTTATTTTTTTTTGTTCCTCACGCCTTGAAAGGAGCAGCAACCGGTCGCCGTCAGCTGGCTGCCAGCACGATATGACTAAATGTCAACTTGCCACTTTCACAGTCCCGGATTTCGCGTACACCATTACATAAACGTGATCAACGTCAAGGTGGCTCATCAGTCATTCGGCGTATTATTAAATTGTAGGCCATTCGTAGATTTCTGACATAAAAAAAATATTAATGCATTTACAAGCAAGATAACCAGTAAAATAAGTAAGCAGGTAAGCAGTGATAGCCTAGTGGTGTGACCGTCGGACTGCCAAGTCATAGGTCTCCAGTTGGAACTCAAGGCACGCACCTCTGATTTTTCGAATTCATGCGCGTATTCTATCTATCTATCTATCTATAATATTATCACTTGATTAAAAATCGGTGAAGGAAAACATCGTGTTTTCTTTTTTTAAGGCTGGAATGGCTGGGAAATCATCCAATGACTTCTGCCGCTCTGGGTGGAGCGGAAGGGAGTGTCAGACTCTTACTGACCAAAACCCATCCATGTTCCTTCCTTAGCCCTTTATGTTCCGGGGTAGCGGTAACCTTTTCGGACAATCCCGCTTACCCGGCAGGCAACCGGCATGCCTGAGAGATATTTCTCAACAGCATGTGATGCTAAGTCAGAGGTCCATAGGCAGCTTAAAAACTCTGACATCAGGATAGTCACTAACGACACGAATAAGACGGATGCATTTACATTCGTCAGTTTATGACGGGGCTATTTCAAGTCCCTCGCATCATCAGATTATGACTTATAAAACATCTAAGTAACAAGATGAATTAATGAATCAAAGATATAAATTGTCTTCGACAGTCATCGAGAAATGTAAGACATTGTTCAATTATATTGAAACATGTTTTATTGTCGTTTGTTGTTACACAACAGCTGTTTTATGCCTATGTCGAAGCAATTCCTATAAACTTTTCATTAAGTCGGTTTCATAAGTAGGTTAATAATTAATCTTTGTATCTTGTCATTTACCAGTAATAAAATAATCATTTGTATATAACAAAATATTTATTACTAGCACTTTGCCCGCGGCTTCGCTCCCGTGGTCTTTCCCGTGGGACCCGTTATTTTTCCCGGGATAAAAAGTAGCCTATGTTACTCCTAGAAAACTAAGCTTTCCAACGGTGAAAGAATTTTTAAAATCGGTCCAGTAGTTTTTGAGCCTATTCATTACAACCAAACAAACAAACAAAGTTTTCCTCTTTATAATATTAGTATAGATATAGAGCAGTGGTGGCCCAGTAGTAACGGCTTAAGCTTACGAGTTGTAGGTAGTGGATACGAAACCAGGCATGCAAATTAGTTCGTGTAAATAATTTAATCACCACTACTCCCAAAACGGTGAAGGAATACATCGGGAGGAAACCGGCATGTCCTAGAACTAAACATTTGAGGATATGAGACACCCAGGGAGTGGAAATCACGCGGGTCCAATGCGGGTTGATACCGCATTGGACCCGCGTGATTTCCACTCCCTCTCAAAGATAAGAGGCCTGTGTCCCAGCAGTGGGACTTATGCTTAACACGTTGAGCGCCAACGCGGTCACCGGTGAGCCGCGAACAATAGTTTTTCTATTGTGTCTGCTGCGTGGCAGTCAATGACTTAATATTATTTCTTAAAGAAAAATAATCAAGTTTCGCAAAACATATCATTACATAGCCGAAAGTAGTAGTCATGAATTAAAGTGCCATTATCCTCTAAAATAATTGCTTCCGATATTCCAGATATGTTCTGAAAATTCGAATAAACATGAAGAGCTTTTTATGAAGGTTGTCCAAATGGCTAATTATACCCAGACGAATTCAATGTCAAAAAGACAATAAGAAAACGTGTTCCGTACTTGTGTGTGTATATGTATAATTTTTATCATTACGCACCTAAGCGAAAGTGTAGTCAATATATAATAGTATTACGTGACTAAAAAGTTTCTATACTAATAATGGATATCGCTGCTGTAGTGTATATTGGACAAGGTCAAATGTGTCGAAACTTGAATGAAAATAGTTGCACTGGATGCGACTTGAGGACAAAGAATGTCGGTTCAATTTATACATACCATGCTGGTTCTATTACACGAAATTGAACTTAGTTTGTATTTAATTTTTTGTAGATTTTGCTCTTAAAACTTACAGCAGTGTTCCTCGACATATTATACATTTTCATATTATCCGAAAGTTTCTAGTCAGTAATCGTAAATTGGCTTATCTAGACAATTTATCTCAACGTAAGTGGTCTAGGATACTCGAGATTTATTCCAACACCCATTGTTCGTTTGAGAAGGTTGCGTAAATCGTCATGTGATTTGCACAGAATGGGACAACCACGCATAAGGTGTTCGGCTAAGTTCGTCTCGTTTTTGGCAAACGGGTAAGCAATGACTAAGGTCAGGCGAATGCGCTAAGTGGTAGTCTGAAAGGCACTGATTAAAGTTGAAAGTGAGCCGGTTAAGTAAACGTTGCCCCATTTGTTCCACTAGTGGTTTAAAGCCCACGTTCCAAGTTATTGAGTTAAATGTATTTGTATTTGAACTCACGATTTTTGTTTTAATTTTTTTAACCATTATTTCTGTAATAAAAAAAAATGCGGTATATAAAACAATGAAATGCGGCTATTTATAATGGCCAGTAGTGGTCGTTACACTTATATTAAATACTACGGTACACTTATAGTACATATTTAGTGCAATTAATTGAAATATTTAACGCAAGTTCAAAGTTTTCGCCGGCACTACCTACACTGTAGATAAAGATAATCATAATTGTAAGCTTGTGAATATCAGCGTTAAAGTTTTAATTATCTTGGGTTCTTACTTCCCGCACGATTATTTTCTTTTAAAAAAAAAACAATTAGTGCCCGTATAGTTGGAAGGCAAGTTTTAGTAAGTACGTGGTTTATTTCTGAAATCAATGTTTTATAACTATATGCATTATATATTTACTATACTTCAGATAGCCCAATTTTGAATAAACGCTATTAACTTTATGCTAAGACTCAGGGGCCTAGCAAAAATAAAGTCAGAAAATAACACATACGTCAAAATATAGCTGTAAGTAGGTAATTAAAATTATGATCATACATTTAATTTCATAAAACACCTATTAAATTAAATTTATGATAATAATTTATATGGAAGGATATTATACAGAAGGGTTATAAAAAAACTAAAACTATTCTTAATAAAAAATTGCTATTCTAGTATAGATGAATATTTCAACGATAAAATATAAAGAATCCCTAATATGATATTTTTAGATTTAATTAAAATGTAAGTTCATTTAAAGCTTCCTCTCTCCTACTATTTTTGCTGTGCCCGACAGGGTCCATAATGATCTCAATTTTCTACCTTACAACCTAAGTACACAGTGTGGAATGCAAAAAAAGACTAAGTATTGAGGGTTGTTGGAATTAGAAGCAGAAATTTTGAAATTCACGCGAACGAAATCGCGAGAGAACTGCTAGTAGACATAGAAATCCAAAAGGATCTACAAACGTGTCTAAATGGCTGAAGATTTATAATATTAAGTCATTATTACAAGTGTTTAAGAGTTATGGTACCTATCACACGAATAAGGTCAGAAAGGCAATTTAAAGCTATTAGATGAGTCGGTTCGTAAACCCAATAGCACGATTAATGCACGAATACTGCGGGTCTATCACGTACTAACTACAATGATACGACATGTGTCACGGTTACATCGAGTTTATGTGAGACATGTCTTGGAATCCAGTGCGTGCTATGAAACTGCATTGTTACGGAGTACAAAGTTTAAGCACCAAATGTATTTATTTAGACATTAGTACACATGACCAAATAAAATAATCGCGGTATAATGTCAGTTCATTAATTAAGTCATTTATTTTATAAAAACTGTGACTTCATAAAAACAGAGGATTACTAAAAAGAAGAGTATCTAAGTAGTAAATTATACCCATCATGATATTTTGGTACTTTGTTGATCTTATATTTTTTGGTATAGGTATCTGAACTGCATCTTCGATTCAAAATATTTTTATCAGACTTCAAAAAAGGAGGAGTTTCTATGTTCGTCTTATGCAGTTTTTAAATGTATATTTATTATTTATCATTCCTCCGTGAGTATGTGCTGTAGGTATGTATGGCTGTATGGAGTATGGCTTTTTTTTTTTTTTTAAGGCTGGGAAATCATCCAATGACTGCTCCCGCTCTGGGTGGAGCGGAAGGGAGTGTCAGACTCTTACTGACTAAAACCCATCCATGTTCCTTCCGTAGCCCTTTATGTTCCGGGGTAGCGGTAACCCTTTCGGACAATCCCGCTTACCCGGCAGGCTTGGCCCTAAGGGGCCCCTTCATATGCTGACATCTCTTTGAGGCGCGCGTGGAACATATACGCGCCGTACGGCACGGGTCTGGTGCTGATCGGACGGTGAGTCACCCATTACTCACCGTCCGCAGGCCCGCGCCTACGGTGGTCGGGAGTCGTCACGTGGCTGCCGCGCGACGCCCGGGGCGTCTCCTGCGGCGGCTGGGACGGGAGGACCTTTCTCTCTCCCATCCCGCCACCTCCTTCGCGAGCATAACTTTTTCGCAGAAGGAGGTGACTGCTGCGAAAAAGTGGCTAATCTGGAGTTTTTTTTTTCATTTGGTAGAGGAAGCTCACGTGGTGTTCCCATGTACCTACTTTAGGAGTAGTGGTGTATAAATTTTTTTAGGGTACCAAACAACAATAAAGAGAAAACCACAAAACTTAAAAAAAGGGCACTATGAACTATACCAACAACGTATAGTTTATAGTGCACTTTTTTCAAGTTTTATGTTATTCACTTATTAGTTGTTGGTACCCTAATCAAAACAAACTCAAAATCTCAGCAAAAAAAATCATACTGCCTATTTCGTATTTCTGGAGTTGTGAATTCGCCCACAAATAAATTAACTTTATGCGAGTCGCTCACAGAGAGAAGTCGGTTAAAATTAATATTATTTAAAATTGTCGATTCGCCCATTCCGGGCGAGTAAATTCGTAGGTATCAACCAATAACCCTAAAAAATAACTTTAATATCTGAGGACGCTGGCAAAAAACGAACGTACAAAACCAAAGAAAATTATTATAAAATTAAAATAATAATAATTTTCTGGCATTGACCACACCGACTATACCTACACAAAAGTTTTGCTCACATTTAACTTCTTGCAAAATGGGTTAGCTATAGGTACCTACAAGATTCGGGTCATTGAACATTTAATATTGTTGAAACAACTGGTCGTTTTACCGAATTAAATGTGCTTTAATAAGCGTGATCAAAGTCCCATTAAGCGAATTTAGCAGGTAACTAATAAAATATTTTTAACACGTTGAGCGCCAACGCGGTCACCGGTGAGCCGCGAACAATAGTTTTTCTATTGTGTCTGCTGCGTGGCAGTCAATGACTTAATATAATTAACGAAACTCGTTTCTATTAGATATTTCAGAAGTCTTCGGTTGGCAGGCATAAACCTTAATCAAATTGAATTGTTAATTACTCAGGTACCTACCTACTATTAGCTATCGATTTTGAGTCACAGTTAGGTACTCGTTTTCTTCAGACAACTTTGTCGAAATCCTACTACTATTAATGAAGTTACGAAAACTGATAGTAAAATTCACAAACAATGAAGAATATTGATACTCACAGTTTCCAAAGTAGATACGCGTTTTTTCATCTCTACAAATATTGCAACTCAGAATGCCTTTGTAATTAATTTAACATTAAATTTCAACTCAAACTTCATTTACCCTCTTTTTACTGTTATCTTTTTGACATACATTCAGCCAAAAAAGTATCGGGAATGGATGATTTGTTTATGGTTCCAAATTCAAATTTTTGTTTTTTTTGTAGTTGTTAGATTGGCACAACTGTTTCTAAAGGAGCATACTTTGAAGGTGATAAAATAAATTTGGATGAATAACAAAACATTTTGTGTATTATTGATCTTTTCCCGGTACTTTCTTGACAGAGTAGTACTACTCTTTAGAAACGATACACTTGCGCCAACGAATAATCCATTCATCAAAACATTTTTTAAACGCTGCTTCCGGAATTGAGTTCAGTTCTCGCCGCGAATTCTCCTTTATGTCTTCTATCGATTGAAAACGGGTGCCACGAAGTGGTAATTTGAGTTTGGGAAAAAGAAAAAAGTCAGCAGGAGCCATATCTGGTGAATATGGTAGTTGCTGGATGGTATTTGTTGAGTGTTTGGTCAAATATTCGTTCACAATGATAGCCTTGTGCGAAGGCGCATTGTCGTGGTGCAAAATCTAAGAATTTTCTTTCCACAAATCTGGCCTTTTTCGTCGAATTTGCTCTCTTAAACGCCGCATAACGCTCAAATAATATTCTTTATTTACCGTTAGACCTTCCGGTAAGAATTCACAGTGCACAACACCGCGATAGTCAAAGAAAACAGTCAACATGACTTTGACTTTTGATCGACTTTGGCGTGGTTTTTTCGGTTTCGGTTCAGTTGGAAGGCGCCACTCCGAAGCTTGTTGACTAGTTTGCATGTCAAACTCGTAAACCCACGTCTCGTCACCAGTAGCAATGCGTTTCATGAATGTTGGGTCCGAACTGACTCGTTCTAGCATGTCCTCAGCGACTTTCATGCGATTGAGTTTTTGGAGAAAATTCAGATCTTTTGGGACTAGCCGAGCAGCAACATGTTTTATACCCAAATGATTAGTTAAAATGGTACGGATTGACTCGTGAGATACAGAAAGTTCGGCGGCTATCTCTCTCAGAGTTGAATGGGGATTTTCAGTCACTATTTTCTTCACTTTTGCGATGTTAACTTCAGTTGCAGACGTTGACGGCCTACCAGAGCGAGGCAAATCTTCCATCACATCTCGACCGCTTTTGAACGCTTTGAACCACTCATAAGCACGAGTTTTTGATAAAGTCGATTCACCGTAAGCCTTCTGTAACATTTTCAGTGACTCCGAACACGAAATTCCATTGGCGATGCAAAATCTATGACAAACTCTTTGTTCGATATTTTTGTCCATTATGAAATTCGCAATACACACTATATATGATATTACTAAAACCAGCACTGTATTTAATATAAATAACAGATGCAACTCAAACTCCGCGCCAAAATGGAAAACAGTTGTGCCAATCTAACAACTACAAAAAAAACAAAAATTTGAATTTGGAACCATAAACAAATCATCCATTCCCGATACTTTTTTGGCTGAATGTATGTCATAGGTACAGGTCGGTAGGCACAAACGGCCAATATTGTCTGTGGTCGTTTAAAAAACAAATGCAACCTCTGTCTGAGAGACTTTCTATTTTTAAACAATATGATTAATATTTTTACGAACGTTATCTATAAAATATAGAAAATTATTATTTTTAGGCTAGCATTTTGTAACCAAATGTTACGAAACAAGGGACGGGCCACGCAGAATGGAGGGTTCCGTAGTTCGGATAAATTATCGTTAAAAACATGTACGTACAGATAACTATTAATTATCTGTGTTAAAAAAAAAAGTAGTTTCGGGGATAAGGGGTGGAATGGGAAATAATTATTTTATCTTTGTTTTGAGAAAAAAGTGCGTCTATTTATCAGTCGATGTTAGCATAGTGCTCTTATTTTCATAATAATTTCCACGTTAATTGAATATTATCACAACAACAAAAAATTGATCACGTGATTGGAACGCATGTAGATGACCTCACAAGCCGGACACCTGTCGACCTTTACATCTAGACAGACTACATCCTGAATGCTTCTTCAATACTACGTATACTCATGTGAGCCGTATATGTAGTTATCGTAATTATAATGTCAGGAAACAACTTTGTACTATGCGCTGCTCTTTCATATTGTTATGGGATAGTTGAACTGCCGGCATTAGTTAATTAATGAATCGTTGACATTTAAAGTTTTTTTTTATGGTGGGAAATCATCAAATTTTAATGTCTCCTCCCGCTCTGGGTGGAGCGAAAGGGAGTGTCATACTTTTACTGACTAAAACCCATCCATGTTCCTTCCTTAGCCCTTTATGTTCCGGGGTAGCGGTAACCCTTTCGGACAATCCCGCTTATGAAGATAATACTGACATGATTTAAACTTGTCCTTTGAAACTATTTTTTTTTTTTTCGGCAATAAATTAATGCCACCTAAACGTTTGTTTACTTTTTATTTGATTACGCCGTACATTTTACAAAAATCTCATTGAGTTTCTAATCACATTTTCATACATAAATTAATACAAAACTCATTTTGAAGGCAAATGGAGAGCTCGTAAGTCATTAGACGCTGTTACTGCTGTTAATGTTTTGTTTTAAATACTGCAAAGAAAGATAATAACATAGTAGATCACATTAGACCGCTTTATACCATCTTTCAAGGATAATTTATGTTACACAATGCACTTCAAATAGCGACTCCCAGCTGCCCAACACTTTGATTGCACACAATATATTAAATAAGGAATTCTGGGCCGACATGCTTTGAAAATTAGGTATAGGTATAGCTTAGTTTCAAAATTCTGTATTGATTAACCTTTAAACCAAACATTATATCTTTAGGGAATGATGTCTATAGGTAGGGTAATTTTCAAAAAAGTCTTTAATGATGTACAGACGCCAGCACATTAAGCTATCCCTAACTATCAAATTATCTCAATTAAAAATGAACCATATGTCTTTGCAATAAAGTTGAAATACTATCAAAGAAATTTGACAGATTCTGGTAACTTGATGTGCTGGCCACTGTACAGTGCTTTTGCTCTCAGTCAATAAAACATGAAACTTTAGACGAGTAAAAGTGAACATTTATGAATCACCAGCATCATCATTTTCCTAGGCTTCCAAATTTACCAGATGCAGCTGAATACCAGTATTTTACAAGAGGCAACTGCCTATCTGAGCTTCACGTTCCACTTACTGGGTAATACGATACCCCAACTAATAAGTACAGAATATTTGACCGCAAATTAATTATTGTTTACCGATCGTTCAATACTTTTTATTGTGTACAAAAAGGCTGATTCGCACGTTAATGTTTCCGCATTATGCGTATGCTTCGGTGACGTAAGTTAATGTGTTTACGTGCATGCGGGTCTTGGGCAACTGGTAACCGCTATCGTATCACGTGAGTGCCCACCCTAATGGTGTTTGTTTTCTTATATGACTACAATATATGTATATTTGTAAGGGATCATGCATGCGATCATGGCTGGAAGCCTTAATTTATTAAGGCATCCACAGGATAGTCCGGTTAAGCAGTCGACAACCTTTTAGGTGTACCTGCGATTTGCGAGGTGTCATTCAAAAAAATATATATCATAGGTATTACTAGAATAATTAAGACAAACTACATCTGACGTGTCATAAAAAATCCCGACATAAGTTTGAATATTTTGAATAAAACTTTTTTTTCTATCACGTACTGGCCACTATTTTCTCTGATTTTCTTTTTATCATGATTTGAAAAAATCGAAGGTTGTGTTTTGTTTTCTCTCCTTATTGTTTCTTAAATTAATTTGTGCAATAGTTGAATGTTTTCAGTTGTTTGCAATAAAATAGTGTTGTTGTGTAAAATAGTGCCTTTTTTGGAGGATAACATTCTAATGATGCTCTTTTTCATGAAAATACCTGTATTACAAGTAGGTTAAGTAGATCAATTAATTATGTTATACTAATTATACGATTAGCACATTTCGAATAGGTTTATAGGTGTAAAGTTGCTCAATAGGAGAAAAAATAAAAACCGAACGTCAACATTCGCCTAATTGCGAAGCGGAAATCTACGACAATCTTCGATCTGCACGCTTGATCAACCCGCGGTGACCAAGTTAACGCTAAAACTCCTAACATCACGTGACGGTTACCCTACCAAATTAAATTTAACACTCCCAGTACGGTGTGGTTATCGGATAAATGTGCTATAGGCCACGCCAATTAACGTAGACAGTGTGGCAACGCGCTTGCGAAAACCCTGTCGAGCTCGGGGAAAAACGCTTACCTAATCTCTCACAATGTGATGCTAGTTTGCTTGTTTGAACGTGTGAGACATTCAAAAGTGAAAATCAGTATTGAAAATTATGTATGTATGTATCACACGCTTTTGTCCGGCCGAGCGAAGTACAAAAGCCGACGGGTGTAACAACCACTTTTCCAGCTAGTCATTTCAACCGACTCTATTCTTACTTCACTGGTAAAGTTCACAATGCAATGGTCAGCTAGTTTACCTAATTTACCGATCCAAATGAATTAATAGACAACCAGGCAATTAAGATGTTGAAACTGTCGTAAATTCGGAAAAGACATATCAATTTACGTTAAAATTCGATGCCTGGAAAAGTGAAAATTTATAGCATTATAAGGGCCTCGACATATTATATTATACATCTTGCCCATAAAGAACTAATGATGTAACTAATGTTTGTTTATTTTAATAAATTAAAAGACATTAATATTCTAAAATAAATATTTGAGATGGGAGTGTTAAAATTTGTTCTAAGAACTCATAAACTTAAGACAAAGACGTGTTTTATGTGTTACGAAGCTTTGCCTTTCTATATTAGATACTCCAATCACATGACTAAGACTAATAGTTCATTCTACAAATAAGTTTATGGTGACTGTATCCTAAGTAATTTATATTTATGATTTAACACAACACTAACTGAGGAGGAGGTCGTGGTTAAGTTATAACAGCCGCACGGATCGATCCATCAGGTTAAGCTACGCTTGCCGGGTTTGGTCCGTGGATGGGTGACCATCTTTACATATCGAGACTCCTCCGTGCCTCGGAAAGCACGATAAGCCGTTGGTCCCGGCTGTCGTTCGTAGGTCTTTGACAGTCGTTACGAAAAATCCCGAAAGTCTGAGAGCCAGTCTTACCAAGGGGTATCGTATTACCCAGTTAGTGGGTTGTGGAGGTCAGATAGGCAGTCTCTCCATGTGAAATACTGGTATGCAGCTGCATCCGGTCAGACTGACTGAATTATGTTGGGGTCGGCTTCAAGCCCCCAACATAATTGGGAAAAGGCTAGGCAGATTGATGATTTAACACAACACTAATTGGTTGATCGGTACACCTCTGCCTAACCCTTCGAGAATTACAAGCGTGATGTTGTGTTATTTATGATTTTACGAAATCAGACGATAAATTTAAAGGTGTTAGGAGTATAAAAGGTCTTTAACTTAATTAGACAGTCAGTAAATAAACTCAGATAACCGAATACTAAGCATTTAAAGTAAAGTTTAGTTTGGCTGCAACGAAACGGCTTGTTCTCTATGTCCGTTTCAAATTAACGGTCTTTCATTCACATACCATATATGAGTCCTTATCTAAAATTAAAATCGAAAATATAATAAAATGTATTAAACATGATGTTACCGTGTTAACATTTCCCACATAGCAACACAATTCTTTCACATATGTAGATTATTATCGCCCTAATTTACTTAGCAGTAACTTACCTAAATTACTCAATTTAAACCGTCGCTTTTAAATCTATTAGGAATTGGAAAATCTTGAATATTTGCTCTTAACCTTGGCGACGAGAGGTGCTCGACTTTTAGCAGTTGGTATTTCAACTGGCGAAATACTTGATTGATCAACAAATAGTCTTGAAACTCCGTTCGCGTCTTGATCTATTCGGGTACAAAGGTTTTATTGATCCGGTAGGTATGCCCATTGTTTCTACGTTAAAGATATTCAAGTTTTCCTAAGTACTTGTAAAGCAAAAAGAAAAAAAACTACGTGATCGCTTTGCAGTTTGGCAGAGGTAAACATAACTTAAAAAAAAAATTCTGTGAATAAACAGTTTTTCATTTTTTTTTAATAGGCTGGCTCATTTTGATGAAACATAAATATACTGTCCAACTATAAACCCTATCTACAGTATCATAAAACTTAATTTAACATAATCATGACTCATACATAGGAAAACATTCCGCTTTTCTATACTTACCTAAAGGTTTTTCTACTGACACCTATTTCAACGATCGCCAGTCAAAGTCGGAGCGGTCAAATACCAACATTACCCAAGTAACTTGTTTCTGAGAAGCTAGACGATGCGCGTTACGCAACACAATTTAACAACAATTGTTAATAAGTGGTTTTTTAACGTTAATTTTCTGCCTGATAATCCGCTTCTAACGCTATTAATAGGCTTAATAAACATACTTTCTCACGGCTACAATCATTTTTAAGTCAGAAATCATAAATATTTTAGCCTACGTTTAAGAATAGCGTGTGACGTCGTGACGATATTATGATCAGATTGTAGCCTATAAAATGTGTCTATCTTATTTTAATTTTAAATTAGCGACACGCCATTTGATTTACAAGTAACGTGCTTTGGTTTTAAATACTTTATCAAGAATTTGAGATTTAAGATTTACCCTGCCCAAATATACGTGTTATATGACACCAAACACGCATTAACATAAGTAGGAAACATCAATAGTATTTTTTTAGCAAATTCTTGACATGTCGATGCTGTAGATTATCAACGCGTATACTAAATATGTCATCACTTTTAATAGTAGTAGACACAACACTTAGCAACGTTCCAATGGCCACAGACATGTACTTAATCGAAGTGTCAATAACAATTATTGGTGATGAGCGTACAATGTATCCAGCTTTTAGTTTTTACGTGCAAAACGCTCACAGCTCAATCACGCACTTCAGATAAAAGATAAGAATCAATTTGAAAACCTTATAGCACCCAATTGTTTAGGAAAATGTGATGAGTAGGTACCTAACGCAGGTAAGTAACAATATTCCTATAAGACCAATTTGAATTCTAGACATCTATAGTGAAGAACATAAATGCATGTTAGAAAAAATATGAGGCTATTAATAGAGTGCCAACACGTTTTATACAATTGTTACATCTACATCTACAAGATGAAAAGTAGTAAGTGATCGGACGTCTCTATCCAACCAGACAAATTGAAACAACGGAAAGCGTAAGCGCAGTTCCTTTGTTTAACGTTTTTATTACTTGTCTTATTACTGCTGCGGTGCGATTGTAATGTAATTATTGTCGATAATAGTTTAAAGAGAGGTTGATTGGCCTTTGATTACTTCCTAACATGTGTAACGTAGTCGTGACCTTTGGCTGGCAAGGCTTAATAGTTGTACAGCATCGATGATACCTTATATATAGAAAGCATGTATTATAATCAGTTTACAATGTTCCCATTACTATTATACAGGCCTCATCTCTCCGAAAGGGTGTAATTTACCACGTCAACCCAGTGCGGGTTGGTAGATGTCACGTGTCTTCGAATGATTGGTTCTGGGAAATATCGTGAGGAAACCGGTATTTCCCAGACCCAAAATTTCGAAGACACGTGACATCTATCAACCCGCACTTCACCGATTTGACAGCAGTGGTGATGAAATTATTAACACGAACTAAAGTGCCCCCACAAGAGCCGTTACCACCGGGCCGGGCTCTATGTATAGAAAATGCTACCTCTCCAATAACCTTCCTGTTTTTTGGAAAAACTAAAGGTTTTAATCAATAAAATAAGTACTGCAAGCGCTTCGGACTTCTACCTCTGCAATTTCGTTATTATGTAGACATTTAAATAAATGTCAGTAGAGCACTATTACAATTTAAATGGCTTTTAATGTCCGGAGGGCTTACGGATTAAAGTAGTCAGTTTAGACTGGCTCCTAGCCCTCTAGCAACGTTCGGCAAAGTTTTAAGCTTAAATGCCTGAATATACAATAAACCTCGATGTTAGTAAATAATGCAGCACCTGAAGAATGCTACTTTTAAAATTATTTTTTATTATATTTATTAAATAGGTTTTTATTTTTATAGAGGACGTAAAGGAAAAGACTCTTAAACCGTAATATAATCGTTTTATCAAATTATATCAAGAAAAGTGCCCACATATACGCGTCTAATATAAAACTACCTCTTCATCAAACAAAAACCTACTTAATCAAATTTAAAACGAATTCCAAATTCGCTTGAAAGATCGAATACAGCCACAGTTGTTTTCCAACCAGCCAGCTACGACATAAGGTCGCCTTTCGCATCAAAGCTCTACAGCACTTACAGAGTTCGAATCTTGTACTTATCGTCAACTCTACCCAGTAAAGTACCTAAATTCAATTGATGATTCAATAAAATTACCTCACAAAAAATATTCAATAAGAATCATCTGTTCCGCTTTGTATTTTTAGCTTCCTACAAAAGATCTTAAACCATTGCCACATCATACGTAGTATGTATAAAAAAAGTAGAATTCCAATATCTGGTGAGGTCATAAATACATCAGAGTGGGAAACCAGACGCACAGATTGAAGAATGGCCTATAACGTGACGTCATGACTTATGAATAACGCAATCTGGTGGGCCAAACGACCAGCCCCCACAATACGAGTAGTTCATTCGTCGAATCACTCCTTAACTGTGGCTATGTGATTGGCCAATATGGTATATGAATGTTTCTGTTGCGAAATTTTCCTCTGGGGGTCAAAGTTCTGTACCTACTTAATGTCTGCAATAACTTAACATATTCGCGGTAAGTTTGCCTACACGAACCTAATTTTAAGTAGATATTAACAAATCCACAACAAAATTTAAGACTAAGATCCAGAGGTATCCGAATCTAGGCTTATTTTTGTAAATAACTGTACAAATAACAGCTACAAAAGTTTTCGCTAATTGCCTAGTTAACCTTCATTGAAGTCGCTTCATAAAAATGTGCATGGTAATAAATTATACGGAACAATATTCCAGTCAAAATAATCACTTGTTGATATGACTATTACTAATGTATTTTTCTGCCAATACATAAGTATTGGTAGGTAATCAATTCACGCGTATGAATTTGGTATGTTTGTAATAGAAACGGGAAATATGCTTGCCCTAAGTATTGGGTTGTTAATATTTTAGTAGACAAAAATAAGATAACAATATGATTTTGATGGATATGCTACATTTATCGTTCTAGATATTTAGAACTTTTTGAATATGGGCAACAGCATTATTATGATCACGGATTTTTATCTTAATGCAGAGCCGTAATAATATGCCGTTATAATTAAATATCTTCTATATTTTATTGTTGGGCGTTGCACCTCAACGTAAATCAAAAGTTACAAAACACTTTTCTCACCAATGCCGCATTAGAAAGCTTAGTTCTGTTAAATTACGGTTTTGTAATCAATACAAATTAAGCAGTCGATTTCAAGGGGCAAGTTCATGCTTTGAATTACTTATAGCCTTGATACTCGTATCTAAAGTTGGGCTCCAAGTCCAAGTAGATTACAAGATAAGGAAAATATAATTATTTGTGGAACCTCGCCTTTTTAGTTCCGCCCAGGTGCAAGGCTCACGTTGCTAATAGACATCAGATTCTAAACGTATTAGCTGGCATCAGCATTACAAAACGATGAGCTATAATAAATAATTATTAGGTCGTTTGCAATACTGTTTTATAGCTTTATTTGGGCACGAAACATTAGCGCTTCATGTTATTAAACCGGAAGTAGCAGACCTTGCGTTAGTTCCGTGTAGTCTTCTTCAAAATATGATACTGGGAATGTAGGTAACATTTAATTATGGTTAAGTTAATGCTCACACGCAAGATTTATGTAGTAGGCACAGCAACCGTTATGTCAGTGGCATGCAGTAATATTGTGCAATATGTAAGGAAGGAAGAAAATTCATTATTACTCTGTTGTTATGCCATAATGATGAGCACGCGTTGTTAGCTAACCGTCGGCGAAGCAACCGTAACAACGTACGGTCGGTCATTCGGCCTTCATCGCCATATACATCAGGTTTATGACTGAACGACTGAACGCATTTGTTATGCACTGTTAACAATCTAAGAGAAAGGACAATGTCAAATAATAATTGTTTTTTTTTGTCGCCAGAAGGCTCGTTATTTCGGTTAAGAACATCAGAGGTTGCTAAGCTAAAGTTTGATTTTAATTTATATAGCTTTCCGAGATGTGATAATTAAGTTAGCATAAGCATAATGCGCCTACATTTTTTCCACTGATGGGACACAGGCCTCATCTCTTCGAGAGGGAGTGGGCTGTAATTTACCATGTGGGCCCAGTGCGTGTTGGTACATGTCACATAGTCTTGGAATATTTGGTTTTATGACAAGTCGATTTCCTCACGAAGTCACGATGTTTTTCTTCACCGTTTTTTAGAGCAGTGTTGATCAAATTATTTACTCAAAGTAAAGCGTCTGCCTGGATTCGAAGCCACGATCGTTACCTTTGGGCCACCACTGTTTAACAAAGTTAACTAAGAATTAATTGTAGTATGGGTAAAATGCCTTAAGGTGCGTACGTACCTTTAACCTTTCGTATGTCGTAATTACAGACAAAATTAAAAAGCCATTGTGTCTCGCGTAAATCTGCGTTCTGACAGTCAATGAGTTAATGAAAATCGGTTTAGTGCGCACTTAAATCAATTTAACATTATCCGATTGCAACGTACAGAAGGCGCGGCCGCTGATTGAATGAGGAGTGTTAAATGACAAGTAGAGAGAAAGCTTTCGGTAAGCTCTTTACAACTTAATTTAATTTTAACATCAACAGACGACGGATTATTGCCAAGTTATTTACAATTGTCATATAAATAACACATCGAATTAAATACTTGTAATTTACCTTGGCACGAGGTATGCACTGAGAGGATTTACGATAAGCGTCACACGATAATTTATTCTCGTAGTTACACATCTTCGGATGATTAAATGTAAAAACCTATAAACAATACGACATAACAAGGATTTAAATTGTGGAAATTCTGTTTATGCTTGTTTTTAAATAGCGCTTCTTCACACGGATCTAGTCGTGAACGTAAAAGGTAACGCATCATCATTTACAATATATTTACTAGGAATCCTATCAGAGTTCCGGTTGTATACATACATGTTCTTCCGTGAACTCAAATACATAAAATTATTTAATGTTTGAATTAATATAATGAACTCCCGTGATTGACAGCTCTAAGCTAATGCGTGGTTACGTAACCAGCGATTCATGAATGGGCTGAGATTCGTACAGAGATAAGTCACACGTGTATAATGTTAATTTTATACGTACATTTTATTATCTACAGTCATAACTCCCAGCAGCCTACTGATTTAGAGATGCACTGTGACCCCATAGTATCTCGTTATTTATATACAAGGTATAGGAGATACTCGTATCTTCTACCATTGTTTTTAAATCGAATTTTTGATAAATGTTTATTTTTTGAATGATGAGATGTTGACTAGACTTAGAAATGTGATAAATAACAACAGTAGCTAAAACGAGCGTGAAACTATAAATTAAAACACAATGGACATTAAACATAATTTTAGGAGAAAAATATTCAAACTAGTCAGCAACGCACATTAATAAGTGGCCATTACTCGACAAAGGCGCGTTGAACGAAAGCGAATGCGCCCCGGGCTGGAAGAAATCGAAAACTTGTTGCGTAAGCGCAAAGTCGAAGGCTGAGGTCCCATAGAGTTGCGCAAAGGTACGAGTGCACGACGCATGCTCGGGACAGTTTGTGTCGTGTGCTGACCTCTGTTTTTGGATAAACAATGGGTCGTTTGTTACTAAACAATCTTAATCGGTGTCATTTTTTAGGATTATGTAGAAATAGTAGCATTGCGTGATGGGATTTGTCAAAACTTTTAGATTCTAATAAATGGGTGAAAAAAAAATGTAGGTATATTAAAATCGGAAAAATGAATTTAAATAATCAATATTAAGACACAAAACTAAATGACGGAGAGCAGTTTAAAAAGTAAAAAATATGACACGCTATTACCTAAAAATGTCCAGTGATAGTATACCTAACGATTATGTAGAGTACTTGTGTTAATATGAGTACAAATGAAATATTCTATCTATTAGGTATTCTGAAGAATATTCTGAAACATGATAATCGTGTTTGATCACATGCATTGGCATTCCAGTGTTAACTTAATTAATGGTATGGCAAATAAGTTTCGATTACAACGTTAATTAACGGAATTTAGGACAAATAATTATTAAAATTGAATATTGTGTGCCACCAAGTGAGTATTATGACCGGAGATAAGCGGTAGAATGTTGTTTGGGGAAAAGATAATGTTTATATTTGCGCAAGGGTTGGGTGGTCTAGACCCGATACCACATAGCATCGTGCAAAGAAGGTTCATTCATGGCTAAGCATGCTCAGATTATCGTTAAATATATAACCTGGTGTAGGTCTTGTCCACCTACTTATTACTTCTTTATTAGTCATGTCCGACGAATACTGCCCATAGCCACATTGTCTCTAGCTCTGTCGTTTGTCGCATTTAAACCCTACGGGGTATAAACAGTCGTGTATGCAGACAATGCGATGTATCGTTTAAAGGGGTTTCATAGGGTTTCAAAATCACACTGTATTTGGGAATTTGATGATAATTATACTCTAATAGCTGCTGCCCGCGACTTCCTTCGCGTGGAAGTCATAAGATGTTTTCTCCATACAATTTTTCAATCTCCGCTACACTCTCTTAGGGGTTGAGTTTTCGAAAATTCTTAGCAAATGCCTATGTTCATGGCCATGCCCATTCCGTTCTGTGGCTTGAGCTATGTGTTGATAGAACAGTCAGTCAGTCACGATTTCCGTTAACAGATTAAACATGTTTATAACTATTTCCAATTATATTAAAATCCCCTTAACCCATGTACAAAAATCGAAAATCGAAAAATACCAATAATCATATAAGAGTTCAGATTTGTTGCAAGTTATAATAGTAAAAAAGAAATGATGATAAAGCTTATTATCACATTTGGTGGCAAGAAACAACTGAAAAAGATAAAAAGAAGGAGATGGAAAATAGATTTTCCCATTACCTATAGCAAATGGTGCAGCATGATCATTTACCATATTTGGCTGACAAAGTTTTTCGAAACAAGCAAATAAGTGATATCATTTCTATGACAGCTGTAGCGTTCTCCGGATATATTGGACTGTGGTTAGAGCTGCCTAAAGCATTACATGACTCTTTTTGATGACCTAGATCACATTCCATCAACAAATTAGTCGTATTTGACATCGAATTACCTACAAATTTCCCGCATAGCTTTCGCCTGCCCCAAAATCGTTCGTCTTAATATGTCGCTTAGATTGGAGTCACGCATGCGCGTAATCCAGTGGCAGGGGTTACGCAATAGTGTGTACTAGTGACGACTTCGATGAGCCGGCGGCGCGTGCGCCATGTTTCAATTGCGACCTGCATTTCTGGCTGTGTCACGGCAACATTGCGTCAACTTTTGGCTTATCAATCGCATGGCATTAGATAAGTTTTGGTGTTGCCATGCATTGAGGTGCTATTTATGTGTTGACTACATAAAGGCGATGTTCTAAATAAGATATCGTGCAAATTAACTAAGATTATTATTTTGTTGTTTTTAATTTGTGATCTTTCAGTGCGACCTCCAATAAAACACTTTCTACCAGTTTCTGAGATTCATTACATTTATTTTAAAAATAGTGGCTTTTCGATTATAAAACCTTTGGAAAACCAGTTTTCTTAGCAGGGCTCGAAATGCAAGTTAACTTATACCACTTAGACCTAATTTAATAATATGTTTGAAAATCCCCACCAATAATTTCGACACCTTTTTGCTTCATAAGGATAACAATAACAAGTTACATGAATTTTCCCCATGACGTTTATGATATTATTGAGAAAACACCAATGTGTTTATATCAATGGTGAGTTCATCTTACGTGGAAAGATTAATATATGTTGAAATGCTGTGTTATTAAAGTTAAGTGTTATCCTCTCAATGATCATTTACATATCCTCTCATACAAGAAGGAAACTCGGCTTCTCTTAAGTCTAAATTAAATTGTTCGGTGGGAAATCTACTTAAGGAAATTATTTAATTTTTAGCAAACAGTGTGTAACTTGAGCTTCTACCCAGACTCGTTATTTGGGACTAGAAAATTAGCCATTTATGACTACTTTTGCCAGCTTGGGTATTACCTGTTAAAACAAATAGATGTGTTAATGAATAAAATAAATGTATATTTCATACAGATTTTATAGATATTGTATTTATTACAGAATTGCCAAAACTTAGTTATCAGCCCTCTTTTGAGTTTTATGTGCTGGAGGAACCACTCACATGGTTCTAACTAAATTATCACTACCTGGCTGGCCTTTTCACAACTATGTTGGACTCAGCTTCCATTCTAACTATGATTCTAACTAATTTTGAGGATGTGCGTATGTTTTCTTTATGGATATACAAGCAGACAATTTGTCTGCAAGGGTTTATAGTTAATTAATATGTATTATGCAATGAACAGCAATGAGGAAGACAGGCCATCCAGGCATCTACATTTAATTATCCTACATCAAGTACTTACATAACATGCACATTATTCAAATAGTAGTTGGTAACAAGTACCTAACACTTGGAACCTTTTTTTTTTTTTTTTAAGGCTGGGAAATCATCCAATGACTGCTCCCGCTCTGGGTGGAGCGGAAGGGAGTGTCAGACTCTTACTGACTAAAACCCATCCATGTTCCTTCCGTAGCCCTTTATGTTTCCGGGGTAGCGGTAACCCTTTCGGACAATCCCGCTTACCAACACTTGGTACATGTGACTTCAACGAGAAATAACTTAGGTTCCTGCTTAACCTAGTCATGTGGATGCAAATACCTTTTTGTATGTATTTATATATTAATTATTTAACACTTCGTGCTAAGATATTTTATAAATATTTAGAGGACTAGATCTTAAAGTTGGGTTATGTTACGTTCCTTTTTTACGACTTTACGTGAAACCAACTACGAATCCCAAACAAAATTTACACAAATAATAGCGTAGGCTTTATAGCGTATCGTAACCAGTGATAGCCAAGTGGTGTGACCGTCGGACTACCAAGTCATAGGTCTCGAGTTAATCCAAGGCGCGCGCGTCTGTTTTTTCGGAGTCATGTAAGCATTGCATATAAAAACGATAGAGGAAAACATCGTAAGGAAACCGGCATGCCTGAGAGATATTTCTCAACAGCATGTGAAGCTAAGTCAGAGGTCCATGGGCAGCATAAAAACTCTGACACTTGGTTAGTCACTATTTCACTATCCATACGAAAAAGAAAGAAAAGCGCATCTTTCATAGCAATGGTGAAACATTCCTTGCATAAAATAATCTGCTATAAATAGGATAGACAGTCTTTGCTTGACGAACATTATTGGAAGCCTGATTTTGGAAGAAAAACTAGTTTTTTTAAGTTGCTGTCAGAAATTCAACTGTTTTTCTGTAATTATATGGATCAGATTGCAAACAAATTGCCAATTCATACAATTGAAGTAGGTATAATCACGTTTGAATTCACATTACACCTGTGGTTAACCACAACTCAATCATTGCAGATATTTCAGGCTCGCATTCCACTTGCAATCCTTAGTATTAATTTTATAACTTAATACAGGTTATATGTTATCGCTCATAGACTTACTGTCTTTAATTACTACTGCGAATAAATTACGACAACGCGATCGGCATATCTACATCGCGTTTAACAGCTGTCAATCTCAATATTCCCTAAAGGGGCCCCGAGACGGTCAAACGGTTTGATTCAAACACGTAAATTTTGGTTTGACTCAAACCATTTTGATCCCCCGAGACGGTCAAACTAGCTATGTAAACAATCAAAATGGTTTGAGTCTAACCAAAATTGCCGTGTTTGAATCAAACAGTCTGACCGTCTCGGGGCCCCTTAAGAAAAATGACAGTGACAACACGTGGTTTACGTTTTGATCGTGTTCAGGTTCATAAGTGAAATTGGCACTAAGAAACAAAGTTTAGTGTGACTATCTTATCATACTTTATATCATAGAGACATACCGATATACATAGTGATTAACGACATACAATTTGAGAATCACGTATTTTAATGAGTATTAGGCAAAACTGAAGAAGCTTACAAAATAATATAAAAGAATTTTTCAGTATGCTCATTACCAAAAATATTTATAAAGAAATTAGCGAGTAAATACTAATTTTAAGAGTCCTTGACATGAATAGTAAAATTTATATTGAAACCTATTTATGGTAAATTATCACGTCTACATCTATGGGAGGTGACAATTGTTGAAACTGTTATCTAATAATCCATCGGAGTACATAGTGGCTATAATGGCATTACAATTTGATTATTAAAAAAAATGCTGAACCAGTGTTATTCCGTGATATCTAGGTACATAGAAGACACAAAAACTTTATCACGTCGAAACATAACAAGAAACCAGAAAATAAACAATTAAAATTATTAAAATCCATCATGTTAACCTTTTCATCAAAAACGTCAATGTGACCTTGTTAGGGCGTTTACCTGCTATAGTGAGAAGCGATTTATTTAATTTAATTGTGTATAAAATATCAACTTCACATCCTTATTCCATATTGGGCTTTATTTGTTTTGTAACTTACATTCATATGAGGTTTTAGCCAATGATTGCGGATGTTCGTCTACGGCCTACGTCAAAAAACTACATTCCATCTTCAATACGCATGATAAATTAAGAATAAGAGGTAAACGACAAAAAAGGTTCGTGAAAAGTAGGAAACTATTCGCAAGGAAATGCTTTTTCATGTATCTATTGTTAACTAAAGACGCTAGCAACACGATGACATAAACTGTCATTATACAATATCATTATTACCTACTAAACCAAAAAGAGGTTTTCACTATTGTAACCACAATTTAGTGACCGCGATTTGGTTTGACATGTAATTGTTGATGCAAGATGAAGCATTCAGTGGCAGAGTTTTAAGGTAAAAGCGGCAGAGAGCCCGTGAAATTCAAATTTTCATTCTATTCTTGCAATTTCAAGGTCATTTAGGTTCCATGTGGTTCAAAATATTACACGTAAATCATATTTTGATGCACATACAATCTGACACTGACCTGAATATTGTAAAAAACGTATGAAATTTAAAAAAAATCGGGTTACCCTGGCGCTCTTAAAGCAACAATCCAATAATAAATGGTTTCTGTGACTACTTACCATATCTATTTTTAGGGAACATTGATAAAATATACCTAGCCTATACTTGTTCACAAACACCAAACTGTTATTTTTAAGTATTTATGTACATTTCTAAACTCAATTATTACGAACGCTTACATAAATATTACTTAAATATTTACAGTACCACACGTAACGTCAAGTATTGCTTTTGTTACACGCCACTTTCCATGTTCGAGAAACATAAAATAACTATAGATATATTTATTTAAATAGTAAGCCTCGAGTCATGTCTTCTGTTACATAACTTATGCATCAGGAAATAAACTTATGTAACTCATAAGTAGAAGAAACCGTAATAAGACATCCACTTTACTTAAATTGTTTTTAAATATGTAGGACACATCCTTTTTTTTTTTTTTTTTTTTTTTTTTTTTTTTTTTTTTTTTTTTTTTTTTTTAAGGCTGGGAAATCATCCAATGACTGCTCCCGCTCTGGGTGGAGCGGAAGGGAGTGTCAGACTCTTACTGACTAAAACCCATCCATGTTCCTTCCGTAGCCCTTTATGTTCCGGGGTAGCGGTAACCCTTTCGGACAATCCCGCTTAGTAGGACACATCCTTGGTTCATGATGTCTGAACACGCTAGGCTTATAAAGAGACCTCGATTCCCCCAGGTCGTAGGTCACAGGTAAACTGAACTCAAAGTTCAACAGTTACTTTGCCTAAAATAAAGTGATTTTAACTGGCAAGGTTGCAGCAATAAGGTCGATTACAGTTAAGTGACTGTTACTATTTTTCGTCTCCAAAAAGACAATAACGAATTTGGAAACAAAAATTGGCATTCAAGTTTAGAAGAACAAGTTTGTAAATGTTGAAGTTAGATATTAGGTTCTTTACAATTAATTGTATGTCTGTCTATCTACCTCTGTTTGGTACAGATTGTTTAATTGTATGCAATTAAAAATAAATGGCACATGGCCTTGCCAATTAGGTCACTATTATTTGAATATCACCACCATAATTATTTGTCTTACAACTTTTTGAACGTGTTGTTATAACTTAACATTTGAATATTCTCGCAAGTTGAACTTGCAACCTCGATTGGCATTGTCCTACATTCGATAAAGGAGCGGAATTTAGCAGTTGATTTGACACTTTATACTTTAGTTAGCAAAGCTGTACCTACTACAGATTGACTGATAGTCAAATAGTGGGTTTGATGATGATGACTTTCGAGATTGGTCCATGACATATTATGACCCATGTGACCCTTCTTATTCTGTTTAAAATTTCAAGCCCTTTTAATACAAGTATTTGCGTTTCTCAAAAATGTTATCAAACAACTAATATCGTATTGTTGGTATGTAGAAATCACTTGTAAAAATCCAACTTACTTTTTATTAGTTCCCATGTTGCTGACAATGAAACACCTTAATAAAAGTTATTCAAAAAACATTAATTAGAACAAAACAAAGGAGCACGACTGGTTTGAACTAAATCACTTTTTGTTTTTATCGAACGGTCGAATGTCGATTTGAATTTTATCGCGATTTTCGCGGGAGCGGTTGGCGAGCGCGCTCCGTTCGCCGCGAACGTGCTGGCTCGACGGCAATGACGGAATGAGGCTGGTGTCTGGAGGCTCCCTCAGCTGTACAGCAGCCGGCAGCGCCGCCAGCGCAGCGCCCAGAGAGAAAGTTAAGTTATCAAACTCCGCGGTTACGTTCGGCGATGACGCTATCTTCCCAGGCGGTTGCGTATTCGGTGACAAAATTAAATTTTCGCGTACCCGCGACATTTTATGCGCTACTGACACGGTGAACGTCCATCGTTGATGGTGTCCCACTTTTGCGGTGCAATTTGTTTATTTACATTTCGCCGTTAGCAATATCATAATAACTATTGCGGCAGATACTTTGTACACTATGTCAATTGGGAATCAGTTATATTAACACATCAATACACTATTTGGACACGCGTAAAATAAACCTGCATTTAATTTACATTAAAGTAGGCTAATATAAAATGCGATCATAAAATTATCCAAACAAAACATGTTATTACAATTTAATGACCTGTTGAGGTCATAAATTAGTAAAGTTTATGTGACAACAAGCCAGTAACTAAGCGCTGTTTAACTCTACATTTGTTTTATTTCATAGACTTCATAATCTTTAAAGAACTATTTTATAAGTGTACCATTCGACTTGTTATTGTTTTTAAAGTATCAAATAAACTTCGATGTATGGCATAAAACCGGGTAATATAAAATTAATAGTTATTATGTAATGCATGGGTTAATATTTATTCGATTGTAAGTGGTGACCGCACAACTTTCACTTTTGCGAATGTGGGTAGGTTGTTAAGAAAAGTCATTTATGGTAAACGTAAGTACTTACATACTACTCGTGCATGCATGCATTCGAGATTATGAGACTGTGAGAATATTCCCTACATTTGGGTCAATTACAAAACTATATTGTATGTCTATGTGGTGGCTAGTCGAAACGAAGGAATTTATAAATAGTTCATTGTGAACGAAGGTCAAGGCCTCAAATTGTGACATTATTAAATTTTCCGAACATAACTTCTTACTCTATTGACCGACTTTAAACAGCGTGGAAATATTTTCCCTATTTCTTTCTCAACAAACGTGTTATGTACTTGCGTATAATATTTATTGTAGTATTATTAAAATGAACAACAAAACAATTTAGCTGGGTAGGTATCTAATTTAGGTTGCTCATTTGGTCAAAGTTTTTCTTATTTGAAAACTAATAAGGAACAAATTTCTAAAAGATATGCAATTCTCCGAGCTTGAACTTACTCGTAACAAACAGGTAACCTCGCAATAGAGCAGTTTATGTAAATATCTGCACTATTGCAATGTTTAAACATAGCACGTGATTATAAAGCCAGTCCTCTATCAGCAAGCAGGGTATAATGATAGCTATTTAAACCCACGTGGATATGGTGGTGTACGGTGGTGTAATTTATGGCATAATACATTTTCCGAACGTTCAGACGTAGTCTTAGCGAGCTTGATCAAAATGCGTCCGGTAAGTGCTATGTTCAGAAGTTGTGAATGTTTGGCATGTCCCCCATTATCTAGAATCGAGATACTGAGCTTAGTATACCTACGATTCCTGCTACATACCTAATCGCGCTACAAGCAAAAATGGGTTATAAGCAAGTATTCGACCAAGGGTTTGAACTTAGCTCACGTAGCTCTTTGGGCATTTAAAGACCAAGCAAGAACAAGTGCTGACACATCAATATGCAATAAATTCTAGGTAAGCTAAACTAACTTAGCTTGCCTCTTTGTGGGCAACCGACTTTAGATTGGGTCAAGCCGTGCGGGTGCGTACAGCGTATCTAATGTTCGAAGTATTGTGGGAGGTTCGAAATAACGTATCAAATTCTGTTCAAGGTTCTATGCAATAATTTAATTGATAAATAACGCAACAACACAATTCAGGTAAACAACCTCCAAACTATGGTGTTACTAGGAGGCCTAGCAGCTTTATTCAATTTGAATATTTTTCGTAGTCATGAAGTCTTACCGAGGGATATCGTATTGCCCAGTTACTGGGTTGTGGAGGTCAGATAGGCAGTCACTCCATGTAAAATACTGGTATTCAGCTGCATCCGGTAAGACTGGAAGCCGATTCCAACATGTTTGGGAAAAGGCTAGGCAGATGAGGCAGATGATGATGATTTTAAAAATTTGGAGCTTTCACTGCACAGTTTGCACAACACAAAAGTATTTTAGTGTTATACATAATTATTGTCTATTAAACTAGTAACAACAAAAGTATAGGCTTTAACGATGATATTTTTACAAATCAATGACAAAAAAACCTCACCATTGCAATGAATGCTTAGTACAGAACACTCCTGCATACCTTTTCTGACATAAGCATGGGACTTGTTACACAATTGTCAAGTGTCCACTCAATGTGATCGTTTAGTGAAAGTGGCTGGAGCTTCCAAACCTGTCCGATGACATCACGAGCTTATCCAAGCACAGACAATGCAAACAATCGAATTTGCCCATCGCCTACGCACTTAATTTGAGTATCGTCTACGTCACGCCTTTATTATGTATTTCTTACTCTGGTGAAGGCACTTTGAGGCTGTGACTAGTAGGAAGACATCAGCTACAGGAAGCTACACACTGAATATTATGGGTGAACGCGCCAGGGTATTTCAAATTTTCTTACGTTTTCTGCATTTTTGCAAGTAAGTATTTATTAAGTTTAATGTTGATCAAATATGATTCGCGGCCGTAACAAGTTCGTATATATAGAACTGTAATCAATAAAATCATAAACACAATCCTCCAAATTCATATTACGGTTTTATTACCCCTCCCGCTCTGGTGGTGGGTGGAGCGGAAAAGAGTGTAAGACTCTTACCGACTAAAACCCATCCATGTTCCTTCCTTAGCCCTTTATGTTCCGGGGTGGTAGTAACCCTTTCGGAAAATCACGCCGACCTGGCATGCTTCGGCCCTTACGGGCCCCATCACTAGTGTTGACTTCTCTTTGAAGCGCGGTATTACGGTATGGAATGAATTTTGCATGAAATGATGACTTTGGAGAGCAATTCTAACAAAGAGAGTTATATTGATAATTCTAATGATTATAAGTCTACAATTACTTATTTGTTACGGCCGCGAATTATATTTTGATCAACATACAACCAGGCACAGATCTGCAAATTACATGAAACGTTTGAGAATTTAAAATTCGCGGGCTACTGGCGCTTCCCCCTTAAGAGATAACGGCAATTATTTTATTTGAGCTTCTCTAGTTAAAAAGTACCTACCAACATGATAAGCATGTTGGTAGGTACTTGTTCACTTGTTCATATGTCCGAATAGTATACCAATAACAATGCGTCTATAAATGCACATTTTTCGACTTTTAAGAACTGCGTCTGTACCTAAGATTTCTCGTTTCTGAAATAACGATATGATGTTAACTGATGAGTAATCGGGATTCCCAATGTTGAAATAACTTTTTCATGGTAGCATTAAAATTATGCATAGCTTGGTTTGTCATTATCTACATTTGAGGAATAGGCACAACAGGTATTATGAATAGGTACATTGACCTATTACCTATAGTGTATAATATAATGTGCCGTAGTTACCGTAGTTAGCGGAATGAAAAACGTGGTTTCATAATTATTATTTATCGCTTTTAATCTCAATTAATCTTTGAAACAAATATTAGGAAACAAGTATTTTTAAATAAATAATTTAACCATTTACATTAATTAAGAAATCATGTTGATATTTAACATTTTAAACTTTGACCTAAAAAGCAATAACGTCACTTAACAATATCAAGATTTTCATAGACAAGAATGAAGAATTCGATACAGAACCGCATTCTATTCTTCCACTTTCAAGTAAGCCTAAAAATATTTGTATTTCGCAAAAATAGTCTTTCAAAATAACAAACAGTCATCGTAAACAATGTACGCGTAATTCCGTCGGCATAATGTATTTGGTTTAAGACAATATTGACCGAAAATTTCACTTTCGTACCACGTGGGGTGACGTACAAAACGTTCCTATATGTATACGAACGAACTCTGCACATATGTATGGGTATAGTGGTATGATTCGACAAGCTTTCGTGTCCACTCGTTAGACAAAGCGTCAAACTTTCAACGTTGTTTTTCTCAACATAATAGTAGTAGTAGTATATAACTATATTTCGGTATTGAGTAATAATGCGTTGACATAGTTGCGTTTGGTTATGATATCGATGTATGTCTTTATTTTTTATGTTTAGCTATTAGTAACGCTTTCTTTTGATGATTATTTTATTACCTGTATTGGATGGAAATCTGGAAATATCATTTTCTTGACGCAACGCCGTGTAGGTACGGTAGACCTGGTTACTGTTTTCCCACTTTTGCCAACAATTCCCAATAGTATTTTTATCTTGCAAAGCGACACGCGCTTCACTTGTGGTACAAACACAATGTGCATGCGTGCGTGAAGACGTGTAGCATCACACACTCACACATCTGAATTCGTCATTGTCTCGGTATCAAGAGCTCCTGCGCTTGCACACACATTCACAACATGTTTGTATACATGGCCACCACAACTAAAGCGCGTGCCGCTTCGTGAGATAAAACTACTGCATAAACTGTACTGAGGTCAAAACTGAACTGTGACAAGACTCAGTAATTTTGTGACATACATTTGACATTGACAACCATAGGGCGATAGAGTAAATACGAGTTCCAGTATACATAAACTTTAGCAAATAGGGAGAAACTGATCATAGATAAAAACCAGAAGCCAAGAAGGTACCTTAAAAAACCTTGTTTCGTCATTTGCGAGCATGTCTGGTTGCATTTTGCATGATGTAGGTGGATGACATTGAATTATGTGAATGATTTCCCTAAGTTTTGAGTGTCATAAAAATGGCTTGTACAATCACTGAACAAAAATGTTATGCCGGCAAACGGCACATTAGCCATTCTTTGTTTGTGGAAACATTCGTTGATTTGCATAAGATTATGTAGGTATTTATTTAATGTTAGAAACCCAACTAAGATGCCTAGTATAATGTTTAACAATTAATGATGCTTAAGTATTTTTCATCCAAACAAACCGCCAAATGGCTTACATTTTATGCTTAATCAATAACATGTCATTGCACATAAATGTCCAACATTAATATATCACCTAATTGATGCAGGAAAATTGCATAAATGAAGATTCAGATGATTATTATTTTTATTTTTTTCATCAACATAATAGTTTCTTCAATGTGAAGAGGTCATTTGTGTGGATACAGACGGCAAGGACGAGGGTCCGTTGAGAAATATATCCATTGTTTATTTTTATCATTCTCACGTGATACTGGAGGCGACGAACAGATATATGTGTATTTTTAATTAGCTACATTTGCGGCAAATCAAGACAAGATGCTATTTAAATTGCATTTTTATTAGCTTCTCCTTTTTTATTAAATAATATTACTGTGTAAATTAATACCCAAGATTCTAATTTACGATCTTACGGGAGATAAACGTTTGCATGTTAAGGCGTCTTATATGAAACAACTTCCATTTAAAACTCTACCTCATAAGCAATTAAACTATGAACATATTATAAATATATGACATAAAGTCATTACATATAATAATCCCTGGGTTTCGATCATTATAATAATAGTTGTTTAGACCAAAACTATTTCAAAATGTTTAATAGCTTGGAATAACTGACGTAATTTATCGATGTACGATGTAAAATAATAAGTGTGTTTCAACGTCGCTTTATATTCATTGGGACCCTTAAACCCTATAATATACTTCGTGTAAGTAACTGGTGCGTCGTGATCTGTGATTGGTCTCATTTTCAAACCAGGGATTTGATATAGACGATAGTTGGGCATTTCAAAACATGCTGGTTAAATGTTGAAAGAACTGATTGTTTGATGTTGCTCAGCTAGACTGAAATTATAGGGCGTGCCCCGCTTGAAATATATTGTGACATTAAAACCTTTGTGTTAAGTAACTAAGGAATTACTTTTATCACATATTTTACTAGACTAACCTACTGGCCCAGTAAACGTTTCTAAGTATGACTATCAGTCATTTAAATTCAAGTATCAGCAATAGTACATCAAACTGACGAGACGATGCATATTTAGGATTTAAAACAAGCATAGCATAAATAAACAAGGTAATTTAGCTAGTCTAATTAGACGAAGGATTAATCTAGCTAATGAGACTAACATTTGACTTGTACTTTATGGTGTGTTTTAAGTTGTGAGTCACGAAAAAGCATTATAGTTCAAATAACAGATTTTCGTGAGGACAAGTAGCCCAAAAAAATCTGGTTCTTCAGATTAAGAAGACATTGTAGATTCATTTATATAAGCATGCATGTGGGCGCTGTAGGCCTAAAGAGGGGCAGTAAGGGACCCGGAAAATATAAAAATGGGAGCGTCGTGTAAAAGCTTAGGGGACGATTTCTAATTTTGTCTAGTAGTAGATAAATAATAATAATAATTTCGTCTAGATCTTTTAAGTAGGGGAAAAAATGGGGGCGATAAACAATAATTTATCTCTAAGTGGGCAGTAGACATAATAAGTTTGGACCCTTGATTTATATATGTAATCAATTAATCAGGTATAAACAAGGATTTGCATAAGAATTTCATGCAATGTTTCTCACATCGCCCTTGAAATCAAAATGGACATATCTACAGGGTGGAATTTTGTAATTGAGGAAAAGTACTCTTAATACTGTAGATAGAAAATTTTACTTAAAGAAAACATTCCTTTATTTTTGAATAGATAGAAAACTGCATTCAAAGATTTTCAAAAACTCGCTTGCCACACCCGGGAATTGAACCGACTATAATCTGCAAAAATGACATCCTGTACTTTTATTGCATCGATCGTCAGGATCAATTATAAGGATGAAATCTTTCTAAGAAACTTAATAAAATGAAATGGGCTCCATTTTCTTGGATACCCAAATGTATTCTTCTAACAAATTCATTTCTTGTAACCTTTAATAACGTGTTGTGGTGAATATTATAAATCGTATTCTGAACTTCAACTCTCAACTCGTTTACATTCGCATAAGATTTAATGTAAATTTGGTTTTAAACATATCCCCGTAAAAAAAAATCTAAAGGGGTGAGATCTGGTGATCTCGCAGGCCATCTGATTGTGCCGTTTGTACCAATCCAGGTATTAAAGGTATTTATTAAGAAGAATACATTTGTGTACCCAAGAAAATGGAGCCCATTTCGAGCAACTAATTAATTAGTTTACAATTTTTTGTAAATAATTAAAGATTTCATGGTTTTCCTATCATTTAATTTATCAAGTTTGTTCGAGAGATTTCATCCTTATAATTCATACTAACGATCGCGGCAATAAAAGTACAGTGTGTACTTTTTGCAGATTTTAGTCAGTTCGATTCCCGGGTGTGGCAAGCGATTTTTTGGAAATCTTTGAATGCAGTTTTCTTTCTATTCAAAAATAAGGGAATGTTTCCTTTGAGTAAAATTTTCTATCTACAGTATTAAGAGTACTTTCCCTCCAGGGGGCATTACAAAATTCCACCCTGTATATAGATTCCATTGACATCTGAAAAATGTATTGACGTAATGAAAATCATAAAAGTTGTTTGGAATTTAGGCATTATAGATTCATGAAGGATAAACCTAATAAATATTTAATTGTGTACATACTGCAATAGAGACATAAGTGTACGAGTATTAGGTAATTGAATAGACTTCTGGCCCTTTTCAGTAACACTAATCGACACCTTAATAAGTAATTCCTAAGAAAAGCGCGCGCGCGCTGTTGGATATTCAATGCTCGGTTCAGCGCGAAAGTTGAAATTTCAACAGTGTACTTTAATCCACGCATTCATTTTAATGTTGCCTAGTTCACTGTCGAGACAATATTTTTTTTAGAAAAGTCTAAATATGCTTTTTGCTATAAACATCGGCAACATTGACTGCTGCTTTTTGCGTGAATCATCCAATGACTAGTTGGCTACGTGATGGTGCACACGGAGCACTCCAGTTTTAAATGCGCATGGGCAAGCATCGGCTATATGTTGCTTAACTGCTACTTGATGCTCTCAATGATCTTGATCTTGATAACAATAGTGTTGGTCAATAGTTCTGTCAAAAAGCGGCCAAGTGCGCGTCGCGTGTACGAAAGAGGTTCCGAGTTAATGTCTTAGTTTAAATTAATGGAGATCACGCACTTTACCGATTTCAAGAAAACGAAAACGATTGGTGGCTAGGTAGAACATAAAACGACTCATTTTAGTGAAAGCCAAACCATTTAATTAATATCCACATAAAATGGAATATCAACATATCACAAAAAAAAATATCAACAACTTGTAAAGCCAAACTTAGGTGTTTTATTAAACTAATTTGTCCACCAAAAACAAATAACGCCCCCGCAAAACATCCAGGTGAAATTTTTAAATGATCACTCAAGATTGATGATTTAGATTAGTATCAATTATTTGAGTAACTTTTGATTGTTTTGATGACCATACTTTCACTCCAAGGGAAAAAGACATCGAGGCACGTTACTTGTTATCTTACGCGCACATTTAGGGTTTCTGCCGTCAACTTTCCTTGAGGGCGATGGTGTTCACCGAAGCATAATGGTTACAAAAAGTTAGAGGGACCTGGGATTTCCCTGCGACTAACTAAGATATACATTTAACGTTTCCAATATGTTTTTTGACGAATAAACGTTAAGTCAAGAGATATCATAGCGAAACAATCGTCACCGGGAATCTGTAATAGCTTTAACGTCTTGGGAATATCCAAGCATGAAACTTTAACTACTTAATGCATCTCATTAAAAATAATATAAGTAAACATAGGTTATTGTCTAGTTAACTGCAGTCAGGGTCAGTAACCTGTGGTGGAGAAGGGACAATCGTTAACTGCACCAAGGATGCGCGTGAGACGCCGTCGTGCGGGCCAACCATCATTGTTGCTATACTGACTGTTCCTCTGATCTATACACGAGTTGTTACAATCGCTATGGTTTAGCACAATGTTGTATTATTGTTTATTGGCAATTATTTATATTGTAACATTATTGTTTACATACTCGTAATTCGATTTAGGGAAGTGATGAAAACCTTTAGCTTACCTTCGAATATCATTCTTTCTTTTTCGTAATCTACGTAGGCGTCGATTTAGTTAATTGTGCTAAAATTTTGACGGGAGGTATTTAGATGATGGAATGCTAGGACGCGATTTAAATCTATTGACCCGGACTTAAAATTTAAGACTGATGGGCTAGACCATCAAACTTTATAATTTGCTTAGATAAGTATTCGTGGCAAGTTTCAAGTTTATTAACTGAGCGAATAAGATTTTTCATATAAATAAAATTCCCCTTTTTTACTCCCTACATGGTGAATTTCCAGGAACCCCTTCTTAGTGCATTACATATACATTATAAAAGGAAACGTGTGAAAATATGGCTTTGATATGTAAGTCAATCAGTCAGTTTTTCCTTTTATGTATTTTATGTTTACATATAGATTATGGAAAATGAAGTAAAGAAAACCTCAGATAACATAAAAACAAAAAAAAAAACATTAGGTGAAGTATTGAATTGTTGCTAAAGACTCTTTCGATTAATATTTTTTTAAGTAAACACTGTGATCACAAATAAATCACATAGATTGTCAAAGTATCAAAAATAGTTCACTGAACTCTAGATGAATGATCAATCACTCAATGACTATATAATCAACGAATGTTTTTGTTTATACTCTTTTTGTTATAATTCTTCGATTAAGGATAAAAATGCTAAATCGCAATTCCGGCTTTCAAGATGTACCTGGAATTATGGAAGTTGGTGAACTCACGGGAAAACCAGCATTCTTGAAAGGTTATCTGAGATCTTTTTCATTCACGACAGGTGTTCAACTATGTGGTACAACATAGTAGGTAGCGTAGGTTAGGTTTATAACGTTCTCCAAATTAGCCTAATAACATTTTTGTTTTATTTTTACATGACTAATACATAAGGTTTACCAGCTTCGGGTTAAGAGTCATCAAATTAGTAAGAACTATCATGTATTTATTGATAATGCATGTTCAATCAAAGATGAAGAATATAGAAAACCTTTCATTTTGAAAATACCAACCTATTTGTAGGTTCCCTATAACGGAAATGAAATCTATACTAATATTATAAAGCGGAAAACTTTGTTTGTTTGTTTGGTTGTAATGAATAGGCTCAAAAACTACTGGACCGATTTTAAAAATTCTTTCACCGTTGGAAAGCTTAGTTTTCTAGGAGTAATATAGGCTACTTTTTATCCCGGGAAAAATAACGGGTCCCACGGGAAAGACCACGGGAGCGAAGCCGCGGGCAAAGTGCTAGTAAAATATATAACAGAGACTACAAAAAATAATTGTCGTTGAAATATTTTGCTCTTCTTCGTTTAAGGCCGTAGACATGTTATATTTTTTTTCCTTCCTGTTTTAGTTCATTGAACCGGATTCGCGTAGACTCTTAACTCTATCATATGGCACCGTAATTTTTACTGTTTTTGTCTCTTGCCTCTTTGTCGACGATGTCACTACACAACCGAGTACCATTTTGAAAAGACTTAAAAGTTATTTTTTCTACTTACTGAATCACAGATTCAAGTTTTTTTTATGGCTGGAAATCTTCACACTGTCCTTATAAGTCAAAAAAACATCATCAGCATAAAATACTGCAGCACATTATGTAGATACTTTTAAAGTTTGGTTGATGGTTTGGTCTTCCCGTGACCACCTGGCGTCTCGTTTGATTCAGTAAGAGGCTGACAGACTACTCTAAGAGTATTTACCTCTAAAGCTAGTAAACGACCATTATGCAATTTATTGGGTTGTATTTCGGGAATAGGTATAATAACTGATATGTGAGAGCATGAAATGAATATATAGAAGATTTCGGCAATGATGTGCCGAATCTGATATTTATTTTTTACGTGTTCTTTTGGTATCTATTGATAAACATACTTACCGGGATCATAAATATACATTTTGTGATTTTTATGAGTTTAGGAGCCAATTAATTTGGTTTTGGCCAAGTTATACAATTTTCCAATCCTGTAATATATTTTATTCATCGAATGTGGTGTAAACGTAATAATAAGATTAAAAGACTAACGGCGAATTTCATCAATGCCCACCATAAGCCCCGTTTAAGGGCTGTTAGTGTCATTATTTTATGTGGAATATTAATACTGACAGTTCCTAAACTCGGTATAGATATGCTGATCGCGTTCTGTTTCATTGGTGTAATTGGCACTGAATATCAAACTATATTATTATGAAGAGAGCTTTAAATCCAAGGTTAGGAATGTTATAGTTAATTAAACTGCTTACATGATTAAAATAGGTACAAGCGAATGCAGGTGCAGGTGAATGGATAACAGGCATGATGTTGTTGTTGTTATATTACAGATTTTTTGAATAATTGAAAATGGAAATCACTGATCGCTTGATTTTAAATAAATAATATAAAATGACGTAACGTTTTCCAACTTCCACACCGGAAAATAAGGAAAGTTCTCTACATTAATTAACATGCCTTTTATACATACATTTGCATTTACAAGTACATATTACGCATTTGCATATTGACTTAACTTTGTAGAATACTCCTTTCTAATAAAACATTACACGTAGAAAATCGAATGGAATCTCTCGGTGATAGAATAGGCCACGACTCTAAGAGTAACTTAAGAGCATGAAGAAGTAACAGATGGAGTATTAATGTTCTAAACACTGACCGAACAACTGGAAAACTTCATCGTCGGTACCTGTAATGATGACTTCCGGCATTCGCAAACAAGTTATATTATTATATGATCCACTGACCGTTAAGTTTTCTTTCGTTTTAAACCTTTTAAACGTAGTCTCATAAGAAAAATTATCTCGAAACTACAATAAATATAACCGTAAAAATCTTTGAGCTCTTGTAAGCAAACGACTTCTAATAGGCGAACAACAATGGGTAAAGATCAGAACTCGTAAGCAAATGATGAAATCTTATTTATAATCGGTATTAATAACTCTCAGTAGATACGTTGCCTAAAGATATCACTCACGAAAGCTCTTCTAATGACGCTTGCATTGAATGATGTATACACATTTTCCCTCATTCACAGCGTAACTCTAACCGAACGAACACTCCGTTCACTCAATACTCTGTGACCTCAAGCCATGTGATTTGCATTATGACACCTCTAATTCGCGAACCGGTTGGCCGGCAATAAAGTGTCTTTAAATTATGTAACCGAGGCTGGGCCGACACTGCAGTTGCCGTGTTTCTGTGTAAATTGAATCTAGCGAAACTATGCTGCTCGCGAATTAACATTTCTAACATTCGTGTATCCTTTGTTAAGTAGAGCGAGTAATATGTATATCCTGAAACAGTAGAATGTTATTCTTTGGCTTTTATTGATTAAAGTTGGTTATTTGCGGTTACTGTTAGGTAAGACTAGAGAGCCTGAACAAACGATCTAAAGACTAACATATTAGGCCAAGCTTTAACTTGCGTGCGGTCCATTCTGAAAACTGAAGCATTTTGGTCAATCATTAAAAGCATGCTATGCTGCAGACCATTGGGCCTTTCTGTGTCCAAAGAAAAGACTTGAAATTACCACCTTCTTCGGAACTTTCATGTTTGAAAAGCAAAAAAATAAGGATTATTTACTTGATTGAACAGTAAGTGTAAGTAATTTTAGGTAGCCTAAGTAATTGTGGCCTATAAATGACACACCCACCACCACGTGCGATCAAAATATACAGCTACTGACTCAGGCGCATTAACTGACTTGTACTCAAATTCCAAAGAGGTAACTCACCAGCTAAACCTTTGATAGATATAACGTAAAATCAAAATTAAAAGTAATTAATTATTTAAACGAGCCAAAAATTACCATATTTTGAACGTCAAAATTACATAAAACAGTCCCTCAAAACGCCCGCCCTTCACAACTTCCCAGTGCTTTAGCAGGGATGAAGTGGCGCAACACACACCTTAGCAGGAAAGCTGTCTGTTAAGTGAGAAGAACTTGATTCTATACAGTAAATAGTACTTAGTTGTTGACCAAAGTTAACAATAAAAAATCTATACATCCCTTTCCAAACTATTAATATCCCTTTTGTATCAATTATTCATTCAGGTTATTAATTACTGTGCTCAGCAACAGTCAAAGATTTTATAAATCGCTAAACAAGTTTGTTTTTGATTATAATCATTTCTGTATTTAAATTGTGACCTCCTGAGGTGATAGTGCGACGACCTGACAGAAGATTGGCCGTAGAATGAGGTAAGCTTTGGCACTAGACAGCACAGTTACACTATAAACATGAACGTGCATATATTTTAGATATTGGCATCGTAAAACTAGACACAGCATGGTCGTGACAAAGCTACAATGGAAAACATGATGAGATGTTCGTTAATTATGATAAGATTTGCAGATCAGATATGAGGAGCTTGAGTTGAAGTTGATCCATCAGGTTAAGCTACGCTTGCCGGAGTTGGAGCGTGGATGGGTGACTATTTTTACATGGCGAGACTACTCCGTGCTTCGGAAAGCCTGCCGCGATAGGCACTGACGTTTTGATGAGTCATTCGACATACGGCAAACATTTTTGGGTGACATTGGCGATTTGTGTTTTTGAGTGCAGCATTGAACTCCTAACTCGATCCTTTAGTCCGACTCCATAAAATAAATTTATACGTAAACTAAATGAATACAATAATCAATCCTTGCTGCCTTTAGCCTGGTACGGTTCTGGATCTACTCAAGCATAAGCAACCGTAAGAAAAACATACTCAATACATGAGTTTAGGGGGCCAACAAGCACCTCCAAGAGCAGTATTATTTTAATATAACTTCAGTGTGAGAAAGAGATGACGCATGAGGAATAGCTCCAAAAAAATTAAAACAGAATTAGAAGTTCTACAAAATAATTTAATTGAGCGGTCTTAAATTGTAATAAATAAAAGGATTTTCCAGCATACAATCTTGCTATGTATGAATCACTGTTATAACCATAAAATTTTCCTTATTAATTAGTGTTTTGACGAGTCTCCGAGAATTTTTAGAAGTATTTTCATTCGTTTGCAAAATTCAGGGACAAAGAATTTTCAAGCTACCATTTTTCTTGAGAATATGACTAAAAAGACCTCTGGCATCTCGAGGCATAGGCCAGGGTTGAACTGTAGTTTGCAATAGATAATATATGTAACATTAAATGTATCATCGTCACCAGCATTTATAATAGGGTCAATGTATTAAATTAATGGAGAAAAATTTGTACGGTATAGAGATAAATGAGTTCGTTACAAATACGCTATAGGTTAAATAGTAAAGATACATATAAATTGCGTAAATACTGGTAGCTGCATCCGGTTAGATTGGAAGCTGATCCAAACATAGTTGGGAAAAGGCTAGGCAGAGGGCAGAGGTCATAGAAATTGTGTTTTGGGTCAAAATTACTAATCAGAAAAAATTTAACGAATTCGTACATACTCCCCGCCTCGGGTTCTATCCCCTGGTCGGGCAATACCTATTATTTTGTTAGTTAGTTGGTAGTTAGTTATTGAGTTTTCGCATCCGGAATTTCTCAGTAGCAGCCGGAAGTCTGGCTTTGTGCCCGGTTGCTGGCAACATGCTTGCCCCCTATTACATGGGACTTAAATATCTGGCGAAATGTGGGTGTTACTATGGGTATACCTCTGCTAAACCTTTCGGGGATTACAGGCGTGATGTTATGTTTGTAGTCAATAATTCGAGCACAATTCAAACGATTCAGCCTTTATGAATAACTAGCAGTTATTATTATTTTTAAAGTAGCAATTCGCTAAGCCTGCTATGTTTTTAGATTGCTCAATTTAATTCTCAGAAGTTTGGTCACATGACTGTAAACGGTTGGCCGAGCGTGACGTTATGGTATTTGCCGTTGTTACTTATGCAAAATTGTTTAATCATCCAATTGGAATCCGTGAAATATCTTATCATTCTTGGATCTATTTTAGGTTGGTGACGTGTTTTTGTCGGAACCTCTTGCTTTATGGGCGAATTTAAATATAAACCTATGATTAAAAAGCTTGTAGATATCTCTAGTAAAATGTTAAATTCCTTGTTTTTTTTTTAATTATAAAACAAAGCACCAATAACTGGTTTTACCTCAACCTTGTTTTACAAGTTCATAAAAAATGCAAGTCTGTCTATTTTTAGTAGTTAGGAAGATAGCTTTAGATAGCTATCTATAACATTTAGAATTCTATTAGTAATTTAGATATTACTACTAAATGTTATCAGCAAATTCGTTTGTGATGTAAACAAGAACGTAATTAGGGCCACAAGATTGCCCTTCATGCGATGCAACAGTAGCGGGGCGGAGCGCAAGGCGCGTCCAACTGGCGGGAGAAAGTCGACGTGCTTCCGCCAATGCAACCTCACTATCAGGAGCGAGCGAGCTCATGTGACTCCGGGCAGCGAAGAGCGAGGAGGGGGGGACACGGTGGAGGGTCGCGGCTACACAATACATTGCGAAAACAACGTAAACTGGGCTACCAGCATTATGTTTGCGTTACCAGTTATTTTGTATTTCTAACATGTTTTTATTGACATTATAAAAGCGATTACACAATGCAATTAACGTGCGTATGCGTTCGCGCATTGTCCAAAATAACATTTTGGGAATCCGATGTGTAATTTAATCGGCGATGAATATTAAATTAGCCTTTTTTTACGAAATACTCCACTTTATTTTGCATATGGAAATCTTAATTACCATAAATTAATTTTACATCTTAATGTATCTAAAAATACGGTTTTGATGTTTTTAATTTTCCATTAGGATTGGAAAATTTACGTTTCGCAGGTTTATAACCTAACCCAACCTGGAAAACTGATAGGTACGTCAAGGAAAATAAAAATCTATAGGTTACATACGATTATTAAGATGTCGTAAAATACGCAGTTTAACATCTTTCACAACATTGACGTGTGGGACTGCTAAAGAGGAACGAATATATTTCAACAGAGATTTCCTAAACAAGTTTGTATTTACCACCGTCCACCAGGAATGCCTCATGTTTCATAATATGAAAATACTATGTAAGCACATACACGTCAAAGTCGTAAGGATATGAGGCGCCTCTTGGTTCCTTCAAAATTCCGTACTCGTTTTTGTAACGTCAAATGTTACTTTAAAGCCAAGAATGTAAACGACTATCTGAGACGAATGACAAATTCACAAGTACATAGGTAAAAAATCACCAGTTTGTTGGACATAGATTTAGGGTTATACTTTATAATTCTTATATAGAAAAGCCAAAACACTTTGAAAGTTTATCATATCAAATCTAAGATGAAATCTAATTGATCTTTCCAACAACATTATTAACCTTAGACAAAGAATCAAGCTCGCGTCTTCTGTTCTGTTCAGGTAGTGCCTAACCGGTGTTCTTTGGTGGACTTCGACCGTCACGCGCATCTTGTAAATACCAACGTCACCACGCTTCAAAAGTGTGCCACCACTTTCTTAATGCGAAGGACTTTTCCGGGGATGTCTGCAGAGAAAAAACATTTGGCCAGTATTTTGTAGTTCGCCTTTATCTCGAAAAGATTGAAAAAAGCACCGACAAAGTCAGAAGTTTTTAGTTGAAATATTTCCGAATATTATTTCCTTTTCAATTCATTAAGTGTGCATAAAATTTTCAAGCTATTATTAATTCCGGTCTTTCCAGGATTTAGTATCAATTAAACCACTTACAAAGCACAAAAAATAACAAAATCTTTTCTAAAATAAGTTCGCAGAACTTTACAAGAGTGGGAGCGGGGAAATCAAATCCACGTGACGTGATACGTTTTTAAAAACATCAATGACCTATCTCGGTATGTAGTGAGTATATATTTTAAACAGGTATATGGTGGGCGGTCGTTGAATAACAGGATGTCATGCGCATCACATGACTTGAGATAAACACGTCAAGCTTACGTAGGTAGCAACAGGCTTGATCCGACGATAGCATGATGCGTCCGCGCCGGGGAAGCTTTGATATCCGCGAGGTACGATAACCTGTTGTCGGTCATGTAGCGCGTGATTCGATTGCCTAACGTTTTGTATTATACCTAGATATTTTTTTTTAACAAAGAAAAATAAATTTAGTTATTTCGTAAGGGAAATTGCCTTTGCCTTGTAAGTTGTATCTTCACGTCAGACTACAGATTTAACGGTAATAATAGATCTTAATTGAGTGATTATTATACAATTATGTTATTAGGAACTACATAGTTCAGCAGCTTTCAGGTAAGAAAACAAAATGATCTTTTCCGTTGAAAAACATGGCTTTGAACCTAATTTATGGTTGATGATAGAATGATGATATTTGATTATCATACTCGTATCGCAAAGGCAGTGATAGCCTAGTGGTATGACCGTCGGACTGCCAATTCTTAGGTCTCGAGTTCGAACCCAAGGCACGCATCTCTGACTTTTACGGATTCATGTGCGTATTGTAAATTATTACTTGCTTAAAATCGGTGAAGGTAAATATCGTGAGGAAACCAGCATGCCTGAGAGATTTTTCTCAACAGTATGTGATGCTAAGTCAGAGGCCCACAGGCAAACTGTGACACCAGGTTAGTCACTAACCACACGAAAAGGAGAAGATCATACACGTATACTGCCTCCTCAGTAACCGACCGGGTAATGTGAACTTAAAACTTTATAAAGCGGATGTCTCTATCTATAGAATTCTAATGCGGCAAATTGTTTTGTAATGCAAATGTGCCAGACTAAGAATATTCTACAAAAGATATGTTTATTATCTCATGGTACTTGGACATCAAACAGAACGGTTCCCCTTACACGGAAAGCTTATCGATGCTAATCATGTTTTACTATTAGGTATACCACTTGTTCATCATTTTGTTAAAAACTTTTTTACAAAAAATAAAACCGACTTCCAAAAAAAACACTACAAAGTGAAAAATAATTTTGATTTCGGAAGTCGGTGTCTTCGGTTTTGTTTTTTCATTTTTTGCCACCGACTTCCGAAATCAAAATTATTTTTCACTTTGTAGTGTTTTTTTTGGAAGTCGGTTTTATTTTTAACCGACTTTTTATAAAATAGTTTTTATTTTTCACTTTTTAGTTGTGGTACCTACACAACCCCCCATAATTTTAATACAACTACCTGGTATGTAAATTACAGTATTAGAACATCGTCCACATATATCAAGTAGGATTTTTTTAGATTTTTGTTGATTTTCAAAAACCGCTTATCCGATTTCGATAAAATTATGGGACCATTTGGGAAGTATACCCTTTCCAACAAAAAAATAATTTTTTAAATCGGTTGGCAAGCAACGGAGTTATGCGCGAACAAACATAAAAAAAATATATATATATATACAGTCGAATTGAGAACCTCCTCCTTTTTTAGAAGTCGGTTAAAAAAGAATGGGAATCAATATCACATTTATTACAAATACTGAATCTATACGTGCGTATTCTTAACTAGCTGCGCCGGCGCGGGTCACCCGCTGCTCGGCTCTTATTGGTCGTAGCGTAATGTTACATAACCTATAGCCTTCCTCTATAAATGGACTATCTAACACAAAAAATTTTCAATGCCGACTAGTAGTTCCAGAGATTAGCGCGTTCAAACAAACAAACTCTTCAGATTTATAATATTAGTATTGATTACGTCTAGTGTCAGTATGACTGCGTTGTTTCTTCTGAACTCCGCAAAGAATTTTGCTGTTGCGGTAGTTATTTTTTTTCCGGAAGTTTTAAGTATATGAATACTACATTAATATTAAACTTACTTAAAAACTAGCTTCTGCCCGCGACTTCGTACGCGGTCCCTGTTGCTTATGCCAGCGACAACGGGGTCGCCATTTATGTTATTTTTATCATTGTTCCCATTTAAATCTTTTATCACACTGAGCTTTAGTTTTATTTCATTCCAACAACCACCAAAACATACAGTCCATTTGTCATCGTTTTCATTTTGGTAACCGCATTATTATATTCCTCCTCTAGAGACCTAGAAGTCGATGCGTAGATACGCTTGGAACTCAAGCGTAATTCTCTTTCCGTGAACGTCTCTGACTCGCGAGACAATACACGACGTTCACGATCAGCGGTCAGTCGCGCATCATATTCTTCACTGGTCTCTAGAGACCTAATGAATACGCTGAGAACGCAGGCGTGCTTCGCGACCCGAAGAGGTTTCCACGGAGCGAGTTGCAGCCTAATGTTCTCGAACAACATCAAGTCTCTCCTGACGCTCTTCGGTAGATTCTTGGGATCTTATGATCCTCAATCTTTTAGCTCTCTTGGAACATTAGGAAAGATTTGACCTCTTTCTAGGCATGGTCATAGTTTTATTGTGAAGATACCTGATCAATAAAAATCTAAATTAAAATGACTGCTCCCCTACGTTACCGGGTAGGCTACAGTGTCACGAAGATAAATGGAAAAGGAAATTAAACACTCAAACAACATAAGCCCGAAGGCATATTCATACGATAAAATAAAAAAATAAATAGGAGTTTTGGCCAGTAGAGTCAAATTTTCAATGATATACCATCGTCATCGAAAATCAGTCCTAAACTGTTACCGCCTTTACCGCGTGCAGGTACTCCCAGTTTATGTTATTTTATAATTACACAGTAAAATTAGTGATAGCTTTGATTTCCACATCAGATGTTTCTGATCTTCGATTTTTATAAGTCAACAGGAAATGCCCATCATATTGAACGTCAAAGACGTCATTCCTATATGTGTTATGTTGTAGCTAGGCTCTTGGAGTTCCACAACAGGTGTTCCAGATCTTCAATTTTTATAAGTCAACAGAGAGTGCTCATCAGATTGAACAACTTGTGCTAAGACGTTATTCCGTTATGTGTTATGGTGTAGCTAGGCTCTTGGAGTTCCACAACAGGTGTTCCAGATCTTCAATTTTTATACATCAACAGAGAGTGCTCATCAGGCTGAACAACTTTCGCTAAGACGTCATTCTTATATGTGTTATGGTGTAGCTAGGCTCTTGGAGTTCCACAACAGGTGTTCCAAAGTCAACAGGAAATGCCCATCAGACCGAACAACTTTTGCTAAGACGTCATTCCTATATAATGTTATAGTGTAGCTAGGCTCTTGGAGTTCCACAACAGGTGTTCCAGATCTTCGATTTTTATAAGTCAACAGGAAATGCCCATCAGACCGAACAACTTTTGCTAAGACGTTATTCCTATATATGTTACAGTGTAGCTGAGCTCTTGGAGTTCCACATCAGGTGTTCCAGATCTTCAAATTTATTCTCTCAGCAGAAAATGCTAATCACGTGGAACAATTTTTGCTAAGGTATCATTTTTGTATCTCTTATAGTTTAGCTGGTCTGTTGCGGTTCTGCATCAGGTGTTCAAGTTTCCAAGATAAATTATAGCCTATATGTTGCCCAGACTTAATACCTATACAACAAAAAAAAAAAACATTCCAATCCGTCCAGTAGTTCCGAAGATTAGTGTGTACAAACAAACAGACAAACAGACAAACAGACAAACAGACAAACAGACAAACAGACATACAGACAAACAGACAAAATTTTTTTTTTGGATTCATGCTCTATTACTGTTTCTAAACCCCCCTCAATTATTATTTTTTTAATATATTCAATGTACAGACACAGTTTTTTTACTGTTTTATTATATGTATAGATAAAAAAATCGATCTTTTGTCAATTCTCAAAAAAAGTGCGAAGCAGGAGTGGAGCCGTCGCTAATAATGTATTATAAAACATCAACTGGTGCCTTTCAATCCTAAACACAAGATCGTTCATACGCTTAATGGTAATTAAGAATAAACAGACGATTTGTCTGAGTACATACGGCTGTTAGTACTTTAGAGGCTAATTATTAGAAGCGTCCGTTCGTGGGCAATTTGAGATCATGCCGTCGGTGTACCGCGGATGTGACCAGCCATCACGCTATCAAAACTTTATGCGAACGGTCGCTAACTACTGTATGATATTTCTTTTATTCCAGATGTCATGCTACTACTTTATTCGAGTATGTTCTAGATATGACATACATATATTATGTTATCTAAGAGTTAGTGGAATATGTTTAGTATTTTTAAGGACAGTAGTGGCCCAATTGTAACGGCCACGACTTAAGACTTGTCTGCTCTCGAAACAGTGAAGGAAAACATCGTAAGGAAACCGGCATGTCCGAAAACTGAAATTCGAAGACTTTGGACATCTACCAACCCGCACAGGACTCGCGTGGTCGATTACTGCCAACTCTCACTCACCGAGAGGAGGCCTATGTCCTAGCAGTGGGTACATTATGAGCTGAATCAGATTTTTTTTATTTTTAGTAGATTTTTTGTTTTTTGCAGCTCCTATTCCTAGATTTAATATACCTATTTGGTACTATTTTGCTTGGCGTGTTTGCTGTTATAAACTAGATTCATAATTGTTGAAGAAGTTAGAGTGAAGACTTTTCAAGCAATAAAATAAAAAATTTTATCAAATAATTTGATACAATCTGCCACCTAAAAACCATTGAACCATACATTTTCATCATACGTGGAAACTCAATACCCCCGAACGTAAAATCAACAGCACAGTACAACTCAATCGTTCCACGTAAGCTCAACCGGTCGTAGCATCGTCCTCGCCGGAAAATGTCAAGGCTTTCATTGTGTTACTGAGCGGTCACATGACGAAGACGATCACTAATATTTATGTTACGGCTGCCCTCCCACCCTGTTATATTTAAACAGTCTTGTGACTGGACAAGCCTACATAATTCTTTGTTTGAATTTTAATTGGTATGAATAAGCTTGTCAGGGTTCCTTTGTATTGATTCTTGGGAATGATCAGTGCAGATGGTAGAAATGATTGTTAGTCTGGGCTATTTATGATGGCTTTGGTAAGATCCGTTTTGTGTTGTGGCGATCCTTGACTTTGATACCCTTTGTCTAGAGTTAAACTAGTGTCGGAGTCACGATTTTCTGCCACCTTATTCTGGAGAACATCGGGTATTGCTTGCGCACAATCCAAACACGCGTTGGTTTTTGATCTACCATTTGCACCAGTGCTTACGCTTTTAATGTATTGTTCTCATATATAAAATCAACAAGAATGATATACCCAGGATTTTGTAATATCTTGATCAAAAAGAGTGTCCAGAAAATAGAGTTCTTCTGGGATTTATTTTTGATCACAATATGAATACAATGAATAAACTTGTTTTTGCAAAATTACCAGACTGCTGTTAAAAACTGCCTAGTTAAATTAGCAGTGATCGTTCCCCATTCGATATTAATAATTGTTAAATTATGTGTCTATGCTATTTCCAAATTTTTCACGAACTGTTTTTTTTAGTGTCCATTTAGAATATTAGTATTGCGTTGAGTTTACAGAAAGCAATCTACCTATACAAAGATAAAGTCTGTTTGTAATGAAAAATAACAGGTTTTTAGTAAATGTATAAGAAAATGTATGCCGAACTAATAAAAAAAAATTTAACTAAAAAAATAAATATCTGTCTCTCTGTTCGTTTCGAATAATCTCCGAAACGGCTAGACTGCTTTTAACACGACTGCAAAATTGCAGATAGCTGATGTTATAAGGAGGAACTTAGGGTACTTTTGTTTCAGAAAAAGAGTTAAGATCCACGCGGGCGAAGTTGCGGGAAACAGTTAGTTAAATTACTAACAAAAATCAGACAGAATATTTGAAGCTCCTGATAGATTCACAAATCGTCACCTTGTTTGTGACTTTACGTATTTCATAATATTGCAACTGCTTTACGAGAGTCCAAACATTCCTCAAACAACATTCCGACTAAAATAAGAATTTGATATTTGTTATTAATAAATAATAACCTTGATAAAATTCTATGACTTTTTGAGTACACTTTTTCATTCGTTATTTATAACATATATAACTTAAAACTTAGACTTAGCGCAGATTTGTAAGCGCGGGTTTTGCTTTTAATATAATTAAGGAGCTCCGTCGTTGATCAACTTTTTATTGCGTAAACAAAACATCTGTTATGTTTATTGGCTTATGAGGGTTTATTTAAAACGTTGTTTCAAATTAAGAGACGTTGATAAAAAAAAATGATTATTTCAATTACATGTATTGTATGTTATTGTTTTTATATAGTGTCTCTTGTAGTACCTAGTGCATAAATAATCTGGCGTGTTTTTGTCAATGTTGTGTCTGCCCGTAATTGGCATATATATTAGAATATTACCATAAGACTCAATGTATCTATGTCCATATATGTGCTGTGGGTGAACCTTAAATAAATAAATACATAAAGCCTTAATATGCGTGATTTGGAGATCACCTTTTAAGCAAGGTGCTTGTGTAAGGTGACTCCGCTCGTTGAAAACAACGTCAAATGTGTGCTTAAGCACATCTTAATCAGTATAAAAAAGTAAAAAAATACGTTTTTTTTGCGGTACACATGACGCAAGGGAAAAACACAAAAAATAACAAGTTGGGGGAAATATATATTTCTGAACTTTATGCAACGTTCATCCTATAAAAACACAACTCCTTACTATTATTTGTTTAATAATAAACTAGACTAAACTAAACTATTCTCCAATTATAGCAGTCGTGTGATCAGTACATAAGGCCGGATTTATTGATACAAAAATTAAATCATTTATAAACATCACGGTGCAAAGTTTATAATAAACTAGAGTACCTATAGTTCTCAATGGTCGGTACCACACAATCGTCTAGCGCCTGGTGTTTTTTTATGAGATAAAAAGTTTGCGACGCCTTGAGGTTGATAACTATTCAACTCATTAGACGTTCGCTTATTAGAAGCCGTTTGCTTATAAGAGCTGAACGATTTATACAGTTATATTTACTGTCGTTTCGAGAGAATTTTTCTTTTGAACCTATTGGGTTAATACGACATTTGAGGGGATAAAGCTATTTCTAGTAAAAATCTATTTATTTTTCAGAATATAGTTTAAAAGTTGTTACACAGTTTTAAAAGCTCATATTCTGTCGTTTCCGGCGTACTAATACATTTTTAGGAATTTGGCTAGTTACTTGGATGTAACATTGAATTTAATATATCAGAATTTTATGGTATTTTATGGTAAATGCTGTGTACACCTATAATAGGCGTACATACCAGCACTTTTATTATTTTATCATTGTTTTTTCTTTTTTGTATGTACTGCTGCTAACTTCAAGTTAAATGTTTTAAAAAAATCTGGTAGTTTCTTATAAACTTTGCTCAACAAAATACATTATTAATCAGATTATTATTTCGTCTCCTTACACGAAACATGTGAACACTTTGTGGATATAACGTCACTATGGAGTTTAAATTCATACTTATTTTGGTTAAAAAAAATACAAATTCAAAAGTATATAATGCTGGAAGTGATCTTATTTTTAATAATGGAACACAGCTGTCAAGTAATTGCGCTCCACATATTGAGTGAATGCATTTGTTTTGAGCTCGTTACACTCTGCTCAGTTCCCTATACATCTATATATATAAAAAAAAGACGGGTTTGTTCCCTTCGTTATAACTCGAGATCTGCTGGACCAATTTTCATGGTTTTTGTTTCGTTGGATTTGTCTCCGCCCTGAATAGCAGAATACATTTTTTTTTTTTTTTTAGGTAGGGTAGGTAGGTAGGTTGGGTAGGGTAGGGTAGATAGGTAGGGTAGGTAGGTAGGTAGGTAGGTAGGGTAGGTAGGATGGGTAGGTAGGGTAGGTAGGTAGGGTAGGTAGGTAGGGTAGGTAGGTAGGGTAGGTAGGTAGGGTAGGTAGGGTAGGTAGGGTAGGTAGGGTAGGTAGGGTAGGTAGGGTAGGTAGGGTAGGTAGGGTAGGTAGGGTAGGTAGGGTAGGTAGGGTAGGTAGAGTAGGTAGGGTAGGTAGGGTAGGTAGGGTAGGTAGGGTAGGTAGGGTAGGTAGGGTAGGTAGGGTAGGTAGGGTTGGTAGGGTAAGTAGGGTAGGTAGGGTATGTAGGGTAGGTAGGTAGCTAGGTAGGTAGGGTAGGTAGGCAGGTAGGTAGGTAGGTAGACAGAACAACGTCTGTCGGGTCAGCTAGTATTATATAAATCCGGATAATTTTATAATCATCCTTGGGAGCTCCCACACTCGTTTCGGTTTTTAGATTATTTATTCTGTTTATTCATGATGTAAGTATTCCATTTTCAGTAGATAGTTAGTTAAAAATAATAAGATGTTAAAATCAACTCAGAGCCGACCTAAATTTTAATATGGACTCGTCAATCTTTTTTGGTCACGTTTATCCAGCTCGACAAATAAATATCACATTACCATGTTCCTAAAGCATTAAAAAAACATACTATAAGAATATGTTATCTGATATTTATTTCTCTAGCTGGATGAATGTTATTTAATAATAAAGTAACCGAGTTGAAATTGTATACTGTAAATTACTTTTATAGAGATAACAACAATATTTATTGCAAATCAATGGAGCGGGTAAATTTGAATTTGACTCTAACAGCGCCATCTGTACTTTTACACTAGTCTAGTTCTATAAAAGTTCTTGTAACCTTACGTAGCTAGCTTACAACGCGGCACTAAGTGAAGTTTACTAAGTTGAGAAGCTGCACTGCTGTCCAGTTACGTTGGTGTAAGAATTACCCACTAGATGGCGGTCTGCAATTAAACAGTCGATAAGCTTCCTTGTGTCTTTAGTATACGATATAATTAGGTATTTGATAATTATATTCATTCGATTTTGTTAAAAGGGTAAGTAAGTACAGAGTTTTTTCCAAATTTTGAATGACTCTTTCATCTTTATAGTTGGTATAAAAGACATCAACGCGCTGCGCGTTGATGTCTTTGGCACTGCAGGAATTTAGACCAATTTTGTAGTTTGCAATCGTGTGAAACATTTAAATTGGGTACTATACATTGAGAAAATACTTTAGTTAATTCATACACTACCTTGCCAATTACTACTTTTTGGGATCCCGGGCTTTCAATTTGGATAGTTATCTTTCAACGTAATATAACCTACTAGGACAATAAATTTAACAATCCATTATTGACGAATTCAGATATTTTAAACCTAGGTTTTTAGAAAATAAAAAAGCAATGTTCAGACTTAATTTAATAAAAGTAATATGAATACTATTTATTACACTTATTTACATAGTAATGCGTATAGATATTTACATTCAATTATGTAAGTAAGCTTACTATTACTACGTATAACGAGAAATCGTGAAACATCAACGGAATGTTAAATTAATATTCGGCAATATGAATTCCAGTTTCACTTTTTAAATTCGAAAGTCAACTAAAAATATTTCTAGCTTTTAGTAGAAATTAACTTTATTGATTTTATCTACATTCTCATCTTTATGTCACTAGCATTGTGTGTGATTAGAAATTCGTTGGAATCTCCAGACAATAGTCTTAATAATAAAAATATGCAATTGTTTTCAACACTGATTGATTTAGAGTAAGCAAAATAAAAATAAAAGTAGTTTTTTTATCAATAATTATTCCAAAATTACTTTTAATATTATGAATAAAGTTACAAAAAAAACCACTTTTCTCCAGTTATGTTTAAGGCCCACGAATTAGTAGGCGAGCTTACTGGCATCAACGTGGACATAAAAGAAGAAGGTAAACACCCGTTTCGACATAGGTACATAATTATGTATTATAAATTAAATAAAACGTCTTATTATTTTCTTAATCTATCTATCTATCTCTAGTAACCATTCAAAATCCTAAAATACGAACACAACCAACAACATACACCTAACGTACTAGATGTAGAACGTATATAGGCTCCAAGTCCTGTGCCGGTTGCGTGGAGGCGCGCGGGCGCAGGCGGAAGTGAGAACGCCCGAAAGAAAGTACTCGTCGGCAACCGGTCGCGATAGTAGGCCAGCAGAGGTCACTGCGGACGCGCTAGCTTGAGTAGCTCGCCTCTATCAACGTCAAAACTTGACATACTATGATTATCCCGTTAGTGAATATGTTGGTAGTATAGTTAGTGTGCTAGACCTGTAGTATGAGGTTCCATGTGTATGAAACTGATTTCCCATTTCAGAGCTTGAGAACAGGGAAGACACTAATCTCGTAGTCACTCCAGACATAATTATCTATACATATAATAAAACAGTAAAAAAACTGTGTCTGTACATTGAATATATTAAAAAAATAATAATTGAGGGGGGTTTAGAAACAGTAATAGAGCATGAATCCAAAAAAAAAAATTGTCTGTTTGTCTGTTTGTCTGTTTGTCTGTATGTCTGTTTGTCTGTTTGTTTGTACACGCTAATCTTCGGAACTACTGGACGGATTGGAATGATTTTTTTTTTGTTGTATAGGTATTAAGTCTGGGCAACATATAGGCTATAATTTATCTTGGAAACTTGAACACCTGATGCAGAACCGCAACAGACCAGCTAAACTATAAGAGATACAAAAATGATACCTTAGCAAAAATTGTTCCACGTGATTAGCATTTTCTGCTGAGAGAATAAATTTGAAGATCTGGAACACCTGATGTGGAACTCCAAGAGCCCAGCTACACTGTAACATATATAGGAATGACGTCTTAGCAAAAGTTGTTCGGTCTGATGGGCATTTCCTGTTGACTTATAAAAATCGAAGATCTGGAACACCTGTTGTGGAACTCCAAGAGCCTAGCTACACCATAACACATATAAGAATGACGTCTTAGCGAAAGTGGTTCAGCCTGATGAGCACTCTCTGTTGATGTATAAAAATTGAAGATCTGGAACACCTGTTGTGGAACTCCAAGAGCCTAGCTACACCATAACACATATAGGAATAACGTCTTAGCACAAGTTGTTCAATCTGATGAGCACTCTCTGTTGACTTATAAAAATCGAAGATCTGGAACACCTGTTGAGGAACTCCAAGAGCCTAGCTACAACATAACACGTATAGGAATGACGTCTTTGACGTCTTTGTTGTTCAATATGATGGGCATTTCCTGTTGACTTATAAAAATCGAAGATCAGAAACATCTGATGTGGAAATCAAAGCTATCACTAATTTTACTGTGTAATTATAAAATAACATAAACTGGGAGTACCTGCACGCGGTGAAGGCGGTAACAGTTTAGGACTGATTTTCGATGACGATGGTATATCATTGAAAATTTGACTCTACTGGCCAAAACTCCTATTTATTTTTTTATTTTATCGTATGAATATGCCTTCGGGCTTATGTTGTTTGAGTGTTTAATTTCCTTTTCCATTTATCTTCGTGACACTGCCTACGGCCTACCCGGTAACGCAGGGGAGCAGTCATTTTAATTTAGATTTTTATTGATCAGGTATCTTCACAATAAAACTATGACCATGCCTAGAAAGAGGTCAAATCTTTCCCAATGTTCCAAGAAAGCTAAAAGATTGAGGATCATAAGATCCCAAGAATCTACCGAAGAGCGTCAGGAGAGACTTGATGTTGTTCGAGAACATTAGGCTGCAACTCGCTCCGTGGAAACCTCTTCGGGTCGCGAAGCACGCCTGCGTTCTCAGCGTATTCATTAGGTCTCTAGAGACCAGTGAAGAATATGATGCGCGACTGACCGCTGATCGTGAACGTCATGTATTGTCTCGCGAGTCAGAGACGTTCACGGAAAGAGAATTACGCTTGAGTTCCAAGCGTATCTACGCATCGACTTCTAGGTCTCTAGAGGAGGAATATAATAATGCGGTTACCAAAATGAAAACGATGACAAATGGACTGTATGTTTTGGTGGTTGTTGGAATGAAATAAAACTAAAGCTCAGTGTGATAAAAGATTTAAATGGGAAAATGATAAAAAATAACATAAATGGCGACCCCGTTGTCGCTGGCATAAGCAACAGGGTCCGCGTACGAAGTCGCGGGCAGAAGTTAGTCTAGAATATTTAGAGATAGGTAGCAGATGCTTTGAAAGAGACTCGCATTATCAAAGAAAGAATTTGGTAGGTAAGCAAATGCAGCCAGCAAAATTTTCTTTAATTTTGATCGTATACCTGATCAAAATTAATGAAAATTTTATAAGAAACCAGCTACGTTTATCAAAGCTACAATCGTAAACGTGTTGTAATGACTTCTGTAGAACATGATATTCACATACGATTTACGTTTAACAACCCATTACAGTTAACGTTTAATGTAAACCTTTCTATTTATTTTCACCGACATCGACAATGAACTTCTAAAGAAACTAGCTAACTTATTAAACGTCCAACGAACGAATTATATAACTTTGAACTAAGCATTAGCTATTAAGAGTAATTTGTAAGAAATTATTCCTCATAAATTGTGAAGTGAAATCGACTTACGATATCCAGTCTGATTCCGTCTAATTATCTTTTGAAACGGTTGTTTTATAACCTTACATTCAAAAGAGAAAAAAAAAAAGAAATTTTATTTGAAATGGTTGAATGATGAGTTGAATAATTAAACTATCGTCATTTATGTACTGTAAGACACAATTGAAACGAAACATCACCTAGGTCTATTAAAAGTTAAAAAAATATTAAACAACCTTATCTCGCTGAAAGTTAAATGCCTCTTCAGATAAAGAGAAAGAAAGAAACACCACATACCACCGCAAATTGCATGCCTTAACAAGTAATCTTAAAGATTTCATCACGTACAAAATGAATGTAATTTAAAAAATTATCTCTGTAAGATACAAAGCAATTACATGTAAAATATAAAAGTTATGTAGTTATTATTGTAAGTCATGCGCTGTGAAAATAGACGTGTGTGACTAGCAACCGTGAACTTGGTAACTTAAGTTATTTCATACTACGTAACGCCGTGATTGACAGGTCATTATATTGTGCTTAGACTTGACCTTAATAAAGTTATCGAGATGTTCGAATTGAGAAGCTGGTTATGTATCGTCGAATGTTTTATCTGATTGATGTTTTTTTTCAATTGAGAAATTTGTAAAGATTTTCTAATTGATCTAACAACTAGGTAATCTTAACAAAAATCTACCTACTATAATTGTGGATGCATTTTAATCTGGTTTTCCGGAAAACGGACTATCTTTTCGCCAAGAATTTTATTTTATTTATGAGACGGACTGTTGATACGAACGCACAATGGTTAAGTTATATGACTTTTTTATGAAACGCCCGATTCTTTGTTTCAGATATTCTTCAATGATGCGTCAAACCACTATGTAGCTAACAATTATATCCACCAGTACTTATACACATCAATCGTGCTATTAGATTGATAAATAATTAAAATCGATAGCCATAACCGTATGTGTTCCAGTCCTATAGGAAGTGAGGGACGACTAACACATATATTTGTCGTAACTGTGTCACTTTGTATGCGAATACATTGACCTCACAGCAAGTGTCGCGATTTGGGAGCGCCTCGAGTAGCCAGTGACGGCGTGTGCAGCTGTGTCGCGGGGCAGCTTGGTAACAGGGAAAGTTGAGAAAGGTGTCAAACCTTATGACGAATTGTCATGGATTGGCAGTGATAATTATTGTTTTTATTTTCTCATTTCCATGGAGGAAAATAAGTTAAGAATTTATTTTTGAAATCGCCTTTCATTTTAGAATATTGCTTTTAAACAGTTATTGTTTTAAATATAGCAGTGGTAACTTCATGGACGCATCCAGAATTTTTCTCCAAAGAACCACCGTTTAAGACAAAATCACATTCCATTCTCTAGCTTCGATAATACATAGTGCTCGAACGTTCACAGAAATCCTAAACATCACACTTGCCCTGCAACAGAAGCACCATGCATACGCGACCCGCACCAGTGTTAGAGACTTGGTCCAAGAGAAAGTCCTCAGGGTCCATTCACAAGGCGCATACAAATATTTGTAGACGCCTACTATACCAAAAACGAGTTTAGACCTTTCTACCTTCGGACGATGTCGCGATATCGACCTCTATGGGCCGCGCGCTGACAGTTTTTGTTAATGAGTGTTTAAATTAGCCGTACAACTATTAAATATAAATATGATATCAATTACAAATTTTAATGAAATGAATATTTTGTTTTTTTTTGTTCCCTATTAGGATAAGCCTTAGAGTAGTTGTAGTTTGACGTATTTATTAGTTGAATGTTATTGCATGACTAGGTAAAGATGTAAATATTTTAATCCATTAATCTTGTACGGTTCGGTATAAAAACTATATGACTTCGTATTTACTTCCTGAAGTGAATTTTACTTATTTTTAATGGGTTTAATAAGACTCAATATTAAATGAACACAAAAAATAACTCTTTTATTTCTTGTGACAATTTCAATTTCGAGCAACAAAATCATTTATCTTGTTTCAGATGTGTGTTTTAAAAGTCTTTACAATTTTCTAAGCACTTCCTGAACTTTCTAGCCATGTAGATAAACTCGTATTGTGCGTCGTGACTTCTTATTTCCAGTTGACACGACAATGTTTATCTTAGATAAGTGACTCAGTACATTTTGACAATTTCGACAAAATGACAAAGAATTTCTTTATCTGTTCTACAAATTTTATTTATTTTAATTAGCCTTGTACTGAGAATAGCACCATATTGTTATTCATCTCTGATTTTGGCATTTTCAGCACAATTTTACGAGCTTCTGGTCAATTACTCTTTAATTTATAAAGTATAGGGTGACTAAATTTGTTGCATTTCAGTTTCATAAAATTCTGCAACCATATTTGGAAGAATAAATATTTAAACAATGTATGTTTCAAAAAACACTTTTAAACACGGTTCGTGTTCATGTATTCATGAGTTTAAGGAACATGTTTTTGATTTTCAAGCAAACTCTTCAAAAATAACATGAAAATTCTTCAGGTTAAAGCTGTTCTCGTCATTTCTGCAATTTTGTTTTTAACAGGTACCTATCTAATCATGTCGCGTTCTGAAGTAGCCATAAAATGCTTTCAGAATTGAGAAGTACGACATCTTCTTATTATGTTTTAGTAAAAGGAGAAAACATAAAATACGTTTAAACACGTTTGGCTTATAGTAGAAAAAAGCTTTTACAACTTCATATTTTACCATTAAGTTAAATATTTCGAAACTGACGCAATTTGATAAAAAATAAATTGATATTTTCTCTTTTAAGAAACTCGATCAAATGATTCAATAATGTATGTACCTAGTAGGTAAGAATGTGGTGTTGCAAAACTTATGATATGTCCATACGGAACGCCCACGTTTTCGTTTTTACGTCACGTTATCAATAGCACTTAAAGCGCGTTTACACACATAACCTTAAGTGAAAGTATGGGGCCGGTCCCCTCATACTAATGTTCAAAATACTTAAAGATTCTGACACAATACATGCTGCTCGCACATTTCTCCATTGGACACGGCAAGTCCGTAAATAAGCTGAATAAATTAATGAATCGGACCTAATCAACCCCTCTTGGAATGCCATAGATTATGAAATTTGGGAAAACCCGATTCAACTATCGATGCTAATTTATAGATACATGTTTACACTGATCATAAACAAAGATTTTCCTTTGAATTCTTTTATGAATAAGTGAAAGCTTATGTGACTAATGGTTTTAGCAATATGCAAAATAAGTATGTTTTGTTGCAACGATTGGCAAAATTGCTGTAAAATTGAAAACCTTTAGAACCAATGTCCACACAATCAGGTTTCGACGGAGGGAAAATATAGGATTATTCGTGTTTCGATTGCTTTAAAAAATAAATGAATTAATAAAGTCAGTTGTTGAACTTGATTTCCTAAAAAAATCACGTTCAGTATCAGATTCGGTTTTGCAGCTGTTTTGAGCCTTTGTTGGCGTATTAGCAGGATCTCGATACGAAGGAAGAATATACGAGATGTGGAATAACGAGTTTACATTAAAGTGTCACAAGAAAGGAAAATTCATTAAAATTAATACGTAATCAAGGCATGGCAGACGACAGGTATAAATAGGAGTGCGTCTGCGTGTTGGTTGATCTGTGTCCCCGCCGGCTACCATCACTACTTTCCTTCCCTGCGTGTGTGACGTAACTCTATAAAAGAGTGCGCGGTGAAGACGCCGCCGCTATATCGTTTCCGCTCGCCACGCTCGGCCATAGCGTCCCAAACTCCGGCATAGAAGGACGCCGGCGGAACCTCTTCCGCAAGAGCCCACACGGACTCAACAGTGACAGTTCAACAAAAGGTGAAGTGTCAAGGACATAGTGCATGTGATTGTGTTCGTGATAGTGTTGTGATATCGTGATAGCACAGTGAGCTGGTGGTCGGGTCGGCACTGTCGCGGTCGCGATGCTCCCGGCGAAGTCATTTAAAGGTTGTGTTTGTTTCAGATACGAGATGAGGTCGTTGTTCTTATTAGCGGCTTTGTGCTGCCTAGTGTTGTCGGTATGCGGTAGCCCTATCGCCCGGCCGGAGGATGACAAGGAGGTGGGCAGGCAAGCTGCAGCTGTAGCTCCTGCAGCGCCTGCAGCGGCCGCAGACGATGATGACGATGACGATGATGACGACGACGATGATGAAGATGTCGACATTGATGATGCGTTAGCAGGTTAGTTCAATACCGTTAATGGCTGGTTACATGGTGATGTTGAATAGGTGCATAGGTCCTGGCAGCTCTGGGTGTGCTCGTAATCAACCGGTACAATATCAAAAACACAATATCGAGAGAAACTATTTTGAGAAAAAAAGACAAAAAGACATCTCTAGATTTATTGAAGGAATCAATTAGTATGCACGTTAGAAACACTTATAAGTTCAAAGACATTTAGTATTGCTGGTATATCGACCAGTTCAAGTTTTACCGTTCAAATAAGCAGGAGCCGTAACGGTAAATACGATAAATACATGTCGTGAGATATACGCTGTTGCGAAAATGTTGCATTATCTACCGACAGCCCCCATCTAAGACGGTCAATCACTGATAGACAATTTATTGCATTTTACAAAACACCTGCATAATTGTTCCGCAAATAGCATGGTAATAGCTCGTTAAATGATTCAAGCATAGCTGAACACTTTGAAGCAATTTGCATCCATAATTTACGAGTAAATGCAATTACTTCGTCAATACATAGATACTCTGCTAACGACATTGGATCTAAATTGCCTCTGTTGATGTTGTGAGATATCCCATCAATACAGCCGTAAATATTTCTGATATTTCTTATTTTGCTTCAGTTCCTAAGCTGGTTAGCTAAACTTGTGTAAAATTACTATGAATTAATCAATACATTATATAAAACCAATTAAACAATATACAAACATATAGCAAAAGTGTTACGATTTATCGATGAAAATTCCTTAGAATCAGGACGCGGCGGGGCCGACGCGGAATGTGAGTCGAGCAGCGTGACAGGCGCTCTCAATCGTTAATTAATTCAAACAGAAAGACTCAATCAGAGAAATTGACGCTCCCCTGCTTTCACGTTACGAAAGCCTCGCTCAGGACGTCACGCACCGTGAGACTTCGGCGCGCGTCTCTCATTAACTGTTTGTTTAACAGTTCATTTGTGTTTAGGTATCGGTAATAGTGCTAATATAATACATATGCATCGGAGCGGAGAGAATGTGCGATGAGTGCTATACCAAGTAGACAGGTGTACCGATTTGAAATACAACGTTAACGCTCTAGTTAACGTTACTTTACATTTAGTTACATTGTTCTAATTTTGGTATATTTTGTCACAGGTGACGACGACGATGATGACGATGATGACGACGACGAAGATGATGAGGAAGCAGATGATGATGAAGACGATGACTACCTGGAAAGATTCTTCGATGACATCTTAGGAGGAGGTAAGATACTGCCATGTCTCTAAAATTACAATATCTATACCAGCTTTCATAATACAGGGAAATATTTAAAGACCAAAAATAAAACCCACAGAAGAAGAAGATGACGATGACGAGCCTGCGGCCGTACAGCCGGTAGTCGCACCTGCCGACACAGTCGCAGCTGCTCCCGTCGCACCCGTCGCCGCCGCCTCTGAGGAGGTCGCGGCCGTCAGCGAAGAGGCTGAAGGAGAAGCAGCAGAGGCCGTAGAAGGCGAAGAGGGAGCAATTGTAGCACAAAAGGAGCCCGCCAGCGCTGAAGTTGAGACACCTGCCAGCTCTGAAGTAGCCGCTGAACCTGAGAACGAGGAGGACGATGATGACGATGACGACATCGGCATTGACCCCGTGGGAGAGGACGACGACGACGACGATGACGACGATGACGAGGCCGACGACGACGACGATGATGACGATGAAGACATCACCGACGCGCTCGGCAGACACATCTCTGCCAAGAACTCACGTGAGTCCAAAAAGCTGAAGGCGAGCGTCGCGGCGGCGTATGCGAAAAAGGCTGGGAAAAAAGCCAACCATCTGGGTAAAGTAAAGAAAACCAAAGCGACATCCGCCGCGGCAGTCGCCGCTGAACACAAAAAGTTCAGATAGTGAGTAGGCGGCGAGATCCCGGGCGAGCCACGCCCTCTCATCCACCTGACGAGACCCCCGCGGTCCCTCCTTTAGCTTAGCTATTTATTGACTATTTATTTATGCTATTTATTTTATTTATTAAGTGAGTGTGTTTGATGTGTGAAAGTGTAAGTATGGTACCGAGAAAGTTAAAGTTAAATTAATGTCTAGATCATGTCACACTGGTCTCGTGGCAATTTATTTGAAATAAATCTGTTGTTCTAATTTATGTGTTAAATTCTTTATCAAACCTCCACGATGATTTGTGCGCCATAACTGTACACAATACATTGAATGTTGTACATTAGTAAATTTTGTCGTACATCGGTCAGGAAACTAGTTGCCTATTCTATCTCGGTGTCAACTAATCAAGTGACATTATCTAGTAATATTAATTTAATTTTGGTTATTATAATAAAAATGTAAACTAGTCAGCTTCATCTATTTATACTCCTCTTACCCCGATCCATGACTGTAACATTATGCTGTAGAGTTGTTCTAATATTATCCGTTTATTTTATTGCTCTTTCTCTAATATTATTTCCATAGTACATTTACGTAGAAGTATTGTATGTAGACATTAAAATATAGATATTAATAACTAGCTTTTTGACCGATCTATGTATGTAATATAACGCACAAACATCCTTTCCACTTATATAATATCCCTTCCTTAAAATCCTTATCTGCCAAGTAGTAGAATAGCTATAAGCAAAAGCATATCTATCCGAATCACGAACAAGATTTCATTAAATGATACTGGGGTGGTATCTTCGGTAGAGATCTAGAAACCCCGCGAGTGTGTGGCGCGAGTGCGCGGGCGCAGTGCCGGCTACTCGACAAGGAACTAGTTCGGTATATGTGTGTTAGGAGGCCGGCGACCACCGCTCACTTACTTTCCCAACCGGAGCTCGAGCGATGAACCCGCCCGATTTCTTCTACACCAACCTTGACACTTTCTTTGACCTTGCTCCGGCCGCGCCCAGGAAGCGACCTTGACGAATATCTAAGTAATATTTAAAAACAACCGATAGAAAGCAAATCGATCTAAATATTTACTCTCACTTAATGACAAAACCCACCGCGAAATTAGCGTACCGAACGTCCGGTACAGTGAAAACAACATAATGAGATGCGAAAAGAGAAATTTTTAAATGTTTGTCGTCGTGAAATGCTGGGAGTGTCGCGAGGAGTCATATGCGACCTAATTGAAACTCGTTTGTTGTCGGCCACACGTAGTCACCTGTAGCGACTCGGCATACATCAGTGTCCGTCTGTAGAAATTAAACGTAAACACCCTTTACAAAGTAATACGTTTTTAAGAATGACCATAGCGACGTAACTAGAAGTTGCGCAACTACTCATATCCCATCTGGATATATGGATATTACAAGATTTTATATGACAAGAGAAGCGGTAAGGAACTTGACAAGACTCAGTATTAGAATGAATAGTAGAATTCCGCATGTCTAAAACGTCTTCGCACCGTATCAATGTATGCCGTAATTAGATTTCTTCCAATGTGCGTGGCACGGCACGCAGTTTCTTTTACGTGTGGAAAATAGAAAATCCACCGTTGACTGGGCGTATTAATTGTGAACAACGATTAGAATTCAAGTGGGGCTTCGAGAGACCGATACAGTTAGCTCGCGTGCCAACATAACGTGGCTAGAATCAGGTGTAGGATTCAGTTGAATAATTATCAAGTGTACGTTGTATAGGTACACTTGCATGCTGATATGTAGACAAATTATTTAGGTCTATTTAAATATACCCACATGAACGTGACTGTAGAAAGAGAAACTTAGTAATTAAGTATTCATTGAGGTTTACAATACCTACTTAATGTTTGGCAATCATTCATACATAAACTCACACCTTATAGGGGAGGGCAGAAAATACTAAGTACGTCACCACTCACCATGATAATTTGGCAATCAAGAACTTAGGTATTAAATTTTTTTGGGGAATGGTTTACGCAACGGGCTTACAATGCTACGTACGTCAAAGACGTGCAAAGATATGAGAAGGTCGGAAATTATCCCACAGAAACGTACCGTCAGTATATTTAAAATATATATATTTATTTTTTTTCTATGTTGTGTGAAATGTCCAAGGATATTATTATTATTATTTCAGCCAATTTAAAAAACCTTGACGAAAATCGTGTGAAAATCCATTTAGTAATTTTTGAGCATATCGAGTTTAGACAGACGCAGCTGGCGGCGGACTTTGTTTTATACATAGTGATAATGATGGCGACCGTAAATCCGAAGTCAATAATGCTACCAATAGACATGATTTCACATAGTTGATAAAATTGATAAGCCCTAAGACATTTTTGAATAGCCAATCTGATTACGTACCTATTTGCTGAACCCGTGCTGCATCGCCAAATCAGCGGCCACTTAGGAAAACACAAGTTACAACGTTAGAATCCAAAACTGTTGGAGCTTTGTTTTTCAGTCAGTTAGATACTGACTTAGAAGAACAATATATTGACAATATTCATAATACTTTTGTATATGAACACTTACGGGATATCTTCAGTATAAAATTTAATATTTCGTTGCGTTTCTAAGCCAAGATCGCGGGGTGACTATAGATTGCGGGCGAATAGTAAATAAATTAACAGGTGAAGACAAATCTGTCTACCCTCTTTCTAATTCTTACACGCACCACTGGAACTCGATTAAAAGTCAACAAAACACACTTAAACGACTTCAGGAGTTAATATCACGAGGCCGTTTTACTTTTAGTACGTAGTACCTGCGCTTAACGCTGGATTCCCGGCCTTTAACAGATAGTAATTTTATCGTAACATCTTCCTGAATAAAATTTATGTTACTTATTTATGAAGCTATGTTATTCTACGAAAAAACTCAATCCGAAACTTGGGTTCTGACTTAAGCATATAGTGCAGAAAATAATATGGCAGATTCTTGGACATAGTTATTTTTCAGTTTTTCTGGGCTCGGTGATATAGGCGACGACATAGTTTATTTCATTAGGCCATATGTAGGTACATCTTACAATAGAAGTAAAATTTATTCAGACGAATATAAAATAGTGACCATGCTAACATCATAAGGAATGATGACTTCGCCTTCCTTTACACGTAACTAAATAAATCAGTTCCTGCGAATAACATTTTTGTCGCAACAAGTCAATGTATCGTTAGAATTCGTGACATAAAGCAATTATATGATACCCAAGCAATTTCAGTAATTATCGAATCCATCACGAAAACACTGAATATTAGTTAACTGTCTTTGATTTATTTGCCTTTTGCAATACGTGTTGTAGCCGACTGTAATTACAAAATAATTGGAGTATAACAAATGAGATACAGAACAAAAAATGTTTTACTTTTGTTAAGAAATAAATATGTATTATTTATGTACCGAGCTAGCATTCTGCTGCATAGAGCAATTGATTACAGGAAATGGAGCAGTGTTTTTGCGGTAGCATATCTTCTCAGATATGTTGTTGTTTTATACTACAGATCTTTAAATGATTTCCCACACCAAACCTTCTACTAACTTGTTATATTGATTTAGCCCACGACATCTATTTAATTGATTTAACACTTTGTGTATTTAATCTATATCCAAGTAACTTTAACCTTTTAACCGCCCGACTAAGTATCAGTTGTCGTGCCCCCAGCGCCCAACTCATAAAAAAAAAACTTTTATTTCAGACGAATATGGTCTTGCAATTACATAAACAACGAAATCCGAACATGGATTCTCAGTCGTATAAACACGACTCAGGCGGCACGGGCACGACAACATTTGTCGTATTAATCCGACTGGGGCGGTTAAAGGGTTAAAACTGTAATTACTCAAACCAAATGAAACAAGACATAATAAAAAAATCGGTTTCAGTAATCCAAGACCAAATGAAAAGGGTATTATAATCAGCAATTAATTAACAAGTTTACGAGAAGAGTACGATACTAAATAACGTTTTTGGAAGCAGGTTATACCTATATCTAGAAATAATTATCATGATCAGTATTAATTGATGGCTAGCTGGCTAGCTGGGGAAGAGGTTCATTATTTAATAACACAGAAATATGTTCTGATAACGCTAAAAACGTAGGTAATCTGGCTATTCATAGTAGCAGCCTATCCAATATCTATATCACTAATGAATATTTAACAGGAGCTCTCAGTGAAGAGACAACGAAGAAACCAGCGACTGTGCCAGCCATCTACATCGTCAAGTACAACCGATTCGTTGACAACATCTTGGAGAAGATGAACGATATACTGAGGACATCGTACGACCCCGTCAGCGTTAAACTTCAGCCCATCGATGCCAACAAGAAGACCACCAAGCCGAAGAAGGGTAACAAGACTAAACCTAAAAGGTAAGATTTTAAGATTATCTACCAAATTCATACTTAAAATATTCAGAAAGGAGAAAGTAGAAAAATATAAAACTTAGTCATTAATGACGCAGACAACACGTTTCACACCAGCTTTGTTTAAACGACATACAAACTGGCTGACTCAAACAAGTAATCCGGATATACCTAAATATCCTTACGTAACATAATTTCTCTTTTAGGAAAACCTCTAACAAGAAGAAAACTACCGCACGTGGCACTGAAGCAAACAAGACCAAAGAGAAAACAGTTTCGGAAATCCCAGAGATTAAAGAAGAGATTACGCAAACCAATGAAGTGAAACCTAACGAAATTGTTGCTGAGCAAACTCCACTTGCAAACGAACCTAGAGCTATCAAAGATAAGGCTGGTTCAGAGAAAGCTAAACCTACACCGGTTAGAACCAAGCCAGCTGCCAAACCACCTACAAAGGCAACTAAGCCAAAGCCTAAGCCGACGAAAGCCCCGGTAAAGGCCACGACAAAGAAACCACCGACTAAGAACAAGACTAAGACTTCACAGAAGAGCAAACCCAGGGCCAAGGGAACGTTGTATGGTTTGTCATCCTTGAGGAGGACCGGTGACGTTTCAGTTAGCATCATGGCCGACCACACGACTGTCAAGAGCAACTTTGCTGTTGGACCTCTGATACTGAGAGTTGAGAAAGAGGTATGTGTACCCAAATATATTTCAATACTTTTTCAAACTTAGTCACTTTGTTTTGATCGAGGGTTATTAATAGTTTGCGTAGTTTTCAAAATATGTTCCTATTTACCGTCTTGTTTTTAATTTTTCACATTTCTTTTTTGTTTAAAATAAAGGGTTTTTAAGTTTTCTAAAAATATGATCCTTTGTTTAGATTGGACGTGGAGCTAAGAAAGACATCAGGTCAGCTACAGCCACCACTGCCGAGATGCTGGGCAAACTCACTCTGAGAGTCAACAACCAAGGCGTCGCTACATTACATACCATTAAAGTTCTTCAGCCTAAACAGGTAAATTTACTTCGAAGCAAATCATTATCAACATTATAAAAGAAAGTAGAGAAAATAAACTGAAAGTATGACCAAATTCTTATAGCCGAATCATTTGCGAAACAGATTTCATTTGAGCCAGTAATAAAGTTGTTTTGGTTTGCTCGGATTTAGAACTTAACGTAAACTATGATGCAGTTCTTGAAAGAATATTACCGGTTCTTTTCGTAGTTAAGCTAAGAACATCATTGGACTCACTTTGTTGTTATTAGTCAGATGTCAACTAAACAGACAGCTGTGCCGCTGGGGAGTTTGTTGAGCCACTTCTTCCTAGCTACAGCGCTAGGAAGTGGTGAAGGGTGGGCATTTTTGGGGGACTGTCTTGTGTAACTTTGACCTTCAGAAAGTGCTGATTTTCGGCCTAGTTTAAAAAAAACACGAGTTTTGTTTTTTTTTTGATGCAGTCAATAGTTCAAAGTTTTGACGATTGAGTTTGTTAATACAGGCATCAGTCAGCTAGGAAGTACCGGCGCCATCTAGTTTTAAAATATTGTTCAAAAAGACGAGTAAAAGTGTCGTTAAGATTCATTTACGGCAATAAACATCATCACCATCATCATCATTCTCCTGCACTTATCCCAATTTATTTGGGGTCGGCGCAACATGTCTTTTTTTTCCATACTTCTTTATTAGTCGTCATCTCGGTAGTCACTCGCCTTCTAGCCATATCATCTTTCACACAATCCATCTATCGTTTCTTTGGTCTCCCTCTACTTGTATAGCCATCCACATTCATGCTCACAACTTAACGGACTTGCTTACGGAAATAAACATCATCTCATTTCATAACTTGTCACATTTTTAGACTAGATACTTGTATTTAGTATTCTAATACTTTTTTATATTCCCAGGTCCGGGTAGACAGCAATAACGAGCGCACTCGGGAGCTGGTCTGGCAACGCAGTGCAAGAATAGCGCATGTCGTCTCAGAGAAACTTCTCTCTGCGTCTAAACCCATGTTCCATCATCAGACCGTCGTCAAGCAATAGATTTTGAACTTTAAATTGCAGCTTTAAAGCACATTTTAGTTTGCTTTTGGCAGCTAAGGGTTCAGGTGATGGGATAACAGATATTGCATTTAGGCAGCCGACTCGTCAGATGCGTATGATTGATAAAATCAAACAGAATTAATAGATAGCTAGTTATCATATGTTCACGGGTTTCCGTATCTTAATTTTCTTATTCATTAAACAAAAACGTTCTAAAACACAGAACGATACAAAATACGCCTTTGAATTGTCGGTTTGTGTAAATTGACTGATTGATAGATATTTTTTATTTATTTCTTGACGTTTATGAGAGTTCTAGAGTATACTTTTCTGTCGTAAGACTTATGATACTCATTATTTTTAGTACATAGTCAGACAATGCATTTACTATGTTGTTACATTATGGTGCTAAGATTTATAAGATAGTTTAAATTATATACAATTTTATACAATGTATATTATTTATTTTGAATAAATATTTTTGTAAACACACGATGTTTCCATTTTTAATTTCCTTGTGTTGTGTGACTTTTATGGATTAAGAAGGATACACCTGATCTTTCGCCTAAACAAAAACAAACAATAACGCAAAAAAGTAGATTTTGAGGTACAATAAAACAAAGACTCGATTGTAAAAATTTATTTTTAAAATAGTTTACAGATTGTTCAATATTTTTTCCTTTACTGGTAACAAGCATTGTTCATAATGCTTTAATGGTAAGTCCACAAATTGCACTTGAAGAGCAAATTATCACTATTATAATTGCATAAATGATTCAAAGTGTAGAAGCTAAAAAAAACAACTTTGCTATTATTATAGCATTAAAATAATAACATACATTTTTGAGTTATACTGAAAAACATGAAAACGTAAAATCGTAAGTAGAAAATTTTAGATAGCATAGGAAATAAAATACCGATAATTCGAGTTTTGGAGATTTCAATCGGTTTGGCCAATCCCTAAATATGTTATTGTATAATAGACTCACTCATCTTTGGTACTATTTACTACTATGCCTGCGAGACGTATAATATTAAGCCTGACACGTTTAAATAAAAACAATAATTAATACAAAATTATAAAATAAACGCGAATTATGATGGACTTCGCTCACAATATTTATGAATTAGAATAAAATAACGTAAAAAGGGTTAAATACGTAAACATGTACTTAACAGTCACCCGAATCATACGATCCCAAAACTGCAATACAAAAATACCAAACTACCTACATATACGTACAAAACACACTACTTACTTAATAGTTTGCCTAATATTGCAATATTTAAAACACTTAAAATTGAATACTATTATTAAGTAGGAAGGAAAATAATTCTCACTTTCACAACAAAATATTAGTTTATTTTAAAGACTATCTCTTCGGGCAAATGAATGAATGGGGGCCTAGAAAAGTCACATTTTCATTAACGATAACGAAACTAGATAAATCCGAAATGTATGGAATTGGCATAGGCTTTGAAAATGTCACGTGATCAATCATTTTCGATAGCTAAGTGCTAGACAATGTCAAATTGTGTAACGAAACTCGATCATATTCCCATACAAATGCGTTAACAAGTAGACTTCTTGACAATCCGAATCGCTGAGATAACGAATTGTTCGATCAACAATTTTTGAAATCGAATCGGTACGGAGCGATTGACACTTTTCTAGGCCCCCTGATATAACTCAGTAGCAATAACTTTCGTAAAAGATATAGCAAATGTATGCACGAGGTTTTTAGGTAACTTTATCACTGAATATTATGTCGAGTATGTTAGAAAACGGTACGAAGGTGAAAAAATTGCCCAGAAAGTCGATCTGTAAGACCCAATCTATCAATAATGATGTTACTGTAGGCATTCTTTTTCTAAAGATAAACTACCATAACATGGCCCGCCCCTCTAAAATTCAGAACGTTTGAAAGTATTTGTGAAAGTAATTACAAAACGCCACTAAGACCCTGACTGCGCGCCTGCTACTGAAGACGAATACTTACCACTACATGCAAACTCTTTCGTAAGGATGTGACTACAAACATTGAAACAGTATTTGGAGGGGCGGGCCATGTTATCGTAGTTTATATTTAATATAATATGTCAAACGATCTTTTAGTGTTTTAAATAAATCGTTATTTCGGATCTTACAAAAACCCTTATTCATAAGACAGATTATTGGTTTTCCCCAACTGACATTAGTGAGCGTTGTTTTTTCACGACAAATTGAGCGATTTCGAATCAGATTTATAGCGTTGAACGCTGTTAATGTGTACTAAAATGTATAATTAATTTATCTATTCGTACTTCTGTACAAGATCGACAACGGTCAATAACTTATCTAATTGGAAAGACTTGATGTGGGAGAGAATTTTTTGGGTAAGCTGAATGGTTTGCTATTAAATAATCAATAAAGCTTTACTTCAGCCTTATTTATACAAAAAAATATTAATATCGAAAGTAGATAATATTGAAATTAGGTTTAGATGCTGCAGAAATATTTTAAATCCCTAATATTGTTTTTTTTAAACTCGCCTAGCGATAGATATAGCGTACGTTGAGGTTTGTTTTTATGAATTTTCCTTCTTATTTTTAATTTCAAATGTATAATAAATTGAGAATATTGAAGAATATTTCAGGAAAAATAAAATTAAGTGAAAGAATCAACGAATCCTGTATAAAAACATACAAATAATGCTTCGCGTTGCTGCAAATAATGTTTCAATACTAATCAGATTTTTTTTAAGTACTTAGCAACCCGCACTGGTGCCTCGTAGTAGATCACAGCCCACTCCCTCTAGAAGACAGGCGGCCAGTGTCCCAGCAGTGAGAACATTATAGTCTGATTATGCTTATATATTTAACTACACACTCACTACAACTTGCAAAATATACTTAACTTTAGGAACTATCTACACAAAAGACATGTTGTCGAACTTGTACGCTATTATGTACAAGAATACCTATACTAAACTTTTTATGGTTTTGGAGAAGGAACAATGCGAAAGAAAATATGAAAATTTGACCTTTAAAGTTGTTCAGCTAAAATTTCATAGTCAGTATTATCCGGCAATGTCTACGAAAAATGGAATGTTAGTACATTTTCCTTGGTGGGTGATCACACATATTCTTAAAGGTATTTCTAGCTATTTTTTTTTGTAAATTAAAGGCCTGATTTTTCGATCACTGGATAACTATGCACCATTTTTGTTCTTCAGATAAAAGTTAAGAAAAATACCGCTTTGTCATATCAAAGCGATACTTTTTGACATATGTCATAGCGCCATTTTGTCTATGAAAAAGCTGTCAAACTGTCATATTCATTCCTCCGATAAAACTTAACTGACGATTGAAAAATCAGCCTTTAGTTGCTTGTCCTGTATTCCTTGTGCAAGCAAGTACCATTCTCAAAACCACAAAAAACCTCAGCCAATAAACTATTAAACCTACACGCTACGTATTACCGTCACGTATCATTGTCACTTATCCCGTTCTGTGGTAATCTGGTCCCGTTCTTGCTTAGCAACGGGATACTATTTTGTTCATCAGCGATGACAATCTCTGTGATGTCATCGTCTGTTTGCTTCAACGAGTCGTAGTTCGGAGGTGGTGTGAGCTCCTTGCCGTTTAGTATCGGGAGAGGAATTTGGCCTGTTAGATCTGCGGAAAAAAAGAAACGTAATTAAGAGAAAATCATCTTCTTAGCGTGTCGATGGCTATCTAAATGGACTTGGCCCAGTATTCGGCTACGTGTTTGGCGCCATCACTAGCGTTCATCACTTTGTGCAGACGACAGGACACACAGAACACGATATTAAATGTCCTATCGTTTGTGGAACAGCACCAACATCAGATTAAACCAAAGTACCTATACACTTAGGAGATTTAAAGAACAACAGCTGTCCAATCATACTCAGTCCTTTGCGTCGCCTTTAAAGTAACTGCTATCCTAGTTCTTACTTAAGCCTGATTCTTTAACGATGAATTTCTTTTTTTTTTGGGCTAAAACAAGGGCTCAGACTTCGTTGACGAGATCCCATTATGTAACGTCATGTAAAAACGATGACAAATGGACTGTATGTTTTGGTGGTTGTTGGAATGAAATAAAACTAAAACTTAGCACAATTTAAATGGGAAAATTATAAATAATAACATAAATGGAAAACACATAATCAAACCATTTGACAGATGAAAACAAAAGCGAAGAGAAACAAAAGAATAACTTTCGAATAAAAAATACAAAAATTTATAAAAAGTTTGCTCAACCAAGGAGTTCGCAACAGTCATGTGTCAACATAACCATCACATTGGTTAGACAAGTTCAGTTTGGGACAGTAACTAGCTGGATAGTGCACGTAACTATGCCATAGTTCAAGCAGAGAGCGATGACATCAAGTTTAAAATCCACTTACTATGTAGCGTAGAATCTAGCTCAGCATGTGTCAACACGACCACCACATTTGAACCCGCTCCACTGAACACGGACGCGACGCTCGCGCGAGGTGATAAAAGTACTAGCGGCTGACCGCGAGACGCGAGTGAGCCCGACAAAGCGCATATGCCTTTAGCCGCTGTGAAGTCCGCTCCTGTAAATGAGAAAAGGAGAATTAGGGTATTATTATGAAATCTAGCGATGTGGTATAACATGCCAGTGCATGATTTATTTACCAAGGAATCCAAGAAACCGAAACACATAAAATTTCTGTAAAACTACTCAGAAACCAATAACCATTCAAAAAAATCGTTTTATCAGTGAAAATAAACCAAACAGAGACTTATTTCGCATTGATCATATTAGTTTCGGAGTGAAAGGAATAGGAATAACCTAGATTTTTTAGCAAATAAATATACCGACAGCAGGAAGGTGGTATCGATAAAAATAACTATTCGTGTTAGACTGTCAGCCGAAATTATTATTTGGCCTTGCATCACAGCGGGCCCTATCAGACTACCAGGGTAGCCGTATTTATTTATTCACCAATATCGCAGCATTTTGCTAAGATATGAGAGACATGCGACGACATGGTTGGCGCAGTGGTTGAGCGATTGACTGCTGCGCACTATGTCGCGGGTTCGATTCCCGCACGGAACATATATTTGTACGACCTGCAAGTATTTGTTACGAGTCTGGGTGTTTTTCTATCTATAATATGTATGTATTTACAAAAAAAAAATGAATATAAGTAGTTTATCAGCCATCTCGTTACCATAACACAAGCATTAGGTTGCTTAGCTTGGGACGATATGGCGTTGTGTGAAATGTCCAAGGATATTATTATTATTATATTTAAGGGGCCTTTTCGGCCTTCCGCAGGTCTTTATGATTTTATTTTAGCCTTAAGTATTATTTGTTATTTTTCTTTTTATATTCCGTTTTGATTTTTGGATTCTTTTTATTTGTGTATTTCCTGTGCGTGTACAGAATAATTTTTTTTTTATTTATCTCTAAATAATTGAAATTGGTTTTAACGAAATAGGAAAAACACAATTAAAAAATATATATATAAATAAGCTCACCTAGCACGTATCGACAGTCAATCACGACGGGCATACTGCAGCCGCCTTGCTTCTTAGCGGCTCGCTCCACGTACTGCCTGATGTACTCCACGCCCGGGAAGTACAGACTGTTACCCACTGTTACTAGAACGTAACTGAAGCCTGTCGCATTCTGGAACACGACAAAATAAGATGGATTACGTATTGGATATTTGAATAAAAACTTAAGTCAAAATAACATACACACAAATGGCTCCCACAAAAATGTATTCCCTAAAGTTTGGCAGAGGTGTAGTGAAGTTTAAGTACCATGTAATACCCTTTCCTTATCATCCTTTATATAATTAGTAATAGCCAGCTCCGCTCCGCAAGCGAAAACTGCATAAAGTTCATTATACAGTTTACAAGAATTTAGCGGTTACACAGACAGCCATTTGGGGCCAATTACACCAAAGAATCTGAACGCGTACGCAATCAGCCCAAACAACCCGTTTAAGAGCTAGCTGTCAATGTCATTATTGAGTTGACTGTCAAAGATGCACAAATAGCAGCCGGGACCAACAGTTTAACGTGCTTTCCGAGACACGGAGGAGTCTCGGTATGTAAAGATGGTCACCCATCCACGGCCAACACTGGCAAGCGAAGCTTAACCTGATGGATCGACCTGTGCGGCTATTAGTACTTAGCCCAAATCTTCTTTAAATATATGTAGGTACTATATAAATATAGCCACTCACTGTAACAATCTCCGCCTCAAGCTGCGGCCTTGCACTGGGATACAATAGCAGTATCACGTTGACTGCTACTCCGGCTAGGATGCCCAGTTCAACGCCTACTGATAGGCACAGCGCAAAAGTTGCGAATGCTGGCAGCAGGTCTGCGCGACGAGACCGCCACATTGGTTTCACTACCTGTAACCGAATAAAACCGGATTATTTAAAAATTTAAAAAGAGTGTGAAGATTTCAGTTTCACATTTTGGTCAGCGCAAATTTTGAATTAAGAAATCATCCACGAAGATGGACCCAGCCTTAGATGATGGTAAGCGGGATTGTCCGAAAGGGTTACCGCTACTCGGGAACATAAAGGGCTAAGGAAGGAACATGGGTAGGTTTTAGTCAGTAAGAGTCTGACACTTCCTTCCGCTTCTCCCAGAGCGGGAGGATTCATTTGATGATTTCCCACCCGGCTTTGATGATTCTAGGTCTGCTTTCGTGATGGTTAGTGAGGGACCATAACGCGGGAGTCCCGACGTCTGTAAAGCAAGACCAAAGAGACTTCTTTCACCGATTTTTTTTAAATGTCGTCTACATTGTTTAATTTAATAAAAAGCAGCATATTATAAAAATGTTTTGTGGGTAGCTTACCTCATACTCTATCATAAATATCACAGCACATATAACGACGGATGCCAGCGCCGCCTTCGGAATATAGTAGAAGTACGGAGTCAAAAGACTAAGCGCTAACAGCACCAGAATACCTGTAAACGAAACAAAATAAGACATAAATTAGTAGCACAATTCGTTCGAAAATCCGCAGAACTAAATATTTGCAGACGTATTAATTTTAGATTTCGAACAACACCATGCTGTATACCGTGTTCATAGGTCGATAAAATTCTTTTCACCTCACAGGCTCGGAAAGAGTCTGTTTGTCATTCGAAATCTGAGCCGAAAATCGATTTTTGCTCTCTAGCGTGGAAAGAATTTTTAAAATTCGAACCTTTCTATTTAATAATTTTCTATACTGCCAGTCCACTGAAAATGCATGACACGGTCTAAAATAAAATATTAAATAATACCGTTCACCTTAAAAACTTCCATCACAGTACAGAAATTAAATATTTTGCGAGGATATAATTGTAAAATTGGATTTAATGTTAATAAGTATTCCATTTGATTAAAAAAATCGGTGACGTCACATTTGAATATGCCATAAAAATACTACCCTGTCAAATACCCAATTGTGTAGGTAGTAATTTAAGTTAAATTTTTTAAATAAAATATATAATATGTTATTTAATCCTTTGCTTGGCAAAAATAAATATGTATTAAATTAAATTAGTTAGTTATTTGTATTAAATTCGTTTTTTTCTTTCATTCTCCTTAGTACTATACTATTAGGACAAGAAGGATATAGAACAAAATACAGGGTATTTAATTTTGGAGATATTCTATGTAACTCATAAGATACATTGCCAAGTATCTGTTATTTTCTTCACATGAGTCAATGTATCTGAGACGCTCGAACAAAATAAAACTCAACAACACCTGTTTTCTTGCACCTAGCAGTTTCCACGCTGTAGTGAGGTGAAAAATTGTGTGTTGCGCTCGGCAGCAAAGCTTTTCTGCGTCTCGTACCTTTGAAACCTTCGTTACGCTCAGGATTCTATTTTTGAACCACTCGCTTCGCTCATGGTTCAACCCTAGAATCCTTCGCTTACGCAGGTTTCAATAGAAGTACTCGCGCCAAAAATCGACTTTCCAGCCTTGCATAACAAATAACTATTGTTTTTTTTTGTATGGCAGCTTGCTTGTTCAACCATAGTGCTGTCTACTGCCTGTAAACCGCCTGTGGATGCCACAATAAATTGCAGCCTCCAGCCAGGGCTTAATAAAACTTACAAACTAAGCGACTACACGCTACCGCCTGTGGGGTACGTACCTCGGACTTGGTTCGGGCGTATAAAATTCTTTATTGTACACTGATTGTATACACGTGGCGTTACAATGGTGACATTAATTTAACACACATAATTATACTGTAATGTAACTAGGATGAATATTATTTATTATTGTAAGTCAGGTAGGTCAGGTTAGGTTAGCCAGGTTGCCGCCGCCGCCGGCAGTCCGCAATATACGGACCAACCGAGTGCCCGTGTTTCATTACGTTGTCCCGTTCCTACCAAACATCACATATACGTTTTCACATTTTCGTTTCATGACGACATTAATTTTAAAGGTTAGAAAATAGCATCTTAGAGCAACTTGTACTTAAAGAACCGTCGCACAGCGGTCACTTGCCGGGGTCACGGATGTTAACATTCGCATCAATGAAATTAAAACGAATAAGCTATTATAGACCAGTGCTGAAGCCTTTGAAACTGTATAAAAGAGAAAAAAAAATATAGTGGGATGAAACCCATTGGAAAAAGAAGAGAATATAACAAAAATTAAAGGAAAAATAATTTACGGGCGATCTGAGGTCGAAAAAATGGATGGGGGTGCGTTTTTAACGATAAAAAACGGTAGGCGATTTATAAATAACTCATAATTTTTGAGTTATTTATAAATGGCCTACCATTTTTAGAAATATAAACGACTGTTTATATTTCTTCCCGTGCATTGTGCCAGTAACACATTCGTCAATAGGCTCATTGTGCGAATTTCTCGTCAACATAACACTTAAAATTCTTGAACTCAAAATGTGTGGCGTGTGTTGAATTGGTCATATGATTCGTTTGAAAGTGTTCAAGTTCACGTGACTTGAGTTAATCGTCCTATTGTATTAGGCTTAGCGGATATGTACTATAAATAGTAATTGTAAAACAATTTTAATAGGTCAATTATCAGGTTTGTTGTTTTCCATTAAAGTCTGCGAGTTCAACAACAACAATCCGACCGCTTAAGAGGGGACTCTAGTCTCAAGGAATTTGAAAAATAGGTATTTGAAGAAACTATACCCGACGCGATGCGACGCAACTCACCTCCTCCTTTAAACTGCCAAAGGGACAACTGCAGCTGAGGCCGATTTTACCTACAAAAACCTTGACCACAAGACGTTTTGTATTCCGCTGTTTCCTTCTTCAAAACTGGACTAATTTAAAAAGTTTTAAAGCTCTGAACCTCTGAATGTTTATTTAGTTAACTACTGTTACTAACTTAGTTTGATGTACAGACTGGTAGATAACATCTATGTGAAGGGTTTTTAGACTCCGTATTAATCAGAAGTAAGGTTTACCTGTATAAATGCTACCGAACTGCGTGGCGACCCCGCTGGCATGGTTCACAGCGCTTCTAGAGAAGGAGCCCGTGATCGGCATGGCGCCGGCGAATGAACCAAAAATGTTCGCCAGCGACAGAGTTATCAACTCTTGCGTTGCATCCACTGACTCGCCACTTGCTGAAATAACAAAACAATAAATGTGATTTCTTGTAAAAAAAAAAACAATTAAGGAGTTTGTGGCTAAGTAATAATAGCCACACGGATCGACCCATCAGGTTAAGCTACGCTTACTAAGCTGCACTTGGGGTTATCCGTGGATGGGTAACAATCTTTTCATATCGAGACTCCTCCGTGCCTCGGAAAGCACGTTAAGCCTTTGGTCCCGACTGTCATTCGTGGATCTTCGACAGTCGTTACGGGTAGTCAGAAGCCAGAAAGACGGACAGTTTATGACTGGGTTGTGGAGGTCAGATAGGCAGTCGCTCCATGTAAAATATTGGTATTTAGCTGCATCCGGTTAGACTAGAAGCCGACCCCAACATAGTTGGGAAAAGGCTAGGCAGATTGATTGACATAAATACAATTAAGTTAGAAAAGGAAAGCGCTTCGATTACACCCTGTTTCCAAATTAACACGAACGTCGTGCAACACAGTGTGGAAGTAGAAGCTTTCCCTACTCAGAGGCCAACAGAGACAAAGCTTTTTAGTTTTATAGGTACTGTCGCGCTTTGTATAGTGCGTATAGTGCGCCAGACGATGTGCGTTTGTGTGATGTTTTCTCTCTGTCGGGTTACTTACTCTGGTTGCAGATCGTCATTTGTCCCTAATCCATAATTTTGTAATCCTAGTAATTCAAATGGCAAGTCCTTTCAAGATTGTTAGGGTCTATATTTGATCTCATCAATGCCTGTTCGCATTTCTAAAGTTATATGATGATTCCCAAAGCGCATACTTTTGTTGGGATATCTGTACAAGGGCGTTTCGATATGTGCGGTTAGGCACTATTCACCAGCCATATATACATATATATATTATATATAATACGCTCCCGGACTTCTAAATGGACCCACAGTGCATTTTTATGTTTAAAGGCCTAAACATCAAAATAACCAAAGGTCAGAGAAATGTTTTATGCATTTTTGAAGTTGACAAACTGGCCATTCAGTATCACCATTGTTCCAAATTTGGATTTTCGAATTTGAAAAACAGAAGAAAATCGGAGTTTGGTCGCTCTTAAAGAAGCCACAAGCTTTGTTTAGAATATCTCTAGAACAATTTTTATTTCAGACTTATTTGTATTATTTAAAGAATTTTGTTATAAATGCTAGTGGTGTTAACCTATTTAAGGAAGGGAAATCGATTTCTGTTATTGCAAAACGGTGGCAATTTAAACATTTTAAATGGTTCGATAAGTGGTTTATTATTTCAAATTAAAATAGCAATGCAAAGAGTTGCCATAAAATCCATTCTTTCAGGGCTGATGCCATTTGAAAAAGGTTAGATTTTTAATGGCATATTTAATGATGATTTTTTAAGACTATAAATTGCCCATTACAAAGTTTCATATCACACTTTATTACAGACTAATCGACCACCTACCATTGATCTATTAAATGCATTCAAGATCATAAACAAGAGAATGTCAAGGCCTCATGTCATAATCGCACCAATCCTTCATAAAACCAGATAAATGGTGTTAAGAATACTAACATGAAGTAACCTTGTTGACACTGTGTTACGAAATAAAACAAGTTTTTACTGATGATAATTTTGTTTCAGCATTAACCCATGCCACACTGCCATGAACACGTATTTTCCAAGGCACTGCGCTTAGAATAACACAAAAAACAGTGGCAGTGTTTGTGTTAAGGTACCTTTTGCAGATAATAATTATAATTTGAATGCATTAGTTTTTGTTGGATTAGCTAAGAAGGCTTTCGAAAACTAGTGACTGAGCAATAATTTGTCGAAATCAAAACAAAAAAATAATTCAACAAAAATCAAATAAGTTATATTCTTTTTTACGTGTTCTTATATATTAAACCTGTCTATTAAAACATTAGTTTGGTATATTAGTACTATCTGAAATGAAAGTATTCTAAAATTGGTTCAAGAAAGTAACGCAAGTTCTTAAAACTTGATTTTCGAAAAAATTAATGACTTGCAAAAATTTGTTGTAGACCAAAACAAAAAAAAACTTTAAAAAAAGTTATGTTAAGTACTTTTTTTGCGTTCGTTCTCTTTGATGAAACCTGTCCATTAAAACGGATTAGAAAATATTTTGTAATAGGTTCTAAGAACGCGAATAAAAGAAACATTAATTATGGCTTTCTTAAAAAAAATCATAAAAACAAAATCATTGCTAAGTCATTAACAATAATTTTGACAGCTCAAAAACCGAAAGTAGCTTTGCAAAAAACAATATTATATACGCACTTTTTTCAGTGAATGGTCTCATCAATTAAAGTATTCTAATTTGTATATAAAAACTGGTTAATTATTTAAAATTTGAAAATAATTTAAAAAATAGGTCCAAAAATTGTACAACAGCAAAAATAACATACATTTTTAAACTTTTATTGATAATGTAACTTACTAGAAACGCACAGTGATATTTTTAAATTAAGGGCCGATTTTTTAATAATCAGAAATGACTTTTATCTGTGGAATAAATATGGCAGTTTGACAAGTTTTGCATAGGAAATATGACAAATTGACATATTTATTTTTCAGATAAAAATCAGCCCTTAATTAAAATTGTTGAATGAATGTTTTCCTAAGGATCTTAGTTCTACGATAGTTCTTAAACGAAACCTGCAGACTGTGTGTTCAAGGTGAAGGATTTTTTGCTAGGTAATGAATCCCTTATGTTAACGTAACATCACACCTGTATTTCCCGAAGGGTAAGGCAGATGGTGTACCAATATTGCATCTATAACATTTCATTTTTTTTTAAAATGAAATATGACATTCAGATGTCAGCACCGGGGTTGTCCGAAAGGTCAGCGGGATTGTCCGAAAGGGTTACCCCTACACCGGAACATAAAAGACTAAGAAAGAAACATGGATGGGTTTCAGTCAGTAAGAGTCTGACATTTGATGATTTCTCACCATAAAAAAGGGTTATTGGGTTTTCCATTTGCAATTTCTCAATATTAAACTTTTTGCCATTTTTTAATTTCGTAAGTACTTTATGTCTCTAGACGAGAGTCTAGAGACATAAAGTTCGACACGAGAGTTCTTTATTAGAAATACAGGCTGGAGTTTTGAAATAAGCACGAAATGTGGCTTAAATGGTTCTCTCCGCTCCACCCAGAGCAGAAGGGATCGGCACACTCAAAAAAACGACAACCGTTAGCATTTATCATAAATACAAATATGTCTCACCTTTTGTTCTTGCAGGGGATATTTCAATATAGCTTTGCTTGGCTATAAGAAAGATATTGGGCAGGTATGTTGTTATTGCACAATATGTACGAGTATGTTCTTAGTAATAAACAGACAATTATTGATACTACTAATTAAACTGCTACACTTGGTTAGCCACGATAAGCGGGTAATAATACCCTCGATTAATGAAATTCATGACATAATGCTGTTAAAAGAATTATATCAACTGATTCTGAAGTACAACACTTTTGTTAGTGTTTTGTTTATTTATCAGTGTTATCTTGAAACGTTCTTTTAATTATAAGATTCAACAAAAAAAAAAATGTTTTGATGTTATGTCGTTCCCATTTCAATGTAAGATATTGTCATGTTACCTACAGAAACACGATATTCAACCTTAAATATACAAACAGTAAGCACCAATTTGAAGAGCCTGCAGTATATCTACAATGCTTTAGTAATCAATTAAAAAAAACTACCCACAGAGAGCTTGAGCGTTGGCTGGCTTGAAAACAGCGTATTCAAATAGTATTCTAAACCTTATTCCATAACATCAAGGTTTAAATTCATTCATCAACTCACCAAAAGCCTTCGCAATGGCAACATTGCCTAAAACAGCAATAACAGGAACTATGAATATGGAGGAGCCGAGGTCTGAGCACATCTCCATGAAGCTCACTTCTCTTCCGTCGTCCAATACTGTGGAGAACGGCGGCAGTCGGATTGAAGGGAGACCGTCTCTGGAAGAAGATAGTGCAAAGTTTTGGATTTTTGTTTTTCAACTTTATTACAACGTCTGCAGAGTTGATATTTGTTCAGCAGTGATGAAAATTGCACTTTGCTAGATTTACGTCAACTCTTATAGAAACGACGCAGCTTTCACGTTGGCCAAAAAATACAAAAAAAATAAATAAATTACATTATTCTTTGTATTTTTTCTTATCGTTTCCTTCTGCAGCTTTCAAAAAGATTTTTAATATTTTATTAATGTTTTGCCATTCATTCTTTTGCCGATTCAAACGATTGTTTCTAGAATCACGTAGGTATAGCATGTCAATAAAACTCTATATTCTTATGCAAATAACGGCCTTTTCATGAATCATTGCCAATTGATATTAGTATCAATGGCCTTACAGTTATTAGCGAATATCGGTCATATATGAAGGACATGGGCACTCAACAAGGAACTATTATGTTGAACAGAGAAACGTTTTTTTTTGTATCTTGAATAATCGCGTGTTTTATTTACTTACAGTAAGATTAATTAGCAAAAGAGTATCATAAATGAATAAAGCTGCATTTAGACAGATCAGTTGAATTGCCTGTAGGATGTAAGAAGTTAAAAGTATTTTTTTTCTGTATTTTATAAGCGGTGACCAGTTTTTAAACTTATGTAGGTACTGTCCTTGATCTGTTTGATGCTGTTGTTAGCTGTGAGTCTCCCATGTTATATAAATAAAGCAATAATAAAAGTTGCATCGTGTACCTAAGCATTATTTAGACGGTGCAAGTCATTTGTTGCTTCAGTTTTGCATCATGCAAATGGGGCTTTAGAATCAAAAAGATGTATTAAAATATTTGCTTTATTTTTTCTTTATTTAGCAATAGACCCGCCCCCTTTTATATGGGAATCAAATATAGCGACATATGCATCTCTGCCTTATACCTTGGGGAAACAAGGCGTGATGTTATGTGAATGAACTCGATAATATCTATGGTTGCCAGATATAACCGACTAACGGGTGAATTTGTGTTTAGAGTATATTAGATGGCACCATGTTAATAGGAAAGCAGGGCCAGACCGTTAGTTAGGTATAACAGTAAAACACTTTCAAATAGGAATAAATATAAAAAGGTTCTTACTTAACAGTCCCAGTGAGTTTGAAAGGCTGAGTGGAATATTTCTCAAAGAAGAATGCAGCTAAAGAGCATCCTATAACCACAATAGCGTTTCTTGACGTAGACAACAACCAAAGAGTTTTCTTTAAGCCTTTCTGACTCGTAGGCAGGCTGACATCTTTCATTTTCTGAAAAGAAACATTATATTATAAAACTTTGAATAAAACATTGAAATCTCAAAACCTCTCTAATACCTAAATAGTAGGTTTTGAGTATTTTTTAGCCTGATATAGTTCCTACTAGATTTGATGCAGAAATCCTTTTCTGCATATAAAAGGAAGGTTTTCATTTAAATGCCTACCTACTCATTTAATATATGTATAGAGTACTTCTACATTAATTTCTTGCCCGTTCTTCTCCATAATATACAATGTATACCTACTGCTTTGGAATATGATATTAGCTTCATCTTCCTAACTGTATGATCCATCGACAATTCCAAAAGTGCTTGTGAATGAGTTATTTAAAATAAACGCTTTAATAAAATTATCGCTTAAATGATTTTGGATGTTTTTAATTTAATAAGTGACCTAGTTATTTACACAAAAAACTAGCAGTAGCACAATGTACTTTTTGGTAAGCAATTAACTCGGCGTGGGATATTTCAAAAGAAGAATTTATAATAATAAACTACAGCAATGCGAACGAGTACTTCGACTCCTCAGTGGCTTTATATTTTTTATTTATTTATATGGTTAGAAAGTTAGTTGTCAGTTATTTCATTTAGTACCTAGTGTTAATAGTCAGTTGTGTAGTGTTTTGTATTAGCATTTGCCCGCGGCTTTGCCCGCGTGGATGTTGAAACTTATCTTATGGAAATGCGTTAAAAAGTATCCTATGACCCAGGTTATGGTCTAACCATGTGCCATTTCATCAAAATCCGTACAGTCGTTTTAGCGTAAAAGCGTTATAAACAAACAAACTCAGTTTCGTATTTATATTACGATTTACTATTTTATTTATATTATTTATTATATTTATAAAACACACATAACAAAGAGGTGAACCCCTTGTAGGTACACCCACACACATTTCGACAGTTGTGTAAGTCGCATGTAATTGGGGCCGAGCCAATTACCATCAACCGGGCGCAAATGCAGACTACAGGCTGCTACTGCTAGTTCAAGCCCATGTAGGCAGCGGGATTGTCCGAAAGGTTTACCGCTACCCCGGAGCACAAAGGGCTAAGGAAGGAACATGGATGGGTTTTAGTTAGTAAGAGTTTGACACTCCGTTCCACTGATGATCTCCCATCATTAAAAAAAAAATTGGTACATGCATGGCGTAGCATCATTTGAGACCGGCGCGGCCAATTTGGCTTTTTGTTGTGTTCGTAATTGTCAGGACAAGGTTTTTATGAAATAAACTTTTTGGACAATCCACCGGAAATGTCGGAATTTCGGACGGTATTTTTGGGTGAAATTTTAAATTAAAAAATTGAGATAGATATATTATGTCAAATTCACCCCGGCGACGCCGACGCCCGCCACGAACAGCTAGTTTTTAATATTAGTTACGATTTTCGTTTCGGGAACATCTTCGTGAATTCCTTGAAATATTTTCGTTTCGGAAGCATCTTCATGAATTCCTTGAAATAAGTATAATCAACTTTCAAATACACGGTAAATTATAAAATAACTACTTAAAATGCATATTTTCAAAAGCGCGTGTATTCTAAGAGTTAATAATGCAAGACAAAGAACAACTGCAATATTCGCACGAAACTAAAACAAAAGGCGTAAACATGATAAACCGTGAAAAGTTAACGAAAGTTCCTCTGAATTTGCATAATGAGCTGTGTATTCCATATTCTTATGTATGGTATACACAGTACACAAAGACATATTTAATACTTGGTACAGAGGCCAACACATCAAGTTACCACAATCTGTCAAATTTCTTTGATAGTATTTCAACTTTATTGCAAAGACATAAGGTTCATTTTTAATTGAGAAAATTTGACAGTTAGGGATAGCTTGATGTGCTGGCGTCTGTACACACTTGTGCTAATAAAAATGAATGCTATTGAACGGGAGGTCGTGTATAACATATGTATTTAATCGAAATAAAAACGCTCTACACGTCTGCTATTCAATCAAATTGAATATCAATCTTTAAATTACATATATCATTGGTCTCTAGTATCAGTATATCTCTAAACCCATATGGGAATACTGGTGTTATGCTATTGTTACGTTATTTAATAGATTCCGTGCCTCGGAAAGCACGTTAAGCCGTTGGTCCCGGCTGTCATTCGTGGATCTTTGACAGTCGCTCCGGGTAGTCAGAAGCTCGAAAGTCTGACAGCAAGTTAGAGTTACCAAGGGGAATCGTACTACCCAGTTACTGACTGGATTGTGGGGGTGAGATAGGCAGCTCTATGTAAAATACTGGTATTCATCTGCATCCGGTTAGACTGGAAGCCGACCCCAGCATAGTTGGGAAAGGCTAGGCAGGTTGATTTATTTAATAGATTCCCCATTTCAGCCATTACAGAACTGTATGAGTACCTAACGGCAGCGGCACTGGGGTCGAACTTAAGAATACAATGATTAACCTTTCATATGTTTATCTCGGAAACGTGAACTTTATATGAAATGGTTTTCTAGAGACAATTGTTGATAGCATCACGTTTACCGATAAAACAACAAGCTGATGTTCTCCGGCATCAAATTAAGTTCCATTGTGGTTCACAAAGGAATGCAAATACAAAACATCATTGTGAACATAACAGGCAAGACCGAATGTGTGAAATAAAATTTGCAATTTGGAATATCGGCACCAGATCAAATTGATAGCAAACATTTACTTGGAATTGTAGCCACCTGAGCCTGTGTATTTTAAAAATTAATGAATATAAAGTATCTATTTTAATGTCGGAAACGGTAGTTTTCAGCGTTTTGTTTAAAAAGTAACAGGTGATACAACAACTTTTCTTATTGGCTTAATATAACGAATGTTCTTTCTATATAATTAAAATTTTTTTGTGTTGACTTAAGTGACTCTCAGAAACTGGATGTGTTCATCCGTAATTTTGAAAAAGAAATGAAACGCAATGCGTCAATGCTTTTTCCTGACTTCCTTGGGCTTTTAATTTAGTTTCTATTGTGTGGATTGGAAATATCAGTCGTTAAATTGAAATGATTGAAAATAATAACTAAATTACAAATAATATAATTATATTGCTATGTTTATGCAATACCGCTTAAGCAATAGACGCATAAAGGATTTTGTTCGCGACGTTGCGTCACCAATCAGTTTAAATTGGTGTAGTGTTTTTGTACTAACTCAAAGTCATACAGGGTGGAATTTTGTAATGCCCCCTGGAGGGAAAGTACTCTTAATACTGTAGATAGAAAATTTTACTCAAAGGAAACATTCCCTTATTTTTGAATAGAAAGAAAACTGCATTCAAAGATTTCCAAAAAATCGCTTGCCACACCCGGGAATCGAACTGACTAAAATCTGCAAAAAGTACACACTGTACTTTTATTGCCGCGATCGTTAGTATCAATTATAAGGATGAAATCTCTCGAACAAACTTGATAAATTAAATGATAGGAAAACCATGAAATCTTTAATTATTTACAAAAAAAAATAAACTAATTAATTAGTTGCTCGAAATGGGCTCCATTTTCTGGATACACAAATGTATTCTTCTAACAAATTCATTTCTTGTAACCTTTAATAACGTGTTGTGGTGAATATTATAAATCGTATTCTGAACTTTAACTCTCAACTCGTTTACATTCGCATAAGATTTAATGTAAATTTGGTTTTTAACATATCCCCATAAAAAAAAAACTAAAGGGGTGAGATCTGGTGATCTCGCAGGCCATCTGATTGTGCCGTTTGTACCAATCCAGGTATTAAAGGTATTTATTTAGAAGAATACATTTGTTTATCCAAGAAAATGGAGCCCATTTCGAGCAACTAATTAATTAGTTTATTTTTTTTTGTAAATAATTAAAGATTTCATGGTTTTCCTATCATTTAATTTATCAAGTTTGTTCGAGAGATTTCATCCTTATAATTGATACTAACGATCGCGGCAATAAAAGTACAGTGTGTACTTTTTGCAGATTTTAGTCAGTTCGATTCCCGGGTGTGGCAAGCGATTTTTTCGAAATCTTTGAATGCAGTTTTCTTTCTATTCAAAAATAAGGGAATGTTTCCTTTGAGTAAAATTTTCTATCTACAGTATTAAGAGTACTTTCCCTCCAGGGGGCATTACAAAATTCCACCCTGTATATTGGATAGTTATTAATGATACCTACTACTTCAATCATAAAAATTGTAAATTGTTTTAAGGTCTATATTATGTGGGCTATGTAGCATACATTTATTGTTTTTTTAGGACTGAGACCTAGCAGCACCTAAGTTTTAGACGTCTAGTCCTTGTGTGTGTGTCAAAATGTTAGTGCGTTAATTTTTTAAATATAGTGTTGTCCACAAACAATTCAAGACGTGCTGAAAAATCTATAATACTAGATTTCTTTAGGTCAATAGACTAGACTAAGGTTTTTTTGCGAAAATTCGGAATCGGTTTCGGAACTAGATACAGATAAATAATATTGCAAGGAATCTTTTGATATAAAACATGCCTTTTATACCTGCATATTTAACGCTGTTTAGATGTAAGGGCAACGTAAACGTAGTCAAAAATAGATCAACATAGCATGGCATATCACGCATTGTATACCCAAAGGGTTGGGAAAATTATGTGTAAGTATGTATGTAACAGGAGCGAGCCTTTTGCCATTAACCCGGCACAAATTCAGACTCCGGGCTGCTACTGAGAAATTCCAGATTGATAAAGACAACACCCCCGACCAAAAATAAATACAAAAAAAAATCCACCGAAAATAGATCAAATAAAACTTTCAAACAGGAAGCAATTTGCTGTTCCCGGTAAGGTAAAGGTAAGCGCTCATTAAATTTGATGAACACGTAGTCATCGGCAAGGTTTTTTATAGCTTCTAATACTCAACTAGTCTCCTGAAGAGTCCTCAAACAACATTAGTAAACACTTATGACATTTGTGTTATATCTGCGTCAAGAAACCTCTTCCATTCAAGACTTCAGAACATTGCCACCAGATCATTCATGGAGTTACCCGGCACTTAGCGGTGCAGGACGTCAGCGCCGCTTGGACTTGGAGAGACCTGCTATCACTTCGAGATAAACCTCGATAAGCTTACACCCTTCTTGAACACTTCACATCCAACGATGACGGTTGTCCGGCACAAAATTGACCATAACTATTTTCATTTTGTTTTTTCAAATGTTTTACCATAGTTATGGATAGCTGAAATTAATTGTTATGTTCTTTTTTTTTATGCGGTCTTTAATAATCGTTTTATTGTTTACTAGCTGACCCGACAGACGTTGTCCTGTCTTAACTATGATACCTACCTTACCTACCTACTCTACCTACCAACTTACCTACCCTACCTACCCTACCTATTTTTTTTGTATGTAAGAACTTTCTCCTGACAATAACAAACACAACAAAAAAAGAATTGGCCAAATTGGTCCAGGCGTTGTTGAGTTATGCGCTTACCAACACATTTTGCGATACATTTTTATATGTATATTAGATTTAATTAAGTAACCACGTTTCCGAACAAACAATGCTCTTTCAATATAGTCTATGGCTGTGAATGACATTGACATTCGTTACGCGCGTTTTTTTAAATATGCAAAATTAAATGTATATTTTTCAATATTTCTGAGAGATTTTCTTAATATTTTTTTTCCGTAAGAACCTTCTCCTAATAATAACAAATACAACAAAAAAAGAATTAGTGAAATCGGTCCAGCCATTCACGCGTGATGCCGTGACCAAGGAAAACGGGTTTCATTTTTATATATAGTATATAGACTAACACATTGGCAGCAAATAGACGTCACGTGAACTACAGTAGCATTATAAATTACTGCATTAAGTTTTAATAGTGATGGGGCTCGTGGCTTAGTAATAACAGCTGTACACGTCGATCAAAGGTTAAGCTACGCTTGCCGAGGTCGTTTCGTGGATGGGCGACTATCCATAAAATATCGAGTCCTCTGCGTGCCGCGGAAAGTATATTGAGCTGTTGGTCCCAGTCGTCATTTGTAGATTTTTGGCGGTCGTTTATCGTCAGCAGCCAGAACCAAAAGCCCGAAAGACTGGCAGCTTTTCTTACCAAGACGTATACCAATACCCAGTAACTGAGTTGTGGAGGTCAGACAAGCAGCGGCCCTATGTAAAATACTAGTATTCAGCTGCGTCCGGTTAGACTCAAAATCAAACTCAAACCATTTATTTCAAATAAATCAATTACAGGTACTTTTGAATTGCCAAGGAGTCGCTCAGTCAGAAAGATGAAGCTAGTTGCCCATTCTAAAGCAGTAGGACTGGAAGTCGACCCGAATATATTTGGGAAAAGGCTGGGCAGGAATTGAATTGTGTTTACGGAGCGTGGCGACTCTGCAAATATCGAATTTCGGATGCGAGTGCTGACTTGCTGAGCTAGTTATAAATATCTCTATTTACCTACATGATAAGACCCCAAAACGGACTATTTTATGAATAAAAAAAATGAAAATATTCAATACTTACACGCATTACTAAAAGTATGATTACACACGATATCCCTAATGAACTGTCAGCGATTCTTGCGTTAGGTATGTTTGTTATTACCTGAAACAAATATTTCATTACAAATAAACCGCGTAACGTGAATGACGAAAATATAAACACCTACTAAACGTATAGATGCAACGCAACTTTTTATCTCCAAAATGTTTTTGGAATAGCATCCGGTGTTTAAAGCCTTGATCGTTTTGCCCATCATCGTCATTACGATGAGGTTTTCCGATATCAGACCAATTGGCTATTTGACACAGTCAAAAATAAAACCGGCCAAGAGCGTGTCGGGCCACGCTCACTGTAGGGTTCCGTAGCTTCCCACGCAAACTTAGTTTTTGTACTATTTTTCAAAAACTGTTTAACCCAAAAGGTTCAAAATAATTTTCCTAGAAAGTTTACATAAAGTTCTGCTTTTGAGAATTTTTTCAAATTTTTTAAACTTATGGTTCAAAAGTTAGAGGGGGACACATTATTTTTAACGATTATTTCCGAAAATAGTAATATTATAAAAAAATATTTAGGGAAACCCCTATTCATTGCACTTTGTCGGCATGATTGATATACATATTGGTACCAAATTTCAGCTTTCTAGTGCTAACGGTCACTGAGATTATCCGCGGATGGACAGACAGACAGACAGACATGGCGAAACTATAAAGGTTCCGTTTTTTGCCATTTGGCTCCGGAACCCTAAAAACGGGCCCACAAAGGAAAGTGGTAACTAAAAAAAGAGTTATAAATGCCAACTTCACAAGGAAAGTTGGCAAAAATGTTATCTATTTGACTCCCACCATGAGTAGTGGGTTGGGGTTGCAATAGGGAGTGATAGCCAGCGTCATTTAATAATTTAAATACTGCACTATTGTTGTTACTAAGATAGTTTTCGTTAAAATCTCCAAATATAATACAAGAACTGTTATGCGACAATAAATTATTTATAAAACCCACTGCGATGCCGTTGGGGCATTTGCAAGATCTATACAAGGCTACTATCTTCACATCGTTTACTTCAATAGATACTGCTTCACAGTGCTCAGTTCCGTTAATTTCACTGTAAGATTGCGGGTTGGAATATTCTACATTATGTTTCACCATTGCACATACACCAAAGCCGGGGTTTGCAGAATACTGTTTCGGGCCATTTGTTCGGACTACTTCTTCAAAATTATTCATATTGAATGAATCTTGAAGGCAACTCCATGTTTCTACGGCTAAATAAATGTCGCATGCCATTGTCTGCGGATCGGTTACTATATCCTGCAAGTGTTTACGTAAAGATTGTACATTATGGAACATGATTTGACAAGAACTGTGGGGCTCTCTTAAAAAGCGATATATGGGGATCAGAGGATTTAATCTTAATTTTCTCATTTCCGTTATGACGGAATCATGCTCAGATGGTGGACGTGGAGGACGAAAGTTCTCGGTAACAATGAATAGACCTTGAGCGCTAGTAGCACGTGAGCAAGCGACGTATAACATAGATCTTAAAATATTGGGCTTTAAATGAACAACTACTTTTTCTAAGGTGGAACCTTGACTTTTGTGTATTGTTATAGTTTCAGCGGGAACTAGGGGGAATTGGCTACGACGCACTTGTAAGTTTGTAGACTTGTACCTTTTTACAGTGTAAGTTACTGGTTCTATTGGAGTCCAATTATTGTTTATTCGAGTTTTGTAACGAGTGAGGGATGTTGCGCTCTGAATTCTTTTTAATTTTCCAATATTCACGTCATCGAAAGATATCCAAACGCGTAGAGGTCTTCTCTCACCGGTAGTTGGATTGACTGCAAAATCAATCGCAGTCAATACCCCCGTGGTTCCATTCACTAGCCCGTCTGACGTGTTAATGTTTACCGTCATCATGTATTTAGCCGTGACTTTTAAAATTATAGTGTTTGGTAGTCCGTAGGTTTGAGACGTTGGTAACTTGGCAACTGTATTTACAGCTTTTTCTTTTACGGCAGGGTTAGCATCGCCACTTACTCTATCCACAGCCTTGGATACCGCTCCTTCGGTAGTCATACTTGACAGTACTTTAGAATTATGTTCATCAACTTCACGGTTACTGCCGAATAAATGAACTGCACCCTTACACGTGTCTGGAAGTGATGAGTTACTAAAGCACCGACTTTCAATTAAATTGACATCTTCAGATGACATACACCCACTAGCCATATTATTTAATGCCATTGCAAAGGCAGCATCATCCCTTTGGCGCATTATTTCTTTAAGCTCTGTCAGTACAAATAAATCCCAAAGCGGCGTACCTGCTATTTCTGCTAAAGGATTTCGAGAATTAGCTTGAAACACCCAGTTGTCACCAACAGGTGGCAATTGTCTGAAGTCTCCAACTACTATAACTGAAATTCCGGCAAAAAAGGCAGAAGAATGAAATATTTGTTGCAGTCTACGGTTTACTTGATGGAATGTCCTGGATCCTAGCATTGAAACTTCATCAATTATAATTAAACGTAATTTTGCCAGTTTTGTGGCCAGAGTATTCGCCACACTTGGCGACAACTCTGGTAAAATACTGCCCGCTTGAGACACTGGAAGACCAAGTGCACTATGTATAGTTTGCCCTCCTATTGCAAATGCAGCTTTACCGGTAAAGGCTGATAAAAGTATTTTCAACTCATCGGGGTCACTACCAGGTTCTTTATTAAAAAGGAGAGTTAGGCTTTGAAAAATTGCATTAATTAAAACACTTTTGCCAACGCCAGCCCCACCACTAATAAATAAATATAGGGGTATTGTTGAAGTAAAGCAAAAGTGTTGATAAATGTGCAGCAACGTGTCCCTTTGAGCATCATTTAGTTTTCTGGCAAAAACCAAAAAATCATCTTGGGACAAATGAGGCGGTTGCGCAATAAAATTTGATGGGTCACCACACAATTGTGGCCCGGGATTTCCACCTGGAATAAGGTCTTCTGCTACATCCACTGTTTGTGTCTCAAATTCAAAGCCTTCGAATACATCCACGTTGACTCCTCTTCCTGGCAAATCTTCTTCTTCGTTTATTAATTCTGTCAACAATCTTTCAAACATTTCAGCGTCACCTTTTTTTTTTTTTTTTTTTTTTAAGGCTGGGAAATCATCCAATGACTGCTCCCGCTCTGGGTGGAGCGGAAGGGAGTGTCAGACTCTTACTGACTAAAACCCATCCATGTTCCTTCCGTAGCCCTTTATGTACCGGGGTAGCGGTAACCCTTTCGGACAATCCCGCTTACCCGGCAGGCTTAGCCCTGAGGGGCCCCTTCATATGCTGACATCTCTTTGAGGCGCGCGTGGAACATATACGCGCCGTACGGCACGGGTCTGGTGCTGATCGGACGGTGAATCACCCATTACTCACCGTCCGCAGGCCCGCGCCTACGGTGGCCGGGAGTCGTCACGTGGCTCCCGACGCCCGGAGCGTCTCCCGCGGCGGCTGGGACGGGAGGACCTTTCTCTCTCCCATCCCGCCACCTCCTTTGCGAGCATAACTTTTTCGCAGAAGGAGGTGACTGCCTCCCACTCCCTCTCGCCCCGGACCATGGCTTGCACCAGGGCCGGGCGCGAGAGGTCGCCGCCGCCGATCGCCTCTACGAGGACACGGCGGTGCTCCGCCCAAGCGGGGCAGGTTTGCACCGTGTGCTCTACCGTGTCCTCTGGGCGATCCTCGCAGTGGTGACACCCGGGCGTTTCCTCCCGCCTGATGATGTGCAGGAACCTCCCGAAACATCCATGTCCGGTGAGGACCTGCGTCAGGCGGAAGGTGAGGGCGCCGTGACGCCTCTCTAGCCACTCCTCAAAGAGGGGCCTAACCGCCACTATCGTGGCGTGCCCTTTCAGCGTCACCTAGCTTGTTAAATTGTTTACTTTCAGCCTTTATTCTTTCTCTATACTCGTCAAATATGTCCTTTATATTTATGTTAGGATTTAGTAATTCTTCTTCCTCGCTTCGCCAAGGGAGGTACAGCATTACTTGTTCCCTATAGAAATTGTCTGGATCATCAATGTAACTGTACCGACGAAATCGTATTACTCGAGCTTTAGTTCTTTTTCGTATGTATCCTAAATTATCTTGCAAAGGAATCCAGTTCCCTTCCGCTTCAACAGCCTGGGTATAATCAATTGCTTGAGAACTATCGTTGAGAGTTTCTATTGATCTACCTGAATGAGTTTTTTTGGCATAGGTGTAATATGCTACAAAATGGGAAAGACTTATGTTTTCTAAGGACAGTGGTCGCTTTGAGTAATAATCAATAATACCTTTTTGGAATATATCGGATGAATCAGGTTCGAGCCTTTGCAATTCAAGGTAACTTTTTAAAATATGGACTCGCTCTTGAGGCAAACTAGTGTTTATGTACATTTCAGCTTCACTAGCACGTGACAGCGGTAAACCAGTCAGAACATAGATTGCCTCTTGAGCAGAAATCTCACTAGAATTTAAGAATACATTCGATACTATCCTTAATGACTCTTTAACACTTTTATTTCCTTTTTTGGCTTCGTCCAAAGCTTCACGCAAAAGACGTGACATCCCTCGGTCAGCCTTGTTAATGTAGTCAACAATGTATACTGCGCACGCAAACGGATCTAATATAAATTGAATGTCCATGTTAGCTTTGTGTAAAGCTAAGATTTTTTTACTAAAAGGATTAATAAATACATCCTGAGGTCTACGTTGAAGGACAACCGTAGGTCGTTTTAAGGTGCTTCTAATAGCTAATATGTAATTTTCACAACTAACGCCAATCCAGTCCAAAAATTCAATGAAAGTGCATATTTCTGCAGGAATATTTTGTATTTTTTGGCAGATGTCTTTTGCCAATTGTTTTGACTTTTTGAACTCTGGATCGTCTTTTGAAAGTTCTACTAATACTTTCGTTTCATCCATGGGGAAAAATGGTATTCCAAAGCGACATAATCTATCTGATGTTGGCCGGCATGTATGTGTGTGTTTATGTAGTTGTAGACGTCTAAGTTCATCAGGTAATTCAGTGCTGTTACAGGAAATAATATTGTCAACAAATTTGGAAATATTATGAGCAGATGCTGTATCACCGGGTACAAAAGTGGGCGCTTCGTCTAACCATAACATCATATGAGCATGAGGCGATCCCCTATGCTGAAACTCAATGCGATAATAAAAGTGAATGATTTTGTAATTTAAGAAAGGTCCAGATGAACAGGACCAGGTTTTTTGAATTTCTTTTAATTTTATTTCAAAATATGTGGCGCAAATGAACGGATCGGATTGTATAAGACGAGCTTTTGTATCGTATGGCAAATTTTCCGCTTCTAGCTCAGTAAGTTTTATCTTATCAACTACTTCACTAAGCAAGATTAATAATGGAATCCATTGCACTTCAGCAGCAGATAAAGTTAAAAACAAAGTGGGAACACCGAACTGTCTAACCATTGCCAACAACTTTTTTTTTTCACTTTCCCAGTGAGCAGGAGAATTCCTGATTCCACCAAGAACACGATACCCGTCGTCATGTTGAACTAAATTGTCAACAAAGTTATTTTGAAGCACATTACATGCCAATACAGGGGCACCTCTGACAGTTTTTTTGCGTAAACAGGTCGTAACATTATTTTTGACGGCAATAGTTTGTTGTTTTTTCAGGGCAGTAAATAGATAGTCAGGTCTTACAGCTCGCCTGTCAATTCTGGAAATTTCTGAACGTGTGACTTCAGAATGACTTAAGTTCACGAGGAATTTTCGCTCAATAGCGCAATGTACTTTTATGAAGGCAAGCTCTTCCAGATGTTGGTCAAAGAGCAAGGAAATTGGTCTTTCACCTTCTCCTGGAGCCATAACTATTGTTAGATCTTGGTTTTCATCTAACAGAGTTTCTGTGCCACCAGGATTTATGTCATCAACATTACTCTCCTGCTCAGGTGAACCACAGGTACATTCGACAGTGTCTTCAGGTTCATTATTTGTCCATGAACCTTCAAGTTCTATACCATGTGTTCGAAACAAATCACACGTTACTAAATATTCCGCTGCTCTTCGTATTATTTCTGGGCGGACTTGTTCTTTACGACCATGTTTATAACAGAATCTACGCTTTAACTCTACAGTAATAACATTATCATCATTTATTGACCGAGGTAAAGCTTTTACCATGTTATTAATTTTTACAGGTACATTAATAACATTTCCTGATAAACCATGCTGATATCCTAATCCCTGACCTCAACGAACTATTTTCAAAAATACGTGGCGGGGACTTACTAATCTCTCCTCCATTGAAGTTAATTCATTCAAAACATCCGGAATATCTGGAAACTTCAATCCATTAGCTATTGCGAGTCGCGGCATTTGCCCTTGAGTAATGTATTTAGCACACGTACAACAAAACTCTGCAGATTCATCAAAAGGATTTAGATTAAATACATTTAACGCGAATTCTGCATTATATTTAGTCGAAATAGAATGCTTTATTAGTCTCCTTACAGAATTTTTGTGCCATAATCTACCACAACATGAACAAGGATGATTGTATCCTTCCTTCGTATTATTAAAATATTTTTGTTTAACATTATCCCAATCATTAATAAAGTTACAACGCGCCGATTGTCGAGCTCTAGTGTCTCTAGCTCGTTCAATTTGTGAATAATGCGGATCTTGGCGAGCTATTTGATGAGCCTGGGTATCACGCTGTTGCTCTACATCACGAAAAACTGGGTTTTCACGAGCTACACGGTGAGCTTGCATATCCCGCTCTCGCTCTATGTCACGCATGTCCGAGTTTTCCCGAGCTGCACGGTGAGCTTGCATATCCCGCTCTCGCTCTATGTCACGCATGTCCAAGTTTTCCCGAGCTGCGCGGTGAGCTTGCATATCCCGCTCTCGCTCTATGTCACGCATGTCCGAGTTTTCCCGAGCTGCGCGGTGAGCTTGCATATCCCGCTCTCGCTCTATGTCACGCATGTCCAAGTTTTCCCGAGCTGCGCGGTGAGCTTGCATATCCCGCTCTCGCTCTATGTCACGCATGTCCGAGTTTTCCCGAGCTGCGCGGTGAGCTTGCATATCTCGCTGCTGTTCGGTATTTCGGAAGATAGGGTTTTTACGAGCTGCACGGTGAGCCTGCGTGTCGCGTTGTTGCTCTGCCTGTCTAATGACGGGAATCTGACGATTGGCCCTGCGGCTCTCAGTGTTTCGTATTTGCTTTGTCTGTGTGTAATCAGTATTTTTTCTTCTACGTTTGGCTTGGCCGGACTCAGTTTGTTCGTTGTAGTCAAGTCTTAATGTAGGACTTGTATTTTCTTGAGTACTATTCGTTAGTGTTAAATACCCAATGGTCTGGATATCATTAGTCTGACTTCTGGTTTTCTGTGATTCATCTGTAAATGTTGGACTTTCAAGTATCTGCGTAATAGCGGTAAATGTTGGACTTTCACTTATCTGAGTACTAGCTGTAAATGTTGGGCTTTCCATGTTTTTCATGTCATTAAAGTTTTGACTTTCAGTTTCTTGAGACTGTGTCTTTTGAGACCTTTTGTTTTTTTTCTTGTTGGAATCCTTAATTTTATTTTTTTCTTTTTTTTTTTTTCTTTTTTTTCTCGGACATTTAGGAACAAATTTGCTGGTGGCCGGCCAGCTCTTCTTGCGGCGTTATCTGACGGGAAAAGCTCTAATACACCTCGAGATAATATATCAAACAAATGACGTCGCATGTCCTCGACTATGAAATTAACACAGGATGGATTTACTCTCAAAGCTAAAGCGGTGGCAAAACAAATAGCAAATAACCCACACTCAATACTATTATTTGGTTGACGTTGGACACTAGGGAATTGTATTTTATTACTATCCAAGTATGGAAATAATGCGTTAACGTAAACGTGCTGCGAATGACTTAAATTATTATATAAACTATCATAGACCCGTAATATTCCATTGATATAATAAATGCAAATCCAATGTCCTACAAACCCGACTTCTCCGCCATATATAATTTGTAAATGAGACTCATCTTGAGGTACAGGGTCTATTAGTTCCGGATGAAGAAAAAGAGACACTTCTCTAGGCCGAAACGATGTGTGTTGGGCTAACAAATCATGAAAGGCGCGCACAGCGTCGTCCTCAACATGATTGTTGCGGTTCAAAATATATGAGAACATTTTAATACGCAAAATATAAACAGGTCGAATTGAAAATATATTTTTTTAAACAAACAAATAAAATGCACTAAAAAGTTCAAAATAATGAAGGTGATGCCAAGTAAAACTATTAATCTTCTTTATTAGGATATCTAAGCTAACAAAAGATTAAAGAACCAACTAGGTACCACTTATTACTAAACTAACCTACCTACTCAAAACATAAAATGAGAAACTCAGAGAAGAGAAATATCTAACAATAAGTAGTAAGTAGAACTTAACTAAAGAAAATGTAAGAACTAAACTAAAGAAATAAATCAAACAAAGAATTTATAATTAGCAGTGTACAGTAATAAGAATAAGCAATTTTATTTTTCTAAACAATCCAATCCTTATCGCAATTTCACACAAACGATTAATATAAGTAATATCCAAATGTTTATATAGTTTACGCGGTAACGAAACCATAGCGCGATCTATTTCGATCTCAACGCCATCTAGAGAAGAGTCAGGTAAACTTTTTCACGTACAAAATCCAAATATTGAACAATGTCAGTATATTACATTTTTGTCATCAAAAATTACGAACGTGAATCATTTTTAGAATTATTTTTCTTGTGTTATTTTCATTTTTCTTTACATACTAGGTAAATTTGTGTTTAATAGTTTTTTTACTTGGCACCGCCTTCAAAATTGCGAGTTTTAAATTACGCAGTTATTTTGAACTTTGTAGTGCATTTTTCAAGTTGTCTTTTTTTGTAAACAAAAAGTGGATAAATGAACTTATTTTTTATGTAATATACCTAACATACTTTAACAGAAAGATTACGTACAGCGCCATCTCTCGGGAAATTTTGGATTACGTGAACCGATTTTTTATTTGAAAGGAGATACGTTCAGGATGATAAAATATAAACTAAATTCAAATAAAGTAATCTAAACTCAAACAAGCATAGATCAGGGACAGTACCTGTCTATGACCATTAAAAATACCAACATTTTTCGTCAGCAAAAATAACTTTGTTTTTCATAGTATTTGTATGAAAAACAAAGTTATCATTTGCGTTTTTTTGAAAAAGTGCTATATAACTCAAAAACTATTCAACTCATCAAGTTGAAAATAATTTTCCTAGAAAGTTCATATAAAGGTCTACTTCTGTGATTTTTTTCATATTTTTTAAACTTATGGTTCAAAAGTTAGAGGGGGGGGGGACACATTGTTTTTGACTTTCGGAGCGATTATTTCCTAAAATATTAATATTATCAAAAAATGATTTTAGAAAACCCCTATTCATTTTTAAATACCTATCCAACAATATATCACACGTTAGGGTTAAAATTAAAAAAAAAATCGCTCCCCACTTTACGTCTGGGGGAGGTACCCTAATAAAAATGTTTTTTTAAATTTTTATTTTTGCACTTTGTCGGCATGATTGATATACATATTGGTACCAAATTTCAGCTTTCTGGTGCTAACGGTCACTGAGATTATCCGCGGACAGACAGACAGACAGACAGACAGACAGACAGACAGACAAGGCGAAACTATAAGGGTTCCGTTTTTTGCCATTTGGCTACGGAACCCTAAAAATGATATCACATAGACAAAAGACCGCTCGTCTTAAAAACTTCCATCACCGTACCGATATTAAATAATTATGCTACGATATAATTGTAAAATTGAATTTAATGTTAATAAGTATTCCATTTGATTCCAAAAATCTGTGACTTCACATTTCAATATTTCATACAAATCAAGTACAAATTCCGCGTTTTGACAGTTAATAAAAACGTTATTGACTACTCTGTCAAATACCCTATTGTAATATTGACTCTTAGAGCCGCTTCGATCCTTGCTCGGGCTAGCCCGCGCCACTGAGCCTGTAGCATTAAAGTCGTCAGTCCGTCTAAATAACATTAATCCGATCCATCCTGACCCTTGCTGCTCTCCCTCAGCGACGGCTTAAGCTGAGGTCCGTACTCCGTTTATTCACAGAAATATATATTTTTTTTAAAGACATATTACCTCTGCCAAACTGCACAGCAGTTTGTTGGCAGACGAAGCTCCTTTTTTGATTTGTACAGAGGCCAGCACATCAAGTTACCACAATCTGTCAAATTTCTTTGATAGCATTTCAACTTTATTGCAAGGATATAAGGTTCATTTTTGATTGAGAAAATTTGACAGTTAGGGATAGCTTGATGTGCTGGCGTCTGTACATATTTTTTTTTATATTTATTGACACTTTTTCACATAAGGTAACCTATTCCTTCATTTCTTAAATTTAAAAAACAGACATACAATTTTATTTTAGATATTTTCTTCAGGGAGGCTTTGACAAAAAATATTAACCCTTTAACCGCCCCAGTCGGATTAATACGACAAATGTTGTCGTGCCCGTGCCGCCTGAGTCGTGTTTATACGACTGAGAATCTATGTTCGGATTTCGTTGTTTATGTAATTGCAAGACCATATTCGTCTGAAATAAAAGTTTTTTTTTTATGAATTGGGCGCTGGGGGCACGCCAACTGATACTTAGTCGGGCGGTTAAAGGGTTAAAGAGGTACATCCGGATTTATTTTCGGTGGAGAAGCAGGAGTTTTCATTGAAAAACCCAATATCTTTTGGCCCGATCCGTGCAGTGAACTCAGAACTCCATGCTAAATAGCTGCGCTTGCAAACTCTAGAACCATTCTAGACAAGGCAGAAATGACCTAAGTCGTAATTAGAAAAACATACCTTTTTAACAGTGTCTATGAATCCACCAGATCTAAACTGAAGACCTAACAGTCCTTTGAGTTGTGAGACAGCGATGATCACAGATGTTGCTGACGTGAAGCCAACGGTGACTGGCACTGAGATAAAGTCTATTAAAACACCTGTGTAAGAGAAAAATACAAATCAGTGATGCAAAAAGTTTTAGATTTTGAAGAAAAAATTCAGCCGAAGAAATAAAGAGACTTCGACCAAAGCGTGACTTATGCATGTTCAGCTTGATATGTATATGCGATAGCTGCGCGTGCGTCGTATGCCAATTTGTAGAGCCACTTACAAATTGAGTGCTTCGATTTTTTCCACACATACGTTTTCTGATCAATTGGTTTACATTTTCATCAGGTAATTTGAGAACAGAAAATAGTGCTACACATTATCATTTTTACTATCGTATTTTCATTTTGCGCATTTCTCAGTAATAATAACGCACTAGTAAACGCTACTACCAGTAACGCTAATCTAGTAGTAGCCAATAGGAACGCGCGCCTCAAAGAGATGTCAGCATATGAAGGGGCCCCTCAGGGCCAAGCCTGCCGGGTAAGCGGGATTGTCCGAAAGGGTTACCGCTACCGGGCTACGGAAGGAACATGGATGGGTTTTAGTCAGTAAGAGTCTGACACTCCCTTCCGCTCCACCCAGAGCGGGAGCAGTCATTAATGATTTCCCAGCCTTAAAAAAAAAAAAAAGCCAATAGTAAGACAACCTGAACGTAACAGATTATATATTCATGAGTTGATTCGATTAACTACAAGGCTGATGTGTGAGGCAAAATTTATAAGACGGCTGTCCGACCCGCAATTTTGTAGAGAGCAGAGTTTTGGATAACATCATAAGAGCACGAACAGCAATTGCACAAAGCTGAAATGAACGTTCTGCGATGCGATGCGTTCTGCAATGAGCACATGTGAGGACCTTTCGGCGGAGCTGGAATAACGGAAAATATCCTTACGGAGCGCCTGGGGATGAAAAAACCATCTATTACTTGGTGATCCAGTATCAAGAGGGAGAATAAAGTACAGAACTTTACTATGACAACTCAAGACAGCGCGTCCTTTTTTTTTGAGGGCGGGAAATCATCAAGTGATTCCTCCCGCTTTGGGTGGAGCGGAAGGGAGTGTCAGACTTTTACTGACTAAAACCCATCCATGTTCGCTCCCAGACAATCCGCTTACCCAGGACAGCACGTCCTGTCGCCGTTATACAAGAAGACCTGCCCTCAGACAGGGTATCCGGGATTGATGATGAATGCATCAAACATCAAGCTTACTAAATTTTTTCATTCCTGTGTGGTAGACCATCTTATTATATTGGCAGATTGTCTCGTGGTTTCTGGCACAAAGCAGTTAAAAATCCAATCAGAAACACTGGGATTACATACTGTTATTGTAAAGTAAAGCAAAAATTTTGTTTTAGGTACCTTGATAAGACGCGTGAGACCGAAATTAACAGTAAACGAGGACATAGCCAGCCTAGACACTCATGAAGAATGTTTTCAGCAGACATTAATTAATGCAATTTGCGGATGCGGGGAAGGATGTTATTTGAGGATAACAATAATCGCACTACAATACTCTTTTTTAGAAATGGCATACATGTAGGTATATATTTTAATATAATATGGGAACGAATGTTAAACAAATGCATTATTTCAACACATAAATTTACATAAATATATTTCTAAAAAGCCTATTAAACGAGATTGCTAATTGAACAGAAGGTTAAGATACTAATAAATTTTATCATACTATTAACTTGTCTATGAGTTAGCACCTATATTGGCAAGTTTTGAGTACTTCGGCACCGATTGTGATTTCATTTACTGAAAATCAATTAGAGATCGTAAACATTTAAACATTGAATTGACCTCAACACAAATAATCATAGCTCAAATAACAAAACAACAAATGAAGTTAATTCCACAGAACAATTGAGTGACAATTAATAGGAAGATTGTGCCTTTAGTTACGAAAGAGCAAATCAAATTAAGCGAACACCAGTGAATAATGAAACATACCCCATACCTTCCACTGAATGGAAATTGGATAATGATAGCGAGATAAGCTCGCAAACTAAAGTATACACTAGTTATGAACTAGTGACGTTAATTGAGGACGCATTGTACTACCTATAGCATTGTGGATAGGTAGTGAACTTCAATTTAGAGATAACAATAGGAAAATTATTGAGCCGGCTTAATGTACTCATACGTAAGTATTTATAATGTAACCCATAATGCTTTATTTTAGGGATAGCTATTAAGAGATTTGTCTTTATCACATACCAAAATTCAGGCACGACTTTAATTTAAAACGATCTGTAAATGTAATTAGTTTAACGTTTTTATAAGTCCGTCGAATTACGATAAAGGTTTTACTCTCACTTTTTGCTACTAGGAGTATTTATTGCGCGCCGGCCTTGGTCAGTACAGGATATAACTATTATTATGTACACAGTGGAACATTATGCCATACGTTTCTCGTGTCTTCTACGAATACACAATGCAGTTCTGTTTACAAAGATCATCAGAGACTGGGAAACACGTTGGCTTGTTTTCATTTCGCTGTTCGCATTGCAATACTGAATTTACCAAGTCAGCTTCTTTTGTGAGAGAAAAAAAAAACACAAAAGGCCAGAATTCTTTCTCAAAGCAATAAAACTTGTTGAGTAAAGATTGCGGTAGTGTTGTGTAGCAGCCCCGTCGTGCGAATGCTGTAGGCTTCCATTCTTCGACATTTAAGTACACTTCGCGGGGGAAAAACGCAGTTCTCGTTTCATATTCAGATTACAAACGATTCTGTACATTATAAAACATCATGCTCGTAGTCCCCAAAGGGTGAGGCAGAGGTATACGTACAGTACTCTCACATTTGGCCAGTTATATTTAAGTTGCCATGGAATAAGGGGCGAGTCTATTATCATCAACCAGACACAAATGAGAAATTCCTGATGGGAAAACTTAACTTTACCCGACCTGGTAATCGAACCCAGGACCTCATGCTCCGCAGCAATTGATCAACGAAGCAGTCAACTCTTTACGTCACACTATATAAGAAAGAGTATTCACAACACTTACCTAAATGTAATAATCCCATAACAAGTTGTACTACGCCCGACAAAAAGCAGAGTAATACTGCGTAGTCAGGGTTCCTGCCCTGTATTTGTTGGTAGGTCATGAGAGCAAGCAATGCCGTCGGGCCCAAAGTAATGTCCTTGCAAGACCCGAACACTATATAGACGAAACATCCCATAAACGATGAGTAGAGACCGTCCTGAAAAATTTACGACTATGAACAAGTATTTCACTACTTTCGGGTTACGGGTGTGAAGTACAACATATGTATATTACAGTTTTTCTACATACACGTTTGAAGTATTCGGTAGGTAGACATATATGTGCATGTGTGACGTGGATTGTGAGAAGGGGGAAATCGAATACATACTATAAAATGTATGGGTATGACATAACGCTATAACGAAAATCTCTTTCCTTATCAAACTGTAAGATCAAAGTATATTTTGGTCTATGGATTGGAGTCAGTGTTAAGCTATTCAAATCTCAATGATTAGTTTCTCTTCTATTATTATTAACTTGCTGCACCTGCGCTCGGTTCCTATTGGTCGTAGCGTGATGTTACATATGCCTATAGCCTTCCTCGATAAATGGACTATCCAACACAAAAATATTTTTTGAATTCGGACCAGTAGTTCCAGAGATTAGCGCGTTCAAACAAACAAACTCTTCAGCTTTATAATATTAGTATAAATTACCAACAATTTACCTAAATGATTTATAATAAGCAACATATATCCTGCTTGCACGTGTATAAGAATGTGTATGTCGATATCAATCAAATTCGAAAGTTCTGAACTACAAAAAGTCATAACTCATTACACGTCGTATACACGTGCTCGCACTAAATTTCGGCCTGACTACTTTTAAGGTCTACAGTATGAGAACCTCATCTTTTTTGAAGTCGGTTAAAAAGGTATAATGTCTCCAAAGAACCAGTGATTGTACCCCAAAAATGCAATTAGATTCTCGTGGAGCAGATCGACTTTTACCTGCGAAGCTGTGACTCTGTCGATATTAAAACGTTATTCAGATTCCTGGGATAAAAATATTCGGAGGTCCTGTACCAGATAGGAGATATGATAACAGATCGTCGAATGTTGCTCGAGATTAAATATTTAATAGAGACTCCTATGCTTGCTACGAAGATGGTCAGAAATGCTATATTAAAATTGGAGGTCCTCCGCCTTCAATATTATGGGAAATATTTAGTTTAGTATACTTATGAACATGAATTTACCTGTGGACTTAACCCAGCCAGTGTCGCATACGCCAGGGCCTGTGGTATAACCGTAAGGCCGACTGTGATGCCTGCAATTAAATCTGCTAGAGCCTTCTCCGAATTGTATTCTGGCAGCCATTTTGTAATTGGCAGGCGTTTATGTAACAGGCGTCTGTATCGAGTCTGCCTTTTAGAACGATGCTTGGACGGCGATGACATGTTACTTATTTATCCACCTGATAACAAACAAAGAAAAACAATTGAACACAATAATTCAAACATTTTTAATTGGTAAGTTAATAAATGACATTTGGTTCCACAAGAAACCCACGATGTTAATGGCTGATTCAAAGGCAAGGTTGAAATAATTAATGAATAAAAATAACGAAGTGGTCAATGACTGACCCTTGCTATCTGAATAGACCGTTACATTTTTGTATCAACGATGAGAAAACAAAAGAATGTAACATAGATATTATGCAAGTCATAGTCGAGACTAAACATAATTAAGAGAATGTTTAGACTAGGTCCAATGAATATTTATATAGTTATTTATTCCTGTGGCGCGATATAATATAACGTTACCTGTACATTAAAATAATTTACCAAAGAAATAATGGAAACAAGTATATCCGGTAAATAGTATCAATGAGGGAATCATTAACAAAGCCATAATATGTGACAAACATTTTTGAAAACATTGTAAATATTTGTCGCTGATATACGATACAAAGTTTAATAAACAGTTTATGTGAAGGTGCGCGGTAGCTTCCACGAAACATGATAGAACAATAAAATTAGAGACAAACTTTGCAACAGCGACTTACTAACAGCAACGATGTATTTACCAAGAAATAGAACAGTACACATTTGAAAATAAGGAATGAAGTTAATTCACTCAGACACGAATAGTTAGATAGAAAAGAAAAATAGTTGGAAAAAGTAGAGTGTACTGTCCATTTCACGTTTTATTTTATGCTGTCAAGCAAGACTAGTAGTCAATATGGAGTCGGTAAAGCAGCGGTCACAACGTAAGTACTCTCCATCAGCTTATAAAGCACTCCTGCAGGGAATATTGGGGTAGTTGATTTAATTTAAGACCCTTTGTGTCGCACACTTCCAATTCCCTAATAAAGGCTGGCCACTAAACATGGCCGCCGAAAAACAAAGGACGAATGTACCTACAGTTGCTACGTATGGAAGGACCACAATAATCGATGCTCTGGATATTATTGTTGAAATAACAAATACCGGGTATTGTTGCGAGAGATCACTGGGCCTACTATTATACTTTGTGTTAGAGATAATGAAAGGACTGGGTACTGTGACCCGGAATAAAGTGTATGAACTTTTCATGAAATAGTCACTTTTCTCGTGTCACTCAAACGAATTCTTTTACTAAATAAAGGCTGAAAAGCTTTGTTAGGTTTCATTTGGAAAAGCCCTTATAATATCTACACTATAAATATAAAGAAACAGTGGAAGATTATAAACCCTGACAATATAGTGTGCCACCCTACAATTTTACTACAAAAGAGTAAGAAAGGGGAGGGAACGAATCTATTACTGTCAATTTACCTCTTGAGTGGTAGGTGCTGAGGGAAAATTAGCTATTAGTGTGTAGTGAGTTCGGACACAAGGCGAAGGGCATGTTCCCCGATAATATTGAGGTCGGCTGTGTTAATTTGCGATGGTATGTTACATCGGTTGCCAATAAACCTCCAGTGAACAACGTCGCTTCTACGCTTTGTTCCCACCCAGGTGGGTCTAACCAATTATTCGGCCAGATTGGATTGAGGATTTCCATTAACCCTTGTGTTTGTTGTACATCTATGACAATGTCGTTTTATGTGCGCCCCTGATCGAAACGTTATCTCTGTAATATACTGTTTTACGTAATAAGCAATTTTAGATAATACAGGATGTTGGATACACGTAATAATGTATTATTGTGTCTATAAACAAGTAATCTGCGTAATGACAAGGTGAAGATACGCCTACAACACAAGGGCGATTACCGAAGTCTTTTTATTTACTTCGAGAGTGAATTGTCACCAGCTTATTCAGTTCTGAACAAATATGCTCTTCAGTTAATGTCGGACAGAAAATGACGAAATAATTGCGTAGTTTTGTGTTTATAGGCATTATTAGAGAATCAATGGATCAGCCTTGAATTACGACTTCCTTATGAATATCTCAATACTTATTTTCGTTACAGCGAATTTACTATTGTGTCTATTTATATCTTATTATAGAGAAGATAATATTTAGCTATAATTTTCAACAAAAAACTAGGTAGCATTTTTACAATAACCTTGAAAGTTTTTGAAAGATTAATTAAATGTGTAAAATGCATTGAATTGAGGTACCTAGTAGGTAAGCCAAATCGATTATTGAACATAATAGCTTCTGGTGTAAAATTACAGTCACGGTAAATATTACCGTGTTACAGTGCAATAAACGGTAACAAGATTCTTAATGTTACAGTAAAAATGTTACTATTACACAATATACATATTTAGGTACGTGTTTTATTGGACAATGTTATTGAATTCAAATTATGCGTAATTAGCTACACGTGATGTAAATAAATAATGTGTGTTCGTTTGTTTACATAAGTAGTTTTGTCAAAAATATTACGTAGGATCCTTCGTTTAGCAGCAGTTGCGATCGATAATAAAGATATTGACCATGAATTTGATAACGACCAAATAACAGTACTTTATCAAACTTTATGTAGAAACATAAATGGATCATTAAACATTGTGGTTAGAAAAATTTAAAACCAATAACCGTTTTTTTTTATTTATACCCAGTTGAGATAGACACGGAGTCGTAGATCATAAAGTTGACAGCGTAAAATAATGATTTTGGAGAAAAAAAAAATGTTTTCAGAAAAACTTTCACAGTGAACTTATTCTTCCACAATTTTCTTTTAACCCCCGAAGACATATTAGAATGCCCCAGAGCAATGTATGGTAATTGCCTGACTACGGTATACTTACTGCTAAGCGCCCGTTTATCATATGTAATTATGCGCTTAGAAATTTCAACGTGTTCAAGTTCTTGCCAACTTATGTACAGGGGCCAGCACATGAAGCTACTCCAATCTGTCAAATTTCTTTGATAGATTTTCAACCTTATAACAAGAACGTAAGGTTCATTTTGCATTCCATAAAGTTGACAGTTAGGCATAGCTTGATGTGCTGGCGTCTGTACATGCAGCAATATTGACAACAACTACACGTAGGAGCATTCTCATATCGAAGAATAGTTTGCTGCCCGCGGCTTCGCTCGCGTGGTACCTAGTTTTTTTCTAAAATAAAAGTAGCTTATAATATCAGCTAGCGGTCAGTGAAGTCCCGTCTAAATCGGTCCAGCCGTTTGGGAGATTAGCCGGAAAAAACAGACAGAGAAAGATTTAAAAATAGTTAATTTGTTATAAATACCGTTTAGACTTTCCTATGCATTTAGCTAAGATCTGTTAATTTGTCATTACAAACACACACTTCAGTTCTTTTTATTCTAAAGACGAAAACTGGATTCCTAGACCGTTAGTCTAATTCAGCACTGATGAATACAGAATAACGAAATGCTACCTAAAACGTTGTGAAAGAGATAAGACACGTAATATTCTTATCTTCCACATACAGACATCGGAAACGGGAACCTCAAAGGAGATAGCACTGTATTAGGGTCTCTAACGACGCCGTACGAGCATCGGAATCAACTATCGCACTAAACGCCTATCAGGGATCCTACAATAATTCCCTTCCCCAAGACGGTTATCAATCATTTTGGTGGATGTTAGCCACGTAATTCCTCGATCAATCCGTCGACCCGTGTGCCGAGCGTAGGGCTGTCCCGGCATCCCGTTTTGACCTCGAAGTCTGCATTTGGGCATATCTACGGACTCTAGGCTTAAGCTTCCATTCAACGAGGGCTTAATGTTTGTTCGGTCCGGATTTCAGTGTAGTGCGTGTTGAAGCGTGCTTTTTAGGTCACGAAATATAACAGAATTTTATCTTTTGGGTACTTCTGTGTGCTAATCACGGAAGTACTGACATAAACATTCAATCTTTCGTCAATCATGGACAGTACGCAGTAACTCTAGTTTTCGTTTTATCTCCATTTATTGAGTCATCCAATATCAAAATACGTCAATACCAAAATATTTTTATCATATGTATACCATTATCTAACCTGATGATAAGATTTGGCACAGTTGTAGCTATTTCCGCAATCGATATAAGGGCGGAATTGAAAACTAAGAATACATCTGCTCCATTTGTTGCTAAGAAAAACGTAGTTCTTCAAAGCAGCCCTATGAGTATGTGGCGCGATCCGTCACATGCGACTCGACGTGACGAATGCGAGGTGCTAGGAGCCCGCAGAAACGATAATCCAATGAACATTCCTATGGGAAGTACACATGATACGAGGCGCCATCTACTCTAATATTACATTCCTCCCAGTCAGCTGCGCAACTGCCGCATGTGAACGTTCCATCATGGAAGTAATAAGTAGCATTATACAATACACTGTGTGATCATTTTATTATAATATTTCTTTTCTTTTCACAAAGCTGTGGTGGGAACGCAAAAGAAAACAGCACTAACACGCGTTGTTTATCTTTTGCGCAAGTTTTAACAGTTTACGAAAAGAAACGGCCCTCAATGGAATGAGATGGGTTAGCAACTAGTGCACTTACATTTTTAATGCAAGCTTTACGAATCTGCTTTCGTACATGCATAGAAAAACGATTTAGTATGTCAATCCTCGTGATTAAATAATACTATTAGCATAATTATACATATGTATAAGTAGATATGCCTTTTAGATGTCAATCTATGCCCAAAGTTATGCCTAGAATGATATGACAAAATCATAAAGTTGCTCTAATTATGTAAGTACTTTAAGTTACGTAAAGGTATCTTCTTTAAAACTTGACAGCTCCATCAAATCTGGTGAGGTAGGTAGATACTTAAGTTCTCAGGTGCTTAAAAAGAATGGAAATTTTTATATATTCGAAGTTCAAGTACCTACTAGTTATTATTAGATTAATTTCATACAAAATGTCAGTAATTCGTAACATAATTGATCACTTAGGTCTGATTTAAGGTTTCTTGGGGGATCAAAGATACGTCAGATCACACGATCATCAGACAGAAGACAAGATCAAACATAATTTCTTGGAAATAATATTTCTTAAAAACTTCCCACTTTTAGATGATTTATTCTGTAGAAAACTTAGGTTAAGTGAGCTTAAAGTGAGTAGCCAATAGTGTCTATCCCAAGAAAGGTGGAATGACAACTCACTTCACCTTAGTATTTACTGTGAGATTTTTCCAGAATTTGGAGTGAAGACTAGGTATGTATCGGGAAGCGTAGTTTGGGAGGTTCCAACGAGATGGCACTGACAACTTGAACAAGCTGGAACCGAATGGATGCGAAATACGGAGGACGGGGTGTTGTGGCACAGCCTGGGTGATGTCTACATCTAGCAGTGGACTTTTGTTTAGGCCAACAGCCCGTCCTGTTGTACCGGTCGATATCACTCATCTTCAGTAGGTACTGACCTCGTCCAAAGCGATAAGTTAGATAATACTGCAAGTAGGTATCAATTATTGATAAAGCGACCATGGCCCATGATCTTGACTGAAAAATATCAGTCAGTGAGACATATAGATTAATTTATGATTATTTTTAAATATCAATTTTATTATTATGATTATTCAAGTGCGGACACCCGCGAAACTAACAAGACAGCAACTGTATAATCTACATTAGTCACAAAGTAATCACGTGGATTAGTCATATTTATTATTGTCATAAACACAGGTTATAGGTACGAAGGCACTTTACCACTAACGTATACAAATGATGAATTTTTGGTAGGCACAGTCAAATCTTTTATACCGTTGTCAGTTTTATTCTTTCACGTATGAAGTCAATTCACATAGTACCTTTTAAAACTACGAAAAGATTTGAAGATTCTAAAAAAGATTATTGCTTAGAAAAATATATTTAATTAAGTACTTGATGACAAATTTTTAATTAGAATAAACCTTCGCACAATTTAGAACCTTTAAAGTAAAGAAGATGATTGAATGTCTTTCTGCGGTGTTGACATTACGAAGCATTCTTATATGTTTGCAGTTTCCAAGGTATTGCACGATAGAATCTAGTTTTCCCGAGGAGCAAACAAAAATAGACCTTAAGGTGACGAAGGTTTTTTGGCTGTGACTGTACTAAATTACATATGGACGAATAATGAAATGTGATAAAAGTAATGACTACATTTATCCGCCACGCCCGTTCGTGGATTACCAAAATGTATGTCGCATTGCTACAAAAGCGGCGGCGACCTCTCGCGCCCGGCCCTGGTGCAAGCCATGGTCCGGGGCGAGAGGGAGTGGGAGGCAGTCACCTCCTTCTGCGAAAAAGTTATGCTCGCGAAGGAGGTGGCGGGATGGGAGAGAGAAAGGACCTCCCGTCCCAGCCGCCGCCGCCGCGGGAGACGCTCCGGGCGTCGGGAACCACGTGACGACTCCCGGCCACCGTAGGCGCGGGCCTGCGGGCGGTGAGTAATGGGTGACTCACCGTCCGATCAGCACCAGACCCGTGCCGTACGGCGCGTATATGTTCCACGCGCGCCTCAAAGAGATGTCAGCATATGAAGGGGCCCCTCAGGGCCAAGCCTGCCGGGTAAGCGGGATTGTCCGAAAGGGTTACCGCTACCCCGGAACATAAAGGGCTACGGAAGGAACATGGATGGGTTTTAGTCAGTAAGAGTCTGACACTCCCTTCTGCTCCACCCAGAGCGGGAGCAGTCATTGGATGATTTCCCAGCCTTAAAAAAAAAATAAAAAAGAATTGCTACAAAAGCAGTTGTAAAGATAATCAAAACAGCTACTCGTTTAAATTAAACCCCGATGGCAATTAAAAAAATACACGTTGTATATAATAACCATTTCGACACTGACAGTTGATGAATTGACACTTCAAAATCGAAACAGCCCTAAAATTACAACTACAAATAAATTAGAAAAACCAGAGTAAAATCTAATGTATTTTCACTAAAATGCTAAGTTATTACATCTGTTCTATTGGCCTAATATTAACCTCAAAATCCCAAAGGGTTTGCAGTGCCCGTGATTTTAATTTAGTTTTAATCGGATATAAGTTTGCATTATTTAGAACTAAGAAAATTAATTCACGTGTCTGTTGATTCTTAGGGGAACGATATGTATGGACATCGAACAATATCCTTTGACACTGTCATTGTGCAGTCTTGGAATGGTTCCATCCAGTACGGTAAAAATGTGGTCAATGGTCGCAATATTTTTTTTAATGATAGTCAATTTTGTCATGTTTGTGGTAAAGCGGTTAAGTATTTGTCGAAACTTAACAAAAACCCAAATACCTATATTTGGGTATTTGTTATCAGTCTGACTGAGTAATTGGTCTAAGTAGAGCAATTACAATTGAAACGACGATAAATTAGCGTCTCGTCACAACGTATTTCAGGGTGAATGAATCGGTAGCGTACATGATAACAGGTCACCGGCCAACCGGAAGGAATGTAGGGGGAGATAAAGATCATCGACTATCTCTGATAAAGATATTTAGACGGAACTAAAATTCGTGTTCAAATTATTTCTTACTAGCTTCTGCCCGCGACTTCGTCCGCGGAAAATTTCTTGTTTTTACGTTAGAAGTAAGTCAAAAAATACTTTTTTAAAACATAAAACGAAATATAAAAGTTAAAATACAAAAGATAGGAATATGGTGTCACGGACTATTTTGTAGAAATAATTAAGGCGAACCGGGTTTCCATACATTGCTTTCAATATTAAACAACTGTTTAGGCACCGCATGCAAATAATTCTGTTTTCGGAGGTATTTCTTTCCGACTTGCTAGACGAAAATTACGATAGCTCGGCTAATATGTATGATATAAATATAATTTATAGCCTATAGCACTCAGGAATAATGTAACTTTCTATCAGTGAAAATTTTTTAAAATTGGATCATTAGTGCCGGAGATTACCCCCTACATATAAACTTACAAATTTTACCTCTTTATAATATTAGTATAGATATATTAAGGGATGGGTTCAGCTATACGAAGCCACTTGTAGTGAATTGCAATTCTACACAAATATTTTCAAAATGCCAACCTAAACTCACATTTCAGAAAGTTCTGTGAAATAATCCAAGCGATTTTTAAAAGAATTGCCCCAGAAGTCCAGCTCCACTTTCGTACAGGCCTGTTTATACGACGGGACACATGTTTAAGCGACTGAGATAAATACCGTGTTATAAAAAAGTAGTACCTAATATTTTCGCCCGAACAAATTACCCGAAATGCGAGTCCGCCGATTACGAGACATCGATTTGTTTCGCGCTCCGTCGCAAGCACGGCACGTTCTCCTCATTAATACAGACCCGAACAGTTTTCCCAGAGTCTGCAAAGACCCGAAAGACAAGAAAAGTGTCCTCCGGTTTGATTTTGAGAAAAAAGTGCTTACGAGACAAAAATATTAGCAATCAGTAACGAAGAAAAAAAAAACACCAACGGTTCTCGATCCTTTGTTTTCATATTCATCTATAATATGATTTTAAGAAAACTTATTTCCAGTAAAAGATAGAGAGGTAGCGTTTCAAAGAGTTACAGCGAAATAACGAATCATTGATTAGGTTAGCATTATTTTATTATTCACCAAGGGCTCTCCTTTGCTCGAAAAGAAAATCCAAAGTTAATTTAACGGTCCATAAATAAACATGTCGCGTTTTCGTTCACAACAGATGATAGTGCACATCTGCAGGACCCAGGACCCAATGAACTTTCCCTTAACAAATTACGGTACCCGTGTTAGCCCAACGATTACAAGGCGCCGATTCATCACGCGGAGTTTTGGACGTAGCACGTACTTCTCTCATCTATTCCAGCCGTCCAACGTCCGATCTGTCAATGTTATCGGGAGTCAGCGAGGACAGGTTCGCACGCCTTCAATGAGCAACAAAATTAATCTCAGAAAGGGCTGAAGGTTCACTTATTGAACAAATACTAAATGAAAATACAGCTTATCAATAAAAATATCGCGAAGGCGTGAATGATCGGAAAAGTTGACAATTTCAAAGTTGTGACTGTTGTTGAATTTCCGCTTACTTAAAGAAAGATAAAACTTCCAAAGTAAACAATCTGTAAACAATTGCTAGCGTATTGTTCTCAGATCGAAAGTTATAAACTTGAGATAGTTTCCCGTGAATTCTGCGCTTGCATCACACCCTGTCAGAAGTATTGGAGCATTTGTGTATAAGTTTAAGCGCGAAACCTTATATTACAGACCTCGTAAAACCCGCTGAGTGACTGGTGTTGAGTACCGTTGTCTCGACATATTACGCGATTTCCTAGCAAACAGCCCGATCACGAGATATAAAAATGTTACTCGTAGTCGTGTCACGATTTGGCACTCTCAGCGTTTGTCGCTACTGTAATTTTGAACAAAAAATTTATGTCTTTATTTATAATAAACTGTTTGTTGTCAAACATAACCTGCATTCTCCTCGCTAACTATACTATTTCTTTGGCATTTCTTATTCGAAGAATTTCTCCGATACTTAAGAAAACAGAACACTGCATAGATAAATTGTGAGTTGAGTTGAATAGTGCTTCAACTCAAAGAGATTCTATATATTTCTGGGACTCAAAACGTTCAATACAGAGACGGTAAGTACTGGGAAAATCGTGTTGGAATATCATTGGACCAATTTTCAGCGTCGGCGGTGGCAATGCCGTGTTGTCAAGTGTGTATTTCTTTATCGCTTTTGCATATTTTTGTTTTATTTGCTATTATTTAGCGTCACAAAAAGAGAAAGTATCATTGCGATCGATAAAAATTCAAGTTTAGTGTTAAAATGTAAGTGTTTTTAAGTACCTATCTATGTTATTAAAGATTATTTAGAGTGTGAATAGTAATTTAATTACTTATAACGTATTTAGAATAAGTAAAAATGTAATCAACGATGTTAATGAACTAGGATTATCCGCACGGGTGTTGTATTTTTAGAGTAACGTGCTAACATATTATCTACACCAAACTTTCTCCACTAGTACCTATTAGTATTCCTGTAACGTACCCTTTGAATAATGTCAGTGCTTAAATTCGTTATAACCTTTATAAAAGACCAAGAATATTTTCTTTTTCTTTATTAATGCAAGTATATTGAGTTAAACCTAATTGGGATGCTGCAAACGCTTTAGCGCTTTCACCAAAACAAAAAAAAAGCTATTTCGCTTGTATTGTATCTAAGTTTTGAAGGTAACATACCTAATAATTACGTGATACGACTTCAAAATGAACGTTCGAGGCGATATACTATTTACGACGCCGAAGAAAATAAAGAAAAATTCGTTTCTTTGAAATATTTACTTTTATGGCTGAAACCCTTTCATATATTCGAATGTCGTAAGAAATATTGGCAACAAAGCGAAAAAGAATTTTATTGTGGAGCTACATTCTGTTGGTGTCGGTTTCTCTAGCCTAAGACATTCCAGCGTTTGTCACTTGATACGTGACTCGTGAGTGCCACGATCTCGTTGTGGACTGAAACCAACGACCGATGCTCAACAATACCCTCATATTAAAAAACTTTTCTTTGAATTTGCTGACAATAAAACAAAGCTGGCATGATTTTTGTTCTGTGGGATAAACGAATATGTCCTTTTTTTTGGAAGAAATGGTTTTTAAGAATATATGTCACGGTGACGGCTGAGCATGAGGTTCTGGGATCGATTCCCAGGTCGTTCTAAAGTATTATTAGATTTTTCCACCTGGAATTCTCAGAAGCAGCCCGGGGTCCGGCAGATATTGGTGGCAATAGGCTCGCTCATGGGACTTAAACATAACTGGCCAGTGTGGATGACTATAGTTACACCTCTGCCTAAACCTTCTGAGAATACAGGCGTGTTATGTTATAAAGGTCACGGTTTTTTCAGCAATAAATGTTAAGTTTTATATATAAATAAACGAAGGTTGGTGATGGTGAGAACTCTTTAAAAGAGCCTTGTTTCAAAGACATGAAAAAACCAAACTTACCTTGTGAATGTCTATGGTAAGTGTTAGGCAAGTACTTCAAACATATCTTTGCCATAATCAACGCTGAACAAAACTAAAAACTGTCTGTGGTTTCGCTCTCAAAACTAAGAGACACATAGAGCGCTCGGCTTAGGCTCATTTTAAATTCTTTTAGAGCACAATAAAAAACTAATTACATATACCTCCGCTTTGACGTCTAACTTCACATTTAAAAGACAGTTATATGCCTTCTTTTTACACACGACGCTCTGTTAAAGTAGGACAATTTTTTATATAGTATTTTGTAAAAAATTGTAGAAAACATTTGTTTGACGTCAGTAGCGTTCATAAATAGTTTAACTATCAAAATACACAAGGATTAAGTCGTTGAAAACAATGGCAAACCAAGGATGTGAATCGTCTGTCCATTACATTTTTTTTATTGTTATGCGGTAATTTGTAAGTCCAAAAGTTCTATATTTGACTTACAGAACTTTTAGACTTATGATATTAAATTAATGACATTATGTTATCACTAGCTTCTGCCAGCGGCTTCGCCCGCGTGGATAAATGTGAAGGGAACGTACTACCTGGATGAAAAGTATCCAATGTGTTAATCGAGGTCAGGGGTTGCAGAACTTATTTTGTCTACTGCCTACTTCAAGAATAAATTATTTTTAACGCCCCCATTTTTTCACCTGCCAAAAACCAAATGAAATTACAGATCGCCCCCTAAGCCTCTACACAACGCCCTCATTTTTTTTCTGGGTCTATTACTGCGCCCTTTAGGCCTACTGCGTCCAAAATTGGGAGTTATTCCCACTTTGGAAAAGGCCGATCTAGGTCATAAACTAGCCCCTTAACATCAGTTCAGCCGTAGCGTGAAGAAATAACAATCACAAAAGAACACACTCACAAAGTTTCGACATCTTTTCTCTTCTTTTGATAGTGTGATAAATATATCTATACTAATATTATAAAGAGGTAAAATTTGTAAGTTTGTATGTAGGGGGTAATCTCCGGAACTAATGATCCAATTTCAAAAAAAATTCACTGATAGAAAGTTACATTATACCTGAGTGCTATAGGCTATAAATTATATTTATATCATACATATTAGCCGAGCTATCGTAATTTTCGTCTAGCAAGTCGGAAAGAAATACCTCCGAAAACAGAATTATTTGCATGCGCCGCCTAAACAGTTGTTTAAAATTGAAAGCAATGTATGGCAACCCGGTTCGCCTTAATTATTTCTACAAAAAAGTCCGAGACACCATATTCCTATCTTTTGTATTTTGACTTTTATATTTCGTTTTATGTTTTAAAAAAGTATTTTTTCGACTTACTTCTAATGTTAAAACAAGAAATTTTCCGCGGACGAAGTCGCGGGCAGAAGCTAGTTTGAAATATTCATTCAATTAATTTGTCACTTTTAGGTTAAGGCTTGTGTTGTTCTATTAAAGAAGTGTTTTATAATTTATACGAATATTTGTGTTACACATTCATATAAGTGTTTGGGCTCTGCATTGTAATAACTTTCTCTTTGGTATTCATGAATTTATTCGTTTATACGAAAGTACTTATGAAAAACAATACCTTATAAAAGATAAGTAACCATCTTTTTGTACATCTGTATAGTCTAAGCACGTTTAATATTTATTGTACACAAGCCAGCACATCAAGTTACCCAAATCTGTCGAATTTCTTTGATAATTTTTCAACTTGATTGCAAACGTATAAAGTTCATTTTCAATTGGGAAAGTTTGATAGTTTGGGATAGCTTGATGTGCTGGCGTCTTAAGGTGAATCCTCCAACCAGCCCCCAGAATTATAATCATCAAAATCATTAATCTTTGTGTAAAAAGTCATTTTTACACCTTTATAAGCTCGGAGGGTTGTATTAATGATTTTGATGATTATAATTCTGTAACTACATACGTCTTACAGCCGCGAATCAAATGTTCATCAACATACAACCTATCACTGGCCTGCAAATTGCAAAAAACTTAAGAAAATTTGAATTTCGCGGGCTACCCTGGAACATCAACCTTAACAAATACAGATACAGTAGGTATGTTATACATAAGTTTGTAGTTCTAGTATAATACGATTAATAAATTATATAGAGTAAAAGGCAGTAGGTAGTGTAAAGTTAGGGAAATCAATTGTTTTTTTGATTGACTAAGTACCAAGTACCAACCTAAATTATCCGTATTTTCGAATCACAATTGTAATACCTTGATAGTTGTATGAAATTGTTATAATACGGCACATTGTCAAAAGGTGTTTTGGTTAACAATTAATTTACCTAACTGTTTTAACTGATTTTATTATTTAGTTCATTAATGAATTCATGATAATGAATGATTTCTATTGTAAATACTGTTGCTTGATCAAGTGTTTATTTTGATCTTTGTTTGAAATTCTTGTTTCAAGGATCAGGCAAAGGTTGGTAAACTGTTCGATTTTTAAACGGCTTGTGTATACCGCCCAGGTGAAATTCAAATAACTGAAGACCTGAAAAGGGTCATTGTACCAACTTCAATTATGAACAAGTAAGTACTTTGGAAATCAAACATGAAATCGCGAAAAAAACATGTGCAGCTCCTTATTGTTCATAATGATGATGAAGTTCAATGACCTTTTTTACGTTGCCAGTTATTTAAATTACACGTTATGGATGGTAGAAAAAATTTGGATTTAATTCTGTAGCACAAAACGAGGCATAAAATAAAAATATATGAACCCTTAACGCTCTAGATTTAATCGAGAACATTCATGAACTTAAATGAAAAATATAAATCTTACCACAGCAAAAAATAAATCAACAACACTTTCACTTAGATAAAAAAAAAAACTACAAAACGGAAAAAACGCGTAACATATTTTAATTAATCAAAGGTTTTTGCGTGCGAATCTGCGCGGGCACTCCACATTGACGTTCGTTCACTGACTGACCGGGCGATACGACTGTCTAGAGGCGCGTGCGCACTTGCCCCACGTAACTTCCCTTGCTACATATCGTAAACAAACCTGTCTGTATGTCAGTTTACACACAAAAGAAAAAATGGTACATGTAACCAGATGGGTATATTTCAAGGACAGTTGAAAAAGCGTAAGTACAAACCCGTACCGCATACAAAGGCATGAAAAGGTTTTTTAATTAAATTAATATAAAATAATAACTATAAGTGGTTTGCACAGGGTTTTAGCGTGATGAGTTCCGGTGTATGTTCGCTATCAATTGTATTTCTATGTATAAAAATAAATATAAATATTCGATTGGGAAGGGAAGAGGAAGAACAATCTGTAAGAATATGAAAATGGACGATGTCAGTTCAGGCCAATAATTTACGATAAGAATACAGCACTCATTTAAGTTCCAACCATAGTACTAAGGTTCAATTAGGTCCAGGCCCGCCTTGGCAAGCCGGTAACAGTCGGGGGTTGCGGAAGGAACATCGTTCCCGCGACCCCCGGCTTAGGTGGGAGATGGAACACCGAGATGGTTTTTAGTCAGTAAGAATCTGACAGCCCCCCCACTTCCCTTTCTTGGCTTTATCATACGAATCAAATCAATTATCGGCCGATCGCAATAGAGAAAGTGCGTAGTAATGGCTTATATCTCTTCTGATTGATGAATCAGACAATTTTAAAATGATTATTTTAAACTGAATCATGTCGTATATTTAGAGACGATTTACTTAAAAATACTTATCATTGAACTTGGCTCTAAAGTAGGCGAAAATGTCGCGCAATGCGCGCATAAATACAAATACTGCGCTAACGATGCGTCTTCGGGATTATACCTATCAAAAAAACAACACAAACAACAAACGCCGCGTGACATTGACATAAATGTCACGCGGCGTTTGCGTCGCGTTTACGCGGTATATGGAAGAAGCAAAGAGTGCATAAGAAAAAATAATATGCCTATGCAAGCATGGACGGGTGTAACGGCTTGTTAAACAGTAAGTTGTAATAAACATCAAAACGATTAGATTGCATCATGAGTTGCCCGTTACAATTGATTCGACTATTAACCATGTACCTAACTACCATGTACTTATCACATTTGTTGCGTTATCAGGGCATAAAGTATCCAATTTCGCTTGTCGAGCCAATTTTTCACAATTCAGCAATCATTAACCTTTTTATGAATAAACTTGGAGTAAAGTTACAACTAGAATAATAATATAATAATAATAATAATTTTTTAAGGTTGAAGTTTGCCATTAGGTACTCTGCGTTTATTACAATAAATTACATTAGGTACATAAAATCTTCACGCCTGTATTAATACTCAATACTCAAATTTTATTTGCATTCCACAATGTATACTTAGGTGGTAAATTTAAAATTTTGATCATCATGGACCCTGTCGGGCACAGCAACAAATAGTAGGAGAGAGGAAGCCTTCATTAACTAGCTAATCTTACATCTATTTCTAAAATAAATCCAATAATACAATAGAAGGGATTCTTTATACTTTATCGTTCAAAAATTCGTTTATATTATAATAGCATTTTTTTATTAGGAATTGTTTTAATTTTCTTATAAATATGTTTAATTTATCTTCTTTTTTAGGGTTCCGTAGCCAAATGGCAAAAAACGGAACCCTTATAGTTTCGCCATGTCTGTCTGTCTGTCTGTCTGTCCGCGGATAATCTCAGTGACCGTTAGCACCAGAAAGCTGAAATTTGGTACCAATATGTATATCAATCATGCCGACAAAGTGCAAAAATAAAAATTTAAAAAAACATTTTTATTAGGGTACCTCCCCCAGACGTAAAGTGGGGAGCGATTTTTTTTTTAATTTTAACCCTAACGTGTGATATATTGTTGGATAGGTATTTAAAAATGAATAGGGGTTTTCTAAAATCATTTTTTGATAATATTAATATTTTAGGAAATAATCGCTCCGAAAGTCAAAAACAATGTGTCCCCCCCCCCTCTAACTTTTGAACCATAAGTTTAAAAAATATGAAAAAAATCACAGAAGTAGACCTTTATATGAACTTTCTAGGAAAATTATTTTCAACTTGATGAGTTGAATAGTTTTTGAGTTATATAGCACTTTTTCAAAAAAACGCAAATGATAACTTTGTTTTTCATACAAATACTATGAAAAACAAAGTTATTTTTGCTGACGAAAAATGTTGGTATTTTTAATGGTCATAGACAGGTACTGTCCCTGATCTATGCTTGTTTGAGTTTAGATTACTTTATTTGAATTTAGTTTATATTTTATCATCCTGAACGTATCTCCTTTCAAATAAAAAATCGGTTCACGTAATCCAAAATTTCCCGAGACATGGCGCTGTACGTAATCTTTCTGTTAAAGTATGTTAGGTATATTACATAAAAAATAAGTTCATTTATCCACTTTTTGTTTACAAAAAAAGACAACTTGAAAAATGCACTACAAAGTTCAAAATAACTGCGTAATTTAAAACTCGCAATTTTGAATTTTGTACGTGAAAAAGTTTACCTGACTCTTCTCTAGATGGCGTTGAGATCGAAATAGATCGCGCTATGGTTTCGTTACCGCGTAAACTATATAAACATTTGGATATTACTTATATTAATCGTTTGTGTGAAATTGCGATAAGAGTCCATATTTTAAAAAGTTACCTTGAATTGCAAAGGCTCGAACCTGATTCATCCGATATATTCCAAAAAGGTATTATTGATTATTACTCAAAGCGACCACTGTCCTTAGAAAACATAAGTCTTTCCCATTTTGTAGCATATTACACCTATGCCAAAAAAACTCATTCAGGTAGATCAATAGAAACTCTCAACGATAGTTCTCAAGCAATTGATTATACCCAGGCTGTTGAAGCGGAAGGGAACTGGATTCCTTTGCAAGATAATTTAGGATACATACGAAAAAGAACTAAAGCTCGAGTAATACGATTTCGTCGGTACAGTTACATTGATGATCCAGACAATTTCTATAGGGAACAAGTAATGCTGTACCTCCCTTGGCGAAGCGAGGAAGAAGAATTACTAAATCCTAACATAAATATAAAGGACATATTTGACGAGTATAGAGAAAGAATAAAGGCTGAAAGTAAACAATTTAACAAGCTAGGTGACGCTGAAATGTTTGAAAGATTGTTGACAGAAATAAGAAATGTAGAATTAATAAACGAAGAAGAAGATTTGCCAGGAAGAGGAGTCAACGTGGATGTATTCGAAGGCTTTGAATTTGAGACACAAACAGTGGATGTAGCAGAAGACCTTATTCCAGGTGGAAATCCCGGGCCACAATTGTGTGGTGACCCATCAAATTTTATTGCGCAACCGCCTCATTTGTCCCAAGATGATTTTTTGGTTTTTGCCAGAAAACTAAATGATGCTCAAAGGGACACGTTGCTGCACATTTATCAACACTTTTGCTTTACTTCAACAATACCCCTATATTTATTTATTAGTGGTGGGGCTGGCGTTGGCAAAAGTGTTTTAATTAATGCAATTTTTCAAAGCCTAACTCTCCTTTTTAATAAAGAACCTGGTAGTGACCCCGATGAGTTGAAAATACTTTTATCAGCCTTTACCGGTAAAGCTGCATTTGCAATAGGAGGGCAAACTATACATAGTGCACTTGGTCTTCCAGTGTCTCAAGCGGGCAGTATTTTACCAGAGTTGTCGCCAAGTGTGGCGAATACTCTGGCCACAAAACTGGCAAAATTACGTTTAATTATAATTGATGAAGTTTCAATGCTAGGATCCAGGACATTCCATCAAGTAAACCGTAGACTGCAACAAATATTTCATTCTTCTGCCTTTTTTGCCGGAATTTCAGTTATAGTAGTTGGAGACTTCAGACAATTGCCACCTGTTGGTGACAACTGGGTGTTTCAAGCTAATTCTCGAAATCCTTTAGCAGAAATAGCAGGTACGCCGCTTTGGGATTTATTTGTACTGACAGAGCTTAAAGAAATAATGCGCCAAAGGGATGATGCTGCCTTTGCAATGGCATTAAATAATATGGCTAGTGGGTTTATGTCATCTGAAGATGTCAATTTAATTGAAAGTCGGTGCTTTAGTAACTCATCACTTCCAGACACGTGTAAGGGTGCAGTTCATTTATTCGGCAGTAACCGTGAAGTTGATGAACATAATTCTAAAGTACTGTCAAGTATGACTACCGAAGGAGCGGTATCCAAGGCTGTGGATAGAGTAAGTGGCGATGCTAACCCTGCCGTAAAAGAAAAAGCTGTAAATACAGTTGCCAAGTTACCAACGTCTCAAACCTACGGACTACCAAACACTATAATTTTAAAAGTCACGGCTAAATACATGATGACGGTAAACATTAACACGTCAGACGGGCTAGTGAATGGAACCACGGGGGTATTGACTGCGATTGATTTTGCAGTCAATCCAACTACCGGTGAGAGAAGACCTTTACGCGTTTGGATATCTTTCGATGACGTGAATATTGGAAAATTAAAAAGAATTCAGAGCGCAACATCCCTCACTCGTTACAAAACTCGAATAAACAATAATTGGACTCCAATAGAACCAGTAACTTACACTGTAAAAAGGTACAAGTCTACAAACTTACAAGTGCGTCGTAGCCAATTCCCCCTAGTTCCCGCTGAAGCTATAACAATACACAAAAGTCAAGGTTCCACCTTAGAAAAAGTAGTTGTTCATTTAAAGCCCAATATTTTAAGATCTATGTTATACGTCGCTTGCTCACGTGCTACTAGCGCTCAAGGTCTATTCATTGTTACCGAGAACTTTCGTCCTCCACGTCCACCATCTGAGCATGATTCCGTCATAACGGAAATGAGAAAATTAAGATTAAATCCTCTGATCCCCATATATCGCTTTTTAAGAGAGCCCCACAGTTCTTGTCAAATCATGTTCCATAATGTACAATCTTTACGTAAACACTTGCAGGATATAGTAACCGATCCGCAGACAATGGCATGCGACATTTATTTAGCCGTAGAAACATGGAGTTGCCTTCAAGATTCATTCAATATGAATAATTTTGAAGAAGTAGTCCGAACAAATGGCCCGAAACAGTATTCTGCAAACCCCGGCTTTGGTGTATGTGCAATGGTGAAACATAATGTAGAATATTCCAACCCGCAATCTTACAGTGAAATTAACGGAACTGAGCACTGTGAAGCAGTATCTATTGAAGTAAACGATGTGAAGATAGTAGCCTTGTATAGATCTTGCAAATGCCCCAACGGCATCGCAGTGGGTTTTATAAATAATTTATTGTCGCATAACAGTTCTTGTATTATATTTGGAGATTTTAACGAAAACTATCTTAGTAACAACAATAGTGCAGTATTTAAATTATTAAATGACGCTGGCTATCACTCCCTATTGCAACCCCTACCCACTACTCATGGTGGGAGTCAAATAGATAACATTTTTGCCAACTTTCCTTGTGAAGTTGGCATTTATAACTCTTTTTTTAGTTACCACTTTCCTTTGTGGGCCCGTTTTTAGGGTTCCGGAGCCAAATGGCAAAAAACGGAACCTTTATAGTTTCGCCATGTCTGTCTGTCTGTCTGTCCATCCGCGGATAATCTCAGTGACCGTTAGCACTAGAAAGCTGAAATTTGGTACCAATATGTATATCAATCATGCCGACAAAGTGCAATGAATAGGGGTTTCCCTAAATATTTTTTTATAATATTACTATTTTCGGAAATAATCGTAAAAAATAATGTGTCCCCCTCTAACTTTTGAACCATAAGTTTAAAAAATTTGAAAAAATTCTCAAAAGCAGAACTTTATGTAAACTTTCTAGGAAAATTATTTTGAACCTTTTGGGTTAAACAGTTTTTGAAAAATAGTACAAAAACTAAGTTTGCGTGGGAAGCTACGGAACCCTACAGTGAGCGTGGCCCGACACGCTCTTGGCCGGTTTTTATTAATTCAGGCAGTTTGTTATAAATTTTTATGGACATTACATAGGGGCTTGTAGAATGTATTTTTAGCCGAGAATGTGGAATATTTAATCTTGATTTGTGTCGGAGTGTGTAACGTGATTGTATGTCCTCGCGCTTTGTATAGAATTCTTGGTACTTACGAACAAATTTACAGGTCTCTAATATGTATATACTGGGGAGTGTTAAAATGTTATAATTTTGGAAGTGGGGCTTGCAGCTGTCAGTTTGATCGATATTATTAGCCGAAGGGTTAGGAAGAGGTGTACAATATACAATTCCATAATCAAAGTTGTTAATTTTTATGAGTATAGTAACCCCTGAAAGTATGTCCATCGTTTAATCGAACACACTGTATAATAGAGAACACCCACATTTCACCAGTTATGTTTAAGCCATGTGTAATAGGGGGCGAGCTTATTGCCATCGACCTAGCAGTAATCCGGATTTGTGCCAGGTTGATGAATTTTAGATGGCAAAACCCAATAACACTTTGCCTAACCCAGAAATCCAACCCAGGACCTAATCTGCTAAGCATGGTGCCGCTTGCGACCACCAGACCATCGAGGCAGTAGTTTTTCATACTTTAATATGATTTTTCAATCCAAATAATGTAAGGTTTATGATTTTTAATAGCATTTAGGTATATACTTAACAAAACATTTTAAATGATTTGATATTCTAAAACCGAATAACGACATATTATTTAGAAATCAATATTCTAAGTCGACAGCACTCGGTCAGCGCCAGCGCAGGCATTGTAATCATGATGGCCGTACAGGGCGGATGTGCAGGCTTCGTCTTGCTGTGTAAGGTTAAGCACACACTTTTTTGCGTTTCTCTATCACATAAACTGTGAAATGTCGAATGACATAGAAGTGCCCACATTGCAATGTAAAAAACCGCATGCGGTCAATTCATCCGATAGGAATTAGTTTTTTGAATACGCCCGTAAAGCTTTACACCTTAGGAAAAGTGGACTTTAATAGGCCTTAAGGCCGTCAAACGTGCGTTTTTTTCACTGCCAGTGCGCGGACCCGAGACTGCGTTTGTTATACCGTAGGTACGGCAAAAACAATGCAACGTATTCCGCCGCACTCTAGTGCGCGCTAGCCCTTACATTGGTTTTGCAATGAAATAGTTATAAAACACAGTGACCCGAGTTCTCCAACAAGGGAAACTTGGTATTATAACGTAAATGTTGCTAATAATAAGATGGGGAGACTGATATGAACAATATATTCTGAAATTAAATGTATGAAACAATGAAAATTAAGTTCTATATTTAAAAGCTGAAAAAAAGATGTCTTTGTTTACGTTACAATAGACCTGATATCATTTTTAAAATAACACTGGAAAATAACATGGAAGTCCGAGTTCCGATTTATCGTAAGTAGTAGTTACAACATCCACAGGAATTAAATTGTCGGAGAGTTACTAGATAACTTATAAATCACTGTATTTTGTGCAAAATAATAATGATGAATTATCCTGAGTCTAATAATAATCAATGGTAAAAACTATCTGCCTAGCCTTTTCCTACTAAGTTGGGGTTGGTGTATAGTCTAATGGGATGCAGCTGAATATTTAATGGTCATAATACCATAATATAGGGTCTCCCTTGTTTTACCGAAAAGAAATTGCCAAATTATCACTTCCCAAACAAATTTTCGCATAATTTCATTTGCCAAATTATTACTTACCAAAAAATCTCTTTACAAATAATTGTTACGAAAACCTATGTTTGGCAAGTGAACGTTTGAACAATAACTTGTTCATCAACTAGTACTTTTACCATTTTTTATCTAGTCAAATATTTCAGTTGGTATAACATATTTTACGCAAAATTAAATAAGCCAAATATTTGGTGTCGTCAATGTTAAACTTAATAAGATCTAACGTTGAAGACGTTTTATTACAAGGGTGCTTTTTCCACTTGGGACAAATTCTAAACAGGTAATAATAATGTTATTATAATCTCTTTTTTCCATATTTTTTTCTATATAATCTAGTAGTTTCTGGCACTCGCCGGCCGCTGCCGCGGCACCGCTCGCTTCGCTCGCTCGGCTCGTGCGTAGGTGGTCACAGTTTTAACCTAACCTAACCTAACCATTTTTTTTAGTTAATAACCTACTGTAACTAGTTCCATAAATAACCTAATGTCTAGTAACCATAAATTTGACTTGTTTCAGACAAATTCAAGCACATAAACTTACAAAGAAATACGCAAATGACATCAAATTTAACAAACAAGTAAAATGTTTATTTTTGCCTTTATATTTTTTGTCATAACAAATCATTTGACTAAACGTTTATTGTCTAAATATTGTTTGCTGTAATAAATCATTTGATTAAAGACCAAAAGCCTTAATGACATTATCCTTGGTAATAATCTGCCAAGTAAACATTTGACCAAATGAAAATGTGCGTACTAAAATTATTCCAAATATTACATTGGTATAAAAAAAGGTTGCTAAAATTTGTTTGGGTAATGAAAATTTGGCAAAATCTTTTCGGCAAAACGGCAGGATCCCCATAATATAATATTAAAGAAAAGTAAAAGGAGTATGTAAGGATCCTAACTGGTAGCATTCTATAGTTTCTGTCTACCCCATTCCCATGGGAAGAAAATGTGAATTTATGTATGTATAATTAAAGAAATTAAGTTTATTTTTGTTACAGTCTGAAGATGAAGAATGGTTTTGCCACACAAAACATAAACTTATAATAAAAATGGCATTGATGACTTTGGGACTATATCAAGATTATGGTATTATGTTATATGTATGAACTGTTCTTTGAAAAGTTAAATTTTAGTAATTTTCAGGTAATAGTAAATGTTATGGCTGCATAAAATTTACTCTATAAAATGTTTAATTTTAGTAATAAAAACAATAATAGTAATTTTAGTAATAAATTTTACAAATTATTATTAGATGACAATATATAACTGAACCACATCAAATGATTATTTTTTGTAAGGAAGTTCCTTATCGCACACATTTTAGTACATTACATTAGATTTTAGAATGCACACTTAGCGAATGACAGCTAGACAGATTTTACACTCCAAAAACAGGATTTTGTTTAATGACAACTTTTACATTTTTTTTGTGTTTTTATCCACTTATAGATTCATGAATCTGATTTGTAATTTTCTTATTTTATCACAATATGTTTGAAATGGAAGTAATAGCAGCAACAACCACAAGTTAATGTATGCAAGTAAACCTGTTGGTTGTTCACACAATAGTTGTTTTTTGTATGTGCATATTGTAGCATAAAATTTCCAGTTTAACACTATCCTCATTGACTTCTTTCTAACTATAAAGAATTTATTTAAGTACAATAACAGATGTTTCACGTCAAAGGGTTACATCACAAATGGTTGTGATGTAATTAAAAAGTAAATAATCATAGTTATTTTGACATTGTTTTTTTTTTAAGTGGATTATAGCACAAATAACAGTGCAGTCAACATAAAATCTAGACTGGATTTGTTTTTTTTGAAAATTTCGAGTTAATATAACTCATAATTTTATTATACTAACATGAAACATAACACCATGCCTTTTTTTTGAGGGTAGGACATCATCAAATGACTAGTCCGGCTCTGGTTGGAGCAGAAGGGAGTGTCAGTCTCTTACTGACTATAACTCATCTATGTTCCTTCCTTAGCCCTATGTTCCAGGGTAACCCTTTCGGACAATCCCGCTTACCAACATCATGCCTGTAATCCTCAAAGAGTTAGGAAGAGGTGTACCTATTCCCACATTTCGCCTGTTATGTTTAGGTCCAATGTAATAGAACTATTTAAGAAATCAAAAATAAACATTGTACACTATGGCAGCTAGAATTTTTTTTTTAATATAAATTGTTGCACTAGCTTGTGAAGAACACAAATTATTTTGTAAGTATTTTCATTGCAAAAGTAATGCAGTTGGAATATCGAAGCTAAAGCTCCTATCTTGGCTCCTTTCTATATTTAGAAATAGTTAAATAAGAGCCATATGCTTAGAGTAATAAAAATTACATGGAAGTTCTGCTTACAAGGCTATTATGGCCTATTATAGTGCAGTAACCGCATAGGTCATTAGAACTCACATACATTATAAAAAATAAAAATAAGTGAAAGCACTTACTTTAAACACGCTTGACGTTGGAACTATTTCAATTGTCGCCAGATGTTAGTTATTTGAATAAAACTACGCAACATGTGGTGCTTGCCGTTCAAGAATAGCATCACTATATTCATTACATTATTTCGTTGATCGTGTAACATAAAACGGTGCAATCCATGAAAGATTTGGAAAGAAAACACTTACCGAAATCCAGCTGTCCCAGCTCTGGCTGATTCTTGAATGAAATGTGTTAGTAAACAACAAACATTTTCGATTGTAAACGCATTCAGTACTGTTTCGTAAACAAAACTTAATATTTTTATAAAAATATGGAAATAATTTAAAAACCTCCGCATACGAGCGGTGTTGACAAATTTTAGCTTCTGTCAATAGCGTCAATGTCAGACGACGTCGATTTAACGTTTACAACGTTTTGTTATTATGTAGAATTTAACATAAGTTTAAAAGAATAACGTTAATTACAACAAGGTTTTTAATTTGATAAACACATGCATAATCATGTTTTCTTTAATTGTTATGCTCAAATAGGGTCTCACAAAATAGAGAAACAGGATGCGGCGTAAGTAGCGCCACCCCGAATAATAATAATAATATAATAATAATATCCTTGGACATTTCACACAGCGCCGTATCGTCCCAAGCTAAGCAACCTAATGCTTGTGTTATGGTAACGAGATGGCTGATATACTACTTATATACATTTTTTTTTTTTTTTTTTTGTAAATACATACATATTATAGATAGAAAAACACCCAGACTCGTAACAAATACTTGCAGGTCGTACAAATATTTGTTCCGTGCGGGAATCGAACCCGCGACATAATAAGCGGAGAATTTTCGTACCTTTTGGTCTGAATGAGATTTTCTGCTTACCATTACAAAAAAATACTCATTTCTGAGTCCAAAGCCCGATCTACCAACTACCACTATCCATTGTAAGTAACTCTTAAACCAGTCGTCACGTTTTATGGGCAACGTCAATAGTTAGGTACGCTTGACCGTACTTTTTGAAAAGAAGGAATACCTACCTACCTCACACTCGGATGAGGAGTTCCCAGTTCCCACATATCACGCATGACGAAACTTACGGAACGTGTCTACATTATTGTTTAGATATTATTTGGGTCGGAATCTCTAGTACCTATTAATTCCTTTGCTTATTTTGTTTCTCTTTTTAAGGATATTGTTTTAGTTTTTCTTACATCATTGTGCTATTTGATTTGTGTAGGAGAAGTGCTAGAATTGAAATGTTTTATTAATGGACATTGATTAAGGGTGAACTTGGATAAATGAATTCTGCATTGCTTAACACTTTGAGATTTGCGGGCTCTAATTCAAATCTTTATGTTCAGCAAACAAAACTCTACTAAAAGTACAACATATAGGTACAAGTAAAATAATAACAGCAGGAGACTTCCATAAATAAACCTTATTTAAGTAAATAAAATAACAGCACCTATATAATTAAAAAAGCCTGAGCAAAGACATTTTCAACAAATGTATCTATACTAATATTATAAAGAGGAAGGATTGAGTATGTTTGTAACGAATAAACTCAAAAACTACTTTTTATCACGGAAAAATGTAACGGTTCCCGTGGGATAATTTCCTACATACACGCGGGTGAAGCCGCTGGCAAAAGCTAGTTAAACATAATATTAAGTTATCTTTTAACAATATTTTCTGTAATTATCGTGCCTGGGAAAGGAAGTTAATCCGTTGGATCCCGCTGTTATTCGTGGATCTTTAAGAGTCGTTGCGGATCGTCAGAAGTCTGTCAACCAGTCTTAAGAAGGGGTATCGTATTACCCTTAATACTAGGTTGTATCAGTTAGGCAGTCGCTCCATGTAAAGTACTGGTATTCAGCTGCATCCGGTTAGACTGGAAGCTGACCTCAACATAGATATATTATTGATTGATGTAAATGATGTTTTTCTGAAAATAATATTCCCGGCAATACGTTAATTCTGGGTTGTTTTCCGCTCTCAGTTAAATGAAGACCAATAGGATTTCTTTATCTGGTGTACCTACCTAAATTACAAAATTCTATGTGTATACCTACTCTAATGTGATATTAATAAGTGAATTCCGATTTTTAATATGATAAACAAAACAAGTGACACACTATAAATCACAATCTGAATCATTTTGAAGCTTATTGCTAATCCAGTTAGAAAAAAAAAATGCAATAACTTATTTAAGTTATTGCATTTTTTTTTAATTAGGTACTAGCTTCTGCCCGCGACTTCGTGCGCGGAAAATTGCGATATACTGTAACTGTTTAGGCAGCGCATGCAAATAATTCTGTTTTCGGAGGTATTTCTTTCCGACTTGCTAGACGAAAATTGCGATAGCTCGGCTAATATGTATGATATAAATATAATTTATAGCTTATAGCACTCAGGAATAATGTAGCTTTCTATCAATGAAAAAATTTTTGAAATTGGACCATTAGTTCCGGAGATTACCCCCTACATACAAACTTACAAATTTTACCTCTTTATAATATTAGTATAGATTTACCTAATCCAATGAATGATGTTCAACTGTCTAAATGAAAACCGTTGCTACTTTTCGTGTAGGGTGCTGGTTGAACTATCCTATTGTTTGAGTTAGGTAGAAATGTAAATGCACTATATTTGAAGTAAAATAAACTAAGTATCCTTAATAAGTACCTACGTTAACTTATTTTAAACAGTGATCCGACAGACCTTTGGAAGATTCACGTGTAATTACTTACCTAGCTAGCTACTTATTCACATTGCGCACAGATACGCTGAAATACGTAAATCTAACCATGATAAAGGCTCGCTGATAGGCGTCTCATATTTTAAACTGCATGATAAATTGGAAAACTTACCTACCGAATGTGCACTTTTATATAAGGTGTTAAAAAATTAACTCTAAGAATTTCGTGGGAGCATTGCACTCATCGTTACGAACAACTTTTACTATGGGATGAACCCTGAAATCGCGAAAAAAATATGAGCTGTTCCATACATTTAATTGACTTACGAGTGCATAAATGTATGGAACAGCTCATATTTTTTTCGCGATTTCAGGGTTCATCCCATAGTAAAAGTTGTTCGTAACGATGAGTACAATGCTCCCACGAAATTCTTAGAGTTAATTTTTTAACACCTTATATAGGTAAGTATTCTAACGTGACGCCATTACGTTAAAAATATAAAAGCGCACAATGGGTTTTCATCAGACCTAAAAAGGTTTTAAAACAAACATCTCATTGTGTAGTCTACGCGGCGACGGCGCAGGAAAGAGCTAGTTCCTTACTTTATCGAATCTTTAGATTATCTCCTTTGGGATATTGCAGCCAGTGTCGACTTTGAGAGCCATATTCAAAGATGTTTATTCGGTGTACGCACAGGTAGCTGCTAGTTGTTTATTGAGTTGGTACAACTGCTGCCCCGTATGCGCACAGAGTGACTAGATAGAGGCAATTAAGACCTCAGTTCCTAAGTCCCTAATGCCTACAACCTAGCTCTTACGATTTTACACCTACCTGTATACCTAACTCTAACTCCCTACTAACCCTAATGCCCTAGCCCTACCATACAAACCGTACCATACAAACCATAACACAACGTACAAGTACTGTTGTGTGGATAGGATAGCCTGTTACCAGCGACCTAAGGCAACAGACCGGAATGGGTAGGAATGTAAGGTAAGTGTACGAGGTGCAATGTACACAGGAGGTGGATTTCTCACTGCCAGTGGAGCAGACTCACAACACTGATCAGAGATGGCTAAAGGTGTCTTGGCCACAGTGAGGGGAAACGGCGACGGAGAGGAATCAAACACGACTCCAGCTTGATGACTAACTTTATTTACATATTTTACAATATTATATACTAATCTTATTATCTGTACACATGCATAGGTGTTTGCATGTGTGTCGTAGCTGTGAAGTGCCGATGAAGCAGCGATCTCAATAGGTCAGGTCTTAATGCTGATGTTGATCCGAACTTTGTCCAATAGTTGTAAATAGTCAATACAGCGATTAAGATAAGATCAGCTGCATCACTATTTTAGTATTAGGGTTCCTTGGTCCATGGTTCATGTATGAACATTCTGGCGCCACTCAGGAACTGACTCCAGTTGGTACAGTTCAGTGCTTTCATTTGGTGTCGTATGTGGCTTGTGAGAAGTTTCTTCTCTTGCTCTTCTTTTCTGCTGTTTCGGCTGATGGTTTGGTCGGCTATATATAGGTTCTGTAGTGAAGATTGGTTGTAGCTGCCTGCCTTGTTCGGCTGACACCCCCGGGGTCGGCCTTTCACCAGCAACGACTGACGGCTTGTCTGGATGATTGACTTCTCCTGAAGCTCTGGTGTAGCGCTGGACGGCGGCTCTGCTACAGTGAATCATTTGTGGACTGTAATACATTATAACTAAAATGATAAAAAATAGTATAATTGACGATACGAAACTAGTTACATATGTGTGAGAACTAATCTGTTGCCACACGGTATTATCTAGCTCGGTTTGTAATGTATTTTCCTTATCAACTAAATGTCGAAAAATGTCCTTTGAACTATCTACTACTTCCTCTTTGGTAATATTCAGTTTGCTATTGCTTGAAACATACGTACTTATTGAAAAGTCTAACGGTTTTGAATAAGATGTTACAAACTCTACTGATACGGTTCTTTTAGCAGTTAAGATGTTGTTTGGCGTTTTAATGATACAGTTATCAGATATGTGTATTACACCAACATCTCGAAGCTCTAACTCTTCTCTTTGTCCATCGCAAACGATAGAGGTTGTAATATAATCTCTCACAATGAATAACCATGTATTTTGCATGTATAGTTGTTTCCATATAGCATTATTCGGTATATGGCATGTTTTGGCGAGACATTTCGTTTGTGTTTGATTTTTGAAAAGTTGTTCTATCATGCAATTTTCGCTTAATTGCATGTTTTTCACCGCCCCAGGAAAACATATAAAAGTATGTGAGCGTTTTATGCAAGCTTTCAATTCTTCGTGGTTTAATTCAAAATACAATTCATTGTTATAATCTAATCCAATGTAGGCTTTGTTTACTTCTATGTTCTGAAATGTCTTATCAGCATTTTTCTTAGGAATTGCTGTAATGTACATTAATGTGTACTTAGATATGTCTTGTATAGGGAAATAGGCATTGACTTGTATATGAGTGTCGTTTTGAGATATCTTTGTATCTAGTAATTGTTGATAAACAATTTTTAAGTTAGATGGTAATTTTCTGTTCGCTACTATAATTAAATCACTGATATTTTTCGGCGTTAATATACTATAGACTGTTGAGTTACTTAAGTAGATTTCTAATAATCCATTATAGATCTCTTTGATTTCTTCCATAAAGGTAGTTGCTAATTGGTAAGTTCTCAAAACATGGATATTTATACTATTGTGGTCAACTGAAGCGAACCACCGATTGTTACTATCAATGTATTCTATAACTTGGTTTAACTTAGTTTGGAAGCCTTCTAGTTTCAATCTTATTTTCTCTTCGGTTTTGTTTACTTGTGAAATAGTCGATATCATAAATTTAGTTTGGTGATTAGCTGATTCGATTAGTTTTTGTTGATTTAAATTAAGTGAGTTTATATCTCGATACACTTCATCATTGACTCCAAACACTGATGTCAGCAACTGTCCTAATAGACCTCTCCTTCTCCTGGTTTTACTAATTTCTGTTAAATATTCTTTAGTTCTCTCAAATTTAGATTCTTGTTCCAGTAAATGATGATGCAATTGCTCGCAATATGTGGGGTCTATTATTGTTCCTGCATTTTTACAAAGTTGACCGAATCGTGAAGTTACAGTTTTCATTTTTTCGAAATCTTGTAATAATTTGTCTTTTTCAAAGTTTGTTTGTATCCTGAAAACTCCTCGATCGACGTACGCTGTTCCTATTTGTTCAACGTAGAAGCCTGGTTGCATTCTTTTTACGGAATACGCAGCTGTTGTAAAATGAAGTATTTGTATAAACGTTAACATGATTATAAACCATTTTGAACCTTTGTTACATTTGTTCTGGCGTTTTGTTATAGTTGCAGAATTTGATTGAATCGTATTCGTTCTTGATTCATTATTCGTTTCACTTATTTTAACAGGCAATGGAATCAATTTGTGCACAGATCGTTTTTGTTCCGTACCTGAAGATCTTTGCAACGTTACGACTCTTGTTAGGTTATCGTTTCCTGGATGGACTTCCTTTATTTTTGCAAGTGGCCATCGGCTGGGACTGATTTTCTCATCTTTTACTAGAACTATGGTTCCAACGGCTAAGTTTTCTTGATTGGTTTTCCACTTATATCTTTGTTGTAATTGATGTAAGTAATCTTTAGTCCAGCTATTCCAGAAATCTTTTTTCATTTTCTGAAGGTGTTTCCACTTGTTCAAGAGATCGGTATTAGTGTCTGATAGCGGATCTGGTATTCCTACTGCCTCTCGTCCAATCAGAAAATGACTAGGTGTTAGCACGATATTGTCGTTTATATCTTCGCTTTGCGCGCACAGAGGTCTGGAATTTAGGCACGCTTCAATTTGATGCAAAAATGTGTTTAATTCCTCGTAGGTAAATGTCTGCTCTCCAATAACTCTGCGCAAATGGTGTTTCATTGATTTTACTCCTGCTTCCCAGATCCCACCAAAATGGGGAGATGATGGAGGAATAAAATGCCACTGTGTTCCAATGTTTGATATAGTACTTTGAAATTCACTAGACTGAGTTATTTCCAACATTTCTTTGTATAGATAATTTGCAGTCCCTACGAAGTTGGTTCCATTGTCACTGTACATATGTGACACTGGGCCTCTTCGTGCACTAAATCTTCGTAGTGCAGCAATGAATGTTTCTGTGGAAAGATCACCTGCTAACTCTAGGTGTACCGCTTTTGTAGCTAAACAGACAAATACCGCAATATAACCCTTATAGGATTTGTGTCCTCTTCCTTTCGTTGCTCGAACTGATATTGGACCCGCGTAATCTACGCCTGTGTGACTAAACGGATATGATTGAGTTACCCTGGCTTTTGGTAAATCGCCCATTTTTTGTGACATTGTTGACGAGTTGTATCTAATACATTTCACGCATTTTCTTATACAACTTTTCACGATACGTTTTCCTCCTATTATCCAGTACTTTTGTCGTATGAACGCCAAGGTCAAATTATTACCTCCGTGAAGTGTAATTAAATGAGCGTCATGGATTATGATTAGCGTTATGTGATGGTCCTGCGGTAATAAAATTGGGTGTTTTTGATCATACGGAATACTCGAATTCTCCAGTCTGCCTCCTACTCGCAGTAATCCATCATTATCAATAAATGGATCTAAACAGGATAACTTGCTCCCTTTTTTCAATGATAATCCACTCTTAATAATTTGGTATTCCTCTTGAAATACGACTTGTTGAACTAACAGAATCACTTTCTTACTTGTGCTGTTAATTTCCGTACAACTTAAGGGTCCTGTATTACTCGATTTATTTATGAATCTGTAGCAATACGATAGCACTCGAATCATTCGTTGATAACTCGAAAATCTTTGCCATATCTCGTCCTGTGTTCGTGGCTTGTTACTTATGTGATAGCAACGTTTTATTTCGTCACATATTTCTGGTATAGTTTTTGTTTGAGGAACATCGTTACTTTTTAACCATTCCGGGCCATCCCACCAAAGTTGTAAGTTTTGTAGTTTTTTAGGCGCGATTCCTCTTGTGATTATGTCCGCTGGATTTTGCGATGTGTTCACATAATTCCATTTCGCTTGTGGTAGTATTTTACTTATTTCTGACACTCTATTCGCTACGAACGTTTTCCATCTATCTGCTTCACCTTTAATCCAACCGAGAGTAATCATCGAGTCTGTCCAACAATAAATATTTTCGACTTGAATTTCCATTCCTTCTATTACTTTTGACATCAATTGTGTTAATAGTAATGCTGCACATAATTCCAGTTTTGGTAACGTGGTTTTGTGTTTCTTTGGTGCTACCTTAGATTTAGCTTGTAATAATGTCACGTCGTATGTGTCATTATTCTTTTGAATCCGACAATATACTACTGCTCCATACGCTTTTTCTGACGCATCACTAAATCCGTGTAACTCAATTCTCGCCTTAGGCAACCAATTACACCATCTTGGAATAAAAATGTTTTCGATCGACTTTAAACATTCGAACATTCGGAAATGCTGTTGAAATAAGGAATTCCCTGTTAGATTTGCGATAACTATGCCTTATGAATAGATGGAAATAAATCTTTTACGAATGTACACCTGCTCCAACTTGTAACAATGATAAGTACCTAAGTATTTGTGAAAACGTGATGTCTGAGGTGTTTTTTTTTTTTGTTTTCGGGGGGAAACCTTCAAAAGGCGCTTGGACTTTTGGGGAAAAAAAATAGGGAGTGTGGGATTCTTATTTCACTAAAACCACCCCGGTGATCACCATCAGCACATGGCCTACTTACCTTACTTGCCATGACATACCTCGACCTACGTTGCGTAGATACGAACGCAACGTAGGCTACGTACCTACTGTAGAGTCTGAGTAAAACCTTAGGTTGAACATGGCTGGACTAAAACCTTATGTTGAACATGGCTGGTAATAATCTGATGGCATTCGAACCTTTAAAATTATATTTAGAATAGTTAGGCTTTTTGTACAATTGCGACACTTTGAATTGCGAGTTCGCCACGAGCCGCGGGGCTTGGCAGATGTATTCGTTTTAATCAAGATACAATATACGAAGTGTTTATCGTCCCATGTGTTTGCTTTCATAGCATAGAAAATACCCGATACACACAAATTACACGCTCTACCACTGAGCCCCCTCAGTAGAAGGTCTTCAACCTTCTACAGTACCAATCAACTTACTCGTTTGTAGATACCGATTGTGCAGTAACTTGCCTTCAAAACTGGGATTTTCAAAATGCAATCTGGAAAAAATACCAAGGTCTTCACTTCGTCGTATGTCCTTTGCCAGCCCACCGGTTCAGTGGTCACGCTAGATTAACGGAGGGATGTTCATTTGGAAGAAAAACACTTGGAGAGCAGCGGATAGCACCTATCGTAGGCTTACAGTACCTACCGACCTAAATAAATGAAAATGTTTCATGTCACTTTTTCGGCCGTGTTCCAAACAGTAGGTACCTAAGGTATGTTAAATGGCGGGGATTGTCTCGTCATTTTTTTTCAATAGTTTGGCATAGTTTAGCAATTTACTTTGCTACCTAACTAAGCCTCTGACGAGACTTCGTCTCTTCATGTGCCGGGATCAAACTATAGCAGTTACCTAGTGCTAGTTATAGTGTAAACCCCTAACAATGAAAATGTAATACATATATGGTATATTGGTATAGGTTAGAACTACGAAAATAAAATGAAGTATGAAAAAATCTGGGTTTTTATTGGGTTTACTGGATTTTCTTATTCTTTATTGGCGGGAAGATCTTTGAGTCTGCTCTACGAATGGAATGCTGTTGTTACAGCGTTCTGAAACAAAAACAAAACAGTCTAAAGTTTCACATAAATTCAGTTAAATGGAAGTATCCGTGGCGCTCCAACAGCGGTCTAAAACGTTTTGTTAAAATGTATGTGGTCATACATACATATGTATGTGGGTCGAATCTGAAGCGATATAAATCACAGAGCAGGCGTTATGCACATAACTCTCTACTTCGGACTCGGACCACTTGACATTAGCAAGGTCTTGTCCCCTGCCAAAGAGTTACTCCTTTACGTCTGGAAAGGTCGAATTATTATTATAATCTATTCGTAGCTAACAGATTGTTAAACAAAACGCATAGATTTAGGTGAATATTAAGCCGATCGGATCCAACTATTCATTGGTTTGTTCCGAGAGTGTAAACAAACCCTTTCATTTTAAAGTTTCAAGCAATTATTTAATAAAGAGAATTAGTAATAGTTTTATCTACTTATATAGGTTTCAACTATTCATGCTACCATTTATTGTGTGAATATATTAGAACGTAATAAAGAATCACCTACAAAAATAGAGGTTATAAAAATAACCAGACTTGTCGAATGGAAAACGACTTCAAGGTGATTTAAAATTCAGATTTTGGATTTAAGAATTCAAATGTTAAAATCGAAACAGAATTTGTAAGTAACACTACAAATTGGCATTCGCGTTTTGAGATCCATTTCTTTTCATGTTCATCAGATAGGTACTTTAGAAACAGACTATACTAAGGAATAGAATTTCATATGGTACCTACGGTACTCAACATTACACATATTATCTGCATGTCAAACTAAAAATACCTTGGATGTAAATTGAGTTAATAAACTATCCGCGACCTTAAACTAACTTTGAAACACGGATATCTGTAGGACTCATTTTAGTTCGCTACAAACCAGTACCTACCACCTAGACTTATACGAGTAATAAACTTGTATTTACAACAGAATTGAAAAAAAAAAAAATGAGTTTAAGAATGTTCGTTAGTTTTTTTAAACTTTTTCTAATTTCAAATTAATATTCAAATCGAAACAAAAACGTGCGGAACAAGGAACCAAAATAATGAGTTAATATTAATAAAATGGACACTATTGAAATGTTTGTTTAAATTAACAACTTATTATAGAATTTTTTTTATACTTTAGCATGAGGTGTGACCATGTGACGCTATAAAGTTAAAGAACTCGCTTGATCTTGAACTATGTTTTTGTGTAATATGTTATTGCACTCAACTTTTTATAAATATTAATCATTGTTTTTGTGCCCAACCTTCGTAATTTCAATTTATTTTTATCGTTTGATATTAATAAGTCATGACAAGATGAGCTGTATTAGTGCTATTTTTTTTTTAATTTTCGAATCGACGTTTTAGCTGTAGGTACAATTATCTTCGACCAATAAGATCGTTGATTGACTCCGAACTCTTAAAAAGGTACAGAGGCCAGCACACCAAACTACCCTTATTTGTCAAATTTCTTTAATAGAATTTCAACTTTATTACAAAAGCATAAGGTTTATGTTCAATTGGAAATATTTGACAGTTTGGGATAGCTTGATGTACTGGCGTCTTTAAATTTTGCGATAAAGTGTTCGATGTCTTAACAATATTTTTAATTTGAGCTAAAGGTTAATTTTGTGATGCAAATATTAATTTTAAAATCTATCTAATTCTACTGTAAAGCAATCAAGATAAAAATTAAATTGTATAAGTTTCTATGAAATCCAATCCAGTTTCTATCCACAGATGTATCTCTTTGCCATGTCCCTAGTCCCCGTCCCAAAATTGTGCGGAGAGGTTATCAGTGGGACCTAATTTAATTCATTATGCCCATGCCTTGGCTTGTGTCGTTGTCGACCCTTCCACGACAAGGCGAAAATGTCCCTATGCAAAATTCTTTGACCGGGATTATTAATGGGACCAAATTTAACAGCCCTTTATTTCCATACGCTTTTTGCTTTTAATGAATATTTAGGGCTTAAAAAAATGATGAGAACCTATTCGGCAGATTTTTGGGTTTAAGGTCTACCTTAAGCTTATCTTACAAGTAACCTGCGAAATTAAAATATTTATAATATCATGAAATCAATACATTTGGGACAAATTATAACTTAGATAGATGTTTTTATGGTTATCATTACGATGTATTGACGTTCTTATGGTCTTTTTTGTGGTCGCGAACCATTTATTTTGATCAATATTTAAGGACACTGACCTGGAAATTGACAAAAAACGCGAGAAAAAATGGACAACCGCGGGTACCTTTGCGCATCTACCTTTTTCAGCGGCGCCTTGGAGTGAATAGCCTTCACACACGAGGTAGGGTAAACTTATATTATCATGTACAGACGCCAGCACGTCAAGCTAACCCAAACTGTCAAACATTCCCAATTGAACATGAACCTTATCGTTTTGTAATAAAGATAAAAATCTATCAAAGAAATTTGACAGATTGGGGTAACTTGATGTGCTGGCCTCTGTACATCGGTACTTCCAGAGCACCAAGCAGTCAATCCGTCTACCAAACTGTCAAAATTCCCCAAATGATTTTACACCTTAAAACGTTAAATATTAAGTTCAAGATCTATTGAGAAAATTTGACAGTTTGTGGAAACTTGATGTACTTGACTGTACCTATCTTTTTAACACAGCATAAAAAAATCTTCTACAGTTCGGGTTCAAACCGAAATGAGAGAAGACCGTTTTAACATTACGCTGTATCTATAATATGTACAGAGGCCAGCACATCAAGTTACCACAATCTGTAAAATATCTTTGATAGTTTTTCAACATTATTGCAAATCCATAAGGTTAATTTTCAATTGGGAAATTTTGACAGTTTGGGATAGCTTGATAAGCTGGCGTGTGTATATCTATACAAATTATAGAACAAAGTCCTTCCCCAAGTCTAGCGGTCTGAACGCGATAAACTCAAAAACTACGGAACGGAATTTTATTCGTTTTCCCCAATGGACGGAGAGATTCATGAGGAAAGTGGTTTTGTGTAAACGGGCTGAAATCGTCATATTTCAGCCAATATACACAAACCGCTGTCACTGATTGTTGGAGATTTCGGAGAAATCATGCCGTAATGAAGTGCGCCGCGTAATTATTGGACGAAATTTAACACATAAATTAGTTTTAATACCTGGATTACCAAATATTTTAAATCCTGGTAGCATGTTCCCGTGGGATATTTACCAACATCCACGCGGGCAAAGCTTTAGTGTTTGTCTTTGTGACCCCGGTGTTCTTTCAAACTACGCAACGGATTTCAATGCAGTTTCCAGAAAAAAAATCTGGGAGGTCCTTAACTTTCAACGGATTTCAAGGTGGTTTCCAAAAAAATATTCTGGAATATGACATTTCACGTGACCAGAGGGCTGAAATGGCAATGCTGCCAGTCTTCTGGGCACGTTTCCGGACGACAGCGATGCTGATGAGTACTTCGACGATTAAGTGTCCTTTTTGTTTTTGTATTTATTTGTATATAGTTAGTTAGATAGTCATTTAATTTAAGTATGTATGAGTTGTTATTATGTAGGGCGTAAATAACATTTAATGTTAAACTTATATAATTTCAATAAAAATAAATCTCGGTCAACAAGTCGTTAAAATCATGCGAAGCTGGGGGGTTCGCTAGTCAAATATAGATTTCTACATCTATGTGTGCAAACATCAATTTCAGAAGCCACTACACAAAATTTGATGAGCTTGATGAATTGGCTGACGTCTGTAGATATGGGTTCTACTATTAGTTCGTAGCACACTTTGTGGCAAGTGGTACAATTAGTCGAGTGCTTTTGATGTGGGTGGTGTAGGATTGAAAATCAAATGTCTATTGAGTAAAGCTGAATATAATATAACCGCGTTCATTTAGTTGTTGGACGGGATTGCATGAATTCAGGCAAAGTAAACCCTTGAGACCTTTGGAATGTTATAAAGCTTAACCTATCAAGAAAGTATAAATATATTTAGTAACGGAAAATAAGTAGAATAGTGCTGCATTAAGTTTGTTTTGAGTCCTCCTCTCTGCTAATAAAACCTATTTATATTTTTGTTTTTCATTGCTCTGCAAATAACTTACTTAAATAAGTAGGTATATGATATCATTATCACCAACTAGGTAGGAAAAAATCAAAGCAGATGATCATGAAGTTTATTAAGTTCTTCATCATTTGCCTTGGCGTTTCCCAACTATATTGGAGTCGGTTTCATAAACCAGTATTATATGCGTACATGGAGCGCCACACTAGTAAAGTTGCAATTATTCTAATTTGTTAATCTAGTGTTTGTTGTAATGTTTATGTTCTTCTATATCTAAACTTCTATACTAATATTATAAAGAGGAAAGATTTTTATGTAAGTATGTTTGTAACGAATAAACTAAAAAACTACTTAACGGATCTGGATGAAACTTGGCACAAAGATATATTATAGTTTGGAATAGCATATAAGCCAGATTAATGTACGGGTCCCGTAGGATAATTTCTTACATACACGCGGGCAAGGCCGCTGGCAAGAGCTAGTACGCAATAATTTTATTAAGTTGTCAGTATTTTGTGTGTGGTCCATCCATTGTCCATGGCGAGATAGTAATTGTCAATGGTTTTAAATAGTTTTAATGCTTTTGAATACGAGGATATTTAGCTACTTTGCACGGGTGTATTTAATGACTCTTTGGTTTCTTTTTAGAAACGTACGTTTTGTTTGTGCAGAGTAAACATTTTTCTTTCTTGCTAATAGTAACAGCCACCTTTCTCAACTTATGTACAAAATCTTATCTTCAGCAAGCGTTTTGCTGAATTCTACACTGAAACTAATAAAGTCAGTGATGGGTCAGTGGTCTTTCCACAACAAAGCACATTCATACAATACGTCAGAAACAGGCGACTTAACTACGTTTGGCTGTCCGCAATGCAGCTTCCTAGTCCCTGTGTGGTGAGAGGAATTCAGCTAAAATTGAGGAATCAAGCTAGACTAGAACGTTCATCTTTTATGAAACGTTGACTTTAGATAACAATCCAAAATGGTTACTTAAAATTATCGTCACGTTTTTGTTTTATTCGCCTCAAGAAATTTTCGTACGTTCGCCAGAGCATCAAGTTACACCAAACTGTCAAGTTTCTCCAAATTATTTTAAGCCTTTGAAAGTTGACCATTAAGTTCTAGATTGATTGAGAAAATTTGACAGTTTGTGGTAACTTAATGTGCTGACTGTACCTTAAATCTGCTAATATTGATGCCATTGAACTAACGAGTAAGCTGTGTTATTCTGTCCCCAGAACGGTTCAGGTACGTCAGGTTCGTGCACGTAATTGTTTGCGGTGAATTCTTGTCGTACGAACTCTGGCTTTCGTTGCCCTATTCATAGAATGTTGGAATCCTATAATTTGAATTTAATTAATACTGATATATTTGCATGCTCGAAAAGTATATTTAAATCTAATATTATAAAAAAAATATCTTAATTGTTATCATATTATTATTATTAATTTATTGTATAATTTAAGTAAATGAAATTGTCTCTGTTCTGTTTTGATTTTATAGCTATAGCTAGCCTTATAGTTACTTATAAATTCAAAATATTTGTTAAGTTTAGTAATGCTCGTCTAGTGGCGACCACTGATCTTTTAATATGTCCTATCTGCGGATAATGCAGTGGACTGCAACATTACCACAACTTATGTTAACATTATGTATTATATATGTTGTAGTTGTTTATTATCCCTTAATAAATAAAATAAAAAAATAATACAGCGGAGAATGAAATGCTGTCACTTACTATACCTATCTAGTTACATACTTGTCTATGGCTTGACGACTATGCTATAGCATAAGCATGACGTTCTATGAAAAATAATCAGCCATTACAACAACATAATCAGCAGCATTAATTTTAATATTTAAATTAATTTTGAATTGTTTTTTTTAAATCTTGTAATTATGGACGCTTTTATTATGTTCTGCATCGTTCTCACCTCTTGCCCGTTCTTCTCCATAGGTACCTACTGCTTTGGAATGGGCAACTAGCTTCATCTTTCTGACTGACCGACCCCTTGACAGTTCAAAAGTGCCTGTAATTGGTTTATTTGAAATAAATGCTTTGAGTTTGAGTTTTGAGTTTGAGCCTACAATGTTCCCACTGCAGGGGCACAGGCCTCCCCTCGTCGACATGGAGTGGGCTGTAACTGTAATCCACCACGCGGGTCTAGCGATTGGTACATCTGACATGTTGTCGAATTTTTCGTTCTGCAGGCCGCTTTCCTCGCGATGTTCTTCTACGCCGTTTTGAAAGCAGTGGTGATAAATTTAATTAACGGTAAAACGGGGTAAATAGGGATGCAGGGGTGAATCGGGTCCAAGCCTGCCGGGTAAGCGGGATTGTCCGAAAGGGTTACCGCTACCCAGGAACATAAAGGGCTACGGAAGGAACATGGATGGGTTTTAGTCAGTAAGAGTCTTACACTCCCTTCCGCTCCACCCAGAGCGGGAGCAGTCATTGGATGATTTCCCAGCCTTAAAAAAAAAGGGGTGAATCGGGACGAAACATTAAAAACGATTTAAGCATTAAATAGTATATAATTAATGATCAATTTAGCCAGAACAATTAACAAACCATATTATTTAATGCTTAAATCGCGTTTCAAGTTTCGTCCCGATTCACCCCTGCATCCCTATTCACCCCGTTATACGGTACGCAAAGTAAAGCGCCTGCGTGTCTTCGAACTCACAACCTGCAACTTGGAGCCATTACCACTGAGCCACCACTGTTCTGAATTGTTATTGGGACGCGTAGACCTGTAGCCCACTCCTTCGGTGTAGGTAATCCTGCTAACCTCACCCACGGACGGAAAAGAAAGGACTACCCATAGCGTTTAAGAACGCGAATTATACAACTTAGTATCTAGATAAACTTAAATATACCGTCGCGTCCACCGGTGATGAACAAGTTATCAATCGTATTACTAATGGCATAAGGATGAAAACCGATCAACTGTAATTGTCCGGAGTAGTACGTTGTTGTATGTAGACGGAGGATTTTTTATTAAACGAATCAAAATTATAAAAAGGATAACCTGATTGAATTTTAAGAAACCAATTTATGTTTTTAATTTTCATCTAATAGCTTAAATGTAATAAAAAAAGTAATTATTAATCGTGATTTTATGGATTTGATCTGCGCGTTATTTATAATGATTGGAATTTTAACGTCATCGTCATCAATGTTATTATGAATAAATTAAGTAGTTTAGAAGGATTAAGTAAGCTTTAATCAAGCAATAAATAATACTGTGACGGGATACCACTGCACCAGAACTGAGTGATCCTATGAATTGTGCGAGAGAAAAATGAAGTTTGATCAAGTAACACAATATGAGACTAAAATAATGAAGAGTTTAATAATTAACATTTAAAAAACACTCACTTCAGTCAAAAAGTAACTCCAAGTAGTGACCGTCTCTCATTCGCGGAGAAGTCCGTGAAAAGGTTGATATCAGACGTTGAACTGTATTCTTTATCACTGTTGATTCTGTTGATTTCCTTCAAGTTCTCCACGAAGTTCTTGTAATGCTCATTATAATCTTTGTCATTCTCGTATTTCTTCTGAAAGTCCTTTATGAACTTCTTGAATAATTTCGGTGCATCCTTTAAATTGTAAATTGGTTTCGGCGAGTCATCTATCCTGTCTTCTACTTCATCGTAGCTGAATAATCCTGCATCGTCACCGTAGTCGGATTTCAACGAATCATCCTGACAATTCGTCAGTTGTATTAAAGCTATCGTCACAGCGATTGTGATAAAATACTTCATTATGTTGTAAACACGGTATAAACACGCGATGGTTAGCACTGGTCTGAGCGTTTTTGTTTAGCATTAGATTTATATGCGGTGACCTCGAGAACCTGTCCTTTTATAAGTGAATATTGTTTTTGCAATCAGCTCTACCATGAGTTGTTATCGAAAAGTTACTCGCTAGCGTTAAACTCGTTAGTGTATTAACGCAGATCGAATACATTTCGATATTGCTTGCATGATGAGTTAAAGGAAGTCTTTCACTAAGGTAAACTTGTTGGATGGTCGTCTAGATAATTTCACTCCTATGTTTTGTTTCTTTCTTTCGCGGTAATAAGAATGGTGAACAAATGTAGTGGTATCGCTACATAAAAAATTATGACAATCAATGGTTATGGTATTTAGGGCCTATGCACACGGCGATTTATTCACGCGATGGCGACGGGCGTAGCACGCACTACCAAAGAAACTTGTGCATATGTATTAAATTAATGGAAAAATACGCGGTGTCGGCGCTGATTTTACGGAACGCGCGTGGATGGCGCGTAAATTAATCGCCGTTGCATAGGCCTTTAGTGGTTATTGAATTTTTTGGCTGATGATGACGGTTCCGTAATGGTGCAAAGGAAGAAGCGCCATTTGCGTATGAACATAAACCGCTGCGGCGGCAGAGCTCTCCTACGGACCCCGAAGTCAGCTTGCGTGCCGCAAAGTTTTAATAAGTATGTATGCAAAAAATATGTATGTTTTAGTTAAGGGCCAGCGTTGCCTGATATAAATAAATAAATATAGAGAGTGTAAAGTTTATTCACCTTTCTTTCATTTAAATTGCCCGATTGGTATCCAGCATATATTCTCATTTTGGCTTGAAATTCACGTCGTCAAATTCAGCGGGAATTTGAAGACCAACGACCAACAACATATTCCATGCTGAATAAGCTCTTTTGGACATTATTTTGACTATAATATACTCAAAAACTTAAATAAATGCTAGTGAGCTACGTAACTACTATCGCAAGCGTATTTTTCGATAGCGTCTGTCATATTTGTTACTTATTCTGCCATTTTGTATTGTGACAGCTAAAAAACGTTAGCGACTATCGATTAGATTACGTTAGGTTTCTTACATATCGAAATCTCTAGTGCTCATAGTACGAATTTTAGTTATTTCCGTGATCGCTGGGGCTCTGTACAATATTTCAAACATATCACTTTACGGAGACGTTAGCGAGTTTTAACAGTGTAAACTCATGGTAGAGTTACATTGAAACTGTACATGTGGTATTATATATTCCTGCACTTTGTATGCAAGTGAATCTTAAGGCCTATATACTTCCGTAAGGAAGGATCATTTTGTTTACCAGTAGTAACATTTAATAAACTTTTTTTTTATGTAAAGATTGATGCAACATGTAAATTGAAATAATAATTATAATAAAGGAGAGAGTTAAGAGTCCATTATTATTGGTAAGGCGGCTCATAATGACCTCATAGCGGCCTTTGGCACCAAATATCGAGGGTTTACCATTGTTACTTACATCTGTTTAAAAAAAATGTTTGGTAATAAAAGTAAAATAGGTATACTTCGAATTATTTACAAAAAACTGAAATACTTACATCAAAAATTTTTTTTTACAAACTATTCTAGAACAATAAAAAACTTAATAATAATAAAACTAGAAAAACGAAATAATATAAGTTAACATAGTAATCATACGAGCCTTGATGGCATTTGTTGATGATCTTATGTCCGTATTATTAATCCTCATCTAAAGATATAGCTGGCATAAAGGTCACTCACGAGCTCGGTTGTTAATAAAATTATCATACTTGTTATTAGTGCCCCATCATGAGTTAATGTCTGGCGTCATTGTGATTCTTTTGTGAAGCACTTTTCTGTCAGCGTAACGTGGCTGCATTTGTTGGTTTTATTGCAAGATTATTTTAACCTTGTGAACGCCAGAGCAAAAACGCACGCGCGTGCCATCCTCGCCACGCTACGAATTTATTTCTTCTTGTTATCATGAATTTCAAAACATCCATGGTGACGTTCAAAAGGTTAATCATACTTTGATTATTGTCGATTTGCATAAGCAAAGTAAAGTATGAAGGATGTAACACCGCACTCAAAGCTTCAAGCATATTAGAATCCTCCCAGTAAATACACAAACCGCAGAAACACCCTGTCTTAGAACAAACATTTGTAGAACATACAAATGTTGGTCCCTACAGAATTGAGTCCTTTTGACAATTAAGTAGACTCGTCGACTTTTGACTATTTGCTTTCACTATTTATTGGCACTGGAAACAGCATTTCATATCAAAAGTTTCACAGGCAACCTTTAAAAGCAACAGCCTGTAGCAGATACAGTTTTCTATAAAAAGTAAAGAGATACAGTTCAGGTGTGACGTCGGTGGAGACAGGCCAGTGTCGGGCCGAGATAAGTAGAAAACAAAGGTTTATCAGTAGCCGGCTGTAGGCACGTACCGCGCAAAGCCGGTGAATTACGTGGCTAGGGTGGCTAGCGGGACTTGGCTCGAGCTTATCTGTCAACAAAACACCTAGCATAGGTATCTAGTGAAAGGTTGAAAATGCTACGACTTAGTAGCATCGCGATAACTAACAAAAACAATTACAGGTCTGAGGAAACATGTTTTTGACTGCTAGATCTTTTTGTTCGTTCGGTTAAGGCCCAGATTTTTTTTGTGATTTTTGTCGTATTTCAACATGCGACGAAGAATTACTACGGCGGAATTACATCGCTCTTTCGGAATGGCTTTAGTTTCACCCAGATGGTCGTAAAGAACATTGTACTGCAGCTTGAAAATTGTAGAATGTTAAGCGTTAAAATAGGTAGTATAATTTTATTGGTCTATAATAACTCAAAAATCACAAGCGTCTTCTCATAATTATTCATATCTTTTCAACCGACTGCAAAATAGCAGGAGGTTGAATGTTCGTCTGTATTTTTCGTCGCTTGTGAACCGATTTTGAAAATGATTTCATTTGGTAGTCCAAAATAAATGTTAATAAACTTTATCCGGACAGTTTTTTGCGTTAGCTTCAATAACTCGTTTTTTCCCACTTCGTTTATGTGGATGATATTAGAATATCTTTCTGTCACTGTTACTTACATTGCTTAATCGTATTTGCGTAGGGTAAGCATAGATACCACAAGAGATTGTAAAAAATGTAAATTTTTTGCAACAAAAAAAAAACGATTGTCCAAAAAAAGTCGGTGGCAAAATACGAAAAAACGAAACCAAAGTCACAGATTGCCGAAAATACAATTTTTCACTCAGTACCTCACTATTTTTTTTTGCTAAACATGATTTTTATTTGTCGTTTGGTTAGTGATTAACCTGGTGTCAGAGTTATTTTGCTGCTCATAGGCCTCTGATTTAGCGACAAGTCGATTTAACGTCACGTTGTTGAGAACATTTGTTTGTTAATTTCCGTCCTTATAGGTCTATTAATAAAAGATTTGTAGTCCAAGGAAGTATTTACATCAAAGCAGATGAATAGCTTACAAAACGCGGTAGTTATTAACCAGGAAGTCAGAGATTATTGATTAGATAATAATATATACTATTATGTTAGACGCGGAACCCGTTGAGCACTACGCCGGCGTACGCTCATGTTAGCATTGTAAATTGGGTTAACTTAGTTCGGGTCGTGTAATACTCACACTACATGACCAATTCTGACGTCTTGGTACTTCGGCGGACGGAGAGAATAATTTATGTAGCTTCGTTATTATGTGATGCAATTAATAACTTGCACGTATTATGATCACTTTTAATACAGTTAATTTAGTAATATATTTATAATTATATTAATACAGAAACTGTCAAATTTCCCCAACTGATTTTAAACTTTAAAACGTTGTTAGTTAAGTTTAAAATCGATTCACAAAATTTGTGTTTGTGGTAATTTGATGTGTCGGCGACTAAAATCACAAAGTTTACTTTTCTGTGCCAAAAAATCATCAACATCAAGTTACTTATATCAAATCGTCTTATTTATTTTTTAACTAGTTTTGTGTACCTCTTACTTTAAATGACTTTATAAAAGTTTCTCAATAAACTGTGCCTTTTCCTTCAGAAGTTAATTACGCAAATGGTTCTAGTTCGTCGAGGATCGTGTATTTGACCTATAGAACTTGTTCTAACTCTCTATTATCAAATACATTTTCAGTTTATCACAGTTTAAAATTGAGTGCTACTGACGTCATCCCCGAGTTATTGACAGGTTGGTGTGGGACCGGGGACATACGTGGGGACAAAAAAAGTCCATGCATCCCATTTTGTTTCAAGTTTAACTTTTTACCAACGAGGAGCTTATGGCTAAGTAATACCAGCTGCACGGATCGATCGATCAGGTTAAGCTACGCTTGCTGGGGTTGATCCGTGGATGGGTGACCATCTTTACATACCAAGACTCCTCCGTGCCTGGGAAAGCACGTTGCCCGTTGATTCCGGCTGTCATTTATACATCTTTGACAGTAGTTACGGTTAGTCCGAAGCCCGAAAATCTGACAGCCAGTTTTACCAAGGGGTATCGTGTTACCCAGTTACTGGGTTGTGGAGGTCAGATGGGCAGTCGCACAATGTAAAATACTGGTATTCAGCTGCAGACGGTTAGACTGGAAGTCGACTCCACCATATTGGGAAAAAGATAGACCGACCCTACAGTTACCGACGGGTTTTACAAATTACGAGATTTCTTTATTATATTAAGTTTTATGTTAGTCTTATAATACACATAAACCTTCCAGAATCAATTCTCTATGTAATAGTGAAGGCCGCATAAAAATCCGTTGGGTAATAACAAAGTACAACGCGGTTACATAGACAGACACTTTGTTTCATAATGTTGTTTATGTAATTTTTAGGACGACTTCATACGTTCAAGGCTGTTTTCTAAGAAAGGTTAGGTACATTAAGTTTAAGTAGAAAAAGGAGTTTTCAATTGTGTTAACCCTACTGACTCCTTTACGTTTAGTCCCCATTGCTGACCTTTAAAAGTTACCAAGGACTTTTACCTAAGTTTACATATACAAAATTAAATGCATAATCGTTATCAGCAACGTGAAGTTTTTGATGTCCCATAACTCTAGGCTTTAATTGAAACCACATCAAAGAATCTATTCTATCAACAATATGTATGTATTTACAAAAAAATGTATATAAATAGTTTATAAGCCATCTCGTTACCATAATACAAGTATTAGGTTGCTTAGCTTGGGACTATATGGCGTTGTGTGAAATGTCCAAGGATACTATTTTTATTTATTTATTATACTAGCTTCTGCCCGCGACTTCGTACGCGGACCCTGTTGCTTATGCCAGCGACAACGGGGTCGCCGTTTATGTTATTTTTATCATTTTTCCCATTTAAATCTTTTATCACACTGAGCTTTAGTTTTATTTCATTCCAACAACCACCAAAACATACAGTCCATTTGTCATCGTTTTCATTTTGGTAACCGCATTATTATATTCCCCACTTGTCTCTAGAGACCTAGAAGTCGATGCGTAGATACGCTTGGAACTCAAGCGTTATTCTCTTTCCGTGAACGTCTCTGACTCGCGAGACAATACATGACGTTCACGATCAGCGGTCAGTCGCGCATCATATTCTTCACTGGTCTCTAGAGACCTAATGAATACGCTGAGAACGCAGGCGTGCTTCGCGACCCGAAGAGGTTTCCACGGAGCGAGTTGCACCCTAATGTTCTCGAACAGCATCAAGTCTCTCCTGACGCTCTTCGGTAGATTCTTGGGATTTTATGATCCTCAATCTTTTAGCTCTCTTGGAACATTGGGAAAGATTTGACCTCTTTCTAGGCATGGTCATAGTTTTATTGTGAAGATACCTGATTAATAAAAATCTAAATTAAAATGACTGCGCCCCTGCGTTACCGGGTAGGCTACCGTGTCACGAAGATAAATGGAAAAGGAAATTAAACACTCAAACAACATGCCCGAAGGCATATTCATACGATAAAATAAAAAAATAAATAGGAGTTTTGGCCAGTAGAGTCAAATTTTCAATGATATACCATCGTCATCGAAAATCAGTCCTAAACTGTTACCGCCTTCACCGCGTGCAGGTACTCCCAGTTTATGTTATTTTATAATTGCACAGTAAAATTAGTGATAGCTTTGATTTCCACATCAGATGTTTCTGATCTTCGATTTTTATAAGTCTACAGGAAATGCTCATCATATTGAACAACAAAGACGTCAAAGACGTCATTCCTATATGTGTAATGTTGTAGCTAGGCTCTTGGAGTTCCACAACAGGTGTTCCAGATCTTCGATTTTTATAAGTCAACAGAGAGTGCTCATCATATTGAACAACTTGTGCTAAGACGTTATTCCTATATGTGTTATGGTGTAGCTAGGCTCTTGGAGTTCCACAACAGGTGTTCCAGATCTTCAATTTTTATACGTCAACAGAGAGTGCTCATCAGGCTGAACAACTTTCGCTAAGACGTCATTCCTATATGTGTTATGGTGTAGCTAGGCTCTTGGAGTTCCACAACAGGTGTTCCAGATCTTCGATTTTTATAAGTCAACAGGAAATGCCCATCAGACCGAACAACTTTTGCTAAGACGTCATTCCTATATATGTAATAGTGTAGCTAGGCTCTTGGAGTTCCACAACAGGTGTTCCAGATCTTCGATTTTTATAAGTCAACAGAGAGTGCTCATCAGATTGAACAACTTGTGCTAAGACGTTATTCCTATATGTGTTATGGTGTAGCTAGGCTCTTGGAGTTCCACAACAGGTGTTCCAGATCTTCAATTTTAATACGTCAACAGATAGTGCTCATCAGGCTGCACAACTTTCGCTAAGACGTCATTCTTATATGTGTTATGGTGTAGCTAGGCTCTTGGAGTTCCACAACAGGTGTTCCAGATCTTCGATTTTTATAAGTCAACAGAGAGTGCTCATCAGGCTGAACAACTTTCGCTAAGACGTCATTCTTATATGTGTTATGGTGTAGCTAGGCTCTTGGAGTTCCACAACAGGTGTTCCAGATCTTCGATTTTTGTAAGTCAACAGGAAATGCCCATCAGACCGAAAAACTTTTGCTAAGACGTCATTCCTATATATGTTATAGTGTAGCTAGGCTCTTGGAGTTCCACAACAGGTGTTCCAGATCTTCGATTTTTATAAGTCAACAGAGAGTGCTCATCAGATTGAACAACTTGTGCTAAGACGTTATTCCTATATGTGTTATGGTGTAGCTAGGCTCTTGGAGTTCCACAACAGGTGTTCCAGATCTTCAATTTTTATACGTCAATAGAGAGTGCTCATCAGGCTGAACAACTTTCGCTAAGACGTCATTCTTATATGTGTTATGGTGTAGCTAGGCTCTTGGAGTTCCACAACAGGTGTTCCAGATCTTCGATTTTTATAAGTCAACAGGAAATGCCCATCAGACCGAACAACTTTTGCTAAGACGTTATTCCTATATATGTTACAGTGTAGCTGGGCTCTTAGAGTTCCACATCAGGTGTTCCAGATCTTCAAATTTATTCTCTCAGCAGAAAATGCTAATCACGTGGAACAATTTTTGCTAAGGTATCATTTTTGTATCTCTTATAGTTTAGCTGGTCTGTTGCGGTTCTGCATCAGGTGTTCAAGTTTCCAAGATAAATTATAGCCTATATGTTGCCCAGACTTAATACCTATACAACAAAAAAAAAATCATTCCAATCCGTCCAGTAGTTCCGAAGATTAGCGTGTACAAACAAACAGACAAACAGACAAACAGACAAACAGACAAACAGACAAACAGACATACAGACAAACAGACAAATTTTTTTTTTTGGATTCGTGCTCTATTATTGATTCTAAACCCCCCTCAATTATTTTTTTTTTAATATATTCAATGTACAGACACAGTTTTTTTACTGTTTTATTATATGTATAGATTTTTCAACTATGTTTTTGTTTGTTTTCATTTTCATACACAATAATTCGACAGTCACGATTATTAATGCAAAACACTCTTACGAGAAATATGACAGCGTCGCATTTTCTTAGCCATAAATATAAATTATTGGTTTGAATGAAAATAATTATAACTTGTACATACCTACTCACATCGAGATAAATTAATTATGATTCGAAACTATGCATTTTTGGACCACATGTTCTAGGACTCTTTTTGTTATTTTTACATATAGATTTATGGGATATAAAAAAATCACTTTGTATTTTACAAACGAGTTTATTATTTTGTAATTCATAGTATTCTCTATTCGGCCATAACTTCTACTGGAAACTTTACAATAGGTGACACCTCGTGAACGCCTGCTGCATTTTCAACCTTCAGCACTAAGCCGAGCGTTGACAAACCAACAGCACACTTTAGTTCAGGCGTTCATTAGGTGTCACCTAGTGTAAGTGAAAACTTTTTCAAAGCATTCATCCAATATTCTTACTCGATTCATAAAGTTAAATTGATTTACTCCAAAAAAGTGTGATAACTTTTTACGAAAACGATCAACTTAAACTACCACAGAAATGATTCTGACACAAAAACATGCGACAATTTTGTATTAAATTGTTTTGAAAGACTTACCTAAATCCTTTATGCGTGTTTGTCACGCTATTGGGCGATCCTTCTTATTGGCGACTATGTCTATGGGATACGTCTTGGGGTAAACAGGAAAATATAATATTTTCCTCTACCCTTCTTATGTCGGGGTATCTTTATTGCAGCCAGCATTGTATTCGTGTGATTGAGCTTAATTAATTATGCGATCAATCATATTACGGTCTGTTTTGGAATGCAGCACAAAGACTTCCCATATTAGAGTACGCAGTTTCCTTATGATTTACGTCTTATTATTGGTCTAGCAATTTCTTTGTCCCATCACTACCTTTTTGCTTTTTAAATTTAGGTTATGGCTATTGGAGATGCAGACCACTCCAACCCAATACTACAGTTTAAGAATTTAGAAACATACCTACAGTAGTTCATTTGTTTGTGGGAGGAATTTTTCGACGCCATATTTTAGTTCGTTTTATGCACTTGTACAATATGTACATAATATGTTAAGAAATAGTTCTGTGCCTATATTAGAATTCAAATAGACCCTGATAGCTAAATAATAGTTAGAGAATGGCATGATAATTCAGCTAGTCAGAGTAAATGGTGTAACATCAGTGTTGGCGCTTGATTGTTCATGTAAGTCGTGACAAATGGTGACACTTATCGCATTCACAGGGCACTGCGCAAACTCACATTTTAGGAACAGCTCGCTTCTGTGTAGATACAACTATAGGTAGTATTGCTTTGTTCTAAGAGTTAAATTTACGTTGCATAATTTAATGTAAAATGAGAAACAAAAATGTCAAAGATTGGGCCTATGCTTAAGTAAGAACAACGCCCTTAAGCACCATCTACCAAGATAAGCGTCTTGACACAAAGCAATCCCGGAATTTGTAAGTCACGTTGTGTATACATAATAAAAAAAAATACTGGCCGGCTATAGGTACAAGTAGCTCTCCCAAAAAATCTGTGGTTTCAAAATAATATAGACTGTAATATCCCGAAAGTCGATACACGTGACTTCAATCAAGCTTAAAGACTGTTACAAGACAAGGAAGACATTTTTGTACAAAATTCCCACTACGGTACCTTTTTTTCTTACTGATTAAATCCTACCGCACGTCACGTGTCCGGACCTACATCAAACCTTGATAGAGAACGTAGGAATATCTCTCAAACAGAATAAAACAAACTCAGTTCTCATTTTACCTACAGCTAATATAAAATGCACACAGACTCCACGTGTCTCGGGATACTACGTCCGTTCGTCGGTGTGTGCTGTCAGTCCCACGGGTTTTAGATTCCAATCCCGGGCAAGTCACGTACTTCTATTTCTTAAAAGTATTGCGAATTGCGATTTAAAAATAACAGGTAATGTAGTGGTCCTCTGAGAATAGGGATGACGACTAATTTTTTTTATTAAATATATTGGACAAATATTTTTTCTTTTTTTACGTAATCCAAAGATTAAAATGTGGCATGACGTCACGGTTAGGTAGACTTTAAACCTAATTGTGACGTAGCGAACCCCCACTCCCAAATTTTAATGCGTATAATCTAAGTAATTTTTTATTAACACGATAGAGCAAAAATACTGATCTATTATTTTTTATAATCTTACTAACGGACTAAATATATTTTTTTTACCATGTCGTCATCACTATTGTATTTGATTTGTGCCTGTTTTCACTTTACTACCTCTTTCACAAATGCGAAGCTATAGAATGAATCACAGAATTTTCTGTTTAAAATTTTCACTCGATCGTAACAGCAGATCTGTAAACATCGCACCGTGAAAGCTGTCAATAGTTTAATGACTTCACGCTCACTTCACTTAAGTATTAATATTCTAAGTAGCTTAGTAATAACTAATAAACTTAATAAATATTATATATAAATCATTCATCTATACTAATAATAATATTATAAAGAGGAAAACTTTGTTTGGTTGTAATGAATAGGCTCAAAAACTACTGGACCGATTTTAAAAATTCTTTCACCGTTGGAAAGCTTAGTTTTCTAGGAGTAACATAGGCTACTTTTTATCCCGGGAAAAATAACGGGTCCCACGGGAAAGACCACGGGAGCGAAACCGCGGGCAAAGTGCTAGTTTATTCTAAGATGAACGAATATAATTGGCGACACGGTTGGCGCAGTGGTTGAGCGATTGACTGCTGCGCACTATGTCGCGGGTTCGATTCCCGCACGGAACAAATATTTGTACGACCTGCAAGTATTTGTTACGAGTCTGGGTGTTTTTCTATAATAATGTGTAGGTATTTACAAAAAAAATGTATATAAGTAGTTTATCAGCCATCTCGTTACCATAACATAGGTTGCTTAGCTTGAGACGATATGGCGTTGTGTGAAATGTCCAAGGATATTATTTATTATTATTATATTATATTATTATATAACTACTATTTTAATTATTATTATATGTTTTGTTTATCGTGAAGTAAATTCAACCAATGTATATTGCATACAATCCAGATCCTACTGATTGGGTTCTGCAGTGCCTGTTCTGACAGTGCCTTCTGTGTTACCTAGCGCAGGAGTCAGGGTTTCACTTCGTCTGTACACTTTTATTTGTGCCAATAAAGAATTTTAATATAGATTCCCAACATTCTGCAACGTTATACGCTATCTTGCTATACTACATAGTTATAGTTAATACGAATACGTCTTTAAACAATTATTACTTTATGAAAACAATTGTATTATCCAAGAATTTTACGCACTCTAAGGATCATGGCAACTTCTACTTCAAACCATACAACATCCCTTTACACTAACACGATAGTAAAATGTAAGGTTCACAAAATCAACACTGAACAAGCTCGTAAAACATTTGGCCTTCAACAGAAAACTCGGAACAATCTTCTAGTTCCACCGCATGCAATTGAAACATTTTTACCTCTTAGCAAGTTCGTCTCGGGTGTATCGTTTAGGCAGCACAATGTTTAGACATTCAAACGTGACCCTTAGCTATAAACGTGAAAGTTTTATGTAAATGTGAGTCTCCAGTGGCAGCATCCGTCCGTATTGCATAAGTTGACTAATAAATTAGTGAGTTGCTCTTGTTGTCGGAGATAAGTGGGGCGGACAAAGGATTACCTTGTGCCGGGCGTGCCGAGGCCCTAACTTCTGAAATAAACTGTGAAGTCGTTCGCTTGCCAGGGCTCGGCTGGGCGGTCACGTCACCCTGTCAGATATAATCTGAGCAGAAGGGTGAAAAATAAGATAAAAGGATTGCCCGCTAATGGTTTTGCTCGATGTGTTCTTGTAAATAAATAACCTCCAATACAATTGTAGCTGCTACGCTTATTTGTACAGTTATTGTTAGAATCCTTTTATTGTTTACTGAACAAGTAAATTAGTCTAGAGAATTGTATTAGACAGATAATTAGGATTCCATTATCTCTTATTACACACACTTTTCAAATCAAACAATTGGAGTTTACTTTAACAAAAGGTTTGATTTCGAAATAAGTATTTTCTCTGTCTCTTGTAACAGAATTAAAATAATATCAAAACTATTGAGCTCTCTCGAGTTTCTATTCAATTCTCTTTGTAATCAAAAGACTCGCAGTTTGAAGACAAAGTTACAATCTCTATTGGTATTATGGCATACCATTCCATCGTACTTAAGACAGTATCTCTACGATATTCAAAGATCGAAGTTTTTGTCATTTGGGTTTTATGAACTAAAAGTGGAAACTTTCATATCAAAATTGCTTTACCTACTGTATAAGTGAAAATGAGGAAATATCACGTTATTTATGTAGTTTTTCAAGTTACGCTATAAAACTTAACAACGCACAATAACGTGCGTGCTATAAATACAGCAGGCGTTTTGTGTAAATATATCAAATAAACTTAAGACTGGCTGTATTTTTGAAATTGGCCATTAGGGAAATACGAGTGAATGGCCCACGTAACAGATGTTGGCCGAAACTCTCAACTATGATAACAGAGTGGAGGACAATTTTTTACAGCTTTCTTCCACAATGTCCGCGAGTAAATAATATACTAAGTGACAAACGTCTCATTCCTTTTTATTTCGGGTCATCCTTGAACCGAATAAATAGCGAGCAATTTTCGGGGTCGTTTGCCACGCGCCGGGATGCCGATGATACGCTTCTCAAACTTCGCGTTCGACTCATCCCGTACATATTTATACGCGGCGAATTTCTACAAATGGTTTGATATCACAATTTATTTTACGAATCACGCGTTTCGTGGTCTCGTCCCGAAATTCGTTCCTTCCTAATGATTAATGACGTAAAGTGTGAGCGCGTAAGAATACTTTTCTCATGTGAATTAAATATATGCTACACTTATTTGATGCACAGTTTTCCTCATTCGATCAACAGAAATTCGAAGTGATTTGAATAGAACGCCCATTGAACCAAATAAATCTTGGGCTCACAGATGGAAAAACTGAAAAGTTGTGAGAGATCTACAGTATGGTTTGTCTTCGATGGTGTTTGAATATCAAATAGAAACTTTTTCACAGAAAAACACTATCATTGGGGAGCAATAAGCTACGTAAGTCAGGATGGGATTCCTCGCGTAGTTTCGATTAACGAACGCAACACTTGTTCGGAGGGGTCTTATCTAAGTAGTTGATTGTTCTCTATTTGTATTTTTGGCCCCAATCGGGCCCGGGATTGTCTCGGTTCGTGTTTTTGTCAACAGTCACGTCGCGAACGGTTGCTTAATCATGAATGACACGTTTACGTATTCAGGAGGCTCGCCCCACCCGCTAACGAGAGACGAGATAAGTTTACAAACGTCGTAATCTTGAATTCCCGAAGGCGTTCAGTCTCAGCGTTGATTATCCAGGATTTGAAATTAACATATTAGGAATGTTCTGTGTCGGTGATGCTGCTGTTGTAAGGGATCTTTCACACGAGGGTGTGGGAAGTGCTCGCGCCTGTTTATTTACAACACGTCGATGTTTGGTCTGGTGGATGGATGTGTGGCAAACCGCGGTAGAGGAGACGTCTAATGTCTTCTTCGGTTGTAAATGTGAGATAATTTGGAAGCAACTGTTTTTGTTGTTGAGCATTTTCTCTAAAATGCTTGGAATGGAATTTGAAATTTGTCGTGGAACGTTTCAATGAGAATATTCATTTGTTTGAAGGTCGTACTCAGAAATTAATATTGGTTTATTGTATTCCATATAAAGTGACGAGTTTTTTTTTGCCCCCAATGAAGCTTTTACCTACCAGAGTCGGAAATAGGGTGGGTTAGTCAATGTATTAGGTACTGATAGGTACTTATAAATATTAAAAATTAATGTACCTACTCGATTCGTACCCATGCTAAAAAGCACCTAAAAGCAAATATTTTTATTTTACACCCAGATTAACACAGAGCATGCGAATACACTTCCCGAAAAATATATTTAAGACACAATAACGAAAACAAAAACTGGCAGAGGGAACAACATTTAATTTTATCTCCGCGAGGCGAGAGAGCTGCAAAACTTTGCCATGAACAATATCATGTGTAAGTGCTCTTAAGCGGAACGGTACATGTTTGTTTGAATAGCGGATTGAGCTCCAACCGTCCTCCTTGGCTGGTTCATAAACAATGGCGTGTATATCTCTCGCATGTATACCAAACTCTTTATGTATAGCTTCCTGAAAACGAGGGAATTGGGAATGGGGTAGTACCAGTTGTCGGGTTGGATTCAACCTCTATTTTTGAAACCCCGATATAACCTTGGGATTGCATACTTTTGAGTCTGGCTAATTATATTGTTAAAGGTCGATCAATATGGCCACTAAGAAAATTTTCGTATAGTTACACGTTCTAGCAAATATGTATGAAGTGATATTGCACTTCAATGAATCTCGTTACGTAACTTTCATTTGCAGGAGACGAAGATACCCTAGAATGCTTTACTACTAATGGTGAAGAGTTGTGATGGTATAGTTTCTATGAAAACCAAACGACAACTCCAGAAAATGGATTTGAAAACTTAAAGTAATTCCAAGAATGAAAACTAATAAACTGCTAATAGTACTTACAAACTCAAACTCAAATTCTAAACAGTTTATAAAAAAAAAACAATTACTGGCACTTTTGAATTGTCAAGAGGTCAGTCAATCTGAGAGATGTAGCTAGTTACCCATTTCTAAGCGTATACGTAGGTACCTACTAAGGTACCTATGGAGAACGGGCAAGAAACTCAATCTTTTTTTAAACCCAGCAGTGGGTCAGAACAGGCTAAAGATGATGATAGTCCATCCAAAAAGGTTACAACACACATAGTTATAAGTACAATTAAGGCTATACAAAGGCCCATAAAAGCCAGTGTTGCCAGTGAACTGTATGAGACTGTAAGCAGAGTTTGGCTCGAGTGTAATGTCGGTTGTATAGTTGTTTCGGAAACAATTAAACAACTCATATCATTCGCGTTATATTGCTAAACTTATGATGTCTATACTGTTATATTTCTGCTGGGAGTTGAAGCTGCTTTATAATAAATGAAATATGTGTCAAGACTTTTTGTACTAAGATGTTATGGTAAGAAAATTGCTATCTAGGAGTCACATGTGATAAAGCCGCTAGTAACACATACAACGTTACTGACAGCTGGGTGCTGTTACATATGGACAGGAGCAATTAACGAGCTAATAATTGTATAGTAGGATGCACATCAGGAGTAACAAAATCAGTCGAGGCTTTTTTTTTAAGGCTGGGAAATCATCCAATGACTTCTCCCGCTCTGTGTGGAGCGGAAGGGAGTGTCAGACTCTTACTGACTAAAACCCATCCATGTTCCTTCGTTAGCTCTTTATGTTTTGGGGTAGCGGTACGGACAATCCCGCTTACCATACCATACCATAGATACCTCCTAGAACGTGCCACTACACGTGTCACCTAGAGCAATCGATGAACACCTCATTTGTCAAACACAGTCGATGCTGGACTTGCATTCCATTGAAACTCCGTTTTACGCTAGGCCAGTTCAAAGCCAAAATGTTACCATCGACGACTGGTCTACCGTGTGTCGCCGCCTTTAATTGTATCCTTGGTCACTCGAATTCAGCCGCTCCACGAAGACCATCACTTAACCTAACTCAGAAGGCCACCCACCAGTACTGATACCAGTATTATGAGTAATACTTCCAGAGGAAAAGAGATGGAGCAATTCGTACTGTATAGTTCCGTCTCAATCAAAAATTAAAACTAAACTAAATTAAGTAATATTAAATTAAAACTTCTTTAAGAGCTGGTTCAGGTCCTGTTCACCTTTTTTTTTTTAAGGCTGGGAAATTATCCAATGACTGCTCCCGCTCTGGGTGGAGCGGAAGGGAGTGTCAGACTCTTACTGACTAAAACCCATCCATGTTCCTTCCGTAGCCCTTTATGTTCCGGGGTAGCGGTAACCCTTTCGGACAATCCCGCTTACCCGGCAGGCTTGGCCCTGAGGGGCCCCTGCATATGCTGATATCTCTTTGAGGCGCGCGTGGAACATATACGGCACGGGCCTGGTGCTGATCGGACGGTGAGTCACCCATTACTCACCATCCGCAGGCCCGCGCCTACGGTGGCCGGGAGTCGTCACGTGGCTCCCGACGCCCGGGGCGTCTCCCGCGGCGGCTGGGACGGGAGGACCTTTCTCTCTCCCATCCCGCTACCTCCTTCGCGAGCATGACTTTTTCGCAGAAGGAGGTGACTGCCTCCCACTCCCTCTCGCCCCGGACCATGGCTTGCACCAGGGCCGGGCGCGAGGGGTCGCTGCCGCCGATCGCCTCTACGAGGACAGGTCCTGTTCACCTTAGGTAGCGCTTATGGTCTCACTTAAAAACTCATCTACAACAACGGCCAACGGTTAATAAACCTGAGGGTCCATATAAAATTACATTCTTTCTATAGCCATGATGGAAAATTCCAAAATTAATTCAAAACATCAAACTATCCCAAACTGTCAAATTTTCCCAATTGAAAATGAACCTTATGCTTTTGTAATAATGTTGAAAAACCGTCAAAGTTTCACAGATTGGGGAAGCTTGATGTGCTGGCCTTTGTAGATACAAAAACTACCGAAAAGCTTAAGTCCACTCCGTTGAAAGTCGTTCTAGGATTACGAAACGCTTTAAAAGTAATTGCCACATGTCTAGATCTTGTGGATCATTAACTATTAAGTAACAAACAAAAAATTACAAACATTTATATATGTTTGTATAACAATACAAATAAACGCCACCCACTGATTACTTAAGAGGTTCGCAAAACCTAAACATCTTACTGAACACCTGGTTGCTGGTTTAAACCTCTTGAAACATTCTAAATGAAACTATTATTGTAACAAACCTTAAGGCCCTCGTAAGAGGATTGAGTTTATTTTATCACGCTACAGAGGGCCAAGTAGAAATGTTTTTAAATCCACCCGTTTTAAGCTTAGTAGGTACCTATCCTCCTCCTACAACATATTTTTGTTACATAACATTTAAGAATTTCAGATTTATGTGGTAGTAAAAGAAAAATGTTATGTCATCTTTCGTTAAATCATTTTAAATAAAAACTTAGTAGTTTTTAACCGACTTCAAAAAGGAGGAGGTTCTCAATTCGGATATTTGTATTTTTTTTTTAATGTTTGTTCGCGCATAACTCCGTTGCTTGCCAACCGATTTGAAATTGATTTGTCTGTTTTTTTCTTTTTTGGAAAGGGTATACTTCCCAAATGGTCCCATAAAATTTTTATCGAAATCGGATAAGCGGTTTTTGAAAAATCAACAATAATCTTAAAAAAATCCTACTTAATATATGTGGACGATGGTCTAATAAGTTCCTGTCACTGTAATTTACATACCAGGTAGTGGTATTAAAATTTGGGGGGGTTGTGTAGGTACCACAACTAAAAAGTGAAAAATAAAAACTTTTTTACAAAAAATAAAACCGACTTCCAAAACAAACACTACAAAGTGAAAAATAATTTTGATTTCGGAAGTCGGTGGCAAAAAATGAAAACACAAAACCGAAGACACCGACTTCCGAAATCAAAATTATTTTTCACTTTGTAGTGTTTGTTTTGGAAGTCGGTTTTATTTTTTGTAAAAAAGTTTTTATAAAGTATTGAATCAGGTGCTATTTCTTTGAGTACACAGTTAGGTATGTGTTACATTTCTATGACCCGAAAATTTACTGTAGTACACTATTCCCTTGACTACGTAGTGAAGGGTACAACAGTACACACTCCTCGTATTTCATGTTTCTATGTCCCGAGTTTTGGGTTAGTCATTAATGAGCCTTTTGAGACCAAGTACATATACGTATTCAACAAACTACTTCACAGTAAATAAGTACATACTTAAAGTGCGATGACTTCATCAAATAGACTTTAATTAGTTAATGTCGCCCATTACGTTGCCAGACACTATTCAACTTTTTAATAAAAGTACCTATATACGTTCGGATTTTGTTCGAGACCTCGAGTCGGGTAGCAGACCGCAAGTTTTGAAAAGGATTTGAAACGAGTCAAACAAAATTTAGACAATCAACCCAGAATTATCTGTAAAGTAACTTATATCCCTATCAGTAATTAGTTAATAGACTAAGCCGCCTGAACCTAGAGGGCTTATTGGTTAATTCGTACGAATGTAATCGCCCCTAACGGGCGAATCAAGTCTTTTAAATAATATTATGTTTTCTGTAGACGAACCAAATGAAGGCAATTTATTCGTGGGCGAATCGACTACTCCAGAAATACATCTTAGGCAATGATGACTATTTTTTTTAACCGGTCCGTAAACTAGATTATTAGAAAAATATTTATTATTTATTATTAGATAAATATTTTTACGTAATCCACAGACTACGTCTATACATTGAGTTAAAATGTGGCATGACGTCACAAGTATGTAGTTTTTATACTTACTTGTAACGTAGCGATCCCCACTCTGCAACTATAATGCGTTTTATCTAAGTCATTTTCTTTTAATATGATAAAGCAAAAAATACGTGTCAAATATTTCTTTATTATCCGATTGACGGACTAAATAAAAGTTATTTTATATATTGCATTGCTATCTTGGTTATAATATGGGCCCCGACACCCAGACACTAAATGTACGAGACCCGGGATGGATAAGAGAAGCGTAGATCCAGTAACAGCCACCTAGAGCTATTTCAAGTTTAATCTCGAACTGTTGTCTTGTCTGAAGGCTAGGGAAATTGAATGATAAATTGTAGCCACTGTAGTACAAGTAATTCGAGCCGCGGCAAATGATTCATTAGTCCTAAACTAATATTAACCTGTGTTGACCAAACAAAGAGTTTTGGGGTGCACCTCTAATATCATCAGTGGAGCGGCGCCGGGCGACGCCGGGCGTCGCTCGTGAGCTCTTGTTTCGCTTCAAGCAAATGTTCTTTCATTTTCTAATGGATCGGCACTGAGGGAATATTTGTTGGCAAACTTTCACCAGACACAGATATTTACATAACAAAGAAAGGGGTAAGAGATCCGAGTGTCCCCAAAAACGTATTCTTGTCAGGAATTTCAATTTCGTAGAGGATTTGTCGGTCAATTTCATATCAGTGTCTACGTTTTTGCTGTCGGTACCTATTTATATGTGCGTGATCTCAACCGGGGATTGCGAGGTGTATAGTTACATGGTTCTTAATAAACCTCAACATAGGTAGTATACTTCACGGTAAGAATTATTATCGGGAAATATTATTATGTTATGATACTGGAAGTGTTGTTCCTTCTACTTACCTAGTTTGCTTTTACACCTTCCCGAACGCTTTGATACGTAAATGTTTTGAATATTAAGTCAAGTTAGGTGCATCCTCGCGGTGAGATAAATCTTTGATTAGTTGTTCGAGCTAATCCCAGCGAAGTTGTGCTAATTAAATAAGTTTTGTAAAATTAAATTAGTTTAACAAAAGGAATGAACAAAAGCGTCTTGCCTGGTGCTTTTAATGGCATGAGGGTACTATGCACGCGGTTTTGTTCGTAACAGAATCACTATGATTTAGGTACGTTAATTTTAAAAAGATAAAGATTAAACTGTGATATCTTTTTACTTTAAAAGCCAAGCTACTAATCGTTACAGTTCAGAAAGAACCTTCATTTGTTCTCGATAAATCGCCTGGAACTTTAATAGGCTGTTTTGACAACTACCATTGCCACGATATTGCTTTCTGTATACATTTATTTTACGATATCGCGCCGTAAAAGTGGCTATGAATTCGAAAAAAAACATGTCGACTGAACGCCCGCAGAAATAGATTATGTTTTATTGAACTTTGTTGTCATCATATCTTCGTAAACCCTTCGGGACAAAGGGGGGATCTTTTCACAATGTTATCGACGCTACACAAAAATACTGGCTAACAAACAAAAGGAATACAGTTCACAGTGTTATTCTTACGCCTTGCTAAGATAAGTTTAGAGGTTAAAAGGGATTTTTATTGTTTATTTTGGCTCCTTAACAACCATTACGTAAAGTCTTTGACAAATACGTTAGTTAAACAACTGTAAGAATACAGTGAATAAAATACAGAGTAGTCGTTATTTGCTTAGCTATGTCATTATAGCTATACTTTTTTAGGGTTCCGTACCTCAAAAGGAAAAAACGGAACCCTTATAGGATCACTTTGCTGTCCGTCTGTCCGTCTGTCAAGACCGTTTTTCTCAGGCACGCGTGGAGGTATCAAACTGAAATTTATATCTAATACGCAGGTCTACTGTCCCTTGGAGCTGTGAAAAAATCAAAAGATACAGCTGTTTATGCCGCAAATTTTCGAAACTCGCACGGGAATCAAAACCTACTGGGTACTTCCCGTGAACTTAGAATCTTGAAATTTGGTACAAAGTAACGTCTTACAGTGCAGATAAAGGAAAAATTGCGAAAACCGTAAATTTTTTGTTACATCATATAATAAAAAAAAATGTTTTTTTTTTCAAAATATAAAAATACCATAACTATGACTCGATTCTCGCGATGGGTGAACTTTTACTTATATACGTACAGGTTTGTACGGAACCCTTGGTGTGCGAGTCCGACTCGCACTTGGCCGGTTTTTTTATTTGGTCATCGAAAGGACATCTACGCAAAGCCGGTTACTAGGGATTCAGTACATGATTCTGAACCAAGCATTGGAATGACCCATTATCATCATCATTCTCCTGTCCTTATCCCAATTTATTTGAGGTTGGCGCAACATGTCCTCTTCTTCTTAAGCATTGAAATTACGCATCGGTTATAGAAAAAGTTTGCTGTTGCGCAGTGAAAATGGAACACCATTTTTTTGAAACTTGTATAGATAGTGTAGCAGATAGAGATATACCGGGTCATTTTTCAATGACCGTCCAAATTTTCACTGGGTGTTCTACCCATGAATGTGAACAACTTTCACTATGGGACCAACTCTGAAATCCCGAAAAAAAATCAGCTGTTTCATACAAAATATCAATACCTACTCGACTAAAATGTATGAAACAGCTGATTTTTTTTTCGTGATTTCAGAGTTGGTCCCGTAGTGAAAGTTGTTCATATTTATGGGTAGAATACCCTGCGAAAATTTGGACGGTCATTGAAAAATAACCCGGTATATAGAGGCGCTCTATAGTTTTTGCCTACTCCCATGAAAAAAGGCCGTGAGTTTTGTCGTTCAAGAATTAGGAGAATTCATCTTTGGGCGAAGGTTGTACAGGCATTATTTCTCTTATTTCCGAGATTTGTTGTTAGTAAGAAGTTATTTTAACAAGGATCACCCTTAAAGTTTTCGAAATACTAAACTGGGTGGTGGCTGGTTACCTATCACTGGAGCCTTTTTTTGTATGAAATTCGGATAAGTGTCTTAAAGTACCTTTTCTGAGTTGTTATATGGCACACAAGTAGGTATAATAAATCATTGTAAAATATTTGTTGTCTAAGGGCTGATTTCACCATTGGAAGTTAACGCGATTAGTGCTAAACCAAGTTTAAGAACTATGAGTAATATTACACACATCAACACCGTCTAGGGATATTTTGTATAAAGTTCTTAAACTCAAAAAATACTGGCCAGTTTTAAATTCTTTTGTAGAAAGCTTATTTTGTAAACCTTTTTGAACGATTCTAAATTTGAATTTGAAAAAATAAATTAAAAACAAAAGATTTACGCGGCATAATGGTAGTGAAGTCCGATGTTTCATTTACCTACAGTAGTTTTTGGCAATTTTTTTATGTCAAATTTAAGTTTTATAAGAAGTTATCAGTTAATTTCGAATTAATGTTATTGTGTGCATCATGCTGCGGCGGCATTTAACGAAAGATGAAATGTTAAGGGCTGTAGGCATGCTCCAAGCTGGGGCTACTCAACGGAGTATTGCTGAGGAGATTGGAACAAGACAAAACGTGATATCAAGGTTATGGTCACGTAATCGTGCTACTGGTGAAGTGGCTGAAAGACACCCAGGCGGGAAGCGCATAAACACTCAACGACAAGACCGATTTTTGCAAGTTGTCGCGAGAAGACAACCAAATGTTACGGCCATGCAGTTGGTTCAGAGGCTCCAGTCAGAGCACCAATTGCTTGTGAGTGACCAAACTGTGAGGAGAAGGCTGCATGAAGCTAACCTTCATGCTCGCAGACCACTTCGTACTCCAGCACTACGCCGAGGAAATCGTGGACGACGACTAGAGTGGGCTCGTGAACATTTGCTCTGGGAAGTTAACCAGTGGTCTGTAGTGCTGTTTACCGATGAGTCCCGGTTCGGTTTCCATCCCGATACACGTAGAGTACGTGTTTGGCGACTTCCTGGTCGTGAGAGCCATCTGCATTATCCTCAGGAAGTCCATTCATACTACGGTGGGACAATTATGGTTTAGGCGGGATTTCGTGTTGGCGGAAGAACAGACCTCGTTTGGATCAGAAACACCATGACGGCCGAAAAATACCGTAACGAGGTGCTAGTACCAATAATCTACCCCCATCGACTACAAATGAGCCAAGAATTCACGCTCATGCACGATAACCCCGTCCGCACACAGCGAGAGTGGTGACGAGCTGGTTGCAGGAGCACGACGTATCGGTCTTAGGCTGGCCCGCTCAATCGCCTGACCTAAACCCCATAGAACACGCGTGGAATATGCTCCAAACTTGGCTTTGAGGAATTTCCCTGCAAACATTGCGACGGAAGAGCATCTATTTTTGCATCTTAGCCGGATCTGGGACAATATACCGCAACAATACTTGGATTTAATAACTTAATCCAAAGCATGAAAAACCGTTGCAGGACCGTTATTAACGTTTAACTACTGATTTTTCACATAACTGTTAAAAACAGATAATTTTTTTCTTATTTTTCACTTTTTCCTGAGAAACACATTCATTGTTAGTTTTACCATTATTTCACGATTTTTCTTTTTTTGAATAAAAATTTATTTACGCAAAAAAAATATTTTTCTTTTATTCTGGAGTGTAGTCTGATAAATGAGCTTTCTAAAAATATATGCATGTAGTATGTTATTTTTAATACATTTTGAGTAAATTAAGTAAATCCTAAATATCCCTAGACAGTGTTGATGTGTGTATTTTAAATAAACTATAGATTAAATAAAAAAGATCATAGAGTATGGAAAACTCTATGAAACAAAAGTTAAGAGAATTCCAGTTTGTATTTATCGAGTTATTCTCTAATAAGTAAAAACTAATAAGTAGGTAGTTGCAAATTTGTTTTTTTTTTAAATAAATTTTAATTATGTTAATCTATTCTGCTATTGTCGTTCTACCTACCTATTCATTTTAATTTATTCTAATTTTCCTATACACTTGCTTTCGTCATGATTTGATGGAATATTAATATGTGGGTCAATGAAGTGACCAAACGAACTTGCCCCGAGGTCCATTCGTTCCCCTGGGTATCATAAGACGGGATGAAGGGACGGCATCGGGTAGATTGGTGACTCACCCAAAACGGACCACAACTCATTCTGATGACCTGGTTTCTCAATAAGTTGCAAGCGACCTTATAGTGACAATCACTGTGTGTAGTCGCTATGGAAGTATATGAATAAGTGTAAAAAACGTGTGCCTCAGCAAGGAAGTTCAGATTAGTTTTAGTATTAGAATTTATACTATATCTAGAGGTTAAATTTAGGTTATTCATCTGGTTAGACAATAAGAATTTAATAGGGCCATCTTAAATGACTCCATAATCGTTGCGAGCGCTCCTGAAAACCATAAAACCTATGACGAAAAGGAGATTGTTCTAGACCGCCCTATAACCAACAAACATTTGACGTGTACGTTAATTTTAATTATATTTTAATATGCTTTTTAAAAATAATAAATTCAAGCGGACACTGTTTAATTCTTAATAGGTTTTTAGAAGTGACCTCATTGATTTTATTACCAACTGAACTCGCCATCTTTCAAGGAATTGTCAATGTGAATGTCACAAAAGATTTGACAGTGTCGCTCTCGCTCATATTACATAAATATCGATATCGACGACGATGTCCATAATATCTAGTGATAAATAATGGATGTTCGATATTTATCACTTCCAAAACATTGAAAATGTGCAACATAAAAGTTTTTCATGCATATTTTTTTCATGGAATTAGTTCCGTGAACATTTTAATGGAACTTATGATGAATATGGCCTAGCACGATTATGATGAAAATATAATGAACAAAACAAACTCACAAAATGTACTTACTAGTCGAATGAGGGATTTTCTCAAGTGAGAAAATATTAGTCCAAAAGAGGCGTTGGTAAAAAATACGTCACTGTCTCAGGTTTTTGACACCAAATAAGCTTTCTTATTTACGGATCTTGGTTTTGTGCCTGTGGTGAAAAAATTTTTGGTGACGCAAAATCATTAAAATAAATGAAAAGTAAACAAAATTATAAAAAAGTTTCTTGTGTCAACGATTCGTTTTTTGTCTTATAAACATTACAAAAAAACAAAAACAAACTTTTGACACATGCAACTTTTGACTTCTTTGGGCTTGTCGTTTTTTCGCTACGTCACATTTTCTGCCAGTTTACTCTTACCGCAAGCAGAGTTAAAGAAAAGTCTAAAGACTGAAAATTATAGAGTATAATTATTGAACATTTAGACGAAGCTGAAGCGTCCCTTTAAATTTATTTTTTGGGATACCTTCGTTACGATAAAGATCTGCCTTAAACAACCATCATACTTTTATCCAGCAAAATAAAAATCTAACCGTACACCGAAGAAGGTTTTATGTAACGCGTCTATTTTGAAGACGTATTATCCCTTTACACCAGCATCTAACACCACGGGTATTCAAAAGATTTAGCTAGAATTTTTAATGCTAGATTTTTAAACCAAGCTTTATTTTACTCGCTTTTAACGTAAGCAAAGGGGCTTATAAAACCCATTAACGAAATTGGATTTTTGGAAATAACAAAGTTATTTTACACGTGACTAGAGCTGGTAATTTTTTAGGTTTAAGAATCAGCGTTAATATCTAACATAGCAAAGTTGCCAGCTTTTTGGGAATTTTTCCCACTGTCAGCGATGAGGTCAAATTTCTATGTACCTACTAAATATAAATACACACATCAAAAGTGTCTAGGGATCAACATATATTTTTGCAATAACTTTTCTCTTGATTGATATTAATTTAAATTTTCTTTAAGGATTCATCAAATAAAGTGTTTTCGTTTGTCACAGTAACGATAAACCAAGTCACCTTTGCATTAATAAAGAAATTTGCCATTTTCCTAATAAAGGGATTTTTGACATTTGAACCACTAACATTAAAGTTCGAAAAAAAGACTGAAATAACAGTTTTCTTTAAAATTTTATTGGGTAACTTAAACAATTAATAATCCGTGTTTCTACCGCGAACACTAACAACACAAGAACATCGGTTTGGCATACTCAAAATGAGTTCATCCAAATCACGCTGTGGAATGGCCGCCCATGTTCGTTGCAACAACAAAAAAAGGTGTTATCAGTCGACTTTGGACACGTTACCGAAGCACTGGTACCGTGGCTGAGCGCCATGAAGGACGGTATCGCTGCACCACACGGAGACAAGACCGATACATTCAAATCTTAACTCGAAGAGCTCCAACAATAACCGCCATGATGTTAGCCGTGAGGCTTCATCACTCTTCAGGGAACTTAATTAGCGACCAAACAGTCAGAAACCGCTTGCATGAAGTGAACCTTCATTCCCGAAGACCGCTACGGGTACCACCTATAGCAATGCACAATCGTAGGATTCGATATCAATGGGCTCTTGAACACAGAAATTGGGCAGAAGAACAATGGCGTTTCGTGTGCTTTTCTGATGAGTCTCGTTTTGGTATGAGACCGGATACAAGACGTATACGACACTGGAGAACCCCTGGACGCCAACAGCGATTAAAATCCTGCCAGGAAGTCCATCCTTATAGTGGTGGAACCATCATGGTATGGGCGGGTATTTGGATCGGCGGAAGAACTGAGTTGATTTGGATCAGAGGCAACCTCAACGCTCAAATTTATGCTGAGACGATTGTATCTGACGTCATCGTTCCTCTACAAGTGCAAATCGGTCCCTTATTTCAGTTAATGCATGATAATGCACGACCGCACACCGCAAGAGTTGTAAGACAGACTCTCGCCGCAGCTAACATCAATGTCCTGCCCTGGCCTGCTCAGTCGCCAGACTTGAACCCGATTGAGCATGCATGGGATATGCTACAGAGAAGAGCTCTGCCGAATATGGAGGGTATCCAGTTGCAAGAAGACCTTTTTTTGTTGTTGCAACGAACATGGGCGGCCATTCCACAGCGTGATTTGGATGAACTCATTTTGAGTATGCCAAACCGATGTTCTTGTGTTGTTAGTGTTCGCGGTAGAAACACGGATTATTAATTGTTTAAGTTACCCAATAAAATTTTAAAGAAAACTGTTATTTCAGTCTTTTTTTCGAACTTTAATGTTAGTGGTTCAAATGTCAAAAATCCCTTTATTAGGAAAATGGCAAATTTCTTTATTAATGCAAAGGTGACTTGGTTTATCGTTACTGTGACAAACGAAAACACTTTATTTGATGAATCCTTAAAGAAAATTTAAATTAATATCAATCAAGAGAAAAGTTATTGCAAAAATATATGTTGATCCCTAGACACTTTTGATGTGTGTATTTTAGTTTTTATATTGTACTTAGAATTTATTTTGAAAGTTTTATATTTTTTTTTACTATATTGGAATGTTTTTTTTCCTAGACAGGGGTTGTAAAGTCCCACAACGACAAAAATTGAACAGTAACTCTTTAATGTCATGCAAGCAAGTCAAAAAAAGAGCATAATAAATTGGAAGGTAGCGACTACGGCAGACTAGCCCAGAGGGTCTTTGAGCAAGCATATGCAGGGCAAAAAGCTGACAGCTGAGTAGATGTGGCATAATGAAAGAACCCGAAAACATACTTGAAAAGTTTCAGAACGAGGCCCGTGCTCAGTGATCTCGGCACTTTCCTAAATCAATGTTTCGTTATATTTGCCAAAAGGCTCCACCCGTGTCAGATATATATGTTCATATCAGGACATGATGTACTCTTCTATACAGAGTAACTTTTATTCACCCTGAATATTCTTTTTAAACCAAATTCGTCGGATATAAGTTCACAATATCTTCAATATCAGATTTAACTACGCACACGATAACACGAAAATAAAAGGCTCTGAAGATCACGTCATTTTTGTTTAATTTAGAAGTCACTACTAATAAAGCCAAAACTGAGGAGCTCGTGGCTTAGTACTAACAGCCGCACAGGGCGATCCATCAGATTAAGCTACGCTTGCCGGGGTTGGCCGTGAATGGGTGACCATCTTTACATACCGAGGCTGCTCCGTGCCTCGGAAAGCACGTTAAGCCGTTGGTCCCGGCTGTCATTCGTGGATCTTTGACAGTCGTTACGGCTAGTCAGAAGCTCGAAAATCTGACAGACAGTCTTACCAAGGGGTATCGTATTGCCCAGTTACAGGGTTGTGGTAGCTGTATCCGGTTATACTGGAAACTGACCCCAACATAGTTGGGAAAAGAAGAAGGGTTCGATTCTTGGGTTGAGTAAAGTGTTCTTGGGTTTTTTTTTCTGGACTTTCACAGTAGTAGTCCGGTGTCTGGATTTGTGCCCGGTAATAGCTCTAGCTCGCCATATCATGGGAATTCAGCCGCCACGGGAGTCGCCCCGAGCGTTGGGAGCCACGTGACGACTCCCGGCCACCGTAGGCGCGGGTCTGCGGGCGGTGAGTATCCGACCGATTAGGACCAGGCCCGGACGGCACGTGGAACATATGCGCGCCTCAAAGAGATGTCAGCATATGAAGGGGTCCTTTAGGGTCAAGCCTGCCGGGTAAGCGGGATTGTCCAAAAGGGTTACCGCTACCCTGGAACATAAAGGGCTAAGGAAGGAACATGGATGAGTTTTAGTCAGTAAGAGTCTAACACTCCCTTCCCCTCCACCCAGAGCGGGAGAAGTCGTTGGGTGATTTCTCAGCCTCAAAAAAAAAAAAAGACGCAACGCGGTCGTGTGACCTCGAACAATAGTTGTTCTATTGTGTCTTCTGCGTGGTAGTCAATGACTTAAACATAAATGGCGGAATGTGAATGAAGTATACATACACTTTTGCTTAACCCTTTGGGGGATGTTATGTTATGGTTGGTATTTAAAACCGAACCCCTTGTCACTATTAAACTTCACTATCATCGCCCTTTACCCTTATCAGAAGCATGTGGCGAAATACTATAGTCATCGTTATTATGCTGCAATTCTTCAGTCAAAGAATAGGGTGTAAGGTGACTGGTTATTAAGGGTCGAAGCGCAGCGGAGCGTCAATCTAAAAGATGATTGATTTTTTCTGTAAATAAGTTACTTAGACGTCAATCATACTTTTAAGACCATAGTGACGTTCTATAGTTTTTGCCTGCCCTATGAAAAGAAGGCGTGATTTTGTATAAAACTAAGTCGTTCCCCGTCGTCTGTCCCTCCGCTTAGATCTTTTAAACTACGCAATGGATTTTTTCATCACACTATATAATATATCACACGAATATTATAAGTTTGTAAGAGTTTGTATGTTTGTCCGTCCTTCGCGCTCAAACGGCTGAACGGATCTGGATGACATTTGGCATAGAGGTAGTTTATGACTTGTATTAACACATAGTATACTCCCAGTACTTAGTACGTTCTCTTGGGGTAATTTCCGATATCCACGCGGTCGAAGCCGCAGGCAGTAGCTAGTTAATTGATAAAGTGATTCAAGAGGAATGTTTATACATTACACCCATGCGAAGCCGAGGTGGGTCGCTAGTATTTCACACAACGCCATAAAGTCTCAAGCTAAGCAACCTAATGCTTGTGTTATGGTAACGAGATGGCTGATAAACTACTTATATACATATTTTTTGTAAATACATATATAATTATTATAGATAGAACAAATCGAATCGAACCCGCGACATACTGCGCAGCAGTCAATCCCTCAACCACTGCGCCAACCGTGTCGTATATAAATGTATATATGCCCAAATGCATGTGATGGTAATTGTAAGTATGTTACGCAATTACACCACTGTTCCTCATTGTACCTATATCCATTAACTCGTGTTGGGGTACTGCTATCTAACAGTTAGAATAGAAACTGTGTCAGTATGAGATCCAACTCGCCCCCAACTTGGTAACGCCCGCGGCGCGCTCAAACTTCCCCTGATATGATAACGCTTTCATATCCACGTCGTGTTTCGTTTAATGTACCGAGTTTGTTTCGGTTTTCCCGTGTAATTATGCTGATAGTACTAATACCCCATGCTACTGGGAATAAGCATTTCTCGTAAGAGCTTTTAAAATATCGTTTTTAGAAGTTGGACAGTAACTTTGAGCACAGTCCGGAAAATTAATTGTTGAGCAAATTAATACCATACGTCACTTGGTTGTGATTTGAATATACGGACAATTTGATCCCAAATAATTTCCCAGGCTTTCCGTAGGTACGACGAAAGAGTAAAGTTCGCAGGCATACTAACAACTCTTTATTAATGTCTTACACTGTACTCCGTTTATTATAGCATTAGACAAATAACGACAAAATAACGACAGTTATTGTGTAATATTGTTGACATAACTGCATTTTACAGTAGTTTTTTTAATGTAAATGGTAAATAGATTAAATTGCTTCGTATGTAACGTGAAATAACGGAGTTTAATATAAGTCCATATAGAAATAACGAAACGGTGATAACAGTTATTTGTTAAATGTTACAACAAACGGACTATAGATACTTCGAAAAAAAACCGGCCAAGTGCAAGTCGGACTCGTACACCGAGGGTTCCGTACAATCCTGTAGGTATATAAGTAAAAGTTCACCCATCACGAGAATCGATTTTCGTATTTTTATATTTTGAAAAAAAAAAACATTTTTTTTTATTATATGATATAACTAAAAATTTACGGCTTTCGCAATTTTTCCTTTATCTGCACTGTAAGACGTTACTTTGTACCAAATTTCAAGATTCTAAGTTCACGGGAAGTACCCAGTAGGTTTTGATTCCCGTGCGAGTTTCGAAAATTTGCGGCATAAAAAGCTGTATCTTTTGATTGTGTTGGCTTAGAAGTTTGATTTTTTCACAGCTCCAAGAGACAGTAGACCTGAATATTAGATATAAATTTCAGTTTGATACCTCCACGCGTGCCTGAGAAAAACGGTCTTGACAGACGGACGGACGGACAACAAAGTGATCCTATAAGGGTTCCGTTTTTTCCTTTTGAGGTACGGAACCCTAAAAAAGCATCGCCACACGAAAACGTTGTAAAAATGAATTGGGTAAATCTGAACTTAATCTGGCAGCAATTATGCGAACATGACCCTTTTTGTGAGTTGTGGATAGGATCATTTACCTTACCGATACTTAGTAAAATAATAACTACCGATATTTACTAAAATAATGAGGACTTATTACTGACTCACTGTTTACCATTCTGTGTACCATATTGTATTAATGTAGCTGTTAGTCCTCCATGACTGCTAAATAAATAAATAATAACTCATGTCTGCAATTTTATAGATCACTAGCCTTTGCCCGCGAAATTACCCAATAGAACCTACTCGGCAATATGTAGTAGCTTCCTGTCAATGGAAAAATAATTAAAATCGTATCAGTAGTTCCAGAGATTAAACTCCTACATACAAACTTCCTCTTCTAAATTAGTATAGATTCAAAAAGACCCATTGCCCACAGAGTTTGGTCCATATGTATCTAGGTGTCTAGTTTCAGGAGACATTTCTACAAAGAGGTTTAAAAGATTGTAGCCAAGAATATAACTCTAGTCCACATAAAACCACATTTAAAGTTAGTTTTCCTCTTACGATACCACGGGGACAGGGAAACGTCATACATGACCTAGGTACATATAGGCAAGTAATATAATATTTTTATTGTTATAGGTATATATCGTCGTTTAATTGTGTATGTTTATTTTATGTGAAAAACGTTTGCGTTACACCTACAGCTACTTATTTGCTGCCAGTACTTGGCTTGAAGGCTGGGATGAAAGATCATGGAGAAGCCGTCGCGTTGGAAGGCGTCCTGCAAGGTGGGCCTATGATTTTGTGAAGGCCGCAGGCATCCAATGGATGCGAGGAACATAGAACCAGTTGAAGGAGCAGTTCTTGGACGAGACCTATATCTGGATTTTGCCTATCATCGACTATGGTGACATGTGTTACTTTGACTTGAATGCGGTTTTCCTGAACAAGCTCGACAGATTGCTTAACAATTGCATCCGGTTCATATTCAACCTCTGAAGTATGACCATGTGTCTAGTTTTAGATCTGAGTCTGAGTTCAAATGGATGTCTTTACGTCAAATAAGAAGTTTACGCGTTTTGACAACTCTATTCTCCTTTCTAACCTCTCCCACTCCTCCTTCTTATTTGGTGTCTCACTTCAAATATCTTTGTTCTTCCCATGCTAAGAATCTGCGTTCTTCTAACAACCTTCTCCTACGCTGTCCTTCTTATACTTCAGACTTTGTTCATTCCTCCTTTCATATTTAGTCCATTCTTCTTCGGAATGCGCTTCCTCTCGATATCAGGACGGCTACCAGTCGGTATGTACATATTTAAGCGGAAATTGCAGAGTTATTTTCATAACAAATAGCGTAGTCATTACATCACCTCTCTTCCTTGAATTTATATACATATATGTATAAATTATATATTATAGCATAAACAGTTATTATAAGGATTTAACCTAATTATGTACCTATTTTATTCATAAGTCTCAATTTTTTGTATGTTCTTACTCTTTAAAGCACCTACCACACACCTTCACCACCCTTGGTAGACTGGTAGAGAATGCCTTAGGTATTAAGTCCGCCTTTGTGTTATTGTGTGCGAAAAGTTTACATAAATAAATCTGGAAGTGATGATCAAGTTAATATGATCATGATCATAATTTGAGGCATAAAGGCACCATTGTTCAACTTGAACACTAATAGCATAAGGGTGACGAATGGTCAACTGCTTTGTCGACGGTTGCACAAACGCTATATTGGCACATTCAGTAGCTTCAATGATCTTAGGTAAGGTTAGAAATTATTTATGAAATGACGTCATCAACTACTTTTTTTTTTTTTTTTAAGGCTGGGAAATCATCCAATGACTGCTCCCGCTCTGGGTTGCGTCTCAATCGTGGCAGTTGCGTTTGTTTAGTATCAAAGCCAGTGCCTCAGTTAATTTACCTACGTATGGTGGCCGAAGTTGTGTTAGCACTTCATCAATACGTTTACACCAAGTTTGGGAGTATGCGAGTTAGACTTGAAGTGTGATTATATTTGGGAGCAGTTGAAAGTACCAAGTTGTAAGCTATGTTGGAATAGTAGTTCTGCTGTCAATTAATCCGAAGTGTTTAATTTCGTTAACTGTTTTACTCTGCTGCAAACTTGCTGTTTCATGGCATAAGGTAAGTTTATTTAATTAACAATGTAAAGTGTCTGCCTTTTTTTTTAAGGCTTGGAAATCATCCAATGACTTCTCCCACTCTGGGTGGAGCGGAAGGGAGTGTCAGACTTTTACTGGCTAAAACCCATCTATGTTCCTTCCTTAGCCCTTTATGTTCCGGGGTAGCGGTAACCCTTTCGGACAATCCCGCTTTCCCGGCAGGCTTGGCCCTAAGGGGCCCCTTCAAAAGTGTCTGCCTGGGTTTGAACTCACGATTTACAATTCGTAAGTCGTGGCCGGTAACACTTCTTACTAGGCCATCAGTGTGACACGATTGTCATAATTTTTCAAAACTTTTACCCAAGTTTACTAAAGTTACTTATATACACCTATCCCCTTTTAACTGTAACCTTAGAAATAAAGGTATTTATATTTATTTGCCTTGTATATTTATTAGCGTAAACACGAATGTGACACTAAATGGGAATACGAATCTTCATTAAGCAGCAAAAAGCAAATGTATGCAAATGCTATCATTTGCTCTCGACTGACATCATGTCTATAATAAACGTTAATTCGCTGCATTGCGCCCACAGCATTAGAATTACAGTAATTACTGCGCATTGAAACCTTTGGTGTTCATCCAGACAGTACGACACGCTACCAAATACCAACCTAATGTTCTTCTTCTTTTCGTGTGGTTAGTGACTTACCTGGTATCAGAGTTTTTATGCTGCCCATGGGCCTCTGAGATAGCTTCACAGGCTGTTGAGAAATATCTCTCAGACATGCTGGTTTCCTCACGATGTTTTCCTTCACCGATTTAGAAGCAAGTGATAATTACACAATACGCATATGAAACCGTAAATAGAGAGGTGTTGGGTTCGAACTCGAGACCTATGTCTTGACAGTCCGACGGTCACACCACTAGGCTATCGCTGCTGTTGGGACCACAATGTAACCAAATGTTATAGAATATTCTATTGTATCAAACGATACAGAGAAACAGTATGACGAAAACTGCATTTTTTTTAAGACGTGCGACATCCGCGCACTCCCTCTTTACGTGCCCCTCCCCTCTCACTAAGTGATGGCCTGGCTCCCAGCACCCTATAGGCCTATTATTTCAAAGCAAATAGTTTTAGAGAGCTGGTTCCAACAAAAATGAACAATACCGAATGTTTGTATGACAATATACTCGTAGCAACACTCATACAACGCCAACATGTCCCCGTATACCTCTACCGTATAGTCTCTTAGGAGACTTTTCAACTTTTGAAATTATACTCAAGTTTTACGCACTCGGTCTTCTTTTAATGAGATTTCTTCTAAAATTATATTTAGGAGTCTCTAACAACGGAACCCTATTAGAGAAGATTTCTTCTTACGGTTTGCGGCATAAGTTTTGTATTACGATTTTGTTTTGGGAACGAATAGACCTGCGATGTCTTTATTATCCTTTAGATTTTTTTGTTTGTTTTGTATTTATGTAAAGAAGCGAAAAGTAAAATCTTTTTCACTCACTAGTGAGAGTAAATTACTTACAACAATTTAATTAAATTTTTGTTAATGAGATTAGATTGTAATCAGTGAAACTAATGCAGGGAGCCAAATGTTTACCAGTCAACGTTTTGAAACTAAGATGAAAAAGAATGTTGTTATTATTGTACGCCTTCAAGATCAAAAATAAATTGACCCTTATTGATCAACATCGAAAAACTCAACGAATAAGGTTTAAAATTCTAACACAAATGTGCAACTCAAACATTTGATGATAAGTGAAGTCACCATCAAAAACTACTCCATCGTTCTTTATCTGTGCCAACTTCACGGCGAAGTGCTCCCGCAATGCAAAGAGTTTCAAAAGGTTTAATTCCCATTAGAGAACTGTCGTTTATACAGTTATAGGGTAATGGAGTTACGTTCCTGGTTCCCGGTAAACGGGTTCTTGTAGTTCCGCCACCGAGTTTATGTCAACACAGATAGGGATTAAAACGAAAACATTTTGAGGGAAGTTTTTCTATTGTGCGCTCAAGTCCTGAGTGTATTATTGTTGTAGTTCTTTAGTTATGGGTTTCGCTTTTTATTAGGTTGAGTTTTTTAAACAGTTATGCGATGGCACAGCGTGAGTCGCAATTTGACGAGCTTATTCAAACAAGCACAGCTGCAGTACTTACATTGTCGTGTTCTAAGAAACATTGAGGCAAACTCTCGGAAAAACGTTAGCTTTACAAAGTTTGAAAGTTTCTCATTTCGACATGTTGGTTAAGGTTTCTCTTAAGTTATGAAATACAAGTTTCTGTTCGAGACTTCACGTAGAAAAGAAAATTCCCATGTCATTAGAATTACCTGAATGAAAAATTTCAGCCCAATCCGTCAGTCAGTTAGTCACGGTTTACTTTAATGTATATAAATAGCACCTTTTTTTACTATTTCCAATCGATATAATATCTTCCCAAAAACATTTGGCGTATTTATTAATTAATTTACCTTGACTTACTAAAAACCTTAGTAATGTCTGATTTGATGAAAATTTGATGGTTACGTCACAGAAATTCTAGAAGCAAACTTTTTAATAGGCTTATTGTGAGGAGGGCTCGGAACGGTATTATATTTGACGAAGTCATTCCGGAGTTTATACTTAGGTGTTTGTTTATTGTTGTTTACAAAAGGGGTTTAAGATGTTCTGATTTATTTATAGATATGTACGGAAAAATGCAAAATGTGGGTGTAGGTACATAACTCTAAGGGGATTACAGAGTGAGAGGATCGCCCAGAGGACACGGTGGAGCACACGGTGGAAACCTGCCCCGCTTGGGCGGAGCCAGTCACCTCCTTCTGCGAAGCGATCATGCTCGCAAAGGAAGTGGCGGTATGGGAGAGGGAAAGGTCCTCCCGTGCCGGCCGCCACGGGAGACGCCCCGGGCGTCGGGAGCCCGTCATGTCAGCATACGAAGGGGCCCGTCAGGGCGCAACCTGCCGGGTAAGCGGGTTTGTCCGAAAGGGTTACCGCTACCCTGGAGCATAAAGGGCTAAGGAAGGAACATGGATGGGTTTTAGTCAGTAAAAGTCTGACACTCCCTTCCGCTCTACCCAGAGCGGGAGAAGTGATTGTAAGATGTCCAACCTTAAAAAAAAAAGGGGATTACAGCGTGATGTTATGTTCTATCTACGAGAAATTTGATTCTGAAATCAATTGCAATTCGCCTTGGATTTGCCTGAAAAGAATGGCCGATAACAGTTGTTGTTAAAGATAAATGATTTTATTTTTGTAAATAAATTCTTACAAACATTTTTAGGCGTCAACAATATTTTTAAAACTAGATCTGGTCGGCGTTTTCTGTCTAACTACTTTGAGAAGAAAGTCCGAAACAAACCTAGAGCTCACAGTCTCTTTTAAAGTCTTAACATCTTGATTAGATCATGTGAAGACCATGTAGGTTGGTAACTGTAGCCGTAGTAAAGATACAGAAAAAGAATTTTTACATGGATTGTCGAAAAGCTCTTCAATTTCTAATTGCAAAATGCTTAGGAAAAGCAATGTAGGAGAAAGTTACGATAAACATTGAGACAAAAACTCAGTGGTGAAATATGCAAATATGAACATTACACTCTATTAACTTCGAACTCTGGGACGCTAGTATAAATTGCTACAGTGAAATGAACACTTAAAACGTAGGGTAATAACCTTTAAGCAATTCCAACGAAAATTCGTAAAAATTCGCTAGTAAATTTTTGAGCATTTTTTCCCTTCTTTTATTTAGTGCTCGACGATTCATGCCAGCAGTGAATTTCTGTGACACATTACTCTTGGTTCACAGACGATTTGTAATCTTTCTCTCGATATTTTTCCTGTAGTTCCAGTTTTTATTATTCAGAGGTTATTTAGTGCGGAAGAATGAATAAGTTTAGGGATGTTGTAGTTTTTCTGTGATTTATTATAGTTCGAAGGACTTGAATTGTTTCACGTTTAATGTTTACTAATATCAAAACGGAAACCATGATCTTTAGGTTAAGGAATTTGTATGTTCAATAGAAACGTCTCTTGTTTCAGAATCCAAACCAGCGTCACGAAGTTATATCAAATTGTGAAAAGAATATGTATTCTTAGAAAAGTAGATCTCGTGGACGAGTTGGGAATATACTGGTAAAACAAAGCAACCTTCTTGGAAGTTCCTCAGGGACTGGAGAAAAATGTACACATTGTCATGTTTTATTCATTGTAATCTTGTCCTAGCTTCATCCAAGGGTTTGCTCGTTCCGAAAATTGTTTGATAAAAGAATACGGTAAGAGAGGACAGACCCTGATGCTTATAGGAAGGCGTTAAACCTGGAATACATACACACATAGTTGAACCATGACCTGGGTTAGGATATAGGATAGTTTTATCCCGGTAGTATATTCTTGCGGCGATATTTTTCGACTTTTACTTTAGCGAAGCATCAGACACAAGTTAGAATTAAATAAATTAGAAGACGAAACAAAAAAAAAATCTGGTGGTTAGTTAAACTTTTAGTAAGATATTCATAGTCATCGATAAGGAAATCCGCGGCGCTGTTTACATAGTCGAAAAGAAAGAGGTTATCTACGCAAAACTAGTAAACTACCATTCGTAAAGTAATTTAAGCAGAATTCATATAAACTGTCGGGACGATCTAATTGTTATGGTAACGGCTGAGCGGTTTTCACGATTCATTGAACCATTCACTTTCTGACGGCGATGGGTCAGGGAATTAAATCGAGCTTTCATGTAATGTAAAAATCCCAAATACATATTGAATTTATTTTAAAGGAAATTTACGCTTCTGATTGCTTTTACACAAAGATTCCTTTGCCGGTTTCTACAGTGATCGTTAACCAAAATTATTCGAATGCTAATTTATGACATACAGAGTGGTTAACTCCGTCGTTATAACGTTATTCGTGTTTCGTGTAAATAACAAGATTGTGTACCTTAAGTGCAGTCATGCTAGCGAGGAGGTGGTGCGATGGTTGAGAGACAGAGCCTCACGTCCCAGCCGCCGCGGGTGACGCTCCGGGCGTCGGGAGCCGCGTCTCGGCCACCGTAGCTCACCATCCGATCAGGACCGGTCCCGTGCTGGACGGCGCGTTTGTGATCCAAGCGTCTCAAAGAAATTGTAGTAGCCAGGAAGGGACCTGTTAGGGCCGAAGCCTGCCGAGTCAGCGGGATTGTCCAAAAGGGCTATCGCCACCCCGGAACATAAAGGGCTAAGGAAGGAACATGGATGGGTTTTAGTCAGTAAGAGTCTGATACTCCCTTCCGCCCCACCCAAAGCGGGAGGAGTCAATTGATGATTTACAACCATAAAAATGGGGTCCCGCTGATAGCCGCGATGCGAATCTGGAAGAAAAATTATTCAAAGTAATTGTTGCATAAGAACCGCATAGCGCTGCCACAATTTAAAACAAAATTTTATCAAACCGGTTCAGCCGTTATCGAATGATGCGCTTACCAACGAACGTCATATTTTTTCATAGGATAACATTCAAAAAGGTTTTAATAACAAACTGTGGGACGGATATCCTACTAAAAATAGTAACTTAGGTACGGTCACAACGGGTTCGCAAACAAAATGAGTGATATTTTTAGTACTTATATCGTTTTAATGTTCGCTTTATTGTTGCATTCTATGTTCAGTCATCCGATCCAGCCTGTACCCCACAGGGGTACCCTTAGCGTGTAGTCGCTTAGTTTGTACGTTTCTAAGCCCTGCCTGGAGGACTTAATTTTATTGAGGCATTCACAGGCAAGCCCTGTTAAACAGTAGACAACCTTCCAAGGCGAACTGCGAGAGGCCTATTAAAAAAAAATACGTTTGTAAACGTAAAAATACTGGCCACTTGCATGCGCATTGGCGAACGATTGAGAAGTGGCGAACGATTGAGAAGTGGCGAAATGCGATGTATGGCTGTTTGTAATACCTACCTGTAATGTTATTGATTTATTTACGCTGATATCGAAATGTAGAACAAAATATACAAATACCAAAATCATAACATCGTGGTACTTGTTAACAACCGCGTGACATAAAATAATACATTTGAGTTTATCAAAGGGGCTTACTTACGGGTTGGGGGAGTCGACGGGCCGCCGACGAAACGTTGAAATTTTGACAAATTACACTTGAGGATTACTCCGAGGGAATATGAAGAAAACCACGCATTCCCACAAATTACTGACTTCTGACAAATGCTCCCTCAGATGACCTGCAATTTATTTGGCTCTCTGAGAAATCTAGCTAATGTTGGCCCCGAGAAATAATAATACTGCAGTAGTAATTAAGAACAAGGTACTATAGAGGCTTGATGCTTGAGGCCATATGTCCGACCCTTCAACCGTGTTTAAAAGTAAGTTTAAATATGACTATATAGGTGTTTGTTTGAAGAAAAATATAGGTGTGTAGTAGTATGCATGTTACTTGACAGTTATGTTAATTTCCATGTATAATACACCTGCTGTCATCAACCGGGCACAAAACCAGACTCTGGGTAGGGACTGAGAATTTGGAAATGGAACAATTGATTAAAATTTTGTTCAACTTGGAAATTGAATACAGGAGACCCCATGATAATGATTTGCGTTTGTTATATGATCATTAGAAAAACGGTAGGTATATAGGAGTAAATCTGACAAAAATTATCAAGATGAGTGAATGTTTTGATTGCAGGTATGATCGATTTGACCACGTATCTATTTTCAGGTAAGTAAATAATAATAATAATACCCTTGAAGTAGTAGGTATTATAGGCATAAATTGATGCGGTTAAAGGGGGAAATTTTCCTAAACCAATAAGGTAGAGCGTACCTAATAAAGGGATTACCCACATTATAATATTGTTAACATGCTTGCGTCATTAAGATTGTATTAGCGGACACCTGATTAATATTTTAGGACAGATGTCGAACATACAACTTGTCACATTAAAGGTATACTTATACCTATAGTTACACTTCGTTTTTCAAAACTCAGAGCTTATCTGTGTATTTTTGTTTTACTGTCGGTACCTCTACCCAACGCCTTTGCGTGATGGTATTTTATGTGTATTAAAAAAAATACTTATAATAATTAATTTGCCATCGCCTCTTTTGAAATGTGGCCCCATAAGAATCCTTTCATCACAATTTGCCTGACCTTTTCATCAACATTTTTGCGTACATTCGTACAAAAACGATGAAAATCTATAGAATATTAGCATGATTCGTCAATTTCACGACGCGTATGACGGCGCGTGTTCAACATGAAAACGATTTTTCAGACCCAATTCATGTATCCAGTGGTGTGAAGCAAGGCGGTGTCATGGCTCCCACATTGTTTGCACTCTATTTCTCGACTGTATTGAATGATGCACTAAGTATAGTGTTGTACAGATTGAACTTAACGTCCGTATTGATAGAAGCGTCTTCGACATCTCACGCCCCAGAGCGAGGCCTAAGAAGTCTAGGGTCCCCGTACTCGACACTCTCTATGCTAATAACCTATGCCTTTTTTTTGTGGGAAATCATCAAATGTCGCTCTGGGTGGACCGTAAACGGGTGATAGACTCTTACTGACTAAAACCCATCCATGTTCCTTCCTTAGTCCTTTGTATTCCAGGGTAGCGGTAACCCTTTCGGATAATCAAGCTGACCTATCGTGTTGGGTGAATTATGTCCTCTATCTTAGATTTGTCATCAAATACGTTGTTTGGATAAAAACCTCTCCAAAGTTATGAATGGAGTTTTTTTGACTGTCCAAATTATGAGCTGGGTATCTACCTATATCTATTCAGTTGCATCCGTTTGGCCTGGAAGCCGACCCCAACATAGTTGGGAAAAGGCTAGGCGGATAGATATATAGCAAGGAATCTACCATATTTGTTGGCATGTTTTATTTACTTGAGTGTGGCACGCCGGCTGACTCGGAATCAAAATTATGACCCATCTTCAAAATTGGTTGGGCAGTCTTGGTCTATAGGCTTCCTCAAGAATTGGGCTATCAAACGCAAAAAGATTTCTTCAACAGTTCCAGAGATAAGTGCAAACAAACAAACAAACTCTTCAGTTGTAATAGTAGGACAGACATTAGTTGTCAGGAAAGTTGTGAGTATGAATGTGGATGGCTATACTAGTAGAGGGAGACCAAAGAAACGATGGATGGATTGTGTGAAAGATGATATGGCTAGAAAGGGAGTGACTATCGAGATGACGACTAATAGAGAAGTATGGAAGAAAAGACATGTTGCGCCGACCCCAAATAAATTAGGCAGTAGGACAGACATTAGACAATGACAAGACAGTAGACAACTACTAGTACATACAACACTAGACTGGTATAGACAATGTTGATGAAACATTTACTTTCATTCCAATGAAAAACTCCCACACTACAAGTTCAATTGTGTAACATGAAATAAATTATACAACGTGGCGCTACAATGGTGACATTCATTTAACATAAGGACAGGGCTAATGTCCATTAATCATATAAATGTTGATAGGTTAAAATAAATAGCAAATCGAAAAAAAAATCAAACAAACTATATAATAAAATCAATTTACCTACTTTTTGCAGTTGTTTCATCCTAATAGTATGGCTTATTATTTCATTGATGCGAATGTGATTGATCCGTGACTTCGGCAAATGACCGCACAGTTCTTTAAGTACAGGTTGCACTAAGATGCTATTTACAAATATTTTAAATAAATCCGTAAATAATAACACTTAACAGAAATATAGGTAATGTCTTCATGAAACGAAAATGTGAAAACGTATACGTGTGTGAAATTAATGTCACCATTGTAGCGCCACGTTGTATACTATAACTCTGTATAGTAAAATTAAATGTATCGTTTATATTTTCGTTATTTGATATTTATATCAGCTGTTAGGTATCACTGTTGGATATAAATCCGCTATAATTATTGTATTTCCATTTACATGGTGCTCAATAAAGAGTGTTTTTTTTTTATTTTGTTTCCCAATTTTATTTGTTTTCGATGCTATGATATCGGAACGTGCTGGCTTCCTTTCGCATAAAATCTCGTAATACTAAGCTAAGAAATCTTTAGTTTTATAGCGTTAAGGAAGAGCTTTTACTCCTGTCTTAGATTTTTCTCGCGTCTTGCGAGATTTGAGTGCTGTATTTTGAGCTATAAATTCTTCATCTTCTTGTAGCCTGTAGGTATTAGGGTTGAATAAAGGTTTGAATAAGATGTCTGCATAGTATCCCTTCTAAGCTATGTACGTAGTCGCACCCTTATTCATGAGGTTTATATTCATGTTATAGAAAAATAAAAAGAGTTCAGGTATTAATATTGATAATTATTTATAAATGTTTACTATAAATACTGTCTAAACGGTTTACCTTAAATTATATTTTCATATTAATAATGCATCTATCAACTTATACTCGTATATCAATATTGCTATCAGCTTTTGTAAATCCAATACTAGTGTGCGCTAATCCGCTATCCACGCTTAGTCGACACGGTATAATAAGCTAATAAGTAATACTTTAAAAAATAATCAATCTGCCTAGCCTTTTCCCAAATATGTTGGGCTCGGCTTCCAGTCTAACCAGAGGCAGCTGAGTACCAGTATTTTGCATGGAGCGATTGCCTATCTGACCTCCACAACCCAGTAACTGAGTAATACGATACCCCTTGGTAATACTGGCTGTCAGATTTTCGGGCTTCTAACGACCTGTAACGACTGTCAAAGATGCACAAATGACAGCCGGGACCAACGGCTTTACGTGCTTTCCGAGGCATGGAGGAGTCTCGGTATGTAAAGATGGTCACCCATCCACGCTAACCCCGGCAAGTGTAGCTTAACCTGATGGATCGACCTGTGCGGCTGTTGTTACTAAGCCACGATATATATTTTTTAATAAAATAATATAGTTCAAGGTATGCACGATCGACAGTCTCCGTGGTCTTAAGTAAATTGTTATTATTATTATTGGACCCGTAGGATGTAAAACACCATCAAGAGTTTTGTTTTGCTATTTTTAGTTTCTTTTGTTAATTTAATTGATTTTGCCCTGACGATAGTTAATGTTTGTCATCAGTTTGTAAATAGTTAAGGGTAGTTCTTCAGAGACAAAATTTTCGATTTCTATGGGTATATTTCTCTAACCAACTAACAAAACAGCATGTAATTTTTTTTTGTACAGTTTAGCTTTTCCTCTAACTGGGACAAATGATATTTTTTTAATAATTGCTGTCTAGGTACAAAATAAAAATATTTGAAGTCTGTTCTTCTGATTCATATAGCGCGTCCGTTTGCCATTTTCCGGAACAAAATGGTCGATGTCGCATTTTCCCTTTGATACATCAATATAAATAATAATTATATCGAAAGGAAAAGAATTGTCCCCTTACAAAAAAACGTGTATTAGTTATAACTACTTTAGTGTGTTTATAAATAAGTAAATAAGAAGTGTCCGGCGTATAATACTGATTTATGTGGCATGAGCTGCGCTTGACCATACTTGGTCTGGTAATGGTAATGAGAGTCTGCATCCCCGCGCGGGGGGAAGCCAGTCGTGCAACGAACGAGCGTGAAGGTGGATGAGGGGCTGGTTGGCTTAGATCCCGGTGTTACGAAGGTAAACATCTGATTCATCTGTGCTTGGTTTAAGGGTAATATTTTGTGCCCAGATAAATCAGAATTTGTTATATCATCTGTACATCATCTGTAACAAATTCTGATTCATCTGGGCACAAAATATTTGAACGTCGATATCTTGAAAATCACTTTATAAAAACGAGTCCCTCATTCAAATATATGTTATTTGGTATACCTATTTTCATATGAACATGTGTTACAGAGCTGAAAGTGAAATTAAATTTTGACCATATGAATCAGTCGAAGAATCAAATTTCGAAGAACTACCCTTAAGTTGTAAACTGTGGAAGGTATAGTTTTTTTTTTAATGCAATTGAGTCACCTTTGCGGCTTTATATTAAATCAATGAAAAGAGAATCATTGATACTACGAAGAGAGATTTCAATGAAGCACTAATTAGTGACTCAAAGTCGCCTACCTCGCTGCAAAGTAAATTATTCGAACATGAAATGAACTCAGGCTCCAGCACCAAAATCTTAACCAGTTCCTATTATTATCAACTGTTAGATACTTCATAGCGACGACATGTCAATGCTAGCGTTATGAAAAGGAGGTTTACTGCATTATCGTCTAAAAAGGAGCGCAACCATTATATATCCCCGAAAGGAGATAAATATTTTATGTCATAATTCATCTGGGCTATAAAAAAGGGTGAGCCCAGACGGGCGCGCAGTTATGAAATGATTTTGTTTCGCCCGTCGGGAATAACTCGGTATCTACACTCTGTACATGGGAATGTCGATCTTTCCTTTAATCTAGGAAATAAAAATATTCCCCAGCTTCGTAAGAAAGTCGTGATTTGAACACCGTCGTATTTTCTTCATGCTAACGGATGTTTTATAAGATTTTCGTTGTACGTGTTTCGCTTTGCTACTTTTTGTCTGCAATGCAGAACTGTCGCTTTGTTTTAAAGAAAATGGTAAACGATTTTCGGATTGCTTAATTTTGTTGAGGTTAATTTGCATGCATAATGTAAATTACGGTCTTTAAAGTTAGTAAAGTTAGTTGCATAGTCTTTTTAAAATAAGGGTTTCGTGTGGATTTCTTTAGCTGTAATGTAGTCATGTTTTAGGCTAATCAGCAAAATACATTGGGAACATAAATACTTCAGCACAAAGCCAAGGAAGACTTCTAAGTATATCCAATGTAAGTTATAAAGCGATTCAAAGCTTTCCTCCAACGCAGTAGTCTAAACCCATTATCAAAACTTCCGTACGTACTCCACACTTGAACTCACGAGAGTAAACAAACGACGCCTTTAGACGTAAACAAAGACGCTCATAACATAAGTAATTTTATGAATTTTCCATTAATTCAATAGTATAATTGGAAAAGTTTGACCGCAGAGCGAGGGATGGCCACAGGAAGAACTATAAAATTGCAGTTAACGGTAGCTGAACGACTTCTCAATACCATTATTCTGAAATACGATCTAATTGAGTGGCCTGGCCCTGCCCTTCGGAGACAATAATGGGACTAGGTCCCCGAGCTAAATTGCCTCGTGGTGATTGCTAATTTACTTATTACAAACGATCTTGTCTTTAATTAACCGTTCATTGGACGGAAGTTAAAGTAAGTAAGTATTGGACTTTATTGAGTTGAGAATGAAGAGGTAGTTAATTAGTTTAAAACTTGATAAAAAAGGAAGAAAGTATGGTAAGGAAAACCTGCCAAGAAAGTAACAAACACCCAATTTACATAACATAACATGATGTCTGTATTCCCTAAGGGATTGGCAGGTTCTGCTAATATATTACGTGGGTACTTATACAATCAGATTCGTTTCGTTTAACATCTTTCGAGGCTCTCGTTAGGCGGTTGGATCAAGAGCCAGATTCAGAAGACAGATACGGCTCGCATTGTGAGGAGGTTCTTGTCTCTTCAGCCCTAACCACCGGTGGCTTGAACCCTGCTCCCGACATCGGCGGACCACTATTTTTTTTATTTTTAAATGTTTTCTTTTGGTTTTTTATAAAAATATTTAAAAATATATTAGATAAGAAATTAAATAAATAAAAGAATAATATTATTAATATACAGAAGAAAGAAGAACTTTTCCTTCGTAATTCCTACATTGGCGGTCGAGTTGATTTATCGTCTAATTGAAACAGTTCGGCCAGTGTCAGTATATTACACTTTTACAAGATTTTGGCAACAAAGAAGTCACAATACACTAGTTTTACTTAAGTAGGAGCCCATTTAAAGTTATTGCTTATACAAAGAGCATGCGTAAGCAGAACAATAAAGAAATGGAGACGCTAAAGTAAGGTAGGTATCTACCATTCATTTGTTTTTTTATTAAAATAGAATAGTATCACTCGTCTTCTTTTTCTTTGAAGTTGATAATAATTAATATGAAACTAAAAAGCAATTTGCAAAGTGTACTTAAGGATAAGAGCATTTAAGCATTTCGAACCTAAATTAGATTAGAAATGAGATACTTAAATATGATAGGCATCGTTTTATTTAGTTACATTAGTTGTTGTTGTAGATTTTGCTTATTTTGGTCTTTAAGTTCGGTTTAAATAAAAACTTATTTAGCATGGCTGCTGAAAAATGCAAAGGTACGTAGTTAACTAATAAAACTGTTTTATTTATAATATAACGTAATGTATAACAGAAGAATTGAATGGAATTTAAAAAATAAATTAAAAAATGACATGACTATTTGACACATACAAAGTCGAAGTTAAATCATTTATTTTAAATAGACACATGAAAGGTGCTTTTGAAAGTCAAAATCACTATGTAGTGATTTTAATAAAACAAAGTCGCTTTCTCTGTCCCTATATCCCTATGTATGCTTAAATCTTTAAAACTACGCAACGGATTTTGATGCGATTTTTTTAATAGATATAGTGATTCAAGAGGAAGGTTTATGTATCTAATTTGTCGACATATTTTGCGGTCGAAGCCGCGGGCGGAAGCTAGTAAACAATAAATAAGAATTGATTGTAGTTACCCCTTCTAAAAGGTAGTTTAGAATGGAGACGAATGGGCAAAAAACTCCACCGTTACTCTTTTAAAATGTTTTGTGCATCATTTGCCTAGCCTTTTCCCAACTAGCGAGCGGAAGGGAGTGTCAGACTCTTAGTGACTAAAACCCATCCATGTTCCTTCCGTAGCCCCTAATGTTCTGGGGTAGCGGTAACCCTTTCGGAGAATCCCGCTTAGCAAAACGAAGCTGAACTTGTTTTGTGAGGGTACAGTATATAGACCACAGCTGCCTTTGTTTAAAAAATGTTGAGTTTTAGTTGTAACGGATGAATCGATCGCGCGAAAATGTTTTTGTCAATCTGATTCATACTGTTGACTAACTTTAAATGTTGATAGTATATCCTTACTGATTTTTTTCAAGTAAAAAATAGATCTGGGAATCGTTATGAAAGAGAGTTGAATGTTGTACTGTACAGACGCCAGCACATCAAGCTATCCCTAACTGTCAAATTTTCTCAATTAAAAATGAACCTTATATCTTTGCAATAAAGTTGAAATACCCTCAAAGAAATCTGACAGATTGTGGTAACTTGATGTGCTGGCCTCTGTACATAATTGTGTTATTTACATGATAAGTAAGTACTAAATAGCATAGCTAAAGTTATGCTACACTTATTACAACCGCTAAATAGTTGCTTTGTGTTATTTTCTCAACAGCATGTGAAGCTGAGCCTTAGCTAAGCTAGGCCCATGGGTAGCATAAAAATTTGGGCATTAGGTTAGTCAATAATAATAATAATAACTTTATTTCGGGTGGCATGGACCCATATAAAACTTAAGCTAGTACACACACACACCCCACACCCACATTTATGTATTGGCATGACTCGCCAATAACCACACGAAAAATAAAGAAGAGGAGTGGTTTTGTAAATAAAAACTACTTACAAAAATAGATAAAAACTTTTTGCAACCATTTATTTTCTATTTTTAATAGTGTTTTTTGGTAATTGTTTTTTTTTAATCTGGCAGGATAATACTTTGCTGGATTTTCCTTGCGGTTTTGCCCTCGTCGTATGAAAATAAGACTGACGCTATGCTGTCTTTAGTATTGATTTAATTAAGATAAACAACGCCCACTTCCCAATAAAGAAGACGTTATTCTATGCATCTACAGTTTTTGTAATAAATCGCTCTTAACGGTTCAATTTAATGGAAGCTCGACAGGATTCTCTTCGCCGTAAATCTGTGTCGGCGAGGCTCGGAGACCGCACCGGGTCTTTTGTCACTTGTCCACAAGCGTCTTCTACTCCACCGCCTCACTGAGGGCAGGGAATTCAGTAGTATTGTTCGAACTTCTTGCAATATGTGGTCAAGATCGCAAGGAGTCATCCTTGGGATATTGTTCTAGAAAGAAAGATCAAATGTGATCAGGGAAAGTTTAGGGAACACTGTTTGACTTTTGTTGTGTACGGCATTGGGATGAGATTTGACACCAAGTGGACAAAAAAGGAGGACAAGTTTGACACCAGGTTGGTACTTGGTAGTAACTTGATTTTTTGTGTTACTTTCTGTGCGTTATGTTTGCCGCAAATAACCGTGTTTCTTTCTTTCTAATAATAATAATAATAATAAATAATAAAAATGTTTATTTGTACACATACAAGAACATAAATAATATGCAGCAAAGACTTCTCTCATCCTAGTGCTTGAAACGATTATATTTATCAATCCACTATTATGACTAAGATCACACACATCACACACATCATGACCACAGTCATGCAAACTATTCAACTGCAAAATTAAAAATGCTGACGATTTAATAAATCACTAAAAAACTACCTACGTGAAAAAAAACCTCGGTGATGAACTTGCATTTCTGCGGTTCTAGAATCCATGCGATCGTAATCTTCCATACCAAAGTTTCTAGCATTCGGTTTCAAGCGCTACCGATTTACATAGTATTGGAACACTTAGACTAGTTGGCCGAACTGTGAGCATAAAAACAAGTTTCTGCCAAACTTAGACTACTGTTACCGAATGCTTTACGTAAAGACAATGCGGCGAACAAAATGTTCGTTAATCACCGTGAATAGCGATCGAAGTTCCTTTAATACAGCATGGACTGGATTTAGTACGAATTTATTGTTTATTCAAATCTCTAAGCTTTTAAACCCATTATTGCCTAATAGTAGAGCCTTTGAAATATTAAAACAATTAGGATTAAGTTGTAAGTGAAAAGTGGTTTTATTTCTTTCAAATTCCTTTTGAGGTCGCATAATTCTACGAAATATTATTTTAGTTTAATTCGAGTCTTTATTAGAATGTTAATGAATTGCACGGTTTTATAGCGCATGCATAACTTAGATGAGGTCTCGGTATTAAAAATGATAGAATAGATTAAAGAGAATTTCAATGACCTTTAAGCATCTGAAGTTTGACGGTATGAAGGTTGATTGCCGAATTTACATAGGAAATTTTAATGCGATCCAGTCTGTCCCTTGCTGGTCTCAATCAGTGACGCCCTAATCCAAGCCGTACCCCACAGGGGTACCCTTAGCGCGTAGTCGCTTTTTTTTAAGTTTTAAGCCCTGGTTGTAGGTTTTAATTTAATTATAGGTATCCACAGGCAAGCTTGGTTAAGCAGCCGACCACCTCTTAGTCACTTTGCGAGATGCCATTAAAAATCACATGGGTTTATATACCAGCCAATATTATGACAATGCTCACAAACCAGAAAACTAATTACCCGAGGATTGTTTTTTTTTTTAAATAATATAATAATAATAATATCCATGGACATTTCACACAGCGCCATAATAGTCCCAAGCAAAGCAACCTAATGCTTGTGTTATGGTAACGACATAGCTGATAAACTACTTATATACATTTTTTTTTGTAAATACATACATAATTGTTATAGATAGAAAAACACTCAGACCCGGAACAAAGTGTCTCCAATATTTTTTAATAACCTAGCTTACGGACTTAAAAAAAAATTGTCATCGTCCTCATAATTGACAACATTGCATTTGACAGGGTGAAATCTATAATATAATATTATGAGTGTTTGGGGACTATTCATCTTTAAGTCATTGACTGCCACGCAGCAGACACAATGGAAAATTTATTTTTCGCAGTCAGTCGCAAAAGGAAATTAATTGTTTATCAAAATGTCTGCCAATTTGAATAGTCCGTGTTTTCAAATCACGACTGTCATTTTTTATCAGTTGCTTGAAATGGCTTTAACACGACCAATTAACGTAGTGTGTCAATTTGACGAAAAACATTTTCCCTAAACGTAATAATATTGCTATGATTTGAAAGAAGAACTTTGGAAAGGTAAAGTAAAACATATTTTTCTTGTTAAGGTCGCCTTCCAGCGTAACTAGACTGCCATTCGACCCCTACGTAATAACCAAATTATTAGATAATATCGAAATTATTCAGCTAGACATCAAACTACTAGAATTCCAGATTTACAACTACACATATTCTACAGATATGTCTAGGATAGAGTCTACTCTATATCTTATGAAAACAAGGTCAATACCCAATTAAACATAGGAGCAGCTTAACTTTTAGATCGTCCGTGAAACTTTTATTTATCCATGTATGTGGATGGCATAGAAAGGAACTAGAACTTTAATGTAATGGAAATACAGTTCGAAATTTAAAAATTATTTGATAGTTTAAACGTGGCTCTAAAGATAAACCTTGTTTTGTTATAATACCGATCTAGTTTAAAAACATTATTTCTGGCGTTTAGTGTCTTTGTAAAAACCATTTCTAATTTATCAAAAGTTACAATCTAATTAGCTATACGAAAATTGCAATCAGTTTTGTAAAATCTTTTGAATAGTTTTCTCGTTACTGAGAATGGCCAAATCAAAATGGTCGCTGTAGCTCAGAAGTGAGGTCCATACGTTTCAGATTGAAGTGGTCTCAGTTACGAATAGCATTACCAGGGATCAAAGGGCGGGCTGACTGCCTTCCGTTCTAGTACGTGGTCGTACTAGAACCTATAAATACGTTACTATAGTTAGGTAAAGGTTACCTTGTTAATGTTTGCAAGACATTTTAAAGCTCCCACCGTCAGGCGCAACGCGATTCGAGTGGAACAGTTTCTATGAAATCTCCATGGAAATTTGTTGTTCTACAGAAATCGCGTCGCTTTGTCGCGTAGCGCCTATGTGTTGGAGAGCCTTAATTCTAGGATAGGTAACATACCAATTTCCATACTGAAAAGTCGTTATTTTTCTTTTCACATTAACTTTCTTTCATTGACTATTTATTGTCGTTTATACTTGTATAAAGCCTTCTGAACAATGTGGTTAGTAGGTCAGTATTTATTCTACTCAAAAATCTGCAATCCTTTTAAGGTTTGCAGATTTTTGAGTAAAATAAATGTTTCGGAGATACAACGGAGATAGAAAACAAAACTGGCATCCGCTGCCAGTGAACTGAAGTGTAAGTGAATGTTTTGGTATCTCAAATACAAAAGGCTCAATTTCTTGCTCAAATTACTTATTCAAGAACATGACTTAACTCCAAGATTCATCTCTGTGGCACACACTAATGACCCCACAGAAATGTAACTAAAAATATAAAATTCTTTAACAAACTCAGCGAATATTATACTTGGACGTAAGGATGTGTAATCTGAGACCCGCAATTTGCACTTAAATTACAATTTTTCGGGTATATGAGTTTCTATACGGCGGAGGTCAAAAATACGAGGGAAGTTGAAAAAAGGATAAATACTTTTTTAGAGCTTTCCTGATTACAGTAGCGTCAAAGTAGTTTTTTAGATTTATGCGAAATAATCTTTTTTGTTTTAAAAGATCTTTTTGAAAGAATATTACTTACTTTTATGGTTTATATCCAAGAAAGTAATATAATTTTGTTGCTGGTAAGGAACGCCGAGAACGTTTCTCCATTTAAACTTGTGCTCAATTGTAAAAGTATCGGCATTGTAATATTTTTGCGATGCAAACTTTGGAAGAAATGAATTTTTTTGCTCCTTTATTTCTTTCTAGAATAGTCTTCTAAGTTGTGATTTACGGTTTGCAGAATTCTGATATTGAACATAGTAATTATTACAAATGAATTCATAAACGATGCTTTATGTTAGAGACTTATAAAAAACAATAAAATTGTGGTAATAAAATAAAAAATTAGTCGCTAATCATTACCATTAGAATAATGTGAACTTATATTACTTCAGGACTTTAAGTAAAACTTTTTCATAAAAATTAAAAATTACCGAATGAGTCTATAGGCGTTGAGTTTCAACAACGAGTCACTCAAACACGGCAGATTTAATAAAAAGCAAGTATAAAAGAGCGCTTTTGACATTCAAAGTCACAATAATATCATCAGCAGTTGCCAACCCTAACCGCAAGGCACGCGCGAAATTCGTTAATCAGTGCCGCCGAAGCCGACCGAATGCCAATCAGAGCGCGTCCTCAATGCTGCATGTCCACACTGTCGTTTTCCCCCAACATTCCCTTTTATAACGCGCGCATTGTCAACCCTACACACTCGGGGGCCCGTTATACAGGATGAGTGGTATTTTATTTGGGCAATATTAGCTATCTCAGTTTTGCAGAAGGGTTATTGTCATGGAATTTAGTGGATAAACGTTTTGGTAAAGTATAGGCATCATATCTTTTTTTTTAAAACAACTGTAAGCTGTTCTTGCATGGAACATTCTCTTTCCTGTGTTTGTGAACAGCGCATAGGTCACGTACATCATGTTTAGTTGGTAGTTAAGTTCTTCTTTTTAGTGAATCTTAACCTCTAGTTAGTACCTATAACTCGCATGAGTTATAGGTACTAACTAGAGGTAGTAGTCCGGATTGTACATATACCTCATACGACGCAAAAAAGGAAAAACTATTACTTCTTAGTACCCCACATGGAATTAATATTAAACGTCAATAAATAAATTGAGCATGATTCATATTTACTAAAGCAACTTAATCTCAACTTTTGACATAAACGTTGTTTGTTGTTCTAATAAAGCACAATTTATGTAAGTATAAACGTCTAGACAGACACGTGGAACGTAAAGTGGATTATCAAAAAGGGAAAAGATCAAGGCGAAGAGCACATCAAGAATATATAAGTAATATTAATATGATAACATAACATCATGTGTATAATATTCGAAGGGTTAGGCAGAAATGTACTTGTAGTACAGCCCACCTAACCTTTCTGAAAAACATGACCAATAAGGTCACACAGAGTTTATATGACAGAGGGGCATTAAATTATTCTACGTATAATAGTATTACTCTATAATTTAATACCCCTCTGTACCGTATCGAATTAATACTCAACACGTATAGACGTGTTCAGTATTAATTCGATACGATATAAAAATAAAAAGCACCAAAAATTAGTTTCTTTTTTTCAAACTAACTAAATAGCATACAAATCAGAGTAAAACGCAACCACCTTTTGTTATTAAAAACTGACCTAGCAACAACGCTTCGTATACTAAGATTTATCGTTTTAGGGTGAATGACCTATGCCTATAAACATAATCACCTGTTAGGAAAGATACGTCGTGTTCAAACGCGGCAAAAACTTAAAAAATCATTTGCGACTAAACTACTGCTCCTATTTAATTGATTTTTGGTTAAGAGCTTGAAAATGGTACTTAGTATAGGCAGTTTAAAGGAAAGCCCCACTAGTGTATCAACTCCGTATATCCAAATAGGTACTATCTATATATTACACCCCCCCCCCCACTGTTCCATCAACTCTGTATATCCAAATAGGTACTATCTATATATTATACCCCCCCCCCCCCCACTGTTCTATCAACTCTGTATATCCAGATAGGTACGCTCTTTATATATTATACCCCCCCCCCCCACTGTTCTATCAACTCTGTATATCCAGATAGGTACGCTCTTTATATATTATACCCCCCCCCCCACTGTTCTATCAACTCTGTATATCCAAATAGGTACTATCTATATATTATACCCCCCCCCCCACTTTTCTATCAACTCTGTATATTATTATTATTGAAAGTGAGACATCGGTGTATAACTAGTCACTTGACATAATACGTTTATTAGTAAGGGGTTTGTATCTTATCTACATGTATGCAGAGAATTGTACAGTAAAAGATAATACTTACTAAGCTAGGAGCTAGGACCAAACATTTCGACTATCTAGAACACAAACTACAAATATCTAGCTTTAGAATGAGCAGAATTACAAGTTAACTAAACAATGTAAACATAAAAGCATGTAATGTCGTTTAACTTTTTAATGTGAGTGACCATAAAGGGACAGATATTAAGGCTCGACGCAAACGAGCCACTAACCACAGCCTCCGGTAGCCCAGCGACAACCAGTTCACGTGCTGTTTCGGGCGTTTTGTATGGATTCATCAAACATTGAGTGGCCGATGGTCATCCATTACAATCTACACTGCTTAAATAGGGATGCGGAAAATTTTTTTTTCTAGTCCGCAAGCCTGATTAATAAAAAATATTGGACAGGTATTTTTCATTTTTTACGTAATCCAAAGATTACGCCAATAAATTGAGTTGTAATGTGGCATGACGTTTTTTTTTTGTTCATGCCATCTCGCAGTCCATAGGGTTGTCTACTGCTTAACCGGGCTCGATTTCGTGTTTACTTTTTATACTAACTTGTGACGTAGCGAGCACCCCCACTCCCACACTTTAATGCGTTTTATCTCAGTATTTTTTTATTAATATGCTAAAGCAAAAAAAATACGTGTCTAATATTTTTTTTATTATCTAAATGATGGACTAAATATTTTTTTTTTTAACCAGGCATCATCCCTTTTATGACACAATCAATGATTGGTGTCATAGACAATATACAATTGAACAGCCGTCAATATCAGTTAAAGTACGTACCGCCGCAACACACATATTATTGGTGGAATTTTAATCACTGTAATCGCTTTTGATTGGTTATCCCAAATATTACGAGCTTACAACGATAATAATTATACTGTTACATTATTAAAATGCATTTATCCACCCTTTTAATCACATTAACACATAACTGTGCATAAGCCGAAAGCAATTAAACAAATACAGAAATACAATTACTTGAAAATAGTTTCACGTTCATGTTTATTGGAAACAGAAGCAGTCAATATACATAGATGCTTCTCATTTTTTTTAAGATTGCACATTATCGAAGCTCCTGGGATTAAATCTCGTGGGGTTCATACTCTCAACAATAATCGCTAGATGCTAAAATCATTGATAATTCATTTAAACTAGAGTTAATTTGTAAATTAACCCCTATAATTCTATTAGTCGATTTAGATGAATGGACAGGAAATCTAAATCTAGGCATTTAGGCAAAGAAAACGCTAAACGCAAAAAAAAATCACAGCGAGAAAACCTTTACGGCTTACTAAGTGATGGAGAAACGGGTGCAATGAACTCCCCAGCGTGCAGCGCAGGGAATCGTGTAGTTTTGGCGAAAAGTATCTATTCGTTTTTTTTATTGCGTTGTTCGTACGAAATTCACTGTTCTTTTATTATAAATATTGATACAAGAGTACTCGACCGGAGGGTTAGTAGCGTTAATTTCAAGTTGTAAAGTGAAATATTCCGTAATCAAAAGATCTCAGAATAATAATCAACTTTGTTTACTCAACTTGTTAATGTTGTTCGAGTTGGAAAATGTTTTGAATTATAAAATATTGAACACACTTTCAATTTCAAGAACATTTTCCTGTCCGAGCATTCCTGATAAATGCTAATCTCTATAAGTGGACAAGGACTCTTTTGTGACCACTTTCAATAAATTATCGGAAAAATACGATCATAAAACAAAAGAGTAGTAAAACAGAATCTAATGGAGCAGGGTTTAATCCTATTGGGGCTGTTCGAGATATGGCCGCGACGAATAATGGATTGGCCGATCTCCGGCAAAAACTGGTGAAACTTCAATACGTAATATTTGTTGCCATACTGGTCTGGGAATAAAAGAAAAACAGGTCCGACTTTTTATTGGGTATTAGGTTTTTACGAGTTGTATTGTAGTACTTCGATTCCTAATTTGTTTAGTTACGTCATGAATTATCCCGAACGTAATATCTCCTTTCATGAGCCCAATCCCCAATAGTGTTTCAATGTTTCCAAAAAGAGAACAGAGTTATTGTCATTTGCATTCAAACGGCAACTATTTTGTTCTATTAGAAAAATGTCTAAACAGACTTTGAAAAAAGCGCGCAAATCAATGTACAATGCTTTATTGCCAGAAAACTGCTACCCAAAGCTTTATAGCATCAACTTATTCAGTGCTGAATGTGTCATGAGCATGTATCAATGTGAACACGATACAGGACCATCTAACCCTGCCTCTACACGTTAACTGGCCAAACAAAGCCAATGAGTTACGTCTGACCAACTCCTTTAAACCTACCCAATTGGTTTGCTGGGTCACTCGTAAATCCAGGACAGATCATTCTCTAGTACATACAATGTCCTTTGTTGACAAAGGTACTAAACATTTTATATTCTTCTTCTTCTTCTTCGTGTGGTAGTTAACATTTTATATTATTGCTGTTACACAAATTGTCCAGTATTAGATCGAAAATTGGCATATCGCGTTTTAAGAGGAGACTATAGTCTCGAGGAATTTGAAAAATAGGTATTTGAAGAAGCTATTGCCGTACCTCCCCCCGTAAAGTGCGAAAGGTATAACTGCAGCTCAGACTGATGGGGATTTCGGATTGTCATAATTCCTTTAAGGGCACGTAACTACATTTTTTGGAGAAAAATCATTGCTCTAGAGGAATTGCTCGCAGAATGCGTTTGTATAGTCCCAATAGAGGGGACTCTTAAAAGCAAATATAGCGACCAACCCACTATCAGTACTGTACTTACTATTATTAAAATCGGAAGCATTGGCTTGGATTATAAAGTTTTCATGATCATCATCATCATCATCCACAGCCCTTCAACTCCAACATCCCAACCTTCACTCACTGCTGAGCATAGGCCCCTCTTTTCTTGTAGCCCCACGCTCCTGTGCAAGCTTCATCTAGATTCTATCTGCGATGGTAACAATGTTGTCCATCCATCTCGCCGCCGGAAGGCCGACCTGCATCTGTCATCAGGCCTTGGCCAGATGTCCTGACAAATTCATCGAGTTCCATAGCTTGTATAAAATCTTAGATTTTAAAATTGATGTAATTTGTTTTTCATAGAGTTAATAGTAAAGTTTTATAATAATATATGTATTAGGAATGCGTAAAGGTTAAAGGTGGTAGAGAATTTATCATGTCATAATTGTTTAATGGCATTTGTCTATGATCCAGTGATGCAAACTTGGGGGTTTATTCCCTAAAATTAGGGAGAAAAAATCTATACAGCGTGTTTTTTAGGGGCAATAAGTTATTGTTTACTCAACTTGTATTACACTACTCTCCATACTCCATACTTGTATTCAATAAAAGTTTATAACTATGGTTACTGGATGGCGCTGATATTGAAATGATATAATTGTGTCAGAGTTTGGGGGTTTTACTTTGAATTTAGGGGGTTTTAAAATTGCTTTAGGGGGAAAGTTTTCAAACAGTTGGCTACACTGCTGTGATCCATGACCCAGACATCAGCCAATAGTTAGACTTGTAAATTTTTTTGTTGTCAATTGAATACGAAGCTGTTTAGTTGCTTTGACACAAAAATTAAATTAAATCGCTTAAAAATACACCTCGTATTTTAAAGTTAATTAATGTGGGTGTATTTTTAAGTGAATTTATGTGGTTGTATCTTTAAGTGATTTTATGTCTATTGTGTGTTTACACAATAGACATAAAATAAAGAAAGAAAAATGTTTATTCTGCACAAACGAAACAGTTTGTGCAGAATAAACATTTTCCTTTCTTTTTTCACTTCAAAAGCATGCCTTTTTTTGTTCAACAGCGTGCCTTTTTTTTACTGTGACAATGACTCCTCCCGTAATAAATATCTAAAACGGTTATCTCTGTTCTTTGTCGAATCCGTCTAGGTTTTAGTTGCACCCCTTTTTTTTACATAAAATCCATGTATGAGACTCCTCCATTTTGTGACAAAAGGACATATTTCAACGCTTTTCTATTTTATTTATAAAATAATACCATTCAGTTGATTGCGATTGCTTGTTTTGAGTGTTGTAGTTATATAGAGAGATTCCGCACGGCTATTAGTGAATTCCTTTTCAGGGAACCGCGCGAAATTACATGCAATTTGCGGAACTGTTTCCCGCGACCGAAAGTTTCAACATTTGATATTTCTACGCTTGCTAACTTAAATACGAGTATTAGTGCTACTGTAACACTCCAACTAACTTTATGTTATAGAAATTCCTTTATAAAGTGTGCTTTTTGTCGCTTAGTTTAAGCTGTTACCTAAATGGAATTCTGTCTGTATGTCGATTACGGAGTTTGCTAATGGTTTATTCACGTTTTGTTCGATGAAAAAAAAGAAAGAAAATGTTTATTCTGCACAAACGAAACAGTCTGTGCAGAATAAACATTTTCCTTTCTTTTTTCACTTCAAAAGCATGCCTTTTTTTGTTCAACAGCGTGCCTTTTTTTTACTGTGACAATGACTCCTCCCGTAATAAATCCAAAACCGTGGTTTTTCGGCAACAAAAAAATATCTAAAACGGTTATCTCTGTTCTTTGTCGAATCCGTCTAGGTTTTAGTTGCACCCCTTTTTTTTACATAAAATCCATGTATGAGACTCCTCCATTTTGTGAGTGCGGGTTGGAGAGCTCACTTTTTTTTTTGAGGGTGGAACATCATCTAATGACTTCTCTCGCTCTGAATGGAGCAGAAGGGAGATTTTTGTCTTTATTTTGGGCTGAGCGGAAGGGAGTGTCAGACTCTTACTGACTAAAACCCATGTTCCTTCCGTAGCCCTTTATGTTCCGGGGTAGCGGAAACCCTTTCGGACATTCCCGCTTACCCGGCAGGCTCAGCCCTGACGGGCCCCTTCATATGCTGACATATGGTAACAATTTTACAGTGACAGTGCATTAGTAGCTCGGTGATCGAGTCCTAATGTTACTTTGAAACAGTCGTTACAGCGTCGCTTCTGTCACTCTCGTCTCTGAGTAAGGTTTTTTCTTAAGCTCATTGTGTCATTTACGCCCAAACACTTTATATTTTTCCTAACATAAACAGTGGTATCAAGTGTCTTGAATATAACACATTTATGCCATGTTTGATGATAGCGCATGACCACAGTGACAGAAAGCGGTGGCCATGCATCTATGCACTTCGAGGAAACTAGTGTTTGTCTTGTTCCTACAGTTGACTAAGTATGTATAACGAAGCGTATTAAAACTAGATGAATAGCTCTGACATTCCTGCATCGCAATAAGATAGTGAACATACCTAAGTCTGACTTTGTTTGTTACATTACATCAAACAGGTATTCACTTCTTAACTACGATTTTTTTTTAAACTTAGTTTGGTATACTTTCAACCGGGTGGGTCTATGCGCTGAAAAAGTATGTTTTTACTAAGGTTGAATGATTGTTACTTCGAAAGAAATGAATTGTTTTCCATAAGCTACATATTTTTATACTGAACAAAACTGCAGTACCTATATATCACTAATATTTCACAATGTAACTAAAAGAGTGACTGACACACACTATACAAATATTTTGTCGGCAAACAATATTTTTTATGGACATCATGGTAGTGATATGGACAATGCCACAGTTTGCCGGGGACGGCTCCATTTCAGATAAGGAGGCCGGGTATAGAAGTTATATCGATATAGTAAACCGAAAGCCGGGCAAATATTTCCGAGGATGTGTTGATGGTTATATGTATGTGCAAACAATTTTAGTTCCGCAGAGATGTAATAAATATATTTTTGCTTGTATTTACATGGACTGAATTTGAACTATATCGCTGTGGGATTTAGTTGACTGTGATTGTATTGTGACTTTTTAGTTTCTTTTTAGAAATGTTCCTTTTGTTTGTGCAGAATCAACATTTTACTTTGTTCCTTTCTTTTCTCAGTTAAACAAGGACTGATTTTTCAAAATAGACCATATTTTGCAAAAAAAAACCATTAGCAAACTCCGTAATCGACATACAGACAGAATTCCATTTAGGTAACAGCTTAAACTAAGCGACAAAAAGCACACTTTATTAAGGAATTTCTATAACATAAAGTTAGTTGGAGTGTTACAGTAGCACTAATACTCGTATTTAAGTTAGCAAGCGTAGAAATATCAAATGTTGAAAACTTTCGGTCGCGGGAAACAGTTCCGCAAATTGCATGTAATTTCGCGCGGTTCTCTGAAAAGGAATTCACTAATGGCCGTGCGGAATCTCTCTATATAACTACAACACTCAAAACAAGCAATCGCAATCAACTGAATGGTATTATTTTATAAATAAAATAGAAAAGCGTTGAAATATGTCCTTTTAATGCTTCAAAAATAAACTCGTTTTGTGGACTGGTATTTTTGTACCTTATGACGGATGAGAAAACTATCACTTTCAATCGTAATAGCTTTAATATAGGTTTGTGAATTTTTGAGCCTTGATTTTGTCGTGTTTTTTGGATCCACCGGGATTGGAGTAAACATCCTATTTAGTGTCAGCACATTATATTTCTGAGAGGAATTCTACTGTCGACGTGTTCAGACGTAGGTACGTAAAGTAGAATTGTATTCCACAAATTATAATTATATCATATCAAAAGGAGTAATGATATCAACAAAACCTAATTTTTCAAAGACTCAATATAGATCGTTTTTGAGACCGTTGCCCAGCGGTGAGAACATATAGGTTGAACAAAAAAATAGGTCGCCTATACATTTTTAATCCACCAAATGGTGCAGTTTGCTCACTTGGTAATGTATGTCAGTGAAAGAATAATATAGGATGCAAGTACTCTTTATCGTTGCGCGGAAGTTTGAAGTCAAGCCGAGAAACTAGTTACGAACTCGGTCGTAGCTACTAACTAGAGTAACTAGTAATATGTCACTAAGTAAGTATCTTCATGGTTAAGCAGGGACAATTAATCAGGCGTCGAACGTTCGCTAGTGTTTGGTAGGTACTTGACGCAAATGTAGAGAATTTGTAATGAAATAGGTTGGTGCCTGTTAGTCTTTGTGTCAAGCATAAGCATAATCAGCCTATAATGTTCCCAATGTTGGGACACAGGGCTGTAATCTACTACGCGGGCCCAGTGAGGATTGGTGGATGTTACATGTATTCGAATTTTTGCCGGACATGCCAATTTGCTTACGATGTTCACCTTCACCGTTTTGTGATCAGTGGTGATGAAATTATTCACTTAAAGTAAACCGGCTGTAAACCTACAATGTCAATATTTCATAGGTTTTTGGTTCTGACAGCTCAGTTTAGATTCCAGTTTCATCAATTTTGACCTAAGTTTTAAAAGCTGGAATGAATGGTCCTCTAATGGTCCTCTATCGCCATAACTAAGTATCTTGGAAGATGGAATAACGATTACAATAAGAATTTGTTTTTCAATAAGCATGTATTTTGTAATTTTCTGCTCCTCTTATGTCAAGACGTTACGCAGTAGCTTAAATGTAGGTATACAATTCAACAGAAACGATTTTATTGTAGATAAATGACCCGAGGAGAGATTCCTTATATAATAGCTACCTGTGGCTTTAAAATAATGATAAACGAATAGTATTTAAGGAAAATCCAATACAATTATGAACATTTCAATTTGTGTATTTGATTTTTTATTTTATTCGCAGTGGTTATTGATATTGACATCAACGTTATTATTATACCACACAAATTAACCGTTATGAAATACAATATGAGAAGACCACAGATTATATCAATATTTTAGGCGTAATAGGAGACTACAGTTTACTAACTTAACTCGATGGCGTAGCCTATACTACGCTCCGTGCTACGGCGTAGCGCGAACACTTCTACATCCAATGGACTGCTAACACATTCTTATAGTTTAAAGAACTAGAAAAACGATTTTAAAAGAATATACATAAAATCCAATAGGCATTTTCATGACCTAAATATTTTCATAATAATAATTATGTGGTTCATGCGAAAGCACTGGTGGCTCAGTGGTCATTTGTCCAGCCTTATGAGTCGTAGGTTGTTGGTTTGAACCCAGTCAGGCGCTTTACTGTGTGTAAATAATATCATCACCACTGCTCTCAAGACGGTGAAGGAAAACATTGCGAGGAAACTGGCTTATCCTAGGACCAAAATACATCGAAGACTTGTGATATTGACCAATTCGCATTGGTCCCGCGTGGTCTACGGTCCGCTCCCTCACGCAAATAGGAGTCCTGTGTCCCTGGCTATAGAATTGTAAATTAAACTGTTTATTTTCCAATTCTATAGCTACTCAGGAAATAAAAGATCCATATGAGTCACTCGTGAGGATATAACAACAGACTGAGAGACTATTGGATCGTGAATAAAACAATGTCACGCTTTATCGGCAAGGTGATTGTGATGAACACTAGGCAAACGGCTATACGAAGCATAACTGAATTAAAAAAAAGTTTTCTCTTTGTGTGCGTTATTCTAGCGCTTATGAGGTTAGTTTCCTTTAATAGTAGTAGTAAATTCTGTAGTATAATTACAGTTTTTGATTCAAAAGGAAGCTGGGTTCAACAGTTATTTTTCTGGCAAAAACGACACATTTTACGCGATTTTGGATAACGCAAAATTTCCTGAGCCAGCCTTAAAATGGCAATAAATACAAACAAAGCGGAAATGGAAAACAACCTAACCCAATAACAGCAACTTTAGTAAAATCACAGAAACTGACGTGAAACACAATCAAACCTTCCAAATCTCGAAGTTCTTGATTTGTGTTTTCTTAACCGTCCCACAGGCCACAGTATCGATGGGGTATCGTGACGAAAATTCAAAGAGCTCATTAGTCCTAAAACAACGTTAACTTACGACTGTTTGTGCATGGCCGAATCAGTGACGTTTTGACGAATGTGGGTCGTGAATCTGAGGTACCCTCCGAAAGTAATGACATTTTAAACTTTTGGGAAAACGTACCTTTATACCATATTGTTTATTCAGGGACATCACTAGCAGCCGTCATGTTTGATGTTTGTTAAAGTTTGTCATATTTTGCCAGTGATGGCGCGTGTGTCGTAGTCGTTAGGTTGTTGGAAAGTAGTTTTGTTTATGAATAAGTCTACACTGTAGACTTCGTTTCGAGGAAAATACAAAAGGAAATTGCATAGAGCAGGAAACTGACCAATACAACCGTTGATAGCTCTATTGTTTGTTAAATATTCTGTAGTAGATCATAAAAGTAGAGGTATCTACTACAATAAAGCACAATCCAGGCATTATTTGGAGAAACAGCGACTGTCGCAACCCAGCGCAGGGCACACCACGATAGTGGCGGCCCCTCTTTAAGGAGGCGTCGCGGCGCCCTCACCTACCGCCTGACGCAGGTCCTCACCAGATATGGATGTTTCGGGAGGTTCCTGCACATAATCAGGCGGAAGGAAAAGCCCGGGTGTTACCACTTGCCCCGCTTGGGCGGAGCACCGCTGCGTGCGCGAAGCAGTCATGCTCGCGAAGGAGGTGGCGGGATGGGAAAAGGAAAGGTCCTACCGTCCCAACCGCCGCGGAAGACGCCCCGGGCGTCGGGAGCCACGTGACAGCTCCCGGCAATCGTAGGCGCGGGCCTGCGGGCGGTGAGTAATAGGTAGCTCACCGTCCGATCAGGACCAGCCCCGTGCCGGACAGCGCGTACATGTTCCACGCGCGCCCCAAAGAGTTGTCACCATATGAAGTGGCCCGTTAGAGCCGAGCCTGCCGGGTAAGCAGGATTGTCCGAAAGTATTATCGCTACCCCTGAACATAAAGGGTTAAGAAAGGAACATGGATGGGTGTAAGTCAATAAGAGTCTGACACACCCTTAGAAGTCACTGGATGATTTCGGACACTCAAAAAAAGGCATTATTTGGAACGACAGCTCACTTCTCGCTCGCTTTAGCTAAGTTTTGATGGTGAGATTTTTACAGAATCGACCAACTGATAATAGGGATTGACATTATTGACAACTCACTTCACCTAAGCTTTCCAGATGAGATTTTTACAGAATAGCATTGCAACAATGCTGTTACGTGCCTACATCTTTTCATAGATATTATGTATATTGACAAGGTACCGTCATAGTGTTAACATCTGAACTTAAATTTGGAAGTATCGACATATACCACTATATTCTTTGAATTTATAAGTATAGTCAGGGCAATTAATAGGTAAGCAAATTGTCAGAGTACACCAATTTTCCGCATTAGGTATAGCCATTTCTTAGAACTGTCAAAGAATGGCAGTTGTGATTTGAATATATGAACTATTTAATGTCTCGCTGATGGTGGCGTGTGTGTTGGATCATATAGCTCCCTTCAAAATGGTTGAGCTGAATGGTGCTGAATGGAAGCGGGCGCTGTCAATAGAGACTGGTCATCTCTTAGCGGCCATGGCTTGTTTTAATTAAATTTTTGAACTTTTTTTTTTTACATATTTAATATCGGATGCTTTCACCGTTCTGCATCGTTCTCACATGTATAATAATAATATGAATTATGTTACCGATATTTTGTAACCATATTTTGTTTAAAAGAGTGTCCATGGAGTTTCTTGCCCGTTCTTCTCCATAGGTACCAACTGCTTTGGAATGGGCAACTAGCTTCATCTTTCTGACTGACCGACCCGTTGACAATTCAAAAGTGCCTGTAATTGGTTTATTTGAAATAAATACTTTGAGTTTGAGTTTGAGATATTTGCTTAGCAATTAATTACATTGAACTTACTTTTATTAAAAAAAAACTATAAATACAAAAAAAAATCAAGGCCACCTTGACGTATATAATTAGGAAAGTGTCGGTCTGTATCTTCTCTCTTCGAAAGTTAATTTTAAACTTTTCAATTAAGTAAGTATTGAATGTCGAATCGGGAAAAAGTTAATCAAAGTTGGTAACTCGTTGCTCTGTTTGGAACAGAAAGTAACGTTATTTTAACTAATTAAAAGGTTAAATCGTTCTCTGATAGCGTAAAGAGGCGACGTTTTAATGTGGAAATTGTAATGAGAGTGAAATAAATGTTTAATAAAATATATTACAATTTTCAAGATTCACATACGAGTATATTTAAATGATAATACTCTATGGCATGACTCAATATTATTGCAGTGTATTAATTTAATGTAGTTTATTTTAAATATGAAAACCCATGGCTATTGTTGTACCGGTGATATTTACTTACTAAGTCTATGGCATTTAAAAACTGCTAACAAAATTATTTTTGTTTATATAGATTTGTAATTCTTATGATTATTATAATGCTTATAAAAGTTGCATGCCATACGGTAGAATGTACTGGACCGAATTGCAATTTACTAACATCATGATTTTGGTATCTACATTCTTTGCAAATAAATATTCTGATTCTCATTCTGACATAATTAAAAGTCTTAAAATAATAATAATATGAACAAGTTTGGAAAGGAAGGAAATAACCACAGGAAATCATTTTTTTTTAAATTGATCATAGAGTAAGTGTAATCAAAATACTAATACCAGCTAATAAATTATGTTTTCCTTCACCGATGTCAGTAACGTAAAGTCGCCAGCACATCAAGTTACCACAAACTGTCAAGTTTTCTCAATCGATTTTGAACTTAACTTTCAACGTTTTAAGGTTTAACATTAGGTGGTAAGTTTAGTATAACCTAGTGCGCTTGCGACCGTACAAGTTGAACTCAGAAAGTACTTATGAATTGAAAAACTAACAATTTGATGTATCTCTAATTGTTTACAAATTATATAAGAGAGTTACTTAGGTCGTGAATATCTATGATTGATTTATTCAATCATAACGGCGCGAAACAAAGCTGCATGGAATTATAACTAGTATTTTTTTTTTTTGTAAAAAGGAGATCGTGAAGGAATTGATAACATGTGGAACATTTCTGTTATTTCCCAATGAAACCAACGTGAAAAATATACGCCCTACAATAATATTATCAAAAGCAGCGATGTATAAAAATTATATGGTATAAAGGTTTTCCTTACATTTCCCTTCGCTTTGTTAATACAGTGACGTCACATCAAAGTGAAAATTCACTTATGAAATTATGCGGTATAATATTCATTGTAGGAACCCATGTCATTGCTCGTTGTATTTTTTTTCAGTCATATTTTTAGGCTGACCCAAAATGATAACCTGAATTACTGTTAAGGTCATGTTTACGAATATAAAATGTGAGGAAAACAAACTCTTTCCGGTCAGATATAATTTTATCTGGTCGTGAATCATGTTGAAAATGTTAGAGAGTTTTAAATAACGAAGATACTGGAGCTCACATCATTATTAATTCCCGGGCTTATAATAAAATAGCACAGCAGGATACTCGTTCAATAGACAGCTTCCCTCTCTCTCTCTACGAGATGTTTTAATATCTTTATCTTAGGTAGTGAGCCCTGGTAAGCGGGATTGTCCGAAAGGGTTACCGCTACCCCGGAACACAAATGGCTAAGGAAGGAACATGGATGGGTTTTAGTTAGTAAGACTCTGACACTGCTTTCCGCTGCACGCAGAGCGGGGTCATTCGATGATATAGCACCCTCAAAAAAATGTACTGTGGGGGTAAATTCTAACATGGTTCTAGTATAAAACCTTCGTGAATTTATTTATAAGTAACTGGCAGTATTGGCGATTTAGATTAAGAATAACAAAAGATTTAACAGTGCGCTTTTACATCTGACATGCGCATATCAGTTCAAGCTTCAAGTTCCAATAATTACGATATGGAAGCAGATAGTTTTTTGTTTCTTTACGATCCGAAACTATAATAACAACCTTGTCAAAATATCCTTGAAAACATTATACAGAGTTGATACGACAGAGGGGCTTTCCTTTAAACAGCTTATACTAGGGACCATTTTCCAGCTCTGTACCAAAAATCAATTAAATAGAAGCAGTAGTTTAGTCGCAAATGTTTTTTTAAGTTTTTGCCCCGTTTGAACACGATGTATCTTTCCTAACAGCGCGCAGCGCTCCGGCGCGCGCGCTTCGGTGCCGCTGCGTTACAAGGTCAGTTTTTATTTACAAAGGGTGGTTGCGTTTAACTCTGATTTGTAAGCTATTTAGTTTGTTTGAAAAAATAAAAGCCTCATTTTTGGTGCTTTTTATTTTTATACCGTACCGAGTTAATACTAATTTAATGCCCCTCTGTCATATCAACTCTGTATACGTAAGTTAAAATTTAAATCTTTTCAGTAAAAGAGGTCAAACACAATGGGATCTTTAAGTTCAACTAGGTTTTCCTAATTGTTATTGAAGGCTCATGAGGTACTGTTTAAATGATAATAATAATATTATAAAATACCTCCCCACATCTCCCCACTCGTAACTGAATGCAAGGTAATTTAAATCCTGAAATCAAGCATTATTATGAGTGGGAGATTACATCGCTTAGAAAATTGGTTGACTCAGAGCTGGTCCTGCTCCACAAGTAATTGATTAGCATTCGAAAACATTGTTAGAGCTACTCAATATTGTAAATATGTACTATCTTTGTCTTGCATAAGTTCATCTCTTAGTATAGTATAATTGCATAGCACATTGAGTACCAGGTATATACTATAAAGCTACCATTTACTGGGTACGTCTTTCATTGACTTGAATGTGCTCTGGCGGCTGAGAGCACTCGTATGTCATGCTCACTCAAATATCTCGCTGGTGGGGGCGCGTGTGTTGGATCATTAACTTCCCTTCAAAATGGTTAAGTTGAATGGTGCTGATCCAGGCGTCATGTTCACGAACAGGCGCCGTCGGTTGAGACTGGACATCTTTTAGCTGACAACTTATATTTTGTAACAATATTTCGATTTTAAAGAGTATTCGTGGAGTTTCTTGACCTTTTTCCTCCATATGAACATACTACGCTTTAGATTGAGCAACTGGCTTCATCTTTCTCGTTGACCAAACTCTTTCTTTTTGTTGAGTTTTTTTAGCTGTAGTAAGCTCAAGTTAACAGTAGGTAGTGTTACAAAGCAACAAAACATCACGTGCACTTGGTTACAAGTAGAAATTACATTATGGAGAGAGTTCCCAAGAATATACACATACAATCTTTTTACAGGAACAATCGGGCGTTTCCAAACTCTTTCTGAGCTACAGACAATTGTTACGTTTTTGGATGTGGGAATCGCGAATTTCGCTTGCAAAAATTGAAGTTGATAATTTCATCATTTTAATGAGAGAATGTGTTAGTTCAAAACGGTTGCACATAAAAATCTTTTTTATTTTTACTACTTCTCATTCCAATGACACGAAACTTATTAGAACAAGCAGAGTAGTGGGTCTTTAATTTAGCAATACATTACTTCCCCCACATATTATAGTGCCGTCTCATCTAATATCTAGTGCGCCAGATGTCGTTAGTTGTGCCTAGTTCATAATGTCTATAGAGTTGAGCAGTGAAGATAAACGTGCATCGTGTTACGCCAAGACAGATAGCTAGCACTAATTACTTGAGTTTCGTTTGTCTTGCACTTGCTTCGGCTCATACTACTCCACTTACTACTTAGTTTAGAAACCGAGATGCGCAAGTTGTCCTGTTTGTAGTTATCATTTATTCTATGTATAGTATATATTAGATAGATACCTATTGGAACCTGAAAATGTGAAAAAGCATGATGTATAATTAATGTTTGTCAATTCCTTTTATTGCAGTTTTCCTTAGACTTCTGTGAGAGAAAGAGAGAGAGAGAGAATAAAGCCATGGTTTATCTATTTACAATGTTATTCGGATTCATAACATGGGTACAGATTTAAGGCAAAAATCTTATCAGTGTATAGATACTGTCTGCTTTCAAAAAAGAAAACGATAAAAGAGAAGTTTAATTAAGTAAATCACGATTTTTTTTATTTACTCAGCCAGTTTTATCAAGTTTAATCTAAAACGAGTTACGTCGCCCACGTTTAGTTTAAACTGGTTTAAAGCAGTCACATCTACACTGGTCTGAAAAAACGAAGCAAACACCAACCGCTAACGAATGTACCTACTAAAACAAAAGAATTAAAAAAAACCCTATATTAAATTAACAAGCGGGACACTGACTCGCATGCAAATAAATAACGTCGCCCTTCAAACTTTAAATTAGTTTTCCCGGCCAGAAGTTTTAGAAGCATGCATCATTCTAGAACATTGTGCGAGCTAGTTTTATTTATCTAACTAACCTACGTGGCTAACTTTGTTGGGACCCTGCAATGGAGTCATAAGCTTCTTGCGATAAATGTGTTGCTCACTTTACACTATACACTATTACTTATCATCACTTTTTGAGGAATTGGCTTATTACAGTTTTCTCGTGCGAAATGGATTTCCATTTTTCGTGTTCGAAAACAATTAATGACAGATCGATGTAAAAGCTCATTTTTTACTATTAGTTCACGTCGCAACGAATGATGGCTGTTGGTTAGTTCTATAAGAAGGTCCTAGGGTCAGCACTCAGCAATAGACGCATAACACTATAGACTTCAACGCGGTCACCGGTGACCTCGAACAATAGATTTTTTATTGTGTCGCTGCGTGGCAGTCAATGACACTGTCACTAATAATTTCTCAAAAGGACACTTACAGAAACGAAGAGTGACAAACTGATGGTTTTATTCAAACGATTAACACCGTATGCAACGAAGCAATATACGAATAGCCAATAAAATCTATCGATCGATAACTGACATCGGGACAATAGTGGTCCCCTTGTGATCCACTTTATGAATGGGACCTCGGTCGACGAAGTACCAGGAATTTGGAATGAACGACGCACTGCACCGCACTTACGAATGCCACTCAACCTGAAATGATGGATTTAATTGGAGACCATTACTTTGGTTAAAACATGAGTAATGTTTGATTGGGTTAAAGAGCGTAACCGGTACCGGAATATAAACACTAGATGTATAATTTTGAACGCAAATTATACATCTAGTGTTTATATTCCGGTACTAAATACCCAATTCCGTGTTTCATGCACCAATAACAAAGCTTAAGCCTTGCACTGCATTCTTGCTTCAAATAGATTTGCCGAACACTTCCAGGAAATCTGCGGGCTGCGTCTGCGCGCTGCCTCCTAGCGTCCGTCCGACCACGTGGCGAGCAGGGCTCCGCGGACCGCGGCGCGGTCGCAGAATAGCAGAGCGGCCATCTTGTGTGCCTGTGCGGCGTGCCTGCCGTAACAACGCGTGGCTGCGAGCTGCGACTGGAGTGTACGCCTAACCGGGCGTTTGGTTTGATGCACATTTATTGCTTATTTCATTGTTTGTACTCGGTTAGTGTAGTATATTTAGTGCAATCATGGACAAGGATGCGTGCAAATTCAGTGAACTAATTCGGAAACGCGGTAATATCAGAGGGCGTTTAACTAAATTAAATGATTATGTACAGGATATGAAAAACCTAGAATCTACTTTAAGTAGCGTTAATTTAAAGGAGTTAGGTAGACGTTTAGAAAATTGTCAAGAATTATTTAGTCAATTTAACGACGTTCAAACAATAATTGAGGACACTTGTGAGGATTGTGACACTGAGGAACAACTCACATTAAGAGAGTCCATTGAATCAAAGTTTATTTCAATAATGTCAGTCATTGAGGACATTTTAGAAAGGCAAGGGTCAGACAAAGAAAAGTTTGGTGATGCATGTAGTAACAAAGGCTCCCATTCAAATTGCCTACAAAATGGCTTACAGTCAATAAGATTGCCCACAATTAAATTGCCAACATTTAATGGTTCCTATTTAAAATGGTTAGAATTCAGAGATACCTTCTATTCATTAATACACAGTAATGAGTCTATACCAAATATAAATAAATATCACTATCTGAGGTCTTCACTAGAGGGTGGTGCTGTTGAAGTTATCAGATCCTTGGAGTTTACCTCTGAGAATTACAGTGTTGCATGGCAATTACTTAATGATAGGTATAATAATAAAAAACTCTTGGTTAATAATCACTTAAAGGCGCTTTGTAGCATTGGCAATGTTAATAAAGACTCTGTTAAGGAATTGAGAAATCTCATTGATATTATTTCAAAAAATTTAAGAGCGCTCAACAATTTAGGTCTAGCAACTGACCAATGGGATGCTCTATTAATATTTATAATAACTGGGAAGTTAGATACCAGTATGGTTGTACGTTGGGAGGAATACAGGAATATCTTACCTGACTTACCAACACTAAGTGATTTTTTTAATTTTATTCGTAGTCGTGCTGATGTTTTAGAAACAACATCAGTCACATCACAACAAAGTGACAAAGGGAATATTAATAAATTTAACCAAAATAAATCAAAAGCCTTTGTCTCTTCAGTTGAAAACTTAAGTGAACTTTTATGTTTAATTTGTAGCGAGCAGGGTCATAGAATCCAAAAATGTCTCAAATTTAATAATATGAATGTTCAAGATAGGCTTAAGGAGGTTAATAAATTAAAGTTATGCTTAAATTGCCTGCGTGAGGGCCACAACTCGTTTCGTTGTCGTATGAAGGGTTTATGTAAATTTTGTAAACACAAACATAATAGTTTAGTACATGTAAATAAAACTAATAGCAACAGCAGTTCTGAAAATACTACTGCTGCACCTTCTACGTCAACTCAACAACAACCGGTATCACTGTCTGCGGTATCCATCAGCCAGGTTTTATTGTGTACCGCTGTTGTAAAAGTATTTAATGAACATACTAATGAAACTTACTGTGTAAGAGTTCTATTAGATACAGGATCTCAATCCTCTTTTGTGACAGAAAACCTGAAAGGAAAGTTAGGTCTGTCCACTAAAACTATTGAACCGCTACGGATTTCAGGTATTAATAATGTTTCTTTTAATATATCCGAGCGCTGCAATATAATAATAAAATCAAGACTAAATTCATTTAATTTAGAAATAAACTGTCTTGTAGTTCCACAAATTACAGGAACATTGCCGAGTGCACCTGTTAACATTCAGGAACTGAATTTACCAGAAAATATTGTGCTTGCAGACCCAAAGTTCAATTATCCCTCTAACATAGATATGCTATTAGGGGCAGATGTTTTTTGGAACATTGTAGGGACTAAGCGTATTTCACTAGGTGTAGGTAAACCTATCCTACAAAATTCACAATTTGGATGGTTAGTCAGTGGACGTTTAGGAGAATGTAGCCTTAGTAGTCACTTGACATGTAACTTCACAAAAGAAATTCATAATGACCTAAAAAAGTTTTGGGAAATTGAAGAAATTAATTGTGTTGATAACACTTCACTCCAAGATAAATTGTGTGAACAACATTTTTTAGAAAATATGAAACGTCTTCCCAGTGGTAGATTTTCTGTTAAAATGCCATTCAAGGAGATTCCTGAACAGGCACTAGGCGATTCATATTACTTAGCGAAAAAACGTTTCCTTAACTTGGAGAAGAAATTACATAAAAATACTCAGCTCAAACTAAGTTACACTGCATTCATTGAAGAGTATAAAGAGTTAGGGCATTTAAATGAGATTAAACGTCCTTCATTTGGATATTATTTGCCACATCATGCGGTGTTGCGAGAGCACAGTGAAACCACAAAATTACGCGTTGTTTTTGATGCCTCTGCCAAAACTACTTCAGGAAAATCATTAAATGAAATTCAGTATGTTGGTCCAGTTCTACAAGATGACTTGCTGTCTATTTTATTAAGGTTTAGAACTTACAAGTATGTTTTGACAGGGGACATACAAAAAATGTACAGGCAAATAGAAATTGATCCTTCTCAGAGACATTTACAACTAATTTTGTGGAGAGATGATTGCTCACAGCCAATTAAGGTCTTGCAGCTAAACACTGTCACCTATGGGACAGCATCTGCACCTTTCTTGAGCACCAGGTGTCTAATTCAACTAGCTCATGAATGTTCTAACCCCATAATTTCTAATATTTTAAAATATGATATTTATATGGATGATTTAAATACAGGATGTCAATCAGAAAAAGAAATTAAAGAAATATATGATGACATCACTAATATATTATCATCAGCTTGTTTCCCTCTTCATAAAATACGCACAAACTGCCCCCAAGCATTGCAAACAGAGACTACATCTAAATCACTTGATCTGAGTAAATATTCCACAGTTTTAGGATTAAACTGGTCACCGTCACCAGATACTTTACATTTCACTGTTGATATGGATATGTCTAAGAAACTTACTAAACGGGTTATCATATCATTAACTTGTAAAATATTTGATCCATTAGGGCTGCTAAGTGCATGCATAATTAGAGCTAAAATTATTTTACAGCAATTATGGAATGAAAAATTAGGCTGGGATGACCCTGTGCCACCCCACATTGAAAAGAAGTGGGTTAAGATAGCAGAAAATATTAATAATCTGTCTAAAATTAGTTTGCCTAGGTATGTACTATGCGATATTCCCATGTCAGTTGAATTACATTGTTTCGTAGACGCTTCTCAGGAAGCATATGGAGCTTGTGTCTATCTACGGTCAATTAGTAATAAAAATATTGTAGATGTTAAATTGCTGTGTGCAAAGGCTAGGGTTGCACCTCTGAAGGCTATGACAATACCTCGCCTTGAATTGTGTGGCGCATTACTTGGTGCTAGGTTGACCACAAAGGTAATCCAGTCCATTAGATGTCATAAGATAACACAAAAGGTTATATGGACCGACTCAACTGTAGTACTTGGTTGGATAAATTCACAACCAAACCTTTTAAAAGCATTTGTAGCCAATCGAGTAATAGAAATTAATGAGTTGACACAGGGCTTTTCGTGGCGGCATGTTCCCACTCACCTTAACCCTGCAGATCTTGCTTCTAGAGGTGTAGATCCTCAGCGTCTGCAGGTTGAACCCTTGTGGTGGGAAGGACCCTCCTTCTTAAAGGATGGATCATCTGCTTGGCCACAGCAACCTCATAAGTCAGTGGACTTACCTGAACTAAAGGTTCATGTACAAACAAATATAGCTCACGACGACAGTCATAAATCTATCATTAATTTTAGTAATTATTCAAAGTATAATCATTTAAGTCGCGTGTTAGCTTATGTATTGCGGTTTTTATATAATTGTAGGAATAAAACCAAATTATATGGTCCACTACAAACTAACGAAATAAATAAATCTCATACCTTTCTATGTAAAATATGTCAACTCGAATCATTTGATACAGAATTAAAATCTATTAAAAGAGGTCAAGGAATACCTAAAAAATCTAAAATATTCAATTTAAATCCTTTTCATGACTCTGAAGGTCTACTAAGAGTAGGAGGTCGTCTTGACAATTCAAGCTTTGATTACAATAAAAAGCATCCTATCATATTAGATTGTAAACATAGATTCACCCTTTTATTAATGCAAAGTGAACACCATCGCTTATTTCATGCAGGTCCACAATTATTATTAGCCTCCGTAAGAGAAAGGTACTGGCCTGTAGGTGGGAGGGCCTTAGCGCGCAAAGTATATAAACAATGCGTTGTATGCACTAGATTTCGTGGTAAGACTATACAGCCTATAATGGGCAACTTACCATCAGCGAGGATGCGACCTACTTTCCCTTTCCACTCTACCGGTACCGACTTCGCAGGACCATTTCAAATCTCTAGTAAAAGGGGAAGAGGTAATCGAATAAGTAAATGTTACCTCTGTATATTTGTTTGCTTAAGTACCAGAGCTGTGCACCTAGAGCTGGTGAGTGACCTCACTACATCTGCATTTATTTTATGTTTACGACGATTCGTGTCGCGCAGAGGTAGGCCCTATGAGATTTGGTGCGACAATGGCACTAACTTCGTGGGGGCAAACAATGAACTAGGTAAGGTGCTACGCTCCAGTCGTGACTCGGTCATTGACTATACGGCTAACGAAGGCATTTTATTTAAATTTAGTCCAGCTTATTCACCGCACTTTGGTGGACTCTGGGAGGCAGGCGTAAAGGCGGCCAAATATCATTTAAAAAGAACAGCCGCTAATGTTTCTCTTACTTTTGAGGAGTTGTCAACTCTATTCACTCAGATAGAGGCGATCCTAAATTCTCGCCCTCTCTCCCCTTTATCTTCTGATCCCTTTGATTTGAACCCTTTGACCCCCGGGCACTTCCTTATCGGACGGCCACTGACGTCGGTGCCCTCTTTTGCAGCTGAAGACTCCAGACCGAAGTACAACCTCATCTGCAAGCTACGCCTTGAGTTCTGGAAAAGATGGTCTCAAGAATTTATAGCAGAACTCCAGCAGCGATCCAAATGGAAAATTGGGTCTGCCGGGCCGAATGTTGGGGAGATGGTGCTCATAAGGGACCAGAATCTGCCTCCGCAACGCTGGCGGCTAGGCCGCATTACACGTCTACACATGGGCGCAGACAACACTTGCCGGGTGGTAGACATCTACACATCCAAAGGAACAGTCCGCAGAGCTATCCACTACATCGTCAGGCTGCCGGGTGAAGAAGGACCTGTTGAAGGCTGACTCCTTCAAGGCTGGGAAGATGTACACGCGCAAGTGTACCAACGGAGGGTGCGGAGAACGGAACGTAGCCACGCTCCCCGTTTCGTCATCGCCGGCGCGGCGGCGTCTATAAAAGACGAGCGCCCACGCAGAGCGTTCCTTTTTTCATCACCTCCAAACGACCCCGGTACCCGGTACCGGGAAGAACATTAGGTCGCGTGTCAAGGCCGCGCGGCCAACCTTTAAGTGTGATATTTAAAATTGTAATGTAATCCAAATAGTTTCAAGCTGAGATTATATTATTTTATTATAACGTTCACCCGTTTCATTTATCACACATTAACAATGGTTTCATTATTACTCTTAAGTAGCTTGAGTTATGAGACATTGCTAAGCAGTGTGTGTTTAATGTGTACTGTCCATTGTTTTATCAATCAATCAATTTATTTATTTCAGAAAACGTCCATAAATATAACAAAATTACAATCAAATAATACATTAAAATAAAATAAATCAAGAATAACAAAAAATTATCAAAGACATTACAATAACATAATTAAATCAAATATCAATAAAAATAATTCATGATTGATTCATGTTTCAAATGTAAAAATCTCCTCATATTGCTGTACGAAATCACAATTGATAACGTACTACGTATGAGCGGGCAACGCTTGCGGCCTTTCCGTGCAAATGGATAAGAATTTTCAAATCAATATCGATATCATTAAAATATGTTGACTTGCCGAGTTACTTTTGATTACCGGGAGTTTTTGATTAATTTTTGAAAGTTCGAACGCACAATATTCGAAAGATAAAACGCCTCTTGCGCCGGATTCCGTTTTGCAAATTGTGTAATGTCTGAAGCTTTGTATAATCAGCCTATAATATTCCCATTGCTGGGCCACAGCCTTCCTCCTGATGAAATGAGGTCCGTAGGGGCCGAAATTCACCACGCTGGCCCGGGTTGGTATAGTGTACATGTCTTCGAATGTTTAGTTCTAGGACATGCGATTTTTCTAACAATGTTTTCCTTTACCGTTTTTTGAGAGCGGGACGTTTTGCGGTTGCATACAATTATGTGGAGTTATTATTATACCAATATTGCAAGTTAACTTTAAGTGCTATTCCAAGCCATCATTAAACGTGTGAAAGTCGTATTGGCTACCACCATGGTTTACAATCATAGGTACAAATTGCTGTAAATCAGTTGGACAATAGCCGAAACAGATTGCAGGCTGTCGTTCAGAGTTCAGGCCACAATGATTTGTGTAACTAGCAGATGTCAGCTCGTCACCCAACATACGCCGCGGGAAATTACATGACAGCTGCGAGGTAGCCCCCAGCATGGGAGATGAGCCTTTGTTTAAAACGCAGGATTTTGGAGCGGTATTTTTTATATTCGCGGGCAATTCCGGTGCCTGATTTAGAATTGCCACTTATCTACAAATCTGTGGAATATGTGCTACTTCCATCGAATACTTTTTATGAGCTTATAGCCTATCCCCTAGCTGTCCGAGGAGTTTTGACCTCTGGTGTTATATGCGACTTTTTACCAGCACCAAAATAAAAGAGCACGTGTTGGACATTATCATTAGAAGAATAATAATAATAAATAATAATGTTAATTAAGTTCAAGAAGCATGAACACCAACTTAATTCATTTCGAAGAGACTTATGTTTAGTGTGAGAAAAAAACGTAGCTATGATTAATTTAGCAACCAATTACTATAAAATGTTGAATAAGTGCGATAAAACCAGATGTGAAACATATCACTACATAGTATAAAACAAAGTTGCTATTTTTGTCTGTTTGTTTGTCTGTATGCTTAAATATTTAAAATTACGCAACGGATTTTGATGCGGTTTTTTGTAATAGGTAGAGTGATTCAAGAGGAAGGTTATGTGTATAATTTGTCGACATATTTTGCGGGCGAAGCCGCGGGCGGAAGCTAGTTACACATACATTATTATTCTAGGAACTGTGTCGGTATAAAACGGCTTTGTATTGGTAAGTAAAGGTCTATACTAATAGTGGACGGACGTCTACAGGACGCACACGCTTCTATAGAGTACCATAACGCCACAAAATAATCACAGAAGGTGGGCTCTATACAGCAAATGGTTAGATGCATACATGCCTATACAAAATGTTTTTTTTATATCCCATTAAAAGTCAGTGTCTCGTCCAGTAGAAACAAAGAATGGCCCCACCCAAAACCAGATGGCGTATGATAGAAACAAGAGGAACCTGCAAGTATGTTTAACAGTCAAGTGGTAGATAAGATGATTGAAATGAAGGATATGGAAGGGAACTGATCGAATGTTGGAAAGAGATGGCGGATTGTATAAGGAGAATAGCAAAAGATGTGTTTGGAGAATCGAAAGGGAAAGGTGTGGTAGAAAAGAATACATGGTGAAGAAGTGCAAATGATGCTAAAAGAAAAGAAAGTTGCGTTTAAAAAATAGCAAGGTGTAGAAATCGTGAATAATGATTTGGAAGAAGATAAGTTAAGCGAATTTATAAATAATGGAAGAGAAAGGCAAGAAAGCAGTTTCCAGGGCGAAGGCGCAGGAGGAGTTGTATACCTCTACTCACCTACCGCCTGACGCAGGCCCTCGCCGGACATGGATGTTTCGGGAGGTTCCTGCACATAATCAGGCGGGAGGAAACGCCCGGGAGTCACCACTGCAATGATCGCCCAGAGGACACGGTAGAGCACACGGTGGAAGCCTGCCCGCTTGGGCGGAGCACCGCCGTGTCCTCGTAGAGGTGATCGGCGGCGTCGACCTCTCGCGCCCGGCCCTGGTGCAAGCCATGGTCCAGAGCGAGAGGGAGTGGGAGGCAGTCACCTCCTTCTGCATAGCAATCATGCTCGCGAAGGAGGAGTTGGGATGGGAGAGAGAAAGGTCCTCCCGTCCCAGCCGCCGCAGGAGACGCTCCGGGCGTCGGGAGCCACGTGACGACTCCCGGCCACCTTAGGCGCAGGCCTGCGGGCGGTGAGTAATGGGTAGCTCACCGTCCGATCAGGACCAGACCCGTGCCGGACAGCGCGTACATGTTCCACGCGCGCCTCAAAGAGATGTCAGCATTTGAAGGGGCACGTTAGGGCCGAGCCTGCCGGGTAAGCGGGATTGTCCGAAAGGGTTACCGCTATCCCGGAACATAAAGGGCTGAGGAAGGAACATGGATAGGTTTTAGTCAGTAACAGTCTGACACTCCCTTCCGCTCTACCCAGAGTGGGAGAAGACTTCTCCGAGAAGTCATTGGATGGTTTCCCACCCTCAAGGGATAAGGGCAGGAGAATGATGAACTCTAGGGTGTGAATGAGACTATAAAAACAATTAACTAGCATACGAAATATTTTTAAATGATCTTTTTTTTCATACAAAAAAAAATCATGTAAAACACCCTTACGTGAGATATGACATCGTCGCTTTTTCTTAGCTTAAAATAGGAATAATTGGTTTGAATGAACATAAATAACTCATATTCATCTATGAAACTTAGATACCTACACACATCGAAATGAATTAAAATTTATGATTGATGATATTTTCGAAACGATGAATTTTTGGACCGCATGTTCTGAACTTTTTGTATTATTTTTACTTACGGAATATAACCCTAGAGGAAAAGGTACAAAAAAAAACAAGTTGTATATTTTTACGGCTATCTCACACTATCTTCAACGAATGCCCAGTATCGAGTGCGTTTGCAGTCAATTGAAGTAGACGCGTGTGTATGTGATTGTGCGTTTTTTGTCGTTGTACGGAGCCGGTCTTCTGCACCCATATATTTTGTGACATCACCCTATACCGTAATGATAATGAATAGTAGGATTGGAAGCATGCTGTTATTAGTACACTGGTGAACGTCTTAAGCCCAGTTTCTATATCGCTTACTGGTTGGTTTACGATTGTTTGTAAATAATTAATGCATAAGGAAAGGCTTGATAGATTTTCTACATCAGTGTTAAACCTCGCTGATATGCGATATGCTTTTGCGGAAATTTAAGAGCTCAGTCTTTTTTAGGGAAAAGAGAACGTAAAGACAATAGTTTTGTTAGTGCAAGTGTTTATACATATTAATTTAGGAAATCTTTATGCACAAGGAAAAACACCCGCACCTAGATAATATTTCTCCAATAGATAGGTTATTGTTAGAAGTGCGTACTTTCTTGGTTGAAATTGGTCACACATTTGATTAAAATGAGGAGCTACTACTGAGAAGGTCCAAATCCGGCAAACAGGTACGTAGCAGATGTTATTCAATAAAAAAATACTAACTTTTACATCTCACATAGTTCAAATTCAAATAAAAAGTAACAACAAACCCACTTTTTTCGGGAACCTTGATTAGAAATCTGCAAAACTTTGATTCAATTTTATTCTGTGTTCCTGTGCACCCGTACAGATATAGTCAGAGCAATAAAACGGTACAAAACCAATTGACAAACGGCATTACCTGCTATCTCGACCGATACAGAGCAGAGGCGACAATTAGAGAATGCAAACTACAGAAGCTGGGTCAGAAAATAGAATAGGACAGGCAGAAGGTCGGCTTCGTACAACGAGACGCGTACACGCATTCATATAGTACGCAAATGTGTGACGATGTTGACTATGTCAAATATATGACAGTTGCAAATGTTCTTTGCACTCGTTGTACGCTAAGCGTGTCTATACATAGACGGAAATCTGTGACGATGTTGACCATGTCAAACAATGCCAGTTGCAAATGTTTTTTGCACTGGTTGTACGCTAAGCGTGGCTATACATAGACGCAAATGTGACGATGTTGACTATGTCAAATATATGACAGTTGCAAATGTTCTTTGCACTCGTTGTACGCTAAGCGTGACTATACATAGACGGAAATGTGTCACGATGTTGACCATGTCAAACAATGCCAGTTGCAAATGTTTTTGCACTGGTTGTACGCTAAGCGTGGCTATACATAGACGCAAATGTGACGATGTTGACTATGTCAAATATATGACAGTTGCAAATGTTCTTTGCACTCGTTGTACGCTTAGCGTGTCTATACATAGGCGCAAATATGTGTCGATGTTGACTATGTCAAATATATGACAGTTGCAAATGTTCTTTGCACTCGTTGTACGCTAAGCGTGTCTATACATAGACGCAAATGTATGACGATCTCAACAATGTCAAAGAAATGCCAGTTACCACGTTATTTGCTCTTGTTGTACGCAAAACGCGTAAACAGGGTGAAATTGAATTCATGGGCATTATTTTAAAGGGTCATTGAACTCATCATTATGAACAACTTTCACTATGGGAAAATATAATGAAAACACGACGAAAAAAAAAACAGTTGTTCCCTACATTTTGACGAGTTATGCGAGCATAATCACAGCTGATTTTTTACATAAATGGGTATGAATACAATTTCAGCCTGTACATTCACGTCCGTTTCCTGTAATGAGATCAACCTTCTGTACCTTTCTATTTTGTGGATGCGATGCTCCAACATTGTGGACTAATTACATTTGCTTGCTTCCTCTCACACAAATATTTCTCTGTATTTATGACTACGTAGATTCTATAGAAACTGCTAATTGCTCTGAGAAGTAAGTGTCTTCTTGTATGCAAAGATGGGCAATTTTGTCTTGATAATTTAACGGTGACTTGTAAAAATTATATTAGAGTAGGTACCGTACATACGTGGTAAGTGTTGCCAGTGCAATGATTGAGTTAACAATGCTTTGTCAATTATTTGACTCCACTTTATTGTGATATCTAATTATGTGTCTTTATCTTATGTCATCTTTTCTCTTTGACACAGATACGCGTTGTTTGCTTGCTGATTTTAGATCCCATCAATAAATTAATTAAATAGGTATTTAGATACACTCATCTTTATTGTCTCCTACACTACTTTCCACATTGGCAAAAAAAAAGGAATAGATTGTTAGACATCGGCGTTTTTCACTACAATATAATGTTAGAAGCAGTGATAGCCTACGGGTATGACCGTCGGACTGCCAAGGTCTCGAGTTCGAACCCGAGACACGCACCTATGACTTTTCAGATTCTTGTGCGTATTGTATAATTATCACTTGCTTAAAAATCGGTGAAGGAAAACATCGTGAGGAAACCGGCATGCCTGAGAGATATTTCTCAACAGCATGTGATGCTAAGTCAGAGGCCCATGGGCAGCATTAACCCATTCACTGTCCAATGAACCACATATGGTTCATGATGATGGTTTAACTATTGTGTCTACTTTGTGAACAGTGAGCGTGTTAAAACTCTGACACCAGGTTAGTCACTAACCACACGAAAAGAAAAAGACTACAATATATTATGTAAGGTGCTTTCTAGAAGCTTTCAGTGTTAGAATATCTAGCCTATGTCACTACCACTTCTATCAGCAAACAATGTAATCTAACACTATTCAGGAGCGAGAGGATGCCTCAAAAGTATCCTGTTTCTAACGCTAGTTAGCACCATGTCCAACTATTCATTTGCTAAGTAAGTTATCACATTACTGGGAAGAGACAATTAAGTACTGGACGGAAAACAAAGGCTCACCAGACACAAGCTACCTTACTAATTACCTTATTTACTTACCATCTACATGGTCCTATTTTATGCCCTCTTGTTTGGCTTTCATAAGTGTAGTTAACTCCGTGTTAGGTGTTTTCCACACGGCGACTGTGGAGTGCGTTTTACGCGATTTTCTTTTATTTTGAGCTTTGCTTTTGTAGCTGCATTCTGTATTCTTATTTCATGTAGAGGTACAGTCAACAGCAAAAGTAGATGACCAAAATAAGAAATTCAATACTAATGAACGGTGTTCCCGAATATATGGCAGCTGTACTAGTAGTAAATGTTTGGTATAATTTCCAATCACAAACTTTTGAATCACTGTGACACCACCGCAGGCCTGACGCAAACTCCGTTCTTTAGTATTGAATTTCTGCTTTTGATCATCTACTTTTGCTGTTGACTGTACTATTTCCTCACGTTCTAGTACTTACTTGGTAGCTACATCTCTCGAGTTGATCACGACTTCATCTGCAATCAGAAAAGCGTGTGTGATTATGGCTGTAACAATGTTTCGAAGTTACTAATATAGAAAAAGGTAATGTATGTACACCAATTAACAGGAATTCACTATATAACATTGCACTTCGTATTGAGAAAGTTGATGATTCATAACAAGTAGGTGATAACACTGTTAGGTTACGGTGGTAAAAAAAAACAACCTTTAGACTTAATCTCGTTTCACGAGTCCACACGTCCACGAAAAAGGCTTTACCGTAGCGTCAGGATTAAAGTCGCACTCTTACGCTTTCCACCTAGGCCGTGAATTGTGATTGAAAAGCCAGTATTCAAAAGTCAAACTTGATCCCTTTTTTAATATTGGAACACGTGAGCTTTCGCGATAGGACAATTCAATGGATGTGTGACTCGGAATCAGTTTGAGTTTAATGATTGGGATAAAAGGTATTAAAAATACCTATCAGTTGAATTTTATGCCGAACGCGCTACGAAGAGCTTAATCTATACTAATATTACTAGTGTCTAGAAAAAATCAAACTGGTTGCTAAGTAAATTAGGTAATAATTTATTATTTATAAAATACTTTTTTAACATGTTGAAATAATTTCTCACACATTGATTGATTTATTATATATTAACTTTTAAAATGTTTGTAAATATGTGAGCACCATGTACTTTTGACATACCTAAGTTACCTACCATTACTATATGTGTTTTTCTTTTCACCTTTTGTGGTGTAGTGTTTTTATTCTGGGTGCATCGTCTTCACATATAATGTTATAATTCATGTATACAAAACATTGTAAAACATTTTAAAAGAGTAACGGTGGAGTTTCTTGCCCATTCTTCTCCACACGAAACTACCTTTTGGAAGGGGCGACTAGAATCAATTCTATTTCTTGTTCATTTTGACGTTCAAAAGTGCCTTACTTGTGCCTATTTGAAATAAATGATTTGACTTTGACTTTGACTTTATTATAAAGCTGAAGAGTTTGTTTGTTTGTTTGACCGCGCTAATCTCTGGAACTATTGGTCCGAATTGAAAAATTCTTTTTGTGTTGGATAGTCCATTTATCGAGGAAGGCTATAGGCTATGTAACATCACGCTACGACCAATAGGAGCCGAGCAGCGGGTGAAACCGTGCGGGAGTAGCTAGTTTGTAATAATATCCTCCTCGATTTTTTTTAGTGCATAATTATAAAACACAATTATTTGTCTGAGTGACTCTTGCCTCATTTCTCGTAGTATTTACATTGAAAGTGTTTCAGTTCAGTTATATTATTCGATACATATGAAAATGAATGGCAATTCGCAGTACAAATCTTTATTTATATTTTTTCTGAGATAATCTATCGAGTCGTGATGGCGAATAAAACTTACGGGATCAATGAAAATTCACTGAACAACTACATGAACCCAAAATTGATATTGAAATATTATAACGTAACGCCGAGCTTGCAAACTTTAAATAAAAATGTTTTTTTCCGATATGTTGTAGACTCAGAACAGTTCGATGTAAATATATATAAATAAAATTGCAGTGTCTGTTTGCGATCAAAAAGAAAAGTATATACGATACTTTTATCAAAAAAACTATTGTTTTATTTTTTGTTTGTCTGTTTGTTCTGGCTAATCTTCCAAGCGGCTGGGTCGATTTTGACGGGACTTCACTGACCGGCAGCTGAAAGTGATAAGTAGTAACTTAGGCTAAGTAATCACTTTTATTTTAGAAACAAAATTACGGTCCACGTGGGCGAAGGGAAACAGCTAGTTCGGAATAAAATAAGAACCAATATAAAACTAAATATGTTGGTGTAGCCAGAATACAGTGCCGAGAGTAGAGGTAGAGGATTATTCTTATAGTGTCTTCTGTCATCAGAAGAATCAGCTGTGAATAGTTATGGCTAACATTTATTTGATTTCTTTCTAAAAGACATTAATTTCAAAAGTCAAATGGATGGCTTACTCAAATGACGTTACTCTTATCACAGCTTAATTCATATATAAGTAGTTAAACTTTACTTTTAACAAAATTAAATACTTATATTTTAAAGAATAAAACTAATTCTTTTTAGGACTTCTCCAATTCAAACAACTTCTTTTTTTTAACTTAAAAACCCTCTTCACAAACCATACTTATGAAAGTAAAAAAAATAAATGTAGGTATTGGCCCTTTAAGTAATAAAAACATTACCTACAACTTCTACCTATTAAAGGTAGAAGTTGTAGGTAATGTTTTTATCCCAGCGTGCTTGCGTTAGATAACGTTTAAATAAAAATAGGAAATTAACAGCAGCTATCCTTTCTACTGCTATTTTCTATTGCTGGGTATAAGCCTCGTCTGTTTGGCGTTTTTATTCACTTGGAACAAAATATTACCTAGAACTCATACACATTAAGTTTGTTCTTAAACCATTTTTAATTTAAATACTTGTAGGTCGTTAAATTATCAGACCCTGATTACCATACATCATCATATACATAACCCATTCATTGACATCATTCCAATGAGTCCAAACACGATACCTCTGCTGTGAATTGGTCAGAGCAAATTCCAGGCGATGCTGCAGCATCATGTTGAGTTTTCTGTATTTTTCTTATATCATTGAACTAGGAGAACACCAAACTTTGACTCGAACAGACCTGTCAAAGATGCTCACATCCATTCATCAACTAGAAGAGAACTGATAATAATATTCAAATGACTAAACCGATTTGTTTGAATCATAGCTAAGAACACTCTCGATTAGGTCACCTTTAAAATAAAACAAAATACGTCTAAATCGGTTCATCCGTTCATGAGCTATGGTGCCACAGATAGACACACTGATATACAGTTACATGGATCTACAGATACACATATACACACGCTAAAATTAATACACTTCTTTTTTTCCGTCAGAGGTTAAAAACCTTAATTTAGTGAGAATGCAATATTGTAAGCTCGCTTACCTACTTCATATTATGTAGCTTCGTCTGGCTTCACTCATTCTTCTTTTTGCCGTCGGTTTGTGTGAAGAGACGCTTACGTACCCTCCATAATGTGGAAATTGTGTATATTACTACAGCAGATAGAAATTGGGACTGTTTTTGGCATTGTTTTGCGTCGCGTTTATATAAATTAGTTCGTCATTGCGGACGTCCAGGGCTACCACGTCCCAGATTTTAGTTATTTTGGCAGTCATATTTGGCAACATTGTTATATTAGGAGTGGAGAATTGTTGACATAAATTGCTCTAAATGACTGCAAAAGTTTTAATTTGGTTAGATGAAGTTCATAAATAATATCTGCAGTTATAGTTTCCGAGATTAACGTTAATATTTTTAAAGACCTTCTCTTAGGCACAACCCAAGCACACAAGCTATCCCAAACTGTCAAATATTCCCAATTGAATATGAACCTTATACTTTTGAAATAAAGTTGAAAATCTATCAAAGTAATTTGACCGATTGGGGTAGGTTGATGTGCTGGCCTCTGTACCTACATAAATGTACAGAATTTTCTTAAAAGTATTTTAAATATAAAATCTCGGTAACAACTCGTGGTCTGGATTCTTGATTGCATTGGTTGATACGTATTGCGCAGCGAGTAGCTCACTTCAAAGCAGTCATAAAGTTTGACACATAATATAACCCTAATATTGCCGACCAATTTTGTGCTGTCAAACAATTGTATGGGAAACAATAAAAACATTTTTTCTTTCTAATAACATGTGGGTTAATTGATTACCTCTGTAATCCCCTTGAACAAGCACGAAGTGAAGTTATTCTTTTCCTTTCTAAAAACTACGTTTGACTACAAAGGTATTAAGAAAAGGTTCCTTTCCCTAATGACAGCACATACATAAGGTTTACTTAACGCATTTTCACTGTTAATGATTTCTGTTTTGTATCCATTGCCAATTTTGGGATATAGGCAATTGGCTTTGCACGGTTGTAATATAGGTACTATAACGGGGGCGAAGCCACTAGCGAAAGTTAGTTAAACTATACGTCAACATCTTCCCCTTGAATCACTCTATTTATTAATGAAAACCGCGTTAAAACATTGTGAAGTTTAAAAGATCTGAGCGGCACAGACGGTGACTTTGTTTTATATTATGTAGAGATTTGTTACCATTAAACAGACTATCATTGACTATAATATTCTCGTTATATTTTATTTAATAAATCACTACATAGTATAAAACAAAGTCGCTATTTTTGTCTGTTTGTTTGTCTGTATGCTTAAATCTTTAAAATTACGCATTTTGATGCGGTTTTTTGTAATAGGTAGAGTGATTCAAGAGGAAGGTTTATGTGTATAATTTGTCGACATATTTTGCGGGCGAAGCCGCGGGCGGAAGCTAGTAATTAATATAAGTAAATGATAACATGCCAGTGCAATTCAGTTTGAATGTCTTGTATATGTTTTATTATATTATTCATATCTAACTATTACACAAATGCTCTTTACACAAATCTTAATACAATATATACAACCTAAAACTAAAAAAAAATATCCAATATGTAGGTACATGTGGTAAAAAAGGGGAAGAGCTCATAGGACGTCAAATCTTTATCCCCATCGTTGTCAGTGGAAAATGTGCCATAAGGCTGGCAGAGTTGCCACCTTGGATGGCAATGCTATCAGCATTTGGCCTTTCTTTATTAAATTAAAACATCATTTAATAGCACGTTGAACTATCGAATGGTTATAGAACATAAATTTTAATAATAATATTTGTTTGAAATGTGCACACAGTAATATTTTTCGGGTAATTTTTTGAAAGTGATAATAATGAAAATCACTGTAGTAAAAGCATCAACACATGTCTTTCCAAGGCAACAGACCTCTCTCTTTATATAACACTAATAAAAATATCTAAATAAAGCAAACAAATAGACACTTAACTTAAATTAAATACGTACCAGTAGACACTTAAATAAATACAAGCAATTAATAAACAAAGAACCTGTATTAAAATAAAAAGACATCAAAACCCAAACATTCCCACAAATCTTCGAATCACGCCTCATTGAATCTACAAAGTAAAAGCCTCCAAAATGTAAACGGTTTTTGTAAAGAAACGTTGTAAATCCCCAGCAAGTAGACGCCAGACGTTTTCGTATGCACACAGAGTGGTGCGCTCAATCAGTTCTCAAAGAAGGCAAAGGAGACGGATGCCGACGAGAGATCAAAGGCCTCCTCTCGTTACCTCCGTATACTTTGTTAGAGGCTTATTCTACAGCGGGCCTCCGTTTCAGATCGGCGATCTTGTGTTAATTATAAAGGTGTTAATTGGTCGTGTTGACGAGCAAAGTTGAAGCGGGTAATGGATTAAAGTGTGTTGTTTTTGTTGGATGAAATTATCTGGTGTGCATATGAAGCTATAGATAGTCTGAATAATTCAATAAAATTACAATAAGAGTTTTTTTTTCAATTTTATTTCCTGGTTACTTTTGGTTAGCAGAATAATAATAATTTACCAGAACATGATTTGTTTAATTTGAGAAAACAAATCACTTGATAAAGTTTTTGTTTTATAACGTTACGGATGACAGTGAAATTGAGTTAGTCAATGAATTAATTAAAAAAATATAATCTTTACCTTAAAGACAAATTGAATTACGTAATTTTTACTCAGATCGGAATACGGCTAAAACAAAATACCCCGCATAATAAATTATTATCCTACGTATAAATAATTATAATTTATTTAAGCCCTACTCCTTGCCCTTGTGTATTCTCATAGCACCGCATTTAATGAAGAAGGTACTTTATATGGAATGTGCCCTCTTGTTTCAACAGACTGAAACTTGAAATATTACTCCCTACTAACGCCTTGAAATACACATGACATTTACCTTTTATAGCCTAGAGATACATACCAGATCTTATCTTACAAAAAAATGGACTGCTCTCAAAGAGTGCTACTTAATGTCGAGTCCACAGACTCGATATCGACGTTACGTATGTCGACACAGCAATTTCGAAAGCAGAGTAATACGCGGGTGTAATATGTTCCAGTAATTGAATGGAATTTCATAATGTAGGCACGAGATCGGGTCTCCTTTATGAAAGCGAATTATTCTTATGTAGGTATGCGAGGCTTTGTTTGTTCCATGCTCGTAGTAACTTGATGAAAACGAGTCGTTTTTTTGTGAATTTGTGAAGCAATCGAAAAATTTGACTGTTCTCTGCATTTATTTCGAAATCTTAATAAATATAAGCTCTGGCAGTGGTTAAGCTAAATAGTGCTGATCCACGCATCTTGACATGAGTGAAATCAGCACCACTAAGTACAATTATTTATTTTGTGATTTAGCTTTTAGAAACATTTTAAAGGAAATGAATGATTCAATTAGTCATGTTGTTTGGTTCTCCATCAAGATACTATGCAGTTGCAAGCACAATTTACTGACAGTAAGTCTCTAATAAATTGCATGCGCTGCACATTTGATGTACCGAATCAATGATGTATGATTTTCATCATATATTATATGTATGTATAAATTGTCAGTTCCTCAGTCAGATATCGCTTTCAAGAATATGTTTAACGAGCTTAAAGTGCAAAAATAGGTACGGCTAAATAAATAAATACACAAACAAATAATATAACATGCACAGAGCACAACGTTTCGACGTAACATCATGTTTCTATGGGTACAAGTGACAAGGGAGTGAATGAGCGAGCGACAAAAACAATCAGTGGATAAAAAACAGGATATTTTTTTCACCAACAATCTTATAAAGAATGTGCTCTACTAAATAAGTAAATTATAAGAGGCATACGCACAACACAGCTGGGCGCTAAAGGAGGGTGGGAACTTTGGTCTACACACCAATTCGTATCCAGTGCTAAAATTGCTATGTAAACAACCTGAACTACTAATATAATTGTAATCAACATCAAAAGAGTGGAATAAATATGAATTATCGAAGCTAACTCAAAAAATTTTCAAACAAAGTTAATAAAATTGATTATTGACCTCTGTAGTACGACCAACCAAAAAAAAGAATCATCAAAAACAATTCATAATTGTCAAACATACAAAAAAAAAATGTAACTTTGCCTTATTTGTCTTTTCACTGTAGCTTATCTATCTACACTCTAGTTTTCGAGAAATCTTTATTAACAAATCGTTCCAAGGACTCGCGCACTGAGGTTTCCGTACCATCGTAGATGATTTCTGAAAAAATTAGAGGCATCCTTTTATTTGTCCTGTACCTATTCTTTACATAAATCATAAAGGAGGAGCTCGTGGCTAAGTAATAACAGGCACACAGGTTGATCCATCAGGTTAAGCTACGTTTGCCGGGATCGGCCGTGGATAGGTGACCATCTTTACATACCGAGACTCCTCCGTACCTCGGAAAGCACGTTAAGCCATTGGTCCCGGCTGTCATTAGTGCGTCTTTGACAGTCGTTACGGGTCGTCAGAAGCCTGAAAATCTGACAGCCAGTCTTACCAAGGGGTATCGTATTTCCCAGTTACTAGATTGTGGAGGTCAGATAGGCAGTCGCCCCATGTAAAATACTGCAATACAGCTGCATCCGGTTAGGCTGAAAGCCGACTCCAACATCTTTCCCAACTGGAAAGATTGACCTATTCTTTACATAAACTTCTATTAGACAGAATAATTTCAGATTTTTCTTCGAGCTTCGGAGATAAGGGGTGGGAACGTATTTTTAGGGTTCCGTACCTCAAAAGGAAAAAAAGGAACCCTTATAGGATCACTTTGTTGTCCGTCCGTCCGTCTGGCAAGAGTGTTTTTGTCAGGCACGCGTGGAAGTATGATGAAATTTATATCTAATACTCAGGTCTACTGTCCCTTGGAGCTGTGAAAAAATCAAACTTCTAAGCCAAAGAAATCAAAAGATACAGCTGTTTATGCCGCAAATTTTCGAAACTCGCACGGGAATCAAAACCTACAGGGTACTTCCCGTGAATCTTGAAATTTGGTACAAAGTAATGTCTTACAGTGCAGATAAAGGAAAAATTGCGAAAACCGTAAATTTTTAGTTACATCATATAATAAAAAAAAAATGTTTTTTTTTTCAAAATATAAAAATACTAAAACTATGACTCGATTCTCGTGATGGATGAACTTTTACTTATATACCTACAGGTTTGTACGGAACCCTCGGTGTGCGAGACCGATTCGCACTTGGCCGGTTTTAAAAAAAAAAAAATCGAATGTTAAAAACTATGTGGCCTAAAAAAAATGTTAGACAATGTACAAACAGCGCTCTTTAATACAATACGCCACATTCCTAAGTAGGACTACTTCGAATTTTGAAGAACCCCTTTCAGTAACTGTTGCAAAAAAAAATTTATTTAATCAGCCCTTGTACACTTTACTCTTAGAAAAGACACAAAAAGCTTATTTCAGGAATTATATCTTTACAAACTTGAATGTATAATATTATCCTTTTATGTTCTCGTCGAAATTTCATCTAGGCAGTCTAAGGTACAGTTCTCTGATGTGAGACGAAAAAATAACCAAATCATTAATATTTGAAGATCCTACACGGGAAAACAGATGCTCCTGAATTGTATGATGAACGTTCCATCTTTTTGCTCAAATAAATTTATAGCAGTAACAGGAGTGACAGATTGTTCGCTGTTCCTCGGATCAAATCGACGCTCGAGCCTAGTCTCCTGTCTCTCGCATACTTTCTGCTCAACGCACTCTTAGATGCTAAGCCTGGCTGTGATGTGTTCGCGGATGAATGAAAGAAGATCTTGTTCGTAAGTTTGGCGTATTGTGAGATGAAAATGACTGTTGAATTATTGTATACATGGTAATTGCATTGATGTAATGTGTTTTAAATATTGACTGCCACACAGCAGATACAATGAAAAATCTATTGGCGTCTAACGTGTTAACTAATGTAATTGGCCTTAGCCGTTTTATATTACATTAAATAAATAAAATGAATAAACTATTAATCTAAGACTAGTAAATGACCTGGAAAAGAACAACTTGCTTTCAGACAAATAGTTAGGCTTTAAAAGGGGTAGGTTTATTGAAGAGCAGTGGATATCATATCCAACTATATATCAACCAAACAAGATAATATGGGATAATAGACTGAGTCTATTTAAGATCTCACTGGGCGAAAATAGTGTGCCCTCATAGGTTCGTGTAAAGTAAGTTTCTTGTCAGATATTACTCCGAGATCTTTGTCAGAGTAAACACGAACTATTGGTTCCTCTCCTAAGAAGTATTGACTTTGTCTGGGATTATGTGTACGACTGAAAAATATAACACTGCATTTAGCAATGCTAAAAACCAACATGTATTCAATACTCCATTCAATGACACAGTTCATGGCCTCTTGAAGTGTTGTTGGATCAGCATTTTCCTCCACGCCATATACTTATTAGAGATCATCAGCGTATGTATGTATGAGAACCAAGAGCATTTTTTTTAAATCTTTTGCTGTAGGTTTGCTGACTCAACGCGATTGCAGTAGTCAGCAGCAGAATCTGGCCTTGAAGTATGATGTTCTAGGCGCCCTCATAATCGATAGAGTTGATGTACCTACATATGTTCAGCTATTTTTCTAGCAGGGCTCTCAGCGTCTCCCGTTTTGTGGTTGTTGGGCTTTTTAAAGCGCAAGCAAGTTGTACATTTCGGTGTGTTAGCTTTCTTCATACAATCTGACATCAACTGCCCTTCTTCGCCAGTCCTCGAGCCGCAATGGCCTCACGTATATTTTAATTCTCTACGTGTTTTAGCTGTATGACCATAGTAGGGCTTTACGTTTACTAGCTAGCACTTCAATTACATAGTTACAGGTCGACGCATCTTTCTTCCCAGATTTCTGGCTTAGTTTAAACAAGATCAAGAAGGACTGTATAGACATTTCTGGAAACTTGTCGGCCACGTTCTGTCCATATTGTCCCTGAAAACTTCTGATTCCGCCAAGGTAGTCAGTACTCCTACAACCACAATCCGAGGTTTGCGCTTGTTGGGTTCGTCGGCAGTAAGCCCAGATGTAGAGAGCTGCACTGCCTGCTTGTGTTTATCAGTATCGTGTCTTGTTTCTGTACTAATAATAACACCTCCATTTTTGGTCTTGCGAATACCACGTTCATGCAGCTTCATTTGATCAAGGCGTATGATTTTTTGCACTAAGACTTTTGTCTCGTCACTGGACCTTAATTTATCGTTGGGATAAATAACTACCGAGCTTAAATTGTTTGGCCGAACGAACTCCTTTGCTCTCTAACCATATCGGTAAACGAAACATTTCCCGCAGAACCAGAGTCCTTAATCGTCTGCTTGTGTTCCGTCAGATCGCGTGCTTCTTCAAGGGTATCAACCATGTTGTACCCGTGAATGGCTTTCTGATTCAGTGACTGGTATAGGACTGTTTGACCAGAACCTACTTTTCGGCATAGGTTAGATATTTTCATTTCCTGCTCCGAGTTGAGTTTGCCATCAGCGGCAATGGAGCAAATTTCATTCAAGTGGTGCTCGATGGGTGACATCCATTTTTGGATCTCGGGCGTGGAAACAACATCAGCCGAGGCTGACTCGAGGACTGGGTTTTGTGCGGTGGAGGGGAGCACTGGCCCCCTTGGAATAATGGGACTGTTATCCAATTTCTATATTACTAGTTCACTGTTTCGTGTCCATTATTCACCAAAACTACACACTAGGCTAAAATTACTGTTGCATTACATTAGTAATGCAGAGGTCACTATTAATAAAGTATATTAAATATTGCTATCGAGCACGTCTGTATTCGGTAACAGCAAATATCCAAACTCTCCGGTCTAGAACTTTTGATGACACGTGCAATATACAAAAAATGTGAATTATTTCCTGTGACGTGACGTGATGAACACAAAACAAGAATATCTCATAACATAATTATTATTGTTTTAATTTATTTATTTTGTGTACAGAATGTGTAACGCATGTGGTTGGATTCAGAGTTCCGTACTAAACTTAACAAAACGAAACACTGGAAATCACTTCGGTGTCGCTCTTCTGGATCTCACCCTTTCAATTTACTCTGGAACTAAGACACCCGCCCCGTGACAAGGTGACAAGTCAATACCGACATCTTTATTTCTCTGAACAAGCCCTGTGTCCGATGGGATCTCCTGTTGGCAAACATCATGCAGCTTGCATACGGACTTTCATGCCGTATCTCTAAATCCTTTCGTAGTGCTCAGCTTTGCCATGTAATGAATTCTTGAGTTGCATGATTGTAGAGACAGAGGTTAAGGTTGCGCGTTGCGTTTCAGTAATTGAATGAATAGACTTAAGATTTTTATTGCGTGATGTAAGACAAAACTTCTAAAAACACACCTGGTAGCAATTTCTTTTTAAGCGACTTCTAAAAAGGAGGATGCTCTTTGTTAGTCTGTATTTGTTTCTTAATGTGTGTTTATTGATATTTTCGTTGGTTGTGAACCGATTAAAAAATATTTCATTTGTTACATAAGGCTTGGCATATAAATTAAGCAAAAACATTTATCAATATGGGATTATTCCTGCTCAGAGGCGAAACATCCAAATAGTCCTCATTCAGAAGAAGCAGTAGCAACAACATCAGTGAAGTTAAACTAAGACCCATATCCTTAATATCATGTGTCTGTAAAACTTTTCATTTGATGATTTATAAACGATTAGAATGGTATCTGTATACCATTATAAGCGTTTAAAAGGAAATGATTTTGTGTCCTTTCACAGTAGGTTTCTCAAATCACAGGAAAATCACAGTTCTGTACGTAACTATATGGGTTAAACAGTCTGTACGTGTACCTATTTCGTGCGTGCCTATAAAGGTAATTAACAGGTTCACAAATAAACGTCTAGCACAAGGAGACCCGCTCTCTCCGCTACTTTTTAACTTAATTAGGTACTCACAAAGTATGTCATTTACTTCAAGATCTGTCAGCTCTGCAATACGCGGATGATTTTGTAATATAATATGACAGTAATAAGGATATTCAAATATGTGAACGGTATATTCAACACGGTTTAAATTTAGTTGTGGAGTTATTTAAAGAACTAGGGTTGGGTATATCTGCAAACAAGACACAATATTGTCTTTTCAATAGAGTTCATAGTTAAATCAAGATACGATGTTAATACCTTAGTTAGTGAAGATGTGATAGAATTGGATATCAATTATCGTGGGTGGCGGAAATTATGTATATTCTGATGGGTCTAAGGGTGCCAATGGATTGGGTGCAGCGTTTTACGATCCCATTTGTAATTTTAGAGCAGGTTTTAAAATAATGTCAGATGTATCCGTCATGACGTTGGAACTCATTGCTATTTTGCAAGCCTTGTCCTATGCATTAGAGAAAAAAAATGATAAAGTGGTTATATTCACCGATAGCAAAAGTGCATTGCACCACGTAGCTCGATGCGCCTCTGGTTTCAGAGGCATATGGATAGCCTACGACATTTTAAAAAAGATTTTCAATTTTAATCGGAAAGAATCAGTGAGTTGTGTACCATATTGATTAAAATTCCCCTTTTAATATAAGTTGAAAAATGGCTTGTCCCAATACGGATTTACCTGTCCTCCCAGAGACAGTAGGACGTGCCGCTCTGCAGTATTATACGGGATAACCTAGTAAACACGTCACCTAATACTGTTGAGCGTGCCCGTCTGCTGGCTGTGGGAGAATGGGGGTCAGGCTTGTGGCTTCAGGCGCTCCCGTCATCCACCGTAGGCACTATGATGGATGACTCATCGTTTCGGCTCGCTACGTGTCTCCGCTTGGGTGCACCTTGTGTTGCTCCGCATCGGTGTCACTGCGGTGAAGCTGTTGACAGTCTCGGGCACCATGGCCTGTCCTGCAGCAGGAGTGCAGGTCGCATATCACGTCACGCCAGCATCAACGACATTATTCGTCGAGCCCTTGCCACCGCCGGCGTACCAGCGGTATTAGAACCAAACGGCTTGGTACGTGACGATGGTAAGCGACCAGACGGAATGACTTTGTTGCCTTGGAAGGTGGGTAGGCCTCTGGTGTGGGACGCAACCTGTGTCGACACCCTTGCGCCATCTCATGTTCTTAGCACGGCGGGCTGTGCTGGCGCCGCTGCTGCCGCTGCTGAGTCCCTCAAGCGGCGTAAATACAGTAACCTGATGTGTAACTACAGATTTGAGCGGTTTGGGGTCGAAACTCTAGGGTCATGGGGCCCGAGTGCGCAACTCCTTTTTAAGGAAATTTCTCGACGATTGGTCGACACTTCGCGTGACCAGAGGGCTGGATTGTTCTTTGGCCAAAGAATTAGCATTGCCATTCAACGTGGCAATGCTGCCAGTCTTCTTTTTTGATGACAGCGATGCGGATGAGTAAGTGTCCTTTTTGTCTTTTTTGGATTTATTTGTATATGTATAGTTAGTTAGATAGTGTTTTAATTTAAGTATGTATAAGTTGTTATTGTTTTAAATGTATTCTTAGTTATAATAATTATAAATAAATAGTTATATTATAAATTTTGTTCATGCAATGATAATGATGACAGTTGAAAGCATTGTTTCGTAGTATGGCATGATAGGGTTGGCGTATCCATTGCGATTAAAACCCTAATTTAAACCAATAAATTTAAAAAAAAAAATTAAAATAAGAACAATATAGTGAAACATAAAAAAAACTTTTTTAACAAAAAAATAAAAAGAACAACAGACTTCCAAAAAAACTTTACAAAGTATAAAACTACATTCATTTTGGAAATCAGTGTCTTTGGTTTTGTATTTTCGTTTTTTGCCACGCACTTACGTACACTTTTTATACACTTGCGATCACAAAGAGGGATAAAATTTGGTCATTAGCGCAAAAAACATGGTGATGTGGATTGGTACATTTTGGCGTAACTAAATCCATATTTGTCAAAAATAATTATGGCAGATTGAGATTTAGGTATTTGTGGGCAATTAGTATGGGAAGAAAACCCACGGCGGACAGAAATGAAATTGTGAAGATATATAGATAAATGTCTCTAGTTTATCATGGTAAGGGTCGCTTTCTTGTGGGTTGTGGGAATTTTGAAAAAAAAAAACTTTTTTACATTTCACATTATTTATTCGGCATGATCAATATCCACTGTGATTTCATCTAAAAATACAGCAGGGGCTTCGATTTGTTGTTGGTGCCTAGCCCAGGATAAAAAATAAACTATACTGGCAATATGCGCGCAGCTCCCGACGGTACGGCGGCCGTGTATACACGAGCAGTAGTAATCTTCAACACTTTGTCTTCCTTGTCTCGCTGGATTTATCAAAATATATGTGTAGTATTGTCGCGCTCTGACATGTCGCGACTGAATTCGTCCTCTTATCAATATTTTATTGTTTATTAAGCCTTGGTGACGATAGAGCTCTATCAAGTAGACACCATTTGGTCTCATGTGTTCATGGCAGTACGACCTGGCCAGTCTTAAATGATAGCTGCCCAATGTGAATAATATAAGTTCTTCATAGGTTAGCTGTGGGAAATCTCTAAAATCTGGATTGTTTCCATCTAATGGCATGAATGCAACTCTTTGTCTATTTATGTTGTTTTCAATTACGTATTGCGCCAGTTCGTTCTCTCTATTCATGTTGTCATTTATAATGTTAATAAACTGCTCGACGTATACACTATCTTCATACGGACGCCTGGTAGCGTTGATAACTGCTGCCGTGATTTTGAAGTCCGCCATCATATTTCGCATAGCTACATTGAAATACGTATGTCGAAATATTTTATAATCTTTTTTAAAACGGCCATTTATGGCCTCGATTACCCATCGACACATTGTAATCAATCGTGACTTATTGGCATCTACCGTCGTCAATTGTTCTCCTCTTCCTGCGGATGGTGGCATATGTGGAACATAACCACATTCTTCAATTAAAGGAATTGAATCTCGAAATCCACGATCTAATATAAAAATGTCATTAGGTCTTAAAAACCAAAGCCAAGGGGATTCTTCACTTTGTAACAGATGACGCAGGATTGAGGCATCTGACGTTGTCGCTGGGTATGGCCCCACTACGTCTATTATATAGCCATCGGTGCAAACGACCAGAAAAGGCTTCACTAAGTTTCTGAATTTGTGAAGACTATAAGTTTTTCTTTGAAATAAAAAATTCGCACTTTTTTGGACATACAAGTACGTTCCGTCCATCACAAAAATTCCATTTTCATTTTGGTTACCACCAAAAATATGGCTCGGGATCGAAAGGTTTCTGGCTACTGTATCTTCTCGAGTTAAATGATCCAAGCCCAAATACCGCGGCACAAAATCTTCAGTTAAGCATTGTCTAGCTATTTGTAGCTTTCTCTCAAATGTTCTTCTAGACATATTGAATTTTGATGCTAAGCGCTCATCCGAATCGCCGGTTCTTATTTTTACCAAATAAACCCCTAAAACGGTGGCAGGATATTCAGATCTGACACGAAGAGATGGAGTTTGTTGTAAAATGGTGTTAAATTGAATTTTAGTTAAAGACGTCCAAAAATGCAGCTCGTCATCATCAAATTCTTCAATATGTTCAAAGTCCATTTGGTTTCGACGCTCATATCCCCATTTGTACAGACTTATTAAGTCTAGCACGTGTGCACTATTAAAGTTTTCATGGGTTATCTGACCATTCGCAAGCATGTCCCAATCATTTGCCATTATATGGGGCTGGCAAGCTCGTGCTAAATCGGGTACATATAAATTGTGATTATGTAATAGATAAAATCTGGCATATAATGGCACACCTCGTGTAACAATGTTCCGGCAGTTTTGAAATATGCAGCGTCGTGCAGTATTTGATGCTCGTAAATATCCAGGAATAGTAAGTAAACCTTGACCCTCGACTGCTATTCCTTGATCAACTTGATTATGTGGCTGACCTTGTGTATGCTGATTGTGCACAGCGCGATCAAATCTTTGCCAGCAAGGATGACATATTGATCTAGTACCATCAAAAGGAATCTGAAATAAGTTAAAATATAACAGTTAATGTTTGTCAATTACGAGACATTGATTTTTGCAATATGGCTATCCGCTGACTAACGATTGGGACAGACAAAACTGATAAAGCATGCTAATACAAAACTTACCTCATGTGGTATTATTTCTTGTAACAATAACACTGCGTGATTCCGATATCTTTCTAAAAACAGTTCTGTTAGTATGTGTTTTCTGCGACGTAACACGGATCGGTTACACACTACACAATTATTACTTCTATCCATATCAAATAAATTTCAAACAAACAGCAAAAAATCAGGTCCAGTAAACGTATGGAGGTAGTCGATAAAAACAATAGATAACAAGTAAGCGCACAGATCACAACGAAAGACAACGAAGGACTGCGATGATACGGTCGAAACAATGCGCCAGCGCAACGAGCGAGACGTGATCTAATGTTAGAGAGAGAGGGAGCGAACGTATACCTGCCGATTTGATCACGCGGGACGCACATGCAGTGCATGGCGACGTGGCGAGTGCATTTCATGCACTCGCCAAAACTCTTAGTAGCTATTGAATAGAACGACAACTTATATTACTTAAATAAAGTATTAGATTTTTTTCATAAATATATTTTTGGTTCAAACTTTGTTCTCCCATGGATTCCAAATAAAGTAACCTTATACAATGTTAATTGAATTTATACTCTTTCATTTTATACCATTTTCATTCATGTCCGCGACCGGGTCGGATTCCGCCCAATGACCTTTAAAAAAAATATTTAAAATAAGAACAAAATAGTGAAACATAAAAAACTTTTTTACAAAAAAATAAAAAGAACAACAGACTTCCAAAAAAACTTTACAAAGTATAAAACTACATTCATTTCGGAAATCAGTGTCTTTGGTTTTGTATTTTCGTTTTTTGCCACGCACTTACGTACACTTTTTATACACTTGCGATCACAAAGAGGGATAAAATTTGGTCATTAGCGCAAAAAACATGATGATGTGGATTGGTACATTTTGGCGTAACTAAATCCATATTTGTCAAATATAATTATGGCAGATTGAGATTTAGGTATTTGCCTGCAAGTCTAGGCAAAAACCACAATGAACTACCACAAACCCTGTGGTAGTTTATGGTGGTTTTTTCTACATTATAATGAGACCCGACTCCTTGAAAAACAACAGAGAGCAGAACACTAATATAACGCAAGCCCAACTCACTCTTGACCGGTTTTCATTTATTGCAACAAATATCATGACGCGATCTTACTTAGGTATATTTAAGCACCTGTTGGTTGTTTTTTTAAATTATTCTCATCGTGTAATTGTCTTTGATCACTGCTTGTGGGTGGTTGACAAAATGTAAGTTTTATTTTTAATTTAAGTATATTATTAACTTAACTAGCTTCTGCCCGCGACTTCATACGCGGATCTAGTTGCTTATGCCAGCGACAACGGGGTCGTCAAAATCTGAATCACGATCAGCGGTCAGTCGCGCATTACGTTGCCTACTTGTCTCTAGAGGCCTAGAAGTCGATGCGTAGATACGCTTGGAACTCAAGCGCAATACTCTGACCGTGAACGTCTCCGACTCGCGAGACAATGCGTGGCGTTCACGATCAGCGGTCAGTCGCGCATCACGTTCCCCACTTGTCTATAGAGACCTAGAAGTCGATGCGTAGATACGCTTGGAACTCAAGCATAATTCTCTTACCGTGAACGTCTCCGACTCGCGAGACAATACATGACGTTCACGATCAGCGGTCAGTCACGCATCATATTCTTCACTAGCCTCTAGAGACCTGGATTTAGATGCGTAAATACGCTGAGAACGCAGGCGTGCTTCGCGATCCGAAGAGGTTTCTTCGGAGCGAGTTGCAGCCTGATGTTCTCGAACAGTATCAAGCCTCTTATGATCCTCAATCTTTTATCTCTTTTGGAAGATTGGGAAAGATTTGACCTTTTTCTAGGCATGGTTAGTTTTATTGTGAAGATACCTGATCAACTAAAATCTCCTTTAAGTTTCAAAGATAAATTATGGCCTATATGTTGCCCAGACTTAATACCTATACAACAAAAAAAAAACATTCCAATCCGTCCAGTAGTTCCGAAAACTAGCGTGTACAAACAAACAGACATACAGACAAACAGGCAATTTTTTTTGGATTCGTGCTCTATTACTGTTTCTAAACCCCCCTCAATTTTTTTTTTAATATATTCAATGTACAGACACAGGTTCTTGCTGTTTTATTATATGTATAGATATTTAAAGATAACTAGACCTTTTTGCTAAAATAAATCAAAATTTAATTTATTTTATTTTTTGAGTTTGTCTTATAGTGAAAGTTGTTATTAATTTTGAATTCAATAACGCGTTATCATTTATTTCAACCTTTTATTCATTTTCGTTTTGCTGCGCAGTAGCACAGAATATTGTAGTGGTACGTGCAGAGCGGTTGCTCTTGCTCCAATACCTGTGAGCCTCATTCCACCCTGCTTAGTTATCACGGGCTACTGCACATCGGCTTGCGAAAGTACTACCGGTGTAGAATATTTTCGACGTGACCGAATCGCAATCAATGTAGAAAGAAGAAAGGTCGCGATACGTCCATTTCAAACGCTCTTTAATCTATAGGCTCCTTTAATCAGTACCCTCATTTATTATAGTATAAACGGAAACTTTCTAAATATCACCTTAAACTGAGTCCCTGAAAAAGACTAAGTTCAGCCAAGGGAATAGCCTCCATGGATTGGTGCCACTAAAACCGACGAACCCGAGTAAATCCGAATATCCCGAGAATATTATGTCTAATCTTCAACTTTTTATTTGTACATAATATTTAACCTTGGCAGATTCGTACAGTCACCACATAACTCGCACGCCTAAGTATGCTTATAATTGTATTTTACTGCATCTTAATGACTAAAGCAGTAAGAGCGAAATCGTATGTCAAAAGTTACCATCGTCGGTACTGCACACTTATTGTATTCATCAACATTATTGTAGATTATTGTTTTTTTGTTACAGGTGGAACACTATCCGTTTGTTGGTGACGTTCGAACTGCTTATCGTTTTAAACTACACTCAGTCATTAAAAGAAGTTAAAGACTTTAATTGGACAGTGGATCCCGCAACAGCGTGGCCTGATACTGGGCCCGATGGCCTCGAGCAAAGGATTGTAGTTCTTCTCCTAAATATACCGAACTACTTAGATAACGGCCTAGAAAAGGCATTTATTGCTACAGGTGTCTTACTAGACAATAGTCGTGTTCTGACATCTTATAACCCTTTTAGGGAATTAATAATTTCCTCCAAAACCGACGACATTTTGGTATTACTTGCTGTGGGTATGAAATCACACCGCCCGTTTCTAAAAATAGCATATATAGTATGTGCTCGTCAAATAGCATATGCGCGAGAGACTTATGATTGGAGTGATAAAGGAAACTCTCCTCTTCACGACCTAATGGTTTTAAGAATGGAAGAAGAAATTGAAATCGCTAGAGCTTCGCCGTATTTTGGTGTATTTAAAACATCTCCTGCTAATTTGGAATGGCTTGGCGAAATTACGCCTAAGACTTCCTATAGTAGTTCTATGAAATCATTTCCAGCTATTATGACTGATGAAATGGATACTACGTTGCATATTTTATCCTTAGGTTATAGAAACAATAAAAAAATGCTGGATTACGATTTAATATATAGGACTGATTACGAAGGTGACGATGCCGTAGTAGCGGACTGCGAGGAGTGGTTACCGCGGCAATGGGGTTATTTCATATGTATCAGAAATATTGATAATTTCCCAAGCCTAGGGTCTGGTGCAACGTTGTTTTCTAATGAAAAATTGTTTGGCATTGGCAGCTTCGCAATGTTTAAAAACGATACAGGTGTTCTAGTATTCACAGATGTACGACCTTACGAAGAACTAATACAGAACACCTGTGGGGATGAGGAGTTCACATAGTCAATCTGCCTAGGTAGCCTTTTTCCGACTATGTTGAGGTCGGCTTCCAAACTAAGCAGATGCAGCTGAATACCTGGGTAATACGATATCCCTTGATCAAACTGATTTTCAGACTTTCGGGCGGCTGATTACCAGTAACGACTGTCAAAGATCCACGAAAGACAGCCGGGGAACAACGGCTTAACGTGCTTTCCAAGGCACGGAGGAGTCTCGACATATAAAGATGGTCACCCATCCACGGATCAACCCTGGCAAGCGTAGCCTAACCTGGTGGATCAATCGTGCGTCTGTTATTACTTAGCCACTAGCGAAGAGTTCACATAAACCAATTACCGGCAATTTAAGCAAATTTTAACTGTCCTTCCAGTGTCAATATTGTGAAGTGTTACGCTTGAACACATTAAATAGTTTATACGTCATGATACATGAAACCCTCTTTCCAGTGGTCGATGAAACTGTAATAAGCTCATTTTATGGTGTAAGGATGTATTTGGACGGCGACGCCATATACCTCTTTTATACTCTTTAATAAGTTTATGATACGTCACTGGCGTCTGTCAATTTAGAAATCAAGTTATAAAATCAAGTTATAAAATCAAGTTATAATAATCATTTATTTATTTGGTTTACCAACGACTGTTTACGCTAATAATAAACTTAATACAATTTTTAAACAAAGGTAACAGTGTAACACTCACTTATAGGTAAACACCACAAGCACAATATTAATATATTTCTAGTAATCTAACCATTATAATAACTTTTCAGATTTTAGTAACAAAATAACATATTAATTATGTTAGGTAACAAAATTAAAAGAAAAAAAAAAACTAAAAACGAGAAAACTGGTAAACTAGGTATCTTATTACAGATCAAACAAGGATTTCATGAACTTAGACTTTAGTTTTGCTAGGGAGTCATGATGTAAGTCAACCAGATCACTACTACTGTTTATGACCTTGCAAAATCGGGCGTAGGGTGAGTTAGATCCCAAAACGGTTCGTTTAGGTGGAGCACAGAGTGGAGTGATTGAGTTGCGTGGGATTCTTGAAGGAGCACGTAAGTTACAAAGTTCTAGCAGCCTAGGGCACTGAATATTATTTTCAAAATTTTGCACATAAATAAAGCGTCATTAAATTGCCTCCGTTTATCTAAACTGCACATGGTAAAGTGTTTCAGTCTCTCCCTGTAAGATGGCTTTTTCTAGCTATACCAACCGAAAATGCTAAGTGCCATAGGAAGCGCTTTTGGACACGTTCAATGCGCAAGCTATGTACCGCATAGTGTGGTCGCCAAACCACACTACAGTACTCTAATCTGCTCCTAACTAAACTGTTATATAAAATTATTTTTGTTTTAAGTTTACGGAATGTTTTACAGTTTCTCATTACAAAGCCTAGCATTTTGGACGATGATTTTATAATGTTGTCCAAATGTGGCAGGGAAGTTAATTTTCTATCGAACAGGACTCCAAGATCTCGAATGGTATCCACTTCCTGTATTATTTCTAGATTTATTTGATACTTAGAATGTATTATGCGATTTTTTCTTGTGTATTTAACATGGTAACACTTCCCCGAATTTAAACACATTTCATTATTATTACACCATTGAATTAGCCTATTAAGATCCATCTGCAGAAACATTGCGTCTTGTTCACATTTCACAACTCTGACAAATTTTAGGTCATCCGCATACATAAAAATCTCGGAGTCCTGAAAGCACACAGGTATGTCATTTGTAAAATAATTGAGTAAAATTGGCCCAATGTGTGAACCCTGGGGAACACCTGAAGAAATTTTATAAACAGAAGATTGAAAGCCGTTAACTACTACGAAAAAAGCTCTATCTGTTAAGTACGAACTTAACCAATTCAACAAAGTGCCAGTAATGCCGTAAGCGCTCAACTTTTGTATTAATATTTTGTGACAAATTTTATCGAACGCCTTGCTAAAATCGGTGTAAATAACGTCTGCTTGGTGACCCGAATCGATAGCTTTAATCAATACTTCAGTAAACGGCACTAGGTTTGTGTTCGTGGAGCGTGCGCCTACAAATCCGTGTTGATTATCGCTTAAGTATAACTTCAGATGGTTTTGAATGTGTGGGCAGACAAGGGACTCGAACACTTTGGCACATGTCGAAAGAACTGAGATCGGTCTATAATGTGATACTATATCATCGGCATCAGATTTATGTATGGACACTACCTTTGCTATCTTCCATTTTGACGGAAACACGCCAGAAACAAGTGATCTTTCAAAGATTTGCATGAGGGGACAGACTAACGCTGATGCGCATTCTTTTATAAAAATGGGTGGGATTCCATCTGGACCTGCACCTTTATTACAGTCTAGATTTTGTAATATTTTAAGCAGCGTTTCAGGGTTTATATCAGGGCTTGTTAAGCTTTGGCTGTTATTCTGTAACAACATTAAATAGTCGGAAATCTTGTATTTATTTCCGGTGTTGGGATCAGATATGTAAACAAAGGAGAAATAATTAGCGAACAACTCGCATATCTCCGTTCTTGGATGTTGTATTTATTCCGTCTGTCATAGTCGTAGGGTATGCACTAGTTCCTCCGCGCTTGGCTTTTACATTTGTGTCCAAAACATTTTCGGATTATTTATTATTTCTTCTTCTATATCCTTGATATAAGCATTATAGCAAGTAGTCGCCAAACTGTCACAACGTTTACTTATAACTTTCAATTCAATTGCATCTAAAGGATTTTTATACTTACAGTATCGCTTTCTTAACTTATACTTAACATTTAATAACTTTATCAAGTTTCGGCTAAAACCACAACGGATATTTACGAGTTTTTGGAACGCGCGGCGGTATAAATTTCTGAATAGCCATATGTAGCGTCTCATAAAAGGAATCGAGCATCTCATTCACTCCATCTAGTCCTTTAAACAACTCCATCCAGTTGAACTCTAAAAGAATTTTTTTTATACATGTATAATTTGCATTTTTAAAATTAGTCTTCAACTGTGTATTACTATACGGTAACCTTGCACTTTCATTAAAAGTTATGATTATGTCTAATGGTGGATGCTGCTGATCAACGTTGGATAGTGGGTTCAAACTCTCAACGACATTACATAATGGGTAGGTTGATAAAACTAAGTCCAGTATACGACCAGCGGCATTAACCACTGAGTTAAACTGAGTAAGCTTGTTAACATGAGTAAAATCAATCAGAGTTTCGCTTGTGCTGTGTAATGCGGTATAATTATTTGGTACTCCCAACATGCTCCAATCAATACTACTCATGTTGAAGTCACCCACAATACAGACATTTGTATCTATTATATGCTCAAAAACTGTGTTACAATTATTTAAGAAATATTCCAAGGAAGAACGGCGTACAGGTGGTGGCAAATATACTGCACAGAGAGCCATTCGACGAACGCTTCGCGATAGCGGCAATTCTAAGGTAACCCAAAGGTCTTCACAGTTACTATCCCAACGTTGGACATGTCTAGATTTTAGGTTTTTCTTGACAGCAATTAAAACACCGCCGCCTTCTTTACCACATTGCCTTCATCAACTGAATATAATTATAATAATATTATGTCGAAGCGTCGACGCATATTAATAAATCTGGACCAACAACGCCATCTATCTCTTACTGCAGAAACTAGGTAGTTAGATTTGACAGCTTACGTTTTGGAACGTCAAGTAATAACTTGGGGATGGTAAGCGTGGAGTAATGGCAACACCGAGCGAATAATCGAATCAAATATTGATCCGGAAGTATAATCAGCTATTTGACATTGACAGGTACTGACGTTGACAGGTAGGTTGGCAAACCTGTAAGTGGGGAGGCACAACGGTGCGGTGACAGTTAAGTGAGGACACTTTGGATCGGTCCGTCAGTTTGAGTGGACGTTTGTTACTCCGCGCTAAACTTCCCGCGTTCCTAAGTTCTTAATCGAGACATATCTTAGGTATCCTTCATTATTTTGTATTCAGTGCGAGTTAGCAAGTAATTAAAAGTGTTAACGAAGGTTTTGTGAGTGTTATTTCCGATGTCGCGACCCACTGCTTACTAATCCCCGCCAAATATGTTTGTTTTACAAACAAACATCGTTTATTCACACCTCAATAGCATGAAGTAAGTTTATTACAATTTCAGTTTCAGAGGAGTCGATCCTCGACCGAGAATTGTATTCATCTTGTCGTAGAAATTTTTTAATGTCTTGAAGTTTAACACGTCACATAATTGACACTAGAAGGTCAGTCATAAGTAAATTGCTTAAATTGTCAGTAGTGGTTTCGCATTAAGATAGTTGAAACGGTGAAATAGTTATGTTCCTAGGGTTATCGAGGTATATAGCTATGTACCGTGATATAGTTGTATGGAAGTGGTTTATAACTGTCTTACTAGGAATACTACTCTGTCAAGAAAGTACCGGGAAAAGATCAATAATACACAAAATGTCTGTTATTCATCCAAATTTATTTTATCACCTTCAAAGTATGCTCCTTTAGAAACGATACACTTGCGCCAACGAATAATCTATTCATCAAAACATTTTTTAAACGCTGCTTCCGGAATTGAGTTCAGTTCTCGCCGCGAATTCGACTTTGGCGTGGTTTTTTCGGTTTCGGTTCAGTTGGAAGGCGCCACTCCGAAGCTTGTTGACTAGTTTGCATGTCAAACTCGTAAACCCACGTCTCGTCACCAGTAACAATGCGTTTCATGAATGTTGGGTCCGAACTGACTCGTTCTAGAATGTCCTCAGCGACTTTCATGCGATTGAGTTTTTGGAGAAAATTCAGATCTTTTGGGACTAGCCGAGCAGCAACATGTTTCATACCCAAATGATTAGTTAAAATGGTACGGATCGACTCGTGAGATACAGAAAGTTCGGCGGCTATCTCTCTCAGAGTTGAATGGGGATTTTCAGTCACTATTTTCTTCACTTTTGCGATGTTAACTTCAGTTGCAGACGTTGACGGCCTACCAGAGCGAGGCAAATCTTCCATCACATCTCGACCGCTTTTGAACGCTTTGAACCACTCATAAGCACGAGTTTTTGATAAAGTCGATTCACCGTAAGCCTTCTGTAACATTTTCAGTGACTCCGAACACGAAATTCCATTGGCGATGCAATATTTAAGACAAACTCTTTGTTCGATATTTTTGTCCATTATGAAATTCGCAATACACACTATATATGATATTACTAAAACCAGCACTGTATTTAATATAAATAACAGATGCAACTCAAACTCCGCGCCAAAATGGAAAACAGTTGTGCCAATCTAACAACTACAAAAAAAACAAAAATTTGAATTTGGAACCGTAAACAAATCATCCATTCCCGATACTTTTTTGACTGAATGTATATAAATAGTTTTGTAGCAACATAATATGTGTACAAGTATTTTGACACACTCTTTTTATCGGTGTCGGATCTTAAGTGCAGTGAAAACGCGCTGTAACACTCATAAAGAAACGGAGTAGGAGGAGAAGGTAAAAATAATAATAAAAAAACAATTGTCGGTATGTAAGAAAATAAATAATGTTGTTTATACCTTTATTTATGCCGTTTTACTTATATTTCCCTAAAAACCAAACCCCCAAGTATTTACATGAATTCCGTAAAACAAAATCAACTGTACCTACTGTTGGAAATGAACTACGATAACATGGGCCGCTCCACCAAAATTCAAAACGCTTGAAAGTAATTACAAAGCGCCACCAAGACTCACAACGCATGTTGCTGCCCGCCTGCTACTGAAGACGAATACTACAAACATTGAACTTAATTTCTTAGAATTTAATGAAAAAACAAACCAACATTATGGAAAGTGAATTGAAAAAGGAAAGAAAAAGAGAATTAAAAAGGTTTTATTTTTTATGCAGTCGTTGTGCTGATCAGTCGATTATACTAAAAACAAGGCAGGCACACTGACCTGAACCTAAGCGCAGCGGGGGTTTAAAAGATACGACTCGTAGAGTTTAACTTTGCTACCGAGCGAATTAACCAGTTGAAGTAGTGAAGTATCACTACAGCGAGGAAGAGAGATTTAACAATATAATAAACTAGCTTTTGCCCGCCACATAACCAGAATAAAAAGAATAGTTTTAGGTATCAACTAGCTTCTGCCCGCGACTTCGTACGCGGACCCTGTTGCTTTTTTTTTTTTTTTTAAGGCTGGGAAATCATCCAATTACTGCTCCAGCTCTGGGTGGAGCGGAAGGGAGTGTCAGACTCTTACTGACTAAAACCCATCCATGTTCCTTCCGTAGCCCTTTATGTTCCGGGGTAGCGGTAACCCTTTCGGACAATCCCGCTTACCCGGCAGGCTTGGCCCTGAGGGGCCCCTTCATATGCTGACATCTCTTTGAGGCGCGCGTGGAACATATAGGTACGCGCCGTATGGCACGGGTCTGGTGCTGATCGGACGGTGAGTCACCCATTACTCACCGCCCGCAGGCCCGCGCCTACGGTGGCCGGGAGTCGTCACGTGTCTCCCGACGCCCAGAGCGTCTACCGCGGTGGCTGGGACGGGAGGACCTTTCTCTCTCCCTTCCCGCAACCTCCTTGGCGAGCATAACTTTTTCGCAGAAGGAGGTGACTGCCTCCCACTCCCTCTCGCCCCGGACCATGGCTTGCACCAGGGCCGGGCTCGAGAGGTCGCCGCCGCCGATCGCCTCTACGAGGACACGGCGGTGCTCCACCCAAGCGGGGCAGGCTTGCACCGTGTGCTCTACCGTGTCCTCTGGGCGATCCTCGCAGTGGTGACACCCGGGCGTTTCCTCCCGCCTGATGATGTGCAGGAACCTCCCGAAACATCCATGTCCGGTGAGGACCTGCGTCTGGCGGAAGGTGAGGGTGCCGTGACGCCTCTCTAGCCACTCCTCAAAGAGGGGCCTTTCCGCCACTATCGTAGCGTGCCCTGCACTGGGTTGCGACAGTCGCTGCTTCCAGGCCGCCATAAGATCGCGCCGGAGGTCCGTCCGCTCCGCCGCAATTTGCTGCGGAAACGGAGTTTCCCCCCGACTTAGTACCTCCGCGCGCCACTCGTACAGACGCGTGAGGACTATCGCCTCCAGATCCCACGGCGGCAGTCCGGCAAGGAGGCTTGCCGCCTCGCCCGAGATCGTGCGGTACCCCCGGATTAGCCGAATGGCTACCACCTTTTGGGGCGCGTTCAGATAGTGGGCGGCTCGTCGCCGCAATGAACGCGCCCACACCGGGGCCCCGTATAGGGCCATGGATCGCACGACTCCCGCGTAAAGCCTCCGGCAGGAGGCGTTTGGCCCCATCAAATTGGGCAAGAGCCGCTTGAAGGCGGCCCCAGTCCGTTCCAGCTTGGGGGCCAAACGTCGGAAATGCTCCACGAAATTCCATCGGCTGTCGAGGACCAGACCCAGGTATTTCATCGTGGTCTCGACGCCGATGTGAACCCCTCCTACCGTAAGTTGGGATCCCGATGGTGGCCTATTCCGAGGCCCATGAAAGGTCATGGCCTCGGATTTGTGCAATGCAACCTTGAGACCCAACTGCCGGAGCCTCTCAACGACTGTCGCAACGCGATGACCCCGCGTGTCATCGCGTCGGCCGCCGCCTGATGCGACCTCCCTTGCGCCAGGACCAGCGTGTCGTCAGCGTAGCAAACTACGCTGACGCCGTCAGGGAGGTCGGCCCGCAGCACCCAGTCGTAACCGATGTCCCACAGGAACGGCCCCAGAACCGATCCCTGCGGGACACCGCACGACATCTCTCGCCGGTTCCATTCCCCATCGCGACCGGGGTAGATGACGGCTCTGTCCGTCAGGTACGCCCCGACTATTCGACGGGGACCCTGTTGCTTGTGCCAGCGACAACGGGGTCGCCATTTATGTTATTTTTTATCATTTTTTCCCATTTAAATCTTTTATCACACTGAGCTTTAGTTTTATTTCATTCCAACAACCACCAAAACATACAGTCCATTTGTCATCGTTTTCATTTTGGTAACCGCATTATTATATTCCCCACTTGTGTCTAGAGACCTAGAAGTCAATGCGTAGATACGGTTGGAACTCAAGCACAATTCTCTTTCCGTGAACGTCTCCGACTCGCGAGACAATACATGACGTTCACGATCAGCGGTCAGTCGCACATCACGTGCCCCACTTATCTCTAGAGACCTAGAAGTCGATGCGTAGATACGCTTGGAACTCAAGCGTAATTCTCTTTCCGTGAACGTCTCTGACTCGCGAGACTATACATGACGTTCACGATCAGCGGTCAGTCGCGCATCATCATCTTCACTGGTCTCTAGAGACCTAATGAATACGCTGAGAACGCTGGCTGGCTTCGCGACCCGAAGAGGTTTCCACGGAGCGAGTTGCAGCCTAATGTTCTCGAACAGCATCAAGTCTCTCCTGACGCTCTTCGGTAGATTCTTGGGATCTTATGATCCTCAATCTTTTAGCTCTCTTGGAACATTGGGAAATATTTGACCTCTTTCTAGGCATGGTCATAGTTTTATTGTGAAGATACCTGATCAATAAAAATCTAAATTAAAATGACTGCTCCCCTGCGTTACCGGGTAGGCTACCGTGTCACGAAGATAAATGGAAAAGGAAATTAAACACTCAAACAATATAAGCCCGAAGGCTTATTCATGCGATAAAATAAAACATAAATAGGAGTTTTGGCCAGTAGAGTCAAATTTTCAATGATATACTATCGTCATCGAAAATCAGTCCTTAACTGTTACCGCCTTCACCGCGTGCAGGTACTCCCAGTTTATGTTATTTTATAATTACACAGTAAAATTAGTGATAGCTTTGATATAAAAATCTATAAAGCCTGCCAAAAACTCGATGACTGCCTATTGCTCCAAGAGGATCTTCACAGACTTGACACCATGAAGGTATAGATAAAAATGGAGACCACACTCCGAATACCTACTTGAAGCTATACCTATGTATCGCTATCTCGCTCTTTGTGGGCAGCCCCTCTCCCTCTCAGTAGGGTAACCTTTATTTTAGTTTTCCTGGGACACGCTTGTAGTTACTTTCCATTTAGTGATTAACATATTTATAAATTTCTCTACATCACTGTTTACTACTTAGATTCTAGCTTCTAAAGATTGTATGCAACATGATATGATGCATGTTTATGAAATTACGAAAAAAGTTGTTTGATAAAGTGTGAAACTTGTGATGTTTCTGAGTGTGTAAATTTGGCTGTTTGTCATTAATCATACAAAAAGTTCTGGGTAGACGTATTATACAGAATTTTACACGAAAATAGAGCATGACCAGAGGTGTAATTGCACAACACTCTACCAGAGAAAAATAGTTATCATTGTGACAGTTATTATAAATTTTGTCTGCATAAAAATGTAAGTATCGTTATGGATTCAGATTGTTATTGATAGCGTCATACGCAATTAGAATGCATGACATAGGTTTAGTTACCGCGGGTAATGCGATATGAATGACTGTGATAAGTGGGGGTTCGGGAGAAGCTGAAAAATACTTTTTAGTTTTGCGTAAAAACTAAAAGGAATTTATTAGGGATGTACTTATAAATTACTATCAACTCTTTCTATGGGAACAATACACAAATCGCGAAAAAAAAAACTCAGTTTAATTATTTTTTTACATTACTTAAACATAATGGACAGCAGCTTTTTTCGAGTATTCTGGGTTAGTCAGTGTTCAGAATTTTTTACCATGTGGGCAAATGAATATTATTTATATATATTATGCGGGACTGTAATAGGAACAGTGTGAAGCCTCAAAAAAAAAAAACATATTCCGAATTAAATCATTTATTTAACCTTATTTATAACTTCTCAATTATACATGACTGAATATCATTGCTCTATGTAATTTCTGTCTCTTACCACGTAAATCACTGAGTATATTTTCTGTATGTCTCTTTAAGTGAGCACGTATACGCATGTTAAAAAACGAATTAGCTATTTGCTTAACTATCTTAGTGTCATGCAAATCATTACAGTAAATTGATTCCGTGATGGGATGGTTAAACATTCCCTGCAACAGAGGAGTAAAATGTTGTGATACGACATTAATTAATTTGTTTTCTATATTATTCGCTCTAAGTTGGCCCATCAAATTAGCTTGTTGAAAAACTTTGTCACAATATTTTACAATTTTGTAAGCTGCTACCGAAGGGAAGTACAGTTTGCCTCGGTTTACAAATGTCGTAAATGAATTAAATTTATTTATAATCATAGAATATGTATGATCTGTTGGCAGACTTTGCAGTGCTACTAACGCATTATAACAATGTTCACAAGACATGTGGGTAAGAATTTGTTTTATTATATAACCAGTTATATAATATAATATATTTTCGTGGTATGGACTAGTATGAATTGCGTCTAAATTTTGAAACACATTTTCAACATCTTGTTGAAAGTCAGGTTCTTCCCGAAGTCGAAACAAACTTTTCGGTTTATTGAAATCGAAGACTTGTGAAGTTTCAAAACCATTTTCTATGCAGTTGGCATTTATGGACGGTTGAATAGAATGTCTGAACAACAACTTCCGCATTATATATCGGAACTCAAGAGGACACGGGTTATCTTGAGCCCGGCCGCGAGCCCTAATGCATGAAAAAAAAATTTCCAAGTTGTCTTGGGAACACTTACAAGTCAACAAATATTTCAGTGGATTTTGCTGCAGTGTACACAAATCATTAACAAGTAATGGCAAACTATGTATGTTCATCAAAAAACCTAGTGCAAAAGTTTTTCTGCGATGATTTAAAATACCAGTGCCATCTATCATTAAGGATTTTAAATACGTTCCAGTGTCACTAAATACTGGTTCCCAATAACGTTGGTTTTTCAACGATAATGGAGACTTGGAACCTTTTCCAAAGGGTGACTTTGAATTCATTAAATCAAAAAGTCTATCAATCACGTGCAAGAATTCTGATGTCGCTTCACTATTTAAAAAGTCAGGATGACCACTAACCCTCAAAAAATCTATTGCATCAGCAACTGATGAACTTAGTACTTGTGCAGCAAGCCTAACATTCATTTTTTTGTTTTTAAAATCTACATGTAAAGCGCTTAATTTATTGGCAAATTTCAAACCCTCTTCGTTTTGTACTTCGTGTAATTTTTTTATGTATTTAAACGATATATCTCCGGTACTTGACTTCATTTCAAAATCAGCCAACACATTTCTCGCAAGTTTTAACATATGAGCAGCGTCAAGTAGACAATAAATATTGCTCTTCCCGTTGGGATGTTCAAAGAACGGTATTAAATTATTTTGTTCAAGTGTACAGCCTAAATATTCGTAAGCCTTAACATTGGATGATGCACCATCACAGGTCAAAGATCTTACGGTGACACCAATTTCATCAAGCACAATTATTGCTGTTTTTATTAATTCTGATAGAAGTTCCCCAGCCAAATTATTTGCAATAAAAAAATATGCAATTGGACATTTAAAGCGTACACCGTATGAAACTATCTGAAATACGAGAGCTTCAGAAGCTAATTTTTCTGGATCACTTACAGTAATTGGTCCTAAATCAACGTAGCCAACGACTTTGTCCAATTTTTTATCATAGGCCAAATTTTCTTTTAATGCCATGCCATCAAATATTAAAGCAACATTTTTTAAATATTTTTTTTCCGGTAATTTGACTTGCTCTTTTAAATATTCGAGTACTTCAGATAAGAAACCAACATTACAATTAAAGAAAGACAAAGATCTTCGTATTGTTTCTACATGAGGCAAAGTTGTATATTTTCTTAAAAAATCATAAGCTTTGGGTGAATAGAAATTCAAAGTTAAAGCAAAGGCTTTGATTTCCTCACTATATCGAACACCATGTGGATTACTCGGTGGCCTTTTGAATTCCTTGCAGATATCAGCAAAACGCCCTTGTACAATATTTTCAATTTCTGACTGACTCGTATACTTTTTAATTGTTGCCATTAAGGAAGACATATCGTGATGTTTTTTAGTTTGCCGCGCCACTTTTTGCTTAAGCATCTTAGTTTTCTTCTGAAGTATTTGTTCTTTAGTTGACTTTATTTTCACTTGCACGCCCCTATTAATCTTCGCAGGAACGCGATCTTCACTGCTGACCTAACAAAACAAGAAAACTTTGTGTGAAATCAGTACTTTACATTAATGAATTTGTTTGTTTTATTGAAAGTTATTAGGAAATACAGGGTAAAATATAGCCTCCTCGAAAAATGGGCTATCCAACATTGAAATAATTATTCAAATCGGACCAGTAGTCCTGAGATTAGCGCGTTCAACCAAACAAACAAACTCTTCAGCTTTATAATATTAGTATAGATTTGAATCTATACATAATATGATGTTATGTAAATGAGTATTTAATATTTTGTATGGGAAAGGGAAACTTACAGGTAACTCGTTAAGATTGCTTATATTTTCCAGAACTTTCCGACATTGTTTTTTATCAGTTGGTTCCTCAATATTGCCGCCAGCACGTTTCACTGCTATTTCCATAAGTGGAAAATTTCTATCAGAAATGTCAGAACTAGTGCTTGGTACAGCCAGAGGATCTATTTTCACCATATAGTCTTCATGCATTAAACTTATTATCTGAAAATTATAATATATTTTATAAAATTTTGCCTTTTGCCATACATTTGAACTATATTTCTAAATACGTAATATATTGTAATACAGATATATAAACTATGTTAAATGTTTACCATGGCTGGTGGGACTGTTTCTTGATCTATTATATTAGGAACTGCTGTTTCTTTTAAGCGCCTTGTTTTTTTATAATAATCTGATTCTTGAAAATGTAAATTGCAAATCCGTGCACTTTCATAAAACTTGTTTTTCAAGGGTACAATGGATAACCACAATTTTCTATGAGTACTATTTTTAGGAAATCTGAAAAAAAAGCATTTGATGGATATTAAATTTTTTGAATAGTGAGAAACAAAAATTTTATATTTAAAAAAATCACATAGTCCACAATCCTTAAGAGACATATATAATACTTAAGACTTTTTTTTTTAATTAGTTCATGTTCCACGGAAATTCCCAGATATATCCTCAATATGGTTACACTACTTCAACATGACATAAAACAAAAAAAAACGTAAACAAAACATTAAAATTGCACATAGTCAATTAAATTCAATGTAAAACTATTTGATTCGGTCGTAATTATCATTAAATAATATGTTGAAAAGACTGATAAAACATTTTAGGTAGAAATAAAGTGAAAAAAACAAAGAAATATGTTTGCAATGATTCAATGCCATAAATCACTTACGGGTGAAATCTTATATCACCTCCTGGACACCACTTACTTCCGCAACCACGCACTATACAATTTTGCACCATTTCTTGAATTATATCAATTATACCGTGAATAATCTCATTTAAAGCTGTGAACCGCAAAGTAAACAACCGCCATATTGCCTCTTATTTATTTTGACATAGGGTCAATGTTGCCACTTTATCGAATCCTAAGGAAATGGGATTCTAACTCCGTTATGAGCCAATCCAACTTTGCCTAAGGGACCGATAAAAAAAAAAAACACAATTAACTAATCGCGTTTTAACTATTTATTACTTTATATAATACCAGACAGCGTTTAACTTATGATTTTGTTATTGTGATGACTATTCCTAAGAATTTACTAGGAGATTCAAATAAGAAGATAGCAATACTATCGTCCTCACCAAAAAGAGAGGTCGGCCCACAGAGAGTGAGATAGAGATATGTAGGTATTTGACTCAAGCTGTTGTTCTGAGTGTGGTCTCCATTTTTATCTATACCTTCATGCTTGACACCTACTGTAAAGTTAAAAAACTCTTTCTTAGTCTTCCTAAGTGTCATAGTATATCTTTTAGTAAAAACAAAAATAAACTAAACTAAATAATTATATCTTTTAGTAAAAACAAATAGTGGTTGGCTGTTCAACGTACTACTCTGTCAAGAAAGTACCGGGAAAAGATCAATAATACACAAAATGTCTATTATTCATCCAAATTTATTTTATCACCTTCAAAGTATGCTCCTTTAGAAACGATACACTTGCGCCAACGAATAATCCATTCATCAAAACATTTTTTAAACGCAATTGTGTTCAGTTCTCGCCGCGAATTCTCCTTTATGTCTTCTATCGATTGAAAACGGGTGCCACGAAGTGGTAATTTGAGTTTAGGAAAAAGAAAAAAGTCAGCAGGAGCCATATCTGGTGAATATGGTGGTTGCTGGATGGTATTTGTTGAGTGTTTGGTCAAAAATTCGTTCACAATGATAGCCTTGTGGGAAGGCGCATTGTCGTGGTGCAAAATCCAAGAATTTTCTTTCCATAAATCTGGCCTTTTTCGTCGAATTTGCTCTCTTAAACGCCGCATAACGCTCAAATAATATTTTTTATTTACCGTTAGACCTTCCGGTAAGAATTCAGAGTGCACAACTCCGCGATAGTCAAAGAAAACAGTCAACATGACTTTGACTTTTGATCGACTTTGGCGTGGTTTTTTCGGTTTCGGTTCAGTTGGAAGGCGCCACTCCGAAGCTTGTGGACTAGTTTGCATGTCAAACTCGTAAACCCACGTCTCGTCACCAGTAACAATGCGTTTCATGAATGTTGGGTCCGAACTGACTCGTTCTAGCATGTCCTCAGCGACTTTCATGCGATTGAGTTTTTGGAGAAAATTCAGATCTTTTGGGACTAGCCGAGCAGCAACATGTTTCATACCCAAATGATTAGTTAAAATGGTACGGATCGACTCGTGAGATACAGAAAGTTCGGCGGCTATCTCTCTCACAGTTGAATGGGGATTTTCAGTCACAATTTTCTTCACTTTTGCGATGTTAACTTCAGTTGCAGACGTTGACGGCCTACCAGAGCGAGGCAAATCTTCCATCACATCTCGACCGCTTTTGAACGCTTTGAACCACTCATAAGCACGAGTTTTTGATAAAGTCGATTCACCGTAAGCCTTCTGTAACATTTTCAGTGACTCCGAACACGAAATTCCATTGGCGATGCAAAATTTAAGACAAACTCTTTGTTCGATATTTTTGTCCATTATGAAATTCGCAATACACACTATATATGATATTACTAAAACCAGCACTGTATTTAATATAAATAACAGATGCAACTCAAACTCCGCGCCAAAATGGAAAACAGTTGTGCCAATCTAACAACTACAAAAAAACATAAATTTGAATTTGGAACCATAAACAAATCATCCATTCCCGATACTTTTTTGACTGAATGTATACGTATAATTACGTATACGTTGAACAGCCAACCACTATTTGTAGTGGAATCCGTTCGCGACCTCGGTGTGACTATTGATTCGAGTTTGCACTTTGACTTGCATATTGAAAATATAATAAATAAAGCCTTTCAGATGTATGGTTTTGTTATGAGATCCTCGAAAGACTTCGTGCGGCCCTCTACTTTTTTGGTATTATACAAAACGTTGATTAGATCTCAATTAGAATACGCGATTCCTATTTGGAATCCGTTCTACCTCAAATACAACATTAAATTAGAGTTAGTGCAGAAAGAGTTTTTACGTACTGTGAATTACAAATGTAACCATTCGAGGATTCCGTACACACAATTACTACAGCAATATAATATTTTAAGTTTGGAGTCTCGGCGTTTGCTTCTGGTAGCCATGATGCTGCATGGTTTGTGTAACAATAGATTTGTCTATATTGAAATCACAAATAAGTTACGCTTTACAGTACCAAGGACTGTTATCAGACGGGCGGCCCGCGTGCCCCGGTTGTTCCACGTGGATTTGTGTAGGACCAACGCCGGGGCGCGAGTGCCTCTTCGTCAACTTGTGGAAACCTATAACACATACTTTATGGACATAGATATCTTCTCTCTTTCTAGTAACAAATTTAAAACACTGGCAATAAATATTCTTTCAACACAATCCTAATCTAAAATTTAGTAATAATTTAATTTAACTTTATAAGACATAGTCGTCTTTTCGCTCTATAGTTATTCTTTTATTAATCCGTGGACAATGGTGTGGGTTATATGTTTACCAATTTATGTAATTAAGTACTTATAATTTTAAACTTGAACATGTAACTGTTTTTTTGTCCCAAATAAATAGAATAAAATAAAATATTTAATACAATACTCCACATCCCTAAGTAGGTCTACACACACACTACACTTTACTCTTACTCTTAGAAAAGATACAAAAAGCTTATTTCAGATATTATATCTTTACAAACTTGAATGTATAATATTATCCTTTTAAATTTCATCTAGGCTGTCTAGGGTACAATTCTCTGATGTGAGACGAAAAAATAACCAAATCATTAATATTTGAAGATCCTACACGGGAAAACAGATGCTCCTGAATTGTATGATGAACGTTCCATCTTTTTGCTCAAATAAATGTATAGCAGTAACAGGAGCGACAGATTGTTCGCTGTTCCTCGGATCAAATCGACGCTCGAACCTAGTCTCCTGTCTCTCGCATACTTTCTGCTCAACGCACTCTTAGATGCTAAGCCTGGCTGTGATGTGTTCGCGGATGAATGAAAGAAGATCTTGTTCGTAAGTTTGGCGTATTGTGAGATGAAAATGACTGTTGAATTATTGCATACATGGTAATTGAATTGATGTAATGTGTTGTAAATATTGACTGCCACACAGCAGATACAATTAAAAACCTATGGGCGTCTAACGTGTTAACTAATGTAATTGGCCTTAGTCGTTTTATATTACATTAAATAAATAAAATGAATAAACTATTAATCTAAGACTAGTAAATGACCTGGAAAAGAACAACTTGCTTTCAGAGAAATAGTTAGGCTTTGGTTGGTTTATTGAAGAGCAGTGGATATCTTATCCAACTATATATCAACCAAACAAGATAATATGGGATAATAGATAAAAGACAATGGGCAAAATGGTACCCGGCTCCAATAGACATGATTGTAGTGTCATTTAAAAGGTCTTACCAAGAGGAACAATATTTACTATAGCCGCAAGTTTCAAATCTGATTGCGTTTGGAGATAAACGACAGTACTACTGACTAATAAAAACCCTTCGGTTTCCCTTTGCGTTCCAGGGCCACAGTAACCTGTTTAGACAGTCTCGTGGCCCCGGGGCCCCCATATACGAGTATATTAGGTACCACTAATCTATGTAAGAAAATGAGTACCTAGGTAATATTTTCTGCATTTCCGTTCATGTTTTCTATTAATTATTATTCATTTATTTTCAGAATCAAAAAAATATTCCATACATAGTTAGTAAATCATACTTATAACTATGTTAGTATATTATTATTGAATGTACATTATTACACTATTTTACATTAAGAAGGACCCCTCCAGATCCGTTAACGGTATTTCAGTGCCCCACAACCGGACAATTAAGCCTTTCCAATATGGTATTCAGAAGGCTGTCGGTGCTGCCCCGCACGCGGCTAATAACGCTTTTACGTAATACTTTGCCATGCACCCCTTTCAACTCGAGCCTTGCTGCTCCCGAGCGTGGGGTGTGCGCAGGAGCAGTGGGGAAGGCGTCGGCGTCCGCGTCAGTCGTTCTTTTGTTTTGCACTCGTGACGACGTACCAAATAGATACCCCGAATCTTCTGCATATACATGTAGAGAGAAAACGGCTCAATCACAGAAGAGTAGATTTTCAGAGGTTGAAAACGATCCAGATAGAATACTTCCCTTCCTCTGGAGGAGAATAATTATAATTCTACTAGCCATACATACCAACATACATAAAACTCAAGCAACGTACATTGTATACCAACTCAAGCTGGTGAGATCTTACTGCGCCAAGCATTTGTCAAATGGTCTGTATATTATAATTGAAATGAACAGAGTGGGAGGACTAGAACATCTGCCAGGCTATGGCATACACGAATATGCCTGGCTTTTGCGTGGACGAATCTAGTCGCGACATGTCCGTTTAAAAACATGTATTTGTTAAATATTGATCAACAGTGCAAATGATATTGTCCAACATTATTGCACATGTTTAACCGGGCGACGTACGATGGGCACTTGTGCACATATACCAAGGTTATGCGAGGCATACGGGATTTACTGCTCCGGCATCTTTCCTCAATGCTGTTATTGTTGATAACGATATGTGATGTTCTAAATCTACTCACTACTAAACTTTTAATAAAATATATGATTTTTATTTGAAGAAGGCTTGTTTTCTTACTTCTTTCAATAATGGAATCCTAAGTGTGTTATATCATTGTCTAACTCTATCTTATTCTAGCTTTCTTTTACTAATATGAGTATTTTGAAGTAAATTCTCATTTATAAAACTTAGTGAGATTACTGCTTTCCAAACGTGAATAGGGACAGGCGCCATGGTAGACATTTTTCTGCATCAAAATATCTTTTCAATGATATTATTAATGATGACTGTTGGAGCGGGTACCACGTTCCATATATTTTTGCCCATTGTCTTTTACTGAGTCTATTTAAGATCTCACTGGGCGAAAATAGTGTGCCCTCATAGGATCGTGTAAAGTAAGTTTCTTGTCAGATATTACTCCGAGATCTTTGTCAGAGTAAACACGAACTATTGGTTCCTCTCCTAAGAAGTATTGACAATGTCTGGGATTATGTGTACGACTGAACAACATAACACTGCATCTAACAATGCTAAAAACCAACTTGTATTCAATACTCCATTCAATGACACAGTTCATGGCCTCTTGAAGTGTTGTTGGATCAGCATCTTCCTCCACGCCATATACTTATTAGAGATCATCAGCGTATGTATGTATTAGAACCTAGAGCAATTTTTTTTTAATTTTTGCAGTAGGTTTGCTGACTCAACGCGATTGCAGTAGTCAATTGCAATCGCGTTGAGTCAGCAGCAGAATCTGGCCTTGAAGTATGATGCTCTAGGCGCCCTCATAATCGATACAGTTGATGTACCTATGTTCAGCTATTTTCCTAGCAGGGCTCTCAGCGTCTCCCGTTTTGAGGTTGTTGGGCTTTTTAAAGCGCAAGCAAGTTGTACATTTCAGTGTATCAGCTTTCTTCATACAATCTGACATCAACTGCCCTTCTTCGCCGCAATGACCACACGTAGATTTTAATTGTCTGCATGTTTTGGCTGCATGACCATAGTAGGGCTTTACGTTTACTAGCTAGCACTTCAATTACATAGTTACAGGTCGACGCATCTTTCTTCCCAGATTTCTGGCTTAGTTTAAACAAGATCAAGAAGGACTCTATAGGCATTTCTGGAAACTTGTCGGGCACGTTCTGTCCATATTGTCCCTGAAAACTTCTGATTCCGCCAAGGTAGTCAGCACTCCTACAACCACAATCCGAGGTTTGCGCTTGTTGGGTTCGTCGGCGGTAAGCCCAGATGTAGAGAGCTGCACTGCCTGCTTGTGTTTATCAGTATCGTGTCTTGTTTACAGAAACAAGACACGATACTGATAATAACACCTCCATTTTTGGTCTTGCGAATACCACGTTCATGCAGCTTCATTTGATCAAGGCGTATGATTTTTTGCACTAAGACTTTTGCCTCGTCACTGGACCTTAATTTATCGTTGGGATAAATAAATACCGAGCTTAAATTGTTCGGCCGAACGAACTCCTTTGCTCTCTAACCATATCGGTAAACGAAACATTTCCCGCAGAACCAGAGTCCTTAATCGTCTGCTTGTGTTCCGTCAGATCGCGTGCTTCTTCAAGGGTATCAACCATGTTGTACCCTTGAATGGCTTTCTGATTCAGCGACTGGTATAGGACTGTTTGACCAGAACCTACTTTTCGGCATAGGTTAGATATTTTCATTTCCTGCTCCGAGTTGAGTTTGCCATCAGCGGCAATGGAGCAAATTTCATTCAAGTGGTGCTCGATGGGTGACATCCATTTTTGGATCTCGGGCGTGGAAACAACATCAGCTGAGGCTGACTCGAGAACTGGGTTTTGTGTGGTGGAGGGGAGCACTGGCCCCCTTGGAATAATGGGACTGTTGTCCAATTTCTATATTACTAGTTCACTGTTTCGTGTCCATTATTCACCAAAACTACACACTAGGCTAAAATTACTGTTGCATTACATTAGTAATGCAGAGGTCACTATTAATAAAGTATTTATTAAATATTGCTATCGAGCACGTCTGTATTCGGTAACAGCAAATATCCAAACTCTCCGGTCTAGAACTTTTGATGACACGTGCAATATACCAAAAATGTGAATTATTTCCTGTGACCTGACATTATAAACACAAAACAAGAATATCTCATAACATAAATTATTATTGTTTTAATTTATTTATTTTGTGTAAAGAATGTGTAACGCATGTGTTTGGATTCAGAGTTCCGTACTAAACATAACAAAACGAATCACTGGAAATCACTTCGGTGTCCGCTCTTCTGGTTCTCACCCTTTCAATTTACTCTGGAACTAAGTCACCCGCCCCGCCCCGTGACAAGGTGACAAGTCAATACCGACATCTTTATTATTTCTCTAAACAAGCCCTGTGTCCGATGGGATCTCCTGTTGGCAAACATCATGCAGCTTGCATACGGACTTTCATGCCGTATCTCTAAATCCTTTCGTAGTGCTCAGCTTTGCATGTAATGAATTCTTGAGTTGCATGATTGTAGAGACAGAGGTTAAGGTTGCGCGTTGCGTTTCAGTAATTGAATGAATAGACTTAAGATTTTTATTGCGTGATGTAAGACAAAACTTCTAAAAACACACCTGGTAGCAATTCCTTTTTAAGCGACTTCTAAAAAGGAGTATGCTCTTTGTTAGTCTGTATTTGTTTCTTAATGTGTGTTTATTGATATTTTCGTTGGTTGTGAACCGATTAAAAAAAATATTTCATTTGTTAGATAAGGCTTGGCATATAAATTAACCAATAACATTTATCAATATGGGATTATTCGTGCTCAGAGGCGAAACATCCTAGTCCTCATTCAGAAGCAGTAGCAACAACATCAGTGAAGTTAAACTAAGACCCATATCCTTAATATCATGTGTCTGTAAAACTTTTCATTTGATGATCTATAAACGCTTAGAATGGTATCTGTATACCATTATAAGCGTTTATAAGGAAATGATTCTGTGTCCTTTCACAGTAGGTTTCTCAAATCACAGGAAAATCACAGTTCTGTACGTAACTATATGGGTTAAACAGTCTGTACGTGTACCTATTTCGTGCGTGCCTATAAAGGTAATTAACAGGTTCACAAATAAACATCTAGCACAAGGAGACTCGCTCTCTCCGCTACTTTTTAACTTAATTAGGTACTCACAAAGTATGTCATTTACTTCAAGATCTGTCAGCTCTGCAATACGCGGATGATTTTGTAATATAATATGACAGTAATAAGGATATTCAAATATGTGAACGGTATATTCAAAACGGTTTAAATTTAGTTGTGGAGTTATTTGAAGAACTAGGGTTGGGTATATCTGCAAACAAGACACAATATTGTCTTTTCAATAGAGTTCATAGTTAAATCAAGATACGATGTTAATACCTTAGTTAGTGAAGATGTGATAGAATTGGATATCAATTATCGTGGGTGGAGGAAATTATGTATATTCTGATGGGTCTAAGGGTGCCAATGGATTGGGTGCAGCGTTTTACGATCCCATTTGTAATTTTAGAGCAGGTTTTAAAATAATGTCAGATGTATCCGTCATGACGTTGGAACTCATTGCTATTTTGCAAGCCTTGTCCTATGCATTAGAGAAAAAAAATGATAAAGTGGTTATATTCACCGATAGCAAAAGTGCATTGCACCACGTAGCTCGATGCGCCTCTGGTTTCAGAGGCATATCGATAGCCTACGACATTTTAAAAAAGATTTTAAATTTTAATCGGAAAGAATCAGTGAGTTGTGTACCATATTGATTAAAATTCCCCTTTTAATATAAGTTGAAAAATGGCTTGTCCCAATACGGATTTACCTGTCCTCCCAGAGACAGTGGGACGTGCCGCTCTGCAGTATTATACGGGATAACCTAGTAAACACGTCACCTAATACTGTTGAGCGTGCCCGTCTGCTGGCTGTGGGAGAATGGGAGTCAGGCTTGTGGCTTCAGGCGCTCCCGTCATCCACCATAGGCACTATGATGGATGACTCATCGTTTCGGCTTGCTACGTGTCTCCGCTTGGGTGCACCTTGTGTTGCTCCGCATCGTTGTCACTGCGGTGAAGCTGTTGACAGTCTCGGGCACCATGGCCTGTCCTGCAGCAAGAGTGCAGGTCGCATATCACGTCACGCCAGCATCAACGACATTATTCGTCGAGCCCTTGCCACCGCCGGCGTACCAGCGGTATTAGAACCAAACGGCTTGGTACGTGACGATGGTAAGCGACCAGACGGAATGACTTTGTTGCCTTGGAAGGTGGGTAGGCCTCTGGTGTGGGACGCAACCTGTGTCGACACCCTTGCGCCATCTCATGTTCTTAGCACGGCGGGCTGTGCTGGCGCCGCTGCTGCCGCTGCTGAGTCCCTCAAGCGGCGTAAATACAGTAACCTGATGTGTAACTACAGATTTGAGCCGTTTGGGGTCGAAACTCTAGGGTCATGGGGCCCGAGTGCGCAACTCCTTTTTAAGGAAATTTCTCGACGATTGGTCGACACTTCGCGTGACCAGAGGGCTGGATTGTTCTTTGGCCAAAGAATTAGCATTGCCATTCAACGTGGCAATGCTGCCAGTCTTCTGGGCACGTTTCCTGATGACAGCGATGCGGATGAGTACTTCGACGCCTAAGTGTCCTTTTTGTCTTTTTTGGATTTATTTGTATATGTATAGTTAGTTAGATAGTGTTTTAATTTAAGTATGTATAAGTTGTTATTGTTTTAAATGTATTCTTAGTTATAATAATTATAAATAAATAGTTATATTATAAATTTTGTTCATGCAATGATAATGATGACAGTTGAAAGCATTGTTTCGTAGTATGGCATGATAGGGTTGGCGTATCCATTGCGATTAAAACCCTAATTTAAACCAATAAATTTAAAAAAAAAATTTAAAATAAGAACAATATAGTGAAACATAAAAAAAACTTTTTTAACAAAAAAATAAAAAGAACAACAGACTTCCAAAAAAACTTTACAAAGTATAAAACTACATTCATTTTGGAAATCAGTGTCTTTGGTTTTGTATTTTCGTTTTTTGCCACGCACTTACGTACACTTTTTATACACTTGCGATCACAAAGAGGGATAAAATTTGGTCATTAGCGCAAAAAACATGGTGATGTGGATTGGTACATTTTGGCGTAACTAAATCCATATTTGTCAAAAATAATTATGGCAGATTGAGATTTAGGTATTTGCCTGCAAGTCTAGGCAAAAACCACTATGAACTACCACAAACCCTGTGGTAGTTTATGGTGGTTTAGTGACTCCGGCTATCGATATCGATGTCGTGCAAGTATATGGATAAAAAAGTCGTGGTACGATGTATGTGTAAGTATATGAAATACAAGTACGTTAACTGCCCCAGCAGGTAAGAATTCTTCGGTAGGTTCTACATTATAATGAGACCCGACTATTTGAAAAACAACAGAGAGCAGAACACTAATATAACGCAAGCCCAACTCACTCTTGACCAGTTTTCATTTATTGCAACAAATAACATGACGCGATCGAGGTATATTTAAGCACCTGTTGGTTGTTTTTTTAAATTATTCTCATCGTGTAATTGTCTTTGATCACTGCTTGTGGATGGTTGACAAAATGTAAGTTTTATTTTTAATTTAAGTGTATTATTAACTTAACTAGCTTCTGCCCGCGACTTCACACGCGGATCTTGTTGCTTATGCCAGCGACAACGGGGTCGTCAAAATCGAAGATCTGAATCACGATCAGCGGTCAGTCGCGCATTACGTTGCCTACTTGTCTCTAGAGGCCTAGAAGTCGATGCGTAGATACGCTTGGAACTCAAGCGCAATACTCTGACCGTGAACATCTCCGACTCGCGAGACAATGCGTGGCGTTCACCATCAGCGTTCAGTCGTGCATCACGTTCCTCACTTGTGTCTAGAGACCTAGAAGTCGATGCGTAGATACAATTGGAACTCAAGCGCAATTCTCTGACCGTGAACGTCTCCGACTCGCGAGACAATGCGTGGCGTTCACGATCAGCGGTCAGTCGCGCATCACGTTCCCCACTTGTCTATAGAGACCTAGAAGTCGATGCGTAGATACGCTTGGAACTCAAGTATAATTCTCTTTCCGTGAACGTCTCCGACTCGCGAGACAATACATGACGTTCACGATCAGCGGTCAGTCGCGCATCATATTCTTCACTGGCCTTTAGAGACCTGGATGTAGATGCGTAAATACGCTGAGAACGCAGGCGTGCTTCGCGATCCGAAGAGGTTTCTTCGGAGCGAGTTGCAGCCTGATGTTCTCGAACAGTATCAAGCCTCTTATGATCCTCAATCTTTTATCTCTCTTGGAAGATTGGGAAAGATTTGACCTTTTTCTAGGCATGGTTAGTTTTATTGTGAAGATACCTGATCAACTAAAATCGCCATTAAGTTTCAAAGATAAATTATAGCCTATATGTTGCCCAGACTTAATACCTATACAACAAAAAAAAAACATTCCAATCCGTCCAGTAGTTCCGAAAACTAGCGTGTACAAACAAACAGACATACAGACAAACAGGCAAATTTTTTGGATTCGTGCTCCATTACTGTTTCTAAACCCCCCTCAATTTTTTTTTTAATATATTCAATGTACAGACACGGGTTCTTGCTGTTTTATTATATGTATAGATATATATAGATAACTAGACCTTTTTGCTAAAATAAATCAAAATTTAATTTATTTTATTTTTTGAGTTTGTCTTATAGTGAAAGTTGTTATTAATTTTGAATTCAATAACGCGTTATCATTTATTTCAACCTTTTATTCATTTTCGTTTTGCTGCGCAGTAGCACAGAATATTGTAGTGGTACGTGAAGAGCGGTTGCTTTTGCTCCAATACCTGTGAGCCTCATTCCACCCTGCACAGTTATCACGGGCTACTGCACATCGGCTTGCCAAAGTACTACCGGTGTAGAATATTTTCGACGTGACCGAATCAGCAATCAATGTAGAAAGAAGAAAGGTCGCGATACGTCCATTTCAAACGCTCTTTAATCTATAGGCTCCTTTAATCAGTACCTTCATTTATTGTAGTATAAACGGAAACTTTCTAAATATCTCCTTAAACTGAGTCCCTGAAAAAGGCTAAGTTCAGCCAAGGGAATAGCCTCCATGGATTGGTGCCACTAAAACCGACGAACCCGAGTAAATCCGAATATCCCGAGAATATTATGTCTAATCTTCAACTTTTTATTTGTACATAATATTTAACCTTGGCAGATTCGTACAGTCACCACATAACTCGCACGCCTAAGTATGCTTATAATTGTATTTTACTGCATCTTAATGACTAAAGCAGTAAGAGCGAAATCGTATGTCAAAAGTTACCATCGTCGGTACTGCACACTTATGGTATTCATCAACATTATTGTAGATTATTGTTTTTTTGTTACAGGTGGAACACTATCCGTTTGTTGGTGACGTTCGAACTGCTTATCGTTTTAAACTACACTCAGTCATTTAAAGAAGTTAAAGACTTCAATTGGACAATGGATCCCGCAACAGCGTGGCCTGATACTGCGCCTGATCGCCTAGAGCAAAGGATTGTAGTTCTTCTCCTAAATATACCGAACTACTTAGATAACGGCCTAGAAAAGGCATTTATTGCTACAGGTGTCTTACTAGACAATAGTCGTGTTCTGACATCTTATAACCCTTTTAGGGAATTAATAATTTCCTCCAAAACCGACGACATTTTGGTATTACTTGCTGTGGGTATGAAATCACACCGCCCGTTTCTAAAAATAGCATATATAGTATGTGCTCGTCAAATAGCATATGCGCGAGAGACTTATGATTGGAGTGATAAAGGAAACTCTCCTCTTCACGACCTAATGGTTTTAAGAATGGAAGAAGAAATTGAAATCGCTAGAGCTTCGCCGTATTTTGGTGTATTTAAAACATCTCCTGCTAATTTGGAATGGCTTGGCGAAATTACGCCTAAGACTTCCTATAGTAGTTCTATGAAATCATTTCCAGCTATTATGACTGATGAAATGGATACTACGTTGCATATTTTATCCTTAGGTTATAGAAACAATAAAAAAATGCTGGATTACGATTTAATATATAGGACTGATTACGAAGGTGACGATGCCGTAGTAGCGGACTGCGAGGAGTGGTTACCGCGGCAATGGGGTTATTTTATATGTATCAGAAATATTGATAATTTCCCAAGCCTAGGGTCTGGTGCAACATTGTTTTCTATATTATAGCTTTATTATAGCTTCGCAATGTTTAAAAACGATACAGGTGTTCTAGTATTCACAGATGTACGACCTTACGAAGAACTAATACAGAACACCTGTGGGGATGAGGAGTTCACATAGTCAATCTGCCTAGGTAGCCTTTTTCCGACTATGTTGAGGTCGGCTTCCAAACTAAGCAGATGCAGCTGAATACCTGGGTAATACGATATGCCTTGATCAAACTGATTTTCAGACTTTCGGGCGGCTGATTACCAGTAACGACTGTCAAAGATCCACGAAAGACAGCCGGGGAACAAAGGCTTAACGTGCTTTCCAAGGCACGGAGGAGTCTCGACATATAAAGATGGTCACCCATCCACGGATCAACCCTGGCAAGCGTAGCCTAACCTGGTGGATCAATCGTGCGTCTGTTATTACTTAGCCACTAGCGAAGAGTTCACATAAACCAATTACCGGCAATTTAAGCAACTTTTAACTGTCCTTCCAGTGTCAATATTGTGAAGTGTTACGCTTGAACACATTAAATAGTTTATACGTCATGATAAATGAAACCCTCTTTCCAGTGGTCGATGAAACTGTAATAAGCTCATTTTATGGTGTAAGGATGTATTTGGACGGCGACGCCATATACCTCTTTTATACTCTTTAATAAGTTTATGATACGTCACAGGCGTCTGTCAATTTAGAAATAAAGTTATAAAAATCATCAACTGAATATAATTATAATAATACTATGTCGAAGCGTCGACGCATATTAATCAATCTGGACTAACGCCATCTATCTCTTACTGCAGGAGCTATGTAGTTAGATTACGTTTTGGAACGTCAAGTAATAACTTGGTGATGGTTAGCGTGGAGTAATGGCAACACCGAGCGAATAATCGAATCAAATATTGATCCGGAAGTATAATCAGCTATTTGACATTGACAGGTACTGACGTTGACAGGTAGGTTGGCTAACCTGTAAGTGGGGAGGCACAACGGTGCGGTGACAGTTAAGTGAGGACACTTTGGATCGGTCCGTCAGTTTGAGTGGACGTTTGTTACTCCGCGCTAAACTTCCCGCGTTCCTAAGTTCTTAATCGAGTCATATCTTAGGTATCCTTCATTATTTTGTATTCAGTGCGAGTTAGCAAGTAATTAAAAGTGTTAACGAAGGTTTTGTGAGTGTTATTTCCGATGTCGCGACCCACTGCTTACTAATCCCCGCCAAATATGTTTGTTTTACAAACAAACATCGTTTATTCACACCTCAATAGCATGTAGTAAGTTTATTACAATTTCAGTTTCAGAGGAGTCGATCCTCGACCGAGAATTGTATTCATCTTGTCGTAGAAATTATTTAATGTCTTGAAGTTTAACACGTCACATAATTGACACTAGAAGGTCAGTTATAAGTAAATTGCTTAAATTGTCAGTAGTGGTTTCGTTTTTGTATATATTTATGTGTCGCATTAAGATAGTTGAAACGGTGAAATAGTTATATCCCTAGGGTTATCGAGGTATATATGTAGCTATGTACCGTGATATAGTTGTATGGAAGTGGTTTATAACTGTCTTACTAGGAATATATAAATAGTTTTGTAGCAACATAATATGTGTACAAGTATTTTGACACACTCTTTTTATCGGTGTCGGATCTTAAGTGCAGTGAAAACGCGCTGTAACACTCATTAAGAAACGGAGTAGGAGGAGAAGGTAAAAATAATAAAAAAAAACAATTGTCGGTATGTAAGAAAATAAATAATGTTGTTTATACCTTTATTTATGCCGTTTACTTATATTTCCCTAAAAACCAAACCCCCAAGTATTTACATGAATTCCGTAAAACATAATCAACTGTACCTACTGTTGGAAATGAACTACGATAACATGGGCTGCTCCACCAAAATTCAAAACGCTTGAAAGTAATTACAAAGCGCCACCAAGACTCACAACGCATGTTGCTGCCCGCCTGCTACTGAAGACGAATACTACAAACATTGAACTTAATTTCTTAGAATTTTATGAAAAAAATGACCAACATTATGGAAAGTGAATTGAAAAAGGAAAGAAAAAGAGAATTAAAAAGGTTTTATTTTTTATGCAGTCGTTGTGCTGATCAGTCGATTATACTAAAAACAAGGCAGGCACACTGACCTGAACCTAAGCGCAGCGGGAGTTTAAAAGATACGACTCGTAGAGTTTAACTTTGCTACCGAGCGAATTAACCAGTTGCAGTAGTGAAGTATCACTACAGCGAGGAAGAGAGATTTAACAATATAATAAACTAGCTTTTGCCCGCCACATAACCAGAATAAAAAGAATTGTTTTAGGTATCAACTAGCTACTGTCCGCGACTTCGTACGCGGACCCTGTTTCTTGTGCCAGCGACAACGGGGTCGCCATTCATGTTATTTTTCATCATTTTTCCCATTTAAATCTTTTATCACACTGAGCTTTAGTTTTATTTCATTCCAACAACCACCAAAACATACAGTCCATTTGTCATCGTTTTCATTTTGGTAACCGCATTATTATATTCCCCACTTGTCTCTAGAGACCTAGAAGTCAATGCGTAGATACGGTTGGAACTCAAGCACAATTCTCTATCCGTGAACGTCTCCGACTCGCGAGATAATACATGACGTTCACGATCAGCGGTCAGTCGCACATCACGTGCCCCACTTGTCTCTAGAGACCTAGAAGTCGATGCGTAGATACGCTTGGAACTCAAGCGTAATTCTCTTTCCATGAACGTCTCTGACTCGCGAGACAATACATGACGTTCACGATCAGCTTTCAGTCACGCATCATCATCTTCACTGGTCTCTAGAGACCTAATGAATACGCTGAGAACGCAGGCGTGCTTCGCGACCCGAAGAGATTTCCACGGAGCGAGTTGCAGCCTAATGTTCTCGAACAGCATCAAGTCTCTCCTGACGCTCTTCGGTAGATTCTTGGGATCTTATGATCCTCAATCTTTTAGCTCTCTTGGAACATTGGGAAAAAATTGACCTCTCTCTAGGCATGGTCATAGTTTTATTGTGAAGATACCTTATCAATAAAAATCTAAATTAAAATGACTGCTCCCCTGCGTTACCGGGTAGGCTACCGTGTCACGAAGATAAATGGAAAAGGAAATTAAACACTCAAACAACATAAGCCCGAAGGCTTATTCATACGATAAAATAAAACATAAATAGGAGTTTTGGCCAGTAGAGTCAAATTTTCAATGATATACTATCGTCATCGAAAATCAGTCCTTAACTGTTACCGCCTTCACCGCGTGCAGGTACTCCTAGTTTATGTTATTTTATAATTACACAGTAAAATTAGTGATAGCTTTGATTTCCACATAAGATGTTTCTGATCTTCGATTTTTATAAGTCAACAGGAAATGCCCATCAGATTGAAACAACTTTTGCTAAGACGTCATTCCTATATGTGTAATGGTGTAGCTAGGCTCTTGGAGTTCCACAACAGGTGATCCAGATCTTCGATTTTTCTAGGTCAACAGGAAATGCCCATCAGACCGAACACCTTTTGCTAAGACGTCATTCCTATAATGTGTTATGGTGTAGCTAGGCTCTTGGAGTTCCACAACAGGTGTTCCAGATCTTCAATTTTTATAAGTCAACAGACAGTGCTCATCAGGCTGAACAACTTTTGCTATGAAGTCATTCCTATATATGTTATAGTGTAGCTGGGCTCTTGGAGTTCCACAACAGGTGTTCCAGATCTTCAAATTTATTCTCTCAGCAGAAAATGCTCATCACGTGGAACAATTTTTGATATTGTATCATTTTTGTATCTCTTGTAGTTTAGCTGGTCTGTTGCGGTTCTGCATCAGGTGTTCAAGTTTCCAAGATAAATTATAGCCTATATGTTGCCCAGACTTAATACCTATACATCAGAAAAAAAACATTCCAATCCAGTAGTTCCGAAGATTAGCGCGTACAAACAAACAGACAAACCGAAAGACAAAATTTTTTTTTTGGATTCGTGCTCTATTACTGTTTCTAAACCCCCCTCATTTTTTTTTTAATATATTCAATGTACAGACACAGTTTTTTTACTCTTTTATTATATTTATATATATATAGATTAGAGTTATTTATTTTTGATTTTCATTAAAATTACTTCTTATTAGCGTGTCGATGGCAATCTAAATGGACACGGCCTGAAATTCGGCTACGTGTTTGCTATAAACAGTAAGCCGCGCATTTAAAGTTCTTTCATACAAACTTTGACACCCTCAATCCCCCTTTAGGGGGTTGTTTAAATAAACTAAAAATGGCAAACTTTATTATTTACTTTCTTAAATAAGGTTTACAATGTTCATACATTTATCTAAGTTTAAGCAGTATTTCTATAGCTCTTGGTACTCATAGACACGATCATCTGTCTGTCACATATTTTTGTAAATAATCGGAACAAGGTCGGTAAATGGAGAGTAACAATAACGTGAGAACCAGAAATTGGAACATTTGGAAATTTCAGACAACGGTGCTGTTGAGAGACCAAGGTTTGGTGGACGTTTTGGAGGAAACATGTGTTAAGTCCGAAGCTCCTGCTGAAATAACCAAGTGGGAAGCTAAAGATGCCAAGGCGCAAACGTTGTTGGTCACATGGATGACGGAAGAGGCCATGTTACATATCATCACATGCACGAGTTCTGCTGAAATGTGGACACCTTCAAAGCGTGTATGAACAAAAGACTGAAACTGGTATACACGTCATAGTAAAATAACGTTCATTTCACATCATGAACGAAAAGGGCATCGATATGTCAGTTTTCTTATCCAAAATCCAGGAGACGATGGAATGGAACAAATGGGCGAGAAGATCTCTGATAATTTCGTTATCACAAAGGTATTGATGTCGTTGCCGACGAATATAAGCATTTTGTGTCAACGTGGGACTCAGCGCCTGACGATAAGCAAACCATTTCTAACTTGGTGGCCAGATTAATAATTGAAGAAGAGAGGTTGAAAGTCAAGATTGAAGAGTCCCAGCAATCTTCATTCTTAGCGTTCGTTGTGAAAAAATACAAGACAAATAAAGTGTTTTAAGTGTGGCAAATTAGAAAATTTTCAAAGTGATTGCAGACAAAATAAAAATTTCAGTGAAGAAAACATATTTTTGTAAAGGTGCAATTGTGACTGTTCCTAAATTACCACAGGCTGATATAATTTTAGTTTTTCCTAAATTAAGCTAATATTAGTGTTTGGGTCGGTTCTCCCCGAAGGGGGAAGAGCCGCGTTCCGCCTTCCGCACGGCTCTGTATAGTCCAATCAACAAGGGGGTTGGATAAGGTGATAATTCCTCTGTCTCTGAAACTTTGCAGTGTGATAAAGTAATGTTTATAGATAATGGTTAACCAGTTATCCAACATTTTTTTTATTTAGAAGTTAGGTATTTACACCTAAACATGAAAATCATTTCTAGATCTGGGTGAAAAATTGCTCCGTCCAAAATTCCTTCGGTAAATGCCAGTAAATACTAATATGTATTCGTATGTATCAGTATCCAACAATAATTTGATTTGGGAGACCCAGGAAGTTAAAAATACCTATTTTGAATCATAACTTGTTCGGGAAAATTCCTCCGTCAAATTTTCTTTTTTTTGTATGTTTTAATATCGTTAAATGTATCGCTATGCACAAAGATCCAATAGATTTAGCGGGATCCTGCCGTTTTGCCGAAAAGATTTTGCCAAATTTTCATTACCCAAACAAATTTTAGCAACCTTTTTTTATACCAATGTAATATTTGGAATAATTTTAATACGCACATTTTCATTTGGTCAAATGTTTACTTGGCAGATTATTGAACCAAGGATAATGTCATTAAGGCTTTTTGTCTTTAATCAAATGATTTATTACAGCAAACAATATTTAGACAATAAACGTTTAGTCAAATGATTTGTTATGACAAAAATATAAAAGCAAAAATAAGATATCTTTGGGAATTAATTTTTTTTTTTGGGAACATTTTACTTGTTTGTTAAATTTGATGTCATTTGCATATTTATTTGTAAGCTTATGTGCTTGAATTTGTCTGAAATAAGTCAAATTTATGGTTACTAGACATAAGTTATTTATGGAACTAGTTACAGTAGGTTATTAATTTAAAAAAAATGGTTAGGTTAGGTAAGGTTAAAACTGTGACCACCTACCAGAAACGACTAGATTATAATATAGAAAAAAAAAATGGAAAAAAGAGATTACTACGATTGTGAAAATATATATTATCGTAACAATCTCAATAAACTTCCGCTACAAAACACAGTGATAGTGTTTTGCATGACTTACCCACATCGCGCGACATTTATGATTTACCATCTAGGTACCCACTTATTTACACACATTGTAATTTAATTTGTACAATCTGTGCAACTAACATATAGATGCAAAATTTTTGTCATTGGCTACGCAATCGACTAAACAGAAATGGTTAGTTTAAAATTGACGACACCAAATATTTAGCTTATTTAATTTTGCATAAAATATGTTATACCAACTGAAATATTTGACTAGTTCTAAAATGGTAAAAGTACTAGTTGGTGAACAAGTTATTGTTCAAACGTTCACTTGCCAAACATAGGTTTTCGTAACAATTATTTGTAAAGAGATTTTTTGGTAAGTAATAATTTGGCAAATGAAATTATGCGAAAATTTGTTTGGGAAGTGATAATTTGGCAATTTCTTTTCGGTAAAACAAGGGAGACCCAGATTTAGCATTTATAACATAGCATTACGGTTTTTTGCCAATAACTCACTGAGAAAAATTCCTCCGTCTTTTTTTTTTCATTTATCAGTCATAGTATACGTAAGTGAAACATTTTTTTAAAGATCCAATAACATTTCTCCATAACACACGAGTTAGTTAGTGTATCAATAATTATTTTAAGATGAATGGATTACAAGCGGGCGGCGGGAGCAGTGCGGGCGTGGGTGCACGCCTGAAAACAAAAGAAACGCGTTTTGTTTTGAAATCGATCTAAACTCAATGAAATTTTGCAGATTTGGCTTGTTTTCTGTTAGTTACTTTTGTTCCCATATACTCTCATCAATGAGTTAATATTTTTAATGTAGCATGTTTCATATTTGAACCTATGTTTAAAAGGAATATTTGAACTTAAGGTAAAATGCCTATGGCATTAAGAACGTCTCTGCACATTATTGTGCTTAAAGTAACTATTACATAAATAATCTGCAAAATTCAAGTTTTCTTACGTGTTTTACAATTTGCCGGTCCCGGTCATTATCAGGACCATACCAATAATATAATGATGGTTCTTAGAATACTATAACTAGTAGGTATCCTAAGAACCATCAATGTAAATAATATTTGTTAACATACAAACTGTCACTAATTTGCCAATTGCAAAAAACGTAAGAAAATTTAAACTTCGCGGGCTACATGGTGCTTTTTTCTTTCCTTCCTTATCATAAACTAGCTGACCAGCGCAACTTCGTCTAGATAGTGGTTTAGATATCTCCCAAGATGTTGGTTGAAATCAAGTGATGTCCCCCGCCTACGGTTCCGAGTGTCCGAAGCGGACCACGAGGACGACGACGACATTCCTGAAGTTACAGGGGTAGATCTGAGGGGAATGGAACCGGCGAGAGATGTCGTGCGGTGTCCCGCAGGGACTGACGGCGTCAGCGTAGTTTGCTACGCTGACGACACGCTGGTCCTGGCGCAGGGGAGGTCGCATCAGGCGGCGGCCGACGCGATGACACGCGGGGTTGCGATAGTCGTTGAGAGGATCCGGCAGTTGGGTCTCGAGGTGGCATTGTACAAGTCCGAGGCCATGTACTTTCATGGGCCTCGGAATAGGCCACCATCGGGATCCCAACTTACGGTAGGAGGGGTTCACATCGGCGTCGAGACCACGATGAAATACCTGGGTCTGGTCCTCGACAGCCGATGGAATTTCGTGGAGCATTTCCGACGTTTGGCCCCCAAGCTGGAACGGACTGGGGCCGCCTTCAAGCGGCTCTTGCCCAATTTGAGGGGGCCAAACGCCTCCTGCCGGAGGCTTTACGCGGGAGTCGTGCGGTCCATGGCCCTATACGGGGCCCCGGTGTGGGCGCGTTCATTGCGGCGACGAGCCGCTCACTATCTGAACGCGCCCCAAAAGGTGGTAGCCATTCGGCTAATCCGGGGGTACCGCACGATCTCGGGCGAGGCGGCAAGCCTCCTTGCCGGACTGCCGCCGTGGGATCTGGAGGCGATAGTCCTCGCGCGCCTGTTCGAGTGGCGCGCGGAGGTACTAAGCCGGGGGGAAACTCCGTTTCCGCAGCAAATTGCGGCGGAGCGGACGGACCTCCGGCGCGATCTCATGGCGGCCTGGAAGCAGCGACTGTCGCAACCCAGCGCAGGGCACGCCACGATAGTGGCGGTAAGGCCCCTCTTTGAGGAGTGGCTAGAGAGGCGTCACGGCGCCCTCACCTACCGCCTGACGCAGGTCCTCACCGGACATGGATGTTTCGGGAGGTTCCTGCACATCATCAGGCGGGAGGAAACGCCCGGGTGTCACCACTGCGAGGATCGCCCAGAGGACACGGTAGAGCACACGGTGCAAACCTGCCCCGCATGGGCAGAGCACCGCCGTGTCCTCGTAGAGGCGATCGGCGGCGGCGACCTCTCGCGCCCGGCTCTGGTGCAAGCCATGGTCCGGGGTGAGAGGGAGTGGGAGGCAGTCACCTCCTTCTGCGAAAAAGTTATGCTCGCGAAGGAGGTGGCGGGATGGGAGAGAGAAAGGTCCTCCCGTCCCAGCCGCCGCAGGAGACGCCCCGGGCGTCGGGAGCCACGTGACGACTCCCGGCCACCGTAGGCGCGGGCCTGCGGACGGTGAGTAATGGGTGACTCACCGTCCGATCAGCACCAGACCCGTGCCGGACGGCGCGTATATGTTCCACGCGCGCCTCAAAGAGATGTCAGCATATGAAGGGGCCCCTCAGGGCCAAGCCTGCCGGGTAAGCGGGATTGTCCGAAAGGGTTACCGCTACCCCGGAACATAAAGGGCTACGGAAGGAACATGGATGGGTTTTAGTCAGTAAGAGTCTGACACTCCCTTCCGCTCCACCCAGAGCGGGAGCAGTCATTGGAAAAAAAAAAAAAAAAAAAGAGGTTCTATGCGTCAGGCCTAGCAGAATACGTAGAATGAGACAAACGTTGTAAAACGGTTCCCGATCTCACTGAAGTGGGTACATTGTAACTAAATGAATTAACGTTACTAAAAATAATGAATTAAAGTACAAGCGTAACGATCCCTTTACCTTCTTCACTGACGAGACTGTGTGTTGATCCATATACAGGGTGGAATTTTGTAATGCCAACTGGAGGGAAAGTACTCTTCGGGGCCTTCCCCGTTTCCTTATAACCAAACGTAACTGAAAATTATCTGTCAAGGTACGGAGTAGGAGATGGGCAGGTAATTTAACCCTATCCTATCAGCCTAGGATAATTATTATGGTAAAAGACTCACCCAGTCGCACCAACACACACACACACACGTTTACTACGTTAAGTACTAGATTGGTCTAATCTGGGCCTTTACCCAAATATACTTGACTTAAAACTTAATACTCGCTGTCTTGCAACAGGCTACTCGGACATAGCCTCTTGGTATACACCAAGTGTACCTACAACTAACTACCCTAGACCAGGACGTTCGTACTTCGTATCCTATAGCGGTTCAAAACCGACTGCCTTGTCTGATTGCATCAGTCTCCTCAATTCCTCCAAAACACCACGCTTAACCCATGTTCCCACACTTTCGCAGGACAGGTTTATGACCGTTTTTGTACAATTCTTGAATTGTTTCAAGAGTCCATTTGGGTACCGATTGGGCCCGACTTATGATAACCAGATGTGATACAAGTATTGTAAGTGGCGCTTAGAACTTAGATATTTTACTCGTTTCTTTAGAATTTGCTGAATTATTGCTTTCGACCCGTCGCGTCGGCTGTCATGGTCCCTAGTTTGCCTGTCATTAAATTGAGAATTTTTGCATCTCGAAGCGGCCCGAACCATGTCCGGGTTTTAAAATAAATATATTGTTATCAAATAGAGTACGTGACAGACAGTCACACAATGTTCGGTTAAAATAAAACAGCTTGATTAGTAAAAATCTCTGCATTTTTTTTTTTAATAATTTCAAACACAACAAACCCCTGGTGAAATTCTCAATCTACGAACTCCTACAATATTGGTCAATGACATCAATTATTATTTTGTAAGTGTAGGTAAATACTTTGCTGATGTCTGTGTGTCCAAAGGCAACACAATCCTGCACGTGGGTCTCTAGATGATATGCTACCTCCTATTACTACCTCCGGCTCTGCCCGACTCAACTCATTTGTGATGAATGTTTTGAGGTGACTGAAGAGGAAGTGGACTGTGATATTTCTTAAGGAATATCATCATCTGCCTAGCCTTTTCCCAACTATTTCGGGTTTGGCTTCCAGTCTAATCGGATGCAGCTGAATACCAGTATAAACTATATCTTTAGGAATATACGGGTATAAATAAAGCCCCGGAATTTCAGTAAGTCAATACTCCATTGAATGGCAATAGCCACTTGACGTGTTGTTGGATCAGCATCTTCCCCCTCGCTATATACTTATTAGAAATCATCAGCGTATGTATGTAGGAGAACCTAGAACGATGTATCGGAAAGGTGACTGTGTATCGGTAGGTATAGAACTTTTGATGACACGTGCAATATACAAAAAATGTGAATTATTTCCTGTGACGTGACGTGATGAACACAAAACAAAAATATCTCATAACATAATTATTATTGTTTGTTTTATTTATTTTGTGTACAGAATGTGTATACGCATGTGTTCGGATTTAGAGTTCAGTACTAAACTTAACAAAACGAAACACTGGAAATCACTTCGGTGTCCGCTCTTCTGGTTCTCACCCTTTCAATTTACTCTGAAACTAAGTCACCCGCCCCGCCCCGTGACAAGGTGACAAGTCAATACCAACATCTTTATTTCTCTGAACAAGCCCTGTGTCCGATGGGATCTCCTGTTGGCGAACATCATGCAGCTTGCATACGATATTTCAAAATGGTCATCAAATTATTGTGAAATATTACAAATAGCATGCTGCGTACCAACCGTATTTAAAAATATTTATTACCATATCGTAGAGTTTCATGGCTGGAATTAAAATAATATAACTGTAGATTGCATATACACAGAATTTTTCACTTACAGTCAATAACTACAGATGATAGAAGACGCCTAAACTTCAAGTTTTTCTGTATACGTTCTACTACTATCGTTTAGCGGATTTTACGCCAATTCGGAATACACATCCAGAATAAACGAACGAACAGACAAAACTTCTAAAAACACACCTGGTAGCAATTCCTTTTTAAGCGACTTCTAAAAACGAGGATGCTCTTTGTTAGTCTGTGTGTGTATCTTGGGCAGCATAAAACTCTGCCATCAGGTACCTTATGTCAGAGTATTTATGCCAGTGACAGGTAGTATACATGGCAATTAGTGATGTTGGCCTTCCTTCCTTCCGTACACCGTGGGTGCTATAACAAAATAGGAAAATAAAAATACTTTTTTATAAAAACAGTTTTTGTTTCACAGACTTCCAAAACAACTTTCCAAAGTAAAAAAATACTTTAATTCCCGGAAGTCAGTGTATTTGGTTTTGTATTTTCGTTTTTTTCACGGACACACACTTTTAAATACACTTGCGATCACAACCAGGTATAAAATTTGGTCAGTAGCGCAAAAAACATGGTAATGTGGATTGGTACATTTTTCATTTTGGGCGTAAAAATCTCAATCTACCATAAATATTTGACAAGGATGTACCACATTTGTCAAATAAATTTGACAAATATGGATGTATCATATTTGTCAAGGATATGTCAGATTGAGATTTAGGTATTTTCCTGCAAGTCTAGGCAAAAAGGAGGGTTTATGGTGGTTTAGTGACTCCGGCTATCGATATCGATGTCGTGTCTCTTTTTCTACGGCATTTTTGTGTGCAGGGAATTTGAGCAACGTCTGTAGGTTAACTAGGCTTAAATTAAACAGAAGATCACAGATAGACAGCTATGTACCGATACCGATCTCAGTAAAAGGAAACAATATATTCACGTATTTAAGGTTACAATTGCTGCAGTGATATTGAATAAAGATGTATGTGTAATTATATGGAATACAAATACGCTAACTGCCCCAGCAGGTAAAAATTCTTCGGTAGGTTCTATATTATAATGAGACCCGACTCCTTGAAAAACAATAAAGTGCAGAACACTATATAACGTAAGCCCAACTCACTCTTGACCGGTTTTCATTTATTGCAACAAACAACATGACGCGATCTTACTTAGGTATATTTAAGCACCTGTTGGTCTTTGATCACTTGTGCTTGTGGATGATTGACAGAATGTAAGTTTTATTTTTTAATTAAATATATTAAATAGAAGATATCTTTTTTATAACTAGAATCATTGTTATCAGCATTATGAACATATTTTTCTACAGGACATTTGCTAAAATAAATTTAAAAAAAAATTTTTTCGTGATTTCACATAGTTGGTCTCATAGAGAAAGTTGTTATTAATTTTGAATTCAGTAATGCGTAACGCGTTTATCATTTATTTCAACCTTTTATTCATTTTCGTTTTGCTGCGCAGTAGCACAGAGTATTGTAGTGGTACGTGCAGAGCGGTTGCTCTAGCTCCAATACCTGTGAGCCTCATTCCACCCTGCACAGTCATCACGGGCCACTGCACTTCGGTTTGTAAGAGAACTGCCGGTGTAGAATATATTCGACGTGGCCGAATCAACAATCTATGTAGAAAGAAGAAAGGTTGCGACACGTCCATTTCTATCGCTTTTTTATCTATAGGCTTCTTTAATCAGTACCTTCATTAATTATAGTGTAAACGAAAACTTTCTAAATATCTCCTTAAATTGAGTTCCTGAAAAAGACTAAGTTCAGCCAAGGGAATAACCCCCATAGATTGGTGCCACTAAAACCGACAATCCCGAGTAAATCCGAACATCCCGAGAATGTCTCATCTTCAACTTTTTATTTGTACATAATAATTAACCTAGGCGAGACTCGTAAAGTCACCACATAACCCGCACGCCTATGCTAATAATTGACTTTTACTTCATCTTACTGACTAAAGCAGTAAGAGCGAAATCGTATGTCAAGTGTTACCACCGGTGGCTCTACACACTTATGTTATTCATCAACATAATTAATAGATTATTATTTTTGTTACAGGTGGAACACTATCCGTTTGTTAGTGATGTTCATTTTGTTAATAGTTTTAAGCTATATTCACGCATTAAAATTAACATCGGAAATGGAATGGCAGATTGATATCGAACCAGCATGGCGTGATGAATTCGACGATCGTCTCGAGCAAAGGAATGTAATACTTCTCCTAGATATACCGAACTACTTAGATAACGGCCTAGAAAAGGCATTTATTGCTACAGGTGTCTTACTAGACAATAGTCGTGTTCTGACATCTTATAACCCTTTTAGGGAATTAATAGTTTCCTCCAACATTACCGACAACATTCTGGTGGTATTACCTACGGGTTTGAGAAACAACATTGCGGTAGTGAAATTAGCAAACATAGTGTGTGGTCGCCAGATAGTTTTTGTGCCGGATCATGACGATCATATTTGGGATGATCGAAAGGACTCTCCCCTTCACGACCTTATGGTCATAAGAATGCAGGAAGAAATTGGAATCGCCGGGAGTTCAGTAAGGTTTACAGGATTCAAAAAAAATGAAAATGTGTATTGGTATGGAAATCTTACGAGATGGTTAAACACTTTCATATCCTTCCCCGCCGTTATCACCGATCAAATAGAGACTAACCTGCGGATTTTTTCCTTAGGTTATAGAAACAAACAAAAAATGGAGGATTACGATACAATATATAGGACTCATTACGAAGAGGAAGATGTCGCAATAACGGACTGCGAGGAGTGGTTACCGCGGCAATGGGGTTATTTCATATGTATCAGAAATATTGACAACTTCCTAAGCCTGGGGTCTGGTGCATCGTTGTTTAGCGTTGTTGTGGGTAGTGTGTGGAGATAAATAAAAGTTTCGTACACTGAGTCACAATAGGTAAAGTTTATTCGAAAGCGACAGTATAGTTCACAGCACAATAACACTAATTTAATAGGAAGAAGGAGTAAACAGAAGAGATAGTCTTAGAAACAAAGTTATTTGCGGTAGCGAATGCGTAAGCGGTTAGCGCGACTAGCAAGCGTTAGCGTAGCGGATCGGGCGCGAGCGACACAGTGATCGCTTACAAGGCGGTAAGCTAACTGGCGGGCGGCCGGCGCGCACTCATGCGCGGGAGTTGATTTTTGATGCGAGCCCCCACCTCGCGTGGCGAACAATGGAGCGCGCTGGCGCGCAGTGGCCGACCAGTTATCTAATATGAAGCCCGATTCGTTTGTCCGTCCGTCCATACAATGATAGTTATTATTCGCATAAACATTTGTGATTTATTAAATTATGCTATAGGTAGTACGGCAACGTTTTACAATAGACATTTTGAATAATGTGTTAAAATACACTAACGACGAAGGTACTGATATTTTTGTAGGCAACATTCTGCCACATCACCCCCCACCTGAGACCTTCCCTAAGGGCGATAATAGTCAGGATAACGTACTCTGCGGCCTGACCGCGTCGTCCTAATGTTATCTCCCCTAGTTTCTGGTAATTTGTTGGTGGGTGTGTTTGTGTGTTTTGGTGCCTGGATGTTAGTGTTGATGTCCATATTAGTGTGGGTGTTGGTGAGTATGTATGCTGGCTTCAGTCTGTCGATGGAGACCGTGACAGTGTTACCCTTGAAGAGTAGCTTGTATGTTTTGTCTCCTCGTTGTACGACCTTGTGTGGTCCGGTGTAGGCTGGTTTGAGCGAACCTGATGTCTCGTCTCTGAGGAATACGTGGTCAGCTGTACCTAAGTCCTTGAAAATGAAGGTCTTGCTGCTACCATGACGAGAGGCGGGTGACGGTTGCAGTCTTTTGGCGAAAGTTCTCAACCGTGCAACGTAATCTGACCGGTCTACTGTATCGTCGATTTCAGGCTTAAATAGCTCTCCTGGTAACCTGAGTGTTTCCCCGTATACTAACTCAGCTGGTGTTCCGTTTAGGTCCTCTTTGTAGGCGTTCCTAATGCCTAACAAAACTAATGGCAGTGATTCGACCCAATTCTCGTTGGCATGGCAGATTATAGCGGCTTTCAGTTGCCTGTGGAATCTTTCCACCATGCCATTGCACGCGGGATGGTAAGCTGTGGTACGCCTATGACGGAAGCCGATGGTCTCTGACAGACGTTTGAAGAGCGCCGATTCAAATTGTCGACCGCGGTCAGTGACAATGTCCGTAGGGCAGCCGAACCTGGAAAACCATACGGTAACTAACGCTTGTGCCACGGTCTCGGCTGTGATGTCTTGTATGGGTATTACCTCAGGCCAACGCGTAAACCTATCGATGGCGGTGAGGCAATAACGATAACCTTGGACCAGTGGCAAGGGGCCTATAAGGTCGATGTGAATGTACATGAACCTGGCCCTGGGTAGATTGAATGATCCTAGCGGCGCTGAGATATGACGCGTGATCTTGGATCGTTGACAGCTCAAACAGGAGCGGCTCCATTCTCTACAATCTTTTTTCATGCCTGGCCAAACATACCTTTCGGAAACCATTTTGACCATCGCGTTCGCGCCTGGGTGACTCAGGGAATGTAGACTCTGGAAAACCTGTTGACGATACTCTTTTGTGACATATGGCCGAGGTATCTTGCTTCTCTCATCGCAGTACAGTTCAGATTGCAGTCCCGGCAGCTTGATCTTGGTAAGGCGCAATGCAGTGTCGCTGTCAAGGAGTTTGGTAAGCTCAGCGTCTGCTTTTTGGGCTTTCGCTAACTTTTCTAAGTCCACAGGCTGGACGATTTCTTCAATCCGAGACAGGCTGTCAGCAACGACATTGTCCTTGCCAGAGATGTGCCTTATGTCCGTGGTGAACTGCGAGACGTAATCCAGGTACCTGAACTGTCTAGGTGAGCAATTTTCCTTTCGCGAATGGAATGCGAAACAAATAGGTTTGTGGTCAGTGTATATGACGAAATCTCGTGCTTCGACCATATGCCTGAAATATTTAATCGCTTCATAGATCGCAAGTAGTTCCCTGTCATAAGGTGAGTACTTTTTCTGCGATTCACTCAGCGCGTGGGAGTAAAATGCCAGTGGTTGCCACGTTTCGCCATTCTTGCATTGCTGTAAGACCGCGCCTAATGCAAAATCCGAGGCGTCCGTTACCAGTGCAAGTTTCGCTTCGGCGTCAGGATGAGCGAGCATTGCGGCGCTGCTAAGGCCTTCTTTACACGCGTTGAAGGCTTCCATCTCCCTGGCAGTGAAGTTTACCGGGTGCGAACCCTTTACAGAGCCTGTTAAGAGAGCGTTCAACGGGGATTGGTGTTTCGCTGCGTCGGGTATGAAACGCCTGTAGAAATTCACCATACCTAAGAATCTCCGTAGCTCACGAACGGTCTTTGGCGCGGGGTATCTCGTGATAGCATCTACCTTCTCTGGTAATGGTTTGGTACCGCTGGCAGAGATACTGTAACCGAGGAAGGTCACTTCGCTTGCTCCAAAGACACACTTACCGGTGTTGATGACCATGCCGTATTTCTGTAGACGGGCGAACACTTGTCGGAGATGGTCTTCGTGGGTCTTCTTGTCCTTGGAGTAGATTAAAAAATCGTCGAGATAGGGGAAGCAGAAATCCAGCCCGCGCACAAGTTCGTCGACAAACCGTTGAAAAGTCTGGCCAGCGTTACGAAGTCCGAACGTCATGAACGGAAATTCGTATAGGCCGAAGGGTGTCGTAATGGCGGTCTTCGGGATGTCCTCTGGGCTGACTGGAATTTGATTATATGCTTTTATTAAATCGAGGGTAGAAAATATAGTACAACCTGCGAGATTATGGGCAAAATCATGAATATGCCGAATCGGATATTTATCCGGCACAGTTCTGGCATTTAGCATGCGGTAATCCCCGCAAGGACGCCATCCGTTTTTCTTAGGTGCCAGGTGCAGTGGCGATGCCCATGGTGACTTAGAGGGCCTGGCTGTGCCATTTTTCAGCATAGCTTCAAACTCCTCTTTGGCTATCTTTAACTTGTCAGGGGCCAGGCGCCGTGGTGTGCAAGAGACTGGTGGTCCAGGTGTGGTGTGTATATGATGAACCGTGTTATGAGTTGGCGTGTGGTGAATGCCATGTGGGCGAGTGATGTCTGGATATTCGCGTAGTATGTGATGATATTTTGACTCACCGAGTATTACCTTGACTGAGGAAATAACATCAGACGGCCGTGCGGGTGAAGCCGGGGCAGCAAGTGTTGTATTACTATCCAATAGGCGTTTATTTCTGCAATCGACCACTAAATTATAATATATTAAAAAATCTACACCTATTATCGCCTTAGTGACATCGGCTACAACAAATTGCCAAGTGAAGTCGCGGCGTAACCCTAGATTTAATGATAAGTTTATATAACCGTAAGTGTTTATAGGAGTACCGTTAGCCGCGCATAACTCGTAACCTGTTTTCTCGCGTCGCCCAGGTGCCGCTGTTCGAGGGAAAACACAGAGATCGCTACCAGTGTCGACCAAAAACTGCATCTTCGATTTGTAGTCGGTAACAAACAAGCGACCAGCACTCGGGCAATCGGCGGCCGCCATTACTGATTGCCCTTTGCGTTTCCCGAACTGTTGTAATCGCACGGCTTCACACACCGCTTCGCCTTGTCACCGAACTTTTGGTGGTACCAACACTGCGGGAATCGGCGGTAGCTTGACTGCGATCTGGAGCTGGAACGACGGTGTGTGCGACCTCTGGATCGGTCTCGGGGTCGAGACATCCTATCGAATTTATTCGCCAGTCGTTCCACTTGCCGGGTGAGCGCAGCTATTTCCGAGTTCGAGCTATGACCTGTTGACGTTGGCGGCGCGGCGGTAGTAATAGCAGATGTTGATGCCTGTGTTCCAACGACGTCATGTATCCTGTCCGCCAAATCAGTCAACTCTTCCATGCTGGTCCTAGTCCGCGACGCGATAATGGCCTGCGTGCCGCTGGGTAGACGACTCGTCCAAATTGTACGCAGGAAGTCATCTGGAACTCCCGGGCCGGCCAGATTTAATAGGTGACGGTAAAATTGCGAAGGCTTCCTGTCACCCAGTTCTTCGTGCATTAGTAGCTGTTTCACCTTTTTCTCTCTTGATGCTGAAAGCCTTTTGACTAGCTCGTACTTGAGCTTTTCGTATTTATTTGTGTCTGGAGGGTTAGCTATTATATCCTCTACCTCGTTCGCGTATTGTGGGTCCAGGTTTCCAGTGACGTAGTAGAATTTGGTTTCGTCCGCTTTGATGTTGGAGAGGACGAACTGCGCTTCCATTTGACAAAACCATAATGCTGGTTTTTCCGGATAAAATGGTGGAATTCGCACGCCGACGCGAAAAGTTTCGGCCATTCCTCCGTCGCCATCTTGCTCGGACATGACACCGCGTTTTCCTTTGTTCTGTTCCATTCTCGTGTCCTTGTCGGGGTCACCAATTTAGCGTTGTTGTGGGTAGTGTGTGGAGATAAATAAAAGTTTCGTACACTGAGTCACAATAGGTAAAGTTTATTCGAAAGCGACAGTATAGTTCACAGCACAATAACACTAATTTAATAGGAAGAAGGAGTAAACAGAAGAGATAGTCTTAGAAACAAAGTTATTTGCGGTAGCGAATGCGTAAGCGGTTAGCGCGACTAGCAAGCGTTAGCGTAGCGGATCGGGCGCGAGCGACACAGTGATCGCTTACAAGGCGGTAAGCTAACTGGCGGGCGGCCGGCGCGCACTCATGCGCGGGAGTTGATTTTTGATGCGAGCCCCCACCTCGCGTGGCGAACAATGGAGCGCGCTGGCGCGCAGTGGCCGACCAGTTATCTAATATGAAGCCCGATTCGTTTGTCCGTCCGTCCATACAATGATAGTTATTATTCGCATAAACATTTGTGATTTATTAAATTATGCTATAGGTAGTACGGCAACGTTTTACAATAGACATTTTGAATAATGTGTTAAAATACACTAACGACGAAGGTACTGATATTTTTGTAGGCAACATTCTGCCACAGTTGTTTTCGAATAACAAACTGTTTGGGATTGGTAGCTTCGCAATGTTTAAAAACGATACAAGTATTCTAGTATTTACCGATGTACGACCTTATGAAGAGTTAATAAAAAAAACGTGCGGAGATGAGGAGTTCATAGATAATGAGTAGTCCTCATCCCCGAACATTACATACAGTTCACATTTCATTTTTACCCTATGGCGTGGTGTGTCATTGGATAGGTCTTTCAAAAATATTGGGATTTGTAAGCCATTATTCGATTTTTGATTGACTCAATTGGTCCCTCCCCAGCTGGCTAATTGGTGGTTTTTGAATATGTGAAATAAATCAAGGAATATTAAAGAAAAACTGACTTATAAGTTAAGATTTTACAAGTTTATGAGTAATAATCGACCAATTTAGAAGAACATGGTTTTCAACTGCAATGTCAAGTTTGTTCTTGAAAATTCATACTGTTTGGGATCCTTCTTTGCGTGTGGTCGGGCATGCACTTGGCCGGTTTTTTTATACTCTAACGTAACGGCTCTTTATTCACAGAATTGCTCTATAGTAAGATTAGCTTGATGCTTGCCTCGATGGTTGCGCTAAAAGTCCGACAAACAGGACTGGACGTTTGATGATTTTCGTCCCCTCAACATACAAATCAGAGAAAGCATTTACATTCCCGTAATATACTGTACCTAACTAGAATGGAAACGCTTTCTTTTCCAGTCACTTACGAGTAGGTAAGCGGTGACTGAGACCTCGTGCAAACTACGGATTTTGTCGTCACCCGGCAGTTCAGAGTTCCTCACAGTTTAATTTTTATAACATCTATGCTTTTCCTAGAACCGACATCTGTTATTGAAGATACTAGCTTCTGCCCGCGACTTCGTACGCGGACCCTGTTGCTTATGCCAGCGACAACGGGGTTTTATCATTTTTCCCATTTAAATCTTTTATCACACTGAGCTTTAGTTTTATTTCATTCCAACAACCACCAAAACATACAGTCCATTTGTCATCGTTTTTATTTTGGTAACCGCATTATTATATTCCCCACTTGTCTCTAGAGACCTAGAAGTCAATGCGTAGATACGGTTGGAACTCAAGCACAATTCTCTATCCGTGAACGTCTCCGACTCGCGAGACAATACATGACGTTCACGATCAGCGGTCAGTCGCACATCACGTGCCCCGCTTGTCTCTAGAGACCTAGAAGTCGATGCGTAGATACGCTTGGAACTCAAGCGTAATTCTCTTTCCGTGAACGTCTCTGACTCGCGAGACGCGTCATGACGTTCACGATCAGCGGTCAGTCGCGCATCATATTCTTCACTGGTCTCTTAAGACCTAATGAATACGCTGAGAACGCAGGCGTGCTTCGCGACCCGAAGAGGTTTCCACGGAGCGAGTTGCAGCCTAATGTTCTCGAACAGCATCAAGTCTCTCCTGACGCTCTTCGGTAGATTCTTGGGATTATATGATTCTCAATCTTTTAGCTCTCTTGGAACATTGGGAAAGATTTGACCTCTTTCTAGGCATGGTCATAGTTTTATTGTGAAGATACCTGATCAATAAAAATCTAAATTAAAATAACTGCTCCCCTGCGTTACCGGGTAGGCTACCTACCGTGTCAAGAAGATAAATGGAAAAGGAAATTAGACACTCAAACAACATAAGCCCGAAGGCTTATTCATACGATAAAATAAAACATAAATAGGAGTTTTGGCCAGTAGAGTCAAATTTTCAATGCTACAGCTATCGTCATCGAAAATCAGTCCTAAACTGTTACCGCCTTTACCGCGTGCAGGTACTCCCAGTTGATGTTATTTTATAATTACACAGTAAAATTAGTGATAGCTTTGATTTCCACATCAGATGTTTCTGATCTTCGATTTTAATAAGTCAACAGGAAATGCCCATCAGATTGAACAACTTTTGCTTAGACGTCATTCCTATATGTGTTATGTTGTAGCTAGGCTCTTGGAGTTCCACAACAGGTGTTCCAGATCTTCGATTTTTATAAGTCAACAGGAAATGCCCATCAGACCGAACAACTTTTGCTAAGACGTCACTCATAGATGTGTTATGGTGTAGCTAGGCTCTTGGAGTTCCACAACAGATGTTCCAGATCTTCAATTTTTGTACAAACAAACAGACAAACAGAAATATATTTTATTTTGGATTCGTGCACTGTTAGGTACTGTTTCTAAACCCCCCTCAATTTTTTTTATATATTCATTGTAAAGACACAGTCTTTTTACTGTTTTTGTGTTTGCCCAGCTACACTATAACATATATAGGAATGACGTCTTAGCGAAAGTGGTTCAGCCTGATGAGCACTCTCTGTTGACGTATAAAAATTGAAGATCTAGAAAACCTGTTGTGGAACTCTAAGAGTCCAGCTACACCATAACACATATAGGAATGACGTCTTAGCAAAAGTTGTTCGGTCTGATGGTCATTTCCTATTGACTTATTATAATCAAAGATCAGATAAATCTAATGTGGAAATCAAAGCTATCACTAATTTCATTGTATAATTATAAAATAACATAAGCTGGGAGTACTTCCACGCGGTGAAGGCGGTAACAGTTTAGGAATGATTTTCAATGACAATGGTATATCATTGAAAATTTGACTCTACTGGCCAAAACGCCCATTTCTTTTAATAAAATAATAAATATACCTTCGGACTTATGTTATTTGAGTGTTTTATTTCCTTTTCCATTTATATTCGTGACACGGTAGCCTACCCGGTAACGCAGGGAAGCAGTCACTTAGATTTTAATTGATCAGGTATCTTCATAATAAAACTATAACCATGCCTAGAAAGAGGTCAAATCTTTCCCAATGTTCCAAAGGAGCTAAAAGATTGCAGATCATAAGATCGCAATAATCTACAAAAGAGCGTCAGGAGAGACTTGATGCTGGTGGAGAACATCCGGCTGCAACTCGCTCCGTGGCAACCTCTTCGAATCGCGAAGCACGCCTGTGTTCTCAGTGTATTTACGCATCTATATCCGGGTCTCTAGAGACAAGTGAAGAATATGATGTGCCACTGACCGCTGATCGTGCAAGGCTTGCATTGTCTCGCGAATCGGAGACGTTCACTGATAGAGAATTACGCTTGAGTTCCAAGCGTGAACGGGGTACATGATGCGCGACTGACCGCTGATCGTGATTCTGATCTTCGATTTTGATGACCCCGATGTCGCTGGCATAAGCAACAGGATCCACGTACGAAGTCGCGGGCAGAAGCTAGTTTGTGAATTTATTATATTTCTATCACTTTAATACCACCTCAATACACAGTTTATTACATATGTATGAACGTATGCAAACGCGATCCATCTTTTGCTGAGTTATTGTGTTAAAAGCTGAATACATTTTTCCTAGAAAATAACACATATTTCACAATGAAATTCTTGTCGATCGAGCAGTCGCTTTGTCTTGCTTCTTTTCCTTCATTTTTCCAACTTGATTTGTGTTCTATGAGTGTTCCGCTGCACTTGCTCCGCTCGCCTCGAGGAATATTGGATATCTGTCATAGGTCATAAGATTTCGCAAACCGACTTTATAATGTACCTACCCTACATCCTGCGATCGTATATAAAACCCAGAAAAAAAACTTGAGTAGATTTTTCCAACAATCTTTCTGCATCAAAATTGCGTGAAAGATTAGCACAGCATCACTCATTGTTCCCCCACTGGGATATTTCTATACAAATGTATCACACCGAGTAATTTTGCCTTTAATATTGTTTATTTGTGGATTATTTTGGTGCGAATACAGACACGTTCTGGTCGAAATAGTGGCGCAAAATCACGTAGAACTCTCCTCGTAATATATTTTGTCCCTTTTCTTGGATATACCTCTCAATGTAAAGAAAAAGCTTGAGAAATGTAATAATATCTTTAATTTCGTCCCAAAGATGTCTGTATAAACATTCTTGGCGAGTTTAGGGTTAGTATCGCTCATCGGGCTATGAATAATAAAACAGATCCCGATATTCAAGTGGATACTTTAAGTGATTGCAATATATATTATAATTACACACATCAAAAGTGTCTAGGGATCAACATATATTTTTGCAATAACTTTTCTCTTGATTGATATTAATTTAAATTTTCTTTAAGGATTCATCAAATAAAGTGTTTTCGTTTGTCACAGTAACGATAAACCAAGTCACCTTTGCATTAATAAAGAAATTTGCCATTTTCCTAATAAAGGGATTTTTGACATTTGAACCACTAACATTAAAGTTCGAAAAAAAGACTGAAATAACAGTTTTCTTTAAAATTTTATTGGGTAACTTAAACAATTAATAATCCGTGTTTCTACCGCGAACACTAACAACACAAGAACATCGGTTTGGCATACTCAAAATGAGTTCATCCAAATCACGCTGTGGAATGGCCGCCCATGTTCGTTGCAACAACAAAAAAAGGTCTTCTTGCAACTGGATACCCTCCATATTCGGCAGAGCTCTTCTCTGTAGCATATCCCATGCATGCTCAATCGGGTTCAAGTCTGGTGACTGAGCAGGCCAGGGCAGGACATTGATGTTAGCTGCGGCGAGAGTCTGTCTTACAACTCTTGCGGTGTGCGGTCGTGCATTATCATGCATTAACTGAAATAAGGGACCGATTTGCACTTGTAGAGGAACGATGACGTCAGATACAATCGTCTCAGCATAAATTTGAGCGTTGAGGTTGCCTCTGATCCAAATCAACTCAGTTCTTCCGCCGATCCAAATACCCGCCCATACCATGATGGTTCCACCACTATAAGGATGGACTTCCTGGCAGGATTTTAATCGCTGTTGGCGTCCAGGGGTTCTCCAGTGTCGTATACGTCTTGTATCCGGTCTCATACCAAAACGAGACTCATCAGAAAAGCACACGAAACGCCATTGTTCTTCTGCCCAATTTCTGTGTTCAAGAGCCCATTGATATCGAATCCTACGATTGTGCATTGCTATAGGTGGTACCCGTAGCGGTCTTCGGGAATGAAGGTTCACTTCATGCAAGCGGTTTCTGACTGTTTGGTCGCTAATTAAGTTCCCTGAAGAGTGATGAAGCCTCACGGCTAACATCATGGCGGTTATTGTTGGAGCTCTTCGAGTTAAGATTTGAATGTATCGGTCTTGTCTCCGTGTGGTGCAGCGATACCGTCCTTCATGGCGCTCAGCCACGGTACCAGTGCTTCGGTAACGTGTCCAAAGTCGACTGATAACACCTTTTTTTGTTGTTGCAACGAACATGGGCGGCCATTCCACAGCGTGATTTGGATGAACTCATTTTGAGTATGCCAAACCGATGTTCTTGTGTTGTTAGTGTTCGCGGTAGAAACACGGATTATTAATTGTTTAAGTTACCCAATAAAATTTTAAAGAAAACTGTTATTTCAGTCTTTTTTTCGAACTTTAATGTTAGTGGTTCAAATGTCAAAAATCCCTTTATTAGGAAAATGGCAAATTTCTTTATTAATGCAAAGGTGACTTGGTTTATCGTTACTGTGACAAACGAAAACACTTTATTTGATGAATCCTTAAAGAAAATTTAAATTAATATCAATCAAGAGAAAAGTTATTGCAAAAATATATGTTGATCCCTGGACACTTTTGATGTGTGTATATTTAGCGCTATGGTAGCAACGGCCTCTGTCGGGCTTAAAATGAAGTTAGGATAATTCGTGTTTATGGCACATTCAATTACGAAAAGTAGCCTAAAAAATGTTTTTCGATGTAATGTAATATCTGATGTTCGCGTAGAATTTACAACATTGTACTGAAATGTGAGCAGTCATTGCTCAGTATTGCGCCTCATAAAGTAACGCGAAGTAGCATAATAAAGGAAATGACGAACACTGCTACGTGCAATATTGTCAAGCAGCGGAAAAATGAACATATCGCTCATTAAATTCAAAACGGCCACATTCCAAAAACTTCATTTTTTACAGGAGAGCATTTTGAAGTTTTGGCCGTCGTTTTTTCGTATTATTTTGTAAATCATATTTTATATATACATGTGGCATATATCATTCGATGCGTATTTTAAACCGTTATTTACCTATAGTATCATTTTTACTGTAACTTTCACCCAGAAACGTACAAAGTCAAATAAGTCCCTTTTGTATATAAAAATGGCCAAAATGTCATATGAATTTATTAAATGAAAGGCCACAAATCATACAAAAAATAAGTTTATTTTCAAATTTTACGTCGCAGTTTTGTTAAATGTTTTAAAAAACATGACATAAAGAATCACACACTTGTGTTACAACAAAAAACATACAAACATACAAAATCAATCACAAAAAATGGTTTAATTGAAAAAAAAAACATGAAAGAATCTAAAAAGTAATCGTTTTCATAGTGAAAATGCTATTTCTGACACTCTGTAACTCTAGTTTGTGATGTTATTAACGTTTTAACGAAATTAATCAATGAAGGTGACTATGTATCATTAAAATGGTGTATTTTGAAAAGCTAATGAACGAAGAGAATGAATGATTTCCATTCATTCTCTTCGTGTGCTCAATGAGGTACAAGCAAATATGGGTTTGGTAAGGGAAATTAGCATGGATGAAGTAAGAAAGGCAGTTCAAAAGTTTGTATGAAAAATGGAGAGGCCTAGATGATAATACCAGTAGAAGTATGGAAGTGTTTAAAGTGTGTAACCGTGTAACTAACTAACTAAGTCAACCGACTTTATTCTTCAATAAGTTGTTGCGAGAAAGAGTGATCCCACAAGAATGGTGCAATAGTTCGCTAGTGTCCATCTTCAAAAATAAAGGTGATGTACAGGACTGCAACAACTATCAAGGGATAAAGCTCATGTCCCATAGTATGAAGGGATGGGAGAAAAGACTGCGAGAGGAGAGCGAGATTACCCCAAACCAGTTTGGGTTTATGCCAGGTCGAGGAACAATGGACGCCACTTTTGCACTCCGCCAATTGTGTGAGAAGTACAGACGTGCACACAAAAACTTGCATGTGGTGTTCATTGATCTAGAGAAAGCGTATGATAGGGTACCTCGGGATGTCGTGTGATGGGCCTTGAAAGAGAAAGGTTTGCCCGGGAAGTATGTAGAGTTAATTCGTGCTATGTACAGCCAATCTCGTACATACGTTCGGTCGGCTGCTGGCAACACCGACAAGTTCAATGTGGCGGTAGGCTTGCACCAGGGGTCGGCTTTAAGCCCTTACCTCTTCCTTTTGGTTATGGATGCTCTTACGGCGGACATACAGGAAGAGACACCACGGTGCATGCTATTTGCCGATGACATCGTTCTTGTTAGTGAAGATGGACCTGAGATCCAGAGCAGACTGGAGAATAATAATAAAATTTATAAAAACATGATTAGACCTGCCGTCTTGTATGGATCAGAGTGTTGGGCCACAAAAGGAATGAATGAAAGACAATTGCATGCAGCTGAGATAAGAATGCTAAGAGGAATGTGTGGTGTTACGCGAATGGATAGTATACGGAATGAGTATATAAGAGGAAGTCTGAAAGTGACACCGGTGACTGAGAAGTTGTGTGGAAATCGGTTGTCATGGTACGGGCATGGTATGCGGAGGAATGAGGAAAATGTTGTCAGGAAAGTTGTGAGCATGAATGTGGATGGCTATACAAGTAGAGGGAGACCTAAGAAACGATGGATGGATTGTGTGAAAGATGATATGCCTAGGAAGCGAGTGACTACCGAGATGACGACTAATAGAGAAGTATGGAAGAAAAAGACATGTTGCGCCGACCCCAAATAAATTGGGATAAGGGCAGGAGAATGATGATGTATCATTAAAATAACTAATAAAAAGACTGCAAAACAGGCAACATGTTAAAATTGTTACACAAAAAAAAATCTTTAATAAAAAATATAACAGAACACACCATGTTAACAAACTATCAATGAGATCAATGTTGTTGTAACTACGAGTAAATGCAGCAATAAACAAAAACTACCACCTCTATAATCAAGCAATGTCACTTACAAAATAAAATCTTCTTAAATGCTTCATAGAATAAAATAAACAAGTTGCTGAGACAAACTTTGTGCCATTGTGTGTTGAAGTTTGAAGATCTTCATTTTGTTCTGACCATGTTCAAAATCCGATGTGCGCGACTATTCATTCTACGAACAAAGAAAAAAAAATGTGAATGGCTGTAGGTACTTAAACCCCAAAAGTAACTTTAGTAAGTTACCAAATACCTACATAGATAGCACCACAAACAGGCACATACCCTTTAATAGATCTTCTATTCATATTTTCATCATTTCATTTTGAGGTACAGAATCATTCGAAAATGTCATACGATGATGTAGGTAGGTAGCTGGTAGGTAGGAAAAATTTAAAAACTAGCTCAGCTAATTGAAATTTGACCAGAACCACTTTTGTCGGGTCAATCAAGCAATAAAGCACTTTGTTATAAACATATTATTTTTTAGAAATAATAGCTCACGAACATCAAAACAGCCACTAAACAAAAAGTACATAATTGTTCAAACAATTCTTACCAAAATTAAGGTAATTTTACATGCAAATCAGACATATTCCAAATACTGCACTTTTGTTTCAATAAATGATTATCAAAATTGTAGTATTTAAAATCAAAAGAAACGCATTCCAAAATATGGCACGTTTCCTTATTAAATAATATTGTACTCACGTGTTTTCTTTATTAAAGACGGTCACATTTCAAAATATGGCACTTTTCACTATAATTTATCACTTCAACACCAGTTGCTTTCCGGAATGTGGCCTTTTTAAATAAAGATGACGTGCGGTCACGCAGACTGCCGGGTCGCAAATAAAAATATGGCCGTTTTGCTCTGAAGTCAGTCGTCAATGTGTCAAAATGGCCAACGGGCATTGTGTGATTGGACCATTTTAAACGCTAAAGCAATGGGTGTCTTTTTTGAAAATAACAATTTCACCAATTTTGATACGTTTTATGCAATAAAAACGATTTTGATTTTTTTCGGAATGTGGCCCTTTTTAATTTAATGAGCGATATTTGGAAATAAAAAAGCAACTCTTGTGTTTCTTTAATTTTTCACAATAAAGGAAAAGCTATTTCCAGTCACGTGATGGCCGTCAACGTCACGGAAACGCAAGGCCTATCTGAACTTAATTAAACTCGTATGTTCACTATGTCTAAACAGTTATTAGGTTGTAATCTAAATACCTACTTGTGCCACAAAAATATTTTATAGAGAAGATAGCAAAAATAGATGGCTCGTCTAGATATTTTGTTGCATCCAACGTGGTTACACTACAGAAATCTAAAATAAACCCTATTTCCTTCATCTTAAAATTCTTATTTATCGCAGTTTTTAGTTTTATAATGACTGTTCATTTGTGCCAAAAAATAACACGTCATCCTCATAAATTAATACAAAGGTTTTATCTGTGCCATTTTACTTTGTATACGAACATGAGTCACACTTTGACCTCACAAAAACTTTTTTTGTTAATACTGTATTACATTTTTGATTCCAACACTTAGGAGAACTTTTCAAACCATGTATTCTTTCATTTAACTGTATTATTATTTTCTTAATAGGCCCCTTTAGGTAAATTAACATTCACTTCTTCTTTAATCTCCCCATATAAAGAGGCCCCCATAACGTCCATTTGATAAATAGGTGTTTACGAATATGAGGCGCCACCCATCGGATACCACGGGCAACCACGACGACGCTACGAGCAACAGCGACGTGGAACCACGCGCGGCGGGGGGCACCGGGCCCTCCTCCCTCACCTTTTCGACTATATAAACCCGTGTACCCGCGACCGGACTACTACTACTACCATTTTACGAAAACCATTGTACCTAATTTATCAACATTAAATCTCAGTTCATCGTCATCAAGTCTTTCCATCCAAACTAACATCCTCATCACAACGGCTGACCACCTATCTGCAAACATTCTGGTCCGTCGAGCTGGATCTGCGAGTCTGCGAGTTCTACGAATCACGCACGAGTACCGAAGAAGATTCGAGAAGATCACCATCTGCAGTTAACGGTCAGGTCAATCAATCTTTTCCTTCCTATTTCCATTCTATGCTGAGTTTGTGCTAACATTGTCTTGTTCCTCGATTTCTTTGTCTTTGTAACGAGTGAGTTAAATTTTAAATACTGGATTTTGTCCCTCGCAATCACCAAGATGACGAAAAAGAGGCATTCCATCGTAGACACAGAAAGTATTGATGATATTATTCGGGATTTAGTAAAAAAACGCGGTTCCTTGAAAGGCAAATTAACGTTGTTTTCAAAATTTGTTCAAACACTAGAAGCTTCTAATCCAACAGAAATTCAAAAAACGGAATTACAGGAGCGCTTGAAAAAGATAGAAGAGTTGTTTGATCAGTTTTGTAGCACTCAAGATGAAATAGATTTGTACGTCGCGGGTAGTCAGATAGATAAAGAATTGCAAGAAAGAGAATCTTTCGAAAATCAATATTATGCTATTGTGGCCAAGTCTAAGTGTATTTTAAAAGAAAACTCGGTAGTTCAAAGCGATGATAACAATTGTAAATCACACACACACGGTATCAAATTACCCACAATTACTTTGCCGAACTTCGATGGTTCTTACGATCAATGGCTTGAGTTCAGAGATACGTTTTTATCAATCGTTCACAATAGTAATACCCTAGACAATATTCAGAAGTTTCACTATTTGCGTTCAGTTCTATCAGGTAATGCACTACAAGTCATTAAAGCGCTGGAATTTTCCGCACAAAATTATATTGTTGCTTGGGATTTGTTGGAGAATAGATACAATAACAACCGTTTACTAATTCATAATCATGTTAAGGCGTTATTCACTGCCCAGGCAATAAATAAAGAATCAGCTTCTCAAATACGCAAACTAATGGATGCTATTTCACGTAATCTTCGTGCATTAAAAACTTTAGACGAACCTACCGACAAATGGGATACGTTAATAATCTATATTCTCGTCACAAAGCTAGATTCGTCAACCGAGCGCGAATGGGAACTTTACAGAAGTACCCTCATAAACTCGTCATCCAATAAAAAAACTTCGTTGTCTGACCTAATGACCTTTCTTAAGGATCGCGCGGATTTTCTAGAAACGGTTAAGCCCTCTCATAGTAAATCAATAGATAGTAGTCAAAACAATCACACTAAAAATACACCGTCTGTAAAAACACATAGTCATGTTTCTACTCAGAAAGACGGAAAGAAATCTGCTAATCACACAAAGTCGCCACGTTACAAGTGCAATTTGTGCAGTTCAAATCATCCTATTTATTCGTGCGATGCATTCCTTCTTTTATCATCCAAAGATAAATTAAGGTTCATCGACGAAAAAAATCTTTGCCGTAACTGTTTACGTACCGGACACGCAATAGCTGAGTGTTGGTTCGGGCCGTGCAAGCATTGTAACAAAAAGCACAATACTATAATACACAGTGAATTCGTTGACGCTAACGAATCGTCCACTGTTTCACACACAGCACAGATAGTGGCTCCGCCAGAGTCCACAACGGAAATCACACACACAAATCCTACGACCACCGCATCTCACACGACTCACACGCCTTATAAAGTCGGTACTCTTGATACGCGCTATTTTTATGATCAAGTATTATTATCGACAGCATTAGTGGAGATTGCGGATGCAGAAAATAAATATCACACAACTCGCGCTCTTCTTGATAACGGGAGCCAGCATTGTTTTATATCCGAAAAGCTTTGTAAAACCCTCAACATTCCAACGATACAGTCCACTATACAAGTCATTGGAGTAGGCAACTCCGTGACGCAATCCACACAATTATGTGAAATAAAAATACGATCCAAAGCAAGCTCATACAATACACACATTAATTGCTTAGTTTTGTCTGAAATAACAGCACAATGGCCATCACTAGGCATCGATCATAACATCGAAATTCCTAAAAACATACAACTTGCGGACCCTGACTTTCATTTAAGTAATGAAATTAATTTATTAATTGGTGCCGACAAGTTTTGGGATCTGTTAAATGAAGGTCTAATACGTTTGCCTAAAGGTCCTTATTTGCAAAACACAAAGCTCGGCTGGGTTATATCAGGATCAGTTCAAAAACAAATAAAACATAGTTTAAACAATACTCGTACACAATGTAATCTCACACAAGCATTGGACGCAGAACTTAAACGTTTTTGGGAACTCGAAGAAGTCACCTGTAATAAACCAAATTTGACGAAAGAAGAAATCGCATGCGAAAATTTATTTAAAGACACCACTTTGCGTGACGATAAAGGTCGTTTTTCGGTGCGTATTCCGCTAAGGGAATCAGCTGATGAGCTACGCGATACGTTTTCAATGGCAGAGAACCGGTTCTTGGCACTCGAGCGCAAACTAATCCGAAGCGCACCGAGTTATAGGCAAATGTATTGCAACTTTATGAAAGAATATTTAAGTTTAGGACATATGAGCCGTATAACTGAATATTCGCCGCCTTACTATTTCTTGCCTCATCACGGTGTCAAGATGATACTTCAAAAACTATGGTTAGCCAAGATAAGTTGGGATGACCCCCTTCCTAAGCCAATTTTAGCGGATTGGCAAAATTTTGTTGACAAACTTCAATATTTACAACATTTACGCATACCTCGTTATGTAATAGGAGATAACGCACACACAGTCGAATTACACATCTTTTGTGATTCTTCGAAGGACGCATTCGGGGCGTGTGCGTACATACGTAGCTATACAGATAACATGATAACCGTGCGTTTGCTATGTGCGAAGAGCAAAGTGGCACCGGTAAAACCGGTTTCCATTCCGCGCTTAGAATTGTGCGGCGCGTTAGTAGGCGCGAGACTTTACAAAAAGATAATTAGTTCGTTACGATTAAATTTTAATAATATATATTTCTGGTCAGATTCTACCGTGGTACTAGGATGGCTTAGAATGCCACCAAGTCAATTAAAACCATTCGTGCAAAACCGTGTTGTGGAAGTGAACGACCTAACGGGTGATAAGGCGTGGCTTCACGTTAGTGGTAAACAAAACCCAGCTGACTTATTATCGCGCGGAGTGCAATTGGATGTGTTAAATACTTCCGATCTGTGGTGGCGCGGACCTTCATTTTTATACGTTCGTGGAATGGAAGGTAATCATAGTAGCAATCCAAATATTAATTACGATGAATTACCAGAATTAAAACCCACAAAAATCGCATTAGTAAATCAAACGACGCCGAGTTGGTTCCCTCTCGAAAGGTTTTCCAATTTTAATCGTATGCTACGTGCGATGGCCTACATAATTCGATTTGTGAATAATTGTCAACATAAAATAAAATCACAGCGCCTTATCGACCACTTGTCGGTTGATGAATTAAACACGGCAACAAGAACATTAACGCGTATTGCACAGCAAGAGTCTTTTCCAACTATTTGCGATAGCTTAATTAGTAAACAAACTTTAAACTGTCCTCGTAATATTTCTAACTTAAACATATTTTTAGACGAGCACAATATAATCAGAGTAGGAGGTAGACTAGAAAATTCCGAATCATTCTCATTTGACAAAAAGCATCCTATGTTGTTATGCAGTCGACATAGATTCACGCGTCTTTTATTCGAATATAAACACAGAGAATTATTACATGCCGGGCCCCAATTATTACTCGCTACGATACGAGAAGCTTGGTGGCCACTCAGAGGGCGGAACTTAGCAAAACAAATAGTGCATATATGTTTGAAATGTATTCGTATGAAAGCCAAACCTTTTAATATTCTGATGGGTAATTTACCAAACGAAAGATTGATACCTGGGTATCCATTCATGAACTGCGGGGTCGACTATGCGGGACCATTGTTCATGTTGAATCGTTCCGGAAGGGGGGCAAAGTTAACTAAATGCTACATATGTTTGTTCGTGTGTTTTACAACGCGTGCGGTACACTTAGAGTTGGTCACAAATCTCACGACTGAAGCATACTTATTGGCACTAAAGCGCTTTATTTCCAGACGAGGTAAACCTCGGCAGATCTATTCTGATAACGGTACAACATTTGTAGGCGCCCTAAAGGAATTCGCTAAATTTCTAGTAGATAAAGATAGTGATATCCAGGTTTATGCTGCGAATAACTTAATTAAATTCACTTTCATTCCGCCATATTCGCCTCATTTTGGTGGTCTGTGGGAGGCAGGTGTCAAGTCTTGTAAATTCCACTTAACTCGCGTAGTAGGAAATGCACATCTGACTTACGAGGAATTAAGTACTGTGTTGGCACAAATCGAGGCTGTCCTCAACTCCCGTCCCATGTTCCCTTTGTCCTCTGATCCCTGTGACTTTCTTCCCCTGACTCCCGCTCATTTCCTGATTGGCCGACCGCTCACTGCACCCGCCAGCCAAGACTTCACCACAGCGGCTACGCAGCGCCTTCGTCGACATGATCGTGTGGAGCAGATGCGTCAGAACTTCTGGAGCAGATGGTCTAAGGAATATGTTTCTGAACTCCAGAAAAGAAACAAATGGCAGACCAACCAGGACACTCTCACCCCCGACACACTCGTGCTCGTGAAGGAAGACAACCTACCTCCTCTCAAATGGCGCCTTGGACGAGTTCTTCAGACATTCCCGGGCAAAGATGGCATAGCTCGCGTTGCAAGCATAAGAACAGCGACGGGCACAATCAAGCGTTCGTACTCGAAGATATGCCCACTCCCGCTCCCTGATGAAGACAGCATCGCGAAATCTGCTTCGTTGGAACCGGGTGCTTCCAAGGCCGGGGGCATGTTTACGAATATGAGGCGCCACCCATCGGATACCACGGGCAACCACGACGACGCTACGAGCAACAGCGACGTGGAACCACGCGCGGCGGGGGGCACCGGGCCCTCCTCCCTCACCTTTTCGACTATATAAACCCGTGTACCCGCGACCGGACTACTACTACTACCATTTTACGAAAACCATTGTACCTAATTTATCAACATTAAATCTCAGTTCATCGTCATCAAGTCTTTCCATCCAAACTAACATCCTCATCACAACGGCTGACCACCTATCTGCAAACAATAGGCACATTTAACTTTGTTGCTACTGCTACAAATAGTCTGAATATGCACAACTTCGCACCTGGAGCATAAATATCACACAAATCAAATGACTCTTGTTGTTCACCCTTAGACAACAAGCCTAGCTTTATACTGTAAAAAATTATTTACATTTTTAATCCTAAAGACTCACTTACTGCTAACTGTTTTCCCATTTACTGGTACATCACAAAAATCCCAAGAGTCAATGTCTTTCAGAGTCTGTAGTTCCCTAGCAATAGCTTCACTCCACTTACTAGCGTCACTTCTGCTCATAGCTTCTGTTCACGAATATGAGGCGCCACCCATCGGACACCACGGGCAACCACGACGACGCTACGAGCAACAGCGACGTGGAACCACGCGCGGCGGGGGGCACCGGGCCCTCCTCCCTCACCTTTTCGACTATATAAACCCGTGTACCCGCGACCGGACTACTACTACTACCATTTTACGAAAACCATTGTACCTAATTTATCAACATTAAATCTCAGTTCATCGTCATCAAGTCTTTCCATCCAAACTAACATCCTCATCACAACGGCTGACCACCTATCTGCAAACATTCTGGTCCGTCGAGCTGGATCTGCGAGTCTGCGAGTTCTACGAATCACGCACGAGTACCGAAGAAGATTCGAGAAGATCACCATCTGCAGTTAACGGTCAGGTCAATCAATCTTTTCCTTCCTATTTCCATTCTATGCTGAGTTTGTGCTAACATTGTCTTGTTCCTCGATTTCTTTGTCTTTGTAACGAGTGAGTTAAATTTTAAATACTGGATTTTGTCCCTCGCAATCACCAAGATGACGAAAAAGAGGCATTCCATCGTAGACACAGAAAGTATTGATGATATTATTCGGGATTTAGTAAAAAAACGCGGTTCCTTGAAAGGCAAATTAACGTTGTTTTCAAAATTTGTTCAAACACTAGAAGCTTCTAATCCAACAGAAATTCAAAAAACGGAATTACAGGAGCGCTTGAAAAAGATAGAAGAGTTGTTTGATCAGTTTTGTAGCACTCAAGATGAAATAGATTTGTACGTCGCGGGTAGTCAGATAGATAAAGAATTGCAAGAAAGAGAATCTTTCGAAAATCAATATTATGCTATTGTGGCCAAGTCTAAGTGTATTTTAAAAGAAAACTCGGTAGTTCAAAGCGATGATAACAATTGTAAATCACACACACACGGTATCAAATTACCCACAATTACTTTGCCGAACTTCGATGGTTCTTACGATCAATGGCTTGAGTTCAGAGATACGTTTTTATCAATCGTTCACAATAGTAATACCCTAGACAATATTCAGAAGTTTCACTATTTGCGTTCAGTTCTATCAGGTAATGCACTACAAGTCATTAAAGCGCTGGAATTTTCCGCACAAAATTATATTGTTGCTTGGGATTTGTTGGAGAATAGATACAATAACAACCGTTTGCTAATTCATAATCATGTTAAGGCGTTATTCACTGCCCAGGCAATAAATAAAGAATCAGCTTCTCAAATACGCAAACTAATGGATGCTATTTCACGTAATCTTCGTGCATTAAAAACTTTAGACGAACCTACCGACAAATGGGATACGTTAATAATCTATATTCTCGTCACAAAGCTAGATTCGTCAACCGAGCGCGAATGGGAACTTTACAGAAGTACCCTCATAAACTCGTCATCCAATAAAAAAACTTCGTTGTCTGACCTAATGACCTTTCTTAAGGATCGCGCGGATTTTCTAGAAACGGTTAAGCCCTCTCATAGTAAATCAATAGATAGTAGTCAAAACAATCACACTAAAAATACACCGTCTGTAAAAACACATAGTCATGTTTCTACTCAGAAAGACGGAAAGAAATCTGCTAATCACACAAAGTCGCCACGTTACAAGTGCAATTTGTGCAGTTCAAATCATCCTATTTATTCGTGCGATGCATTCCTTCTTTTATCATCCAAAGATAAATTAAAGTTCATCGACGAAAAAAATCTTTGCCGTAACTGTTTGCGTACCGGACACGCAATAGCTGAGTGTTGGTTCGGGCCGTGCAAGCATTGTAACAAAAAGCACAATACTATAATACACAGTGAATTCGTTGACGCTAACGAATCGTCCACTGTTTCACACACAGCACAGATAGTGGCTCCGCCAGAGTCCACAACGGAAATCACACACACAAATCCTACGACCACCGCATCTCACACGACTCACACGCCTTATAAAGTCGGTACTCTTGATACGCGCTATTTTTATGATCAAGTATTATTATCGACAGCATTAGTGGAGATTGCGGATGCAGAAAATAAATATCACACAACTCGCGCTCTTCTTGATAACGGGAGCCAGCATTGTTTTATATCCGAAAAGCTTTGTAAAACCCTCAACATTCCAACGATACAGTCCACTATACAAGTCATTGGAGTAGGCAACTCCGTGACGCAATCCACACAATTATGTGAAATAAAAATACGATCCAAAGCAAGCTCATACAATACACACATTAATTGCTTAGTTTTGTCTCAAATAACAGCACAATTGCCATCACTAGGCATCGATCATAACATCGAAATTCCTAAAAACATACAACTTGCGGACCCTGACTTTCATTTAAGTAATGAAATTAATTTATTAATTGGTGCCGACAAGTTTTGGGATCTGTTAAATGAAGGTCTAATACGTTTGCCTAAAGGTCCTTATTTGCAAAACACAAAGCTCGGTTGGGTTATATCAGGATCAGTTCAAAAACAAATAAAACATAGTTTAAACAATACTCGTACACAATGTAATCTCACACAAGCATTGGACGCAGAACTTAAACGTTTTTGGGAACTCGAAGAAGTCACCTGTAATAAACCAAATTTGACGAAAGAAGAAATCGCATGCGAAAATTTATTTAAAGACACCACTTTGCGTGACGATAAAGGTCGTTTTTCGGTGCGTATTCCGCTAAGGGAATCAGCTGATGAGCTACGCGATACGTTTTCAATGGCAGAGAACCGGTTCTTGGCACTCGAGCGCAAACTAATCCGAAGCGCACCGAGTTATAGGCAAATGTATTGCAACTTTATGAAAGAATATTTAAGTTTAGGACATATGAGCCGTATAACTGAATATTCGCCGCCTTACTATTTCTTGCCTCATCACGGTGTCTTCAGGGAACATAGCACAACCACAAAGCTTAGAGTAGTATTCGACGCGAGTGCCAAGTCTACGTCAGGCAAGTCTTTAAATGACATACAATTCATTGGACCGACTTTACAAAATGACATATTCGCTATTCTATTACGGTTCCGGCAATTTAAATATGTCGCATGTGCCGACATCGAAAAAATGTATCGTCAGATATTAGTTGAGCCAGATCAAAGACAATTACAATTGATTCTTTGGAGGGAGAAGCCGTCTGAACCCCTTGGTATATATCAACTAAACACGGTCACCTACGGAACGGCATCCGCACCTTACTTAAGTATTCGGTGCCTTAAACAACTCGCGTTGGAATGCGATGATGACGTCATTGCACAAGTAATTAGTGACGACTTTTACGTAGACGATCTGATAACGGGAAATCAGGATTATCAAAAATTACTAGAGACATGTAATGGTGTTTCTAAAGTTCTAGAATCGGCTTGTTTTCCTTTGAGAAAGTGGATCTTTAATGCAAAACCTTTGCAAACCCAACTTGAATCTACGTTCAAAGAATTATCGTTAGGAGACTCGTGTCACACCAAAACGTTGGGGTTGGGGTGGTTAAATTCTTCGGACGAACTGCACTTTAAAACTCAACATGAGCATACTTTAAATAGTAAGCGTAGCATTCTTTCGACCATCGCGCAAATATACGACCCCTTAGGTCTACTCACCCCGATGATAGTTATTGCCAAGATGATACTTCAAAAACTATGGTTAGCCAAGATAAGTTGGGATGACCCCCTTCCTAAGCCAATTTTAGCGGATTGGCAAAATTTTGTGGACAAACTGCAATATTTACAACATTTACGCATACCTCGTTATGTAATAGGAGATAACGCACACACAGTCGAATTACACATCTTTTGTGATTCTTCGAAGGACGCATTTGGGGCGTGTGCGTACATACGTAGCTATACAGATAACATGATAACCGTGCGTTTGCTATGTGCGAAGAGCAAAGTGGCACCGGTAAAACCGGTTTCCATTCCGCGCTTAGAATTGTGCGGCGCGTTAGTAGGCGCGAGACTTTACAAAAAGATAATTAGTTCGTTACGATTAAATTTTAATAATATATATTTCTGGTCAGATTCTACCGTGGTACTAGGATGGCTTAGAATGCCACCAAGTCAATTAAAACCATTCGTGCAAAACCGTGTTGTGGAAGTGAACGAACTAACGGGTGATAAGGCGTGGCTTCACGTTAGTGGTAAACAAAACCCAGCTGACTTATTATCGCGCGGAGTGCAATTGGATGTGTTAAATACTTCCGATCTGTGGTGGCGCGGACCTTCATTTTTATACGTTCGTGGAATGGAAGGTAATCATAGTAGCAATCCAAATATTAATTACGATGAATTACCAGAATTAAAACCCACAAAAATCTCATTAGTAAATCAAACGACGCCGAGTTGGTTCCCTCTCGAAAGGTTTTCCAATTTTAATCGTATGCTACGTGCGATGGCCTACATAATTCGATTTGTGAATAATTGTCAACATAAAATAAAATCACAGCGCCTTATCGACCACTTGTCGGTTGATGAATTAAACACGGCAACAAGAACATTAACGCGTATTGCACAGCAAGAGTCTTTTCCAACTATTTGCGATAACTTAATTAGTAAACAAACTTTAAACTGTCCTCGTAATATTTCTAACTTAAACATATTTTTAGACGAGCACAATATAATCAGAGTAGGAGGTAGACTAGAAAATTCCGAATCATTCTCATTTGACAAAAAGCATCCTATGTTGTTATGCAGTCGACATAGATTCACGCGTCTTTTATTCGAATATAAACACAGAGAATTATTACATGCCGGGCCCCAATTATTACTCGCTACGATACGAGAAGCTTGGTGGCCACTCAGAGGGCGGAACTTAGCAAAACAAATAGTGCATACCTGTTTGAAATGTATTCGTATGAAAGCCAAACCTTTTAATATTCTGATGGGTAATTTACCAAACGAAAGATTGATACCTGGGTATCCATTCATGAACTGCGGGGTCGAATATGCGGGACCATTGTTCATGTTGAATCGTTCCGGAAGGGGGGCAAAGTTAACTAAATGCTACATATGTTTGTTCGTGTGTTTTACAACGCGTGCGGTACACTTAGAGTTGGTCACAAATCTCACGACTGAAGCATACTTATTGGCACTAAAGCGCTTTATTTCCAGACGAGGTAAACCTCGGCAGATCTATTCTGACAACGGTACAACATTTGTAGGCGCCCTAAAGGAATTTGCTAAATTTCTAGTAGATAAAGGTAGTGATATCCAGGTTTATGCTGCGAATAACTTAATTAAATTCACTTTCATTCCGCCATATTCGCCTCATTTTGGTGGTCTGTGGGAGGCAGGTGTCAAGTCTTGTAAATTCCACTTAACTCGCGTAGTAGGAAATGCACATCTGACTTACGAGGAATTAAGTACTGTGTTGGCACAAATCGAGGCTGTCCTCAACTCCCGTCCCATGTTCCCTTTGTCCTCTGATCCCTGTGACTTTCTTCCCCTGACTCCCGCTCATTTCCTGATTGGCCGACCGCTCACTGCACCCGCCAGCCAAGACTTTACCACAGCGGCTACGCAGCGCCTTCGTCGACATGATCGTGTGGAGCAGATGCGTCAGAACTTCTGGAGCAGATGGTCTAAGGAATATGTTTCTGAACTCCAGAAAAGAAACAAATGGCAGACCAACCAGGACACTCTCACCCCCGACACACTCGTGCTCGTGAAGGAAGACAACCTACCTCCTCTCAAATGGCGCCTTGGACGAGTTCTTCAGACATTCCCGGGCAAAGATGGCATAGCTCGCGTTGCAAGCATAAGAACAGCGACGGGCACAATCAAGCGTTCGTACTCGAAGATATGCCCACTCCCGCTCCCTGATGAAGACAGCATCGCGAAATCTGCTTCGTTGGAACCGGGTGCTTCCAAGGCCCGGGGGCATGTTCACGAATATGAGGCGCCACCCATCGGACACCACGGGCAACCACGACGACGCTACGAGCAACAGCGACGTGGAACCACGCGCGGCGGGGGGCACCGGGCCCTCCTCCCTCACCTTTTCGACTATATAAACCCGTGTACCCGCGACCGGACTACTACTACTACCATTTTACGAAAACCATTGTACCTAATTTATCAACATTAAATCTCAGTTCATCGTCATCAAGTCTTTCCATCCAAACGAACATCCTCATCATAACGGCTGACCACCTATCTGCAAACACTTCTGTGTATGTAGCTGGTATACACTCACTCTCATCTAACTGCAGATTATTGCATTTATAAAAAGATGTTTGTTTTCTTAGGCGCTTGCTTCTTTCACCTATGAGCAAATCACTTTCATCCAATAGATGTTCCTCATCACTGCATGGCAAGTATTCACTGTTACAGTCATCTTCTGATCCATCCTCTTAAACACTACTTGTATGAGTAGCCTCTATTGTTTCATCTAGATTAGAGCTATCTTATTCAAAGGGTTAGGTTCTATCTCAGGGTTACTATCTATCACAGGTTTTTCTTTAGGTTTATTGATGTTATAGATTCCTTTTCTTCGCCTTCCTTCACTTGAAGTTTTTCCTTTTACCGTCTCGGTTTTGGAATACAACTTCTCTCTTCATATCCACTGTGTTGGTTTTTGGAAAATAAATTCTATACCCCTTCACATTTTCTTCATAACTCACCCTTTTTACCTTTATTTCAAATTCCCTATTTCGTTCCTTCGGAATGTGAGCATACACTTCCGTGCCGAAGACTTTCAAGTGGTGAATGTCAAGCTTTTTGTTTGTCTATACTTCAAATAGTGACCTTCCATTTTCATAACTAATTTAACCGACTTCAAAAAAAGAGGAGGTTATCAATTCGACGGTATGTTTTTTTTTTTTTTGTTTGTTTGTTACGCGATTACTGCGCCAATTGTGGACCGATTTTCAAAATTCTTTTTTTGTTCGAAAGGAGATACTTCTGAAGTGGTCCCATAGTCACCAAGTTAAGATCTGATGATTGGATCCTGGAGAAATCGAGGGCAACCCTCAAATTTTATGGGCTTACACACCGTTTTTCACCAATTTTATGAAGTAATTTAAGTATTTGCGTATGTTAATTATCACCTCATGTAGCTGAGCTGATTATGGAAGGTACAACTCCTTAACAGTAAGGAGAAGGCATCGACTGATTTAGTAACTTATTATTATGATGTTTGAAAGGGCGTTTGTCATTTTGATGTCGTGATCATCAGGTCAGGAGGTGATGGACTAACCATAGACGATAGAAATCTTCAAAAAACGACAGCACATGCCTCGCGATTGCTGCGATTGCTTGTGTATGCATAGTTTACGACATACCATAACATAATATTACGCCAGTTCACTTTTAAGGGCGCTTTAAATTGTAACAATAATACAGTAAAGGTGTAATTTATCATTGTTACATCTTATTTTTATTACAGTTGTAGATATGTTGTGTATGTGTAACTTGTCCCTTGAACCAATCTTGAGAGAAACGGTTTTGTAGTATAAAGAAAACTACTACTTGATCACTTATACTTCTTTATTACTCAATCCACAACTGCACTGTTTGGCGATCGCACGACAACTGACTCTTAGCTCAGCTACCGCTTACAATTTCAAATGGCATTTACCCCACCTAGAAATAACGATGATGTCACATCCGTTATTTCAAAGTGTTGCCAACGTAAAAATACATTCAGAGTAGTTACATTAATATTATATATTCTTACAGTGTTTCCACAGTAAATATTATAATTAATAATAAATTTAAACATTTTTGTAATCAAATCCAAGAAATCACAACACTCGGCCATCCGACGGCGTGCTAACTCCGAAGCACGCAAAAATCACAACACTGAGGCAATTACAGCAAATAACATTGCATAAAGTGACATTACATAATCAATATACATAATCACATCACATAGATAAATACTTTGTACATGATTAAAGGAGAAATAATTAAACACGTCTCACTTAAAAACTATTAAAAATATCTACTTTCTAACTACATAAATAACAACTTTAGTTTACAGCTATTTGTCAGACTCTGATTTATCACTATTCGAGGAATCAGAGTCTGACCCAGAGGACTCGTCAATTTCCAATGACTGGACATGAATCCACGGTCGCATTCTATCGGCAGCTACTACACTTGCATATTTTTTTGTACTGAGCCCTGGCACATTGACTATTTTGTATCTATCATTACCTAAGCAACTTGCTACTTTATAAGGACCGATAAATTTAGGGAGTAATTTCTTGCTTTTACCATCGTTATTAAAATTTGTTTTAGTAATTTTTACTAAATCACCGACTGAGTAAGACACAGCAGGGGATCTTTTTGAGTCATAGGTTTCTTTCATACGTTTTTGACTTTTTTCGATATTATTAGAGGCCTCATTTCTTATTTCATCTATATTTGAAATGGGTGGGGATACATCTTCTATCTCGGAACTAGGCGCGTTACTTTCTAACATGTTTTCAGTTATACCGTTCAGTTTAATGCCGAATAATAATTCTGACGCACTTTTTTTTGTTGTTGCATTAATAGTGTTGTTGATGCCCCATTGTACTTTACCCAGTTGCTGGTCCCAGATGCGTTCGTCTTTGCCAACAGTTTGGGTTGACAAGGCCGTAAGAATTGTCTGGTTGAACCTCTCTGCTTGGCCATTTGCTCGAGGGCAAGCAACTGCGTTTAGCACGTGTTTGATACCTTTACTAGCGCAGAAATCCTTAAACTGTTTCGAGGTGAAAGCTGTCCCACGATCTGAAATTATTCTAGTCGGGGCTCCAAAATCACTAAATAAATTTTCAAGTATTTTGACAACATTTTTGGTTTTAGTATCTTTTACTGGTCTGGCAAAGAGATATTTTGTAAATGCATCAACTATAGTTAAAATATAACTGTTACGATTTTTACTGCGCACGAATGGTCCTAAATGGTCTAAGTGTAACGTATGGAATGGTTTTGCAATTTTCTCAATAGGGTGCAAGAGTCCACTACGTGTTCTTGCCGAATTATCTTTGTTAAAAGCACAATCAATACAGGAGGCTACATATTTTTTCACATAGCGTCTTAATTTAGGAAACCAATATTGACTTTGAATTCTTTCAAGTGTTTTTGTATAACCGAAATGGCCTAGATCATCGTGGTTGGCCTTACAAATTTGCCACCTAGCATTTTTAGGAATAACTAAACGAGTATAATCTTGTATTTTTCGATGTAACGCATGGTTTTTAATAACGAAGTTTTTCTTTATGTCTATATTATCTTCGTCAAGATTAGGCTTTAGAGTTTTGACAATTCTTTGTAGTTCTGGATCGGCCATTTGCAACGTAAGTACCCAGTTTTCTGCGGATATACTGAGGCCCTTTACTGTGTCAGTTATACTGGTACTGTTTTGGGGATTCCTACTTAGGGCATCAGCATGACTCATTTTGCACCCGGGTCGGTACTGAATATGGAAGTCGAATTCACTTATCTGTAGCCACCAGCGTGCAATGCGAGGGATTAAATCTCTTTTAGTTAATGTTGTCCTTAGTGCATTGCAATCCGTGTATACAGTAAATTTTAGGCCTAAGAGATAAGGTCGAAATTTTTTTAAGGAACAAACAACTGCTAATGTTTCTAGCTCATATGAATGGAAAACGCGTTCTTCGGAAGTGGTCTGTCGACTGAAATAGGCGACTGGTTTTAAAACTCTAGGATCTGTTTGCCATTGCAGTAAGATCCCTCCCAATCCCAAAGAACTGGCATCTGTATGCAGCTCAGTGTCCAAGGATTGGTCATACAGAGCAAGTAGGGGGCGTTCTATTAAATTATTTTTTAGCGTTACAAAGGCTTCATTTTGGTCGCGCTCCCATTTCCAAGGAGTATTCTTTTTTAACAAATTCGTGAGGGGCCTAGCAATCTCTCCGAACCCTTTCACGAACCTACGAAAGTAACTGGCAAGTCCTAAGAATTGGCGCACCGCATGAACGTTAATTGGAACGGGGAAGTCCCTGACTGCAATTATTTTTCTTTCACTAGGTTTAATGCCTTCCGCGGAAACTTCATAGCCTAAATATTCTATAGTCCGGTCGAAGAAACTACATTTGGATAGCTTTAAGGTAAGACCAGCGTCTTGAATTAATCCTAAGATTTCTTCCAGTTTTTTTAAGCCCTCTTCAATAGTAACAGATGGTATAAGGAGGTCGTCCATATAAGCAAATACAAAATCGAACCTCCTAGACCCCAACAATCTATTAATCATCTTTTGAAAGACAGCCGGGGCATTTGCCAGTCCAAACGGCATGCGTTTAAACTCATAATGACCGTCCGGAGTAACAAACGCAGTGAGGTGCCGGCTGTCTTTCCCCATTGGTATCTGATAATACCCGGACGCTAGATCAAGTGTAATGAAGAATTTATAACCACTTAGGTTTGAGATTTGGTCATCAATTAAGGGTAAGGGGTATTTATCTTTTACCGTTTTATTGTTAAGCGCTCTGTAATCAATACAAAGCCTTGATTCTCCGTTCTTTTTTTTTACAATTAAAATAGGACTTGCATAGCTGGACTCAGATTCTTGCACGATATCGTTTTTTACTAAATCGTCTATTATTTCTCTCACCTTACTACGTTCGTGATAAGATAGTCTGTAGGGCCTATAAACTACTGGGGTCCTGTCATGCAGCTCTATATTCATTTCGGTTTCATTTGTACAACCTATCTCACTAAGATTAAGAGCAAAACATTTTCTATATTTCTGCAAAAGTTCGAATAGTCTTTCGAAAGTGGACTGGTCAATATCCTCTCCAACTTTAATGTCGGATCTATTGAGAGGCATTAGAGCTTGAGTATTAGGATCTGAACTGATAGATAAAGTTTTAGTTTCTGTAACGGGATTTGCCCTAGCCACTAACCTATCAGCTTGGAGTTTTAAAGGGACTGTTGTTAGTGAAGTAACAAATATAATTGCTTTACTGTTAATCATTTTATAACAGCCTTGATGTAAGTGATATTCTTGATTTGGATTCATTCGTGTACTTCCATCAAGATAAATATCGCCTGAGTGAGGTTCTTTGGTATAGACTTCCACCAACCCACCCCTAACTATGGTTGTATCTTTCTCTACATATATATTAAGAATCCTTATTGAAGTATCGGTTACTGTAAGTGAGGGAGTATGATAAAAAAACAATTTCTCATTATCTTTCATTACAGTCACAAACGGCAGCTCGGTAAAATTCTGCCCTATCAAGACTGATGCTGACAGATATTCATCACCAACCGCCAAGACCACCAATTCGGTTTCGATTTCATCAATTCTGACTTGAACAGTGGATCGAAATTTCGGTTTGGTCATAGAGTTACCAAAACCTCTTATAATAGGCAGATCTATATAAATTTCTTTGAGACAAAGTTCTATTGCTTTTGAACACTTAATCAACGTACAGTCACTTCCAAAATCCACGTATGCATCGATCATGGTCCCGTTGATACAAATATTTTTTAAAAACTTATCAGGCGTGTCAGTAGCTGAAAGGGTAGAATGAGATTGATGCATTATGGTTCGACTTCTATCGAAATTTACACTCCCATTATTGTCAATAGTCTTATTTGAATTGATTTTTAATACCTTTTTGTCAACCGATTGCTGGTCCTGGCTTTTGGTGTCATAGGATAACAAAGGTTTTCTATAGCAGTTATCCGAATTATGACCTATCCTACCACATTTAACGCATTTAATTAAAGGTTTAGGGCAGCTTTTATAATTGTGTCCAGGCTCGCGGCAGTTAAAACAAGATGGACTATAACTCCTACTAGAATTACTAGTCGAAGCTTTATTCTGATTATTACTAACACGTAAATCTCTCTTTTTGACTGAATTAAATATAGACTGCATTTTGGGGTTTTCCGTCGATGTGCCAGGTTGTTGGGAAGCTAAATAGTTCAACAAATTTTCTGGTTTTTTACATTGGAGTGCCTGTGCACCGTTTCTTATGGAATTATCACTGATTCCATAAATTATACAATCTACTGCCTTTCGGCCATAAATTTCACACCTACTTAGTAATGCTAACTTATCGTAAAAATAGTCTCTTAAAGTTTCATCAGTACGGGACTTCCGGTTAAGCATCTCTTCTAACAGTTTTCCGAAATTTTCATCACTTGGGAAAGCCTTTCTCATCTTAGACTGCCATTTGTTCCAAGAGTAATTGAGCGTTGGCAAAGATTCATACCACTTTTTTGCTAACCCGCAAAGCTTTTGAAGGGCATAATGTACTGTTTGTTTTTCACTCCAATCATAAATTTTCGCACATTCATTGACTTTTCTTAGCCATCGCTCAATATCTTGGGATCTATTATCAGGGTCAAAATCTGGGACTACATTAGTGATTGGAACATTCTTACTTGAGCCTTTCTGTATCGCTGCTATGATCTTCAGAAGATCATCTGCATTCAGTCCTCCAGATTCGCGCTTCGATTTCGCAGGTATCTCTTCAGAATCACTTGACGAGGATCTCCGGCGACGTCTTCTAGGACGCTCCGGAGTGAAGCTTTCTACACGCTCTGGGCTGGACCTGTCATCTCGTTGACCTGAAACGTTTTTCGAGCACTTCGTCAGACAAACGTTCATGAATTAAACCGACACGATGAGCACGTTGCTCCTCCCTCGGTCTCGTGAGACAAACGTTCATGAATTAAATCAAGACGATGAGAATGTTGCTCTTGAGTCTCGTTTGATAATCTTTCACGAATCAAACTGAGCCGCTGAGCACGACTTTCTGGACTTTCATTAAACCTTGATAATTTCGTGTTTGCTCTCTTCTGAGAAAGTCTATACGCTCGCTGCTCATCACTCTCATTTGAAATGTTTCTAGTATTTCTTTCCCTTCTTTTCTTTAAACGTTCTTTCCTTTCGTCGTTACTTTCTTCCAAACGGCGTTGTCTCATTTGAGCAGCGCGTTTGGTAGGCCTACCCATATTAAACAAAATGAATTTTCTTTCTAGTTTAAAAAATTGAAAAAGAAACTCCAAAACTATGAACTATGTACAAACTTAAACTAAAAACTAGAAAATAAAATTATTTTTAAATAAAAAACAAAAACCGACTTCAAAACCTTAATAAACACTAAAAACTTAAAAATAATATTAAATTGAATAAGTACAATCAAGAATTATTAACCTAAATAACCTTACCTAAATTTTATCTACACTATATTTTACAATTTAATTAAATAAAATTTTTGGAGTCGGTGCCAAGCCTGCACTCACAAAATATTAACCTAAAAAAAAAGAACAATAGCAGCAAAAAAACAAAACAAACTGAAAAAAAAATTACAACACAAAACAGAATATCAACTGAAGAAGACAGAGTTGTTTTGAAAACGGTACAATGCCATCTATCGAGCACTGACTAAAATTTTTAACAGCTTTGTAAAAAAATCTGTACCTAATCATATGAAATTAATTTACTCTCGTAAGCTATTGTAATAAAAATTAAGGGAAAATATTTTATGGTCATATTAGATGCACTTGGCTTGGCACCGACTCCAAAAATTTTTAAATTGTAAAATATAGTGTAGATAAAATTTAGGTAAGGTTATTTAGGTTAATAATTCTTGATTGTACTTATTCAATTTAATATTATTTTTAAGTTTTTAGTGTTTATTAAGGTTTTGAAGTCGGTTTTTGTTTTTTATTTAAAAATAATTTTATCCCAGTTCTATTCAAGACAAACACTGCTGTATTAATTGCTTCCACCCACAGTTTCTTTGGAAAGTTTTCTTCATATAGAATTGTCGCGCTACTTCCACCAATGTTCTATTTTCTCTCTCAGCCATTCCGTTCTGTTCCGGCGTATAGGGTACAGTTTATTGGTGAGTTATCCTACGCTTTCAAAATAATTCTTTCACTTCTTTGTTTACGAATTCTAAACCATTGTCTCTTCTAAACATTTTAACTCTGTTTCCTGTTATGTTTTTGGCCGATACACAAGAGAGCGAACCAGAAGAGCAGACACCGAAGTGATTTCCAGTGTTTCGTTTTGTAAAGTTTAGTACTGAACTCTAAATCCAAACACACGCGTATACGCATTCTGTACACACAATAAATAAAACAAACAATAATAATTATGTTATGAGATATTTTTGTTTTCTGTTTATCACGTCACGTCACAGGAAATAATTCTCATTTTTTGTATATTGCACGTGTCATCAATAGTTCTATACCTACCGATACACAGTCACCTTTTCGATACATCGTTCTAGGTTCTCCTACATACATACACTGATGATCTCTAATAAGTCTAGAGCGAGGGGGAAGATGCTAATCCAACAACACGTCAAGTGGCCATTAACTCTTGTCATTAAATGGAGTATTAACTTACTGAAATTCCGGGGCTGCATCCGATTAGACTGGAAGCTGAAAGGCTAGACAGATGATGATATTCTTAAAGAAATAACAAAGTCGTTTCAGTTCCTCTTTAGTCACCTCATTCATCACAAATGAGTTGAGTCGGGCAGAGCCGGCAGTAGTAATCGGCATATCATCTAGAGACCCACGTGCAGGATTGTGTTGCGTTTGGATACACAGACATCAGCAAAGTTTTTACCTACACTTACAAAATAATAATTAATGTCATTGACCGATATTGTAGGAGTAGTTCGTAGATTGATAATTTCACCAGGGTTTTTGTTATGTTTGAAGTTATTTTAAATGAAATGCAGAGATTTTTACTAATCAAGCTGTTTTATTTTAACCGAAAATTGCACCTTTACAAAAATACATATGTGACAGACAGAAAAAAAACATAGCTATAGAAATACTGCCAACTTAGATAAATGTATGAACATTGTAAACCTTTTTGTAACACCCTCTCTCAATGTTGTACATTTGATAAAAAAATATACTTATACTAAAAAATAACCAACAACAATAGCAACTTTAATTTATCATTATACTAGCTTCCGCCCGCAGCTTCCCCCGCGCGGTGTTTTGGTGCAAAGTAATCCACATCACAAATGGCACATCAGACTCACCGTGAAATATACATTCAAACAGATAAACAAACGGACAGACAGACAATTTGAAGTTACTTTCGTTTTCCATAATGTCATGTAAGGATTAGTTAGCATACTATTATTATTGAAGAGATTACTTGCGTGGCAAGCCCAGAGATGGTGGGATGAGCTGGACTCCTTCTTAAAGGATTGGCCTACAATCGCTGGGAAAAGTGGAAAGTGAGGTCTTTGCCCTGCAGTAAGATAGCACAAGCTTATAATTATAATGATGATTACTTGATATATCGGTTTCAATTGTCGTATGGTGGCAGTAAACAATAAAAACTGAAAGGATTAGAATAAGGTATATTAGTATTAATCGATATGTTTTGACGGTTCTACTTACTGCAAACTACTCTACTCCTGTGAGTGTAACTATGTTATATAATTTGATGATTGAGATGCATTTTAGGATTCAAATTAAAGAACTCGTCAATAGTAAAGTTTTAATAAACATAACTAGAATCTATTTTTACAAAATTGATAATTAAGTGACAATCAATTGGATAGGTCTTAAATATTGGGATTTGTAAACCATTATTCGATTTTTGATTGACTCAATTGGTCCCTCCCCAGCTGGCTAATTGGTTGTTTTTGAATATGTGAAATGAATCAAGGCATATTATATAATAAGGAATTTTAAAGAAAACTTACTACTAAGTAGGTTTTACAAGTTTATAAGCAATAATCGACCAACTTAGAAGGACATGGTTTTCAACTGCAATGTCAAGTTTGTTCTTGAAAATTTATACTAATTGGGAATCCTCATTTGTGTGTGGTCGGACATGCACTTGACCGGTTTTTATTTTATTCTCTAACATAACGGCTCTCTATTCACAGAATTGCTCTATAGTAAGATTAGCTTGATGCTTGCCTTGATGGTCGCGCTAAAAGTCCGACAAACATGACTGGACGTTTGATGATTTTCGTCCCCTCAACATACAAATCAGAGACAGCATTTACGTTCCCGTAATATACTGTACCTAACTAGAATGAAAACGCTTTCTTTTCCAGTCACTTACGAGTAGGTAAGTGGTAACCCGGCAGTTCAGGAAGAGGGTTAACCTCTTTAAAATCAGCTTTAATGCTGGCTAATAATTTAATCATGGTATGCATTATTCGTATTTAGTTTTTGCTGATATTTGTATACGAAAGAAGAAAAAAGTTTTTTTTTTATATAGGGATCAGAAATAGCTTGTGCGAAAGCATAATATCCAGCTAAGATCGTGAACATAGTACGCGGGTAACGCTCCCCATACTCCAACTACCAACTTTATATGTATTACATGCCATCAATTCACCATAGCCAGTTCGCATAGGTGGCGCAAGCCCGGTGGGGCCATTAATCTGCAGAATAAACCGCGGATTAACGTGATGTACATGCTGATGGTGCTAACAGCTCTGAACATGCTGTTATGATTAACCCACGTGATAAAGTGGGGTTAACTTTGGGAATTAATAACCCTGTATCAGTGTGAACGGTGATATTGTTTTGTAAAGTGCGTACGTTTGTTGTAGGAAGTGAATATAGAGAGTCTGTGGGACTGATTGGCTCGGTATGAGTAAATTTTGAGAGAGTTTAAATAACCAGACCTGATGTTTCAATTGTCTGATGTGCATTTTAAGGCACATATTAGCCTTGATGTAAACAAAACAATATTATTGAGTCACCTTTGTAGGATTATTAGAATACCTGGTGATAATATCGCGTGCAACAAAATTTCCATAACAATCGAAGTAACTGTACAATAAATCTGCAGCCAGGCCCAGCAATTCCTTAAGGAAAACATCGCCCGCAAAATTCTTATTTTCATCGGTTTAGTTTTTTTGATTCTAATCATTATAATTCTGTAAATTCATACTTGCTACGGCCCCGAATCATATTTCCTTTCACATACATTTTGATACTTTTTTTTTTGAGGGTGGAAAATCATCCATTGACTTCTCCCGCGCTGGGTGGAGTGGAAGGGAGAGTCAGACGTTTACTGACTAAAACCCATCCATGTTCATTCCTTAACCCTTTATGTTCCGGGATAGCCTGCCAATCGCTCACCGCCCGCAGGCCCACGCCTACGGTGGCCGGGAGTCTTTCGACGCCCGGGCCGTCTCCCGCGGCGGCTGGGACGGCAGGACCATCACTCACTTCCTTCGCGAGCATGACTGCTTCGCAGAAGGAGGTGACTGCCTCCCACTCCCTCTCGCTCCGGACCATGGCTTGCACCAGGGCGGGGCGCGAGAAGTCGCCGTCGCCGCCAATCGCCCCTACGAGGATACGGCTGTGCTCCGCCCAAGCGGAGCAGATTTCCATCGTGTGCTCCACCGTGTCCTCTGGGCGATCCTCGCAGTGGTGACAACCGAGCGTTTCCTCCCGCCTGATTAGTGTAGTGCAGGAACCTCCCGAAACATCATTCCCGGTGATGACCTGCGTCTATCGGTAGGTGAGGGCGCCAGGATCCCTCTCTAGCCACTCCTCAAAAGATAAAAGCAAAAACGTATCCTGCCTCCGTTCATTTTTCATTTACGGGATTTGGAAGTACGTGGACGCGAAAATTAAGCAATGCTATCGGACAGATTATGTCCACCCCATTTGTTTCCTCTCTATTTACGAGCGTTTGCCAGAGTGAGACGGGAAATACGTATTGTTTTATTTGATTAGTTCATTCATTGTTCGTTTTACTACATTTCCTTGCTTTTGTGTACTCCGTTTTCGGAGGGCGACTTTCGCTGCTGAATATATTGTCTGGGTTATGGAATCTTGTTAGTACAATCATAATTATTATCTTCCTCCCTTACTTTTCTGTTATTCTATTGGCAGATTGTGTTTTGTTTACAAAATCTAGCCACGTGTTCATTCGATGAAACCAATTGCCTTCTACCATAAATTAGATAGGTGATGTCATGACAGTTGCCTTAGAGTGTAAGGACATATCAAGGACGTGATTGCTATCCAGTGTTATATAAAACCTGATGTACATAAAATTATGGTGAGAAAAAGAATGTTTAAGATAAGTACACTTTCAAATTAAAGTGACTCGTAACCGTTTGTTTCTACCTCGAACGAGTGGTTTAAATAGGGATAAAAATGTTTGTGAGGCTCAGGGGAAACCCCTTTACAGTCTCCCTAAGGACGTGCCCAGACAGTAGGATTTTTGGAAAGGGTTACCGCTGCCTTGGAACACAAAAGGCTAAAGAGGGATCATGGATGGGTTTTAGTCAGTAAGAGTCTGACACTCGCTTCCACTCCACTCAAAGTGGGAGTAGTCATTTGATGATTTCCCGTTCTTAAAATAAAAAGATTTCTCATACAAAAAAAGAGACGTTGGACATCGGCGGTGGCGACCTCTCGCGCCCGGCCCTGGTGCAAGCCATGGTCCGGGGCGAGAGGGAGTGGGAGGCAGTCACCTCCTTCTGCGATAAAGTCATGCTCGCGAAGGAGGTGGCGGGATGGAAGAGAGAAAGGTCCTCCCGTCCCAGCCGCCGCAGGAGACGCCCCGGGCGTCGGGAGCCACGTGACGACTCCCGGCCACCGTAGGCGCGGGCCTGCGGACGGTGAGTAATGGGTGACTCACCGTCCGATCAGCACCAGACCCGTGCCGTACGGCGCGTATATGTTCCACGCGCGCCTCAAAGAGATGTCAGCATATGAAGGGGCCCCTCAGGGCCAAGCCTGCCGGGTAAGCGGGGTTGTCCGAAAGGGTTACCGCTACCCCGGAACATAAAGGGCTACGGAAGGAACATGGATGGGTTTTAGTCAGTAAGAGTCTGACACTCCCCTCCGCTCCACCCAGAGCGGGAGCAGTCATTGGATGATTTCCCAGCCTAAAAAAAAAAAAAGGGTGATCATCGGGATAGTTTGAGTGAGGTAAAACTCTGACACTCTCTGGTCTTTTCCCCAGACAACCAGGCGTGTTTTGAAGGTTTCCTCCCGAAAAAAAAACGGCCAAGTGCGAGTTGGACTCGCGCACGAACAGTTTCGTACCATTATCACGTTTGTTGTATGGGAGCCCCCCCCTTAAATATTTATTTTATGCTGTTTTTTAGTAAGAGATAAATGTGATTAAAAATAACTGTTTTACGATCCTATAATGCATAGCAGGTAGAGTGGTATTAATTAGTAGCGTTTCATCGTCTCTACTTAGTATACAGTTTATAAGCAATGTATGTTGTTAGTCTTTACAAAGTTGTCAGTGATATGATATCAATGGACCGTAATGAGGATCTGTGCTCATGAATGTTTCACACAGATGGTCGTCAGAGCTCACGGTAATTAGTAATTGCGTCACTCGGGGATAATTAAGCAAAACCCGGTATTAAGTAACTACGAGAGCTTAATAATGCACTTAATGAGTGATGTGATGTCGTCTCGTGTGGTGCAATGTATCGTGACCCAGTTTAAATGGGTCTTGAGCAAACGTCAAAATATTAAGTGAGATTTTACCATACTTGAGGTTGACTCCAAAATGGTAAAAAGGAAAGGCTGCGTCTTCGTCCGTTTCTCTAAACCTACTCATACATCGATCTTCAAAACTTTATTGCATCGTTTTCTTTCTATATACTTGGTGCAATACAATAAGGACCAGGACTTTAACTACCACCTCTTATTAGTGTGAGACGGAGCTATACAGGACGTACTGCTACAACTCTTTCCAACTGTGAAGTAATATTAAAATAATACTGCTTTAAGTGGTGGTGAACATAGAATAAACTAAACCTTAACGCTATACTTGTTTAGTACATAATTAAAATGCACGACTGATGACACTTTACACTTTGTGGAAGAGATACAAGATATCATTTTAAAGGAGTTTTTCTGTGAAGATTTCAGTGTGGGCTCATTTTTCATTGTATGCTATCCTTTAGAGAGCGACTTGTGTGAACGAGACAGGGGTGTGGGACCGAGGCGGAAGAACGGAGACAACCCCAGAATACCTGTAACATTCTGGATTGTTTAAATGGAAATACTCGCATTTGTACATTTAACAGGCCGATGATATTATGAAGTGTATAGAAAACTATGGGCTCATGCTAAGGTAATATCCGAATAAATTGCTTGAACTGGAAATGTTCGGCAATACCAAAAAATAAAGTAAACCAAAACTTGTCATAAAAACTGGCTAATAATCCCATAATTAATTGTTGGGTAATAGATTTGTGGTTAGTAATGGTGCCTCTATGGAAATTGGCTTTTCATTCAAGAGGGCACTTCCCATGAAATCAATTTTAAATGAATTATTAATTTACTGTGTTTTCACGTTTCTACCTTGTGAATAAATAAAATATTCAGAGAGAGATATTTTTATTTGGCCTTCACGACACTGGGAATTCACATTTCAACATATTATATACACAATCCAGAATTGTGATACTTAATACTACAAAACTCTGGTTGAAACGAGTAATTTTATTCAGAGCAAGTTACCTTTATTCTCTGTACGAAGTGCCTTTTTCACCCCAGCGTTTTTCCTGCTAGGATTGCTTCGGTATAGATATATAAGGTCCCATTAAAATAGATGGACAAATTGTAACACAGCGTTCAGTACGTCTAACCAAAGATATCCAAGCAAAAAAAACTTTGATTAAAGTGATTTTATTTTGACCTAAAATAATAAAATGCCCGGCACACTAGAATAAACGCATTCTATTATGAGGGGGTACTTGCACACTTCTTGTAAGTATCACATGTGGTTTTTTTACCATTGTCCTTATTTTGGTGGTCTGAGTGATTTCTAAAAGTTGGTCCATCTATTTCAATTTATATAAACGCATTTAACGTGTTAAACATAAAAGGATTACATCAGTTGCAGCTTCGCTGTTTAAAACGAGTCAGCTCGTTCATTTGTTTTACCGAAGTGCGACCTCCACGCGACCTCATCTTAACGTACCGCCTCCTTTAACATTCTGCTTTGCAAATTATAACAGCATGAATAAAGGCGTACGAATTAATTAGGCAGACCTTTCCTTTCATAAAAAGAAATTAAGATTAAAACAATAGCTGAAAAATATAAAAATTCATGCAAAGAAATTCCCGGAGCTCCGAAAAAAATATCTCGAAGACAGCTACCGTCGTCACGCTTAAATTTACCTGCCCCTCCTAACACTCAGTGCAAAAGTAAAAGCAATATCTTACTCTCAAGTTCAACTAATCAGCTGAATCTTAATCACCTTTTAGGTACTTTCGGCACTCCGGGGCACAAAGTAAAGAAGAGATAAGTAAAAGCTCCGTTGCTTCCCTATTTAAGTACCTTTCTGCCCGGCGCGGTTCTATTGGCTATTCCCAGAAGACATTATTTATTCTCAACCTGTCTTTTGACATCGGCGACTCGTTTCACGATAATCGGCTGCAAATTATGTAATTTCTAGGAATGGCTCTGAAATGTGTTTTGCAACGTCACATCATATTTAGGGGACGAATTTGCCAAAAATTTTAAATTTTCTGAATTGCCAGTGTTGTGTGACTTAATGATAAGTACCGTGGGTTTTCAATCAACTAATAAAAGTTCGTTTATGGACTAATTGCGATAGGTTGGTTTGAATTATGTGCAGAGCTAGACCGCAAAATTCAAATTTTCTTACTTTTTTGCAATTTGCAGGTCAGTGACAGGTTGTATGTTGATTAAATTCATGAATAATCTCTCTTAGTAAAATTACCTAAAATGTCACGATTTCCAGATTTACACAATAAGTAATTAATCTCTATTTAGAGAGTTGTAATTTAAATTACATTTAAATGATTTTGTGGAATCCGATTGAACAAAACACTTCTTTTTTAGAAGGCATTTATGACCATTTAGTCTACAGAAACGCTTGTCTACAGTACTCGTATTAAGTAAGTTACCCTCTCAAATAGGTATTCGCAAATAGTGTTAAGCGGTCACAAAGAGCAAATTCCCAAACACACCGTGAACATCAAAACGATGCTAAAAGCGAATTATAGTGAAATCGCTCATTTGAATGGCAAGAGAGTTGCCAGATCCATCAGGATTATTCATTGGACATCCGAAATGGTACATTATTCACTGTGATTAACGTGGTCGGATCAGCACGCACGTGATCTGTCACAGTTTTGGTCGCAAAGACAATTACAATTACGGTAGTTGGAAGGGAAACGAGCTAAACATTGTGTTTAGTTTCGACTATGGAGCTTCAGCGATCCACTTGATGGGAATTATATTGTCCTACGGTTCACGGATTGAACTGGTTATTGACAACCTTTGTTTGATATAGTGGCTGTGTTCGCTTTTGAATTCTTGGACAGCTGTGGTGCCAAAATTATCTCAAGCTATACCTTGTATTAGAACACAACCTGAACAGGCCCCTGCCGTTTTACGTTGAAGTGAAGCAGATACTTTCCCCCTGTTTTTTATTTCATTTTATTATATTTGGGTGACGTATAGCTATCATCATCTGCCTAGCCTTTTCCCAATTATGTTGGGGTCCGCTTCCAGTCTAACCATGCAGCTGAATATCAGTATTTTACATGGAGCGACTGCTTAACTGACGTCTGAAACCCAGTAACTGGGCAATACGATGGATGGGTGGCTTACAGCTAATCATACGAAAATAATAGTAGGTAAGGTAATTTACGACACGACATTTACAAGCCTCCACATTTAGCAATTAGTAGGTTTTGTTGTTATATAAGTTTCAAAATCGATTAACTACTAACTATGCTTATCATTAGGTTTAACACTGGCAAAATACTTCTTAAACTTAAGATCAGGGAAGACTGATGTCTATATCATACCATCAAACATTCGAACCTCAAGTCATGCATGACGTAATGGAATACCGTTGTTAATCGTGGTGGCCATTTGACTCGCAATATATCATGACTCATGAACTAGTGCGGTCTTCAAGTTAATCGTTATTGCGTCCACAGTGCTAACAATGCAAGTAATATGCATCGTCAACTAACAGGGGAAGAACAATAACCTAGAGTTCATAGTCTTTAGTCTTTACTAATATGACGGCTAAGGGCCAATTTCACCAATAAAACTGGTCACGATCTAAACTGTGTCATCATTTTATGGAATACTGAATCTCACAGCTGTTGAACGTGGTTTAGATGTGCTAATCGCGCTCCTTTTCTTTGATGAAATTAGCCCTTAGTTAAGCGGTGTTGAGGACTTGACTTTTGTTCTTCCGGTTATGGGTTTGTAGCTTTTACGGAACAATTTTAGTGAAACTGTTTAGTTTATAGTATGACCCGGACTTAAATAAAATGGACATTTAGAATCTCTCAAATAAAATCTGTATATAGAGTAAGATCTCAGGGCCACCGGACGTCACGTATTTTCTGACGAAGGAAATATGGACGATTGAGTATTGTTAGTATGTACTAAGAACGCATGGGCACCTGCTAGCTTGCTTAGACGGCCAATTTTCAGGTATCAGGTAATCAAGGTACGTAAAAACATTACTTACCTCACGTAAATTCTCCAAGCTGATTTTTACGTATATTTTAGGCAATATCCTTAAAAGTAAGTCGCCAATACTCCCAGACACTTTCCGTCGGCCGTATTGCTTTGCAGACGCTTTAAAGCTCTCAAAATAATTACTTAACTTCACGTAAATTCGGATGCTCCATTTTTATATATGTCCACCAGACAACTATTTTAAAACCTTTTACAAGAAGACAGACCGATCCAAGGGGCGAATCATCACCTAAATTCAATTTTAATGCCTCTGTGGGGGGTAGGAGCACGAAGGTATTAGGTATCCACGCGCTTAAGACTGAGTGAAACATGTATTAGGATATATTGACTTCTCTCTCTCTCACTCTCTTACAATTTTAATGCCTCTGTGGGTAGGAGCGCGAAGGTATTAGGTATCCACGCGCTTAAGACTGAGTGAAACATGTATTAGGATATATTGACTTCTCTCTCTCTCACTCTCTTACAATTTTAATGCCTCTGTGGGTAGGAGCGCGAAGGTATTAGGTATCCACGCGCTTAAGACTGAGTGAAACATATATTAGGATATATTGACTTCTCTCTCTCTCACTCTCTTACAATTTTAATGCCTCTGTGGGTAGGAGCGCGAAGGTATTAGGTATCCACGCGCTTAAGACTGAGTGAAACATGTATTAGGATATATTGACTTCTCTCTCTCTCACTCTCTTACAATTTTAATGCCTCTGTGGGTAGGAGCGCGAAGGTATTAGGTATCCACGCGCTTAAGACTGAGTGAAACATGTATTAGGATATATTGACTTCTCTCTCTCTCACTCTCTTACAATTTACTCATATCAATGATCTAGCTGCTCCCGCGCGATTTCACCCGCTGCTCGGCTCGGTCGTAGCGTGATGTTACATAGTCTATAGCCTTTCTCAATTAATGGACTATCTAACACAAAAAGGAATTTTTCATTCGGACCAGTAGTTCCAAAGATTAGCGCGTTCAAACAAACTCTTCAGCTTTATAATATTAAGATTAAGAAAAAAGAAATAAGAAGGAAGAAGTAAGATAAAAGAAGAATAAGAAGGGGGTATATTAAGATTTTAAAAAATCAGTTAAAAATTTATTAGTTCTTTGAATACTTATAAAACTACGTGACGTCTGGTGGTCTTGGGATCTTGGACTACTAGCCTTTTCCCAACTATGTTGGGATCCTACGAGGGACCCGTAACGACTGTTTAACGATCTACGAAAGACAGGTGGGAGGGAGCAACAGTTCCTTTCCGAAGCAAATTGAAAAACAATTAAGAAGTAGAATAATAGTGTGAGACTAAGTCTAATAAAAATAAGCTACGCAAAAAAATTCATCACCTTCGAAAGTCATGCATAAAGTTGAAAAGTTACAAACGGTTACAAGTTATGAATTTAATAAACTTGAATTTAAAAATAGTTTAAGTTTGATAAACAGCAATATTTTAAAATATTTTCTAATACGCTATATTTTTAAAATAAAACATTCAAGGAATAAAGGCTCGCCACTAATGTAACCGTTAGTATGAAAATTTTAAGGGGATTGTTCTAAAGAATCGCGCCTCACCGTCACGTCACGCCTGTCTGTGCGAGCCTTAGCTTAATCAGCCTATAATGTTCCCACTGCTAGGATACAGGTAGGGGGCTCCTCTCTTCGAAAGGGAATGAGCCGTTATCCCATAGTTGGTAGATGTACATGACACATATCTTCGAATTTTTGGTTTAGGTCATGCCAGGAAAGAGATGTCAGCATATGAAGGGGCCCCTCAAGGCCAAGCCTGCCGGGTAAGCGGGATTGTCCGAAAGGGTTACCGCTACCCCAGAACATAAAGGGCTACGGAAGGAACATGGATGGGTTTTAGTCAGTAAGAGTCTGACACTCCCTTCCGCTCTACCCAGAGCGGGAGCAGTCATTGGATGATTTCCCAGCCTTAAAAAAAAAAAATGCCAGTTTCCTCACGATGTTTCCCTTCGTCGTTTACTGAAAATAAAACGCTTGTCTGAGTTCAAACGCACGATCTACAACTCGTTAGTCGGGACAGTTACCATTGGGCCAGCACTGCTCGACTGATTTATAAAAAACAGACAGAAATAAATCTTTAACTAGAATATCTATATTGTTCCGTCAAAATGTCTAGGCCTAGTCCTAATATCAAACAATACACATGGAAGAAACAATACCCCTAATTATTATAAATAAGCAAGAAGTACTTATATTTCGACAGTCATTCTGATTTGTCAGACAATAACGAAGAAAAGATAGACTTGATATTATTTTGTTGTCTTTTATTTGGCGATCCTATTGTTTTCTTTGGGAACAAAGTTGTTACTGTACGCATTAATGCCACGACTTAATGAATTGTTCAAGCAAATTCATAGAAAGCGACGCCAAACAAAAGTGGTGGTCTTAAAATAATAACAAGTTCTGCCGCGGATTACTGACTGTTACCACTGTTACTGATACGACGTAACCCGAACAGAAATAACTTGAGAATGATAAATAAAACATCACGCCTTTATTAATCGAAGGGTTGGGCAGAGGTGTAGGTACCTATAGCATACCCATTTTTATGTTTAAGTCTCGTGTAATAGAGGGCGAGCCTGTTGGCAATAACCCGGTACAAATCCAAACTCCAAAAACTGCGTTAAATATTGCTTAAGAACTTTATCGTCCTACAACTACCACAATGTGTGCGTTCCTGCCGCCTGTGATACAGGTTCATCCTAGTACAGGCATCTTACAATATGAATACCTCTGTAAATTATTTCTACGTTTTTAATGTTAATATTTTACTAACTTTAAATCAGAATAAATATATTTATTATTATTATTATTACTGAGGTTCATAAAAAATTAAAGATAAATATTAACATCTAAAGATTTCTGGATCGTTCAAGTCTGACAATTAGTGGTACCAAGGCGTATCGTGTTACCCGGTAATTGGGTTGTGGAGGCAGTCGCTCCATGTAAAATTGTGGTACTTTGCTGCATCTGGTTAGACTGGAAGCTGACTCCAACACAGATAGATTAGATAATAGGAAGAAAGATGTGATGATTTTTGGATATTTTATAGTTTTATAACAAACTTTGTATGAGACGCATAGTTTGATACCTAGGTTTGCTGATATAAGTGATTGGACAAAGCGGTTTACTGTGTAGCAGTGGCTGGCAGTGATCAGTGTATTATTTTAAGTGTGTAGGTACACATTTTCGGATAAAACAAATGTTTATTATGTAAAGGTAAAACGGCTTAAGTCAGTATCCTTTGATTTTTTAACCAAGAGATTTTAAGAAAAAGTCGGTTTAACGCAATGCTGGAATCAAAAACGATATTCGCTAACATTTTACAAAAAATTAATTAAAATTACATAAAATCGTTTTCGTATACTAGTATTAAAACATAATCGCTGCCTGTCGTCTGTCCCTTTGTAGGCTTAGATCTTTTGAACTTTTAATATGGTGATTTTAATGTGGTTTTCATCATTATAGATAGAGTGTAACCAGAAGGAGGTTTATAGTATAGCTAGCTTTAACAGCAGTGATAGCCTTGTGGTGTGACCATCGGACGGCCAAGTCACAGGTCTTTTTGTTTTTTTTTTGTTTTAAAGCTGGGAAATCATCTAATGACTGCTCCCGCTCTGGGGGGAGCGGAAGGGAGTGTCAGACTCTTACTGACTAAAACCCATCCATGTTCCTTCCGTAGCCCTTTATGTTCCGGGGTAGCGGTAACCCTTTCGGACAATCCCGCTTACCCGGCAGGCTTGGCCCTGAGGGGCTCCTTCATATGCTGACATCTCTTTGAGGCGCGCGTGGAACATATACGCGCCGTACGGCACGGGTCTGGTGCTAATCGGACGGTGAGTCACCCATTACTCACCGTCCGCAGGCCCGCGCCTACGGTGGCCGGGAGTCGTCACGTGGCTCCCGACGCCCGGGGCGTCTCCTGCGGCGGCTGGGACGGGAGGACCTTTCTCTCTCCCATCCCGCCACCTCCTTCGCGAGCATGACTTTATCGCAGAAGGAGGTGACTGCCTCCCACTCCCTCTCGCCCCGGACCATGGCTTGCACCAGGGCCGGGCGCGAGAGGTCGCCGCCGCCGATCGCCTCTACGAGGACACGGCGGTGCTCCGCCCAAGTGGGGCAGGATTGCACCGTGTGCTCTACCGTGTCCTCTGGGCGATCCTCGCAGTGGTGACACCCGGGCGTTTCCTCCCGCCTGATGATGTGCAGGAACCTCCCGAAACATCCATGTCCGGTGAGGACCTGCGTCAGGCGGTAGGTGAGGGCGCCGTGACGCCTCTCTAGCCACTCCTCAAAGAGGGGCCTTACCGCCACTATCGTGGCGTGCCCTGCGCTGGGTTGTGACAGTCGCTGATTCCAGGCCGCCATGAGATCGCGCCTGAGGTCCATCCACTCCGCCGCAATTTGCTGCGGAAACGGAGTTTCCCCCCGGCTAAGTACCTCCGCGCGCCACTCGAACAGGCGCGCGAGGACTATCGCCTCCAGATCCCACGGCGGCAGTCCGGCAAGGAGGCTTCCCGCCTCGCCCGAGATCGTGCGGTACCCCCGGATTAGCCGAATGGCTACCACCTTTTGGGGCGCGTTCAGATAGTGGGCGGCTTGCCGCCGCAATGAACGCGCCCACACCGGGGCCCCGTAAAGGGCCATGGACCGCACGACTCCCGCGTAAAGCCTCCGGCAGGAGGCGTTTGGCCCCCTCAAATTGGGCAAGAGCCGCTTGAAGGCGGCCCCAGTCCGTTCCAGCTTGGGGGCCAAACGTCGGAAGTGCTCCACGAAATTCCATCGGCTGTCGAGGACCAGACCTAGGTATTTCATCGTGGTGTCGACGCCGATGTGAACCCCTCCTACCGTAAGTTGGGATCCCGATGGTGGCCTATTCCGAGGCCCATGAAAGGACATGGCCTCGGATTTGTGCAATGCCACCTCGAGACCCAACTGCCGGATCCTCTCAACGACTGTCGCAACCCCGCGTGTCATCGCGTCGGCCGCCGCCTGATGCGACCTCCCTTGCGCCAGGACCAGCGTGTCGTCATCGTAGCAAACTACGCTGACGCCGTCAGGGAATCACAGGTCTTGAGTTCGAACCCAAACCTCTGATTTTACGGATTCATATGCGTATTATATAATTACCACTTGCTTAAAAATCGGTGAAGGAAAATATCGCGAGGAAACCAGCATGTCTGAGAGATACATATTTCTCAACATCATGTGAGTTTAGTCAGAGGCCCATGGGCAGCATAATAACTCTGACACCAGGTTAGTCAGTAAACCACACGAAAAGTGAAGAACTAACTTTCACCCGTGGCTTCGCCCGCGTGGTTGTATTTAGATTGCACTCGTACCTACTTAATATACTAAAACAGGGACGGCGAACCTATGGCAGGCGTGCCATTGGTGGCACGTAACAACATAATTTTGGCACGGCATCATTACAAGAATGGGAATACCTTAGTCATCTAGTGAGCACTAATTTGTTCTTTCATATAAATCAATATAAAAGTGTTATTGTTGATATTACTATAACATAAAAAAGTATTTTCTTTTTTTTAGTAAACACTAATACAAGATTGTTTGTTGCCACGTTATGGTCATATTTAATATTTATTGCGACAAATTGGCATGCATACGTACAGGTCTCCAAAAGTGTTATTGCGCATAGAAATCTTCGCCACTGTTCGGCAACGGTCGTATTCCCCGAGCGTCGGAAGACGATATGTATATAGAGTGGTTAAGTGCATTTTCTTCATGCATAATTTAGTAAGATTATGTGTTTTGTCCTAAAAGAGATAAATATTGATTTATCAGTAACAAAATTTGTTTCAATAATTCCATGTAAGTAAATAGCGAGCTATAATTCATATAAGCCTAAATCTGATTTTTAATATGTATTTTGTAGTTCTTAATATGTATTTTACGTAGGTATTTTTAATTTTTTAATTTTGAAAAAACGTGAAAAATGTTAGTATATTTAAATATTTTACAAAATTAACTATTTTAATTAGAATAAGATGATTAAAGTTGAAATTAAATTCACCTTTGAAAACAAAACCAAGAAGGGTGTGTAATAGCAGCTCTATATAATTCCAGACAAAAAGAACACGTGCAGTCACCACCAATGTAACAAGACGACTGACGGACCTTTGACTGACCGCCGACCGCCCGAATTGTTTTCGATTGTGTACACATGATATTGACTCCTATTTCTTTCAAGCAAGGTGCAAAATGCTAGTGCATTGTTAAGGACTCGAACGATTCAATGATTCGGGTGTTTCCGGGAATACGACAATTAGCGAAGATCTGCATGTGCATTATTAATTTGGGAGTACTGTATAGAGGTTTGCCACCCCTGTACTAAAACGTTATAATATACTAAAACATAAAAAAACAATACAAAGAATAACTACAGCCCACTAATACTCAACTTAGTTTCTCTTATCGGGACGAACCAATATGGTTGTATGAAAAAAATGATTAAATAATAATAAATGTTTGCAGAAAGAAACCCGAATAGTACCAGAGAGCATTTAAATAAGACAAGTAACGTAACAAACATAAGGTAGGTTCTAGTTTGTAGTACATTAGTTAATTTAGTCAATGAAACTTGCAAATTAAAACACTAGATTGCTCAGTGAACATTGTGAAATAAAGTTGCAGTCATGCGTTAAGTGGATATAAACTATGCAGTTATAAACGGCAATACGAAAATGAGGTTAAAAGTAACACTTGATATTTATGTTATTGCTCACCTCCACTCCAAATGTTCTAGTATTTACATACCAGATTCAAAACTTCAAGAAAGTAAATTCCAAAAAGTACCAGCTTTATTTTCCGAATAAAATATCAAGCTAGCTCGCAAGGCACCATTCTTTATACAGAAAGAAAAATGTAGCATTTACACAACCTCATATAACCAGAGAGTTAGCAAAAGCAATATAACGTGACACAAAGAATGGTCCACCCCTGGGTGTCATGAATTTCCGGGGAGCGGGGTCCTATCGCTTCCCGGGATATGTTCCCGGGCTATCCCAGCACTAATCCGTGGCAGGGATCACTCCCAGCGGGCCACGCGTTCACATGATAATTATTATACCCCAGCGGGCGGTATTCTCGATTACGTTGGCGTTGGTTGCGGTAACAGATCGTTTGTTACTTAAGCAACTTGGTTTTAATTGAAATTGGGGATGTATGTTGCGTGACATAGGAAAGCTTTGTTGAAATGGGGATGATTAAAAAAAAAACATCTTATAGGCTTTAGTTATCGTGAAGGTCAACTTCTAAACATGACCAACAAGAATCAGTTGCTATGAATTGTTAAATAAAGGGTGGCTATAGTCACCACACTGCAGATTGGAGTTTGCAGTTGCATCTTCCGCAATACAGTTGCAGTTGCATCTTCAGACGTAATCCCCCAATATCTTTTAAATCACCCACGGAAAGGTGTCGAAAAGCCTATTTTGGCCTTAAATTTCATGTACAGAAATATCTTCAATCAAAATATTTAATAATAATATGTAGCAATTTCATGTAACGAATTCCGACAACCGTCTCCCGTAACAGCGCGTAGACATCTGCTACGAAAGCGTAGCTTCCGTATCCGTGAATTCACCTTCGTCGTAGCAAACACCCCCTCGACTTCATTCACTCTGCATTAAATTTCTTTTCTGCTCATTGATTTAACGTCGAGTCGTCGTTGCTCACGACTTATTGTCTTTTAATTAACTTATTATTATTATTTTCACTGTGAAGTGTTTGTTGGTATTGGCTTATATATGTCACCGTAAGATTGTAAACATCGTTATATTACAATCTATCTAGTAAGATTGTAAACTATCGATAGATTTTGAACCGTATCATTATGATTGCAATTTAACGCATCATTTTTCGCTTGATTGTAATCTATCGATGGGAAGCGGTCAAATTGTGAACCGGCGTAGGACGTTTAAAAAAATGGTTAGGTTAAAACTGTGACCACCTACGCACGAGCCGAGCGAGCGAAGCGAGCGGTGCCGCGGCAGCGGCCGGCGAGTGCCAGAAACGACTAGATTATATGGAAAAAAATATGGAAAAAGAGATTATTTTTATTCAGATTGTAATTTAACGGTTTCACTTCGGTAGATTACAATATAGCGAAGAATAATGAGTCAAATTGCAATCATAATGATACGGTTCACAATCTATCGATAGTTTACAATCTCGCTAGATAGATTGTAATCATACGATCTTTACAATCTAACGCTGACATATATAAGCCTAATTAAGTGTTTATGCAGCATGCGCGTTTGAAACACGAGGATTTTTTTTTTTAATTTTTCCTTTTTCTAAACTTATCCAGGAAATAATAGTTAAATCAGACTATAATGTTCGCAGTATTGGTACACAGGCCTTCTCTCTTTGATAGGGATGGTCATAACCAATCCGGCAGACTCAATATGGTTCGGCGAATATCACAAGTCTTCGAGCTTTTGTTTCTAAGGCATGCTGGTTTCCTCACGATGTTTCCTTCAATATTTTGAAAGCAGTCTTGATGAAATTAAATACACCACACCACACCTACAACCTGTAAGTCGGGGCCGATACCAATGCTCTACAGGAAAATATATAATGTGTCAATTGTTTTCCTGTTTCTTTTGTTTTTTCCTAAGCACCAGCAACTTAACTTTATTACATACTTGAACCCTAAATTAAAAAGGTCGACTGGAGTTGAATAGCTCTCCATTTAGCTTTCCAAGTGTGTTGTATTTCTATTCTTCCTTGTGTTTCTATTTAAAACTACCATTACTTACTTTTGTACGGGTCGGAAAACATTTAAAATGTGCAGGTAATGTTTTACTTTTTACACTTTTAATGTGAAATATGACCAATTGAATAAATGTTGCGCCGACCCCATATAAATTGGGATCAATGGAAATGATGAGAACACCATAAGTTCAAGCATGAATAAAAGTCGCTCGGTATATCCATTATTTGTTTAAGAGTTTAAACTATTTGAAGAATTTTGAAGTCATTCATGCTTCAATTTTATTGAAGTACGCAAGAAACTTGCGTCGTGTAAATGGGGCTTTTATAATAATCTTAACAAAATGGTCTCGTTTCCTTTTCAATTCTAATTAGCAAATACTACCAGGGTATATTAACTTTCTAAATGAAACTTTTAGTAGTGAATAGATCTCGTTAAATAAGTACCTACTTTATTAATCAGTCCAGTTGGCTAACGAGCTATGAAACGGGCCATCGGATCGAGGTCGCGACCAATAGTTCATGCTAAGCGTGACGCCTGCTGCTATCTATTTCCATTCTCTGAGCTTTGTGCGCTCGGATTTATTATGGGTATACATCCATACGGTTTGAGCCATTATGTTCGTGCTTTTGATTTCCGATTGTGCCTCCCCTCGATGCAGAAAAGGTTTGTTCTGTGTGACTACAACACATATTGTATGATTGTTCGGTGCTTGTGTCACTGCGTCGAATTATGACCGTTTTTTTTAGAATATTAGGCAAATATTAGGAAGTATACTACTATTACTATATCATATACCATAAAGTATAATATAAAAATTTGTGTAGCTTACTGTCAGTGAGAGAATTCTTGATATCAGTTCAGTAATTACAGAGATTACTTTATAGAAACAACGAACAAATAAAACCTCTATATAGTATTCTATGAAATAGCAATATTTGACGGAAAAATTACCAAACTCTTTAAAGTTCGTCTAGTTTATCATCAGTTACTTAAATAACAATAACAAAACAGAGTCCATATACTGGCACCGTTCATCTATGATGAGCCACGGAACTTTAAGCCATGTAGTTATTATAACTAGTTTCATAACAGCAGTCAGCTTCGCGGAACTGTATTAAAATTTCACAGCGCTTAAATCAGTGTGTTAATATGCATCATAAACCACTTTGACATGGATTTTAACGACAGTTTGATAGTTAGATACTTAGTGCAAATTTCACCTATAAAACTGAACGCGATCAGTGCATGTAGACCTGTCAGTGTCAATATTCCACAGAAAATAATGATACTGACAGCTTGACAGCCCTGATTTTCTTTTTTGAAATGTGCGTTTAAACAGTGCAGAATAAACATTTTTTCTTTCTTTATTTCCCTTAAACGTGGTCGGCGAGATTGGTAGCGGGATTGTCGAAAAGGTTACAACAACAACAAAGGGCCAAAGAAGGAACATGGATGGGTTTTAGTTAGTAAGAGACCGACACTCCTGTCTGCTCATCTCAGAGCGGGTGGGATCATTGGATGATTTCCCACCTAAAAAAAAACACGCCATTTAACAAGGTTTATGTGCTGAGCGCGTTCAGTTTCATTGGTGAAATTCGCTCTTAGTCAACTATTTAAGTAGGTAATGTATTATGCGTTCTTTGCCAGGAATATAACTGTCAAGTTCAATTACTGCTATAAGAATCCCACAATAACTTACTGAGTACCTTTCTTTTGTTTCTTATTCATACTGTTCTTAAGGCAGGTTCAATTAAACGGTGATTTAGAAGGGCACTTTTAAATACTCATTTATTAAACGCGAATGAAAATATATTACCTTATAATGGCGATGATTTAATTTTAACTTCCTTCCCTTCCTTATCTTTGACTGATTGTTCTATAATGAGTATGGGATGAAACGCGTTTTTTCGGTTTATTTATAACGTTGCTTTAAATACAAATATTTCCTTTTAATGTTTTCAAAACAGTATTAAATTATTCAAAACTAATTCATTTTACATTAAGTATACAGTTTGTATCTGTTATTTCAGTTCAATTTCTGATTTGATAACACCAACTGCATCATGCTGCTTGAAAACTAAGCGTGAATTGAATTTTTGGTTGCATTTGGGCTTTTATCTTTTTGCGCAATGTTTTAGTGATTTATATTTTTGGTATCGGTTCTTCAACACCTCATAATATTTTATTTTCAAGACAATAATTCATAGTGACATTTCAGATCCAACCACCATAAATTACCATAATGTTTATTGATAAAATGAGTTTTAAAGACATTTGTGTATTTGTATTAAACCATGAAACAATTATCGAATTTCGAACTGTATTTCGATTATTTTAAAGTTCTAGTTACAAAGGCTGTCGTCGAACCCGAGTTTGAATTGACAATTTTATATTAATGTTAGAATAAATCTCAAAATACAATTACTGTTTCGAAGGTAAGACGATAAGGTCCTGGCACCACACATTCAGAATAACGAAGACACATTTGCGTCCATTTCCTTCCCAAAGCGGATGTAGTGCAAAGGATCAATAAAATGTTATTTCCTTTAGAGCTCGTGGCGTTTTGTGTTGAACTTTTTACTTTGTCTTATAATGAAGGTTACTTTTTAATTTTAAAATTACTCCTGTTAAACGTTTCAAAATAATATCAGGTTGAAGGCTTCTTAATAAAAAGGTAACCATTAGTGGCTTTAAGACATTGTTTAAAAACATTTTAACTATAATAATTTAGCTTATTTAATAATGTAGCTTTATTAATAGCTTGCTTCGTGCGTATGTGTTGTATATGTCCAGTAGTTCGTATGTGTCCAGTAACTCCAATAAATATAAGTAGAATACGGAATAAGTATATAAGAGGAAGTTTGCAAGTGACACCGGTGACTGAAAAGTGTGGAAATCGGTTATCATGGTATGGGTATGTTATGCGGAGGAATGAGGAAAATGTTATCAGGAAAGTTGTGAGTACGGCTATACAAGTAGGGGGAGACCAAAGAAACGATGGATGGATTGTGTGAGAGAAATGGCTAGAAAGGGAGTGACTACCGAGATGACAACTAATAGAGAAGTATGGAAAAAAAAGACATCGGCGCCGAACCCAACTAAATTGGGATAAGGGCAGGAGAATGATGATAAAAATTATATACAAGATACTTACGTTTATAATGAAATACTCGTATTTATTGAAATCGTGTAAGAAGACGTTACCCAAATTCGAAAAGAATCACAAATCTTCTCAAACTGTAGGTTTTAACATGTTTATTCTTGTGTACTTGGCGACTCAAAAATCATGTAATTTTATTATAACATAAACTATTTTTATAATAGGTGTGTTTTGAGTCTTAAATTCATTAAAAAAATATGTGAAAGTAGGATAGGTACAAGAAACGTGTAAGAACTCGTGCACGTTTATTCGGTGGGGCCATAGAATTTTCACACTCAGAGAAGTCAACCAAAATTGATAAAATCAAAGTTAACTAATTGCATCGAGTAGGATCAAAAATCGAAGATGCACTAGATTTCAAGAATGATATTGCGCAAATGTAGAGTGAGATCGCAAACAATCTAAGGAGTTATTACTCTCAGTGGCAGTTTTCATTTTGTGCAAGACGATGTCCTTGAATCAATATGAATATCTTACGTTTGGAAACGTTGAATTTCGAATGGTTTTCTAACTATAGGGAACTTTTGTTTACATAATTAATATTTTACTGTTAAAAATCTAAGTAGATAAGTATAGATATTCTGAAACTCAAAAGTTATTATAAATAATACCTACCTGTTTTATCTACTTTGCCTACTTATCTACACCATATTATCTACATACCCATACTCTACGTACCTACCCAAACGATCTATCCACCAACCTACCGTCTTAGCTACCATACCTACCTAATTTATAAAAAAATCCATTCTTACAAACTTTATCCTGACAATTACGAATACAACAAAAAATCGGTCGAGGTGACGACGCTTAGTCATACATGTGGCAATAGTTTTTTTTTATACATATGTACACGATAAAAATGGTCAAAAACCTACTTAATAATTTTATATTTCAGAATTAGACCTAGCTGATCTAACTTGCGAAATGCGGATGTATACATAGGTACTGTAGATACAATTTAGCCTAACCCTTCATAGAAAACAAGTGTGATGTTACAATGTATACAGCGTAACAAAGGCCACGTGAAACCAATTACATAGGACTAGCTAACAGAGTTTCAAAATCCATTACTCCTACTGGGAAACAGCTATGAAGCAATACCACTCACGTTCAAAACTAACCCGTAACAAAAAAAGTTCATAACAGAACAAATACTGGCTATATTACAAAAGTACCAGTTAATAATACCGATCCTTTGATCCCTAGTATTATCAATAACTATTTCGGACGGTACACCCGCAGATAGCACGGAAGAATATAAAAGTACCTACCTACTATGAAGTTCCCGAAAGCGAGTATTCCCGTGCTGGTTTATAGGATTACCGGACGGTACCGTGGCAATATTGAATCGAATACCGAACCAGCATCGGTAAATGTACGAGTTTTTAAACGTAGGATCCATAGAAGTACGAGTGCCTCTGATTAAGGGGAAAGCGCCCAGGGTAACTGGCGAAATTCAATATCAATTTCACATTTTCTTAGGTTTTTTTTTGCAATTTGCAGGTCAGTCTCAGGTTGAATATATATCAATGTTTGTACAGTGACGGCCGTATCAACTATGTATTTACAGAATTGTACTCATTAAAATTGTCAATACAACCGTATACGTTCATAATATCACCCTATGGAATTCAGCGGGATTGTCCGAAAGGGTTACCGCTACCCCGGAACATAAAGGGCTAAGGAAGGAACAGGCCCATCCATGTCAGTAAGAGTTTGATACTCCCTTCCGCTCCTACCAGAGCGTGGGTCATTTGATGATTTCCCACCCTAAAAAAAAACATCAACCAACAAATCATGACATCTGAGACCAATTCTACATGAAAGTGTTGTATTTATCATTCTAATTATTCTGTAAATATGTACTTGCAACGGCCGCAAATCATGTTAAGATCAAAATACAGCCTGAATATCCTGGGCAACGTTGGTGCAAGCAGTTTTAAATTTGGTTGCTCTTTACTGGGAAAAGTTCTATTTTTGGTATCAAAAATGATTGGTAATTTTTATTTAATGTTCTACCGGGTGTAACCGAAGGGGTGTATAGCATACAAAACGTTTACTATGAAGTCGATAAGACGACGACCAACTCTGAAGTCGCAAAAAAAAAATCAGCTGTTCTATACATTTTCGAAATGTAGGGAACAGCTGATTTTTCTTTCACAATTCTGGAACCACAACTTGTTTCTTTTTGTTGTTTGTCCTTTTTTTACAGATTCATGTTTGCCGCAAATAAACATTTTCTTTATTTCTTCTTTCAAGTACAATTGACACGCTTAGAAGAGGAAGCAGGTGTGAAGTAATGATTTAAACCGTGATTAGCAGTGTTGACGAAGATTCGAATCAAAATTAGAAGTCATTTATTTAAACTAGGCTGAAAATCAGCATAAGCTTATGAACATCAAAACACTTCCTAGTAGTTTAGCTAGGAAGCAGTGGCGCAACTCCCCAACAGCACAGCCGACTGTTCAGTTAAAAGAACTTGATTCTATACAGTGATTCGTATAAAAAGTAATTGACATTACGAAACACATCACATTAAATTCAATTATTTGCCATGCATCATCTAGCACACGGCAATATACCAATAAAAGACAATTAAACAAAACAAAACTATATAAAATCTCATTAGCCTACTTGATTTATGTGACATACTATATTGTTTGTTGATCAGACGAACATTAAACTAATTTAACATTAACTGAAAGTTTGGCCACTATTGACTCTCTATTTATTAAAACTGAAATCCGTTTTAATACAAAACATTTCCTTCGCTTCAGAACTGCCCAATTATTTAGATTGTTCAGAAAATTCCTGAAATGTTTTTTTTTTTTATTGTCACAGTAACACGTGAGGTTCTAGATACATATATATGTTAACAAACCCGTCCATACAATAATAAGCAGGAACCATAATAATTATACAATGGATAAAAACAGTTAAATTTTATATCCATGATTATTGATGCTCCTTTGTAAGGCAATGGCAAACAATTTACGCTCAAATAACTTTAGACGTGCTCAATTGTGTCTAGTGTTCTTAATCATTTGAATTTAAGACCTCCATCTCGGCCTGCCGCTGCTGGCCACCGGAGTGTCATGGCCACCATTTTGTCACTCAAAACGAGACACTTAGGTACTCTCAAGAGGCGACATAACAAGATTATTTTTGTATATTTTAACATTCTTGTTTTTTTGGGAACTTCTCATGAAGGAAAATATAAGATATATAAAATATTCTTCAATTTCTTCTAAAACAAGGCCTACGTTACCAAGAGTTGAAGGGTGAATTGTTTGTTTGTAATATTTAGATATTGTACTTAAATTGGTACCTCAAAACCATGTTTTCCCGCTGAACGTGTGGAAAACCCTCGTCTATTTTGGGTTCCGTAATCGGAATTTAGTACTTGTAGTAGCTTGTTCACTTCTAACAAGGATCGTAGCTGCCAATTTTGAGAATATTTCCGCAAAGCTCAGGATCAAAGGAATCGAAATACGTATTTATCAAGATATTTGGTAGTCCATCAGCTCCCTGACCCAAAATTCACAATTTAAAATGCGACTCACGATTTCAATAAAGAGTAAGACATTGAATTTCTAATAGAATCCGAGCAACGGAGATGTTGCATAAAATTTGTAAGCTTCCTGCCTAGAGCCGGACATTTGGCCACTCGATGACAAGCAGAGTCACAAGAAACTTCCTCAACTAATGCAATTAGACACAATTATCTCGGAATTTGGAACTTTTTGAAGTATAATTCAAGAGTGTAGTCGCGAGTTCTTTATCACTGGTGAAGAGGCGAGTCTCGGGTAAAGAGGTACGTATACTACTGCAAGTTGTACAAAGTGAGCTCTTTCCACCGCTCGTATTTATTTCCCACGGAGAAATGGCCGCGTGCATTCCCTACCACGCTATTCTGAGAGGATATTAAACGTCAACATTCAGAACAGAGCCTGCGCGTTTCAAGCTTTAGATCAAACGGTTTATATGTACCCATTATCATATTAACTTGCGTTAGATAGCTTGAGCTGTCGGAATAATTTTGCTTTATATGAGAAGCGATTGCTTTAAAAATACGTGAATTTATTGTGTTATTTAGCATGAAACTAGGAAATGTGGGTTTGGCAGTAAATTTTTAAAGCTATAAATGTAAGAAATAAATTTTGTTGAAGTAGTAGTAGTAGTATCGTTGAAGTTCCGTGAATTTTCTAAACTAGAACGCATCAATATTGAATGCAATAAACGATCAGTTGTTTGAACGATAACTCATTTAAATAAATTAATATTTAACAAATGCATCGCGAAACCATAAACAGAAGTTTTTCTTTTATTTATAGCCGGAATAACTCTTTCTGTGGTATTGTTGGCTTCGTTGTGCAATAATAAATTTACTGAGCATAAATTAAGTACGTCACACTGTTGGTGCTGCAAACCTTTCTCCGAAAACCGTTCGCATTTGTGTTCATTTGTTATTCCACCATATTTCTTTGAAAGTTGCCTTGTTGAATAATGAGTGTAGTTTAGATATCGCTTTGTGTGCATGGTTAGGTGTCTAGTAAGGTGTCGTGATTATTGTTTGGGACACTTTATAGGGTTCCATACCCGTAGGGTACAAAAAGGGACCCTATTATTAAACTTCCGCTGTTTGTCCTACTGCCTGTCAGCAGGCTGTATCTCATCACGTGACGACTCCCGGCCACCGTAGGCGCGGGCCTGCGGACGGTGAGTAATGGATGACTCACCGTCCGATCAGTACCAGACCGGTGCCGGACGGCGCGTATATGTTCCACGCGCGCCTCAAAGAGATGTCAGCATATGAAGGGGCCCCTCAGGGCCAAGCCTGCCGGGTAAGCGGGATTGTCCGAAAGGGTTACCGCTACCCCGGAACATAAAGAGCTACGGAAGGAACATGGATGGGTTTTAGTCAGTAATAGTCTGACACTCCCTTCCGCTCCACCCAGAGCGGGAGCAGTCATTGGATGATTTCCCAGCCTTAAAAAAAAGAAAAAAAACGGCTGTATATATCGTAATAAGTAGACAGATGCAATTTTCACAGACTGTTTATATTTCAGCTATAAACATTCATAAAACTTTTAAAATGTTGAAAATTAAAACACGTTTCTTGTATGAACGAGACGGGTACTGAACTGAAGTATTTTTTTAAACATGTTGTATGGCATTTGGGCAGTGTTTCAAAATTAATGAGCATCTTCTAACGTTTTGCACTTCTAATAGAATCGAATAGAATGTCTCATTAATCGAGTAACAAAGACTCAAAAAAAAGGTTATCAGAACTTACAACTGTTACAAAGTAACAAGATAAGCACAAGCTGACAGTACAAAAAACACTCACACACACACTGTTTTTTTTTTATAATTAAGCCTGTTTTTAATTTTCTCGTAGAAGTTGGTCGCAGTAACTAAGCTAGCGTACGCAACGGGTTCGGTTAGGTTATTTTAACTTTTGATAATTTTATTTTCGTATTCTACTTACTGGAAGTGAGATCAAATGACGTAGTGGTCTTTTTTATAAAAATCTCACAATGAAAACAAGAGGTGTTAGATTGACACTATTAACAGTACACTTCACGTAAGTTTTCACGGTTTTCCTTTTTTGAACTGTTGTATTAATAACCTTAACAGTAATTATATTGTCTACCCGTTTGGAGTTTAAACCCTCGGAGTCCGAGTGCTCATATTCTTCTTGGCCCGGGACTAAGCATTGCCACACAACGTGGCAATGGCAAAGTGGTTTTAAAATCACAATGTTTTCATATTATTATTAAAATGTTATCCTCAACCAGTAGTGTGGCTACACGTAGGTATTCGTTTACATAAATTTAAATAATAAAGTAGATAGTACACAAAAAAACAGGTAAAATAAAATAATATTTTCCTTTCTTGGGCACCTAGGGACACGGTAAACACCGTAGGTGGCAGAATATATTGTGTACGTATTCTTTTTCTTCGTGTTCGTTGCGAATACGGTTTTGATGCTTATTTTGTAAATAAAAACGTACGGTGTCAGCTGGTTTTTCTTGGAAGTCGTAAAAGTAGGGAAGGATTACTCTCGTACGTTTTACGAGACGACCTCGCTTCCTACGATAGTATGTACAAATTACTATGCTGATTTGGGCGCGGCAAAGGAGATTACACCTGCGAGAATGGGAAAAATTATAAGAAATGGTTCTCTAGCTGGCTGTCACATTATTCGTTTACTAAACGTTTACGTTAACGTTTTATTTTTCGTTTAGGAGAACTTGTGTTTTCTATTCCATATCTAAATATACAAATAAATAAAATTAAAATATCTGTTTGTAATAATAAAAGTATATTCGATACTAATAGCAATTCTTTTTTGTCTCTCTTTTTTCTGTTTGTTCCGGCTAATCTCCGAAACGGCTGGACCATTTTTGATGGGGCTTTAACTGGCAGACAGCTGATGTTATAATTAAAAGTTATATTTCGTATCTGTCTGTGTGCCCGCGTTATTCTGATAAGCAACGCTTTTTATTGCCGTTTTAACACCGAACAGAGAATTTATTCCGGAATATTTACATGTATAATAGTAATATTACTTGACATATAAATAAAGAGCTTGTGGCTAAGTAATAACAGCCGCACAGCTCGACCCATCAGGTTACGCTACGCTTGCCGGGATTGGCGGTGACTGTGTGACCATCTTTACATACCAAGAATTCTCCGTGCGTCGGAAAGTACGTCAAGTCGTTGGTCGCTGTCATTTGTGCATCTTTGACAATCATTATGGGTAATCAGAAGCCTAAAATCTGACAGCCAGTCTTACTATGGGGTATCGTATTACCCAGTTCCAAGGTTGGGGAGTTCGGATAGGCTGTCGCTTCATGTAAAATACTGGTATTCAGCTACATCCGGTTAGACTGGAAGCCGACCTCAAAATAGTTGGGCAATAGCTAAGACGATTTGAAATAAATTAATAAATCTCAATGTCTTGTCAAGTCGTAAAAACCACGCGAAGCCGGTCATTAGTTTAACATTTACTTATTATAAATGTCAAAGTTTGAATAGATGTGTGACTGTATGTACGTTTGTTAGAACGGCTTTACGGATGTGATTGAAATTTAGCACAGAGATTGATTATATAATTAATTGCCTTTTTTGCTGTGCCCTAGAGGGTCCGTAATTGTTCCTTAGCTTTAAGCCTATTGTAAGATCTTCACACATTATGGAATGCAAATAAATATATGAATATAGTCTGGAATATGATACTTTTTATTCCGGTATAGTACGTTTTCATGACATAATTACCGACATCCACGCAATTGAAGCCGCTGGCATTTTTAGTTATATATAAATAGTATTAATAGTCCTCTTCACCGTATCTGTTGTCAGCGAACCAGACAAACTTTCCTTCCATTCGTGTTATTAATACCTACAGGAAAAGTACCATCCTTTATTCAGATATTTATGCGTGTGTGATCATATTGAGCCATTCATGTACCTACCTATGTATGTGTGTTTGTAAATGTATATACAGGGTAAAATTTTAAGGGGTTTTTTCGCAATTACAGATTTGTTCCCATAGTTAAAGTTGTTCATAATGATGAGTAGGTACAATGACCCATTCAATTATTGCCCATGAATTCAATTGCACCGTGTATATTTCTTAATTTTTATCTGTAATTACACGGTGTATGTAATAAAGAGTATTCTACATAATATATCTTCTATGTATTGAGTTCTCGGGGCTGGCTGGGTCGCTCCAACACTGACTGTATAAGTACATCCGTGGTGGGGAGACCCTGGCTGCCAGGCACTTCTTCTCCTGCAACCGAGCGGGTGGGCAGGTTGCGGATAGCCCAACTCCGGTTGTGGGGCTGATGCGCAAGCAGCCGGTCCCGCACCCGGAGCATCTTGGTTTTGAGATCCCGGACAAGAGAAGTTCCTTAGAGCCAAATCCCAGACCCTAAGGTAACCTAAGCACCCTCATCCCATGCTCCTTCCCTCAACTGAACCATCCTACCCACAATCCATACTTCCCATCTATCCATAAACCCGCATGCCAGATCCCGGGCATACGGTGACCCCAAAACAACCCAAACCCACACCCAAACACCATCCCTCCCACTCCTGCATCCTGTCGGTCCCAGAGGAAGGGCAACCTCGATTCCAAAAAAGCCCACCCCCTAAAAAAAAACAAAATGCAAGCGGACAAAAGGAAACGTACCCAGGTGGGTCCCGGCCAAGCCGGGGAATCCCACACCGCTCCGGCGGTCAGCCCCCATCGTATTCTGGGGGGGGCATCTTCTTGTGATTTGGAGCCGCGCTCTTTAGCGCGGCTGGCTGCTACCTTAGCGCCCAGCACGTAGGCAGCGACCAACGCGCCATTACCATCCACCTCGGCAGCGACTAACGCGCCACAAACCCTTCCCTCGGCAGCGACCAACGCGCCAATATCCTCATCCCCGGCAGCGACCAATGCGCCAACACCAGCAACGAGCTGTACACCCCACGCTGGCCTCTGGCAACAGAGCATCGTGAGGAACAGTATAAAAAACCCAGACCAAGACCAGAACAGACAGACGGGGAGTAAGGACGGACTCGGCTTCTCTGGCAGGAAACCAGGCGACCGAAAGCGCAAGACCCGCGAAGGCTTCGGTCAGCGCGAAGCGCGATCGGCCGCCGCAGAGGAAGTACGCGAAGGGGCAACCCAGCACGAAAAACGGCCGGACGCGGAAACACGTGACCAGCCGCTAATCCGCGAAGGGGAAACTCAGCGCGAAAAGCGACTGGACACAACCAAACGCGACCGAACGCTAATCCGCGAAGGGGAAACCCAGCGCGAAATGCGACCGGACGCGGAACCGAGCGGGCTCGGGCAAGTACGCGAAGGGACATCCCAGCGCGAAAAGCCCCAGCAAGCACCAGAGCACACCGGAGCCGTTACTCGCCCCAAAAACACGGACAGGATACCAGACAGACCAAGGAGGCCAAGGGGTAGGCGGGCTGGAACTGCAGTCGCGAGGACGCTGCCGGCCACTACCACCGCGGCTGGCACCTCTAATCCGCAACCTGGACCAAGTGGTACAGTACCGGCGAAGAGGTTGCGCCCTGACGACACAGCTTCACCGTCAACGCTACAGGGGGACGCCAAGCGAGTGAGAGTCCACTCCGCTCAAGGGGAGCGGAGAACCTACGCGCGAGCCACGAAGGACATTCCGGCGCGGCTGGCCGTAGCGATCTGCTTCCCCCCCCCCCCCTCCAGAGACTTGACCAGAACGGAAGCCAAACACATTAAGACGCAACTGGAACATCTGATGATGGACACCGACTCAACCACACCACTTCCCGCCTTCCGCGGTTACCCGCGTGTGGCGGAAGGCACCGTGCAGCTGTGGTGCGAAGACGAGAATGCCCTGACCTGGCTTAGCCAGAATGTCCCAAAAATAACGCTCCCTGACATCGACCTTCCCCTCTCAGTTGTGAAGCAGTCTGACGTGCCCACCCGTGTCCGCGCCTCGCTTTTTGTCCCTAGATACAAGGGCGACATAGCGCGTCTGCAGAGTATTCTGATACGCCAGAATACTTGGTACGACATCGCCAGGTGGTCACTGTACAGGGCAACTACCGTCGGTGGCGACAACTATGGGACGTACCTGACCCTTGGTTTGCCACCGAAGGAAGCTGAAAGAATCCTGGCCCGGGAGCGCCGGGTATCGTACCTACTCGGGTCGATATACGTGCGCTTCTGGCCCAGGGCCCTACCCTCAGACTCCCAACCCGACGACGAAAACCCGACGCCGACAACACTGACAACCATAAAGACGGACGACACGGACATGGTGAAGTTAGAGGAGGTCATGGCCCGTGCGGCCATGGCTGACGATCCCACCTGAGTCACCTGGCTGGAACGAACGGCTGCTAGCCTCGTCGCCAGGCGACCAACACGCGGACGCCTACAGGGAGGAGGACGCGGAGAAATCCACGGATGGATCCATCTCCGACTAACCCCACCCCACCACCACCGTCGCCCCTAAACATCATCCAGACCAACCTCCAGCATAGCCAAACTGCCACGGCCAGCTTACGCAGGGCACTGGAGGAAAACCCCCAAACAATCGCACTGATCCAGGAGCCGTGGATCAGGAACAACAAGATATGCGGCCTCGGTAACATCGGAGGTAAGATAACCCTCAACACACACAACCCTGACAAACCCAGAACCTGTATCTACACACCCAAACAGGTTCCTATCACACCACTCACCCAATTCTGTTCCAGAGACCTAACAGCCGTCAGGCTCCAAACGGACAATAACGTCCCAGACGTTGTACTGGCTTCAGTATACATGCCTGGCGAAGACACAACATGCCCACCAAAGGAAATGGCCGACTTGGTGCAACACTGCGAGCTCACCAAGATGGACCTCATCATCTGCACCGATTCGAACGCACACCACCCGCTCTGGGGTAGTGACGCATCAAACACCAGGGGAGAGGTATTATCCACATATTTATTCTCCACTAACCTAAATATTATAAACCGTGGCTTGGGACCCACCTGGGTCACGGCACGAGGTCAAACAATAATAGATTTGACACTAGCCACAGAATCTGCTACAAAACTCATCACAGGCTGGCATGTGTCGAACGAACCATCCTGTTCTGATCACAGGAGAATCCGCTTCACACTAGCCACAAACACACCAAAACCTGAACCCAAGTGAAACCCGCGACGCACCGATGTCCCAGGATACAAACGTCTCCTAGCTTCCATGCTAGCCAGACACGTAGCGCAAACACCCATAAGGGACCAAGCACACTTAGAATACACTGTTTCAACACTATCTAGATACCTAACCGAAGCCTACCACGCATGCTGTAAGCTAAGGGCGCCACAAACAAGCAGTCAGAGGACGCCTTGGTGGAACGCCGAACTCAGCAAACTCAGAGACACACTACGCAAACAATTCAACAGAGCCAAAAACACCAGACTACCGGAAGACTGGGAACTATACAAAGAAACCCAATACACGTACAAAAAACAAATCAGAACTGCCAGGACAACAGCAGTGCGGAACTTCTGTGAATCCATTGAAACAAACAACGAAGCCGCCAGGGTAAGGAAAATCTTATAAAACCGGACAAATCATACACATTAACAGACCAAGAAACATGCAAAATCCTCCTCGAGACCCACTTCCCGGACTGCAAACTCCTAGAAGACAAGGAATGGGAAGCAGAACCAGAATGGACCCCAACAGACCTAGACTGGTCCAGAGCCCACAAAATAGTCACAGCAGAGCGGATAAGGTGGGCAATCGACACCTTTAAACCATATAAGTCTGCAAGGCTGGACGGCATCTTTCCAGCCCTTCTGCAGTGGGGACCAGACCAAGTGACACCATGGCTGGTAGAGATATACCAAGCCAGCATAGCACTCAAATATGTACCTCTCGCATGGCGAGAAGTGAAAGTCATCTTCATACCCAAACCGGGTAAGACCGACTACACACAACCCAAAGCTTACAGACCAATAAGCCTCACATCATTCCTACTGAAAACCCTCGAGAGACTCTGTGATAGGTACATCCGAGACGGACCTCTCAGAGTAAAACCACTACACAAACAACAATATGCATACTCCGCAGGCAGATCAACGGAAACCGCGCTACACAGCGTGGTTTCCAAGATCGAATGCGCAGTGGACCACAAATGCTCGTCTCTGGCTGCCTTCATCGACATAGAGGGCGCCTTTGATAAAACCACTTTCAAAAGCATCAACATGGCCCTCAACAACCACAAGATAGACCCAACCTTGAACGGCTGGATCACCAATATGCTCAAAATGAGAGCTGTACAACTTACAGTAAACGACACCACAAGGGCCATCGTAGCGAAAGGATGCCCGCAAGGGGGCGTCCTCTCACCGCTACTATGGAACCTGGTCGTTGACAGCCTCATAAAAACACTCAACGAAAAAGGCTACTACACAGTAGGCTACGCCGACGACATAACCATCATAATAAACGGCACGCATGAAAACACACTATGTAACCTCATGCGCCAAGCCTTGAAAATAGTAGAGGACTGGTGCCACAGACACCAACTATCAGTGAATCCAACGAAGACCAAGCTGATCCTCTTCACCAAAAAAAGGAAAATGGCCACACTACAACTACCCCGATTCTTCGGAACAACCCTAAGCCTATCAACTGAGACCAAATATCTGGGAATCTTTCTGGATAGTCAGCTGAACTGGGCAAGGCATACTAAACATATGATCACAAAAGCCACCATATCACTGTGGCAATGCAAACAACTGCTGGGCAGGAACTGGGGTGTTAAACCCAAAATCACACATTGGCTATAAGTCACGGTCATCCGACCAACCATCACATATGGCTCACTAGTATGGTGGCCCAGAACAAACTTAAGCACAACCCAAAAAGAACTTGAGAAACTGCAGCGACTTGCTTGTGTAGCTATTACTAGCTGCATGAAAACAACGCCTACAGCTGCCCTGCAGGCGATGCTAGGACTGCCGCCTCTACACCTCATCGTGCGAGAGGAGGCAACCATGGCCGCCTTTCGGCTAAACATAGCAGGAACCCTAAGTAAAGATTCCAGAGTAAAGCACACACGGGTAAGGGATGACGCAATCAGACATCAACCAATGCTAGCGTCACCCTGCGATAGAGCCCCAAAACAACACCAATTTCAAAAACACTATGAAATATCACTTATCGAAGAACTTACTTTAACTTTTAGTTTCCGACAGCGCCTCGGTCCTGCAATCCCTAAAGAAACAACACCACACCTCAAAACTAACACTAGAATGTCACAACGCACTAGAACGTATATCAGTACTCTACCGCAACAAAGTGACACTACAATGGATAAAGGGACATAGCGGATCACTAGGTAACGACGCAGCTGACGAGCTAGCGAGGAGAGCCTCCAGTACGCCAGCCTGCGGACCGGAACCCATCATACCCATTCCCTTCAACCAGCTACGCAGATGGCTACAAGAAATCACACACATACAAGCGGAGAGATGGTGGACCTCGTCACCGGGCTGCAGGCAATCCAGGGAGGCCATGCCATCCCTGGATAAAAGGTTAACCAGACGGCTACTCCGCCTGAACAGAACCGGCCTGCGCCTGATGACGGGGACCATCACGGGACACTGCTCACTAAACAAACACTTCCACACAATAGACATAACGGACAGTCCTCTGTGCAGGGCCTGCATGGAGGCTGAAGAAACCGTTGCACACGTACTCTTTGAGTGCACAGGAGTCACACAGATTAGGACACAAACCATTGGAACACCTAAATCTTTTACAGAAATATTACACAGACCAGGAGACGTCATCAACTTCTGGAAGGAGGTGGGCTGGCTGGAATAACCGCCACAGGCCGCCATGGCCCACGCACAATGGTCCGCCAAGGACTGAGTGCGGAAACCAAAGCCAAAGAAAAAGAAGAAGAAGATGTATTGAGTTGAGCTCAAAACCATTTATTGCTGCGACGGAACCTCTTTATACGTAAATTATGACAACACTATTTGTGCAATTGTTAACCAATGCCATACTAGATCATAAATTCAATATCTACTAGGAAATGTATTAGGTACTATATATATGTATACTATGTATTTATGTATAGACTATCATATAAAATACGGTATGATATTCCTATGCATTTATTAGCCCATACAACTCTAATTAAATTATACGATTTTGTCTCACCGAACTATTGTTCGAAACCTTTGCTTTGTATATTAATAATTTAATATCGTCAGCAAAACAATTTAATAGCGTAGTCAACAAACAAAATAATACTAAATAGTACCCAATTTTATCATGAGTAAGCTTTATAATTTGTGTACTTACAGTATATGAATAAATATTATTTATGAGCTCATTTTATGTAATTGTCGTATAAAAGGTTATTGGATATATATTTTGTAACAGTTCTGATTTAAATAACTGTGTGCAATATTCATATCAAACGCAGTTTTGTTTATATAAAGATCGTGTTTTTGCATAAGTGATGAAGTTCACAGTTCATTCAAATACCTACGGTTGCAGAATATTGTGTTGTAAGTATTGTGTGTGTGTGTGTGTGTAATAAAAATAATTTACATGCGTAGCGAAAAACGAAAAATAAGTAAGCTGTTATATAAATTGGTCTGGAAAGAGTTTGTTATCATACGATATTACACCACATTCCAGAAACAATATAGCTTTTAATAGTGAAAACTTTTTAATAACTGACTGCTTCGTTGTTCTAGTGGTCGTTAGCGCTACTGCTTGCCCTAGGTTCGATTCTCAGGTCAAGCAGTGTCATAGAATTTCTCAGTAACAGCCTAGAGTCTGGATTTGTGTCCTGTTGATAGCAATAGGGTCGCTCTCTTATACATGGAACGAATATTTATTTATCCTTTATTTCAGGCAACGAAGGCCCATAAAATAGAGTACATGTATAAAATAATAACTATAAACTATTACATAATTTAAAAAATAAACAAGTTATAAACTACTGCACTCGTTGAAACGGCGTCGAGTTACGCTGCGAGGTGTCGCGTATCCGGCCGCGGAAACGCCGATACAGCACACCTTTCGGCCAAAACTCTTCCTTGAGGAAGGTCACCAAATGGTGAGTTGGAACGCGCACCACGAACGACTTGAAATTTGTGTTATGGCGCGCCTCCAACTTCTCCACCCTCAAGGTCCATTTGGTCTTCACCCGTATGTACTCTACAACGTCCTCAGCTTGCGTAGAGTGGTGCAAACGGGACACGTACAGCTGCGTCGTCGGCACTGCAGGACGTAGCAGCACGTTACATCCAGCCGGCGCCGTCCCGCACTGGTTGCGATAAGTAGGCTTCCTCTTCTTTCTCTCCACCTTGATGAAGCCGTCATCATCGCAAGTGTTCTTGCGTGGAACCTGATGTTCGTGGTCCATCACAGCGCCTTTCTTCGCGCTCGATGCTGAGCGACTCTGCTTTCCCCCTTTCAGATTGACTGCTGGTCGTTTAGTGTCTGACCCAGCAGATTTCTGATTAGCGACGGTATCCGAATAGGTACGTTTGGGGGTCGATGTACCTATAACGCGCGTCACTTCCCCGGCAGGTACGACGCGATCAACGGAACACGATGCAACGTTTGCATTCTTGACAGCCGATGACGTTGATTCACTCGCCGACTGAAAACTGCAGACAGAAGCATTTTGTGCCCCGCGACGTGTGTTTGCATTGGAGCCTTCCGGTGACCCACTTGTCGGAATAGCGTTGCTCAACAACGCTACTTCGGCTCGCAATTCACCAATGGTGACATCCGATGACTCCAACTTGGACTTCATCTCAGCCAGGCTCACCTTCAGAGTCGTGATGTCCTTAAGCAGCCTGGTGACGTCGACGTGGTCGAAAGTGACAGGAGGCAGCTTGTGCAGCTCTTTCGCCACAAAATCTGGCACGTCATCCGGATCGGTCTTCTTCAGCAGGTCGATGATGTCCTGCAGACTCTTCTGTCCACCATCCCTACGGCGAGATGGCATCTGTCCGACTTGGTCGAGTGACTGATATAACAGCAACTTGGCACTGCATACCTCATCCTCTTTGAAGGAGGACTTGCAGATCTGCAAGATGCTAACCTCGTCCATGTAATCGATGGCATGCTTGACGAATGCCAATAACTCGTTGGCAATGAGCTGCTTCGTAGTCATTGCTTACAAAATCGGGCAGCGGTTATCGCTGCGCAAAACTCGAATAAAATATTCGTGCTGTGTAGCGCAAACGCGTCCGTTTCCGAGCGCGCATCGCTCACTACTGATATACATATAACTGGTGAATTGTGGGTCTACTGTAGAGCCTAAGTGAAACCTTGTGGAACTTAGAGCCTGGTCGGTTATAAAATAACTGGCAGCATTCGACCTTTCAAAATGATAAAATAGTAAATAAGTTTTTATAAAAGAAATGCCTTCATTTCTTGCCATGCCTCAAGCAGCATGTATTTGTTAAAAGCAATATAATTCAATAGCTGCTGCTCCATGTGTTTGTATTCTGTAGGATAGAAATCTCTACAACATACTACACAAACTCTACTTCTGAGCTCCCTAAGTGAAGGTCCCTCTGACCTTCACAGTATCTACTACCAGAGTACACCTCTACCGAACCCTTCGGGGAAACGAGGCATGATTTGGTGTCTTATACCTCCTTGTTCAAGATACCTCTGGCATTGACAATAATTCATAATTGTATACTGTCAGTTTTTACATAGAGCATTTTCCTTTTCACACAACAATGTTTTTTTTGTCCCAAATAATTACAAACTTGGTATGAAGGAAAATAAAAGACAAAGACTTAGTTGAGTTATGGTTGAATCGTGCGCAATAGTTCTGTTGGCTTCGGGACTAGTGGCATGCAAATGAAGCAATGTATTGCATTTATAGCGCTGAGGGTAGGCGGGCCTGGCTTTTCGAATAGAAGGTGAAACAACTGTTTAACTTTACCACTGAATTTCATAGTTTATAGTCGTGTTTTAAGGAATTCAACAGCTGCGACAATTGTCGCTTTAAAATCTATTGAGCAGCAGCAGCAGCTAGTTGGTATGCTTATAAATACATAGTTCTTGTCTACTGGCACCTATGCACAGGACACGAAAAAAAAAACAAAATTAAATTATACCACTGCGCCCAATAAACCCCGAACATCATAAAATTCAAATTATATCACTGCGACTAAAAAACGCATTTCTCTTCCACAATGTTTGTCGTCAGTAATGGCGGTTTCTGCTCGTCATTCGAAGGCCTTCATTAGCATACACCTGAGCATTATTATAGTCCTTATCTATCTCAATGGGGATCACTTTCTCTTAAATGTTAATGCTACCCGGTAATGATTGTCGTACCGCCAAATACTTGGATTAATGACTGTTTTAAAAAGTCCCTGAAGTGTCGGAAAGTGATTTTTTTCAGTAGAAATGGTACATACTTTAGCGAAGAATTAATGAGTTGTAGAGTAGTGTAGGAGAAAGTACCGATTCCATCTGGGTTATTTAAAAATAATATTTATGACGTGTCAAAGTGATTCCAATATCATATTTACAAATTAAACAATTAATTTCAATGTACTAAATGATTAAATATATAATATTTTTTATTTAATTTTTTTTATAGAAGTAAGGTTTTGATTTTATCATAAACTGTAATTAAAACATTCATAATTACTATTAATTAGTAAGTGCCTATCAAGGGCGACAAAATAAATAAAATCTTGGTAAATTGAACCAAAGTGAGCATCGTCATCATTTTAACAAATTCAATACTAGGGACAAGTTCAATACCAATATTGAGACATTAGAAATTATAGGTGGTTTTAATTTAACTTCCAATATATATTTTTCCTATCAAAGTCAAACTCAAAGTATTTATTTCAAATAAACTAATTACAGGCATTTTTGAATTGTCAAGGTGTCGGTCAGTCAGAGAGATGAAGCTAGTTGCCCATTCCAAAGCAGTAGGTACCTATGGAGAAGAACGGCCAAGAAACTCCATGGACACTCTTTTAAACAAAATATGGTTACAAAATATTGGTTACATAGTTCATATTAATATTATACATGTGAGAACGATGCAGAACGTTAAAAGCATCCGATATAAAATATGTAAAAACTATTAAAAATTAAATTAAAAGAAGCCTTAGCCGCTAAGATATGACCTACTGACAGCGCCCGTTTACGAACATGACGCATATATTATGCTATACTTAATGTATTCGTTTTTATCACGTTGAATTATTCCTGTAATCAAAATCTCTCTCCGATATACACAAAAATATTTTCTTCAAAACATCCTATTGTATTCCGGTATCACCTTCGTGGTTCACCGAAGATGTTTATTAAAAACATGTGAAAGGTAAAATATACGGGATTTTACGAAAACATTTTACAAAGGAATTACACAGAGATTTACGTGTCTCAGTAGAATCAGTATGCGTACCGCATATTCGTGCTTTTAGAGGTGAACAAACGATAAGTGCTAAGAAAACGACTGCTGTGAGAATGTATATGAAAATCATGCGAATTTCTTGAAGGCTTTAAAACTTTAAGGCTGCCTTGAGAGTTGTAAATGTTTCGCCTTTTATCATTGAGTATAAACGTTAACGTTGGCAATATAAATATGATAATACTTAACTATTTTTATTGTTTGTAAAATTTTCAACGGTTATTGCCTGTAGTTTGAATACGAGATTAAAGTAGTTTAGTGCTTATGTTTAACATAGAGGTTCAGCAAACTATATGATTGCATCTTAGAACAATGCTCACCTTTCCAAATTGCATGCAAATTTTGCCTTTACCTACTTCAAATGATAAAAAAGCATCAGGTTTGTATTTTTCAAGCAAAGGGACAAATAAAAAGTAAACAGAAATTACAATGCTTTAAAAGTAACGTCAACGATAAACCGCAAATTATCCAGATAAGCGAAATAACAATACTGCACGTGCATCTTTGATGACAATTGCACCGCAACTGACGTCTGTTTAGTCCTAGCCCATAAATAACGTGGTGGGGATAGAGTTCGTCGCACGTGCGCCTAACTGCGCCATCTGTCGGTAGTTGCCGTCGTTATGATGCCTCGTCTAAACAATTATTGTTAGAGATAAAAATATTACAGACGCCGCCAGATTGTGATGGCTTTTCTTTTTTGTTCTTGCATGGAGATGAAGTGTGTTCATGAATAATTTTATTTTGTTTTTCGCTGGAATATTCGATATTTATTGCTTTATTATGCCGAATTTACTGAACGTAATATTACGTGTTAGAAGTCACTTTTTTGATATTCATTATTAGATTGTCGATGTGAACAACCTCAAAATGTAAAATAAAAACAAGCGTTTACGAATTCCTAAAGTAAAGAATAAAACACTTTTCAAGTTATTTACAAAACATGGGGCACGTTTTCATGGATGCGCTTTTCGTTTCACTCGATTAGATCAATTGACGTAAAAGTTCAAACGTAGGTACTTCAGAACAGATTCAATTCAGTTCAAACCGTCGATTACAGCGGACGCGTCGATGCGAAGCGCAATTTTAAATGCTTGCGGTTGGCACAACCAGTTTGTTCTATCTACTATTACTCTCCTACGATTTTGGGCCGAAATTCTGGAAAAGCGCTGGCGTCGGCCAACGCTGCCCATTCATTTGGTCTTCCCCATTAAAAGGGAGCTTTTAACTACAGCTAATTTATGCAGCGCACGGTTTGCCCGGACAGATTACAGAGTGGCGTGTCCATTCTGTGCACAGTTTGGGCCTGAATCACGCCTGTCGAATGTGTTACGTCTGGTGGAAAATTTCTGGCTGTTTATTCGTTTGATTTGTAGCCGTGAGCAGAATTTGTGCCAGTAGATATTATTTTGTAGATCGTATTCCTGTTGCAGGCGCATTACTGTTGTGTGTTTCACACCGGTTGGTCGTCTTTCTCTGTTTCACAATAACGTGTCGGAGCCAATATGGTCCATTTTCGAAAGCTTGAAATAAATCAGAAAGTTGAGTGGGATTTTGAAAGGCCGTGAAGGCCGCCCGGTACATGATTCATCAATATTAGTTGCCGTTCACGGGACTAAGTTAAAATCGACAAAACGTCAAAAAAGTATGGCGTAATTGACTGATCGCTCCCAGTTTCAGTGCGGAAAAAATAAAATTAAGATTGTGAAAAATTTTGAGGCAATTAAGATTGATTTACGCTGCTAATTCGTATAAAAAGAGTCGCCAACGGCAAAACGATTGGCGATCTCTATTTAATTTCATTAGCAGACTAATTGTTTGACTGAATTGTATTGCGGCTTAATTGCAGATTAATGATGCTGGTTGTTTTAACAGGTTATTTAAACTGTATTAATTTCCTCGAATAGAATTCTAGAATTCTGGTTTAGAAATATATTTTCGTTTGAAAAACCATAACATCTCGTAGGCCCTCTGTTCATACACGTTTTTCCTGCCGTGAAAAACTACGGTTTTCATTGGTAGTCAGTGTTGTATGGATCACTAGCACTATTGTTAACAAACATATTTTTTCTATGACACAATTATCCGCCGTTTGTAGTCACGCTCGTGAATGTTGTAACGATCATTTTAGAAGCTTGTTGACCGACACGATTTTACCGTAAAGAAACCGTGCCGTGTACAAAAAATATTTAATTCAATTAAAGATCTAAGGAAATGTCATAATAAATTGATAGCACAAGGGCCTCCTACTTACTCTAAAAAGGTTGACATTAATCAAACAACTTTATGAAGTAAGTTTATAAATTACCTGTAACGACAAAGTTTTATAAGCAAAATACTGAGTTTGAAATGAGAAATGGAAGTTCATTATTATTTTTGTTTATGATGGTGACCCAAATATGACTGAAGTTGCATATTTTCATCTTTTGAATTAACTGTTATGACTCGTGTAAATCTTTCAGGGTTGAAACAAAATATGTTATTGCTTTCGATATTGGGACAATAAACCATAAATAGATAGACCACGTAACTCATTTCTAGTTGGACTGAAACAACCGGCACACGGAAATAAGTGCAAACAGAAAGAGTGTTGCGGACGTCGACGCTTTAGAATATAAGTGATGATGATTGTATACACCGATTATTAAATCAATAAAAACACAGTTGGTAATAGGGTTAATTAAGACCAATCGTAGGGCTTGTTTTATTCCCCCAACCACAGACGCCACAGAGGCGATGTTGTAAGAAGGGCTAATGCATGGTCTGGACAGGTTCCGACAAGTCGAGACTTGTCGGGCCGCATAACTGCCGCCCTCCGCAATCGCGACTGAATAATGGTAAACAATAGGCGGACGGGCGGCGGACCATGTATTAGTCCCTCCACTACTTGCGCCCTGCTCAAAATATATATAAGCAGGGCGACCGTGTATTTGAAGAGTCCAGACTCGCTGCCCGACACTCGCCCCGGACGGACGTGCCGCGCGCTACCTGCTCGCCGCTACCTGCTTGCCGCACCCTGTCTCGCCGCTAGTGTGTTCCGGTCGACGTTCCTGTCGACGCCAGTTTCGTAGTCATCGACTACAAGTGTTTCCTGTATACTACTGCCTTTTTCAAGGAGGTAGTTACAGTCGCTATTTCTTAACAGAAATTGTGTCAAAACGTTATCGTCGGTCTTGGCCCCCTCTGGGTAAAACCACAGTTTCGTGGTCCTCGGTTGAAACCTCACGGTGTCAACGAATCCGAGTGGGGTGTTGACCCAATCACACCCGCCGATCCCCTTCAGGGTGAGGCAGTCAATTGGAGCCGAGAGCTAGAAGTTTGGCCTTGGGGGATCTCCTAGTCAACTCTAGTTTCTGACTTCGTCCACAGCAACACACCTAGTGTCGGTTGGGAGTGTCTACCCCTTCGCACTAGACCCGGTCAGGGCCCGTTCGCACAATAAGATTGGCGAACGGTTTACAAGCTTAGGGCTCACCATAGGTACTCACCTCCCTGTCTGCGCCCGACAGGGAGGCTACACATCCCCGGGCCTATCCACCCGGGGAATTAGGTTCTAGGGCCGTTAGGTGCGAATGCCATGTGTTTTCGCATTTAGGTTTTAATTTTTCCCTACCGACAATGTCGGACTACGACCCGAGATGGGTCAAATATTTTCTTACGGAATTGCTCCCGGACCCGAAATTCGTGGCCCAGCATTCCGCCCGTGCTTTGCGTGCCAGTCCCACCGCGTCATCGTCGGCAGTCGCCGACTTCACCGACGCGCTCGACAGCCCGCTCTCGCCCCCGCCGGCCGATCAAGGCCTTATTCAAGCGGCTTGCTCAAACCCGCTTGCCGGAATTCCGGCTCCATTGTCATTACCGACAATTGAGCCCGCTTCCGCGAACCCAATTAGTGCGAGACCCATTGTCTCGGCCACTTCTATTGTTCCGTCCGCAGCTGCACTGGGCTCTATTGTCCCGGTAATGACAAAGGCTGCCCCCACCACCCCAGTCCAAGCTCTACCGGAGAGCATGGACACGTCCGCTCCGATCTCGGACGACGATGGCCCCCTCTCTGCCTCTTCCTCATCCTCGGAAGACGACTACGAGGTCGTCGGAAAAGGAGGGAAGAGGAAGAAAGGGTCTTCATCCCAGGCCAGCAAGGCCAAAAAGGCCGTAGCGGCCTCATCCTCCCCCACCCCTGCCCCTTCTCAGGCTCCCCGCCCCTGCGGCAGTAAGGCGAAACCCGCTTCCGCTTCTGGAAAGAAGCAAAAGCCCCCGCCTCCGGTCTTTATCCAAGACAAGGCCAAATGGACCGAAGTGTCCAAGATGTGCGTGGATCGTAAGATCCAGTACACCAGCGCCACATCAACCCAACAGGGCATCAAGGTGTCCGTTCCCTCGTCCGCGGACTACAGGGAGCTCACCGCTATGCTGCGAACGAGGAACTACTCGTTCCACACCTACTCTCTCCCGGAAGAGACACCGACTCGCGTAGTCATCCGCCGAGTCCCGAAGGAGATCCCTACGGAGGACATCAAAGATGACCTCTCTGCCCAAGGCATCTCAGTTTCAGCGGTGCACCGCCTTCACAAGGCGCGTCACGGACATGCCTACGACATGGTCCTCGTGGTGTGTGACCCTGTAGAAGGGCACCACCCGATCTTCAAGATCAAGTCGGTCTGTTCACTATCGGGGATCTCTATTGAGAAACCCCGCCGCACTAATATAATTGGCCAGTGCCATCGCTGCCAATTATATGGTCACGCGCAGTCTAACTGCTTCGCCACCCCCAGGTGCGTCAAGTGTCTGGGTGACCATGGCACAGCGGACTGTCCCCGCCCCAAGGATCGGGCTTTATGCACCGAACCCCCGAGCTGCGTACTGTGTGGTCAATCTGGCCACCCAGCCAACTACCGTGGCTGCCCTAAAGCCCCCAAGGCTTCCTCCCCCAAACTGGCGAAGCGCGCTAGCGATCGCCAGAAGAGGGAAAGCCCCTCGGCTACCATCAAGGTGCCCTCAGCGCAGTTGCCAGTGCGACTCAGCCCCCAACGACCCATGCCCTGGGCCAACTTATTCCGCAGCGACGCTCCAGTCACCGCGGCCCCCATCTCTCAGCCCCCTGCTACCAACCCCGCGCCTAAGGTTACCGTTAACCCTGGGCTAACCCCCTCCCCCGTGGCCCTTTTGGCAACTCCACCCGCCGCCCCCTTGAAGCCTGCCTCGGCAGCTCCGAAAAAGGTCCCTTCCCTCTCCCCAGCAGGTATCAAGCCCACCACGACGGAGATCCTCGTCCACACCCTCGCGGTTATGAACCAAGTGTTCGAAACCCCGGAGGCAATCGCGATGGCCGATCAGGTCTACGCCGCCAAGGGCGACCCTATTAAAATCCTCATGGCATACCACAGCTACCCCGGGGTACTGCGCGCCATCTCCAACCTCACCTTTTAAATATCAATTATGGATATTACAAAAGGTGCTAGATGTACAAAGCCCCGGTCCCTCAAGCTAGGTTTCTTTAACGCTAACGGCGTTAAAAGTCAACGCGATGAGATCGCCGCCTTCCTCCGCGACCATCAGCTTGACGTCCTATTAGTTCAGGAGACCTTTCTGAAGCCTCATATACGCAACCCGAACATCGCCAACTATCGCATAGTTCGCAATGATCGGTCACGCTGTCACAAGGGCGGAACCCTCATCTATTTCAGAAGGACTCTCCATTGCATCCCGCTAGATCCCCCCCCTCTCCTCTCTCACTTGGAGATCTCTCTCTGTCGGCTCGCCAGGACCGGTCATCAACCGATCACCATCATCTCCGGCTATTTCCCACCGACCAACGGTAGCGAGGATCATCTATCCATCGCCGCCGACCTCTCACTCCTCTTCGGCTTGAGCGACTCCGTCATCCTGGCGGGCGACCTCAATGCCAAACATCCCGCCTGGAACAGTAATCTCACCTCTACCAGAGGCAGATTACTGTTCAACTTAGGGGCCTCCCTTAACTTTGACGTCATCGCTCCGATGACTCCCACCCACTATCCCGGCGACCCTAACCAAACTCCCGATGTCCTCGACATAGCGCTCCTCAAGAATGTGAACCTTCGTTTGCAATCTTTAGAGGCGCTACAAGAGCTTAACTCCGACCACCGTCCCGTCGTCATGCACCTCACCCCCTACACGGGGGGTCCGCTTGACCCTGACCACCCGCCCCGCACCCAGTTGGTGACCGACTGGAGGAAAGTAAGCGAAAAGCTTAAATCCGACACTCTGTCACCTCAGCTGGAATCCATTCCTGACCTCATTGTCTCTGTCGATGACACTACCGGCGCGATCGCCTCTTTTACAGAACACGTGCAATCCGTTTTGACGGATTGCTCACGGGAAGTCCCGGTGGTGGAAGACCACCGCTGGAAACTACCCGCTGACGTACGTGAGCTGATAACCGAGAAGAACGCAGCCATCCGTGCCTACGACTCCTTCCCCTGCGATGCGAACAAAGCCCACATGCGCAATTTACAGCGTGCTGTAAAGAAACGCATTGCGGAAGCTCGTTCGGACAACTGGGACAAGTTACTCGGCGAACTTGAGCCCAATCACCATGCCTTCTGGAACCTTCAGAGGAAGCTTCGCGCTCCCGAAGAATCTTCCACCCCTCCACTCATCCGTCCTGACAAGAGCATCGCTTTCGATAGCTCTGAAAAAGCCGAGCTCCTAGCCGACAGTCTCGAGTCCCAATGCTCCCCCAGTTCCCTTCCGGTCGACCCAAAGCACCTCGCCAAAGTCGACGCCGAAGTCGAACGTAGAGCCTCTCTCCCACCCGTCGAAGATCCAGATGATCCTCTGCCCCCCGTCACCCCTGACGAGGTGCAAGACATCATCAAGGGTCTTCAGGCTCGTAAAGCCCCCGGCTCAGATGGAATTACCAATAGGGTATTCAAACTCTTCCCCGCCCAACTGATCATGCTCATGACCGCCATCTTCAATGGCGCCATGAGTAATAACATGTTCCCACAAGCCTGGAAAGAGGCCTCTGTTATAGGTATCCCCAAACCCGGCAAACCCAAATCAGACCCCACCAGCTATCGCCCCATCAGTCTGCTTAACGTGCTCGGCAAAATCTACGAGAGGCTTATTTATAAGCGTCTCAAGGACTATGCCGAGGCGAAGAGCCTGATTCCGGACGAGCAGTTCGGGTTCCGTACCCAACACTCGTGCGTCCAGCAAGCGCACCGCATAGTCGAGCACATCAGTGCCGGCTTCCAGCGTGGCGCTATGACTGGCGCCCTGTTCTTCGACATAGCGAAGGCTTTCGACAAAGTCTGGCACAATGGCTTAATATATAAGCTATACCAACTCGGCGTGCCCGACCGTCTCGTGCTCATCTTACGGGACTTTTTGTCGAACCGCACCTTCCGCTACCGCATCGAGGGCGCTCTCTCCGCCCCCCACCCGATTCGCGCCGGAGTCCCCCAGGGCTCCGTTCTCTCCCCCCTAATCTTTACCCTGTTCACTAGCGACATCCCCAAGAGTAAAAAGGCCCAATTGGCGTTATTCGCCGATGACACGGCCATTTACTACACAGGGACCAGTCCGCCAGCTATAGCTCAGACTCTCCAGACCGCGGCCAACGTCCTCGGCGCTTGGTTCCGGAAATGGAGAATCGAGGTCAACCCCGATAAAAGCCAGGCTGTTCTCTTTAGGAGAATTCGTAGGGCCCTCCCCAACCCCCCTAATCCGATCACCATGTACGGCAAGCCGATCCCTTGGGCGAAGCATGCCAAGTACCTGGGTGTCACTCTCGACCAGCACCTCAGTTTCGCAGAGCACATAAAGCAGGTCCGTTCGCGGGCCGCTTTCGCTCTCGGTAGGCTCCAATTCATGCTTACAGAACGCAGCAAATTGTCACTCCGGTGCAAACTGCGTCTCTATAAGGCTGTAATCCGCCCCATCATGACTTACGCTTGCGTCGTCTTCGCGCACGCCAAACCCAAGTATCTGCATCGAATGCAGACACTTCAAAACCGGTTCCTCCGTAAGGTCTCAGGAGCTCCCTTTTACGTCCGTAACATGGACCTTCATGTAGATTTTAAACTCCCCACAGTTCAGCAGTTCATGAAACGCCTCTCGAAGCGTTTCTTTGACACTGCCATAAAACACCGCAATCCCCTGATTGCGGCCGCCTCCCGATACACCCCGTCCCGCATCAGTAAGGTTCGCCGTCCACGGCATACCCTCGTTGCCCCTGACGATGCCACCACTCTCCTCCAGGAGAGCAGCCCGGCTACTAGCACTATTAGAGTAACATACAGATACAAATTTCCGTCGTTCCGTCCTCGCCGTCGAGGCCCGTCGCGACGACCCTGTCCACTCTCACCCTCCCGACCCTTGCTCGAGCCAGCCCGCGTTGCCGCTGAGCCAGTAGTTTTAAAAAACCCCCGATCCAGCTGTCCCTTGCTGTCCCCCCCCAGCGACGCCCTAAGCCGAGGTCCGAACCCCGCAGGGGGTGCCCTTAGCGTGTAGTCGCTTAGTTTTGTAAGTTAGCTTTAGTTTTTATTAAGCCCTGGCTGGAGGCTACAATTCTTTTGTGGCAGCCACAGGCAAGTCCGGTTAAGCAGTAGACAACCCTTTGGTTGAACTGCGAGATGCCATTTATAAAAAAAAAAAAAAAAATATTTGAAGAGTTTTTCACGTTTGGAGTCTTTATGCTAATTTCGTTGTCTATTTGTGTGTCAGTTTAAATTGTTAGAGTCACGTTATTGCTGTTCAAGTTTGTTAAATATTAGTAAATCTGTTACGTTCTAGTGCTATTTGTGTTCCTAAATAATTATATGTGTTAAAGTACGATCCCGAGTTTAATTTAAAGTAAAAATATACAGTCCACCCCCGACAGTTGGTCCTTGCGAGCCGGATCATAAGGACAGTTGGTCCTACGATAGCCGGACTATAACGACAGTAGCCAGATTAAGAAGATTAATCCCTCAAGAGTCAGTCATGGAGAGAACCATGAAGACTAGAAGCGTAGCAGCCAAGGAGAACCAGTCCGAGTCGGGATATGATAGCCGACGGCCCCGCGCGTTCGATGAGCCACCCAGGTCACCGTCAACCATAGCGTCCGCGTTCCCGTTCCCACGTACCCCGGTCGGTGCTTCCGCGAGTGTAACCGTTAGTGACCCTCTCGCGATCGCACCCCTCGCCACCGCCGCGGCGTTGAGAGTCGCGCCGCCCGTATGCGAAGACGCGTCCGCCGCACCGACTCCACGCGTTCCACACGCGAGTAGAGACACCGCGACCGCGTTCGACCCCAGGGAACCGTCCGCGACACTATCGGCGTCAGGCTATCCCGGTACGTTACCGATTCGAGACTCGTCGAGTACTGTTAGGTCCAGGAAATCGTACAGCAGTGACGTGGCCAGAGTGAAGAAGGCGGAATATGAGGCGCAGAGAAGAATCGCCGCGCTACGGAACGAGCAGCTAGAGATAGAGAAGGCGCTCGTCAGCAAGCGGTTCGAGTACGAGGTAGCGGCTATTGAGGCTGAGTCGGAGGCCCGTGAAGAGGGTACCGAGCACAGAAGCGAGGACAGGGTGGACGAGTGGCTCCAAAATATGGACCGGAGTCACCCTCCAGCAGCAGACAGGCTGCAGGAGGAGCAGCCCCCGCGTGTCACCACTGTGCCCGCAGCCCCGGCCACTCACGCTGAGCCCGCTACATGTGTAGACGCCGCCACGCCCACCAGACACGACCGACGGAGACAACGCTCGGCCTCACGTTCGCCCACACGGGGTGAACGTCGTATGGGAAGAGGCATAGAGCAATTAGCCGAGACATTAGAGAAGATGGTGCGAGTACGTCCGCCGCCGCGACAAGTGACGGAGCTGCCTACTTTCGCAGGCGCGGCCACCGAGTGGCTACCATTCAAGGCGGCATACGACGACTCGTCGAGTGTGTACCGATTCACCGCAGCCGAGAACCTGGCCAGGCTACGACACTGTGTGAAAGGCGAGGCCCGGGAAGCAGTGTCGGCGCTACTGTACACCGCGTCTGACCCACAGGTGATAATGAAGACGCTGGAGCAGTACTATGGACGGCCAGAGATATTAATGGGCAGGGTTATGGAAGACATAAAGAAATTACCCCGGCTCACAAGTGTGGCTAGCGAAGTGAACACATTCGCCGTGAAACTCCAAAACATAGTGTGTGTGTTGTCAAACATAGACAACCGCGGGTACATATATAACCCCATGTTAGTCAGTGAAGTGGTGGACAAGCTGAGTCCACACATTAAGTCAAGGTGGTGCGACTACGCCACCGAAGCGTCGGAGTCGTCGCGCGAACCCGAGATAATAGTGTTATCAAGATTCTTGATGCGGGAGGCCGACCGAGCGATGAGGTACGCCTTCACAGTAGCGACGCCCGCGCCCGCCCAGAAGAAGGAAATCAGAGGCGGGCCGCCAGCGAACGTGAAGAAGAGGTCAGGCCGGGAAATAGTGTACGCGACCGCCGACGAGAAGGAAGAGCGAAAGCTAGAGTGTTTGTGTTGCGGCAGTGACCATGAGGTACCTAAGTGCCCTAAGTTTTTAAAACTGAGTGTCGGTGAACGATGGGACTGGGCACGTACCGCGCGTGTGTGTTATAAGTGTGTGACAAGGCGCCACCGCCGCGAGCATTGCCGCGCGAGGCGCTGCGGCAAGGACAATTGTAGCCGCCCACACCACGCGCTGCTACACCAGGCGCCCCAAGGTAACGAGGCGCCACAGGGAGATAAAGGTAAGGAAAACCACGAGATATTATCCCCTAAAGAATCAGTGATGGCCGTCTCAGCGCCTAATAACAATACGTGTCAGCGAGTGTTACTAAAGATATGCCCGGTCACTCTGAAGGGGCCCGGCGGGCAAGTGTCGACGTTTGCCCTCTTAGATGAGGGCTCCACTGTTTCATTGGTCGACGAAGAGCTGACACGCCGCCTGCGAGTAAAGGGGCCAGTGTCCACACTATGTATACAGGGCGTGACCGCGCACCAACGTGAAGAGCAGAGCCAGGCGGTGAAGCTACAGGCGCGCGGTCCAGATGGAAAGTACCATGAGCTGCGGGCTCGGACCATGAAAGACCTGCAACTACATGGACAGGCAATAGATAGGTCGGCCCTGAGACACTACCCCCACCTACGAGACATAGATAACGACGCATGTTTCGACACGGCCACACCTAAGATACTGATAGGCTCAGACAATTGGCACCTTATAGTCACACGAGAGCTGCGGATGGGCAGGAAACATGAGCCCGCAGCGTCGCTCACACAGCTGGGATGGGTGATCCACGGTACTGCCCCGCGTACTACGTTACAGGAAAAGGCGGGACAGATCGTGCTCCATATTCACGAGGCGTCTGTACGACAACAGACAGATGACGTGCGTCGTGTAGAGGAGCTAGTTAGGTCTCATTTTAAGATAGACGCCCTAGGTGTTTCGTTAGCTAGGAAAACGAAACCTGAAGACCAGAAGGCGATCGACATGGTTCAGGGTACTATGAGGAAGGTCGGTGACCACTATGAGGTCGGCCTACCATGGCGTGATGAAGACGCCCCCATGCCCAATAACCATAGCTGCGCACTCAGGAGACTACGGACGATAGAGAGGAAGATGGACTCATCGTCACAGTTCGCAGCCCAGTATAGCGCTCTGGTCAATAACCTATTGAACAAAGGTTACGCCCAGGAGTGCAACGGAAAGGAAGACACAAGTAGGAAGGTATGGTACCTACCGCACTTCCCGGTCGTGAACCCTAATAAACCGGGAAAGATGCGCATGGTGTTTGACGCGGCTCACCGATATAGTGGAGTGAGTCTGAATGACTGCCTGCTGGAAGGACCTGATCTCCTGAAGTCGCTACCAGGGATACTGTTCAGGTTCAGAGAGCGTCCGGTGGCCGTCACAGCGGATATTGAAGAGATGTTTCTCCAAGTGAAAATAAGGGAGCAGGACCAAGCGGCACAGATGTTCCTATGGCGAGGTGATGATCGAACAAAGCCGCCGAAGAGATACAAAATGACTTCAATGATTTTCGGAGCCTCCTGCTCACCCTTCATCGCGCACTCAGTGAGAGACGCCAACGCGGAGCTGTACGCGCACGAGTACCCTGACGCCGTGCGCGCCATCACGTCGAGCCACTACATGGACGATTATGTCGACAGCTTCGCCACCGAGGAAGAGGCGATTAAGACAGCGCGCGATGTCATGAAGATACACCAGAACGCGCACTTTAACTTACGAGGTTGGTGCTCCAACGAATGTGAGGTCGTGAGAGGCATAACGCCTGAGAAACAGGCGCGCGACCAGGAGGTCAAGCTCGGACGGAGACCTGAGGATACCGACAAGACCTTAGGACTACTGTGGCAGACCGGCTCAGACGAGCTAGGTTTCAACACGGGACTCAGTCGGCTGTCACCGGAAGTAAGACTGAGAGACAGACCGCCGACAAAGAGGGAAGCTCTCGGAGCCGTGATGGCGGTCTACGACCCGCTGGGCCTGATCAGCCACTTCACGGTCACCGGGAAGATACTGCTGCAGAACTTATGGAGACAGAGCGTGGGATGGGACGAAGTTATCCCAGAACAGGACGCGCAGCACTTCAAAGAATGGATGACCAGTCTGGACGCGACGACACAGTTACGCATCCCCAGGTGTTACGGTAGAGGCCCAGACGACGTGGCCGACCTGCACGTGTTCTGCGACGCCAGTGAACAAGCCTACGCCGCGACGGCCTATTGGAGGACCCAAAAGTCTGACGGGTCCGTTGAAGTGAGATTGGTCGCGGCAAAGGCCCGAGTCGCCCCACTGAAGCCTGTCACCATCCCGCGGCTAGAACTGCAGGTCGCGGTGATTGGCGCGCGACTGGCAGACACGATCAAGAGGGAACACCGAGACAAGCCCAGTAGAGTCACCTACTGGACCGACTCCCAGACGGTCTTACGATGGATAGAGAAGGACGCCATCAAGTATACGGCGTTTGTGGCACACCGCCTCGGCGAGATCGCCGAGCTTACTGACGCCAGCCAATGGAGGTGGGTGCCCACGGATAGTAACGTGGCGGACGACGCCACGCGGCCGAACTACACGGCTAGAATGGAAGCCACGGACCGATGGTTCGTCGGCCCGGAGTTCCTGTACATGGACGAGGAGTCCTGGCCGAAGGAGAAGGCCAAGGACAGCGCGACCCGAAAGGAAAGCGAAGAGGTGACGTACACCGCGGCCGAGGTGATGACCAAGCACCCTTCTCACCTGCCAGATATACGCCGCTTTTCGAAGCTTGAGAAGCTACTACGTACGACCGCACTTCTCTTATTGGTCGCGCGAAAGTGCAAGGACAAGGCCAGCACATTGAGTGTCGACCTCATAGAACGGGCAGAACAAGTATGGATGAAACAAGCCCAGTCCGAACACTACTCGGAAGAGATAGAGACGCTGAAGAAAGGGAAACCAGTACCCAGGTCCAGCAGCATCTACAAGCTGGACCCCTACCTGGACGGCGAAGACGTCCTAAGAGTGAGAGGTAGAATAAGTCACGCGGCGGTCCCAGAAACCGGAAAGAATCCAGTGATCTTGCACGGCCGACATAGATACGCACGGCTGATAGTGGAACACGAGCACCGCCGAGCTGGTCACGCCAACAACGAACGCGTGGTCAACGAATTGAGACAGCGCTACTGGGTAGTGAACCTAAGACCGACGGTGCGAGCCACGGCGCGGCAGTGTCAAGTTTGTCGCGTCCGGAAGGCCGCCCCAGTAGTGCCTACAACGGGAGACCTCCCTAGAGAACGCCTGACACCGACTTCCAGGCCCTTCACCCATTATGGTGTAGATTACTTTGGCCCCATGACAGTGGTCGTCGGAAGGCGCCACGAAAAACGATGGGGGGCCTTATTCACCTGTCTGACGACCAGAGCGGTCCACTTGGAACTGGTGTCGAGTCTGTCCACAGACTCGGCCTTGATGGCCATTAGAAGAATGGCGGCGCGTAGGGGCTGGCCCCATATAATGTTTTCCGACAATGGTACGAATTTCAGGGGAGCTGATGTAGAGCTGCGAGCCGCCTACCGGGAGTGGTCCCCGGAGTTCACCCGCTTCGGCATCGACCACCGTATGAGGTGGAAATTTATTCCGCCAGGGGCTCCGCATATGGGGGGAGCCTGGGAGCGTCTGGTGCGCTCTGTGAAGACCGCACTAGGGGCGACCCTCCACCAGCGGGCCCTCAAGGAGGAGGTCCTGGCAACGCTGCTGACAGAGGCCGAACACGCAGTCAACTCTCGGCCTCTGACCCATGTTTCGGTCGATCCCAGGGATCCCGAAGCCCTCACCCCTAACCATTTTTTGCTCAGAACTTCCTCAGGTTTGCCAGTGGCTGGGCCCTGCGATGAGGCCAGCCGCAAGCAGTGGCGGGCCGCCCAGGCGCTGGCTGACAACTTCTGGCGGCGCTGGGTGGCAGAGTACCTGCCCACCCTGGTGCCCAGAGGGCAGGCCGACGACCACCGCCGCCCTCTCCAAGTCGGCGACTTGGTCGTTATCATCGACCCCTCCCTCCCGCGGGGAACATGGCCCCGGGGGGCTATCGACGCAGTGTACGTCGGTCCCGACGGCAAGGTGCGGTCAGCGGACGTAAGAACAACGGCGGGTGTCCTGCGGCGCCCAGTCACCAAGCTCGCCGTCCTCTGCGTGGAAGAATAGGCTACGGTAGCCCTACGCCAGGGGGAGGATGTTGCGGACGTCGACGCTTTAGAATATAAGTGATGATGATTGTATACACCGATTATTAAATCAATAAAAACACAGTTGGTAATAGGGTTAATTAAGACCAATCGTAGGGCTTGTTTTATTCCCCCAACCACAGACGCCACAGAGGCGATGTTGTAAGAAGGGCTAATGCATGGTCTGGACAGGTTCCGACAAGTCGAGACTTGTCGGGCCGCATAACTGCCGCCCTCCGCAATCGCGACTGAATAATGGTAAACAATAGGCGGACGGGCGGCGGACCATGTATTAGTCCCTCCACTACTTGCGCCCTGCTCAAAATATATATAAGCAGGGCGACCGTGTATTTGAAGAGCTATTTCCCACCGACCAACGGTAGCGAGGATCATCTATCCATCGCCGCCGACCTCTCACTCCTCTTCGGCTTGAGCGACTCCGTCATCCTGGCGGGCGACCTCAATGCCAAACATCCCGCCTGGAACAGTAATCTCACCTCTACCAGAGGCAGATTACTGTTCAACTTAGGGGCCTCCCTTAACTTTGACGTCATCGCTCCGATGACTCCCACCCACTATCCCGGCGACCCTAACCAAACTCCCGATGTCCTCGACATAGCGCTCCTCAAGAATGTGAACCTTCGTTTGCAATCTTTAGAGGCGCTACAAGAGCTTAACTCCGACCACCGTCCCGTCGTCATGCACCTCACCCCCTACACGGGGGGTCCGCTTGACCCTGACCACCCGCCCCGCACCCAGTTGGTGACCGACTGGAGGAAAGTAAGCGAAAAGCTTAAATCCGACACTCTGTGGTGACAGAGTGTCGGATTTGCTGGAATCCGACACTCTGTCACCACTGGAAGCTGGAATCCATTCCTGACCTCATTGTCTCTGTCGATGACACTACCGGCGCGATCGCCTCGTTTACAGAACACGTGCAATCCGTTTTGACGGATTGCTCACGGGAAGTCCCGGTGGTGGAAGACCACCGCTGGAAACTACCCGCTGACGTACGTGAGTTGATAACCGAGAAGAACGCAGCCATCCGTGCCTACGACTCCTTCCCCTGCGATGCGAACAAAGCCCACATGCGCAATTTACAGCGTGCTGTAAAGAAACGCATTGCGGAAGCTCGTTCGGACAACTGGGACAAGTTACTCGGCGAACTTGAGCCCAATCACCATGCCTTCTGGAACCTTCAGAGGAAGCTTCGCGCTCCCGAAGAATCTTCCACCCCTCCACTCATCCGTCCTGACAAGAGCATCGCTTTCGATAACTCTGAAAAAGCCGAGCTCCTAGCCGACAGTCTCGAGTCCCAATGCTCCCCCAGTTCCCTTCCGGTCGACCCAAAGCACCTCGCCAAAGTCGACGCCGAAGTCGAACGTAGAGCCTCTCTCCCAACCGTCGAAGATCCAGATGATCCTCTGCCCCCCGTCACCCCTGACGAGGTGCAAGACATCATCAAGGGTCTTCAGGCTCGTAAAGCCCCCGGCTCAGATGGAATTACCAATAGGGTATTCAAACTCTTCCCCGCCCAACTGATCATGCTCATGACCGCCATCTTCAATGGCGCCATGAGTAATAACATGTTCCCACAAGCCTGGAAAGAGGCCTCTGTTATAGGTATCCCCAAACCCGGCAAACCCAAATCAGACCCCACCAGCTATCGCCCCATCAGTCTGCTCAACGTGCTCGGCAAAATCTACGAGAGGCTTATTTATAAGCGTCTCAAGGACTATGCCGAGGCGAAGAGCCTGATTCCGGACGAGCAGTTCGGGTTCCGTACCCAACACTCGTGCGTCCAGCAAGCGCACCGCATAGTCGAGCACATCAGTGCCGGCTTCCAGCGTGGCGCTATGACTGGCGCCCTGTTCTTCGACATAGCGAAGGCTTTCGACAAAGTCTGGCACAATGGCTTAATATATAAGCTATACCAACTCGGCGTGCCCGACCGTCTCGTGCTCATCTTACGGGACTTTTTGTCGAACCGCACCTTCCGCTACCGCATCGAGGGCGCTCTCTCCGCCCCCCACCCGATTCGCGCCGGAGTCCCCCAGGGCTCCGTTCTCTCCCCCCTAATCTTTACCCTGTTCACTAGCGACATCCCCAAGAGCAAAAAGGCCCAATTGGCGTTATTCGCCGATGACACGGCCATTTACTACACAGGGACCAGTCCGCCAGCTATAGCTCAGACTCTCCAGACCGCGGCCAACGTCCTCGGCGCTTGGTTCCGGAAATGGAGAATCGAGGTCAACCCCGATAAAAGCCAGGCTGTTCTCTTTAGGAGAATTCGTAGGGCCCTCCCCAACCCCCCTAATCCGATCACCATGTACGGCAAGCCGATCCCTTGGGCGAAGCATGCCAAGTACCTGGGTGTCACTCTCGACCAGCACCTCAGTTTCGCAGAGCACATAAAGCAGGTCCGTTCGCGGGCCGCTTTCGCTCTCGGTAGGCTCCAATTCATGCTTACAGAACGCAGCAAATTGTCACTCCGGTGCAAACTGCGTCTCTATAAGGCTGTAATCCGCCCCATCATGACTTACGCTTGCGTCGTCTTCGCGCACGCCAAACCCAAGTATCTGCATCGAATGCAGACACTTCAAAACCGGTTCCTCCGTAAGGTCTCAGGAGCTCCCTTTTACGTCCGTAACATGGACCTTCATGTAGATTTTAAACTCCCCACAGTTCAGCAGTTCATGAAACGCCTCTCGAAGCGTTTCTTTGACACTGCCATAAAACACCGCAATCCCCTGATTGCGGCCGCCTCCCGATACACCCCGTCCCGCATCAGTAAGGTCCGCCGTCCACGGCATACCCTCGTTGCCCCTGACGATGCCACCACTCTCCTCCAGGAGAGCAGCCCGACTACTAGCACTATTAGAGTAACATACAGATACAAATTTCCGTCGTTCCGTCCTCGCCGTCGAGGCCCGTCGCGACGACCCTGTCCACTCTCACCCTCCCGACCCTTGCTCGAGCCAGCCCGCGTTGCCGCTGAGCCAGTAGTTTTAAAAACCCCCGATCCAGCTGTCCCTTGCTGTCCCCCCCCAGCGACGCCCTAAGCCGAGGTCCGAACCCCGCAGGGGGTGCCCTTAGCGTGTAGTCGCTTAGTTTTGTAAGTTAGGTATAGTTTTTATTAAGCCCTGGCTGGAGGCTACAATTCTTTTGTGGCAGCCACAGGCAAGCCCGGTTAAGCAGTAGACAACCCTTTGGTTGAACTGCGAGATGCCATGATCAAAAAAAAAAAAAAAAAATATTTGAAGAGTTTTTCACGTTTGGAGTCTTTATGCTAATTTCGTTGTCTATTTGTGTGTCAGTTTAAATTGTTAGAGTCACGTTATTGCTGTTCAAGTTTGTTAAATATTAGTAAATCTGTTACGTTCTAGTGCTATTTGTGTTCCTAAATAATTATATGTGTTAAAGTACGATCCCGAGTTTAATTTAAAGTAAAAATATACAGTCCACCCCCGACAAAGAGCATAAAACAAAATTGGCGTCCCACAAAGTTTATTTTTCGATTTATGCAGAGTGAAGGAATAACAACTCGATTTGCAATCACAATCGTTACTCACATTTTCTTTGAAAAAAAAAAGTTTAAAGGGGAAACAGCGCGGTGCAGCCGCGATCACCGCTCCGCCTTTCCCTCAAAAGCGATCCAATCGTTCTCTTTATTGAAACAGCCGTCTGCCGTCTTTGTTGCGGGAATTCCCTTGAATCCAATTTATGCAAAGTATTTACGAGTGACAAGAATTTATTTGACGTGCCAATTTTGCACCCCAACGTTCCAGATCACGAGCCACATTTTAAAAGCGCTCGGCCATGTTAGTGATTGAACGGTTTACATGATATTTTGTTACCAAAGTCGAGGCGAATGTGTACATAGATTCGCTATCGGAAAATAGAACGTCGACCATGATACGGCTTTTGAGTGAAATAAAAGCTTAACATTTTCAAATCTATGGAAGAGACATTGACAAATGTGTTACAACGTCAGTGTCATCTTTGAGGCGGCGGCAATACGCTGGCGGGACGACATCGCGACGGGAAGTCGCCTCTATGCTGATACAAACCCGTAAACAACAGATTTATGGCATCTTGTAGCCACGCGCTGACGAAGACAGATGGCCTTATTATGTGACTAGCCGTCCTTGAAACGAATTTGTTAGAACAGTGTGAACATTTCCGTTAAACCTAATTACTTATGACATCTAATGTTTTCTCGTTTTTGTTAAGTACTTGAAGCCTGAGTAACAAGCGTTAAAGTTATCTCGAAAAAAATATGATTATCTAAGCCGTTCCGCATCGTGCAGCGCTTAGAGGGTATTTGATTAACGATCCGTATTAATTTCATCCAAAATCCCCGTAACGAGGCGAGCGGAGGTAGGTCTCGTTGGTTGGCGCAGAAATATCGTCGTACCTATAATACTCGTTATTAATGGTAGTCATTCTCCCACTGAGATGGCCATCAAAAACCTTCCAAGTTCCGCCCTTATGCGATATTATCATTAAGTGGATTGGTTCGGTGCTCATTGCCACAGATCAAATGTGAGTTCGATTTGCGATTAAATAGGATTTAATAACAGTGCTGTCAGTATTTGTTGTAGAAAATGAGTTTAAATTAATGTTTACCTTACACGTTTATTTGCGGCGGGAACTGTTATCGATGCTGTGGTAGGCTTGGTAGGTAACCGTTGAAGTTCGTGCCCGGGTGGCGAGTGAGCGAATAACGGGAGCAAAGTATTGTTTTAATTGTGCAAGATGTAACCCCAGTTCGATCGGCGAACGTTTTGGGAATAATTATGTTCGTATAATCCTGGCCGTGTCTCTGATGTCGGTGGTCTCCCCCACCCTCCTCGATGGCCTCCCCCGCTCCTGATTGATGGAGCCGGAGATTGCATGTCAGGATTACATCTGCGGAGGATGTACGGATTATTTAGTTGCTGGCAGCGGGTAAATAGAGCAAGCAATATTCTGATAAAAAAAAACTTATACAACACGTCAGCTAGACGGGTGCGAACGGGCGGTAATCTCGTTTGTGTCTTTGGTGAAAATTTCATCTCTCCCTATTTCATCACTGACGACAGCGTACAAACTATTCTTTCATATAAACGCTATAGAAGTCTAAGTACCTATGTTACTCATATTCCTTTGTGTACTTTATGTTCTATTTCACTTTTGTTTTCCGTTTCGCTGGCTTCTCAAAGTGCCCGTAATAATTGTTAAAAAATCAACTCGTTCCTTGACAATGGTTCCAGTTAAATAAAACTTGGCTAAATATTATGTCAATTAACTGTCTAAATTAAATGCACCTTTTCTCTAAAGAGTTGTTTTTACAAAATAGCGCTCTCATTTGTCACTAGATCTACGAGATTCTGGTATAAATAAACTTAAACCAAATATATGACGACAAAGCGAAATCTCGTGGGAGAAGAATAGCAAAACGGTGGCAAAATTTAATTTCACTGCTGTTTACACCGCGTCAAAGAAACGCAACTTAAATATTCTTAAAATGTGATCTTTTTTACAAAGAATCAAGAAAGCTGTAAACAAGACCGGGAGTAAGAGGGAAATATGTTTCTAGTTTATACAGTTGTGGGAGGAAAATCGTATTTTGAAACTCACACAGTCAGCTTGCTGCTTTGGTGTATAAACATAAGGAATGCATTTCCTCCGTCATGTTTACACAGCTTACTTCAATAACCATCCATACATATTATAAAATAAAGAGGCTTTTCTCTCGGTGTGGTCGCGTAAAATCTTCTAAATGACACAATAGATTTTGATACTGTTTTCACTATTAATTTGTCGTCATTTATTCTGGATGGTTTATTTACTATGTACCACAAGCAAGCTTATAATTCCACCTTTTTTATTGCTGGCCACAGACACACGCGTGCACATTATAAAAACTATACGACAATACCGGGCATTGAAGGAAGAACAGAAAAGGTAGATCTAGGCTAATCTTTAGTTATTCCGAAAATAAGAATGTTAATAATAAATAATCCTAGCCCCCTAAACCACTACACGTCCTGATCGACCATCTAATCACGTGAGGGGTGGATACACGACTGAAAAATTAATGGCGTGGCTAACGTGGCTCTGGAAACCAGGTTAGGCAGTACCCCACGGTCTTTATCTCTAGGGAGAAGTCTTGTACCTCACCCGTCGCTTGCCTTTATTGACCAGCTGAAGTGAACACTGACGAGGAACAGAGCTCCCAACTCATTCTCGCCTATATTGCGCCGGCTTGAGTGAAGAGTCGCAAGAGCAAACGTCATCTAATCACGTGAGGGGCGGACACACGACTGAAAAGTTAATGGCGTGGCTAACGTGGCTCTGGAAACCCGCAGGGCAGCATGTGGCGAGCTGTTAGGCAGTACCCCACGGACTTTATCTCCAGGGAGAAGTCTTGTTCCTCACCTCTCGCTTGCCTTTATTGACCAGCTGAAGTGAACACTGACGAGGAACAGAGCTCCCAACTCATTCTCGCCTATATTGCGCCGAGTGAAGAGTCGCAAGAGCAAACGTGCTCGCAAGAAGTCCGAGAAGAAGAAGTGTTCCGAAAGTATTGGAATACCTCTCCACTCCCTTTATGTATCTCAAAGGGGGCATTATTGAGTGTGCAAGTCACCGCCTGCCATTTTAACTGTGTATATTATTACATTACATTGGTTAGGCAGGGGCTATAGTCTTAAGGGACATCTCGGTAACCAGTACACTAGCCATCCAAACCCGTACCCCAAAAGTTTTTGTTTCCATGTTCTGCAATAGTCCAGCACCCAGGGTTGTTCTTGGATGCACTTGCATAGTGCATTCAGGGAAAATCGTCGGGTGTTGCCTCCTCAAGATTTAAAATGGTCTAAGGGGCGTCTACGAGCTGGCTTCGGCGTACACCTTTCCGATGGCATAATAGCCAAGAGCCTCGAACAACACTCGAGGTAGCTGATTGTGGCTTGATGACATGGCGCGTATAGTAAGAGGTTTCTCTCTCAAGACATCAGGAGCCCTAACCACACCAGTAGGTTGGGCCCTGTTCCTGCACAATGTTTCCATAAAATATTTAAATATGTTAGATATTAATATTGAGTGTCATCCGCTGTCATTTTAAACTTGCTTCTGCCCGTGGCTTCGCCCGCGTCGCGGCAATCATTATTGAATGGGAGTTTTAGTAAGGATCCCTAATTTTTTTGAAAATATAATAAATATATCACCCGGGGATAGTGTAGCTTCCCAACCGTGAAAAAATTATCAAACCGGTTCAGTCATTTCGGAGCCTATTCAATGCAAACAAACAATCAAATCTTTCTTCTTTATAATATTATTATTATTGGTTTAGATAAAACATTGGTCAGAGGCAGGGGCCATAGTCATTCCATTGTCCTAGTTAACCAGTCCAAGTCATGCAATCCCTAAGCGGGATTGTCCAAAAGGGTTACCGCTACCCCTGAACATAAAGGGCTAAGGAAGGAACATGGATGGGTTTTAGTCAGTAAGAGTCTGACACTCCCTTCTGCTCTACCCAGAGCGAGAGAAGTCATTGGATGATTTACCAGACTTAAAAAAAAAATATTCCAATAACTTAGTTTCCATATCCTGCAATAGTCCTACACCAACCGGGGGTTGTCGTTGGGTGCACTTGCATAGTGCAAACGGGGATAATCATAGGTTAGTGCATCATTTCATTAAACTCTTCTAACTTCTCTGCGAGTTGGCTTTAAGCCACCTCGGGGTATGGCAAAAGCATTTAAAATTAATTAAAAATACCTTTTATTTTGTTTTATAAACAGAGCATGAATGCAGGAAAACTCCTTGTAGACGCGAGAATTTTTCAATTACTTACTTGATTTAGCTAGTGGAGGTACCTACCCACTTTAGGTTATGATAAGATCGGAATGTATTTGTCTCATTCGTATGAGAATTTTATTCACATGTCCAATATTATTTCCGTCTGAATGGAAATATTTCCAATAAGCGTCGTCCCAGATTTTGCATTGTGTCGCCGCGATTTTCTTTTGAATAACAGTTGGCGAAAGTGTTGGTATTTCCTTGTATTGTATTCAGCTTTTGATGTTAGGTGTTAGAAACAATTTCATTAACTCGTATGTAAATGGGGCGGTCGGGTACTGTCTGTGTGTTGTTTGCGATGTTCTGCTGAAGCTTACTTTGAAATATAACTGGAGCTATTCTGACGTTTATTATTTTATACATTTGAATTTATTGTAGAGTATGTTTCTTTTGCAAATTGTTCGAGTGCATCAAATAGTTATGTTTTAAAAATCTTCCCAAAATGCGTAGAAACGAGACTTTGACCTATTTTTTGACAGGGTCTACTGCACTGTCAATAGCAGTGGAATTTATTGCAATCCATACCTATATTGGAAATGTGTAAGTTTTGCCGAAACAGCTGAACAGATTTGAATGAAATTGACATGAAACATCGCACGATCCCGGTAGTACGATCCCCTGGAATAATTATTTTGTGGGTATTTTTTTATCTATAATATGTATATATTTGCAAAAAAGGAAATTGTACATAAGTAGTTTATCAGCCATCTCGTTAGCATAACACAAGCATTAGGTTGCTTAGCAACAAGGATATTATTACTGGTCAGAGGCAGGGGCCATAGTCTTTCCATAGTCCTAGATAACAAGTCAAAGTCCTGCAACCCCATATTCCAATAACTCCATATCCTGCAATAGTCCTACAACAACCGGGGGTTGTCCTTTGGTGCACTCGCATAGTGAAATCATCATAGGTAAGTGCCTCATTTTATTAAACTCTTCTAACTTATCTGCGACTTCTTTTTCAATGAAATTGGCATACAGGAAGACATAAACAATTAGGCCACATGATCTCTGTAGTACATTCCCTTGGAATAATAAGTGACCTTCACACGAACGTGGCTAGTTACGCAATCAAATGAATTAATATCACTTTCAATAAATAGCTGCCAAGAAATCTTGTCAATAATCCTAATAACAATAATACCGTGATCGTATTTTTTTATATCATAAACTGACGATAGTAAGAGAATAGAGTATCAAATAATTGGCTGGTGGAAAAGTTATAAAGATATGGCCCGACTATAACGAACGACGTTGTTTTGTAATAGGAGACAACACTGCTATAAAACACGCTGTTGTGCCTTCATTTATTTTACCTATGTACAGACGCTAGCACATCAAGCTATCCCTAACTGTCAAATTTTCTCAATTAAAAATGAACCTTATGTCTTTGCGATAAAGTTGAAATACTATCAAAGACCTTTGACAGATTGCGGTAACTTGATGTGCTGGGCTCTGTACCTTACAGAGTCACTTCATATGAAATTATAACTGTTGCTATGTGAAGAAATATGTATGTTTTTCTGGTTTTTCCTCTCAATGCTGATTTCATAAAAGCATAAAAGTAACATCACACCTGTGGTGCTGTTCTGTAAAAATTTCACCGTGAAACCGGATGTAAGTAAGTTCAAAGTGAACTGTCAGCAGTGTCAATTTGTAGCATTAGGTGAGATGACACCTGACTTCACCTTAGATTTCACGATGAGATTTTTACAGAATCAACCAACTATAATCAATTGTAATCGGAGAGCAGTGGTAGCCCATGTATTTTTCGTAATATCAGATAATTTACGTAAGACAATTTTATTTTTGTGAAAATAATGGGTTTTTATACTATAAACACGTTCCACCCTATTAATGAGGTGATGAAGAGCACAAAAAATCTTTTTTATTCTATTTAATAAAAAGGCATTGAGTAGGTAACATTTGATTTGACTTTGATTTATTCAAACAATATAACTAACAAAATAAAACAAACTTTCTAGACCTAAGTCTAGAAAGTTAGTTTTTATTTGGTTTGCGTCTAGTCTAAACTAGACGTTACTTTAGCTAAAACAATAGGTATTCATGATTAAAATCTATCATAAATATTGTAGTGGACAAAGTTATGTCTTCGATAAAAAGTTAATTATATAACATACCATGCCTTGTTTCTCCGAAGGGTTGGGCAAAGGTACACCCACATTTCGCCAGTTTGGTTTAAGTCTATGTAATCGGAGGCGAGCCTATTATTATCAACCGGGCACAAATGCGAACTGCTACTCTAAAATAGATCGGAATAGAAAATTCTGACACCCTTTTCCGCTCCACCCAAAGCGGAATCATTTGATGATTTCCCACCCTCAAAAAAAAAGATAGATGAATCCAATAAGCTGCCCGAGTGAGGAATTGAACCAAGACCTCATGTTCAGCAGTAGCGCTAGCGACCGCTAGACCAACCAGCCAAAGCAAACAAAGGCAAGCAAAGGTCGAGGCGGTCCTGCGACTCCCGTCATAGGTTAGAGATAGAACACCGCGCAGAAGTGTCTGACAGGACCCTCCATCCGCCCAGGGCGGAAGATATCCATGAGGATTGTCGACGGTCTGCTCACTATCGGGGATCCCTGAACAAAAAAAAAAAGATCAAAGTAGTTAAGTAAAAAAAACCAAAGACGGTAAAATCACGTGTAGAACAATAATTTATACGCGCGATTTTTGTTCCTCCATGATTTTCCAAATAAATTTAAGAATGAAAAATTTAAATTACAGTCTCTCAAAATTAAACACAAACGATGTTATGCGGACACGTGTAGCATTTTCTAAAAGAATCTAATGATGGATGAGTTACAAAGAACTGTAGTCAATCCATCATTGGTTTCTTTGTACCGAAACCATTAAAATAAGTATAGGTATTATGTTGTTAATCATTCTTATTTTCTTCCATTACGAGTTCTGAAGTAAAGTACTTTTATGTATGTACAGACGGCACACCAAGCTACCACAATCTGACGAATATTCCCAATTAAAAATGAACCTTATGTTTTTGTTATAAAGTTAACAAACTATCAATGAAATTTGACACATTGTTGTACTGGCCATATTATATAAAACTCCTTCTATTTTATTTCAAAGTTCGAATGTACCGGGAGTTATTTTCTAACCAGCCTGTGACGCTTACGACATAAGGTCACTACAAGCCTCTATAATACAGACAATCAAACTGAACAACTTTTGTCTGGGACAGTTGATAATTTTTTTAGTTCCTATTCGTCATTTTTTTTTGCCTTTCTTAGAAAGATAGTGTTAAACAATCCGACGTAAAATTAAGGTCCGCCATGCCAGATGTATCTACCTCAAATATAGGTACAGGTAGGATACCTAATCTTTGAAAATTACGTTATAATAATACCAAAGCGAAAATTATAGTACGAATATTCCTGAGAATTCTGGTTTCCTTGAGGCTCGATGTAGTCCGTTGAACGCGAAGTCTGTCTGGGTGGTTAATGTGCGGAAACTTGCGGCCCGAACGATCCTTCCGATTCAAATATATCGATGGAAATACAACAGTAGACGAAGTGGAAGTTACTTGTGATGAAAATTGTAAGTAGAAACGGTAGGGTACAAAAAAATAATTCGTCCTCAATATTGCAGCAATCTATTATGTCGTACTCCTTAAACTAAAAATGGTCATGATAAAAAATGAATCCTTTTTAAGGTCTCTTTATTCGTTGTCGTAATGAAACGACAAGCTGAATTTCGATCTAACCTTAATAAATTCTGAAGTCTACAAAATTCGAGTACCTACGAGTACCTATAAATCTTCTGAGCGCCAGACAGATTGTAGAACAACATTCTTTGTAAGGGTTTTGTCAAGGCGTAATTCGTGTCTAGCTAAGTATCTTCTGTTAATAATTGAACAGAAAATATCTTGGTTTTCGGGCCGATAATTTTAATTGTCAAACCAGGAAACCATCTCTATTATTTTATCGGTGACACCCCGGTAACAATAGCTTCCGCGCAATAAATTAAACTTTATTAATTATCACAATAATCCCATAAAAGTCTTGGAACAACAAAAACTGTTCGAAGCGGCTAATAAATGCGTCTCTCTATTTAATAAATATACCATTATCCGGGCTCACCCCACTAGAGTAAATAGAGGAATGGACGATCATTCGCTTGAGAGAGAGGGCGCATCTGGCGCTTGCCAGATTATGTTGGTAAAATTCAATAATCTTTAGAGAGCCAACTGAGAAGGACGGCCATTGCAACTTTTTTTTTCGGTGGACGAAGTAGTTCTGACGACTTTGGTAATCAAATTTGCGTATGTACAGGCGGTGCGGCCCCCTACAATTGAGTTCCGTGGAGTTCAGCGGGACGTTTCTTGTATTCTAAATAAAAAGGTACCGGAAATCAATTTGGACATTTATATACGTTTCCTTTCTGTTTCAGTGTATGATATTCGATCCCATATGACGCCTTATTGCTTATCTTACTGCCATCCCGTACAATATACAGACTACTGAACTCGTATTCATTTTATTTAAAAAACGAGTTCCGTTGTTTCATTTTGTTATAGGGTAGAGATATTTTAAATTTGAAATTATATTTCTGAAGAATAAGAAAGCGATTTTGCAGCTACAGAAGCTTTCTAATCGATGGATAGTATCGCATTTAAGTGTCGCTTTGGCCTATTTTCTTTTATGAAACTCATAAAAACAATAAGGACCTCTTTATTTTTTCGCGGAAGCAATAATCATTAAGTGAAGGGAAATTATTAACAAGCATTGTTTATTTTTACATCATCGTAAGTACCAAGCAAAGATTACCTACTATTAGTAACTCAAGCATAAGCGAAGTCACTTTTGTATGAAAAGAAATAAGCAAGCTGCCGACAGAATACTGAAGGGCTAATTCATTCGTTGAGACAATATTAATATGAAACATAACAAGAGCTTAGTAGAGTGACCGTCGGACTGTCATGTCAAAGGTTCGAACGAAAGACAAGTTCCATCGTGTGCGTATTGTCTAAATATCACAAACTTGCTTAAAAATTGGTGAAGGAAAACATCGTGAGGAAACCGGCATGCTTGAGAAATATTTCTCAACAGTATGTGAAGCTAGGTCAGAGGCCCATGGGCAGCATAAAAACTCTGACACCAGTTTAGTCACTAACCACACGTAAAAAAAATGAATTTCTTTTGATTTAATTTTTTCCAAAACATAATCACTAAAAGAATTATGACAATCCAAGTTCCCGAAAAATAACCCGTTATTACCGCCATGTTCAGACGATTATCGGATAAATCAATATTATTTTTTGGATCAGTCCAGTATTGGAGAAGAAAACAGTGGAATACAAAACATCTTTTGGTCAAAGTTTTTAGTAGGTAAAATCAGCCTGAGCAGCAGTTGCCCCTTTCAGGGGCTTTATGGGGAGAGCTGCGTCGCAACACGACGGCAATAGTTTCTTTAACCTTTTGACCGCCACGTCAAAAATGAAAAAGCGTGCCCTCAGCGCCAAGCTCCGAATTCATCCTTTAATACCTACAAAATAGTAGTGAGGTCAAAATTATTATTATTATTATTATTTATTTACGTTTAAAATTCTGTCACCCAGTCGCGACCGTGGCGTGCTGGGCACATTTTGGTTTGTCGTCTATACACGACTGTGGCGGTCAAAAGGTTAAATACCTATTCTTCAAATTCCTCCAGACTAGAGTCCCCTCTTAACTGAAACTGTTCCTGAGATAGCCGCGCGGTGCAGGAGGGTTGACAGTTGTCACAAGTTAACCAATCAGTGAGCTTTCCTCCCGCACCCCGCAGCAATCTCAAGGACGGTCTCAGTTAAGCGGTCGGGCCATACGTCTCAAATGCATATAAAGGAACTGCCACACATGCTTTCAACCACATTCATATCAAGTATAGTGAAAGTGATGATTTGATCTAACGTCAAGCATTTACCATTATTAGTATTATGGAATAACTCGTCTGCCATATTACATTAGATAAAGTGGGTCAAATAGCTATTTTGTTGGTTTATGGACATAATAACGAGGTTACCACAATATTGATAGCTTCGGGGTCTGGAGTGTCAATTATTTTTTATGACTGGTGTGTTTATTTTTGCGAAAAACGTGCTGAAGTGCCCCATGGCATGTACTTTTTATATTTTTGTAAGTCTGGGGTCGTCTGAATATTTCATGTTTTCAGTCGTGTTTTAGGCGCGGATTTGATTGTGGTGCGTTTGTAGAAAGTACGGAAACGTGTTTCAAAATCAATCAAACATGAAAAGCTGCTACATTGCATAGCGTCCGCTATTTACTGGCAATTTATGACGTCACTAAAACGTAATTTTTAAAAGCAACTTAGTGTGTTTTCCTAAAAAGCGTTTTTGGATACCGTAAAATCAAACCCCAGTTTCATCATTTTCATGACACCTTCGCTGCGGCCGGATAACATGAAATCACTCCTCCCGCTCTGGGTGGAGCGGAAGGGAGTGTCGGACTCTTACTAACTAAAACCCATCCATGTTCCTTCATTAGCCCTTTATGTTCCGGGGTAGCGGTCCCTTTCGGACAATCCCGCTTACTACCACATACCTACCAGTAACATTAAAATTAACTGAAAACAACTCCATCGATTATTTCACATCAGTATTTTACCAATGCATGCATCGGTGTATCGATGCGGGACTATACTGCCGTACTAAATCGCGGGTGTACAATGTGTACATAATTCATACACTTATTACAGGCAGGGCACTGACCGCAACCGGGCGAGAATTTAGCGGAGCCAAACGCTTGTATTTTATATAGCGGAGCTATTGACGTGAAATGTGGTGACTAAATTACGTTTGATCAACATATTTATTGCGATTTGTAAGCTGAAATTCAATAAAACACGTTCTCTACATTTCTTTTTATCTACATTTCATGCATGCAGGTATGTGGGAAAAGATTTCTTTAGAAATAAGCAGAACCTTTCCTTTCTTCTTGTCTGTTTATATGTGTAACGCGAAATTGGTTTAATATATAAATATTACTAAAACTAGCTTCATATCTCAGAATATGAGGCTAGCGTGCCTGTTATTGGTTTATTTCAAGTAGTTGCTTTGAGCTTGAATAAAAATTGTGAGTTCAAAATTGCTTATTGCGGCAGTGTTTTGGCAAACGCAGGAAAAAGTCATCTGCCTAGCCTTTTTCCAACTATAGTGGGGTCACCTTCCAGTCTAACCGGATGCCGCTGAATACTAGTATTTTACATGGAGCGGCTGCCTATCTCACCCCCAGAACTCAGTAACTGGGTAATACGAAACCGCTTGGTAAGACTGGCTGTCAGACTTTCGGGCTTCTGACTAACCGTAACGACTGTCAAAGATCGATGAATGACAGCCGGCACCAACGGCTTAACGCAGGAAACAGTGTTTTTTCAAAATCTGTTTCATAAGCCCTGAGAAAAGCGATTATCTGGTAACAGCTCTTCATAATGGAAAGCACTTTATCGAAAGTACTCGTAAGTGCGATATCGGTAGCCTGATATGTATCCTGTTAATATGATTTATTACACCTTTCATATAATAGAAAACATTATGAAAGTACCTACCTAAAAATATTAAGGTTTATTTTTATATTTAAAAAACAAAATTTGAATTCGCGTTCTCTATATCTTCTGTATCTACATATTTTACTTCGCTTCAATATTAGAAAATTAAGTGATGGTGATTTTGAGAATTTATTTTGAAAGGGTTAGGTATACAAGGTAAATTGAATTCATGGGCTTTATTTTAAGGGGTAATTGTACTCATCATTATGAACAACTTTCACTATGGGAACAAATCTTAAATTTGAATGGGAAAAAACATCAGCTGTTCCCAACATTGAATATGGAACAGCTGATTTTTTTCGCGAATTCAGATTTGTTCCAATAATGATGATGCCCATGAGTTCAATTTCCCTGTACAATAAATTGATATAGAAATTATATAATATAATAGAAAAAACTCTGTACTGTCTTGTAGTAGGTTAGTTTTTTGTAAAAATCTGACACACATGTCACATCTAACGAAACACCAACACCACCAAATAGCCACGCATATTTAGATGCTCCGTGCAATTGACTCGATGAACTGAAAGCAAATCACTCAAGCACTATACCAATTGAGACTTCAGTGAATTCATTTAATTAAGAACCGTATTTTAGGTCATATGGTTTCAAATCAATTAAGTCAATCCCCAAAATCTTGAAAATGACTTTTTATCCTAATATGATATCTAGATCATTATAAAACAAAGTCAGTTTTCGTCAGTCTGTGTGACGATGTGGTTCTACTAAACTAAGCAACAAATGTTGATGCGGTATTCACCATAATAGGGATGTTGACTAAAATTTATTTTTTGGTTCGTCACAAAGTTTGTCATAAAATATTCGACACCTATTTTTCTTTTTTCACATAAACAAAAGATTACGTCGATACATAGTGATAAAATGTGGCATTTAAGTCACTACTTTACGATTTCACTTTAAATTTAATACTGAATTGAATAGCCCACCCCCAACTTTAATGCGTTTTATTTAAGTCATTTTTTATTAATATGATAAAACAAAAATACATGTCTGACATTTTTTATTATCTGACTGACGGACTAAATATAATATATTTAGAGAATTTATTTCGGAAGGTGTATAAACCTACATTCAAAAACTTATATTGATAATAGAAATCTCGATGTTTTGTGTGTGCGTGTCAATAACAGCGTTTACACAAAAACCCTAAACTATAGGCTGTAGTTCACTCATTAATAATCTCTTTGGATAAGTATGTCACGACAATAAAATATACTTACTACAAAGATATGACCCCGGTACATTTTATTTGCGTTCTCATCAAAAAGTGTTTTGGCCTAACGACAGACCCCTGTAATCCGATTTACAATGCCGCACGATCTCATAATTTATAATATGATAGCTGACTGTAATTTCAAAGAATTATCAAATTTTCCATAAAAATAAATGTTCAAGCTCTGCGTTGTGGGGTAAGCTTTTAAATACTTCAGAGAATTTTAGCCTTTTTCTGCATGTGTATTATATTTATTGGATATCATTGAAATATCAACACAATGTATGTTTATTTAAAAAGCAAAGCATTGTATCGTAAAATAGTGGGTGCTTTTTATTACCTAGTTGTACCTATATACATTTTGGTAAGTGGTTTATCTACTATGTAAAATATTAAAGTTACAATTTAGTACTGGACGTCGTTTAATGATATTTGCAAAGTGTTGGTAAGTAATAAAAGGTGCCCGGTGCTAGGGATTCAAACTTGTTTAGTTTATACAACAGCAAAATATTGAAATTGCATCCATAAATCTTAAAAACCCAATCTTAAAGTAAAGTATAATACCTAATTATATTAACACGTTGAACGCCAACGCGGTCACCGTGTGTCCGACAAACAATAGTTATTCTATTGTGTCTGCTGCGTGGCAGTCAATGACTTAAAGAAAGTAAAAAATGTAAGAGCTCATTGGCCACCAAAACATTCGTCCTAATCGCTGGCAGATAGAAATGCGCCCAATAGTCTGGCAGTGCTGCCTCGATGGCTAGCAATGATGATTCTTAGATCGGGCCTGCCTCGGGGCTTCCTGGGCCGAAATTCGGTTCACATTCGGTTCAACCGAAATTCGGCAGCTTGAACCGAACTTCGGCATTCGGCCGAAATTCGGTTCAGATGCCGAACATTCGGCACAAGAAAAATAACACCTACTTGCACTATTTTGACTGAATTCAATATAATTAGAAAAGCATTACTGTAAAATAAAATTATGTTTTTTACTCAGCCATTTTCATTTATTTTAGATATAAAGATTGTAAATGTAAACCATTACAGGTCTCCCAAAGTGATAATGCGCATAGAAATCTTCGCCACTTTTCGGCAAAGGTCGTATTCCCCGAGCGTTGGAAGACGATATGTATATAGAGTGGTTAAGTGCATTTTCTTCATGCATAATTTAGTAGAATTATGTGTTTTGTCCTAAAAGAGATAAATATTGATTTATCAATAACGAAATTTGATTCAATAATTCCATGTAAGTAAATAGCGAGCTATAATTTATATGAGCCTAAACCTGATTTTTAAAATGTTTTTTCTAGTACTTAATATATTATATTTTACGTAGGTATTTTTAATTTTTTAATATGGAAAAAACGTGAAAAATGTTACTACATATTTTACAAAATTAACTATTTAAATTTGAATAAGATAATTAAAGTTGAAATTTAAATTCACCTTTGAAAACAAAACCCAAGAAGGGTGTGTAATAGCAGCTCTATATAATTCCAGACAAAGAGATCACGTGCAGTCACCACCAATATAACAAGACCACTGACGGACCTTTGACTGACCGCCGCCGCGCCGACCGCCGCCGACCGCCAGAATTGTTTTCGATTGTGTACACATGATATTGACTCCTATTTCTTTCGAACAAGGTGCAAAATGCAAGTGCATTGTTTAGGACTCGAACGATTCAATGATTCGGGTGTTTCCGGGAATACGACAATTAGCGAAGATCTGCATGTGCATTATTAATTTGGGAGTACTGTACAGTTTTTCTTATTAGTTTTGACAATCTTTGCCTAATTAATTAGACATACTATTACAAAAATGAAATAAACTTAGTATTCTTCTAACAAACATCTGGATTATAAAAGCGCGGTGTGGGGGCGGGGTACATCTAGCAATAATATTGAAGTAAATGCGTAAACAAGTCACGACGTGTCGCTCTAGAGAAAGCGCTCGAACTTCTCATTTTAACCGAATGTTCGGCCGAAGTTCGGATTCGGTTCAAACCACATTCGGCCCATCTCTAATTCTTAGACATAAAAATTGACTAGCCGTCTGGTCACGTATAGATTCAAACAACCGCTGGGCGAGATGCCGAAATACTATGCATCGAGTATTTCGGAATCTCTCGGGCTTAGTGTTTAAACCCCGGCTCAAACATACTTCATGCATTGTTTATTTCACACCAAAACGTAGAGGCATTTGGTGATATTTACCAACCCGCACTGGCGTGGTATATTCCCTTTCGAAGAGAGGAGGCCTGTGTCCCAGCAGTGGGCACATTATAGGCTGGTTATGCTATTTTTGAAAATGTTCAACAAATAAAAGGCTGGAATATCTTTGCCATATAATATCATAACAAAAACATACTTTTAGGAACAATCTAAATCAAACACATTCCTCCGCAATTTTTGTTTTAAGGACGATCAGTCACCGATGTTCGCTCGGTGACAGGTAACTATGTAGCCTATTCCTTAGGTTCAATTTCGGGGGAGTTAGTCGTAATCTACCACGCGGGCCCAAGCGGGTTGGTGGACGTCACATGTCTTCAAATTTTTGGTTTCCTCATAAGGAAAACATTGTGAGGAAACCAAAAAATTTAATTTCACCGTTTGGAGAGCAGTGGGTGATGGAATTATTTACACAAGGAAACTGTCTACCTGTGCTCGAACCAACGACATACAAATCGTAAGTCGGGGTAGTTACCACTGAGCCACCACAGCCTTTCGAACATATATATCTTATTTACTCCATGGACTGAGTTTACCATGTCCTCTGTATAGTTTCTCAGTGTGTGTGGGTACACTGGCGATATACCTTTTAGGTGTATCAATAATTTCGGCAACAACAACATTCTGCGGTAACCGATACATCCACCCAATATGCATAGTATTTATAGCGTGTATACATTCAGGTAACTATGTACTATGTAGAGGACTATAATTACGTGGGTGTTTATATCGCGCGCTTTGGTAGCTGTCCATGTTTACAGCCATACATGAGCGTCTGATTGACTGGGTCTTACTTCATTTATAGTTGGATAATATATTTTCTGTATTGGATTGCAAAATCAAAAGTCATTTATTCAAACTAGGCTAAAAATCAGCACTTTCTGAAGGTCAAAGTTACATAAGACAGTCCCCTAAAAACGCCCACCCTTGCTTTAGCTGGGATAAAGAAGTGTCGCAACAAATTCCCCAGCTGCACAGCCGTCTGTTTAGTTGGAAGAACTTAATTCTACACATTTTATCGTATGAGAGGTAATTAATATTAGAAAACACATCACATTAAAATTAATCAATTGCCACATGTCAGCCATTTTGTAGCCAAAAAGGCAGTTTTAATATGTCACGATTTCATGTCACCTGAAAATGATTCTGCGTATCTCACAATTTTATTTCTAAAATCCGTAGAAATAGACTTACTTAAGTCACTAGCTTTTTCCCACGAATTCATTCGCATGAAAGTAAAAAAACGATTCTTATATGACTTCTCCATACAAATTTTGAACACACGTTACACCTTTTAAGGGGTCGATTTATAAAAAATCCGTCTATTCCAAGCTGATAATAGTTCCAAGCGCATGCCTAAATCATAATAAATGTCTGTGTATCAAATTTCAGATCAATCCGTTCAGTGGTTTGAGCTATGTGTTGATAGATCAGTCAGTCAATCTTTTTATGTATACAGTAGATTCATAATATAATCATGAATTAATTAACGAAACATTTATTTTTAAATACATGTCTGATCTCCAGGTTCAACAACAATCAGTAGACTCTCTATGTTTCAGAATAACAGAACAGACAGAAACACAGAACATAATAATTATACGTAACACAATTTCTATTTTACGAACTATTATTTCATCCGACAATCAAAACCAAATGTGTTTTGGTTGTCGGATGAAATAATATACAATTAAACATTCATAGGAAATTAATACCAAACAGAACGCGTCGAGTAAATTTTCGTTCTACATTAACAATATTTAATCCACCTTTAATTAACAAATGGAATTTCCTGTATCCAACGCCACTTAAAAGCAGCTACGTACCGTGGAAGTCAATCACAATATTCCAACCTTATCATTTCCTTTTGACTCTACATATTAATCCTGTCAGTCAGTTACATTCTATGAGCGGCCTGTTATTAGAGAATTTCATGTCTACCGTCGTGCGTGTTCCTCCCACAGTTTCAAGAGCCCGAAATTGATGAAGCAGTGTATCAAAGCGACCATTGTACGTAGCATTGGAGGCTTGATTGACAGTTTAATTAATGTCCCTGTTATGTTCACCTTTGCCCGCAGCGATGTTTCTGTTAGTTAATTAGCTTTTGATGCCTTTCAGTGTATTTGGAACGTAATCACCTTTAAATAAGATGTTCTTGTGTGTCTGTAATTATCTAGGCTTGATGGTATTTTGTTTGTTTTAAGTTTTCCTATGGTGGGAGTAGTATTTTTATTAATCCGGAGTCGATAGGCATATTACATGGAACTCTAAAATAACTTTCAAAATATGGGTTTACTATAGGTGCTGCCTAACCTTTTGGGGTGATGTAATGTTATGTGAGGATATTATAAGTTTTTAATTGCGGTCGAAGATTATGGTCTGCCTGATTGACTGACTCTGAAATCGCGAAAATAATATGAGCTGTTCTATACATTTGTGCACACGTAACTCAATAAAATGTATGGATTTCAGGGTTCATCCCATAGTGAAAGTTGTTCGTAATGATAAGTATAATGCTCCCACGAAATTTTTTAGTGTTAATTTGTTAACACCCTATACAGGGTTATTTGTAAAACACTAGAAACCTCTTAAGAAGTCATTGTACTCATCATTATGAACAACTTTTACTATGGGACAAAGCCTGAAATCGCGAAGAAAATATCAGCTGTTCCCTACATTTATGTTCGTATAACTCGTCAAAATGTAAGGAACAGCTGATTTTTTTTTCGCGATTTCAGGTTGGTCCCATAGTAAAAGTTGTTCATAATGATAAGTACAATGACCTCTTAAGAGGTTTCTGGTGTTTTACAAATAACCCTGTATACATGTACATATTTTTTAAATTTGCTTTTGGAATTTGCTTAGTTCTTAGAAGAAAACGTAGTTTGCTAACAAGAAATTACTCATTAGGAATCAATACTGAAATGCTAGTAATATGCAATTTACCAAATCTATCGTAGGAGGACGCCGCCGCCGCCGTCGTGATGTGCACAGTGTCGATAACCAATGAGCCGGTGAGCTGTAATGACAAACGTGCACAATCGCGTTGATGTTGAATTGTTGACTAAACTGCTCAATTTGAATTAGTGTTCTAATCAATCGTGAACTGTCCCCTGTAAACCAACTATAGAATAATAATAGGAGCAGGGGCCGTAAATTAGGTATTGTGACGTGTTAAAGTCACATTTGGGTAGTCTATAAAGTTACTTTTTATGAAATGTCAAACGCGGGATTTGTACGTGATTTGTAGTATGAAATATAACAATTTGACGTCACAGATTTTCAGAATCAAATGGAATACTTGTAAGCATCAAATGCAATTTCACCTTCGCATAATATTTAATTTTAAAATAGTCAGTTGTTCCTTTGTGAAAAATAATTGTGCTATTCGTTCTGTGCAACTACATCTCTCTGTTACACTGAGAAAATAATAATTGTAAAAAGTCATAGCACCTGGACCTAAGGCTAGAGATATAATTAAAAAACTATTAGGACTTTGAAAACTCAATAAAACTTTGCCCTACTCGGGAATCGAAGTCAGGACTTCATGCTCAATAGTAGCTTACGACCAATAGCAGCACGAAGGCAGCACGTTATGGTTCTCATTAAACTTGATGTCACCATAAACGCGGCTTTTACCATGCAGGTTGAAAGCTCGCATGACTAATAATCCTAGGTGTTACCGACCAGCGATAATAGTTTTTTTACCCCGGGTATGTAACAAAGTATTTTAAAATAATTACTGTTGAACTAGTTCAGTTCCGTTTTAATGGCTTCGTTACATTTTTACCCTAATGGCTTCAGTTAAAAGTTAAAGGTGAAAGTAAACCGTCTTACTTTTAAATGCGGAGCAATTTGTTTTAAGTCATCATCTGCCTAGTCTTTTCCCAACTATGCTGGGGTCGGCTTCCAGTCTAACCGGATGTAGCTGAATACCAGTATTTTACATGGAGAGGCTGCCATCGGGCTTCTGACGACCCGTAATGTCTGTCAAAGATGCACAAATGGCAGCTGGGACCAACTTTCCGAGGCACAGAGGAGTCTCAGCATGTAAAGATGGTCAACCGTACACGGCCGACCCCGGCAAGCCTAGCTAGCCACGAGCTCCTATTAAAAGTCAAAGATAATATACCCGCAAATGAAGGGAAATTAAAGAAATACATTCATTTAGCTACAAAAAGAGGGCTTGATTTACTAAAGGATAGTATGCAATTAGAGAATTCAGAAAATAAAGTGTCATTGAGAAGCCTCGCTTTCAAAACGTGTACAGAATAGGAAACAGTAGTAAAATGCATGCATCAACTTTGTATATTTTTGTATTATGACTTACACCCGTTGCGTAATTTGCGGATGCGACAATCTTGCTAGCGTTTTCATTTTGAGCCCTGGTAGAAGTACTTTCAGCTAAACGAAACGTAATCACATACTCTGTAATCCTTACTAATATTCTAACCCATAACTTGTAATAACAAACTCTTCAAATTCTAACCTATAACCAACTTATTTTAACAGTGTGCACTAAAATGCACACTGTTAAAATAAGTTACTTTACACTTTTGCATTTATAATATAGATAAATCAATATTATAAATGCAAAAGTGTTTGTCTGTCTGTCACCTTTTCACGCCTAAACCACAGAACGGATTTCGCTAAAATTCAGCAGAGAGATGGATTGCATCCCGGGTAGTAAGTCCGGGTGACTCACCGTCCGATCAGCACCAGACCCGTGCCGGACGGCGCGTATTATGTTCCACGCGCGACTCAAAGAGATGTCAGCATATGAAGGGGCCCCTCAGGGCCAAGTCTGCCGGGTAAGCGGGATTGTCCGAAAGGGTTACCGCTACCCCGGAACATAAAGGGCTACGGATGGAACATGGATGGGTTTTAGTTAGTAATAGTCTGACACTCCCTTCCGCTCCACCCAGAGCGGGAGCAGTCATAGGATGATTTCCCAGCTTTAAAAAAAAAAAAAAGAACATCATATATTTAGCGCCATCGATTACTTGGGCGCTGACACAGCCAAGTACCGACGCCACGTGGATACTTCAACGACCGAACACGATTAATTACAAATCTCTGCTTACCCCCGATTAAATTACTTGGCCCTTAAGGTTTGTTAAGATCCCGAGTGTCATCTCAAGCTACTTTGCGTCAAATTAATAAACCAACGAGCCGTAACTTCGTAAATATCGCACGTGATATTTCTAAATCAAACTGACAGGTTACACATAAGTTACCCTGATCTGTCAAATTTCTTTGATTGGTTTATTAACTTTATTAAGGAGTATAAGGTTCATTTTCAATAGGAAAAAATTGTCAGTTTGAGATAGGTTGATTTGCTGGCGTCTGTATGTTACATGATGATACAACGATTGACGTCAATTTTATATAACACTAGCTGTAGCCCGCAACGCCACCCGGTCTATGTTAAAAAAAATCATACATACTTGCACCCTTTATTTTACTCCCCCCACCTATAATCCTTTCTTCTACTTATAGTCTACCTCAGTACCGTAAATAGTGTGTAAATTTCATGTTGGTAGGTCCAGTAGCTTTTGAGATTTCGTGTTTAATCAGTGAGTGAGTGAATGTATGAATAAGTGAGTGAATGTATTAATGAGTGAGTGAATTTATGAATGAGTGAGTGAATGTATGAATGAGTGAGTGAGTGTATGAATGAGTGAGTGAATGTATGAATGTGTGAGTGAATGTATGAATGCGTGAGTGAATGTATGAATGAGTGACCTTTCGCTTATATAAGAGAAAGAAGAATGTTTATTTTGCACAAACACGACGCACACTACAGAAAAAAAAACATACAAACCTATGACCAAGACCAACTTCATACTCTTATTATAAAGGCGAAAGTTTGTGAGTCTGTGAGTTTGTCCGTTCTTCACGCTCAAACGGCTGTACGTATCTAGATGAAATTGGCACAGAGGTAGTTTATGACCTGGATTAACACATAGGATACTTTTATTCCGGTAGTAAGTTGGGATGATTTCTGACATCCGCGCTGGCAGCAGCTAGACTCTTAATAATAATTATTATTAATGGACAAAAGATACAAAATGGCTAATACACGAGCTATTCGTTAACGAAAGTGAATCCATTTTAATGAAGAAAACGTAATATTCTCCGTGTCGAGAATATTCTGTTATTTTCTTCAATAAACAAGGAAACGTGTTTATCTAATACGTTTTTAATTAAATGAGCGTTACACCTACCTATTTTACAGGTGACGCGTAGAAAATGAGAAATTCTCGGGATATCTTGCTTTATTTTATTTGTAGATTATATTAATTTGTTGGGTGTGAGTCATGCTCCGGCAATATTTTCCATTATAGGAAAATAATTATGATGGGTGCGAGAAATACAGAATTTGTATCTACAGGGTGGAATTTTGTAATGCCCCCTGGAGGGAAAGTACTCTTAATACTGTAGATAGAAAATTTTACTCAAAGAAAACATTCCTTTATTTTTGAATAGAAAGAGAACTGCATTCAAAGATTTCCAAAAATTCGCTTGCTACACCCGGGAATCGAACCGACGAAAATCTGCAAAAAGTACACCCTGTACTTTTATTGCATCGATCGCTAGGATCAATTATAAGGACGAAATCTCTCAAACAAACTTGATAAATTAAATGATAGGAAACCCATGAAATCTTAAATTATTTACAAAAAATAGTAAACTAACTAATTAGTTACTCGAAATGGGCTCTATTTTCTTGTATACACAAATGTATTCACGTAACTAATTCATATCTTTAATCATACCTTTAATAACATGTTGTGTTGAATATTATAAATCGTATTCTGAACTTCAATTCTCAACTCGTTTACTTTCGCATAAGATTTAATGAAAATTTGATTTTTCACATATCACCACAAAAAAAATGTAAAGGGGCGAGATCTGGTGATCTCGTAGGCCATCTGATTGTACCGTCTGTACCAATCTTCAATCGTCTGATCCTAATAGCAACTCGTCATTTTAATGGATAAATCACGTCAATGATAATTATTAATTACTAACATAAGTTAACAGATGAATCTTTGACTTAAAGAGCTTTAACTTGACTCATTTAATTTATAAGTCCAGATTTCATGGTTTTCCTCTCATTTAATTTATCAAGTTTCTTAGAAACATTTCATCAATCGTGCTCAAAGCTCTTGTCCGGACAGACGTGTGTTCGATTTTATATTTTTTATTCAAATAGTTGTTTTCGCATTCGGAACTCTGCTCATGCGCTATACGGTTGTTAATTCACTGTCAAAACATTCTTTAAACAAGTGAGAGGTCTAACTGTTTATCTCCGTCACCACAAACGTCGGAAACGCTCGCGTCGACTCGTGCGGTGAATGTAAACATTCGTAATACGTGGGAACGGTACATCCATCGTTTCGTCCTGCTCGCTGCTTGGCGTCGGCGCGGTCACTTAGTCACAGATACCGCCAACTTTTCTCAAGATCTACCGACTTCTTGGATATTGTCTGCAGCGGCATAATGAGCGGCCAAAAATCTCCTCCCATGGTAAGCACGGGATCACATCCAGACCTTTCCAAACTGCGTGATGGACCCACTAGTATCACGTTTAGAAAGAGGAAACATACCGGATGTAACTGTGATCACTCAGAGGCATTACTTGAATTTCAAAATAAAATTATGCAGACGATAACATCCACTCTTGAAGCTCAAAATCAAAACATCATTACCACTTTGGAATCATTGCGTCAGGATGTAAATGGGTTTAGACACGATTTGGAAACGGTAAATAGCAAAATTCTTATGTTATCCGAAGAACAAACATGCATTAAAAAGGATGTGAGCGATTTGCAGTCAAAAAATACTATCAACAATAGCAAAATACAGACTGTATCACATGAACTCGTAGCGCTTCAGGCGACCGTTGCAAACTTATCTGATCAGCTGCGTGTTAAAGAACAGCAGGGAAGAATCAATAACCTTGAAATGGCTGGAATTCCTGTCACAAAGGGTGAAAATTTAATCAACATCGTACATAACATAGCCAAAAAGATTAATTTTCCCATTACAATGACTGACATCGATTATGTCCATCGTGTTCGACGCTTTAAAGCAAATAATTCTAGTGTACCTATCGGTGAGTCGGCTTCAAATGTTACACCCATCCCGAATATCATCGTCAAGTTCACTCAGAGGAAACGCAAAAGTGATATGTTGGCTGCTGTCCGCGCGCGACGAGGTATGACAACAGCTGACGCTGGATTGGATGGTCCGGCGAAACCCATTTTCATTAACGACCACTTAACTCCGCAGAATAAACAACTATATAAGCAAGCCCGTCTTCTTGCAAAAGAAAGTGACTATAAGTACGTATGGTTGTCAGATTGTAAAATCTTACTGAAAAAAAATGATACGTCCAAAACCATGTGTGTGTCCAGTGATACTGATTTAGCTAAAATAAAATGACTATCCACTCATATCAATTATATCTGCATACTTATTTTATTACATACTACGATATTACTTGTAGTACTTTACTGTCAAATACTTTGTTGTTTCGATATTAAGAAGGAATGTGCATTCATTAATGAGGCTCAATACCGTTCATTATTAACAATTATAACCCTTAAATGTAATGTTAGTGGAACTTGTTTACTCATAGCGGTCCTAATTATTATCAATGTTCGATAACAATAACTTGTCCATTTACTATCAAAACGTGAGGGGATTACGCACTAAATCACACATATTTCTTTCCGAAGTTCTGCGGAACAATTTTGACGTCATATGTATCACAGAGACCTGGCTTAATGAGAACTTTAACAGTAGCGAATACGTTGATAGCCGATACGAATTATACCGTTGTGACCGTAATTACCAAGCGACCGGCGGCGATCGCGGTGGAGGTGTTATGATTGCCGTGCGTCGCGAGCTCTGTCCCTGGCAGCGCAGTGACATGCATACGTCACCGCTGTCGGACGAGGTATGGGTCTCCCTGCCACTGCGCACGCAATCGTCGGCGGGCCAAAACAATATCGGTTCACCCAATTACTTACATATTATAGCTACGTATATATCGCACGGTACTAATCATGAATCATTACTAGCATCCTTTTACGACAGAGTGAGTGAATTTGTTTTACGTAACTATAATGATAAATTTCTTATACTGGGAGACTTTAATGTATCACACGCTTGTTGGTCTTGCAATTATGACTCAAATTCTATGGATATATATACTAATAATGACAAGCTGGCTAGCCTGACTGCCGATTTCATGAATTTCTCTTCCTTATCACAATACAATAATCAGTTTAACCATAATAATAGAATATTAGATTTAATTTTTTGTAACGAATTGTGCCTTATCTCACAGTGTAAACATCCATTTGTACCACAAGATTTGCATCACAGCCCGTTAGAAATTGACTTAAAATTTAACTTCTGTCCTGCACTCAAGCTCCCGTCTGTAAGGAAAAGACAATATTATAAAGCAAACTATGACTCAATTAAAACTGCCCTTGCGTCAATAGATTGGGAGACTATTTTTTCTAGTATGACCCATGTAGATTCCATGATTGATTACTTCTATAGTGTCCTCCAAAATATTTTGGACGAATTTGTGCCAACCTGCAATTTAAATTCTACACATAAATACCCACCTTGGTACACTAAACCTCTTATTAAGTTATCTAACGAAAAATGCAAGTTACATCGCAAATGGAAAACATATGGTAACCTTCAAGACTATCGCATGTTCTCATTATTGCGAAGTAGACTTAAAAAAATGTCTAAAGATTGTTATCAAAATTTTATTAAATATTCTGAAGATAATATAAAAAAAGATTCCAATTCTTTTTGGTCATTCGTCAAGTCAAAAAATGCATCTAACACCATCCCTGAAAGAATGATGTACAACGGTAAAGTACTCTCTACTGGCGAGGACATTTGTGATGCTTTTAATGAGTACTTCAATTCAGTTTTTGTTTCGTCCACATCTCAAACCTACCCTTGTAGCTACAACACATCTTCTACTGTGGACATAAGCACAATCAACGTTACTTTTGAACAAGTACTGAGTGAATTAAAAAAGGTTAATATTAAAAAAGGTGCCGGATCCGATGACCTTCATCCATTTTTCTTATCTAAGTGTGCTGAGGTACTTGCAGGACCAATAACATTCATATTTCGCACGTCTATTGAAACTGGAGTGTTTCCCAGTAAATGGAAAAAATCAATTATAACCCCTATTCCCAAAAACAATAGAAAAGACATTGTGACTGAATACAGACCGATCTCTAAATTGTGTGTTCTAGGAAAAATATTAGAAAAAATGGTAACATCTCAAATTTCATTCGCTGTTCGTAATCATATTTCTCAGCAACAGCACGGTTTCTTTAAACATCGTAGCGTAGATAGTAACATGCTAAATTTCTCGGAATTTCTCGTGAACGCTATGGATAAGAATCTACAGGTAGATGTCGTGTACACCGACTTTTCGAAAGCGTTTGACAAAATTAATCATGATATGCTTATTGAGAAACTAGCGAGGGCCGGTGTGCACGGCAACTTACTGCGATGGATCCAGTCCTATATAAAAAATCGAAGTCAGGCGGTTTGTGTTAAAGGTTACTCATCTCAATTTCTCCCTGTTCCCTCCGGAGTTCCCCAAGGTTCCCACTTGGGACCCTTGCTCTTTACCCTCTACATTAACGACATAGGAACCATATTTGACCACAGTAATCACTTACTTTACGCTGATGACACTAAAATATTCCGAGTGGTGGAGTCCGTCAGAGATTGCTCTAAATTACAAAGTGATTTACTAAATTTGCATAATTACTGTACAATAAATCAACTCTTTCTCAACATAGACAAATGTTTCATTATGTCATATACACGTAAAACACACCCATTAAATTTTAACTACGCCATAAATGGCTTAACTCTTAAAAGAGTTTCTACCATCAGAGACCTGGGGATCATTATGGACTCCAAATTAACATTCACCCATCATATAGACCATATAGTTAGCTCCGCATTTCGTAGCCTTGGCTTTATACTACGAATTAGTAAACCATTTAAAAAAGCTATCACTTTAAAAATTCTTTATTTTTCATTTGTGCGTTCTATTCTGGACTTTTGTAGTACTGTATGGAGCCCATGTTTTAATATACATATAAATAGGATAGAAAGGATCCAAAAAAAGTTTTTAAAATCACTTAACTACCGCAATAATACTTACGACGCTGCGTATGAAGACGCAATGCGTAGGCATAAACTGATAAGTCTACGTAACAGACGTAATATGTTCGACATCATTCAACTGTTCAAGATTTTAAACTCATTTACTGATTCACCATCACTACTTGGTAAAATATCAGTAAGAGCACACGCTCGCCTACCCGTACGCCCCTCACGTACAATACCACTTTTTGTTCCTCCTCGACTGCATAAAACATACACTCGTAACTCATTTATATACCGTTCCACTAACAATTATAATAGAGAATTTACAGACATAGATCTTTTTAACATTTCTCTTAATAGCCTTAAACAGAAACTTAAAAGTAGATATGTCACAAAATTTTAACTCATTCTATTTTTTTTACTTTGTCTACCTTCAGTTTACTTTGTAAATTAAGTTGCATTGAACATTAGTAATTCTGACATAAAAATTAATATATGTATTTCTTTCACGTCTTTCCTTGTTAAGAGTTTATTGTACATATTTTTAGAACTATACCACATTGTCGGCACTATAGGTCTTTTGTAAGGAACCAATTCTTTCATAAATAATATTGTTTGTAAGTACATGACTGTTTGTTGCCAAAATAAAATAAAAAAAAAAAAAAAAAAAAAAAAATTTCATCCATATAAGTGATCCTAACGATCAACGCAATAAAAGTACAGGGTGTCATTTTTACAGTCTTAGTCGGTTCGATACCCGGGTGTAGCAAGCGAATTTTTGGAAATCTTTGAATGCAGTTCTCTTTCTATTCAAAAATAAAGGAATGTTTTCTTTGAGTAAAACTTTCTATCTACAGTATTAAGAGTACTTTCCCTCCAGGTGGCATTACAAAATTCCACCCTGTATACTGAGGGGATACTTGGGGGACGCGTCTATCCGGCAGTTGACGTCTTTCAGTTGAAATGATGATGATACTCATGACAGGGGAATATTGAAATTCGTAATGAAATGCAATATGATAGCTAATTGCCTTTTGTATTCCATACTGCCATTAGTAGTTGAGTGACGCCATACAACTCCCTCTGATGGATTACTCAATAATAATGGTTGTACAATATAATTATTATAAATGAAAAACGGACCGGTTGACAATACTATTAGCAATATGAATTTGTTTTGGCTTCCCAGTGAGAACAGGCAGACATCATAGATACTTTTCCGCAATAACAATATTAATTCCTGATGTACCTAAACTAAATTTGGTGAGCTTCCAGTCTAACTGGATACAGCTGAATATCAGCAAATGAACATGGAGCGACTGCCTATATGACCACAATCCAGCTACTGGTTATTACGATACTCCTTAGTAAGACTAATAAGATTGCGCGTGCGTCAGACTTCCCATAACTATTGCCAAAGATCTCATCATCATTTTCCTGCCCTTATCCCAATTTATTTGGGGTCGGCGCAACATGTCTTTTTCTTCCATACTTCTCTATTAGTCGTCATCTCAGTATTCACATTCTTTCTGGCCATATCATATTTCACAAAGATCTATACAAATAAAAATAATTTTAGTGATAATTCTCATGCTATCCAGCGTCAACACTCATCTGACATCAACGTCAAACTGGTCCTATAATCGCAAACCCACGGACCCAGCAAAGTCGACAAGTGACGCGTGTAATGAATCGTGTTTGGCGAAATCAGCTTCCTGTTTCGACTAAGGCCGTGCTCAGCCTTAGTCGAAACTGTCTTATGCCAGACTATCGGTCTATATATATAAACCTACAAACAATAATGGTGCGCACAGCGCATCATAACAGCAGAGACGACTATACAGTGCTTTGATTTTGCAATACTGTTATGACTAGATCTATGCATAGCCTTAAGTTAGGATAGTGCTCTCAGTGCACAGTGGCTTCAAAAGATATAGTTAAAGTGATAGGCGACAGGATAATGTATGTACAATAGACCTCGTAATTGCTTAGCCACTTTTAAGAAGTATTCCCAGTAAATCGAAACTTTACTAAGATTGAAACTTATAGGAAATGGAATGCAATTAGTTATGTAAATCTTCCCCTATAATATAGTTTTATAAATCTTCCCTTTAAATTTAAGGGCGATGCGGGAGTCGCTAATTGTACCCGTGACCCGCTATGTCATCCATCTAGTGTTTTTTTTTATGCTTAACAGTCCGATCTATTTCGCCATCGCTTTGCACGAGTGAACAAAGATACTGAACGTCAGGGCAGACTGGAAAAAGCGTATCATCAAGCGCTATGGCCCCAGAACTGGAGTGACAAGCTTTGCATCAATTTTGGTTTAGCAGATTTTTTTCCACAGTACGTACGTAGCCGTGAACCCGATTTTTCTTACATTTTATGATTTGTGAATAGGCCTGCAGCTCTTGACCTTGATCACGCCTGATGGAAAACGATGGATGAGGTCTATGGTAGATCGAGCATGCCGAGAAGGTGCCTATTCACTCTTGCTTTGAAAGCAGTCGGATTATAAGTAGAAGGGAACAGCGACACTGGCAGACAGTTCCAGATTTTGGTGGTTTTCACATTCCACACAGCTTCCAATATTTCCAAATTGATCAAATCTTCTCGGTTCAAATAATGATTTTTTGTAGTGATTCCACTCAGGCATATGACAGAATTTTAACTGATTTGGCCTCAAACCCATTGCAGGTTCACCGCGTGTAAATCACCTTACAAGTATGTGTTCATAAAATAATAATAATTATTTAAACAAAACTTGAGACAAGTTAGAACTGGCCTCAAAATGTCATGATTTGAAATAGTCATGTCAATATAGTATTCCTATACGACTTGACAGAAAATTTTCATCTTAAGAGCAATATTTAAAAAAAATCTCATTTTTAATAACTAGCAAAAATATGCTTGATCTCTTGTGACTTTCAATGTGTGTAACTTATTATCTCAAAGACAAATAAACTTTGTCATTTGAAAGTGACTCTCCACTTTAGGGTGATAAAGCAATTACCGACGGAACTAAATCGAATACTGAGTGCCAATTCCTTCAATAAAACTGAACCGCGTTCGGGGCTACGGAAGGAACATGGATGAGTTTTAGTCACTAAGAGTCTGACACTCCCTTCCGCTCCACCCAGAGCGGGAGCAGTAATTGGATGATTTCCCAGCCTTAAAAAAAAAAAGACCTGTCAGTGATAATACTCCATAGAAAAAAAGACACTGACCATCCTCTAAGCGGGGTTCAAGTGCTGCTCGTTTTTGGATTCATTGGTGAAATTTGCCTTGACAGTGACACATAAATCTAAAACGACAATTTACCTCATCATCCATCACACAATGGCTTTCATATACGGCACGTACCTGACATATGATATAACAGTGACGGTTCGTACTAAGCGTCATACCGCTTGCGAGGCTTAGGCGGCTTAACTCGAAGACGCTTTTATGTAATGATTAACGTGTCGCTGGCGTCTATAAGGATATAATTTTTCAGTGTAAGAAGGTTTTAAGATATATCTGGGTCATAAGTAAGTAAGAATTAAAGAAAGGAAAGACGTTTCATGTCTAAGACACACGTGCTTATTATAAAAATATTGTGATTTTGAATATTTTGTTAAGACAAAAAGGTACCACGGCGAGGATCGCCCAGAGGACACGGTGGAAACCTGCCCCGCTTGGGCGGAGCACCGCCGTGTCCTCGTAGAGGCGATTGGCGGCATCACTCGCGCCTGGCCCTGGTGCAAGCCATGGTCCGGAGCGAGAGGGAGTGGGAGGCAGTCACCTGCTTCTGCGAAGCGGTCATGCTCGCGAAGGAGGTGGCGGGATGAAAGAGGGAAAGGTCCTCCCGTCCCAGCCGCCGCGGGAGACGCCCCAGACGTGACGACTCCCGGCCACTTTTTATGGACGTATCACGTGGGCGAAGACACGGGCGAAAGCTAGTATAAAACTAAGAAGCGCGGAAAAAGTAGTCGCGAGATACACAGCGTGACTGTGCCAAGGATGCGCCTCACAGCATCATGCTCTGCTATAAGAGGATTTTCATTGGTCATCCAAAAAATAAATATAATGTCAAATCAATAGATTTCTGACAGCTCCGCGCTCAGATTAATTAGTCGGTGGCGCGTGCGTCATCACTCATCACTGATGTAACGAAATGTTGCCATTAACCTTTTATTTAAAAGTAACATTTTATTTTTTATTTCTTATTTATAACTCGTTTTATGCTGCATCGGTCGACGTCATCACGTCAACGCCGGCTGTAAAACCTGCGTTGGCGCTTTGTCATACATAGGGTCGCAGCACTATGCTGACCGATGGCCGTTTTGCATGGATGTGACGCATATTTTCCTTTATTTCCTTTCTTTTTATTGTTTTTTTTTGTGTTTGAGCTTTTACTTTGCGTCATGTTTACCACAAATAAACGTATTGTCTTTCTTTACGGCAACCAATTAAGTTCGGTATATAAATGAAATAAAGTATTTTGAGTAGATAATATTGAACTCATAAGAATAATCCAATGGATTAGTAGTTATTAGTAGCACTTCACAAAGGAGTTTGTCTAGAAAGTACCACCGCTGCTATTTCTGCGGATAGCATTACTTGTTTTTTGATTCGACGGGTCTAGCTGCGGTTAGGAACGTATGTGTAGTACCTCTGGTATTGAAGTAGTCAGGCGTCCTACGCTCGAAGCCGAGGATACGTACTTATTTTTGCTCCGTAATAAAATATTATTTTTGTAGTAATTAGTGAAGTTTGAACTGTGGAAAGTTTTATACGCAGTGTTTGTGACCATAACTTTAATTATTTCGAATAAAACGACGAAAACAAACAGTGTTAATCATCAAAACATAAATCAAACAATAAAATATCACTATAAGTGTCGGCACAGTGTACGGTGTTTGTGTATTTTTAACTAAAAAAAAAAAGATAATAACACCCTCACTAACTTTGAAAATCATTTTTCTGCTAAGTATATGGTCAGGCAATTGAACATTTGAAACTAGTGATCAAACGGCGCGTGCAGTTGAAGCCATACCTCAACCGTAGTAGCCACAAGGTTCGGGTTCAAATCCGTGTCAAGCAGCAAGCTCTTTTTGTAATCCTTACAATTTGTTGATTGTTGTTTTTTTTTGACGTGGTTATTTTGAAAATCGAGTATGCCGAAGTGCGGAGCTTGTGGAAGATTTTTGGCAGTGAATGACGGCACAAAATGCTCGAAATGTCCGGGTTTTTATCACCGAGTCTGCGTCAACCTTGCTCCCACAGCAACATTCTCGGCAAACTGGATGTGCCCTGGATGTAAAGCAAAGGTGCCTCGGGAAGATAACTCTCAAACACCTGTGAAGGGAGCAGAGGAGTCCGGCTTATCCCCCAGTCCAGAAGCGGTCAGCCCCTCTGTTAATGTTGAAATCATCACTGCTGAAACAAAAAGTAACACACCGGACACTCAAGAGATCAGTCTAGCATTGGAAATCCGCAGTCTCCGCAGTGAGGTTAACGCCTTGCGAGATGAAATCCGTCAATTTCGAGATGAGTTCTCGGGTCTTGATGAAAAGGTGAACAAATGCTACAGTCGTGTGGATACCCTGGAGTGCCGCGTTAAAGAGCTCGAAGAGAATACCGAGCAAACGACTTCCCCACGTTTAATTCAACTGGAGGAAACAATTGGGGAACTCCAGCAGCAGCTGAATGAACGTGAGCAAGAGTCACTACTAAACGATGTTCAACTGTCTGGCGTTACGGAGTTTAGTGGGGAAAACCCGGTTCAGTTGATAAACACCCTTGCACTCAAACTGGCGATTAACCTCGAAGAACAGGACATCGTTTTTGCTAAACGTGTTGGGAACGTTCGGCGTGACCACACCGAAGGCGAAGCGACCCGCCCTCGAATCGTCGTTGTCAGACTAGCAAGACGCGCGACGCGAGATAACTTACTGAGTGCAGCGCGTGTCCGCCGCAACCTCACAACTGCTGACATCGAAGTGCCGGGAGCGCCGCACCGCATCTACCTCAATGAGCGCCTGACCAAAACTAACAGGCAATTATTCTATGAGACTCGCCAAGCTGCTAGTCGCCTGGAATGGAAATACACCTGGACTAAAGATGGCCGGATACTTGCGCGCAAAGAGGAGGGAAAGTCGGCTGTGCACATCCGAATGGAAAAGGACATCTCGCGTTTTTTCCACACTCAGTAGGTTTGTTCTTGTATACAGTAACAATAGCTATCAACGTGTTATATGTTTTATGGTCGAAATATGCGATACCACGTGATTATGTTCAAATTAATCCTACTAGCCTATTATTGTTTTATTGTTGCATGTCGTTTTTAAATACATGCTTTTCGATCTTCACTATTCTTGAAATAAATTGTACAATACAATATACAGATTACTACCTGAGTGATCGTGTTAGTAACTTAAGTTATGTAGCTTGCCATGTACTTATCATCTGCCCTGCCCACAGTGCCAGACCATCTATACTATATATTTTTTCTGTGTCCCTTATAATAATGCACGTACACTACACTTTATTTATTTACTACAACACCCTTGTTTACATACTTCTTTTATTAATCTGTAAGTTATTTTATGTTGTATATTCTGTAATATGTTTATTTATCGTTAGTAAATTATCTTTCCGATGATTTCTACGACTTACCTCAAAGTTGGTTTTTGGAACGCGGGTTCTTTAGGCACAAAACACGACGAGTTTATAGCAGCATTGCTGGGTCCTAACCCATTGCACACCACGGTTGAGCAGATGTGGGTCACAATTTCTGTGCGCGGCGTCAAGCTTGCAATCGGAACCGCCTACCGTCCGCCCTGGCAAGATGTTGATCTTTTCCTGGACGCTGTATCTGGTTCATTAAACTCCCTAACTCAATGTGAATACACGATATTGATGGGTGATTTTAACATAAACATGCTTAGTGACTCGGACTCAAAGACGGATAAATTTGTTTCATTCTTGAACTGCCAAGATCTAAAACAGTTAGTGCAGACACCCACCCACTTCACTACGCATGGCAACTCTTTGATAGATGTCATCTGTACTAACGTTAAATCGCGCTCTATATCAGTTGATGTAATACCGGATCTAGGTGCGCACGCGATGATTTCTGGCGAATTTAGTTTTAAACGCCCAAAAATTCCGTCACGGACTATAACTTATCGACCACTTAAGGATATTATTAGGGATTGTTTCGATCAGGATCTCGAGTCATTTAACTGGAAAGCGCTAACCGAGCTATCAGATGTTAATACTATGGTCACTGAATTTAACTCGAACTTACTTACTCTATTTGATAATCATGCACCTCTAAAAACTAGTGTCGTTAAGGAGTATTGTTATCCTTGGATTACAGACAATGTTAAATTTATGATGCATCTGAGGAATAAAGCACATGCAGAGTATTTAAAAAACAAAAAATCTGATAGTAAAAAAATATATTACAAAGAATTGAAGTCACTTGTATCTAGGTCTCTATTTCACGAAAAGTCAGCGTACTATAAACACAAGATCAACAGTCAAATTAATGACTCCAAAGCTCTTTGGAAAAACCTAAAGTCTACCCTGCTCCCATCTAAACATAAGGAACTACCTCTGCACTTCAATGATCCCGACAAAATTTGTGACCATTTTCTGAATGTGCCAGGTGCGGATACGGTCAGTGCTTCATTACTTTCATTTTTTGAATCCACGCGAAATAATACACTCACATTTAGTTTAAGACCGACAACAGGTAAGGAAATCGCGAACATACTGAGTTCAATTAAGTCAAACGCTGAAGGTTGCGATGGCTTTACCATTAATATGATACTACTGACATTACCTGTAACTTTGGACGCTGTTACTGCTTTAGTAAATGCATCCGTATCATCTTCATCGTTTCCTGATTTATGGAAAATTGCCAAGGTGCACCCACTGCCGAAGACTCTTGATGCGTCAGATATGAAAGATCTTAGACCTATAAGTATATTGCCGGTACTTTCCAAAGTTTTAGAGAAAGTAGTTTGTACGCAATTGGTTGAGTTTTTGGAGACAAATAAAATCCTTCCGGATGTTCAATCAGGGTTTAGAAAGGGCCGTAGTACAACCACAGCTTTGTTGGATGTTACAGACAATATCTTGTCAGCTCAAGATAATGGGATGTGCACTCTTTTGGTATTACTTGATTTTTCACGCGCATTTGATTGTATTAATGTACCTCTGTTACTGTCAAAGATGGCGTTTTATGGTTTTGACGTTAAAACAATTAAATGGTTTGAGAGCTATCTTGGCGATCGTAAACAATTCGTTGAAATACGTCGAGCAGACGGCTCAACAGTTGTCTCTTGTCAGCGCTCAGTAGGAAGAGGGGTTCCACAGGGCTCGATTCTTGGACCAGTATTGTTTATTTTGTATTGTGCCGACATAATAAAAATTATAAATAAATGCAAATACCATATTTATGCCGATGACACACAAGTTTATATATCATTTAAGCCGGAAGATTACGAACAAGCATTAAACGATCTAAATACAGATCTTGAAAATATCGTGCAATGGTCCAATGCCAATACGCTTGCTCTGAACCCTACAAAAACCAAATATATGCTTTTTGGAACCGAAAACCAGTTAAATAAAATTAAACCCTGTGCCAGCTATGTGACTGTAATGGGGGAGCCTATTGAACGGGTCTACGAAGCACGTAATCTAGGTCTTATCATGGACACGGAACTTCGTTTTCACAAACACGTGTCTGAGTCTATCCGTAATTGTTATTATAGACTTAAGATTTTATACAAAGCCCGTCCCTATCTAAGTGAAGAATTGCGTGTCTTGCTTGTGGAGTCCTTGGTTTTATCTAAGCTAAATTACGCAGACACGGTGTTTGGCCAACGACTACTGTCAAAAACCGAAAAAATGATCCAAAGACTTCAGAACGCCTGTGCACGGTTTTGTTTTACGGTTCCCTTTAGGGGGCATGTTACGCCTTTCTTTAATGAGCACAACATTTTAAAAATGAAAGCTAGGCGTAAACTGCACTTGGCAAGCTTACTCTTTGGTGTCATTAAGTCTCACTCCCCACCTTACTTATATGACAGACTATCCTGGACAAGGGGACACAAAATCGGTGAGGGAAGAAAATGTTCTCAACAGCTGGCCATCCCTCAGCACAAGTCGGCGGCTTTTAGAGGCAGTTTTCGGTACGCAGCTTCTAAATGCTGGAACAATATCCCTCCTCCCATAAAGTTTAGTAAAAGTTGCTCGACTTTCAAACTCAAATTAAAATAATTTTTACTAAACCACCAAAAAGATTTTGAAAATATTCGAGCCGACATATCCGCCATTTAAAACAAATTATTTTATTTTACAAATTTTGCTAACTTAATTGATGTTATTATTAGGTACTGTTTTTTATTTATTTTTATTTTTTATTGATTTTATAATCTATTATTAGGTATTATATTAGTATTTATTTGCTAATCAGCTTTAATTGATTTTTATTTTTATTTTATTTTTTATTCTTATGCGTCAGTAGTTGACTTTACAGTACATTTCACGAAAACACACACTCACACACGTTATATTTTATTTATTTTACTTTTTTTAATGTAGTATTATTACGGACACAGAATTAATCATTTGGTTCTTTTTTTTTTTTTTTTTTATACTAGCGTATGGTACTCGTGGGTTGCAGCTGAAAATCAGCGTCAGATGGTGCATACCATGTTGCCATCTGACATTATGCTGAGCTGAGGCCCTTTTGGCATTGTTATACTTGTTCTCTGTATTTTATTTTTATTTATTTTTTCTTTTTAAGTAGGTAGTTTAAGGTTTTTGTTTATGTTATATGTAGATAATGCCAATAAACACACTTTTCTTTCTTTCTTTCTTTTAGTCGATTTACCATGAGAAAGGCCATTTGCTTGTTCACCACCAAATTAACAAAAAAAAACTCCTCATTTCAGTTCATTATCACTACATAGTATAAAGCAAAGTCGTTTCCTGCGTCCTAATGTCTGTATGTATGCGTAGATCTTTAAAACTGCACAACGGATTTTGATGCAGTTTTTTTTATAGATAGAGTGATTCAAGAGGAAGGTTTATAGTATAATTTGTCGACATGTTATGCGGGCGAAGCCGCAGGCGAAGCCGCAGGCGAAAGCTAGTTTGCAATAAATTCGTTATATGGAGCAAATTTCCAGTCCTGTTCCGTTTATTTATCTTGTCACTAGCTTTTGCCCCCAGCTTCGACCGCATATCCCATCCAAAATCTTTACAGATATAGATTTCTCAGACACTTTATAAGTACGTCATACTTTAAGGCTAGGTCGTGCATTGATCGGTTTCTGTGAACTACGTAAGTACTTACCACATTTGAACATACGCGAAACTTAGTTAAAGCTTCGACGAACATTTGAATAGAATCAGTGTACACCAGCTGTTCCAATGACTCTATATACTCTATACTCTATGGTATTGCAGAAGTTCATGAGATGAAGGAGACTACTTAGCATGAGTACATAGCATGACTTTGTCATCCAAGACCACCCAAAAATGTATAATGTTGGTGTAAGTATAAGGTTTTATTAAAAGGAAAAAAAGTATAGTAAATTTCGGAATAAATGTCACTCAAAGTTACATAGACGAAAGCATTTGATTGTTTTACCGCTAGAGTGAAAATTGTTTCTTTGTCAATATATTTGGTATATTCAGATATTGTATAGAAAAATATTGTTGGACCAATAGTTGGTCATTGGGTCTATTTTAACTAGACTTACATGTGCCTATTTGGCATCGAGTCAATAATAAAATCAACATTCATTCACGAGCCTTTTCTGAAAATTCACGGACATAAATACGACCTTATTTATTTTAAATCCGCGAATGAATATAAACGGTGTGGAGTAGAGCTGGGCAAAGGCAGTTTGTGGTATCGATGTACCACGAATTTCCTTTGCTCACGTCTATACCACCGTTTTAATATTCCGGAGATTGATCCGTTAAGCCTTAAAATTTTAATTTACTTCCGTGTGCCTACGCTTGTAATTATTTCAAACGATTTAAGCCTGGTTTAGTAAAGCGGTGTTTAATATGCTAGCAAAGCTGTAAATTCTCCAGGGCTTTACTATGTAATTATAGGTCTATGTTTTATTATACTTTATGTAATCGCTATTTCTGTTCTTCTAAGTAGGTGCGAAAAGTGCTATATATAACAAGCTTTAATTGGTTTGATTGATTTATATAACTGTTTTTGAAGATTCTTGTTAATTTATATCTACATCACTACATAGTATAAAACAAAGCCGCTTTCTCTGTCCCTATATCCCTATGTATGCTTAAATCTTTAAAACTCCGCAACGGATTTTGATGCGGTTTTTTTTTAATAAATTGAGTGATTCAAGAGAAAGGTATATATGTATAATAACATGCGATTTCTGTCATCCACGCGGGCGAAGCCACGGGCAGAAGCTAGTGCATTCATAATTAAAGTCGATTTCGTTGCTGTTTTTCTAAACTTTAGTCCTACACTACGTCATGGATTTAGATGCAGTTTTTACATTCATTTATAGCTTTTATTCCAAAAGGTTTATGAGTCGAATAACATCGATATTACGCTGATTTATAGTAAAGAAATCTCGATGTTTTGTCAAGTCGTCGTACGTCAAGTGTAAGTATTAAAAAGGAATGCCAGTATTAGGCCCAGAGACGCACAAGGAATTGGTTTCACTAAAGAAATATGTTATTTTTTTCCCATGTCTTCCACGTATTCATTATTCTGTGCAAGTCGGCACAATTTATTCAAAATATTAAATATTGAAACGACTAAACTTATTGAACTTGAAAAAAAATCATTACAAAATGTTGCAGTTACCAAAAAATGTTGACAATCGGAATAATGAGTTATCATTGCTTTAATATTTATTATTGAACACCGTTCCTTTTGTTCCGAGCAAACGATGCATAATATTATAAGTCACAAAAAACTCTTTAATAATTATTGTTATTTCAATCTTTGACGATTCTAGTGTAAACAAAAAAATCAAATATCGATCAACCTTTTTTTTTGCATTTTTTTATGGCAGCACTAACTTGTCCGATAACGGAAAACGTAAGTGTCAAATGTCTAAACTATTGCTTGTCTTGTAACTCCATTGCGACAGCTTGTGTATTTATTGCGGTTTAAATTGACTACTTTTACCCATGAATACTGAATCTGACGATTCTCCTATACCTGACGACCATAACACTGGCGATAACTTGGATTTGATATGAGACACTTCGACCGAGGAACCGGCATTCACTCTGGACCTAGTTTTTCACAACAATAATCGTCTACTGCTGTAAGTGGTGATCTGCGTTGTGTAAACTGCTGTTTAAATGTATCCAGAATGCGAAGACACACTTTGGAAATCGCTGAAGTCCAATGACTTATACAAACGATGTGTTGGCCAGGTAAATAATAATATATATAGTGTACCTACAAGCTCACTTTCCGATCAGGACTTTTTTCTACAATGTATTTTGTATTATTTGACTCCCAGTTAATTATGCTGATAAGTAAATAAATTAATATAATGTATTAAGTGATCTTTCACTTATTTAAAATAAACTTAACCTATATTGATGAAATACAAGAATCTTAAATAACTTCGAAATGCAAAGTTTATTGTAAAGCATTTCTTTTACTAATTAATTATTGGAATTGCCTCCTATCATTATAATTGTTTTTTATATGTGTGCACAGTGGGCCTAAATGACTATGGCCCCCTGGCATCCCCCTCAAGCTACCCAAATCTGTCAATATTTTTTCTACCTTATAACAAAAGCATAAGGTTCATGTTCAATTGGGCATATTTGACAGTTTGAGATAGCTTGATGTGCTGGCGCCTGAACGATACACATTTGGTTTATAATGCTAACACATTAAGCAAACCAACTCGAATTTGAGTCTGTATATTCGAGTTAGACAATAATATAAAAGAAATGCGAATAATTTCTAAAGCCAAACCATGTTCTAATACAAATATTGACATCTTGACAAACAATACTAACATTTATTTCAAGGTAAACAGATATCACAATAAGAAATCAACAACAAACCTTGATCGTCATAAACGTGGCTTCAATGAACGCTACCTTCATCAAGGATAAACAGCATTCCAGTTAAGATTCGTACCTATTTATTTTAACCTTCAAGTCACAAGCGACGAGACCACAGTAAATGAATAAAACAGTAGACGAATGATCAAGGAAGACCTGAAAGAATTTTTCCCTGAAAGTAAAAAAAAAACCCAAATAATTTGGAAATTACGTGTTTGAAACCTTGAATGTGTCAAAAAGGTGACTACATCCTAGTTTATTAAGGTAAGTAAAAAAAAACGGAGCCGCGGAGTTTTAATCGATAAAAGTGCCACATCCTTCGCATCCATGAGTACGTATATTATAATCAAAAAGCTACCTGGAACATATTGATAAAAACTTAAACATGACCAGTGAAATGAATGTGTATCCCTTTAGAGTAAACAGCCATAAGGTGCTACTGTTTACGAGTATACTGTGGCTCAAACCAGGCGTTCCATTTGAATCTAAAACTCTACAGTGTGTGTTTGCTGTAAATTGTAGTGGATGCATTTCGTGGTTTAGCTTCGTGGGTTGATGTCTTGAATATGGAATGCAAAACGTTATCACGCTAATGTCACAGTTATTTATTATATGCAGTCAGAATGTAAAGATGAGAGTTTTGACAAAACTTTGAGTGAGTGAGAAAAGTTGTAAGGAGATTTTGTACTCTCATCTCTCTTACAAAACAATTGTCAACCTTAAACTACTTCGATTGCCCGCTGATAAAGTAAGCCCTCATTACCGAGACCAAATTCCATACCCGTTGGTTCATTAATTACTACTTAGATATTTTACATAGAATGTTCTCCGCTAGTGAAATAATTAAAAGGCAAAACAAGTTCAGCATTAATTGATTAACGTGAAATAAAAAACAATTAAATAGAAACTAGTCTCCATTATTTCTTGCCCTGCAATAAGCGTTAAATAAAAATGTTCAGAGATATAATTTTGGCATTCACCGCTAGTTTTTACGAAGCAGCAGAAATATTTCGCTTCGCATACCACCAGTAGACACGCGGCGCGGCGCGAGACAAAACAATATTTTTGTACAATTTAAATGCAAAGCTAAATCAGAAAATGGTTTAACATTTACGTTGCATTTTTTGGAAATAAAATGCATGCTTAATGCGTTTCTGGGGGCCGAAAAAACTTTAAAATACTTGTATGATTTCAAAATTTGTATCTTGGAAAATTGAAATGCAGTCAACTGCCGGTCAACTTGCATCGTCGGAAGATGCGATTCTCTGTCATTTCATCAAATGGTTATCGATTGATTATGTTACATAATGTAGTCGGCTAATGATTTGATCAATAGTGTTAATGGCTATAAATAGATTTTCAAAATATTTCAGGTTATTGATTATTAATGTTAAAATATTAATAATTAACCTAGCTTGCTGATTCACCTGGATGTATGACAAAAAAGCTTACTCTTTGTCATTAACTATAATAAAGGGCTCCGTCCATTTAATAGTTACAAAACCATGAAGTCTTATTCAGTTTTACAAGTTTACTTTACAGCGAAAACCTCTCGTTATTCGCCTAACAGCAATTGTAGGTATCCTAGTATTACAACTTGTAACCAAACGTTCAATATTAGTCACAATCAGTGTAACGGCGGATCCATTAAATTGGACAAATGACTCCAATCGCGGTCCAATTCGATGTTATTGTCTTGTAGCTGTACAGTCTTGTCAAAGAGGCAATTCTATTATAGCCAGCAAAGCATTTAACTTGTCAAGTATTTTAATTAACAGAATCTCTAATAAAAGCGGCGATTAAATGATTATTTATTCGTAGGTCTAAACCTAAAGGTGCAAAGCTTTATTTTGCGCAACGAAATGCGCCAACTTCAATGTGCAAAAATGATTTCGCATGACGCACAAATCTGCATTGTAATGTATCTTTAGTGCGGAGTTTATCCTTTGTGTATTTTTGGATGTCCTTTGTTTAGATGTGCGCATGTACGGGGCATGAGTATCTGAATGTGGACGTGGTTACGGCATCGAGACGTTAGTGGACTGACTGGCTCTTACCATGGTCTTGGACTAAGTTCTTTGTCGCATATAAATTGTCTTAGTAAGTGTACCTTTTACCGGTGCATATAGTAAAGACGATAGTGCAATTTGAATAGAATACACATGTTATGTACCTCCTAAGCGTATGTACTGCCGAGGTCGGAAGTGTAAACGAGATCATATTGCGGTATTCTTTCTACAGTCGTACGGAGTTCCTTCGCTTATCTTTATGCATTTCAAAGCTTACGAGCATATAATGTGCGAATATAGGTTCTCAGTTTATAGTGCAGTTGTTATAAATTTGTTTGTAAATGTAGTTTTAGATTTGAGAATACGGAATGGTGGACATTGATGTTGGATTCCTAATCATGTTCTTTCATGGATTGGTGATCGTTACTGGGAACAAATATAAACCACTAGCTTTGTTACATCTGCCGGGTAAGCGGGATTGTCCTAAAGGGTTACCGCTACCCCGGAACACAAAGGGCTAATGAAGGAACATGGATGGGTTTTAGTCAGTAAGAGTCTGACACTCCCTTCGGCTCCACCCAGAGCGGCAGAAGTCATTGGATGATTTCCCAGCCAGAAGAAGCTTTGTTACATTAATAGAGTTTTAGTAAGGACCCCTATTTTTTTTTTAAATATAATACACACATCAAAAGTGTCTAGGGATCAACATATATTTTTGCAATAACTTTTCTCTTGATTGATATTAATTTAAATTTTCTTTAAGGATTCATCAAATAAAGTGTTTTCGTTTGTCACAGTAACGATAAACCAAGTCACCTTTGCATTAATAAAGAAATTTGCCATTTTCCTAATAAAGGGATTTTTGACATTTGAACCACTAACATTAAAGTTCGAAAAAAAGACTGAAATAACAGTTTTCTTTAAAATTTTATTGGGTAACTTAAACAATTAATAATCCGTGTTTCTACCGCGAACACTAACAACACAAGAACATCGGTTTGGCATACTCAAAATGAGTTCATCCAAATCACGCTGTGGAATGGCCGCCCATGTTCGTTGCAACAACAAAAAAAGGTCTTCTTGCAACTGGATACCCTCCATATTCGGCAGAGCTCTTCTCTGTAGCATATCCCATGCATGCTCAATCGGGTTCAAGTCTGGCGACTGAGCAGGCCAGGGCAGGACATTGATGTTAGCTGCGGCGAGAGTCTGTCTTACAACTCTTGCGGTGTGCGGTCGTGCATTATCATGCATTAACTGAAATAAGGGACCGATTTGCACTTGTAGAGGAACGATGACGTCAGATACAATTCCCGAAGACCGCTACGGGTACCACCTATAGCAATGCACAATCGTAGGATTCGATATCAATGGGCTCTTGAACACAGAAATTGGGCAGAAGAACAATGGCGTTTCGTGTGCTTTTCTGATGAGTCTCGTTTTGGTATGAGACCGGATACAAGACGTATACGACACTGGAGAACCCCTGGACGCCAACAGCGATTAAAATCCTGCCAGGAAGTCCATCCTTATAGTGGTGGAACCATCATGGTATGGGCGGGTATTTGGATCGGCGGAAGAACTGAGTTGATTTGGATCAGAGGCAACCTCAACGCTCAAATTTATGCTGAGACGATTGTATCTGACGTCATCGTTCCTCTACAAGTGCAAATCGGTCCCTTATTTCAGTTAATGCATGATAATGCACGACCGCACACCGCAAGAGTTGTAAGACAGACTCTCGCCGCAGCTAACATCAATGTCCTGCCCTGGCCTGCTCAGTCGCCAGACTTGAACCCGATTGAGCATGCATGGGATATGCTACAGAGAAGAGCTCTGCCGAATATGGAGGGTATCCAGTTGCAAGAAGACCTTTTTTTGTTGTTGCAACGAACATGGGCGGCCATTCCACAGCGTGATTTGGATGAACTCATTTTGAGTATGCCAAACCGATGTTCTTGTGTTGTTAGTGTTCGCGGTAGAAACACGGATTATTAATTGTTTAAGTTACCCAATAAAATTTTAAAGAAAACTGTTATTTCAGTCTTTTTTTCGAACTTTAATGTTAGTGGTTCAAATGTCAAAAATCCCTTTATTAGGAAAATGGCAAATTTCTTTATTAATGCAAAGGTGACTTGGTTTATCGTTACTGTGACAAACGAAAACACTTTATTTGATGAATCCTTAAAGAAAATTTAAATTAATATCAATCAAGAGAAAAGTTATTGCAAAAATATATGTTGATCCCTAGACACTTTTGATGTGTGTATATCCTATGTCACCCGGGTCTAGTGTAGCTTCCCAACAGTGAAAGGATTGTTTAAATCGATTCAGTAGTTTCGGAGCCTATTCAATACAAACAAACAAACAATCAAGTCTTTCCTATTTATATTATTAGTAAAGGGTAGGTAACATAATTATTTAAAGCATTCATGTTCATGCTTATCTTTTCCCGGTTGGGTTCAATGGAGCTTAATTCATCTCTCTCATCTATCTCAACTCAATCATAAATCTCGTATGCATATTTATAATATGATGCCTTGACGGCTGGGAAACCATCCAATGACTTCTCCCGCTCTGGGTGGAGTGGAAGGGAGTGTCAGACTCTTACTGACTAAAACCCATCCATGTTCCTTCCTTAGCTCTTTATGTTCCGGGGTAGCGGTAACCATTTCGGACAATCCCGCTTACCCGGCAGGCTTGGCCCTAAGGGGCCCCTTCATATACTGACATCTCTTTGAGCCGCGCGTGGAACATATACGCGCCGTCCGGCATGGGCCTGGTCCTAATCGGGCGGTGAGTCACCTATTACTCACCGTCCGCATGCCCGCGCCTACGGTGGCCGGGAGTCGTCACTTGACTCCCGACGCCCGGGGCGTCTCCCGCGAGTGGTAACGGCCTCGTTTTACGATCGATAGGTTTGAACCCAGGCAGGCGTTTTACCCCCTGTAAATAATTTCACCACTGAAAAACGGTGAAAGTCATCGATACATTGCGTCGTGAGGAAACCATCTTGTCCTAGCAGCTACAGTCGCCAGCACATCAAGTTACCACAAACTGTAAAATTATCTCAATCGATTTTGAACCTTACTGTCAACGTTTTGACAGTAGATGTTTTTCAGTTTGTTATAACTTGATGCGCTGGCGATAGTATCAAAAATTGGAAGAAATGAAATGTGACGTGGCCCGCGTGGTAGAGTACAGCACGCCCTTCTTGAAGAGAGAAAACCTGATACCCAGCAGTGGGAACATTATACGTTGATTATTCAGTTCAAAATAAGCACTTTTTATATTATTGTACCTACAGGTACTACGATAACGTTAAAATTTTTCTCATAGATAAATATGGTGGATAAGTTTTCTTATAGGTAACTTACTTATAAGTGGATATAACATTATTTTTATGACAGATAATGTATTTTTGATGCGCCTGGCTCCCAAAGCATCCTGTAGTGAAATAAGGAGAAAACTGCTTCCCAGGTGAGATAAAGTTTTGAGTGTAAATATTATTAAAGATAACATATAAAGCGTAACTATTAGTGAAGTTACCATAGCAACGTTTTCAGTTCAGCAAATTATTGAACAGAATATTACATTTAGGTATTTTGGTTAGCACTGATGTGTCTTTAACTGTGTCACTTTTAAAAGGTTTTTTAGTAAATGAAGCACTTTAGAAGTTAAGCTCCTTATTTCTTTTTTAAATAAAAAAATAAAATTTATTTATTCAAGAATTAAGTCAAGTCTAAATTAAGGTTTACATAATTACAACTATTACAAGTGAGGTAAAAATTTTCTTTGTTTAGTGTAGTGTTCTGCCTGATCTAGGTTTAATTAAAACCTGTGTTTCAGGTCAATGAGCCTATGCTGTCCCACTGCTGAGCAAAAGCTCCCCCAACACCTTTCACACAACTTTTTTTTAGAGCCACCTCATTCCATTCGTTACGGTATGCGTCTAGGTCATCTCGACATCTCTTTTTGGGCCGGTCTCGACGGCGCCGACCATCATGAATCACCCGTCGTGTGAAGATGGCTGACGAGCGGTCACAGTGCTTGCAGCTAACGTGACCCACTCTTGGCAAACCCCAAAGTGAAAAGTTTGCCACTCGGTGAGTGACCAGGCCTAGACAAAGTCACATTTTCATTAACAATAACGAAATTAGATAAATTCGATATGTATGTATGGAAACGCCAAAATAAGCCAAGCAATGACAAGCTTTCGAAATCTCACGTGATCAATCGTTTTAGATCGCTAAGTCTTAGACAATGTCGAATTGTGTAATGAAATTCGATCAATATTCCTATACAAATGCGTTGACAAGAAGCGTACTTGACAATCGAAATCGCTAAGATAACGAATTGTTCGATCAACAATTTTCAAAATCGAAACTACACTGAGCGATTCACACTTGTCTAGGCCTCTACGTCTGAGCCCCGTAAGTTAGGACGGGACGGATAGACAATACGTTAATGGTTTTTCGCTTCAGGAAAACCGGTTGATCGCCCTTCACTAGCCTAGCCTAGCTAGTCTTTATAGACCAAAATTGATATTTTTTCTATTTGTTTTTAACGGCACGCACGTGTAACCCCTTTTAACTTTTCCTCGTGGATACCATTTTCCTGCCTTCCTAATTAGAACCATCACTAAGCGATTTTTGTATTACGTGGTGTGCGAACTTGTATATATATGTAGGTATCCATGAACGCGAATCTTCAAAAGGATAATTAGATACAGAAATACTATATCTCAAGCTGAGAAAACATATAATATTTGTAGCTTATACAGGCACTTGTTATTTTTACTTACTCGTTGGTAATAATCGGAATTGGTTTTATTCGATACCTACTCAAAGAAAAGGTCAAATGTAATCGATGCGTGTGCCGCTAGCGCTGAAATTACACGATCAGGATTCTGTTATAATAATCAGAATATTTGAATAGAATTTTGTAGGTCAACCACCGAATGTTTTGGTAAAGTAAAACGTATTATCTGTGTCACGTAATCCTTATACGGTATAATTGGACGATCGTTTAATATTTTGAGTAAAATATAAGTTAATTAATTCTCTAAAACTTGTTGTACAGAGGCCAGCACATCAAGTTATTCCAATCTGTCAAATATCTTTGATAGTTTTGCAAATTTATTACAAAAGTATAAGGTTAATTTTCAATTGGAAAAATACGACAGTTTAAGCTCGTGGGACAGAGATGCTAAAATAAGACTGATGGCCTCATGTTCTATATGAATAATTTGTTCGTAAAAATACTGTCTGTATTATTAATTGAGTTAATTATTACATAATATTTGAGGGCTAAATAAATCAAAGCTGAAATGGTCAGGTACTCATGTTTTCATCAACAAATGTGAAAAAGGACGAACACATTTTTTACTCAAGTGACTTTCGAGTAGGCCCAATTCAAATAATATTTATACGGAACCATAACTTCACTGCTACAAAACCAAAAAGTTATAAGTATAATAATTTCGGATCTCCGATTCCATTAAGGCCGGTTGCACACGCGGCTGCTGACCAAGGAAGTGTTGAGGTGCTGCCGCATCTTTATCTCGGCCGTTTATCAAATAAATTCACAGTCCCCAGTGAAATTTATTAGTTTTCGAATGGCCACCTCTGCAGTGTGACTTGGCGTTATTGCGGGGAAAAGAAATCGCTCGTGAAATGCGACTTTCCTATCCTTAGAGTTAAGTTTTTGTTGAGTTACGGGGATGTGTGCGGTGTTTGTTTATGTGAGTATGGAATAAAAAAGGTGTGAAGTGCATAGCAAAGACGTTCTGTCAGCCGTTAAAGAAAAGCAAGTCTTTAAAAAATTAAAATAGTTTATTTTCTATAACTTTCTTATACATCATTATTCTGTGGCTAGAACCTCCCAGGAAGCATGTAGTAATGCTTGTGTTAGGTGGTTCTGCTCCTCCCTCGGATCAACATATTTTTAGGTAACTAGATAACTAAACTATTTTAAGAAATTACAAACCAATAGGTACGCTATGAGTGAAAGGTTAGAAATACTGGTATGACTTCTCTTTATGCGTGTGTGCATGTGTGCGGTGTTTGTTTATGTGAGTATGGAATAAAAAGGGATTTTTTTTGTGAAGTGCATAGCAAAGACGTTCTGTCAGCCGTTAAAGAAAAGCAAGTCTTAACATTATTGATATTTATACTAGTCTATATCTGCTACAAATTAGTCAATAATGATGCCTTTATAATTACTCGTATGCTTATATATGATTATCACTGTACATTATACTATTTCCTACTAATATTATAAACGTGAAACTTTGTCGGATCTGACGGACTGAATGGATCTAGATGAAAGAGTATTATTATGGTCTTGAAAAGGCTACTTTTAATCCTGAAAAATGTACGGTTCCCGGTGGGGTAATTTCCTACATACACGCGGGCGAAGCCGCTGGCAAAGTTTGTACTTAACTCAATCACGCACGACAGAACGGCTGAACGGATCTGGATGAAATTTGGCACACATATAGTTTATAACCTAGATATTTATACCGATAGGGTGTTCCCGTGGAATTGTTTTAGACATACATTCGGTCAAAGCCACTGGCTTTTTTTTTTTTTTAAGGCTGGTAAATCATCCAATGACTTCTCCCGCTCTGGGTGGAGCGGAAGGGAGTGTCAGACTCTTACTGACTAAAACCCATCCATGTTCCTTCCTTAGCTCTTTATGTTCCGGGGTAGCGGTAACCCTTTCGGACAATCCCGCTTACCCGGCAGGCTTGGCCCTGAGGGGCCCCTTCATGTATGCTGACATCTCTTTGAGGCGCGCGTGGAACATATACGCGCCATCCGGCAGAAGCCGCTGGCTGAAGCTAGATTTATTGTTACAAATTGAGCTTTCACTGTGTACAGATTTTAAATCGAATTTCGGTCTAAGGAAACTTCGTTTACGCATTACGTAACTACGAATGCCGCGATATTATTTAAATATATCGGCCATACTTTACACATCAGTAGATTTAAACCATTTTTTGTAATTATATTGCAAACAAATTCTCCCATTTGACCTGGAAAACATTTACATAGTTTTTTGTTAGTTTTTTTTTTGTGTTTGCAGAAGTATCACTCATAGATGATATAAAATAAATTAAAATAAAGCAGTGATATGTATTTGTGTTTGACTTTTTCATCATGTTTGATTATAAATTGATACATTTTATTATATGATTCAATTAGATTGATTGAACATGTCAGAAGCCGTTACCTACTATTTATTTATTAGTCATCGTCAATAAATGCCTTAATAAAAAAATCGACGGGTTGCACTTCGGGAATGCCGGCAGAAGTGAAAACTTGAATATTAACGTTGTGCATTTTTTATATTTTGGAATGGTTAGGTAATAATTTTGCACGAATTGCTTTAATTATCAGTATAAAAGTACTTACTATCATTTGTGTGGTAAAATACAATATTCGTTTTTTTTTTAATCAAAGAAATTCTTAAGGTAGTGTCAAAAGGAGAAAAGTTAAGTTATGGACTAATCGGAGTTTCTCTGAAAAGACTTTATGAAAGGTAGGAAATGCCTCAGGCTACGGAAGGCTTGCCTGTTATTTCGTTGGGTAAAAGTTTAAAAACCAAATTTCTATTTATTTATAAAATAGCCTCCTAGGTGATCATTAGTAAAAACCAGTGATAAAATAAGATTAGAATTGTAGGGTTAAACTCAGCGGTATTGACCGAAAGGGTTATATTTTATACTTCACATGGATTGATAGTTCATACGGAGCGTTTTTTTGGTTACACTTGTATGTCAACGGGACTGTCCGAAAGGGTACCGCTACCTCGACGGTATATAAAGCGCTAAGGATGGAACATGGATGGGTTTTAGTCAGTAAGAGTCTGACACTCCCTTTCGCTCCACCCAGAGCGGGTGGAGTCATTTGTTGAAATCCAAAAAAAAAAGGTTAATGTCCAATTCAGTGGTTTTGGTGTTACATTGACGGCACACGGCGCTTTGCGTTACTAAGTCATGCAATGCGGTGGAGTCGGTCAAGTTTGACATCACTGCTACCGACTGATTATTACCGGCGTTTCTGTCATGTCACGCACGAAACACTGTTGAATGATTACGTCACATTAGGCCACTTACTTAGGTCACTTGATGGCATTTTTGTCATTTGTTCAATACACCATTTCATTTAACTGTTTATTTGCCTGTTATTAGCAACTAGCAAACAACTGTTATTTGTGTGATATTTTGTATACAGAAGCTAGTAGCTAGCAATAGTTGGGGTACCTTTATAAATAAATAAATAAATGTATTGTAGTCAAACACAGGAGTAAACATTACTCTACTAATCATTTGGCAGATCTAGAAAATTAAAGATATTATAGACACATGTATCATTGTTACGATGGCTATGCTAAATTGGTGACTATGAAAAAAAAAATTAAGGTAAGGATGACGGAATGTCGCAAAGGACTTGTCCCACATACATATGGAGCAGTCGCCAACATTTTAACTGTATCCAAGATTTAGGTAGTACAGGTGTAATATAACAATATGACACCTAATGGCGAGGAACGTAAAGGTGAGATGCAAATAACCTCTGGAGCTGAGACGTGCTTCGCAAAGTTTGAAAGCACGAGTTGAATACGAAAGTTACGGCACCCGTGCACCAGGATAACTGGCGCAAGTGACTACAATATACTTTAAAGTCGCTGTAAGCCAGGGAAGCGGTGGCCCTTATCGCACACGTGATTCGAATTCTTCACACACTTTTATTCGACCAATATGACAAAAATGTTTGCGACGACTGCGCTTTGAATACATAAACACACTGATTTTTAAATTTCTTCTCTTTATTTTAGTTCTCCAGGGAGTAAAGTGCGACTTTTGTGTCGCGTGACTCCTTTGGGGTGGAATATGGCAAGAAAATAAAATGTTCAGCGAATGACATGATCTTATCGGCATAACGAGATGTCTGTATGAAACAAATGGCTTGAAAAATAACTAATAAAATGAAAAGTTTGAAATTTATTGGACCACAATCTCCAAAAACGCATGATCAAAAACACATTGGCACTTCGATGATAAGCTCAATTCACAAAAACATGGGTAAGAATAATGTTTGAAAGTCTCGAAATTATTAACACCGACAGCAAAACGGCAAATTCCCAACAATTTATCGGTTTAATTTTATTAGTAACACATTTTTAATCGGTGTAGGAAAACATCGTGAGGAAACCAGCATGTCTGAGAGATATCTCAACAGCATGTGAAGCTAAGTTAGAGGCCCATGGGTAGTATAAACTCTGACACCAGGTTGTGCTACAATACCCTGTCCTTCACCTTCCGCATCAAGTCTGTCCCAACCACCTTCTGAATGTCACCAAGTTTATTATTTAGTTTAAGTAACGTAATGAGCTCGTGGCTAAGTAATAATAACCGCAAAGCTCGATCCATGACGTTAAGCTACGCTTGCTGGGGTTTGCCGTGGATGGGTGACCATCGTTACATGCCGAGACTCCTCAGAGCCTCGGAAAGCACGTTAAGCCATTGGTCCCGGCTGTCATTTGTGCATCTTTGACAGTCGTTACGGGTCGTCAGAAGCCCGAAGATCTGACAGCCAGTCTTACCAACGGAGTATTGTATTATCCAGTTACTGAGTTGTGGAGGTCAGATAGGCAGTCGTTCCATGTAAAGTACTGGTACTCAGCTGCATTCGGTTAGACTGGAAACCGACCGCAACAAAGCTAAGGCACATTTAGTTTCAAGTAACGAAGCAATAAATCAGTCACAATCACTGACGTGTATAGGTTTTATGTAGTAGTTTTATGTAAACTCTTCATAAATAAAATTATTTAAAACTAATATTATTTTGAAATTTGTTTACTTGTTGTGATGAGATTTGTTTACAAAACGATTCCTGTGAAGGTTATAAATAGATTATCGCGCCTACGCTTTTCATAGTCGACCAAGTTGTTAGTTTGTTGTGAAATTTAAGTGAGTTATCATCTGCCTAGCCTTTTCCCAACCATGTTGGGGTCAACTTCCAGCCTAACCGGATGCAGGTTCAGAAATATCGTATAGTATGAATCTAGATTGGAAATTATCCTACTACTATTATAAAGGCGAAAGTTTGTAAGTATGGATGTATGGATGTTTGTTACTCTTTCACGTAAAAACTACTGTATAGATTTGGATGAAATTTGACACAGAGATGGTTTATATCCTGGATTAACACATAGGATATTTTTTATCCCGGTAGAACATTCCTGTGGGATAATTTCCGACCTCCACGCGAGCGAAGCCGCGGGCAGAAGCTAGTTATTTATATTCATGAAGATTTATTACTTAGTTTTGGCTCCGCATACGGGCCTTAATCTTATAGTCTTTAGTGTCTACCGATTCGTTTTAAGTGTCGGGCAGTAAAACCAGATTTTGTAAAGTTTATTGCTGATAATACTTTGTATCAGTCGCACAGATATGTGGGAACCATGTCATATTATGACGTTTCTTGATCAAAGAAGGTTGCATGTATGTCCTACTTAAATGAATGCCCCGGGATTGTCGTGATTGAAAAGGTTAACATTTTAAGGGCTACCCCGGAACATAAAGGGAAAGAACATGGATGGGTTTTAATCAGTAAGAGTGACACTTCCCTCTGCTCCTCAAAAAAAATGCATCCTGAGTAGTCAGCTTTGATACAACCTTTGTCTGACGACGGCATAAACTACTAACGTAACGAAGAGGGACGTATCTGAAACAACTTAAACCCCAATCCCCATAGCATGGTAAAAATCTCACAATAAATCATAAAAACCAACGATAAAATAAAACAAATACCTATAAAACCATAATAAAGTCAAAGCACGGGTACCATCAAAGAAAAAACAGTCCCAAGCGATGTTGAATGTAAACATCATACGATTCTGTACTGACGTATCTACGTAAGTTCCATAGAAGAGTGTGTTTGAATACAATGGAGGTCCCGAGGCGACGGGAGAGTGCCCAAGGCTTCAACGCTACTCGGAATAGAACTACCACCGTATCTCATAAGATATGGAATTCTTAAAAGATGTAGGTGAATTGGATTTTAAGATTAGCCGCGGAGGTTTATGTTAGCGCAGTCGTGTTCGAATTTGGTTTGAGTATGAGGTTTCTTTTAAAAAAGGTATATGGAAGAATATCTGTGATTTAATTTATCAATGGATTTTAGAGAATGTGCCGCAAATATTTCCTTGGAAATTGCTAGTAGGAACATATTTGTAAAATAACGGTGAAAAATTTAAAGCAGTCAGTCAATCAATCTGCCTAGCATTTTCCCAAAAATATTGGGGTCGGTTTCCAGTCTAATCGGATGCCTATCTGACCTCCACTACCCAGTAACTGGGTAATACGATACCCCTTGGTAAGACTAGCTGTCAGATTTTCGGGCCTTCGACGACCCGTAACGAATGTCAAAGATGCACAAATTACAGCCGGGACAACGGCTTTACGTGCTTCCCGAGGCACGGACGAGTCTGGGTAAGTAAAGATGGTCACTCATCCACGGCCAACCCATTAAAATTAGTATGTAGTTAAATCTTATTCTAGTGACTTTATTAACTCTGTTATCCCCGAAGGGTATTGTTAGGAACATGGATGGGTTTTAGTCAATAAGAGTCTGACACTCTCTTCCGCTTCACCCAAAGCGGGAGAAGTCATTTCATGATTTCATATCGTTAATAAGTAAAAAAATTCACTTTCTTATAATATATAGAGTTTTACAATATAAAACGACATCTAGAACATATCTTTTACATTTATTTTGTAAGCTACTACCAAAAGATGAAGATAAGTGCGTCGTAAACTTTGTAGCGCAGAGTATTAACTTTTACCTATCGTTAGAGTTCTAGAAGTATAGGTAAAATTTACTACACGATCCTTTAATTTATGACCAAACAACTATCTTTAAAAGTAAATATTAATCCATAAATTTTAAATAAACTCGGTACACGAAGCCAAACAAACTGTGAATTTTCGGTGTCATACAAGTAAACTAGACTAAACAAAGTTATATCATATTCTCATTTTGCAAAGCGAAACATGCAATCACGCTGTGCCAATAAGCAATTTAACTTTCGAACTAATGAAACGCTTGATGGGTTAATTTGAACAAGCGAAGCGAACAGAATGGAGTGTCTTCTACCGGTAGTCGGCATGCGAACAAAAAGCAGTGTGACAATACCAGACACGGCACCAACACCATAGATTTACGTAGGTATATGTACAGTCGCATTTACATCCGTATGACGCGGGAAGCACAAGTTAAGACGAGCGTGACAAGTGATGTTTGAACAGAAACAATGAAGCCGAGTATCGTCGCAGACAACCGCAGTGCATGATAACAAGTGTTCAAGCGAAATTGTGTACGTTTTTAGGGATACTCCCAAGAGAAAAGGAGATATAACAATGCTTTTGTTTACTTTCATCAGCCTCTGAGTGATGTTTGGATCCATATTATGAAATTTATACGCAAAAAGGAAACAAAGTAAGTTGGGGCCTTGTTACGTAAAACCTTAGTGGTCAGAGTGGCGAGACAGATCCGTTTATGTATAGTACCTACATCTGTTAGTGTTCGCTTATTTGTTTAGGCATATGTACCTACCCGTGTAAGTTTCACAAACTTATTACGTAGTTAACACTCTCAGTGTCCTCTGTCTATTAACTTATTCAGATAGTTAGTGTCAATGTTATAGTAAGTTTTTCACAAATGCCTAAACCACTTCTTATTTGTAAAGAGTATCTGAATTTCAGTCAAGACGCCGCCGGCGTAATTATGAATATTCATAATTTACAAAATGTACCTACGTATTTCGCACTAATTGGTGTTTAGAGGATTCTGAATAAAGCGTTATAATGCCAGTGTGTCCTTTGAGAATATGGTCGCTTATAAGGATTTATTCAAAGAATACTAAAACTTCGTGTTACGTGGGTGTACCTACTTAGGTGCACCTCTGCCGTACTTCTTCGTAGAATAAGGATAATGCCTAGGTAAAAAAAAGAAGTAGTCCGTCAATCAGATAATAAAAAAAAAAATTACACGTATTTCTTGCTTTATCATATTAATAGAAAATGACTGAGATAAAACGCATTAAAGTTCGGGAGTGGGGCTCGCTACGTCACAAGTAGTATAAAAACTACATACTCGTGACGTCATGCCACATTTAAATTCAATGTATAGACGTAATCTTTGGATTATGTATAATAACAAAAAATACGTGTCCAAATTTTTTTAATAATATATGTAGCTTACGGACTAATTAAAAAAATATAGTCTTCATCCCCATTATATCCGTGAAAAAAACGAGGTGTGTAAAATAAAAAGTAAAAACTTAAAACTTTCATTGGTAGCTGGTTAAAGCAATGGTGGACTTAATATGAAAATGTAAAAAAGAAAATCAATGACATAACCTTGTATTTGTTGTCGCGCACCAAGTAATTAATTAGGCTAATATCTACCTATAAGATTTGTGTATGCCCAACTAAACCATAAGTAGCAGTTACGTAGGTACTTAGAATATAAGGAATGCGTTCACTATAGTAACTAAACTAATAAATATTTAATTAATCTCACGGAAAATTGGTAACACAGCTATGTTTGTGGGAAAGGAAAACCTTTCCGTCTTCAGACCCTTTTAAAGGGCGCGCGAATCCTCGACAAGAAAGCTATGGGTCTATCTTTACACCGCCAAACAAATATCATTTTTATAGCATACAACATAAGGTGTTGTTTCTATTGCAGTAAATAATAGAAAATCCTTGCAAAACACACCATATAACGTGACATTCCCCGAATTATGTTTCATATTTTTCCTTGCAAATCCAAAAAATAAAGGTGCCATGCTGACTTCCTAACTGACCTTAACATTTGTTATTTCTTTTGTGCCTTCCAACGGTTTATAAACCATTTAGTTTATGAATGACATTGGTATATTTTATTACACCTATATACGCGTACCTATGTACGCGTCTGCTTTTTGAAATGCTGGATTGTGAATGTACAGACGCCAGCACATCATGTTACCACAACCTGTCAAAATTTCTCATTCGATTTTAAACTTAATGATGAACGGTTTAAGGTCTAAAATCATTTGGAGAAATTTGACAGTGTGGTATAACTTGATGTGCTGACAACCTTACATTAAGGTGAATGCGTTCTTACGTTTTTTGCATGTCAGTATTAAGTTTTATGGTGATCGACATATGATTCGCGGCCGTAGCAAGTACATATACCTATACATGGTTAAATTTAGGCCGTTTTAAACCTCTTAAGGGGTCATTGTACTCATTATATCGGGAAATCGCGAAACCTGAAAGACCAAACCTAAAGTCGCGAAAAACAAATCAGCTGTTCAGTACATTTAATTTCGCCTAACTCGTCAGAATGTATTGAACAGCTGTTTTTTTTTTGCAATTTCAGGTTTGGCCCTATACTAAACAGTTTAAGAGGTTTAAAACGACTTAAATTGAACCTTGTATAGAATATTAATACACGAACGGTTCAATTATAAATTAAACTAATTATCAGCTTATTAATAAATACTCCAAAGGGAAACATTAAAACATTAACTGGTAATAAAAGCGTGGAAAATGCAAGAGCCAGTATCTAAAGGGTAATTGTTATGATTATGTTTAAGGGAGAAGGATAGCCCGAAAACAAAATTTTGTTCCGTTGTTGCTTTTTTCCTAGGGCAGTATTAGGTACCCTCTAAGTTCAGGTTACCCTATGAAATGAAAATTTCACGAAATCATTACTTTTGAAGCCAATTCTAACTAAGACAGATGTATTGATGATACTGAAGATAATATTACTGTTAATACATATTTGTTACAGCCGCGAGTCACATTTTGATCAACACACAATTTGATACTGTCCGAAAAATTGCGAGAAACGTAAGTCAATTTCAATTTTGCGGGCTACCCTGTAGCTTTCACCTTAAGTGATTACAGCTATCAAAGTGCCGCCTTTATCTTAGTTAGTGTTTACTTATGCATGCAACAGGATTATGAACTAATTTAAGTATACCTAAGCTCCAAATTATTACCTAATTATTTTACAAAATCGTACGTTTTACGTTTACTGTGCGTCATTTTATTTCGATTTCAATTATTGCACTTTTTATGCATACTAATATTATAAAGCTGAAGAGTTTGTTTGTTTAATTATTATTTTATATTTATCCTTTATTTCAGGCAACGAAGACCCATAAAATAGAGTACATGTATAAAAATAATATCTATAAACTAATAAATAATTTTAAAATAAACTTAAAAACTACTGCACTCGTTGTAACGGCGGCGGCGTCGAGTAACGCTGCGAGGTGTCGCGTAGCCGGCCGCGGAAATGCCGATACAGCACACCTTTCGGCCAAAACTCTTCCTTGAGGAATGTCACCAAATGGTGAGTCGGAACGCGCACCACGAACGACTTGAAATTAGCGTTCTGGCGCGCATCTATGGCGGTCCGAATTGAAAAATTATTTTTGTGTTGGATAGTCCATGGCTATTGGCTATGTAACATCACGCTATGACCAAGCAGCGGGTGATACCACGCGGGAGCAGCGGCAGTCATGTATAGTTTTGCGAAAAAATGAATGCCCAGAACGAATGAACCATATGCTCCACGGAATAGTATTTGCTCAAAGAAATCCTGCAACCAGCAGCTATGGTCCACCGCCTTTAATATTAACTAACAGAAGGTATCTAAATAAAACGGAACGTATTAACGCAACAAAACATTTAATCACTCTGCCGATACACGTTATCACTACTGATCTTAATTTTAAAATTTGTTTACCATTGGCTTTTTTTTTCGAGGGTGGGAAATCATCCAACGACTTCTCCCGCTCTGGGTGGAGCGGAAGGGAGTGTCAGACTCTTACTGACTAAACCCATCCATATTCCTTCCTTCGCCCTTTATATTCTAAGGTAGCGGTACCCTTTCGGACAATCCCGCTGACATAAAAGTGTACTTACTATTGGTAGGCAAAACTGCACGAACACTAAAAGAACGCTCCGTATTAACTATCAATCCGTGTGAAGTAAGAATTTCATAACAAAGCTCCGGTAATGATTAATGTGTATACAAGCTAGACAAAGTAAAGTTTTCTCTACTACAAAGTTGTATGACATCCCACAAGAGCGTTTGGTCATGCATTTTCAATGTTCTTTGTTACTTTTGTAGTAATACTTGTGAAATCCCTTACCATCGCTTTTATAGCGAGTAAGTTTGATTTTTACGGTAAAGTGAATATAAAATAGTTTGAAAGTAGTGGTTTTGATATTATGGTAATGTTTTATTTATAGCGGTTGATGTTGGACATCACAATTTGCATTGAAAGATTTCTTTACTTTGTCTGTAGAGGATTGGAGTGTATTTGATACAAATTTATAGAAATTATTAATACAATTATCAACACACGAAAATTAATTATATTAATAACTAGCTGACCCAACAGACGTTGTCCTGTCTTAACGATGATACCTACCTACCTACCTACTTACCCTACCTACCCTACCTACCTACCCTACCTACCCTTCCCTACCTACCTACCCTACCTACCTACCTACCTACCCTACCTACCCACCTACCTTTTCTCACCTTTTAAACCTTCCCTGGACTACGACAAACATTTCAACACCAAAATCAGCTAAATCGACCCAGCCGTTCTCGAGTTTTAGCGAGACTAACGAACAGCAATTGATTTTTATAAATATAGATTAATTTTCGTGTGTGGGTTTTGAATGTCTTATTTTGTAAACATTCCACGTTGTTATAATTTTTTCCAGTGCGTGAGCACACAAATAAAACTATATACAAAAAATATATTACTTTTGTATGAATATAGGGTTTCTCGACGTTTAAACTACACTGTGCTAAAAACGAGCTTTCACATCGCTGTGACAACTTGAAAATATAACTTGTTTATTTTTACCTTTATCTATGTATGTTCAAAGTAATAACAAAGTAAATAAAAATAATAATATCGATAGATAAAAACGCGTGTTATGTTCACTATTTACTGCTATTTTTACGAGTATTTTCTACATTGTGTATATTGTTAATGTTAACTTATTTTCGCCTTTTATTGTGGAAAAATGTCTAAAGCAATTTTATTTTTAAAATTTTCTATGGAGATTTCAATTAAAGACATAATCCATCTGTATTTATTGCTACCATAGGTATTCATATGTTAAGCGTTTCCTTGTACAAATGTTGTCATCCAAAAAATCTGCCGTTCCCTACATTTTGACGAGCTATGCGAGATTAATGTATGGAACAGCTGATTTTTTTTCGCGATTTCAGTTTTGTTCCCATAGTGATATTTGTTCATAATGATGAGTAAAATGACCCCTTAAAATAATGTGCATGAATTCAATTTCACGTTGCTGATTTCTACTACGCTAACAAAAATACAGGCAACATCACGAATAATGAATTCGCGTCTCCCACAAAGATTGTATTATATTTCAAAAGTTGGTATAAAGTTCGTAAAAGTAGGCTATAAATACATATTCTTCTTGAGTGCCTCAGGCTGTCAAACAGCAAACTATTATAAATTTTAATCACTACCCATTACTTTTTACAAAGTTCTGAACAACAATCTTATCAATATAAGTATTTGAACAATCTTTGAAGCAGGCGAAGTTACCCCTTATCTGTTTGATGTCAATAAAAAATTTCTTCGTTAGAAATTCAGACATTCACTTTTACGAGAAAGAGTTATGGGCACTTGGTCTTAAAGTTTGGAAAAAATTAACGAGGCAAAATTTTACAACGATGTGACGGGGGAAAAGAGCTCTCGATCGAAAGCCAATGAGATTTAATCTTACATTGTTGACCCATAGTGGAGTTGTTCCAGCGATATTAACCTCGTCGGAAAATGATTTGAATAGATATTTTCTTTTTGCGATAAATCTTCCTTTTTTGTATTTTATGTAAAAGGGACCGACAACGAATATTGGGCTAATTTACAAACAAAATTGAAAAAAGCTTCATCAATACACATTGATGTGTGGGTGTTCCATTATCTGAGCCTTGGGGATATGTTATGCCCGGTAAGATGTTTTATCTTCATGGCTCTTTGTCATTTGTCAAAATTACGAATATAATCTAAAATTTCATTTTTAGAATTAATACTCGTAAAATATTTTTATAAATGAATTAATGAATTGCCTCACGGGGGTCATTCCCAGTTGTCACCACTGGTGACAAATGGGAATATTTTTCCCATTTGTTACCAGTGGTGGCGTCACCAGTGGCGACAACTGGGAATACCATTCTTCTAGTTCCCAGTTGTCACCACTGGCGACAGATGGTAAATATAAATTGATACGCCTCCGGTGGGGGCGATGCTAGAGCTGCATTATATAGTGATGGGGTTTCATTCTAGTGTCACTAACGAAGTTAAATAGGTATATTTTATATTTTCTTATATAAAACTTTTACACGTTACTTGGGAAGATATATATTTTTATAAATCACAATATTTGTATTCATTGAGATTAAAACTGCACAAGTACAGATTCCAGTACTACAACTATTACAGATCGTATAATTATGTTACTTAAAACTATATTATTAGGTTCTTATCACAGATTAATCAACGTTATGTCTATTTATATTCTTAGGTTATTTTTATAAAACAGACTTTTAAATATTAATCACAATAATTGACGTTTATAATTTTCTAAATCTACAGGTATTATGTTACTCATTTACTTAGTGCGATGTCTATCACAGATTAATCAATGCATTATTTACAATCATTTTTACTTCTACTTTTTTATGTGTGTGACCCATAGGTAGATAGATAGCCATACGCCATATTGATCGGTTCGATACACCTCTCCTCGTTCATGTCGCCCTAGTACATTTCCGAACGGTTCTCCATTATTGGCGATTGGCGATACTTCCAATACAGTTCGATCTCGAAAGCTAAAAGTACACCCCGGTCCCCGCGTGGTCGACAATTGTGGAATGTGTACATTTATTTTGTAAATAAACATTTATTATGTTTGAAGGATATTGTATTTCAAATTCGTAATCATGTACAAAATTCTAATTACTTAATGAAACTTAATCGACGTGGGAAAAACATATCCTTCCACATCATGTTTGCCTAGTAGCTCCGGAGAAGTTTCTTCCCGAATTTCTCACGCTCTATCCCACATTTTTAACAAAACCAAAATAAGTAAACACGAACAAAGTGAACTTTACGTTTTAAAAAATAAGGCTCTAATTCCATCCTATTATACGAGACTTCGGTCTTTATTGTCCGCCACAGGAAATCATCTGATCTTTTCTTATAAATTTTACCTGCATCCTGTCCTATGTGAAACCCCATCACTATATAATGCAGCTCTAGCATCGCCCCCACCGGAGGCGTATCAATTTATATTTGCCATCTGTCGCCAGTGGTGACAACTGGGAACTAGAAGAATGGCCATTCCCAGTTTTCACCACTGGTGACGACACCACTGGTGACAAATAGGAAAAATATTCCCATTTGTCACCAGTGGTGGCGTCACCAGTGGTGACAACTGGAAATGACCTCCTCATGGCTGCGTCAATCGAATTCAGAAAAGGAGAAAGGAATGACTCCATACATTCCTGGGCCCAGGTGTTAACTGAATCAAACTAGCCTTATTTGAAACAGGGTATTAATAACAAGGCCTCAATGAGAATTTGGTGAAATTTGGCTATCCAGGAATAAAGTTATATGAAGTTTAGTAAAAGTGAGGTTATATTGTGGTTTTTCATGTTTTTTACGAAATACTTTGTTGGTGGTGTTATGGTTTTATGAAAATCATCATCATCATCATCATCATCCTCCAAGACCAGCCATCGACTCTATTGCCAATAGAGTTCTGCGCCCAATCGTAATCGTACAATTTACACAACGATCCATGTCATAAATTTACGATCGATAGGCGTAAACAGTTGTCCAAAATAGAGTGCCAGGTAATTTAGAGTACCAAGATCCGTCAAGTCCTATGCAAAGCCAAGGTCGTGGCGTTAAACAATAAAACATGTAAAAATGAAAATACGTGCGCACTCAGAACGAAAATCAACGAACGAGTGTCATCTGTCAAACGGTGACTGACTGCTGTCAGGCAGAAGTGTTGACAGCAGAAAAATTAAAGGAATTCTATTCGCTATGAATCGATTCCGCGAAAAAATACTTGTCACTCGATTTTCATACATAATTCTGAGATTTTACCGATTTATTCATAATCGATTACCAGATATTCAGGCATTATTTAATCGATTATTTAGTTTTATAACTAATTTTAAGTTTTCTCGCATCCTAGATAGAAACATGATACCATATTTTGTGATTTCCTTTAGAAAAATATAACGGATTTTTTAATACACATTTCAACTAGTTAACTGCTGGGCCCAGAAGTCCCCTTCTCCTTTCAAATTATGCGGAATCGTATTCGACTTATTCTTCATATTATACAACTCATACGTATTCCTTTACCTTGCCGGGGAGACAAAGCGTGATGGTATGTTATGTTTCACTTGTTAGGCTTCACCCGCGCCGATGTCGAAAATTATCCTAGGGAAAGTACTACCGGGATAAAAGTATCCTATAAAAAGGTCATAAACTACATCTGAGCCAAATTTTATCCAGATCCGTTCAGCTATTTGAGCGTGACGAAGTGACAATCATCATTCTCCTGCCCTTATCCCAATCTATTTGGGGTCGGCGCAACATGTCTTCGTCTTCCACACTTCTCTATTAGTCGTCATCTAGATAGTCACTCCCTTTCTAGCCATATCATCTTTCACACAATCCATCCATCGTTTCTTTGGTCTCCCTCTACTAGTATAGCCATCCACATTCATAGTCACAACTTTCCTGACAACATTTTCCTCATTCCTCCGCATAACATGCCCATACCATGACAACCGATTTCCACACAACTTTTCAGTCACCGGTGTCACTTTCAGACTTCCTCTTATAAACTCATTACGTATTCTATCCATTCGCGTAACACCACACATCCCTCTTAGCATTCTCATCTCAGCTGCATGCAATTGTCTTTCATTCATTCCTTTTGTGGCCCAACACTCTGATCAGTAGGTAGTACTGAAGTGACAAACATACAAAAATACACACACACACTCACTCATAAACTTTCGCCTTTAGAATATTAGTGTGAAATGTGATTGTAGGAAAATACTCATTGCTGGAGGTGCTCGTAAACGGTATGAAGTAATAAAAGACTGCTTTAATAATGACGTAACGACGAGGGAGCATTAATCGACCTCCCTCGGCATGGGAAAATATACACCTGATGCGTAGAGGTGATTTAATTGATTCATCTACCGGTACCTTTATGTACTTACCCAATGTATTTTTCGAGACAAACTTTCAAAGTAACGCTTATTTGTGACAGCTGCGCTAATGAGATATTTATTGGTGAACATTCTTTTTTAAAATTTCTTGTAACTGACAATCAATCAAGGGGTCTTGAAGAATTATTGGGAAATAGCACATAATTACATTTTCACCTCACAGGCTCGGAAAGAGTCTGTTTGTCATTCGAAATCTGAGCCGAAAATCGATTTTTGCTCTCTAGCGTGTAAAGAGTTTTTAAAATTCGAACCTTTCTATTTAATAATTTTCTATACTTGGCAGTCCACTGAAAATGCATGACACGGTCTAAAATAAAATATTAAATAATACCGCTCACCTTAAAAACTTCCATCACAGTACAGAAATTAAATATTTTGCGAGGATATAATTGTAAAATTGGAATTAATGTTAATAAGTATTCCATTTGATTAAAAAAATCTGTGACGTCACATTTGAACATGCCATAAAAATACTACCCTGTCAAATACCCAATTGTGTAGTAATTTAAATATAATTTTTTAAATAAAATAAATACTAAATTAATATTTTATTTAATCCTTTGCTTGGCAAAAATAAATATGTATTAAATTAAATTAGTTAGTTATTTGTGTTAAATTAGTTTTTTTCTTTCATTCTCCTTAGAGGACAAGTAGGATATAGAACAAAATACAGGGTATTTAATTTTGGAGATATTCTATGTAACTCATAAGATACATTGCCAAGTATCTGTTATTTTCTTCACATGAGTCAATGTATCTGAGACGCCCGAACAAAATAAAACTCAACAACACCTGTTTTCTTGCACCTAGCAGTTTCCTCGCTGTAGTGAGGTGAAAAATTGTGTGTTGCGCTCGGCAGCAAAGCTTTTCTGCGTCTCGTACCTTTGAAACCTTCGTTACGCTCAGGATTCTATATTTGAACCACTCGCTTCGCTCATGGTTCAACCCTTTTTTTTTTTTTTTAAGGCTGGGAAATCATCCAATGACTGCTCCCGCTCTGGGTGGAGCGGAAGGGAGTGTCAGACTCTTACTGACTAAAACCCATCCATGTTCCTTCCGTAGCCCTTTATGTTCCGGGGTAGCGGTAACCCTTTCGGACAATCCCGCTTACCCGGCAGGCTTGGCCCTGAGGGGCCCCTTCATATGCGGACATCTCTTTGAGGCGCGCGTGGAACATATACGCGCCGTACGGCACGGGTCTGGTGCTGATCGGACGGTGAGTCACCCATTACTCACCGTCCGCAGGCCCGCGCCTACGGTGGCCGGGAGTCGTCACGTGGCTCCCGACGCCCGGAGCGTCTCCCGCGGCGGCTGGGACGCCGTGACGCCTCTCTAGCCACTCCTCAAAGAGGGGCCTTACCGCCACTATCGTGGCGTGCCCTGCGCTGGGTTGCGACAGTCGCTGATTCCAGGCCGCCATGAGATCGCGCCGGAGGTCCGTCCGCTCCGCCGCAATTTGCTGCGGAAACGGAGTTTCCCCCCGGCTTAGTACCTCCACGCGCCACTCGTACAGGCGCGCGAGGACCATCGCCTCCAGATCCCACGGCGGCAGTCCGGCAAGGAGGCTTGCCGCCTCGCCCGAGATCGTGCGGTACCCCCGGATTAGCCGAATGGCTACCACCTTTTGGGGCGCGTTCAGGTAGTGGGCGGCTCGCCGCCGCAATGAACGCGCCCACACCGGGGCCCCGTAAAGGGCCATGGACCGCACGACTCCCGCGTAAAGCCTCCGGCAGGAGGCGTTTGGCCCCCTCAAATTGGGCAAGAGCCGCTTGAAGGCGGCCCCAGTCCGTTCCAGCTTGGGGGCCAAACGTCGGAAATGCTCCACGAAATTCCATCGGCTGTCGAGGACCAGACCTAGGTATTTCATCGTGGTCTCGACGCCGATGTGAACCCCTCCTACCGTAAGTTGGGATCCCGATGATGGCTTATTCCGAGGCCCATGAAAGGACATGGCCTCGGATTTGATGGTTCAACCCTAGAATCCTTCGCTTACTCAGGTTTCAATAGAAGTACTCGCGCCAAAAATCAACTTTCCAGCCTTGCATAACAAATAACTATTGATCGTTTTTTTTTTGTTTTAATTTTCAGATAAACTGACTTAGTTGAGGATAGGCAGAGGTGTACCTCAGTGGGATTGTCCGAAAGGGGTCCGCTACTCTGGAACTTAAAGGCTAAGGAAGGAACATGTAGGTATGGGTTTTACTGTAAGAGTCTGTCACTCCCTTCCGCTCCACCCAGAGCGGGAGGGGTCATTTGATGATTTGATTTACCAGCCAAGGTGCGCCTTCTATAGGTAGGTATACCTCCAAATTGCGACGGTTATGATAAAAGTCTCAAGTAACTTATAATAATCCTAATCAATGGTATTTAAAAAGTTTGTCAAGTTTTCTGCATTTATATCTGCAATATTATGGTGTACATTATAAAGAGTATTCAATTTTATTCTTAAACTAGCTTCTACCCGCGACTTCGTACGCGGACCGTGTTGCTTATGCCAGCGACAACGGGGTCGCCATTTATGTTATTTTTTATCATTTTTCCCATTTAAATCTTTTATAACACTGAGCTTTAGTTTTATTTCATTCCAACAACCACCAAAACATACAGTCCATTTGTCATCGTTTTCATTTTGGTAACCGCATTATTATATTCCTCCTCTAGAGACCTAGAAGTCGATGCGTAGATACGCTTGGAACTCAAGCGTAATTCTCTTTCCGTGAACGTCTCTGACTCGCGAGACAATACATGACGTTCACGATCAGCGGTCAGTCGCGCATCATATTCTTCACTGGTCTCTAGAGACCTAATGAATACGCTGAGAACGCAGGCGTGCTTCGCGACCCGAAGAGGTTTCCACGGAGCGAGTTGCAGCCTAATGTTCTCGAACAACATCAAGTCTCTCCTGATGCTCTTCGGTAGATTCTTGGGATCTTATGATCCTCAATCTTTTAGCTCTCTTGGAACATTGGGAAAGATTTGACCTCTTTCTAGGCATGGTCATAGTTTTATTGTGAAGATACCTGATCAATAAAAATCTAAATTAAAATGACTGCTCCCCTGCGTTACCGGGTAGGCTACAGTGTCACGAAGATAAATGGAAAAGAAAATTAAACACTCAAACAACATAAGGCCGAAGGCATATTCATATGATAAAATAAAAAAATAAATAGGAGTTTTGGCCAGTAGAGTCAAATTTTCAATGATATACCATCGTCATCGAAAATCAGTCCTAAACTGTTACCGCCTTCACCGCGTGCAGGTACTCCCAGTTTATGTTATTTTATAATTACACAGTAAAATTAGTGATAGCTTTGATTTCCACATCAGATGTTTCTGATCTTCGATTTTTATAAGTCAACAGGAAATGCCCATCAGACCGAACAACTTTTGCTAAGACGTCATTTCTATATATGTTACAGTGTAGCTGGGCTCTTGGAGTTCCACATCATGTGTTCCAGATCTTCAAATTTATTATCTCAGCAGAAAATGCTAATCACGTGGAACAATTTTTGCTAAGGTATCATTTTTGTATCTCTTATAGTTTAGCTGGTCTGTTGCGGTTCTGCATCAGGTGTTCAAGTTTCCAAGATAAATTATAGCCTATATGTTGCCCAGACTTAATACCTATACAACAAAAAAAAAACATCCCAATCCGTCCAGTAGTTCCGAAGATTAGCGTGTACAAACAAACAGACAAACAGACAATTTTTTTTTTTTGGATTCATGCTCTATTACTCTTTCTAAACCCCCCTCAATTATTTTTTTTTTAATATATTCAATGTACAGACACAGTTTTTTTACTGTTTTATTATATGTATAGATAAACGTGTTATTTTTACGTGTTAACCCCATCCACCTTCACCTTTGAACATACTTTAACTTACTCGAATACACGTGCAACAATATTCCATCCCAATCGGAGAACCAAAAGATGGAGTGATAGGAAAATATAGCAATTTCCGAATATCGGTTCTGCCATCAGCATAATAATAACATCGTAACTGGGGCCGAGTTGGTATCGTAAAACTTTAACTCGTATTATGGGCGATTTCTTGACGTTTGTATACTAGTATATTGTAAGGCATGTATGATGTTGGTTCTGCCCGGACAATATCCATAACTAATTCTGAATCTTCTATTTGCATAGGTAAGGCTACGGTATGTTGAATTAGGCACACAAACTGGTTTTTAATTAGAAAATTATATTTCTGACAATGCTTATCATGTTACTACGATACATCTACAGTTTAGTCACAGTATTACAACATTGTTTAGGGAAAAAGTATGAACTTGACTTATCGCAAATCATTATTAACCTATACCCGTATAACGCCTACGATAGGCTTTACTTATTGTTTATATTCTTGTACATGGATATCAAAACATACTGTAGGTACTAACCTATTTTTATTTTCAACGCCACTGCTGAGAATAAGGTCCTGGGTTCGATTCCCCGGTCGCGCAAAAGTTTTATTGGATTTTGTCCATCTGGAATTTCTCAGTAGCAGTCTAGTTTGGATTTGTGCCCGGTTGATATATACATCATATACATACATCATATATTATATACTCATACATATGGACTATATGGCGTTGTGTGAAATGTCCAAGGATATTATTATTATTATTATACATAACTGGCGAAATGTGGATGCACTTCAAAGCTGTACCTCTACCTTACACTTCAGGCTATACAGTCGTGATGTTTTGTTATGATATTTTTGTCAAGCTTTGCTGGTTGACCCAGGCACAGAGCAAAGCCAACACTGCCGGGCAACGTCAACGCTAGCCACTTTACACTTTGCCAGTAACATATACATTACATACCTAATTGCTAGGAAAGAAAAAGATAAAGCTGCTCCAGGAAATGGGCCATTCGGCGCCCTTTCCCACAGCTATCGAGTACTACCAATTTGCTTTGTATTACACTCGGCTTCGAAAAGTATTGAGGGAGTCGGGGAGATAAGGAAAAGAGGACTTTGATAATTAACCTTCAAAGCGTTTACTGTGAACGCGAATTGAACGGGTGCGATGGGACAATTAGATGTATTTCTTGGTTCCGTCGGTACTTACTAATTTAGTTTATTTGATTGTAAGTAAGCGGTAATTGTATAGTAGGGAGTCGTCAGCGGTTTTGAAGGCGTCGTCAGTAGTTTTGTTTTGTTGTTTCTCTCTTTGTTAGAACTTAATTGGTAGGTGACACAATGGGAGCAGCGTATATTCTTTTATCAAGGTTTCGTAAGGCTTTGCTTTTTGTTTTTTTTCTATGGATACGTATTGTATAATTATCATTTGCTTAAAAACCAGCTAGCCAGTGATAGCCTAGTGGACGGTGTGACCGTCGGATTGCCAAGTCATAGGTCTCGAGTTGGAACCCAAGGCACGCACCTCTGGCTTTTCAAATTCATGTGCGTATTGTGCAATTATCACTTGCTTAAAAATAGGTGATGGAAAACATCGTGAGGAAACCAGCATGTCTGAGAAAATTTCTCAACAGCATGTGAAGCTAAGTCAGAGGCCCATGGGCAGCATAAAAAACTCTGACACCAGGTTAGTCACTAACCACACGAAAAGAAGAAAATGTAGTTAATTGGTAAGCGAAGCAATGGGAGCGGCATAGTTTCTTTCGTCAAGGATTTGTCTGGCTTTGCTTTTTGATTTTTTTGAATACGTATTGTGATAATTATCACTTGCTTAAAGAACGGTGAAGGACAAAACCGTGAGGAAACCGGCATGCTTGAGAAATATTTCTCAACGGCATGTGAAGCCAAGTCAACGGCAGGGCAGCATAAAACTCTGACACCGGTTATTACACGAAGAAGTAGAATGGATACGTAAATTATGGATATATCTCGATGGAGTTTTGAAGAATATTAAATGTCTTGCCGGAGGTAAAGTTTTATGTTTAGAATTCTCTTTTACTGTGTAGGAAGCATTTGAAAAGCATCATTATGCTAAATATGCTCAATTAAACAGAACTCCCTATAATTTTTAGGGTTCCGTAGCTCAAAAGGAAAAAACAGAAACCCTATAGGATCACTTTGTTATCCGTCCGCCTGTCTGACCAACTGTCAAGGCCCTTTATCTCGAAAACTCAAGACCCTATAGCGCGTGGAGGTATTGAGTTAAAATTAAAACCATTTAATCAGGTCTACATTCCCTTGTTTCTTACTTCCGTCTTCGTTTACCTCGTTAAATCGACAAAATACAATATGTTACAGATTCTACTCTCGACTGTTCAATACATAAATAGATACTGAAACGGGACCACTAATGCAAGCAGGGGTCTAACTGAAACTTTAACTGCCGAACCCGTATCAAAATTCCAGAGAAGGGTACTTTTCACCCAACCTTGTCGATCGGGTTCTGCATACCGTACATACCGGTGCTGCAAATACTGTATACGAGGTAATATCCGTACTTACTTGTTGCATAAATTATTTTTTATAATTCCGTAGGTCCGAATGACAATACGGAACCCTTAAAGGATCACTCGTGTCTCTATCTGTCCGTCTGTCACTTCCATTTTGCTTCGAATATAATAGACCTATTAAGTTTGTGGTGTATACATAATATTATGAATTTTAGTAACCAAAATACAGACATATGTAACGTAAACAGATGAATTTTGAAAAGGGACCTTTTATTAAAAAAAATCCTCCGAAAAGTGACTTTTGGGGGCAAAAGAAAAAGAAATTGTGCAAATTGTACAGACGCCAGCACATCAAGCTATCCCTAACTGTCAAATTTTCTCAATTAAAAATGAACCTTACGTATTTGCATTATAGTTGAAATACTATCAAAGAAATTTGACAGATTGTGGTAACTTGATGTGCTGGCCTCTGTACCATCTCGAATGAAAGGGTTTATTATGATGGTCACAAATAATAATAAAAAAGTTTATTCAAAAATATAAGGACTACGTCAAATACAGTGTTCCTAAACCTATTTCAAATTCAGTCATGATTTGTGCCTGAACTAGGTAATCCTGTGTTTTAGGTGATTTCAGGTAACATTTATTGATAAAAAACCAATAAATTTACCTTAATTTAAATTTACTCTAATGGGTTAATTACATAAATAAATCTTATTAAAAAGATGTATAATAGCTAGTATAAAAAATTATATAATACGAACAATATTAACTTTAGCACAAATAATAATTTCTCTGTATCTTCATAGGACATAGTTTGAATAGCTTCAATAAGGAATAACTAACGAAACACAATCGTATTTATTTATAACTTAAAAAAAATTGTTTTACAGCTATAAAAAATATATGAAAATTGACAAACACTTGGCTGGTTTGGGTATAGTGTATTGGTTCTCAAAGTATGCACAAAAGCCAGTTCATCAAGTTACCCCAATCTCTCAAATTTCTTTGATAGTTTTTCAACTTTATTACAAAATCATGAGATTCATTTTCAATTGGGAAAATTTGACAGTTTAGGATAGCTTGACTTCTGGTTCTATGTGTCGTAAGGAGAGGTGATATGGCTAGAAAGGCGGTGACAAGGCAAGATTGAAAAATATGGCATAATAAGTTACGTTGCGCCAATCAACAACAATAATTGGACAAATAACGGCAAGAAAATAATGATGTGATCACATTGTACAGTTTTGCAACTTTATTGGTAAAAAAACCCCCAAACTATAGGAATCGTAATCATCATACACGCATAAACACTTGCATTTATATATTACTAGCTTACGCCCGCGGCTTCGCCCGCATAATATGTCGACAAATTATACATATAAACCTTCCTCTTCAATCACTCTATCTATTAAAAAAAACCGCATCAAAATCCTTTGCCTAGTTTTAAAGATTTAAGTATACATAGGGGTATAGGGACAGAGAAAGCGACTTTGTTTTATACTATGTAGTGATTTACAAGTAAATAATGATAAAAAACTATTTTGATAAAGTCACCTATCCCATACCATGAACACGTATGTTTGTTGAAATCACTGAGCTTAGAATAGCAAAAAAAATTGTGGCAGTGTTTGTGCTAGTGGACTGTCTTCAAATATATCTTTATTTAATTTTAAAGCCACGTTACAGCTACACTGCCTTGACTTTTTGCTTCGTGTGTGACATACAACTATGTATTATGTATTTATTCATTTGTTTCTAAAACTAGGACACAATATCTACAACACCCGTGCAAAAATGGGTTAGTAAAATATTCTGTTTGTAGGTTTCGTTAGTTGTTGATGGTACTGTGTGATTCGCTTTTTGAAATCGAAATGTTGTTTTCATTCTGACATTTTCAAATAGCAGAAAAATGGATAGGGGTTGGAATAGGCATGGAAATATACAGCTGCAATATGTCTCTAGCAAATTTTTTATCGCTTTTGGCAAAAATATTAAAAAATCTTCTATAAGCTCTAACATCGCAACGCAAAAGTGGAAGTGAAATAATTTACACCCAAAATATACGTCGTCATTATAAATTCTCACTCCGCCTCACCGGAGATTTACGGTAATTCCACAGACTTTCTCCATTGAAGTGAGTTAAGTGATATCTCCTTAATCAGTCTCCCTCCATCACTTCGGTGAAATTCTCGGAAACATTCCATTTCGTCTGTAAGTGTACCAATGTTGTAATTAGAGAGCTTCTCAGCGTACGTGGTGGCTTCAAAGGAGTTAATGTATGGGTAATAATATGGCGTTAAACTTCGTCTACTGTATGCGACTGTACGAATGAATACACTACATAATAATTGCTCATACACAGAAAGGCTATGTTTATTCTATTATGCAGGAACTGTAGCAAGAATAATTTTGAACTTTCACATAATAAAATAGGTACAAAGGCAACGTATGCACATTTTGTATTTGACACTGCAAAATACAACTGCCAATACTAAGAGGTAAAATAACTCTTGAGACCAATTTTAGATAGAGCAACCGAATTCATCAACCTTTAAAGCCTATCCTGCATTCAAAGTACACAGCCACAGAGAAACAAATACTGTTGAACTATGTTGATGTACTGCCTCGAACTGAGTGAAGCTTTAGGCTGCGTTCCTTTGATGTGATTGATATGTCCGTAACTCAGTGAGTCATCAATACGTAGATACGAATCGAACATCGTTTACTAGACATTGATTAACTTAACATAGATAATATTGATTGAAAGATTGATTGCTGAGTAGTCTTTTGTTTCTTCATTTGATTGTGAGCAAACCTGAATTATAGGTTAAAAGTTACCTTTTTTTTAAAGGATGAGAAACCATCAAAAGACTCCTTCCGCTGTGTGCGGAAGGGAGTGTCAGATTCTTATTGACTAAAACCCATCCATGTTCCTAACAGGCTAACCAAACATTCCTTATACCCTCCGCCAGGTGCAGCCGGGTAAAAAAATATGAGAAATATTTTCAGATCAGGAAATGAGGGGGAGACAATTGAGTTTTCATTCATTTGCAGTACAGACGGAAACGTACGAATTAATTCTTTTTTTTTCCGCCAACAGCCGTCACCAAACACGAAATTGTAAAAACATGAAAGCCTGATTTACACAGTGCAATTTAATTGCCTGAAGAATACTATAAGTTGAAGTTACATTAAACGTGGCACCGTCTAAACGGTGTTCAGACAAAGCTTTAATTTTATTATAAGCCACAGGCATGAAACTTGCATCGTGTAAATGGGTCTTCACGTTTAATTAAGGCAGTGTCATTCTGTTTGCAAGAAATATTTAAAATCAGGGTCGACTTCCCATAAACATTGAAATAGAAAATCATTTGATCAGTTTCCTTAACGATAAATAAAATATAAAAGAGTGCCCATTTAAACGGACGTTCAAAATTCCATCGTAAACCTTCCCTCTTGCTTGTGACAAACGAAGTATCATTCCATTTATCTTCGTGCATTGAAACGAGGAAACAGATATTTATTAAAAGCTCTTGTATTTTTTTTACACTTAGACTCTTGTTTATGTCTAACCAACCTGATACCTTTTTGATTTTATGTCCTATTTTTTACAGTAGGTTTTCGTGCGTAATTATTTTGAGACGTTTATGGGAGATTGACCGGACCCCGATGTATTATAGTTATACTAGCTGTCCCTGCGAACTTCGTTCCGCCTTGTAATTTTTTTTTTAATTTTTTTTTTTTTAATCTAAACCATCCTCAAAGCCACTGTAACACACACAACAAATTTCATTAAAATCGGTCCAGCCGTTTAGGAGGAGTTCAGTGACATACACACGCACAGAAGAATTATAACTCAAACTCAAACTCAAATTCTTTATTGCATTCATGTGTACATATGTAGGTGTTACAGAGGTAAAAAAAACAAGATAAGATAAAGAAAAGAGATATATAAAGATTAGTCTATGTCAGACGGAAACACACGGGAGAGAGTGGAAAGCTGTAACGGAGACCTTCGCTCAGCAGTGGGACAATACAGGGCGAGAAAAAGCTTTTCTAAAAGCACCTACAAAGATTATTTTTTTATTTGAGTACATTATAGATAAGTAGGTACTACTAATTCAAGGTAGATTTCACCGACACGTTGTTGTCTACGTCTTGTACTTGGAGTGTTTTTTCACAGTTTACCTACCTAAAGGAACCATAAAAACATTTGAGCTCATATACTCTTAAAAAAGATTATCCTAATTCAAACACATTAATAACACATACAGTATAAAAAATACTCTGTTATCCTCGAAACAAACAGTTAATTTCTATAGAAATATATTATTCTTATCGTCTTCATATCCTTAATCTGTATCGGATTAAAAAAACAAAAGCAACAAAATACAATGAATTTCTGTTATATTTGGAGAACAGTTAATCTTTACGATAATACTACATTATTCATTATAAATTAAAACGGCGGCAACTGATCTCACATCAAAGGACAGAGGTTTGTATATTTCGTTACTTTTCAGTTGGCACGTCGACAAAAATGATTTATCATTCGTTTAAGAAAAAGGGGTTTGTTCGCTTTTTTTTTTGAGGGTGGGAAATCATCACACAATTCTAATTTTCATCGGTTTAGTTGTATTTTTGATTCTAATCATTATAATTCTGTAAATACATACTTGCTACGGCCCCGAATCATATTTCCTTTCACATACATTCTGACACTTTTTTTTTTAGGGTGGGAAATCATCTATTGACTTCTCCCGCTCTGGGTAGAGCGGAAGGGAGTGTCAGACTCTTACTGACTAAAACCTATCCATGTTCCTTTCATTTCCCTTTATGTTCCGGGGTAGCGGAAACCAGACACTTTTTCACGCGCGTCTCAAAAAAGTTCCGGCACGGGCCTGGTCCTCTGCGAGGATCGCCCAGAGGACACGGTAGAGCACACGGTGCAAACCTGCCCCGCTTGGGCGGAGCACCGCCGTGTCCTCGTAGAGGCGATCGGCGGCGGCGACCTCTCGCGCCCGGGCCTGGTGCAAACCATGGTCCGGGCGCGAGAGGGAGCGGGAGGCAGTCACCTCCATCTGTGAAAAAGTCATGCTCGCGAAGGAGATGGCGGGATGGGAGAGAGAGAGGTCCTCCCGTCCCAGGCCCGGGCGTCGGGAGCCACGTGATGACTCCCGGCCACCGTAGGCGCGGGCCTGCGGACGGTGAGTAATGGGTGACTCACCGTCCGATCAGCACCAGACCCGTGCCGGACGGCGCGTATATGTTCCACGCGCGCCTCAACGAGATGTCAGCATAATTATGATACCCCTCAGGGCCAAACCTGCCGGGTAAGCGGGATTGTCCGAAAGGGTTACCGCTACCCCGGAACATAAAGGGCTACGGAAGGAACATGGATGGGTTTTAGTCAGTAAGAGTCTGACACTCCCTTCCGCTCCACCCGGAGCGGGAGCAGTCATTGGATGATTTCCCAGCCTTAAAAAAAAAACGGGCCTGGTACTGATCGGACGGTGAGCTACCCATTACTCACCGCACACCCGCGGTGGCTGGGACGTAAGGCTCTGTCCCTCAACCAACCCGCCACCTCCTTCTTCTTTTTCCTAGTAGCTCTGGCACGACAGTATGCACTTTGACATATTTTGCGATACACAGGTCAGAATAGTAAGTGGAACAAAGTTTACAGCATAGTCCCACATCCCCACCCTGTTGCTGTGCAGACGAAGAAGTCCCACTTTACCAGGTTGGAGTTTCATCTTCCCTCTTATTATATCAACTCAAACTCTCAAACTCAAAGTATTTATTTCAAATAAACCAATTACAGGCACTTTTGAATTGTCAAGGTGTCGGTCAGTCCGAGAAATGAAGCTAGTTGCCCATTCCAAAGGAGTAGGTACCTATGGAGAAGAACGGGCAAGAAACTCCATGGACACTCTTTTAAACAAAATATGGTTACAAAATATTGGTTACAAACAACTTCAATTTAAATGCATCAACATCAAAGACAAAAGCCCCGACAATTGTTAATAAGTACAAGAATAAAAGGAAGAGGCCGAAACTGGCGCAGATTGATCGTGGCCGTAGATTTGTGGCCAACAAGAAACTTCAGTGACAGATTACATCGGACGAAATAAATCAAAATGTCTATAGTTTTTACGCTTCGGCGACTCCGCTCGCGAACAAAGTTCCAATAAAGAATAGTTTGTACATTTATGGATTTGATTGAGTGATGGATTAATATTTTGTGGAGTATCGTGTCTATATTATTAACAATTATTAACTACAAAATATTAATAAGCAAGGATGAGAATTAAGAGCATGGTTACATGCTGCGGTAGCCCCCTTTTTTTTAAGGCTGGGAAATCATCCAATGACTGCTCCCGCTCTGGGTGGAGCGGAAGGGTGTGTCAGACTCTCTCTTACTGACTAAGCCCCCTGAACTCCTAATAATAATGTTAATTAACAGTGAGAAAGAGATGGAGGTATAGATACGTCCTATGTAGTGCGGTGTCATTCCCACACTGAAGGTATTGTTTGACATCAGTCGGTCATTATTTTGGTCCTTGATCGAAATGACGAAAAAATTGCTGGAATAATGGACAAGTTATTTAGCCAGTCCAAACTGACAGCAGCCTTTTTTTTTTTTTTTGATGAAAACTTGAATTAACTGTCTTCACCTTAACATTACCCCCTTTATTTAATAGCGCTATTTAAAGTTAAAAGAAGTTCAAACGTTAAAAATGGATGGTTAATCAGTCGCTAGTCATTACTTTAGCAACGTTTATAAATATGCACTTCAAAGTTTTATAGTTACATAGCAGTTTTAGATAAAAAATATCTTATTACCTAATAGGCTAGACTATATTGAGAATAACGTATCGCGATCTGTGATGCTACATAGAAGGAAAAACAATAGTTTTAATAAGGTTTTTGTATTCTATTTATAGAGAGCGTATTCTATTTTCAAAGTTATGAATTTGAGTACAATCTACTTTAAAAATGTAATAAAAACAAAAATGTTTTTCGGAAAAATTTGTATCAAACAATTTACCTCCCTCCTAATCCCTCCCGACTTAATTTATAAGTAAAATAAAACGTAGTAAGTCGCGGGTAAAGCTTTTACGGAGTTGTCAAAATACCTCTAAATGTTGATAATTAAATAAGTCTGGGTTGTAACTTGGCTACTTACAGCCAATGGCTTGTAAAGGGTAAGTTTTACCTTAGGTCCCTTTTTATACTAAGTTTTTAAGCGAATTATTTAACCTAAATTAAGCACTGAAATACTTACCTAGGTACTTAATCTTTTGATGTTCGGCATGAAAAAGAAATTATACAGTATTTATTATTACTAAGAAACGGTAAAAGGTGGGGAGATGAGATTTAGGAATAGATTATAACACTGTAATTAGTACGTAACATTGGGTTTTTTTACCCCTCAGGCGAAGTTGTGACGGCTTTGCACACGCTAGAAGATGAGCTTTGCAGCAGCTGGTGATGGTCTATCTACATGAACGCTCTGCACGTGGGAAACCATTTTCTATTCTGTAGGAAGTGATAATAAGTGCCAATCAAAAACTTATTTTTCGTGTAACTAACCTTGTTTCAGAGTTTTTATGCTGCCCATACAGCATGTGTAGCTAAGTCAGAGGCCCGTGCCTATGACTGTTGAGAAATATCTCTCAGACATGCTGGTTTCCTCACGATTTTTTCCTTGATCGATGTTAAGCAAGTGTTAATTATACAACACGCACATTAATGCAATCATGATACTACACACACACCAAACGGGGTTGCAATTAACGAAAACCCCTGATAAATTTATCATTTGACATCAGCTTTTCTGTACAATTTCAATCAATATTTTACTTATGATAAGCTTTAATTTTAACTCTTACCGATAATGTACCATAAATAAATTAAGCGAGACATAAAATAACAAGCGGTGGGGAAGTAAAGAAGGTTCCCACATTACGTCAGAAATATGGAAGTAGCACAGCCAGTATCCGCATTTAATCCAGCAATCAGCACTTCAAATATTGGTATTGGTAACTCTCGGCTCCCGAGCTACACTCACACTTGGCCGATTACGATTTCATTAAAGGTTTATTTACATTGTTTATTTTAATTCAGCATTTTATTTATGCATGAGGTTTCATTATTAGTTGCGGAATTTTAAAAGCGATTAATTTGCATTCCATATTCAAAATAAATACAAACAGTCAGTTTTTTTTTATTGAATGCTTCGAAACTGATAATCTTTCAGTCAAAGCCCGCTTTTTGCGATTTATTCTCATTAGTGGCGAATATAATATCGGAAATAAAAAAATTGAATTGGAGGAATGATAGGTAATTCAGTAAATAGGTGAACATTTTTGAATTTTAAATACTGATTAGGTATGCGGGTCTTCTTCGGAGGTCGATCGATATAAGGTTACAGTGATCCGTCTTCGACGTGACCTTGGGTTGTTGGAGTGACCTTGGAGTCGAATATAAAACTCAAAGACTAGCTTTTGTTTCTGAGTATCGTAAAGGACAGGCACTTTTGAAGTGTAGAGTAGTCGATCAGTCAGAAAGATGAAACTAGTTGCCCATTCTAAAGCGTAGTAGGTTCCTATGGAGAAGAACGGTCAAGAAATTCCAAAGTCGCTGTTTTAAATCAAAATTTTGTTACATCATTCAACATCTGTAGAGGCTCTCGTTCGGTTAGTTCAGTTGGAACAATGGCTTGATCCAGTAAGTGGTACTCTTGGACACGGCGCGTACAGTTAGGAGGTTCCTCTCTCAGGAGCCCTGACCACCAGTAGCTTGGAGCATGGTCCCGATACCGGTGGGCTACTACTATTTTTTATCAAAAGTGTTCAAGAGGCTGGCACCATTGCCATATTATGAGAACAATGTGAAAAGACGAGCACGTTAAAAGGGTCCGTAATAAAAAGAAAACAAAAAACAATCATAAATGAAAATAAGCAAAGAGATGGCCAGTCCCTACTGATAGCGCGCGTTTGCGAACATGATGCATGGATAAGCACCATTCCGCTTAAACATTTTGAAGGGATTTTAATGATCCAACACACGCCACCACTAGCGAGATATTTAAGTGAGAATGACAATATACTATCAACCACCAGGACATATTCAAGTCAGTGAATGGGATATCCAATAAATAGTAGCTTTATGCTGGGTACAACAAAGAATGTCCTCTTAAAATATAACGTTTATATCCTTTAACGTCGCATGAGACACCATTTTCAAATATATGACAGACTTCAAAAACCTTCATGTAAAATAATACACCTTCAACGTCAACGTAACTCTCTAATAAAGCTTGTAAAAATATCATAATATCATATTTCATTTACGTTCACATTCAGAAATTTCCGTGAAAAGAAATACGTAAAGTGAAATGCATTAAAACCATTAAAAAAGGAGATGTGACACTGAACTTATGTAATTGACAGTTGACAGTCACGTTCCGTCTCACGCCGAGTTACAAAGCGATATTACAGCCGGCTGTATTTTGGACAGGTTGTACCAAAATTGGTACAATTTCAAGCCCTGTCAGCGTTTATGTAGCAGCTAAATAGAGTGGGCGAAGCATAGTGTGATGGATCTGAGAATCCATTAGGAAGATTGTCGGAACTTTATGTATGTAGTGTAAGGTGGACGTTATCACTATATTGTTTTAGATTGATTTTCGGCACGCGGTAAGGTTAGCGCTTTACCGCGTTCCTGAAAAACAGATTTAATTGTAAAAGAAGTGGAAATTTGGTAAGGTGAATCCTGATCTATTCGTTGGGTAAATTTAAGGGGGCAGCAGTAGTTTGGAATTCGTTATCTTCTGGATGATTATAATTATAATGTTAGCAATGTAGGCCGATAATCGTTTCGTTCGCATCCGACAATCGTTTATCGTTTGTATTTTTAAATTCATGAGCGCATTTGCCTTTTAGAATTCGGTAAGTCAAGGAGTTCGTATCAGAAATTTACAGCGCTGTGCAATATATGCAACGATATGCAACTTCAACGTGACATTGACGAGGCTAGCCTATTTTCAGGCCTCAGAAACAGTACAAGAAAATATTATGGAGAAATTAAAAATATAGATCAAGATGAAGAAGTAATGTGGGGCAATTCATTCTTGGGCAAAGAATATCATTACCTACTGCAGAGGAGCAGATAGCGCAAATAATTTGTTTGACCGCACTTTCACCTACTCGAATTAATAATACTATCTTAAAATAGAACTCTGTAGCTTTACCTGCCCAATATTTTCAATTTCCTGTCGATAATGATTTATGCGAAAATCTGATTGATATTTTTATTTTATGGAAATATTGCTTTGGTGTCAGATAAATTACGAGTAAGTTATGAAGTAATGACATAATTAGGTATCGACAAGTTGGTATCACGTCTTGTTAGAAGGAAGGACCCTTATCGTTATGATGTACCTTCATTTGGTGGATAAGAGGTGTACTGAAAGTAGTGTAACTTTTGACAATTTGTCAAGACTATAGATTTTTCTAAATTTTAATTAAGTTACTAAGATAAGATAAGATAAGATTTTTATGTCATAAAAACAGTACTTAGATAACATTCAATTACACGTCTTAACTACTCCGAAATGTTGTGTTATTTTCTACTTCCTGTTATTATACATACATATACATAATATTAATGCTGCAACCCTATGCAAGACAGAGCACCAGCACTGGTGCAAAGCGTCTGCCGGAGTTGATTTGTCAACTTTTTGCCAACCATAATAATATATAGTTTTTTTATATTGAGCGATACGTAGCATTATGTTGAGCGATCACCGTTTTGCGTTGACGAGACGCATATTTTCTCCTAACTTGTTCTTTGTGTTCTTTCTCTGCATCATCTTTACCGCAAATAAACTTATTTTATTTCTCTCTTTTCTTTCAGTACACAGCGGAAGGAACTTCGTTCCAGCCGGATGTCCCACGACAACTCTCGAATTATCACAAGTACGGCTTTTAGCATAGGTATACTTAAAGATGCTAAAAAAATGGCCACAATCACCTCTTTCTTTGCTCTCATATAAAATTATTTGTCACAAAAAGCTACATGCTGACCTCTTTGGTACTATTTTCACAAAAAAAGCTTTCTAAGGCATTCACGTAGTCACGAGATATAAATAGAATTAAACCAAGAGCATCATCTTACCTTCTGTTTGCTTCAACAAAATCTAGCTTTAAATTCACTGCCTCTGGCTGCTGAAAGGACTTGTCAACTTCTTTTTTGCTATAAAACAGTTGGAACTTTCAGTATTAGATACAAGTAATACCTACTTGTTGAGAGTTCAAACTGATACCAGTTCTTAAAAGCACCCAGGGACTGCACGTAGTAGGTACCTTAGCACAGTCGTGTTTCTAGCTGTATGATTTTGCGTCGATAGCTTTATTTGTTTTTGTTTGATGTTTAAATGTTTTCTACTGATTTACACAACAAAACAGTCATACATAAACACAATGTTATTTATTTATACCACTTTCTTGCTTTAACATTATCATTATAAAATGATTCAGTGATTGTTCTATTTGTGACGGATTTTGTATTAATTTTGTACATCATAGATTAATAGCACTTTATACATTGACAGCCGGTTGCATGTGCTACACACGCGCCCTATCGTTTTTCACACACACTTTTCACTTTGATCGACATCCTGATTCTTAATTTAATAATAATAATGATAATTTGTGTTCCAATTTTATTAGATCTATTTATTTTAATGTACCGACATGATCAATATTATATGTTTTGCATGCTAATTTTAGCGAATTGTGTTAGACACTGTTAAGAAACCCGACCATCTGTATTGTACTACAATTCATGCAATTAAATTTCATTTCATTTCATTTCACAGACTATAAAAACCGGAAAAGTGCGAGTCGGACTCGCGCACGACGGGTTCCGTACCATTATCTATATAAACGAGCAAAAATAATCACGTTTGTTGTACGGGAGCCCCCTTAAATATTTATTTTATTCTATTTTTTTTTGTTTTTCTTGTTATAGCAGCAACAGAAATACATCATCTGTAAACATTTCAACCGTCTAAGTATCACGGTTACTGAGATACAGCCTGGTGACAGACGGACAGATGGACCGACAGACGGACAGCGGAGTCTTAGTAAAAGGGTCCCGTATTACCCTTTGGTTACGGAACTCTAATAATTAGACTTTTAGATGAAGGTTTGGCTACCGGGCAATATCAAATACCAGAGCGCTGCGGTATTTATTATTATAAATCGCAGCATTATGCTGAAATATGGCCTCACACGGGTTTCTTTTAAATCTTTCTGTTTTGCATTTTTTTTGTTTTGTTTTTTAATTTCTTTTTTCTATTATAATGTGCGTGTCCCGAATAAAATATTGTTCCTTCTTTCTTTCTACTCATTAACTATTTTCCTTTGCTATCCTCAGGTAATAATATTAATTATAATTTCAGTAACCTACACCAACAAGGAAACATCAATAAAGTCCCATATATAACGTTTAGTAATCACCGCACCACGGTCACTATTTGTTCGGGTTCGTATTTGTTTCCCGTTGCGTCAACCTGAGACAAACATTTGAGTTCTACCCTCGTGTGTGCATTAAATTTCTTTTGGCTGTATACATTTATGTGTCCGGTAATATAACACTGTATTGATGGTTTGTAATAGGCTGATGTGTTTCTTTAGGGGTTTCATTTTTTTTATTGCGTGAGGTGTTTGAACCCCAATTTGATAGTTATCGTTAGAATGTATGTTCCCCTTTAAATGTTTTTTTACTACACGTTTTGTTAGATGTTTCCGCTATGATTTTCATCAGAAACTTTGGAACAAAGAGGAGCTCGTAGCTAAGTACTAACAGACGCACAGGTCGATACGTTTGCTGGGGTTGGCCGTGGATGGGTGACCATCGGAAAGCACGTTAAGCCGTTGGTGCTAGCTGTCATTTGTGCATCGTTGACAGTCGTTACGGGTCGTCAGAAGCCCGAAAATCTGACAGCCAATCTTACTAAGGGGTATCGTATTACCCAGCCACTGACTGGGTTGTGGAGGTCAGATAGGCAGTCACTCCATGTAAAATACTGGTCTTCAGCAGCACCGGTTAGTTTTTTTTTGTTATTGGCATCTCACAGTTCAACCATAAGGTTGTCTACTGCTTAACCGGACTTGAATGCATTCGGTTAGACTGGAAGCTGACCCCAATATGCTGACCCTAATATAATAGTTGGAAAAAGGCTAGGCAGATTGATTTTGACTTTTGGAACAGAGATATTTGCTGTTATGTTAGGAGAGTAATAATATCGTTTTAACCTCCAAAACAAACCTATATCTAAGTTACCCACTATCTGATAATGTATTTTTAAACCTCCTGGACTATTCATACCAAATTAAAGGTACTCTAATTTTAGACCAACCACAAGAGTTCAACACACGGCGGGTACTTCTGACCTTTTGTCTAGTCTACATTTTGAAACTTTACTTTTAATTGTGCTAATAAGATAACTATTGGTTATTTATTCATGCTCTAGACATTAGTGCTCATAGAATTGCCTTTTGGAGTTATTATCTTCATAAATTCCTGAGCGCTTAAGTGTCAGCTATGAGAAAATAATACAGAATAAGAATTTAGTTTCGCACGGTTTTAACAATTTGGCAAAACATCGAGATTTATTTATTTTAAGTAGGTTTAATATTAATGTATTAGGTACACATGAACCTTTAGGAATAAATTCTCAAAAAAAATGTGAAATTCGCATCAAATTCCCTTGCCAAGTTTAGAAGAATCACAGGATCACACAGACAGATACTAAAACCGACTTTAATTTATAATATTACTAGCTTCCACCCGCACATAGGGATGTACGGACAGAGAAAGCGACTTTGTTTTATACTATGTATAGTGATGAATAGATACTTTAGATAAAGGGCACATGTTGTTTGGCCTAGTGGTGTAGTGTGGACTCACGAGTTGTAGGTTGCAGGTTCAATCCCAGACAGGCGCTTTACTTTGTGTCAATTATTTCATCATCACTGCTCTCAAAACGGTAAAGGAAAACATCGTGAGGACCTAAAAATTCGAAGACATGTCACATCTGCCAACCCGCACGGGGCCTACGTGGTGGTATGCGGCCCATGCCTTCTTACAATGAGGAGGCCTCTGTCCCAGCAGTAGGAACATTAAAAGCTGATACATAGGACAAACGTTTACTTAGTAGAAACTTATATGTACTTAGTAATTGTACAAAGGCCAGCACATGGTGTTACTACAATCTGTCAAATTTCTTTGATAGTATTTCAACTTTATTGCAAAGACATAAGGTTCATTTTTAAGGCTAAGTTCAGATGAACGCGCGACGACGCGCGCTGCCGCGCGATTCACCTGTTCAGATGGTGGCGGCTTGCGCGCGACAGTCTAGCGTGAACATTCAGTGAGAGTGGACGTGGAGGAGGCAATTTGCTTGTGGGTTTTATACCGCAAGCTGCGACGTCGCCGTCGAAAGCAAAGACGATACTGGGTGCACCCTATTTTAAGTCAAAGACTTTCTTTAAGCCTGTTTGTAACTTCTTTTTATTATTCTATTTGATTAGTCCTTCGAGTTAAGATTCCAAATCGCATACCTTTTTTCAATTTCGTCTATTAGTAAATCCATTGATATGCCGTCCTCCATTTTTTTCGTCGCTCCTTGCGTCCGTCCGCCTCAAACCGCGCGGGTCAACTGAACAGGTTGATACAGGAGTGTAGATCTTAAACCGCGCGTCAGCGCACGGTGGCACGCGGGTCAACATCTTGCGCGCGGTGCATGGCGGTGCGCGCGGGCACGCGCGGTGTCGCGCGGTCATGTACACAACAACATTGATTTGTTACAATCTTAAACCGCGCGCCGAGCCAACCGCGCGTCGTCGCGCGTTCATCTGAACTTAGCCTAAATGAGAACATTTGACAGTCAGGGATAGCTTGATGTGCTGGCGTCTGTACATAACGACGTGTTGGTACTATTTGCAGTCATATTTACTTTTAAAAATATCTCTCAATAGCTGTATCTTTTATGTCAGTCTGTGAACCGTTAGATACCGTAAAGCATGGCCTCTTACAACTATATTATTATTTTCGAAGTAGGTTTCGTTTATAGAGACAAACGAAACCTACTTCGCAAAAATATATACCTAGTTGTTATTATATTTTTAGTTGTATTAAATAAGAACCTGTATATACTTGAAAAGAATATCATCATAACTATGACAGGCAAGCCAAAACAAAAACGAAAACACTTTTAGTTTAGAGCAAAACAAACACTCGAATCAGTCACGCAATAAATTCTACCCGTCAAATCTGTCAGGCAAACGAGCCTAAAAACTACGGCCACTAATTATCAAAAGCGGAAATTATGAAAAACAAGACTGATACAATTTCTAACATCAGTCAAGTCACAAACAAGATTACACTGTAATCAATCAGGCACAGGACGAAGACGTCGACAGCAATTAATCAAAAGAGAAGCATGGCGCAGTCTCATGGTCCATGCCGTTAAAAATGTAACAGACTGGACTGGAGTGACGTCACGTCCATAGACTGGAATGGACGCTTCTGACGTCATGTACTCTAATGTAAATCAAACGCAAGTTGTGTAGCAAGGCGGTTCGTGTTTTGGCTTCGAAATTGTAATTTCGTCATTCAAGATCGTGGATCTTAATCATCCAGAGGACGCGCCTTCGCGCCAAAGATTGAAGAAGTGGTCGCGCGCGTAGTGACAGACCTTCACTTTTACTGCCGGTTTTAAGATTACGTATAAGTAATTTGGGTCAATTTTTAATAGTAAAAACAGGTCCTTGTAAATAGAAAACCCATAAAACTATTTATTTATTAGTAGGTAAATCAAAGTCTTTAACTTTATCAAAATTCACTTAAATAGAAAACAAAAACAATAACTCACAAATATTTTTTTTTTTAATTTAAACATGAACGTAATTTAATTTGTTTTGCACGTTGATCTCTAAATCTTAAATAGTATTGAATTTTAATTGTACCAATGCACAAAGGAAGTTTATTCATAAAATTCCATTTTCAAATAAGGGTAATTTTATGCAAATTTCAGATCGCAGAAAGCTTCATCTGGCTACTCTACTCTTTGGTATCATTCTCAAATAAAACCCAGAAATTCTCCTTTTAAAACAAGAACATCAGCTTACCTTCTGTTGGCTTCTAGGCACAGAACTGCTGCATTCCTTCATTGCCAAATTCGCTGCCTCTCGCTGCTGCTGGTACGACTTTCTACCCCCTTTCCGTGCTATATAAACAGTTGGAACTTTCAGTATTAAATCCAAGCAATACTTGTTCAGAGTACCAGTTATACTAGTTCTTAAACTTACCCCGGGACTGCATGAAGTAGGTATTTGTGACCTTTGCGAAGTCGTGTTTCTAGCAGCATCTTTTTGCTTCGATAGCTTCAATTGTTTTTGTTCGATATTTGAATATTTTTCTTCCGATTCACACAACACATTCAGTCATACACACAATGATACTTTATAATTATGTATTAATATTTATTTACACCACTTTCTTGCCTTAACATTACCTATTACTATAACATCATTGTTTTATTTGTATCTTTATTACGATTTCATATTTATTTTGTATATATCATAGAGTAAGTAGAACGTTATGTATTGACAGCCGGTTGCTTGTGCTGCGCACGCGTCCCACCGCTTGTCACAGACTATAAATAATTTGACTATAGTGTACTGATGTTGGATCGTCGTCACCGTCGGGTGTGCGCCGAGTTATTTAATTCTCACTAGTTAATTTCTTTCTACACTCTTTTTTAAAATTTTTTTTTATTTAGAATTTTATATGTCCGTAGGTGTGTCCGTGGCATCACAGTGGGCCCTATTAGAATACCCGCGTTGCGATATAATTTTTGTTTTGTTTTATTTAATTGTGTCATTATACTGAGATAGGGCCTTATGGGCCTTTATGGCCTTGTACCGGCCTTTTTTTTAATCTGTGCTTTGCGTATAACTACTTTATTCTGTTGTATTTGTTTATTCGTTCCTCTCGTTGATTTTTTTACGTTACCTGAGTGGAACCAGCTACGTGTTTACAAAGACGTTATAATATGATGAAGTGAAAACGAAAACGCAAAGACGCTTATTAGGATTTCCCCATTTGATTTCCCAAGTTTGTATTTCGGAATGTGACGCAAAACTTCTCAGGGAGTTCCGAAACTGTCGTATCTAAATCAGTAAGTAGGTTACCTTTCCGCCGAATTTCATACTTGTAAGATCTGAAAATAGCGGGAAGCTTAGCGTTGACGTCATTTTATTTACAAATCGTATTTTGACATTTATTTCTGAAGACTACGAAACATAATTACGTAGGTTTTTATTTATAAAAAATAAATCAGCGCTTAGTAGAATTTGATCATAATTATAATGATTATTTTCTTGACTAGTTTCTCTGAACACGCTTGTGATATTTCCTATTACAAATCGTGGTCGAAATCAGAATATGTTTAAACAAATACCGACGCTACTGCTGACTTTTCAAAGCTTTAGTTTCACAAACAAAAATATAAAGACTAGAAATTTTGCAATTCACCGTTCAAACACAGCCTTAATTACGATTAAATGGGCCTCATTAACGGGCCTAAACAATGCCTAATAAGAAAATGTTTTAGAATAAACAAAACACTTGAACGATTCTAAACAAAATGAACGTTCCACTTTCAATAAAATCTAAGAGCCTAATGACGCCAGTCAGTCCGAACCCGGGCAATTTGACAAACCCAATTACGTAGTTTTATTTGGGTAGCGATGAGGCTTTTAAGATAGCATGCGCAGCCCGCTTTATTATAGTACAATTTGTTTTGTAAAATTAGCATTGTTTGATAAATTCGCGTTTAGGCGTTCAGAGTTATTTACGTTAGGATAATTTTCGCTTATAATTTGATAATTTTATTAAAACTTCTTTAAGGGTCTTCCGTTATTATGACTGCCAGCAAAATACTTCTTTATTCAAAACTTTTTTTTTTACTTTGTGTCGACACAAATTATAACAACAAGTTCGAACCGAATTACTACAGAATATTCGAGAGAAAGTGGGATTTCAAAAGAGAGAAAGTACTTTAATCAGTTTTTACCAACAAAAGGATTAGAAACACTTCGCAACGTAAAAGAAGTATTCTATTTCAAAGCCTTGAATTTACAAAAATGCCCACTAAGTTCTTCTTTGTGAAATAAACTGCGTTCATAATACGTTGTAACCACGTAATTTGGATTAAAACCTCTTCGCGTTTTTTATTGTAACCGCTCGCTTAAACAGTTGCGATTCATTATTTCACATTCCCGTTAATTTTATCATGTCATTTTATACTTTTAACGAATAAATGATAAGTGGCCAATTCACTCGTTGTTCACTTTATTCTTCCACTGCTACTAATTAGTGTTATGTGCTGTGATTATCACTCGTTAGCACAGTAAATCTCTCATTTACGTGTAAAAAAATATAAATATCCCTTGTGCGTGGGTATTTAATGTAACTTGGGTTTCTGCTTCATAAAATTAATGAGCGTATGTCTGTATTCTGTACACATGTAATGAAATCATAGGAAATCAAAAATGTATTTCTGAATTTTAAAAAAATATTGTTACGAGATATGGGATCGTTACCGAAAATATGTTTTGTAGAATTTTTGTTTGCCCGTTTATCTGAGTGCATAATCCGGATTAACGCAAAAATTACCGTACAGATTATTGAGACACAAATATTGTTTAAAAGTTTGGTCAAGGTATAGGCAATATAGCAGAGCAGCGGTGATAAAAATATTTACACAAAGTAGAGCGCCTGGCTGGGTTCGAACTCACGACCTCGAGCCCCGACTCCTGAGTCGGGGCAGTTACCACTGGGCCCCCATTGCTCCACAACTCCCGCAACAAAATAAAATACCTACTAATAAATAATCTACCATCATTTGCATTCCTTTTCTACATTTTTGAAACAATCTCCTGAAAGGAATAGTGAATAGAAGTCTGTTACTTTGACAAATTGTTACTGCGTAGGAGAATTTCTCTTTAATTTTTTCGAAGATAAATAGAACAGAAGGTATCTCTAACATTTTGTAGAGAAAAGCTACTTCATAGAGGAGCGATGGCCGTCATTGCCAATTTTGTGGTGTCTTACGACTTTCACGCAAAGTCGCGTGCAGAAACTAGTGCAGAAAAAAATAGCTTTCGGCTTTTCGTAACCTTAGCTTGTTATAGGTTTCTTTTGATATCTACAGCGAAACTCCACACTACTGACTTGGGCAAAATGTGTGACCTCATGTTATTTATGCAGCGCTTGCAGCTAGACTGCAGTATTGTTGACGAACAAACGTAGTGCTGTAAAATCAAAAGCCGCTATAATGCTGAGGGTGTTAAACGCTGAGTCCAAACCGATCAAATCTTACTGAGTTAGAAGTCTTCCCGTGAAAAGCGTGTTATGACTGACGTCTGTAATCTGGGCCGTAAAAAAGGTTTTCGGAAAGGAAAGAAATGGGTTTCGTGATATTGTTGGTGTCATAATACTATTGCCTATCAATTAGATGTAGGTAAACCTTTTTAACCGACTTCAAAAAGGAGGAGGTTCTAAATTCGGATGTTTGTATTTTTTTTTTTTTTTATGTTTGTTCGCGCATAACTCCGTTGCTTGCCAACCGATTTGAAAAATTCTTTTTTTGTTGGAAAGGGTATACTTTCCAAATGGTCCCATAAAATTTTTATCGAAATCGGATAAGCGGTTTTTGAAAAATCAACAAAAATCTAAAAAAAATCCTACTTAATATATGTGGACGATGTTCTAATAAGTTCCTGTCACTGTAATTTACATACCAGGTAGTGGTATTAAAATTTTGGGGGGGCGGGGTGGGTTGTGTAGGTACCACAACTAAAAAGTGAAAAATAAAAACTTTTTTACAAAAAATAAAACCGACTCCCAAAAAAAAACACTACAAAGTGAAAAATAATTTTGTTTTCGAAAGTCGGTGGCAAAAAATGAAAAAACAAAACCGAAGACACCGACTTCCGAAATCAAAATTATTTTTCACTTTGTAGTGTTTTTTTTGGGAGTCGGTTTTATTTTTTTTCCAATGTTTTGCTGTACTACATCTTTAACAGTCAGCAGTGTTTGTAATTATTAACTGCTAATTATTACATTGATGGATGTGTAATGATCGCTTTGACATGGACTTCTGTTCTCCAGACGCTACATGGTTGTTTTGGCGAGTGGCTAAAACAATATAAAGATAACGCCGGCATTTTTTTTTTAAACTAATATGCTACTAATGTTAACCTACAGAGCCAATGTAATACAAGGGCCACAAGAGTTGATTTATAGCAGAACATATCAAAAATTTTGTATATCAGAAAATCAATGAAGCCTTATTAATGCAAATAGTAAAACACGTAAAGTAGCCCACATCAATATTCCAACAAGCCCTTGATATACTGAAACTCACATTATCTACCTACATTATTTACGTAAAACTAACCGACATTAAAGAAAAATACTCCACCCAAAACTAGGATTACCTGGTAGGTACTCGACTTTCCTAAGTACGGGGCCCAAAATAAACATACTTATCAGCGAATAGAACCCAACCTTTACCCTGACTATCGCGTATAATGTAACTACAAACGTAGGAACGGCTTTATAATAAAAAGGATTACGTTTTTACCTTGTTTTATCATTGCACGATAATGTTATCTGAGTTTGTTTTAGGTCAAAAAGGTTTGGGAATAACGTTGCAGGTTATGCTGACATTTCTTTATCTTTGGATGGCTGGCTTGTAGGTATATACCAGTTGTCAAAAATCTAAAAATGACAACCGGGATCAACAGACCGACCTCGGCAAGTGTAGGTTAATCTTCGATCGATGCATGCCTTTTTTTTTTTTTAAGGCTGGGAAATCATCCAATGACTGCTCCCGCTCTGGGTGGAGTGTCAGACTCTTACTGACTAAAACCCATCCATGTTCCTTCCGTAGCCCTTTATGTTCCGGGGTGGCGGTAACCCTTTCGGACAATCCCACTTACCCGGATCGATGCATGATGCATGCCTAAAGTACGTATTATATGAAATATATTCCGAATGAATTAATTACAGTATTTCACTGAACAATTAACATAATCAGTCTGTAATGTTTTCCCTGTTGGAACCCAGGCTTCCTCTTTTTGAAGGTCGATGGATGCAGCTTTATTAAGCCACGAAGCTCTTTCCTCTAAAGTACCAACATTATTATAAAATTAAAAGTATCCCATCAGCGTCAAGAAAAAAGTCTAAGGGCTGCGTTACAAAACACGCCAAATTCAAACGTACCATTTTCAACATTCAGTTTCTCTACGGGCCCTACATTATTTATAAAACAGGACCTACCCAGTTTTCAGAAACCTTGGCCTTTAGAAGGCAAAATGGAAAAGTTTTTGTTTCCAAAAGTTAGTTAGGAGCTTAAAAATTAACACTCCCAAGCAAACTAAATTAACTCACCACGCTTCAAAAAACAATTAGGTAGGTAATATGCTTTTAACATTTCACAACCAGGGCAAATAGTGAGGGTATTGGACTTGCTATTCTTCGCAAACATGTTCTCAACGTCAAGGTTACTATATGTTATACGTTCAACTGCAGTAGAGAACGATGATGAAATACTTTCTTTCTGGTCAATTGTATAAAATCTCACAGTGAAAACATAGGTAAAGTGCCTTGAAGTGAGCTGTCACACCACTGATGTTAGGCATTGATACTATTGACAGCTCACTTCAAGCTTTCTCCGTTTTCAGCGGGATTCTCCGAAAGAGTTACCGCTACCCCGGAACATAAAGGGTTAATGAAGGAATATGGATGGGTTTTAGTCAGTAAGAGTCTGACACTTCCTTCCGCTCTACCCAGAGCTGGAAGGGTCATTCAATGATTCCCCACACTCAAAAAAAAAAGAAGCTTACTCCATCAAAATTTTCAAGGTGAGATTCGAACAGATCAAATCGGCTATAAACCTAAACGGGTATTGTGCTTAGATCAAACTAGTATGTAGATTTAAAAAGAGTTTTGTGAAATGGTTACGTGGGTTTACAGTATAGTAAATATACACCATATTTACTATTACAGTATAGTACTTACTTACGTAACTTGTCAAAAGTATGGGAATGACGGCGCAGATTTTTTAAAATTAGTTCTAACTTTTGTAACACTTGTTACTATATAACAAACGTAGATTCCAGTTACTATACCGTTGCTTAGTTACAAGTGAGTTGAATAACAAAAGGAATTGAACCTTCATTCATGGTACACATAAATTCTTGTAAAAAGCTGGGTTTTTCCAAGAAAGCTTAGTTATAGCTTACTTGTTCTTATATTGTTGTGGGTTCTTTCCTTACGATAAACGATTCTTCCAAGAGACAATGTTATTTTAATGAATTTAAAGAATCGGGCAATCCTTTTACATTTTTTTTTTATTTCTATCTTTGTCCTCATGTTCTTTTCTTGTCCGTTCGGTCTAAACGGTCCACAAAGAGACCAAGTTCCTCATTATTCTATTTCGTTCATTTTCAAACGCAGCTGGCTCGGGAACTACCATCTTGCATCTACGGAGTAGAGTAACGAACTTAAGTGAAGTTAATGACTCCCAACTTCGCTACTTCGCTTCCTCGGTCGAAGGAGGCGATACGGAATTGGTCGGTAGAAAGTTAACCCGCAATCGGGGATGTATTCGTGAGAATTGTTCTTTTATTGGATACTTTTTCTTGTTAGTGTTTTGTTTTAGGTTTGTACTGGAAGCGATAGTGGAGATTGAACATTTTATTGGCCTTTGTTTGGTAGCATATAAAATTCTTGTTCTGTTTAATATTTAAAACTGCAGTTGACACCAATTTCGTTACAAAGATTAACTTTTGCTCTGCTACTCCCAATAAGCTAACTTATTTTCAGATTCACTGGAATGAGTCTTGTAAATTGTTTTATTAAAATCGTTAGTTAAAATTACTTCGAGTCCGAACTAAGCAAACATTATAATTCCTCTGTGGTGCCAAAGACAATCATAAAGCTCCGCGTGAAATATATAGTATGTATTTATAAAACGTTTGTTAGAAGTTATGTTTTTTTTTTTTTTTTCAAAATAAACTTCCTGGAAAATAATTTTAGAAGACTTCGCATACCACATAACAATTCACTTTACGTACAACATTCATACGACATAAAATTATATTTCAGTCAAAGATTCCAACAATGTCTTTCTTAGCGATCTTTGTCTAACAATAATCGTCAAGCGCAGTATAAAATAATATGAAACACAAAGTTTAACCCACTCAACCGAGCAAAAGATGCACGTAACAATGCAGTAGCTAGCTCCTCGTTAATTAGCAAGGAAATGCCGCTATGGCGCTAACTTCGCCGGCATCAAAGTGAAAACTTTACAACTTAGTAGCGAAAAGTGATAGTCAGAATAAAGAGGTATTTTAACTATATAACAGTCAGTTTATTGGTTGAATAAGTCAGGTTCATTGGTTTAAGTTTTAATTAGGTTTGATAGTAAACATGTAACATAATGCTGTCGATTTGTGATGTTTATTTTAGCCCTACATAAATTTTGTTCAGTGTGCGACGTGCAGTTTCATTTTATATTAAAGCGATGGCAGTGCTGCCTCTCGGGGCCACTTTAAAGTTTACCTATGGTAATGAAGTTGCATCAGGGTTCGAAAACTTAGTATTTGAGATTTTTAACGTCAAAGTAAATAATACATTATTTATGCTGTTACTGCTGCTAAATACACACGGATTTCAATAAACTGTGAAGACAATCTTGGCTCACATTTGAATAAATTACTCATGGTTTTCTTTGCCGTAATTTTGTTTCTACATAAATGTGTTAGCCTGATGTATTATATCAGTATATTTTCCTCAACCTCACCCAAATATCCTGTAGAGCGTTCGTATGTTTTTGTCTGTATATATTGTACACGAAAACGTGTACAATATATAGGTACTCAAACGGATTTAAGGCAGTGACAGACATGTGATTCCAAAATTCAATTTTCGCACAATTCTTTTAAGAAAAAAATTATCTTTTTATACCCGCAAAGAAACCTTACTAAATCATTTCCAGTATAATACTTCTACTTTTTTTTAAAAGATACTATATATTATTTTCACTGTTTGATAGTTTTTTAATGAAATTATCATTAAAAAACTATCAAACAGTACCAGTATCCTACATTAGTGTTTTAATAAAAAATTTAATTAAACTTTTAATTTCAACCATAGGGGAATCAAACAAAGCTCATTTAACAATCTGCTATGGTTCTTCTTTTTAATGTTGCTTTCAAATTTACACAGAAAATATTTTAACAACCTTTTCAAACAAGATGTGTTGCTGCATTCATGAATTCTACTTTGCAAACATCTCACACATATTTTTCACGAAAAATATCAAGTGACTATCACGTACAGCATTAGAATTTACATTTGTAATACTTTTACGATATCTAATAACATTCTGAATGTATATAAAATGAAAATTATGGGCTAATATAATGTAGACGTACATAAAATGAAACGTACTCGGTACTAGGTACACATTCCACATTATTCTTATTGTCTGTAGTAAAAATTGTAAGTACCTACTTTCCCCGCGTCAACTATTTGCAGCGAGCCATTTCATTTTAAACTTTATCGTTGAAATTCGAACTATTTGAAAGTCTCGTCTATCTGGGGTAGAAGAAAAAAGGTAAAAAATGCATTGACTTCTTGTCAACCCTCTGAAAATCAGGGTAAGGGTCAGTGGTCGATTTGTAAAATAGTGGACGGAGGTTTTTTATTACATAGATTATGGTTGCCTGTCAAAAACGGTACAGAGGCCAGCACATCAAGTTACCACAATCTGTCAATTTTTTTTGATAGTATTTCAACTTTATTGCAAAAGACATAAGGTTCATTTTTAATTGAGAAAATTTGACAGTTAGGGATCGCTTGATGTGCTGGCGTCTGTACAATGTCATCGAAATACCTTTATATAATATAATGTCTTTATCATGGCGCGTGAAATATTTTACAAGACTTTTTAACTGAAAATAATAACGAAAGGGCAATTATAGTTTATGGCCAAATCTTTCAAAAACACCTCCCATTTACCTTCATTTTCACTTTGAAAAGTCCAGTTAAATCAGATTTTAGTTTGGTGAAATCAGATTTGACTGAACTTTTGAGTTATATCGTTTTTAAGTACTAGACCTGTCGCTTGGTTCTGTATACTTCTCACTGTGATAACTTTAGTAAAGTGAGACTGTCGTTTCATCACACGACACTATTTATAACTCACTTTAACTCACTTCATCTACGTTCTCACGGTAAGATTTTTACAGAATAGCACCACTAGTTTTCAGCCGTCATTGTTATGTTCGTTAAATCTTGAACTTTGAAGCAATAATAAATATTTACTATTCATACTTAGTTTCGCGTTAGTAAATGCAAATATTGTGAACTATCTGCCTGCAAGCTGGTACAAACTGGACAGACAAAAAGAAAAAAAAATGTAATATAGACATAAAACAACGTTATGAGAATTAAAACCATAGTTTGAGCTCAAGGTCTTTTCAGCACTCTGTTTCAGCCCTCGGTAAGGAAACGCAAATAAAATTCAAATTAAGGAATAATGGAATATTCATGAGCTCGTCACCTTTTTTGATCGTCCAGGGAGAACCAGTGTAGCAGATTCAAAGGAGAAAGTATAATTGATTTTTATAGATAATCTAAGTATTCAAATTATTCCGGTTCGATGGCAGCGACCCCGAACTTTTAAACTCTTGAGTATCCAGACCGCTGTGAGTTACGGATTGAATTGTACGGCACAACCATAATATCATCGACGGCTTTTATTTATTTAGATTCTTTGTGAACTTTGATTAATCATTGAATTCTGACATAATTGATGTACGGTCGCCAGCGCATCAAGTTATACCAAACTGTCAAATTTCTCCAAATGATTTTAAAACTTAACATGTTGACTGTAAAGTTCAAAATCGGTTGAGAAAATTTGACTTGATGTGCTGCCGACTGTACCTACATCTTCTTCTGTGAAGAAGAATTTCATTATGTTCAAATAAAGCGTAAAACTATTTTCTTTGGAATATAGAACTAAAATAAACGCAGACTATTATTAAATGGGATTTTTTCAATGGACTCAATACATAATAATGTCCTAATGATTGTTGTGATTTCTTGGATTTGATTACAAAAATGTTTAAATTTATTGTTAATTATAATATTTACTGTGGAACACTGTAAGAATATATAATATTAATGTAACTACTCTGAATATATTTTTACGTTGGCAACACTTTGAAACAACGGATGTGACATCATCGTTATTTCTAGGTGGGGCAAATGCCATTTGAAATTGTAAGCGGTAGTTGAGAGTCAGTAATTGTCGTTCGATCGCCAAACAGTGCAGTTGTGGATTGAGTAATAAAAAAGTATAAGTAATCAAGTAGTAGTTTTCTTTATATGATGTTCGACAAAAAAAATGATTAAAAAGTTACTTAATAATTACTCATCTTTTACCAAATTGGCACAAAAAAAAATACCAATATGGCGATAATTTTCTGCTTTATTTTTATAATACATTCATTTCCTTACATTTTTACATAATATTAACAACTTATAGACACTTAAATTAAATGACTAACTTTATACAAATAAATACAAAAACAAAAAGTGCTCAAGTTTTATAGTGTTGAATTGATTGCAACATACATTATTCAAATAAACGGAAGGTTACGTTTTTAATTTCTCCACTCAACGGGAATAAAAATGTCTGTAGGAAAAACTGAAGTGAACCTACCTGTGTTTTGAATAAATGTCAAGACGAACCCAAATATTCAGGAATGTCTTTTTATCGTCGAATATATCATTTTTAGACGTTACAGGTTGATTTATATCAACATAGAAATAACATTTCAATAACACGAGCTCTAGATAAAATATTACGTTTACTTTCCTATTGTGTTTTCAAAGAAAATACTCATTTCCACGTGCTTTTAGATCCAAGAAAAAATAAGAATATTCACAGATTTTTTTTCATATTTTATGATAATGTTTTATTACAAAGAAAATCATACTCATGAGTATTATCATTTCAACATATCGTTCTCAAGGACTGCCACGTGAAAACAGGTGGAATCGGGTGTTCATTGTTTGTTCGACGAGATCTCCAAAGGGCAGGTTGTCACTTCCCGTGATCCAAGAGCCGACCGCACGACCTTACCATACCTTGACTAGAGCCTAAACGGTGCCATACAACGTCGCAATGGTGCTAGCGCCATTGCGACGTTGTATGGCATGGTTGTATGGCAGTAAGAGACTAGTCTCTTGGGTCTATTACCAGTAGGCAGCGATGCGGAGGAATTTTTCGACGCCATATTTTAGTTTCTTAATAGTTTTAGGTTATGATAACGTATTGTTGCATTGAAAAATGAATAAATTCTTGAAGCTTAAAAAGAAAACAGGTTGATAACATAATAAATCGTGATTTATTAAGACTACCTAATGGGCTTATTATTTATTCCACAGGCGAAGTGAAAAATATAATTCTCTGTAATTTCACCTGCGCCCGTACCCTACACGCCGAAATATTGATGTTCTCTTGAGCACCACAAATGAATAGTAAGTTCCAGTACTGGAAAAAGCTAATTCAATTTCAATGAAAACTTTGGTACATTTTTTATTATTTATAAATCCTATATCTTTCTCCGTTACCCACCTTTACTGACTTTTCTTCGATTCTCATCATCTGGCTAGCATTTTTAAACTATGTCAAGGTCGCCTTCCAGTCTTAGCGAATGCAGTTGAACACCAATACTTTTCACGGAGTGACCGCTGCCGAACCACAACCCAAGCCTTGAAAAGCCGGATTGTCAGACTTTCAGGCTTCTAACGTCCCGTAAAAACCATTCCTTCGTTACTAATTGAAATTAGTTAATTAATTACAACAAACTCCTTTGATCATAACCGTAAAATAGCACTTGCACGACAATGTTGTTCTTGACTGTTCAGGTCGCAAATTCAACACACGAAACACGAAGTTCGTTATGTTTGTCTGTTCAATTCGGTGGCGTTTGCTTTACAATTTAAATGCAGGTTACGACGCTCTCGAGAATTCTGGGTTTATACTAGGTACACGGGTATAGTGTATACCTGCTTGTAATCAACGAATGTACATACCTATGTACAGTCGTAGCCGCCTTTTGAGAATCAACTGGACTGAGTGCTCCGCGATAACGCGCTGAATTTACAATTTTTTGAAGCGGGTTTCGTATTTCTGCAGTGTGAGATACCTAGGTGTTGGAGTGTAGTGAACGATGTTGGTTGAGGATATTTTTATGGTTAAAGCATATGTTAAGATTTTTATACCCATTAAATTACGGTATGATATTTGTTTCATGTGAAACCGCTGTTTTTTTTCTCTTTTCATCTTTTCTAGGTGAATCGTCTTCACCTATAGTTAATGTAAGTACACAAGACATTGTATAACATTTCAAAAGAGAAACGGTGGAGTTTCTTGCCCATTCTTTTCCATACGAAACTACCTTTTGGGGGTTGCCCCAATGAACCAAAAAATTGAATTGATTCTAGTTGTAGAATCAATTCAATTTTTTGGTTCATTTTGACGTTAAAAAGTGCCTTTCACGTGTTTATTTGAAATAAATGATTTAACTTTGACTTCAGATTACGCTTTACGTTTGATACTCAATTGATTATTTATCATAAATCACGTTTTTGTTTATGTCATCTAGTTAGATTATATAAAAAAAACGTGTTTTCTTTCTTTCTTAAAAAAAGACAGCTGTCTTTGTCGATCGTTGATTATAACACGTAACACCGTATTTATGTTACTGGCAACCATAGGGGACAAGATATAAATTTATTAAATCGGTAATTAGTTTTTATATTTCTATAAATAGAGTCGGTTGAAGTCATCAACTCGGATTAATGGCGACTTTAGGTGAATGTTGGACTTTTAAAAGAGCGCACAAACCATGTACCAATAATAATAAATGGTACATAAAATGTCTTCCATAACAAGATCGCTGCGAGGACAATTTGCCGCTTTCAATCGACTATTTGATAAATTGATCTCATAAAATTTGTCTCTGCCATCAAAGGAATGTCTGTCGCTACAAATGTGCTCACTATAGGGGCACATAAAGTGCCAAGTCTGTGAAATGTAATTATAATCTGATCACTGTAGTGTTCGCACAAAAAATAGGGGCGTTTAAACAGGGTTCTTCATTTAAAAGATCGCGTAGTTCAGTCTTTTATCAATGTGCAATCTGACTAACCTATTCCCAACTATATTGTGGTCGGCTTCCAGTCTAACCGGATGGATCTGACTACCAGGACAAAGCTGATTGCCTATCTGACCCCCACAACACTGTTACTGGGCAATACGATACCATTTGGTAAGACTGGTTGCCAGATTATCGGGCTTCTGACGATCTGTAACGACTGTCAAAAATCTATGAATGATAGCTGGGACCAACGGTTTAACTTGTTTACGAGGCACGAAGGAGTCTCGGTACGTAAAGATGGTCATCCATCCACGGGCCAACCCTGGCATGCGTAGCTTAGCCTGAAGGATCGACCCGTGCGGCTGTTATTAATTAAACACAAGCTCCTTGATCGATTACTAAAATCGGTATCTTATTCCCGAATATTTTTTGGAGTGATTGGTCTAATGTGTATTTTGTAGTGTGAAGGTTTAAATACAATTTACGTTACGTGTTTTAGATATGTATCTAAAAAACACAGTAATAATATTTTTATTTTATACCCTTCGAGTGACACGTACCGTTATCCGGTAGAAAATCCAAAAAGTCAGGCAGGACTGTCGCGGCCCGTTTAGCGGGTGTCAGTTAACGGTTTGACACATTTGCAATGATCTATGAAACTACCCTCCTATCTCTTTCGATCATAAATGTCAAAATGAAAAAACGATACCGTGTAATTGGAAAGTACGCCGAATTTGATAACAAAAGTGAACAGCATAACAAATGAACGCGAGTATTTATATTTTTATACTTTCTCGAAAGAATTATCAAAATAGAACACAATATTTCAATATAGAGGTAATTTAATGGTGATATTTTTTTAAATATTAACTAACCATGACTCAAAACGATAATATTTAAAAAAAAAGTGTCAGTTACGACCTCCGTGGTCGAATGTTTACGTTTGTGATGTGAAGTGGTATTGTTTTTATCTTGTTGAACGTTTTTAAGTATATTAACGATCAGATAAGCTACTGAACTAGCAACTTAAACAATAAAACAAATTACATGTTACAGTAACTATAGAATGTTCTAAGTTTCGGTATGTCAGCCCGGAATTATTCTGTGACGTGTTGCAATTCGATATGTGGACATGAATGGTGATAGGTTTTAAGTGATTCGTATTTTATCTCATTGGTAAGTAACTTTGTATGTTTTTTTAATGTAATTTATGTAATTTTTTAATCTTAAAATACGCTGGATATAGATTTTTGAGGTCTTGAATGAGACAAATGGGTGAAAAATAACAAAACTCGTTTTTCGTTTGAAAAGGATAAACACCATTCCAATACGATTCACATGAATTTTATATGAATCTTTTTGGAAATGTATATGTGTCATAGTAAAATAGGGAGAAATCGGAGTTTAAACTCAACTAGTCCGAAAGGGGCGTGTCAAGGTCATGGCCGTTAGAAAACTTGACATGTTTTGCGATTTGCAAATGTTAATGTGTATATTTTTTTCGTGGAAGTGTTAGATTCTTTAATGTTTATTGGTCAAAACATAAAGTTTCCCCAATCTGTCAATTTTTTTTTAACGTAAGTATTTCAACTTTATTACAAAAGCTTAAGGATAATTTTCAATTGGGAAAATTTTACAGTTTGTAATAGCTTTATGTTGTTGCTGCACTTGTACAGACGCCAGCACATCAAGCTATCCCTAACTGTCAAATTTTCTCAATTAAAAATGAACCTTATGTCTTTGCAATAAAGTTGAAATACTATCAAAGAAATTTGAAGGATTGTGGTAAGTTGATGTGCTGGCCTCTGTACATAACTTATGCAAAACTAATAAACAAACATGTAAGTTAAAACACACACATAATACATCTCGCTTTGTTTTCCCGATGGGATAAGCATTAGGTACAGACGCCAGCACTTCAAGCTATTCCTAACTGTCCATTTTTCCCAATTGAAAATGAACCTTATACTTTTGTCATAAAGTTGAAAATCTATCAAATAAATTTGTCAGATTGGGGTTACTTGATGTTCTGGCCTCTGTACATCCACATTTCACCAGTTATATTTAAGTCCCGAGTTTAATATTAAATATTTAAGCAGAGGTTTACCTATATTACATACCCACATTACGCCAGACTTTTGTGTAACGAAGAACATACTTATTTAGTCTTAGAGAAAAAACTCTTAAATTGATATTCCCTAGCTAATAAACATCGAAATCGGCATACACCAAAAATATATCATCACACGTCAAAGTCACGTCTATCCTTACAAATGCGTTGACTGTATAGTTAGGGGCACATGAAATGCCAATTCGGCTAAATGTAATTGCAATCTCGTCAGTCGCAGCCCGTCACTCGCTATCTGTACCGAAAACAATATGGCTGAGATAATAAAATAAAGGTTTTCGTTAAAACCTTTTCTGAGAACTCGTTGGATTAAATCGTGTTTGAGTTCGTGATGTCTGGTATTGAGTTTGGTGTTTAGTATTTTTAGTTGTTGTTCACAGTATACTTAATTACTCTTAGTTTTATTTGGCTTATTCCTTAAGTACCCTATACCACTTTCATTTGTCATTGACATCCAAAATAGTAGGTAGTATTCTTTTTCTTCCAATTTTCTTTTGCACACTTTACGACCTAGAAGTTTTAAACGCAGAATAAATACAATAACAGTGTTACCTCAGCCTTTAAAATTTCCCAATGACAATACAACAACAGTGTATTTTGAATTTAGAATGTCAGATTTGCTTCCGCTGTTCCAAATTTATAAATGTTTACGTTGGCGTTGGCGTTCTGTAAACTCTAGTTTACCCGAAGGGACTATATTACGAAACTCGTGAGCGTTGGCAAGGCAAATATTATACTCTATGGCGTATATCAACACATATTAAGCCGCATAGTCCAACGATATTAACTGTAATGAGTTAAAATCACATCCACATCAAATACGCGGCAATCGATCTCAATCATTCCGTGTACAGGGATATACTGCAGTCAATAAACAACACTAAAAAGTTTTCGTTTTGTGTGTTTTCGTTTGTACTGCTAAAATTTCTATGTACGTATCTGTGTACAAAATATTCAAATACCGTCCGCATAAGAACGCGCATAAACTCAAGGAAGGTAGAGTTAGTAAAAATAATCTAAATTCTAAATGTTCCCCGGTATAGTATTTTCTGTTTCAGCAAAAAAGCGCGCAGGTATACCAGGTTCCATAATTATTAACGAAATTTTTTAATAAAGCCGTTGGCCGGCGGAGGCTACCATTAAACCGGACGTTTTCACTCATAATACAGATAAGGTCTAATAAATTCGTATAAACCTCAGTATATCTACCATGAAAAATGAAAATTTCGGAACTGTGGCACAGACACCTAATTTTTTGGTTCAATAATTGAGAGGGAATAATCTGCCCTTGGGAAGTGATGGCTAAAGATGACATATGTACCTATCTCTTCCATTTGACCTCTAGCAAATTGTTTATGCAATTATTTTGCCATGCGCAGACATAGACAAGATTGTCTTAGTACAGACACCCGCTCTTTGATAACAAATACTGTGCGCACATTGCAACAAGAGTACAAGACCGTATCGTTAACAGATTTGCACGTTACACAAAACTATTTTAATCTGAGGTCTACATAACCTACATTATAGACAGATAGATAGATTTGCCAACGTTTTTTTTATTTGAACAGTTTTTGTTATTGACTTGAATGTGCCCTGTGTGCTGAGAGCATGTCATGCTCCCTGTAATGTCTCGCTGAGGGTTGCGCGTGTGTTGGATCATTTAGCTCCCTTCAAAATGGTTTAGCTGAATGGTGCTAATCCATGCGTTATATTCATGAACGGGCACCGTCAGTAGGGACTACTGATCTTAGCTGCGACGGCTCATTCAAAATTTAATATAATTCTGAATTGCTTCTTTAAATCTTGTAACTATGAACTTTTTATGTTCTGCATCGTTCTCACATGTATATTTCAACATGAATGATGTAACCCAGTTATTGTAAACATATTTTGATTCAGAAGAGTCTCCACGAGTTTCTTGCCCGTTCTTCTCCATAGGTACCAACTGCTTTGGAATGGGCAACTAGCTCCATTTTTCTGACTGGACTGACCCCTTGAGAATTCAAAAGTGCCTGTAATTGGTTTATTTGAAATAAATGCTTTGAGTTTGGGTTTAATTATACTTTATATAAAACTTGCTGCTCTCGCGTAGTATCACCCGCTGCACGGCTCCTATTGGTCGTAGCGTGATGTTACATAGCCTTCTCCGATAAATGGACTGTAGGTATTAGTCCACCAAATAAAAGTCCAACGTCGTATTAACTATGTAACGGTTATATTTTATATTAACTGTTCAAAACGGTAGGTACACAAGGGTAGGAAACACGATCACACTATAGAGAATAGATTGGAAGACGAAAGAACATTAAACAAGATGACAGAAAGCTAAGCAGATAGTATTTAGGGAAATAAGAGGAGAAACATAAGATTTACGTGCGCGCGTCGTTAAGCGAATTATATTAAACAAGCGTGAGAGTGCCTTGCGCAACGGCGGACAAAGGACTGCCGCGTGAGCATGAGTCGAAACCGAACGGAGCGCGAGGCGGCGGAAACAACCGATGATGCCCGATCGTTTTACTCGGGCAGCTTCGTATGGCGGCGATGCCGCTACATGACTATCCAACACAAAAATATTTTTTCAATTCGGACCGGTAGTTCCAGAGATTATTGCGTTCAAACAAACAAACTCTTCAGCTTTATAATATTAGTATATACGTAGATTCAGGTATCGGTGACTTATAAATAGTTCGTGTGAGTGCGGTGTTTCTAATCAGATCATCTTCTACTTCCTGGAGCGCCGTAAGTTCTCGTTGATCTGCACCTCGAGTGACCTAATGAGTACCACTGATGCCGCTATCAACGTGGCCTCAATAAATATAAAAACAACTCAGAAGAGTACCATCGACACAAAATGCAAAGCGACTAGATAGTACTTCAAACCTATCTATGGCGGTACTATATTTGTGGCTATACTCTGATGTTCGTGATGCGATTACTAATCACAATACAAACGTCGGGAATGAGACATAAATTATGATTTTATGTTAGACTGAGTTATTTCTTCAGCCTTTATTGAGTTTGAATTCAAGTCTGTGGCATTTTTATTTCGTATTACTTTGACACATAATTTCGGCGAATTGAGAAATATCTATAAATTACTTTTATTAACACCACTTGAAAGATCACATGAAACATGTCAAATGGTTATATTCGAAATAAATCGTAGTTTTTTTTAGGATACGTTTTGCTTATATATTATTTGAAGTTCTTATTCTTAACAAAATATATAAATATCAAATAAAAACAAAAGACGCTCAAGACTTATTATTCGTTAAAAACAAATAAGTAAGACTGACATCAGTGCCACACCAACCAAAAAAGATTGAATTAAAAAAAATAGATACGCAAACGGTTTTTTAGCCAGAACAAACGTGTCGGGTCGTTAGATACAAAGCCGAAAAATCGAGATTTCAAAAACGGAACGTTAACGCATCTGGCAGCTAAAAAAATAACAAAACCTTCGTTCGGTTACAGAATAAATCGGAAGGGATGGATAGTGTTTAAAAAAGGAACACGATGCCATTTTCTACCTGAAATTTCACGGTTCTCCCGTTTGAAAAAAACACGAACTTTTGATCGTATTGAAAATTGGAGTTCAACGTGTTTTACTTTTTGTAACCATATTTTTATCTTTTTCAAAATTCTGAAGAATTTGTCCTTACGAAGATTAAAAACCGAAACACAATTTCAATATAATCCTTGATAGCAACAAATCGTTCCCGAAATCCGCCCTAATACACAATAATCGGTTTGGCGATAAACCGACAATACCGTTTTTCAATCCGGTCGTTCAGTTCTCTCCAAAATTAAGCAATGAAATTTCAAACGGCAATTGATCCCGTGGTCGTTTTACCCGTTTACAATTATAGACACAGAACAGACCAGAAATGCATTTATACTATCAACACACAGATACCGAGGTAAACAATATTACGATTGAAAATCAAATATTAACGACCTCTGATTTTGTGTAGGCAATGAAATAGTTGAATGGATATTTGTAATGCTCCATAAATAATTTGTATTGCATTTTGCCTTGTAAATTCGTGATCACCAATTTTAGCGTACGGAAATTGATTACATGGGAATTTAATGTCCTTATTTAAGTTAATGGCGGAGTTTGCAGTGTGAACTGATAAATGCGCCCATTTTTGGTAACCATTTTTACATTATGTTTTTTTTGGTGCCATTTTTACAGTCACGAAATCATATTTTATTTTACGCACGGTATCCAAGGCACCTCTGATTTTACGGATTCATGTGCGTAGTTTATTATTATTACTTGCTTAAAAATCGGTGAAAGAAACCTGTATGTCTGAATGATATTTCTCCTCAGCATGTAAAGCTAAGTCAGAGGACCATGGACAGTATTTAAACTCTGACACCGGGTTAGTCACTAACCACACGAAAAGAAGAAGATTTTAAATCATGCCAGCATTAATAATGGGTCCTTCCTTTTACTGTTCATACTTTTCCCAAATAAAATAAGAGAGATTTAGAAATATTTTCTTTTGACGATTGCAAAATCTTTTACTCCTGTATCCTTTGATTTAGCTAAAAAGCATTAACAACGTCCAACTAACGTTGGTTGGTTGTATTTGCGCCTTCATATCCTTTTTCATATTATGATATCCAATATCTGAATGACCTTCCGTATTATATCAGACAGGGAACCATATCCTCATTCTTTATTCTCTCTATATCAATATTCCTTTGTCCCATCGTGCGTCCATCCTAAGCTAACCTGTCAAACATGTCCGGTACGACAGTTGGCTTACCATATAGAATGCATTTGTGATTTGTTCGGGAACAAGGATAAAAATCTACATGTTTTGTATTAGTTACACGTCTGTTAAGCCATTTTCCATTAAAGAATTTAAGATTAGAGAATTTGTGGTCGTGCGTAGCAAACATGCTACGGCGTAGCTGACGTAGGTGTTAACCACAGCTACGGCGTAGGCGGTTTCCTTGGCAAACACCTAGTTAACACCTACGTACATACATATATGTTCATACCATACCACTAACCTGCCAAACATACATAATAGTAGAATTCTTTACAGTATATAGCACTAGTGCATTCTTAGCGTGAGAGACAGTAGTAACCATTTCAGTTTTTATTGTTATTGCGAGAGGTTTTCTGACGACATTTCCGTCCATTTTCCGTCCATTGGATGACCTTATAATTTACTTTTGATGGGATTTCTTTTATTTGAAAGCCCTTTATCGGGTCGCATAAAAATGGTAACATGGCTTGAAGAGACCTGGTCAGGACGTACAAGATGAGAAGTCAATTTGCGGAACTAGTAAAGGAAATCCATTGGAAAATTTCTATCAGATTTAGCCGCGGGACAGAGCTTGTATATGGAAAATGGGGAAAAGTTGACAGGAATAACAGGAAACATAAACATTCCCAAAGGATAATGAGTTTGTCGGAAACATCCACGGGGAAGAAAGGCAAAGTTTACTGTGATTGGCGAATAATTGTATTCCCATTCAACTTTATTATGAGGTATAACCGGCAAGCTCGGAGTGTTTGATTAAAATCAACTTCGTTGATTTTGCCATCTGCGACGGATTAACAAACTAGGTTTAATTAAAAGTAAAACATGAGTGGTTGCCTATTTTGGTTGTTAGATGATTAGTTCTGGATTGGTTTAGAATTGTTGCCTGCTCTAATTAATTTTGTTGCGTCTCCAGTAAGATTTCGGTTTTGGGTGCCCTTTTGTAACTAAATTAAATTAAAGTTTTGGTGCAACGTACATTTTGGGTTGGCAGTGGGCATTTTTTAGGTGTCTGTGGCGGCATTGCCATCGCCATATGCGAACTACGCGCCACAATGACGTCACGCAAAATCCTGCATCGAGCAAGCAGTGTTTACCGCGCGACAAGCATATAAACAACTACCCGATATCAATCGTCCACCTAAAACCTTTCTGGTCAGAGGGTCCTCCCTTTTCTATGGAACATGAGTGAACTTTACACCCTGTTCCTCATACATGAGATTCAATTCAATTCAATTCACGAGATGCTGTTAAATTAAACCACAGCATTATGCTATCCAAATGTGAATACACCTAACTGTCACATCCATAGATATACGTTTAATAAGTTCAGGTACCTTATTTTGATGGTTGTACGTAAAAGATTTTTGAGTTATATAACCTAAACTACCTAAGTTTCTTCTACCTAAACTGTCTACCACGCACAAAAGAAGGCTGAAATACCCGCACGACATAAAAGGATGGCAACATACATAAACAGTGTGCCAATATATAGACGGGAAGCTCGTCAACAAGAATAATCAAGACAATAGTTGTGTTAATGTAATGAGAGCCACCACACAATTAACGAAGCGAGGCGACGGGACACAACTACAGAACAGGGCTGTCACGCTGAACTCGATTAAACGCAGTTTACTTTATAATTTGATTCTTTTTTCTTAATTGGGTAGGTAGGTTCATTGGTTTATTTATTATTAATCATTTTAGATTTTTTATCAAGGTTCTGTATGGATGCGTGGCGGTGGATAACCATTACACGGCATGGCTGTCATTAATTTGTGTGTAGGTTTTTATTACCAGCTTTCTTTACCTTGCTTTTTATTTATCCCTGATTTAGTTTTGATTGTGACATTAAATATCACCACACAATTAACGAAGTAGAACAAAGAACTCTGTACTTGTGTATCGTTGCCCCAACGATACAAAAGTACAGAGTTGTCGCTCTGAATTGATAGTTTGGATTATACGTAGTTGGGTTTTTAAATTTCTTTCGTTCTCTATTACCTACGCTTATTTCTTTACTTGTTTTGATAAAAATTCAAGCACAACACTTAACGAGGCGAGGTGGTATATAGCAGCTACACGGGAAACCTGTCGGCCTTCTTCTTTTCGTGTAGTTAGTGACTAACCTGGTGTCAGAGTTTTAATGCTGCTCATGGGCCTCTGACTTAGCTTCACATATTGTTGAGAAAAATCTCTCAGGCATGCCGGTTTCCTCACGATGTTTTCCTTCAGCGATTTTAAGCAAGTGACATTTAAGCAATTATACAACACGCAAATGAATCTGAAAAGTCAGAGGTGCGTGCCTTTTTTTTTTTTTTTAAGGCTGGGAAATCATCCAATTACTGCTCCCGCTCTGGGTGGAGCGGAAGGGAGTGTCAGACTCTTACTGACTAAAACCCATCCATGTTCCTTCCGTAGCCCTTTATGTTCCGGGGTAGCGGTAACCCTTTCGGACAATCCCGCTTACCCGGCAGACTTGGCCCTGGGGGGCCCCTTCATATGCTGACATCTCTTTGAGGCGCGCGTGGAACATATACGCGCCGTACAACACGGGTCTGGTGCTGATCGGACGGTGAGTCACCCATTACTCACCGTCCGCAGGCCCGCGCCTACGGTGGCCGGGAGTCGTCACGTGGCTCCCGACGCCCGGGGCGTCTCCTGCGGCGGCTGGGACGGGAGGACCTTTCTCTCTCCCATCCCGCCACCTCCTTCGCGAGCATGACTTTTTCGCAGAAGGAGGTGTCTGCCTCCCACTCCCTCTCGCCCCGGACCATGGCTTGCACCAGGGCCGGGCGCGAGAGGTCGCCGCCGCCAATCGCCTCTACGAGGACACGGCGGTGCTCCGCCCAAGCGGGGCAGGGTTGCACCGTGTGCTCTACCGTGTCCTCTGGGCGATCCTCGCAGTGGTGACACCCGGGCGTTTCCTCCCGCCTGATGATGTGCAGGAACCTCCCGAAACATCCATGTCCGGTGAGGACCTGCGTCAGGCGGTAGGTGAGGGCGCCGTGACGCCTCTCTAGCCACTCCTCAAAGAGGGGCCTTACCGCCACTATCGTGGCGTGCCCTGCGCTGGGTTTCGACAGTCGCTGATTCCAGGCCGCCATGAGATCGCGCCGGAGGTCCGTCCGCTCCGCCGCAATTTGCTGCGGAAACGGAGTTTCCCCCCGGCTTAGTACCTCCACGCGCCACTCGAACAGGCGCGCGAGGACTATCGCCTCCAGAGGTGCGTGCCTTGGGTTCGAACTCTTGACCTAAGACTTGGCAGTCCGACGGTCATACCACTAGGCTATCACTGCTTACCTGTCGGTAGTGTGTAGCTTTTGAATATTTTTGTCTATTTTCTACTAATATTTATTCATTTGATTTTTGAGATCGATAATCAAGATATCAGTTAATGTAATAAATCTTACCACGGAATTTAGAAGCTAAACGAGCGGACACAACTAATGAACGTATTAGGTATGTCTTTAATGCTAACTGCAATGCATTTTTAACTGTTATCAAATCTTTTAACGTTTTTAAAATCACAAATCAAAAGAGGCTTCACACTTGAAAGTGGTAAGGTTCTATTATGATAAGGACCCATTATGATTACCTACTATTATTTTTAAATTCACTTGGAAAACATAAAATGGAGGATCACAGTCTTGTATTTGTTTTTCAATCCAGATTGCCGCGGTCCATCCCCTTCAAATAATTGTTTTGTCTCTTTTAACGACACCCACGAGATAAAACAACGGGAAGAAAACTAAATTGCTGTAATAAAAATTCATGCCATATACCTAAGCCGGGCGGGCATGTTTTAATACTTACAAAATTAAAACCTGGAAAAATTTCAAAACTTCCTCATAAAACAGCTTTTTTTCACAAGCTATTTCGCACTGAGGATAAGAAAAACTACAATACTGTCGACACAAACGCGGTAGTTGACATCCCTAACTAGGGGGGGACGAGCCGGAATGTTGAATTAAACCAATCCGTTACAAAAACTTGGTCGGCTAGGTAAATAGCAGCGACAGATGAATGTGTCAGGCATCCTCTTAAAGCGCATTGTTATGTGTCTCTGCGCTAAATTAGAGGCGCACACTAAAATATACACCCTTGAGAAATACGAGTTAATATTGCATCAACAATTACTTCTAATTTTAAAGTAATGTAGGTACGATATCAAATTCCAGATATATAAAGTTTATCTAAGAGAAATTATCGAGTATTATCGTTACGATCGCTAATTATAAAATTAATTAAATGTATCGTATTATCTTCTAATTTGAAATAAGAGAAGCTACTTTGGCTTCAAGCATGTGAACAGTAGTCTACTTATAACACACTGTTTATTTTAAGCATATTTTCCTCACGTAAAGAATTCTTGGAAAATTAAATTAAAAATGCTGGAATTAACAAGAGAACTATAATACTTCTATTCTTATAAATACTGGTGAAGTTAACTTAGATAAATAAGCTGCTATTATTATGCTCGTATTTTTTCTCGATGGAGAAACATTGAATGAAAGTGAGAGTATTACCACATTATATTGGCCAAGCGTGGTAGTTATGGCAATATCGGATAGAATTATGGATATTGGGTGCGGCAGTGTTCGATTCTAGACGTCTTATCCTGTAACATTGTGTCTATAAATAAAATATTGGAATCACAATTCGACGTCTGACTGACATCTGTGGAACACAAAGGTTTTCGATAACCGGCATCAATCACATAATAAATAACGGTTTTGTACAACATCATAACTTCTTTTTACTTTTTTTATAAATACAATAAAAAGAGATATAGATAAGAACGTCAACGTTCAAAAATGGAACACTAAAAATAGACGAAGAGAAAGCATTCTTCGATTGAAAAGATGAAAAAAATATATAGATAATTCTGTTAATGACTTACTTGATTGTAAAATTAGTATCGGCCATTTTTTGGAGAGATTACGATAAAAATTTACTCCGGATATGGGTCTAATTGATATATAGATCAATTAGACCCAGTAGGTTTTAAGTTATTATATAATTTGACTGATTCTGTGAAGCCATGACGGCCATTTTAAACTAAATGTGATTTATGTTTTTTTTTTAATTTACCGTACTACTTAAAAGACTGATTTTGTGATAAATAATTACTTACTGATTGTTAATTCTTTGAAAATTGTTGATTATTATTATAAGCACGATTTATGTTATTTTTTTATTATTATTATTAGCATGATTTATGTGTATGGTTTTATTACGAAAGTTTTAAATAACAGAACTGTAGTCAAAGGCTGTTTTTTTTATCAATAAATGATGTTTTTAAATCAAAAAGGATTTTTCTTCAATTATTACATCTAAAATTTTTCGTTTGACTGTACATTTTTTGATGTGGAATTGTTTTGCCGGATACCTCGAATGTGTGGTAGCATTAAAAAATGGTGCTGCATTTTTTTATCGGTTTTGTAAATTGTTACAAAAACATTTGTTAGTTTTTAACGAAACTTATTTTAGAATGAAAATTTTGGGAAACGTGAATTTATATCTGTAATTCTTATGGTGTACATACTAATATTTATCTATCTATCTTTCTGACCTTCAAAATTGGGTCCTTCCTATAAGTTAGAAGTTATTTTTCTAAAATTTGATTTGTAAGCCACGAGTTGTTGCTTTAAATTCGGCTTGTTGCAATTTATCTTAAACTTGTGTGTCAAAATCTGTTACGACGGAAAAAATCTAGGAATTTAAAAAAAAGATAAGGATAAACCTAATATTGTTAATTCTTCTCGATTTGATACGGTACGGTTCAATGAACTGGATTTGACTGCCTCATTGGTAGTATTTAGTTGCAAGCGATACAGCATAAGGTTCCTTCCTAGGTTAGAAAAAGTGTTATTGGGTTTTTCTATCTGGAATTTCTCAGTATCAGCTCGAAGTTCGGATTTGTGCCCAGTTAATGGGACTTTTAAACATAACTGGCTAAAGGCACACGTCTCCCTAGCCCTTTGGGATTCCAAGTCTCGATGTAATGTTACAACTATATCGTCTCTTACTAGACTACTGTAACAATGGTTTATAACCACGGTTCCAAGGACGAAGAATCGGTTTGGTGATCCCACAAGCCGTCGTTGCTACATTAAAAAAAGAAAAAAATAATACGATTTTATTGGTAGTCGAACAGGAAGATCAAAATTAAAAAAATATATAATCAAAATAAAAAAATCATACTCGCAAATTAAAAAAAAATTATGCCTTCTTCATCAATTCTTGGAATAAGTAATCTTCTTTCCGCTTTTACTGGTTTAGTATTAAAACTGTTGATGATGAAGAAAAATCGGATCCTTTATTTTTATCGCATCAAAGTTTTACTTCCGTATGAAGACTCGTGGTTGAGTTTATTTATATTTTTCACCACGTGTAATGTTGATATTTTTGGGAGTGTAAACTGGTAAACCGACGAATTTGGGTATATTCTTCCTACCCCTTTAGAGACTTCAGATGTGATGATATAAACATAACAATCATGTTTATGGACATTCCTGTAATGTCATGGTGAAAAATTGCCTTCATAAAACAGGCAGGCTTTTTTCTTTAAGGCTGGGAAATCATCTAATGACTGCTCCCGCTCTGGGTGGAGCGGAAGGGAGTGTCAGACTCTTACTGACTAAAACCCATCCATGTTCCTTCCGTAGCCCTTTATGTTCCGGGGTAGCGGTAGGGGAGGTAGCAGTAAAACAGGCAGGCTGGCTGAAAAAAAATATTATGTAGGTACCTATTCATCAAGTTTGTAGATGTTTTTTGTCCACCAAAAGGAATAGGATTTGTTTTAGTTATTATACGGTTAAAAAAACTCCTTTAGCGACTGCTCAGGACATGAATGACCTCGTGTCTAAGTGTAATTACAGGCGCAAGGGTCGAGCCTTCAGGATAAGCTACTCTTGCTGAGGTTGGTCCGTAGATGGGTGACCATTTTTCTCCGCTGTCATTCATGGATCAATAACCGTCTTTACGGTCGTCAGAAGCCTGAAAGTTGACATCAGCCTTTCCAGGGGGTATCGTTTATCCAGTTACTGGGCTAGGGAGGCAGTTGCTCCATGTAAAATACTGATTTTCAGGTGCACCTCGTAAGACTGGAAGCCAACCCCAACATAGCTGGGAAAGGCTAGCCAGATTTATTTTTAGTAAATGTTTAGAATTATTATATGCGTTACTACATTCAAACAATAACTAAAATAAATACCAATTCACTATACAATTATTTTGTAATAAAAATGTCCACTTAATTGAGTCATACTTGCCAAGCCCATACCTTGGAAGTTGAAACATGATATCGAAGGAATAGTAGGACGCAGTAGGTACCTGTTACCTACCCCAGTAAAAACAAAATTGTATGAAGTCAAAAAGGGAAAATTGGATTTTTTTGTTAAGGATAAAAGGGGGAATACAATAGCAGGTACATAGAATAGGCATGCGATGCCTCTAAAAAAAATCTGGGTAATATGTTCAATATTATATTAATAATATATTACAAACCAATAAAAATATTCACATTTTTATAGTAACCAATAAAAATATCCGCAGTAGCAAGCAGTGCGCCCGCGTGTGGGTAAATGCCACAACATTTCAAATCATTCCTTTAGAATCGCAGTTTCAGTAATTATTATAATTATATCGATTTTCTATAATTATCAATGAGTTCAGCAATGTAACTGATGATCGTTGTCGTTGCATCTACTTTATTGAACAGCTAAAAGCTTTCGCCCGCACACGCATCATAATATCTGTGCCGCATGCGGGCAAAAGCTTGAGAGAGACAGATGCGTTCGGTTTCTCGAGACATAATGTCCCGAGAAACCGAATGCGTCTGTCTACAAAGGTTATACAGTACAGAAACTTGGTTATTAAAATCAAACGTCCAGATAGTTCGAGCCACCCAGAAGCAGTTCCTCTGAGCAGTAAAAGCATGCGCAATAATATAATTAAGGAACTCGACTGTTAACGGTCTTAATTTGCGTTGTTAGCGCAGTCCCAACTTGGTGTAAGCGGGAGGAAATTAATATAATGTTGAAGACTAGCTAACCATTGGCCAACCAAGGCCAAAGTTAAATAGAAACATAATTTAGTTAAAAAAAACACCACGTTAAAAAGCTATGTTTTAAAATTGGATTGGGTTACCTTACTCCATTGGCGATTTCTTTTACTGCTGCGATTTTGCTGCGAATCGCGATACTTTTATGCACATTTTGGCTCCTTTTCGCAATGTTTTCCTGTGTTTCAGTGTACTACTGGCATTTTTAAAGCACACTACCTCAAAGAATATCAAGGAATAGGTACTGTAGAGGATGGAAGATCCTCTACTAAGGGGGCTCAGTGGTAGAGCGTGTAATGTGTGAGGGGCTTCTAGTATTACGAAGAGAAACCCGTAATAAATTCAACGAATCAATATATTTTCACTTTGTTATAACGAATACCTCTGTCTAGGCGCGCTGCCAGACGTAAAGTCTAGAATATATCAAATCCTAATCTATTCTTAATACATTTGAAAGGTTCGAATGCCGTCAGATATTTACCAGCCATGTATAACATAAGGTTTTACTCTAAGGCTCTACATCAGCTACGCCCCCCTTGAGTAAAAGGGAACACTTAGTTTTAAAATAACTAAGCCCTTTTACTCTTGGCATTCGAATCTATCTATTCCTATCCCTACCTAGCCTAACATGATTTTACCTAACCCCGGGAGAATCTACATGTAAGGTCTGGCCTTTGCAAAGGCAGGCTCAACTCTGGCAAAGCGAATCTTACGACATCACAAGAGTCCATGAATGCATTAATGTGTGCCAATGTGCACACAATCTAACGCTAGGCCAGTTTGAACCCCACTGCACCAAAACCCGGGGCAAAGGGTGCAGCCAGCCTACTAAAACAAACAATGATATGAAAGTTCATATCGACCCTGAAGGGGTTGACTGCAAAGAAGACTAGACGTCGGCATCCTACACTCCGTCGAACGCTATTGCGTCAGAGAGAGGGAAAGACTGAGACGAAAAGGTTACCAATAAAAACATTTCATGCCCACACTCCAGATGTGAAACTACCATACGGGTACCAAGATATGGGTACCCCATCCTCAGTTAGACCAATTGTGTCAACCTGACACACTTTGCAAGGCTACGCCCCGTTAGCAAAGTAGGCCTCAACTCAGGACGAGTGTCACCCCTTCTCTCAAGATGAACACGTTAAAATGCTCTGGAGCACGATCCTGCTAATCTCATAAGGCACTAGAGAAATATGAAGACGAAGTGTCGCTCCCTCTGACGCTTTGACGCGGCGAGGTGTGTCTCCCACACGCTCATCCGGTAGCGTCTCATACATTTTTGATCACCATAATATGCAATAAACACAAAGAGATATGCATCAATAAACTATATCTTAAATCCAAGCTACAATAATGAATCCAGCATGTTTACAACTACGTGACATCGTCATGACTGACATGTCGACAGATGACGTCTAAGTATTGCCAATTAAATCCTAACATAAAAGGGTTTTAATCTATTTACATGTATAATGTCTTTGCTCCTTCTATTCAATCTGATAACATAATTTACATTCGATAATCTCCGAACTATTTGATAAGGACCCTTATATAACCTACATAATTTTAGGCTCTTATCAGTTACTCGCCTCGGCGTATAAACCATAACCAACTGATTTGGCACAAAGTTTTTTATCTTTGCTCTCTTATCGTAAGCAGCTTTCTGCTTAACTTGCGCCTTTTTTATGTTATTTATAGCACAACTGATTAGAGCATTATGCTGACTACGTCGCTGCGCATAATCATTAATCCCCCCCCGGTCATTATTGTTACATCTGCTTGACATGACAGACATGTCAACAAGTGGCAAATATGTCTAAAATTGACAATTAATAATCAACATAAAAAAGAAAAGTCCTTAATCTATTTAGCTGTAAAAAGTTTTTGTTCGCTACTACTTATCTCAAAAATTATGCAGCGACATGATATGAAAACTATTTGGAGTCGTAATTATATAATTCTAAAAAGTAAAAACTTCCATCTATTAAAAATGTATCTAAACCTCTTTTTATTTGATTTTGTAAACCCATACTGTAAAAAAGCAAATTTATTTGCAAAAGGTTTACGAGTTTTCCTATGACCTCTTTTGGTCATAATTTTGGAAACAAACTTTTTCCTTTTAATTTTTCTGACATACAAAGTCATATTCTGAAAACGTCTAAATCTAAGATTGACATTATTTTTATATGTCAGAGAGCCGTTCATGGAAATTTTATTTGTTTGTTGGTTTTTCTTTTTAATATTACAAACATGTTTAACTCTAGCTTTAACTATGCGCCGATGTATGAACAAGTTACGATAAGTGTCTGTAACCACCATCGCTGAAGAACCAACAAAATGTTCACTCTCCTCCGCCTCTATCTTCGAAAACTCTAACGTTGAAGAATTAACTAAAGGTTCACCCTCCTTCATCTGCACCATTTCACCTCTCAATTTATGTGACTCCGCATCAACCACAACCAACTCCTGGACACTTACATCCAATGAAATGCATACGAGACCATCTTCATCAACACGATCAACAGCGATGTCGTTTTTATTAAATGCTATATCGTGATCATGGTAAAATTCATCATTAAGCTCTGAAACAGAATCATCATTAATAACAGGACTGGACCGACCCGATTCGTCCAGTTCTTCCTCGTGTTCTGACTCGAACACTTCGGTCTCCTCATCCACATCACAGCTGTCTAGGCAGCTTCGCACGTCAGCGCCAACAACATCATCAACGTCGTCATCAACACTGCTCACAACACCATCATCATCACTGCTCACAAGGCAGCTTGGCTCCATATCTAGCACCTTCTCTTCTGTTGCGCTAGAAATTTTAACAGCATCAACACACATATTTACAAAATTATCCTGTCCGCACTCCTCAGACAGCTCTTGTGTTGCGCTAGGTGGGACAACATCCTCCACAACAACATTTATTACAGTGTCCTGCACAACAGGAACACACACTCCTTTGTGAATTCTGCACGGGAATTCTTTCCTCAGTGCGTCACACATTGATTCGAAATTGATCTCTTGATCATTGTACATAATCGTCCTATGATAAATGTGGGCTGGACCCTGCATAAAAGCGCCCATAATCAGAGCCCAATTGCTCTTTATCCACTTCTTATCTATTGCTAACACTTTAAATTCGGCTAAGAAATCTTCAAAGCATACGCCGTTGTAGGCGGAATAAATAATCATGGTCTCCATGGTAACCATTATTACGAAACTATAAAAACCACTTAGCTTTGAATATCCAGGCGTTGTTTCATTCGCCTGCTTTAATCGCTTTGCTTCATATATACGCCTAGAGCGTCGTTTTTATTATTTTGCGCACCACCAACCAAAAGCGTAAACATATACTCGTAGAAACAGTTTTCCTTAATATCTTGTATTTATATCATTATACTTGTTCGCGCAGTCACATCCACCACTAGATGCGTAAAACGCCCGTTAAACGGTTTAACCGAAATTTTGGTTATATTTTATTTTCTTTACTTGTGCAGATATTATTAGGTTCTGCACACACCAATATAAGAAAAAACGAACGAGCGGGACCGTACCGCGTCTTCTTGTGGAGACTCTGGCGTCCTCCACCAAAATGTAGAGGATGGAAGATCCTCTACTAAGGGGGCTCAGTGGTAGAGCGTGTAATGTGTGAGGGGCTTCTAGTATTACGAAGAGAAACCCGTAATAAATTCAACGAATCAATATATTTTCACTTTGTTATAACGAATACCTCTGTCTAGGCGCGCTGCCAGACGTAAAGTCTAGAATATATCAAATCCTAATCTATTCTTAATACATTTGAAAGGTTCGAATGCCGTCAGATATTTACCAGCCATGTATAACATAAGGTTTTACTCTAAGGCTCTACAGTACACACTCCGCACACAACAAGGCCGGTTGAATCAATCTACTTTCTGAATCCCTCATCGCAATACATTACTCCAAATTGTTCCAGTTAGTGAAGTAACACCATAAAGACGTATGAGGAAAATGTATGTAACATGCACAGAACATTATTTTTAAACATATCTCATCCGTGATTCGTTGAGCGCTTTATGAGGAAAATGTGTGACAGTACAAATAAACGTTATGGTAAGAAATATGAAGATCTATGTAAATGGTTTAACGGTCTATTGTTTTGTTTAACTTCTTTTGTTTAACAAAAAAAAAACAAATGAAAAAATGATTTGAATTAATTTACCAGGAAATTTTAAGTTTGGAAAATAACTCGCGCCTCAGGATCGCTTAGTGTACATTAGGCAGTTGATATCCAGCCCTTTTCCGATACTCGCTCGATTAAATGAATCGAAGATGAATTATTATTGTATAATGATGTTGCTTTTTTTACATTAGTCTTTTTTCTATACTCTCCCAATAAGATACTGTGAACTTTTGTACTTTATCCTTAAAAACGCTAAATAGATGCTTTAACGTGCTTATTAAAAAAAAAAATCTTGTCATTTACAAAGGCTTTAGAAAAACTGTCCGCCTTTGTCAGGTTTATGTCAATGCACGGTGCCGTATTGTAAAGTGTTACAGCCATCATTGTTCCGTTGCGAAGACGCGATGACGCTATTCATCCTGCATAGCTCTATCTCTTTTTAGCACTGAAAAATATGTCTCCTACATTTCACGATACGACCCGAAAGAGTATAAATATCAGCCTTCTATTGCCCGCAGGGCCAAGGCCTCTTCTTATATAGAGAAGACATGAGCATTGATCACTATGCTTTCCCAAGGCAGATAGGCAATTACCGGCTAAGTTAGATTGGTAATTCCAATCTAAGTTTAAAGTTTTTTGTATTCAAAAATATTTATAGTTTTTAGGAAATTATGTAAAAGCCAATAAATTGGGTAATTCTATTTATTTGCTCAGATGAACTAACTCAAAGGCTCCAACATCTGACGGATTGTTTTGATGATTCAGGGACTCTTCGCTAATTGTGCCGCATCTTTCTGCTCCATTAACGTTCTCAGTGAATCAATCACTTGATGGATTTGGTGAATTAATCCGTAATGTGAATGATTACAGTCGTTTGCATGGCAAGACTTAAAGTAAATGTAGGATAAGAAAATTATAGGGACTCTAGTACGACAATATATATTTTATCTGTTTACGTCTGTTGCCGTCGATGAAGACTGATTTTTCCGGGGATTTTTTCTGGAGCCTGAGATGTAAAAGAGTGCTCAAGTCTTTGCTATTGACATTGCATTCGATATTTTACATATAATTATTATAAATCGTGTTACTGACATATTATAATGCACGATCTAAGCCGCTGAGTCTAAAAACATCATGTACAAAAGTTCTATACATATCGAAAGCGAGCACTATGGTGGAAATTTGGACAATTTTGTTCAGGTTTGATAGGGGATGACATGGAAATTTCATGCATTATGCTGAGAAAGAAGCCTTTAGGCCTCACACAGGTCTTTTTTTATAATTTTTATACCTTAGTGGCTCCTTTTATTTTTACTATAAATTTGTATTTCCTAGTGCTCCAAATGAAAAAGAACACTTCAAAGTTATTAAGACAAAATGTTTAGTACCTACGTACCACTTGAGTAAAGGACACCTTAGCAACAACCTAAAGATTTTCTTCACCTAATTATTGAGAAAAGAAAATAGTTTTTCATGATTTTATTAATTGTTTTCTGTATATTTGCTAGACAGCACAATAAACGATTATGTTATAACATGACAACTCCTTTGTATGTTCACCTATACTAACACAATAAGAAAATAAACTTCTTTGTTTGTCCCTAACAATACTCACATGGTTTTTATGTATAGAGGTGCTTACTTATACAAAGTAATCTTGGACAAGTCAGTTATGTTTATTGTGTGTAACTTATAGGTGGCTACATAATGTAGGTAGATTTTTATCCGGTTTTTTCTCTTTTTGGGGAAAGGGAATAATGTGATGTGTTTTGTTTTTATCATCCTGTGTCACAGTTTTGTTCGACTGAGTTTTTGTAACACACTCACGCGTGCTATTTGTTGTTTTGTATCGTCATAATTCTGCAGATGAGAAACTAGACTTATTATTATTATTATTATAAAGTCTTTGACAGTTCTCGGGACCTCGGGGACCCGGGCTTTTGGAAGGCGTACGAGGGGCCGAAGCCAACTCGTAGAGGCTCTTTGGACTATTTAAAATGTTGATGAGGCACTTATATTATTATGTTTTTTTTTAAATAATAGTATAGGTACCTACTTACTTTTTCAGAATTGACCCACTAATGAACTATCCCTTAACTGTTTGCTGTTTAATGGTCTCCGATTGAGATCGAAAGCAATCGGGCCAACCTGAAGCAAATACCTACATGAGTAAAACTAAAAACATAAAGATATTATAATTAATACATGCTAAAACAATCACTTAATATATACAACCTAAACCTAAAAAATATATCTATTATGTACAAGTAGTAAAAAAAGGGAAGAGCTCACAGGGCGTCAAAACATAAAAATGAATATTTTTACGTGAATGCCAAATGATCTACAATTTATTGTTGAAAGTATTCCTTTTCTCCACCCTTGTGTAGAAATATTCCGCGCAGAAGTACGTAAAGTTAACTTTGTTTATATAACAGATATCATGATTGTTTTATTCGTTAATTACAACTCAGTTAATGGCCCCAACTTTAATGATATTGCAAAAGTTTGTATTTTGTTTCAAAGTTACGTGAAATTGATTAGATTCAAAATTAGGTTGGTACATTATATTCTATTTAATTTATTGTTGCTGGAGTCTACTTTTGATGTAACTGACTTAAGGAAATTAATTGTATAGCAATTTTAATCGTCCGGGTATAGGTACTTAAATCGCAACTGTCATTCTTTGATAATTGTATGAAATTCTCACAACGTGGCAAATAGACGTATTGGCTATTAGCATAAACATTAATTTACCTGGCCGTACTTCGAGCATGACCCGTAAGTATGTTCGTAGAAGTTAATTTTCTAATATACTAGTTTTTGCCACCGACTGCGCCCGCTTGGATGTCGGAAATTATCCTAAAGAAGTGCGTTTATGCGTTACTAGGATAAAAAATGTCTTAATCCAGGTCATAAACTATTAAGCGGGATTGTCCGAAAGGGTTACCAGAGCGGGAGAAGCCATTGGATGGTTTCCCAGCGTCAAAAAAAAATCTCTCTATCTACATCCAGATCCGTTCAGCCATTTGAGTGTGAAGACCACCTAGAGGTAATAAACATACCTACAACACACACACACGCTGCTAAATTTTCGTCTTTGTTTGTTTGTTTAAATAAAATGCCACACCACCACCATCGCGTCTTTAGTTTAACTATTGACAAAGCCGGACCGATAAGATGTGTTAGTTACTTTGGTTAAACCCAAAGGAAAATCATTCTAGCTTTTGAAAGGAAAATGAAAAGGAACCTTCATACTGTGCTACTAGAACTGGTTTCGTGTTGTACAGCATCATGAAATAAACCAAACTTCACAATTACGTCGGATGTAAAAAAATGCTGCTGCCTTTTCTCAGAATCAAAACACACAAATGTAATGAAACAAGCAAAATCAAGAACACTTAATTTCAAAACTTTTCAAATTTGCCCTAATAACAATAGGTACCTTCATTTCCTCATACCTACATAATTCCCATTGAACCGTATTCAAACACACACAAACCACGTTCCGTTCTAAACAAGTTACACTCATACATCGCGTGATCCTGGCCCCAACACGGCCCGCTAATGGAAAAGATGTAGCTAATTACAAACTTTGAACGAATTCAACGGGGGAAGCCCTGGTTTAGTACAGTAGCCAACACAACAAGCAATCCCAAACTGTCAAGTATTCCCAATTGAATATGAACCGTGATGTTTTGTAATAAGGTTGAAAATCTATCAAACAAATTTGACAGGTTACCTATAGATGTTAAAATTAAAAATAATTTCACGTTTATATTAGAGTGAAAAAAGGGCTCAAGGCTGAACAATAATAGCTTGCCGCGGTCGGTTCATAGATTGGTGACAATCCAATAAACTTTGTATTTGTGTAATGGAAGTATGGCACAGAATCCTTTACGGAATCTTCTTTGCTGCCAAGTATGAATGACTTAGACAAAACTAGTTTCTTTCCGCGTATTTACTCGGGAAACCTGCATTTTTCTGGATTAAAATAAATCCTGTCATTTGACAATGGTGTAGCTTTCTATCGTGAAAAATCTGATTACTAGAAATTTCCTTTTAGAGACATACAAACAATAAGATACCTCTACAGTAAGTTAGTTTTTTATATTTAAGTAAGTAAGGGCTTCTCCAAGGTTTCTTTCTATATGTTTGTAATGACCATGACATAACTTTTTGACTAAATGCATCGCATAATTACAACAAAAAAAGTCTGTATAAAATTTTTTGTATGTCTGTCTGTCAGTTTATTCCAATTTATCTTCGAAACGGATGGACCTAAATTGAAGGGATTTTCACTGGCAGATAGCTGATGTTATGAGAAATAAGTACCTTAGGCTACATTTATGTTCGAAATAAAATTTGCGGCTAAGCCAGTCTAAGCAATTAGCAGCTGGTCTTATAATAAACCAAACAAAACTATAACGTGCAAATAAGCCTTCAGAAGAAAAAAACCATTGTTGTAGAAACAACAATATAAAAAGGTTTCGTTGATATTAGTAGTAGATAATAATAATTCTATTTTTACGCTAGACCTTATACATTAGGTATCTATATTTGTTGTTGACATCACTTGAAGCGTTATCTCCGGAAAGCTTTCCGAGATAAACATAGAACCGGAGATCCACCAGAGCAATTGACAGAACTTGTACCTATATATCAAGATAAATATTTACATATACGTACATTATATCCTACAGGATCTGGCTCAATATTTACTATTCCTAGCCTTTCTCAATGACACACTTAATATACTTGCTATCCTGACAAGTATTGACCCAGAAATGAGAACACCCAGATAAAGGCACATTTATGAGAAGACAAATACATGTCACACGACAGAAACAATCTTGGATCTCTCAGATCTTGACACACAAAGTCTAATAACGCGGAGGCAAAAATAGTAATTTAATTTTGGTACTAAGTGACGATATAGAAGATAAAAAAAAAACTTGAAAGGTGTCAAGGGACACCCGGATGGAACGAAGTTCCTTTCGATTAATTAGTGAAGGAATTGTAATAAAATTTTATTTCTTTTAAGTTGTAATAATAAAAAAAATCTGATCTAAAATTAACTAATCAAAAAATATTGATTAAAAACACATCATATTTTACTGCGTCGTTACAACTTTTGGTCTTAATTTTTTGTGTCGTTACAACTTTTGGTCTTATTTTTTTCCGTCTAGCCCTCTTTTGCAACGCGCGATAAGGAACTTCGTTCCAAAATGCTTTTAGTAGGTAATGGTGTTAGGTGATGGGCGGTGCAGTGTCATGTTTTTTCCAACTCAATAACTACACTTAGACAACAAGAGATTACGTACCTGACAGCTGATTAGGAACTCATAAGATATTAAGATATTGTACTCTGGAGAATTCACAAGGGCCGTATTTTGTAAAATTACTCTAAGTTGTTAATAATTATTCAATTGGAAACTATCTTTGTAAGCTAACTATAGGTATGTATATTATATAACTGCACTATCCTATTAGGTAGTTAAGCCTGTAATGATAGTGCAAATGTGCCTAACCTTTTCCCAACTATATTGGGGTTGGCTTCCAATCTAACCGGATGCAGCTGAATACCAGTATTTTACATTACAGTAACTGGGTAATACGATACCCTTTAGTAAGACTGGCTGTCAGACTTGCAGACTGTTGACTATCCGTATCGACTGCCAAAGATCCACGAATGACAGCCGGGACGAACGGCTTAACGAGCTTTCCGAGGCACGGAGGAGTCTCGATACCTAAAGATCCCATCTACAGACCAACCCCAGCAAGCGAAGCTTAACCTAATGGATCGATCCGTGCGTGCTCAACTGGTAAGTGTCAGGATCGGATTCTCTAATCGGCTGGAGTGCACCGAGGTTCTGATATTTGTCAAGCCGGACCGATTTGGGTGTATTCGGAAATGGAGGTTGGCAACTCTGTGCGAGCTGTCAATGGCATTTTGAGTTTTCGCGGGGAAAAAACGGTGACAGATAATTACTGTCATTCAAGGTTCCGGTACTACCTCGCCAAGTTCCGATAGGAATCTAGTTCCTTCCAATTCGTGTGTGTTTCTTTCTAACTGATCTAGGTACTTAAAACTTCTTCTTCTGTTCGTGTGGTAAGTAACTTATTTGGTGTAAGAGTTTTTATGCTGCCCATAGTGCCCATGGGCCTCTGACTTAGCTTCACATGCTGTTGAGAAATATCTCTCAGACATGCTGGTAAAAACAGTAACAGTACATATTGGATATATATGTCATATTGAAAATGTATTACATTACGCTCAAAGTGTCCCAAGTTACTACAGCGAGCTGTACGGACGTTTAACAATGTTAATGTTCACGCCATCCTGATCTCTGAAACTTGGCTCAAACTGTATCTCTTGTCCACCACGTACCCTGTTACTAGTTTCGTTCTTGTATGGAATAGTCGGATTAGTAAAGGATTGGGTGTTAAAACCGTCGCAGTAATTTTCCTTAAAAAATACTTGATATCCTCATTACATTATTCTGCTTCGTCTGAGTTTATTTTCCTTGAAGTCTTTGTCAATGGAGCCAAAACCCTTATTACGGTTGTCTTCTGTAATACAACTGTTGATTACTTCACAAAATTCGTCATCTTATAGGTCAATCTGCCTAGTCTCTGCCCAACTATGTTGGGGTTATCTTCCAGCCTAATCTGTAGCATCCGACCTGACTGGGTAACACGATACCCCTAGGGAAAACTGGTACTAAGTCGTTTGTGCTTCTTACTGCTCGTAACTACTGTCAAAGATCTACGAATGGCAACCAAGACCAACGGCTTAACCTGCTTCCCAATGCATATAGAGGACCCATCCACGAACCGATTATTACCTAAGTATTAAATAAAATGCTAATATATTTTGTGAAATACATTCCGAATGAACAATGTACTGAATTTCGCTTACCGAAGAATAAGTCAAACTTTATCAAAGCATAGAAACCCTCTCACCTATCCATACCTAATTGAGTTGACAAGGGAGACATTTTCCGAGCGCTCGCAAACATTCCGAAAAAGACCGCGTTCTCACAACAAACTACCGGTAACAACGTTATTCTTTACGGGAATCCAAAAGACAAATTACAACTGGCAATAGCACATATAACAAATACTGAACGAAACACAACTACATTCTTGTAAAAGTCATTTAAAACCAAACTGTATCTGACCACTGGGTTGGACGGCGGTCGGTCGACGTAAAATAAGCGTTCCATTTTCTTGACCCTTTGTTGCTGAAAAAGAATTGTTACCACATTGCACTAAGAAACGTCGTATATCATCGAGGAAATGCAATTTAAAACCTTGTGTTATCGGGACCGACGTTAATAAAGAGAATTATATTTTTCGTACTAGCTAGGAATCGGTTCGATTTGTGTTCTAATTAAAGTGACTTGTAAGTGGGTCAGTTAAAGTTGGAGTGACTTCAGATTAAAGTCGTCGAACTAATTTCTTCGTCGGACTAAATGTGAAGCTAAATAAAAAATTTATAAATAAATCGTTTATTGGAACCATACACTTGCAAAACTGATCACATACAATATATATATTTCATATTCATAAGAAAACACAATCATATTTATCAACCCTAATATCCTAAAAATTACAGGAATAACTCGGCAGAAATGCACGACAGTGGTAGCAATGATACCTACATACCTACGTCATAACAAATCGCGTAGTTCTCTGTTTCAATTTAGTAACAACGTAAAAAGCGCTTGTTTTCTGTAGTCATGTTGTTGGTTGTTCATTGGTAAGCCAACATATTTAGGCCACTTACACACTGTCCCGCTGCGGGGTGATAAATTTCTTCGTTCGACTAAATGTGACGGTAGATAAAAAAATCACATTTATACTTCCATACATTTTATAAACTTGACAAACTGTGTGCCATTAAAAATAGAAAAAAAAACTAGCTTCTGCTAGCAGCTTCGCCTGTGTGGATATCGAAAATAACTCACGGGAATGACTTGCAGGATAAAAACCCTTAAGCGGGATTTTCCGAAAGGGTTACCGCTACCCCGGAACATAAAGGGCTAAGGAAGGAACATGGATGGGTTTTAGTCAGTAAGAGTCTGACACTCCCTTCCACTCCACCCAGAGCGGGAGAAGTCATTGGATGATTTCCCAGCCTTAAAAAAAAGGATAAAAACCCTATGTGTTGATCCAAGTTAGAAATTATCTGGGTGCCAAATATCATCCAGACCCGTTCAGTCGTGTTGGCGTAATTGTGTAAGAAACATCCACACATCCAAACTTGGGCATTCATAAAAATTGTATTGTAATATAATAATAATTAAATTTTCATAATTGAAAAGTATTTCAATACTGTTGTAAGCAAGATCACTCGTATTTATATTTAAATTAATGAAATACATCTAAACATACTCTCCAACATTAAATAAATAAAATCCGAGGTAAATAAAAAATAAAAAAGCTTTATTATTATTTGGCGATCGTCTTCGGACAACAAAGTGAATCCAAGCTGTTGTAATAACACAACTTATTTATTTTCTCTTGTCACTTAAGAAATCGCTGAAAGATTTGAGTTTATTTATTTAGCCCTGTATTTAAGCGTGTTTATATTGAATTGTCATGTTTGCAATACAACAAAAAAAGTGTCTGCGTTTGAAGGGCCGCTGACAGATAGACTGTTTTAAACCTTTGTAAAGGCCTATTTACACAAAGCAATTTTCTTGCCTGTCCTGTAAAAACTAATAATAATAATAATATAATATCCTTGGACATTTCACACAACGCCATAATGCCCCAAGCTAAGCAACCTAATGCTTGTGTTATGGTATGGCTGATAAACTACTTATCTACATATTTTTTTTTGTAAATACATACATATTATAGAAAGACTAACACCTAGACTCGGAACAAATACTTGTAGGTCGTACAAATATTTGTTCCGTGTGGGAATCGAATTCGCGACATGCTGCGGAGCAGTCAATCGCTCAACCACTGCGCCAACCGTGTCAATACATAATACTGTTTATAGGGTGAAATTTTTATTATGTGTTCCAATTTTTGAAATGCACCGTGTCAACCAGTTTTTATGGTGTTGCAATTCTGGCCAGTGTTAAAGAAAAATAAAATATAAGATGCGAAAATATAGAATTCTGTGTGATTATATATATGTGCCGTACCTTCAACCCCTTTCGTTCCGCTAGTCTCCACATTGGTAGACATCCACTCTAAATCTGAGTCGAAAAGAGACCCTGGCATTAAGCCAAGAACATACAAGAATTACAGAAAAACCTCTTAAAGTTATCTTAAAATGTTTACAGATAATAGAACATTATTGAAACTTTTAGAATTTAATGTATAGTGCATTAAGAAATTCCGGGCGTTTCCAATATAATGTGTATTGCTTCGAGCTATGTGCCGCAATAACGGAGTGAGTAGAAATATTAAAGTCGTGCTTGAAGAGTTTCCAGCTAGAAACTGTGGCTGTGTACTCCATTCACTCATTCTTCAGTTTCTGATTACTTATTGAACCTTTAGATTGCGCAGACCTCACAGATAAGCTTAAACGAATGATTAAAGAATACATTATCATTAATTGCAATCTGCTGAGCCTTTTCCCAACTATGTTGGGGTCGGCTTCCAGTCTAACCGGATGCAGCTGAATACCAGTATTTTACATGGGGCGACTGCCTATCTGACCTCCACAACCCAGTAACTGGACAATACCATACCCCTTGGTAAGATTGGCTGTCAGATTATCGGGCTTCCGACGACCCGTAACGACTGTCAAAGATGCACCCAGAAAAATATTATTTTGCCCAACCTGAGCAATCCAAACGAGGACCCATTTCTCAGCGCTTGTGACCACTAGACCAACGAAGTAGTCTGATATTAAAAACGCGGATTGATTGGTCTTTAGAACCAGTCCTTAAACCTAACTCCAGTTTAATTCTCCTCGAATCCGCCCGCTCCTTTACAGAAACATAAAGTTAAGATAAAAAGCCAGTCAAAAGGCAGTTATGAAAGAAATTAGAAATTCAAAGTTCCCTCTAAGCTCGTTACCTCACAGAATGCGATGCATTGAAAACTGGGCAATCGGTTATAAAACGGCAATTTTGCATAAAATTCTTGGAAAACTGCATCTTGAACCTCTTATAGTAGACGTTTTCCGATATCTACCTTACGGTCGTAGATTCAAATTGCCTTTGAATCAATAAATAGATTATGCAATTCGGAAAGCGGCGTTTTAAATAAGATTTTAATGAAAACTTGGTTTTTAGTGGCTTTTTGAGAGGCTGTTCGGTTTCTTTGAGGAGAAAGGAAGGAAGGGTAGTAAAAAAGTTGTGGCTATTTTGAGTTTATTCGGTATTTAAACTTTCTACGAAGTTCCCAGTTCAAACTTGATTTGTCATAAGATTCACTATTGATTTTTAAAACCTACAACTAGACTACCTACAGACTTAACTAAAATTATATAGGTAACGCCGTCACGTAGTTGTCGCAACTATTCGCAGCGCGATTGCTATGAAACTGAGTTCTTGGGTTCGGTTCCGGGGTCGGGCAAAGAGTTATTGGGTTTTCCATCTGAACTTGCCCAGTGGTAGCCCGGAGTTTGGATTTGTGCCCAATTGATGGCAATAGGCTCTTTTTTTAGTGGTGGGAAATCATCAAATGACCCCTCCCGCTCTGGGTGGAAGAGAAGGGAGTGTCAATTTTTTACTGACTAAAACCCATCCATGTTCCTTCCTTAGCCCTTTATGTGCCGGGGTAGCAATATCCCTTACGGTCAATCCCGCTTGGGTAATGGCGCTTGCCGCTTGTTATATACAATATTATTTTTTTATATTTTATCCACACAGCCTAACTCTTCGTATAGGCGTGATGTTATGTTATATAATGTTCTAACATTTAAATTAACGTAAAACGTTATGTAGATCAAATAGTTGGTGTTAGCAAAGTAAAGTTTCATGTAAAAAACTTTTATCTTTTAACGAAAAGAGACAAGAAAATACTTAACAATTCTCGTGTGACGGAACAAAGAGTTTTGAATTCCTGGGAGACCAGAGGAATTTGTCACTTCAGTCGGATTCCAGTGTTTTTTATCACTAAGTATGTGTTTCATTGAAATTTTCTCAAAACAAATTAAAATGTTCTTAACCAATTCCATTTTTGGCTTTGAAGCCCTTTTTTGTATTTATTTTTTTAATCTAATTATATTTAAATTCAAAAAACAAAACAGAATCATATTTACCAACTGGCACGGCAGTGGTAGCAATAATCCTGATCACATACCTACGTCATAACAAGTCGAGTAGTTCTCTGTTTCAATTTAGTAACAATGTAAAAAGCGCTTGTTTTTTGTAGTCATGTTGTTGGTGATTGGTCATTGGTAAGCCAACATATTTAGGCGACTCACACACTGTCCCGCTGCGGGGTGCGTGGCGCCAAAGTGAGTGCACGAGCATGCGTTTTTTGCGTACACTACGCGTGTTTTCAATACAAAGAGAGATACTTTCAAGCAACATAAGAACACGCACTCCCGCGCTACGCCGCGTAGTGTGGTGCAGTGCGTGAATGTCGTAAAAAGGAATTTCTAAAAATAATCTTGATCGATCGAGGGTGTAGTGTTACAGAACTTAACAGAACTTTGTAAAATTTATCGACAAAGCGGATTAAAACCCCACAAATTCAGGCAGCAAACTTAAGGGCTGTCTCTTCATTTTTTATGCAGATTAACGTCCCAATTTTTTTCCAACAGCGCTGCCTCTTAACTGACTTAACAGTTGTGGACTACTACAGATTTAAATTAAAAGTCGAGCTTGATTGACCTGCCCCTTAAAAGCTCTGAGTAGTATTGACCTACTTATTATATCGGAGATTCTATTCCCAGCTGGATTTTACTTCTTGATTTAAATTCTTTGACGGTCGTCGTTGATTTTTTAGGGTTCCGAACATAAAGGGTAAAACGGGATCCTATTACTAAGACTTCGCTCCGTCTCCGTCCGTATGTCTATCTGTCTGTCTGTCACCAGGCTGTATCTCATGAACTGTAATTATTATTATTATTCATTTTATTTCAGAATCAAAAATATTCCATACATTGTTAGTAAATCATACTTATAACTATGTTAGTATATTATTATTGAATGTCCACATTATTAATTATACATTATTACACTAAAAAAACACATACACATATATTATTACACTATTTTACATTAAAAAGGACCCCTCCAGATCCGTGAACGGTATTCCAGTGCCTCACAACTGGACAATCAACCTTTTCCAATATGGTAATAGTTAGACGGTTGAAATTTACACAGATTTTCGCGTATTTCTATTGCCGCTATAACAACAAATTTGAAAAAAAACAGAATAAAATAAATATTTAGGGGGCAAAAACGGCAAAAAAAACTCATTTTTTGTATGGGGATACAACAAAAGATTTCTTGCCGTTTCTATAAATAATGGTACGTAAACCTTCTTACGCGAGTCCGACGCGCACTTGGTCGGTTATTTTAGTATTCGAGCGGTATTTCCTCATGAAATCGTTAGGTTATAAGTCGCTCGCTTTTAGTAAGTATGCAGTAGATACTTATTTGATACTAGCTTCTGCCCGCTACTACGTTCGCAGGGAAGTCGTAGGTCACCATAATTATAATATTAGCTTATATTGTCCCACTGCAAGCCTAAGGCCTACTTTTCCTTTTTTCGGTTAACTCGATCCTGAAACAACACGAACCAATCCCTCCTAAGACACCATAATCTACAAAAATAACAGCCACATTTATATAAAACCACCCTGTATACTAGCCTGTAGCTTTGGTCTCAGCTCTGAGCTATTATTTACTCTGTGTCTCTGCACCAAAATACAATATGCAAAAGAAAACAGCGCATAAGGACGCTACTTCATACTTCTAGCCTTTGATTTATTTATTTATTTTTTCCCTCCCGTTTTATTGTAACTTGTAGGTACATAGTTATCACTACATAGTATAAAACAAAGTCGCTTTCTCTGTCCCTATATCCCTATGTATGCTTAAATCTTTAAAACTAAGGCACGGATTTTGATGCGGTTTTTTTAATAGATAGAGTGATTCAAGAGGAAGGTTTGTGTGTATAATTTGTCGCCATATTATGCGGGCGAAGCCGTGGGCGGAAGCTAGTTATTAACATTATAATTCTTTTTAGTTATGTAAATATTATGTGTATAAATAGAACATTAGCTATTTCATTAATTACAAATCAACTCAGTCTATCGCAGTTCACCTTTGGACATAGGCCACTTTCAGGCTACGCTGCAACACCTTGTCATCCGCCTTCAGTATTCAGTCTGTCCCAAGCACCTTCTTAAGGTCCTTGGTCCACCTAGCTTCCCCGATCTCTCACTACGCTTGCCAACACACGGTCTCTAGCGGCCTTTATTAATATTACTAGCTTTTTCCCGCGACTTCGATTATATCGCAATATTCATCCGCCCTTTAGGGATATTTTTGAGACACCAGTAGCCTATGTTCCCGGGAAGCAATTTATATTTCTGCAAAATTTTATGGAAATTCATTCAGTGGTTTAGGCGTGAAAAGGTAAAGAAGTAAGTAGAGGGAAAGAGTAACTTTCTATCTTATATATTTAACTAATTTATTTATCACATGTTTCCATTGCCATTACAGATTTTTTTAATACTTTTGGACAGAATAATTTAATTCTTCAAATGGAATTATTAAATGCTAAAACAATAATTAATAAATACAACCTAAAACTATAAAATATATCAATTATGTTCAACTGGGTGTATTTATGTTCAACTTAAGCAGGGTGACCCACTCTCTCCGAAACTATTCACAGCTACCCTCGAAGAGGTATTTAGAACACTGGCAGCCTCATGGATGACCATGGGCATTGAAGTCGGCAGCAGGAGACTGACAAACCTCCGATTTGCCGACGACATAGTCCTTTTTGCCCCCACAGCTCTGCAACTAGAGACTATGCTTCAAGACCTAAGCACGGCAAGCCTCAGGGTTGGACTCGTGATGAATCGGTCCAAAACTAAAGCCATGACCAACAATGCTAAGCATAGGATCGAGCTGGATGGGCAGGAAATACTTTATGTCGATGAGTACATCTACTTGGGCCAGTTAGTTTCTTTCGAAAACAGGCAAGAAAAAGAAATCGATCGCCGCATCGAAAATGCCTGGAAAAGTTACTGGTCCATGAAGACGCTAATGAAGGGTGATCTACCGATTTCCCTGAAGCGAAAACTTATCGATATGTGTATCCTGCCCGTCCTAACTTACGGTGCTCAGACCTGGTCGCTCACCGAATCGCAAAAGTTCCGCCTTGGGGTTTGCCAAAGAGCTATGGAGCGCAGCGTTTTGGGCATTAAACGAACTGACCGAATACGAAATGCCACGCTGCGCTCCAAAACTGGGATCGTTGACGTTAGCAAAAAGGCTGCCAAGCTAAAATGGGATTGGGCGGGTCACGTTAGCCGCATGCAGAGTGACCGCTGGGCAATAGTCGCTACAAGGTGGGTGCCTGAGGATGGACGGCGACGTCGAGGCCGGCCCAGGAAGAGGTGGCGAGACGACCTAGACGCAAACCACAAGGGATGGATCGAGGTGGCTCAAGAGAAAGATGTCTGGAAGGATTTGGGGGAGGCCTTTGCTCAGCAGTGGGACAGTGTAGGCTAAAAAAAAAAAAAAAAAAAAAAAATGTTCAACTGGTAAAAAAGGAGAAGAGCTCATAGGGCGTCAAAAAATTCATCACAATCGCTGTCACGTTGAATGGATAATACATGATGTATTATCCATTCATATAATACAGATAATAAATCTAATGCGACAGAGTTACTTAAAAATATGCTTAAAAATATGTGCTTATCCTATACCTTACATGTTACACAGTACGTGGTCCTTGTGAACTCACTCAGTGTACAGGTGAAATATGTGAATATTAGTATGGATTACTCAAACCAAAAGTTAGCATAGAATGTAAGCAGCACTTAATAGCTCGCTTTAATCCAGCAAATTCCTAGAAAACACCTAGATTAGCAACAACATTTAAAACGATACCTCACGTAACCCAATATAATTCCCGGCATGTCTAGTAAATTGTAAATTCTACGTAACAATGCGCCGGGTTTAGTTCATACGTTATTCAAGGGCTATTTAAACTAAGTTGAAAACCGATCTTCTTTTACAATGTTTGAAACGAAGTCTGTACAAGTCAATCTGGTAATACGGCTTACGTTGCGTAAGCTTGGTATAATATATAGGGTAAAATGTGTAGAAATGTAAAGGATTTTGTTGGATCACGAAAGGGTAAAAAAAAGAAATTGTATTTAGTCCGTCAATCAGATAATAAAAAAAAATTAGACACGTATTTTTTGCTTTATCACGTTACCAAAAAATTACTTGGATAAAACGCTTTAAAATTGGAGAGTGAGGGCTGGCTACGTCACAAATAAGTTTAAAATCTACCTTACCGTGACGTCTTGCCACATTTTAACATAATGTATCGACGTAAACTTACGTGTCCAATATTTATTTATAAGCTTGCTCACGGATTAAAAAAAATATTTCTGATTTTTTGTTTAGATACTGTATTGCGTAGGTTTTGTTAAATGAGGAAAATGCCTGGATTATAAGCACTTTAAATTTGCGTTAAATACTTTTACTGTTATGGCGATGTAAATTATCAAATAAAAATGTTTCAAAAAATACATCACAGTCAACCTATAATATTCCCACTGCTGGGACACAGATCTCCACTCTTTGAGAAGGAGTGGGCTGTAATCCACCACCCGGCTTCAGTGCGGGTTCGTGGATGTCACATATATTCGAATTTTTGGTCCTAGAAACGATGAAGGAATTATTTACACAAAGTAAAGCTCCTACCTGAGTTTGCACCCACGACCTACAACTCGTAAATCGAGCAGTTACCACATGGCTATCAGTAATGGACAATAAAAACGCTTGCTTAAAAAATATATGCATTTTCCCTTTTGTCATTTGGTAAAGCTTATGTAAAACTGTCAAATCAATTCAAAGGAATAATGGAAATTGTTTATTTTACTTTTTTTGGAATCTACAAACTACAATCAATGTGCCAAACCTTTTCCCACTATGTTGGGACGGCTTCCAGTCTAACAGGATGCAGCTAAATACCTGTATTTTACACGGAGCTACTGCCTATCTTACCTAAGCAACCGGTTACTAAAAAAAATCGAGAATAAATCCAGACTTCGACTTGCTACTAAAAATGTCCCAATAACTTCTTAGACATGAACCCAAGAGGTCCACTTGCACAACATACATACAAACCATTGTTTGTTAAGTAATTGCTGGAACGAGACAGTTTTAAACTTCTTTCCCACATAATTTTGCTTTGAAGGACCAACTACTTTAAAAGGGCAAACTTACTTAATAAGCCCTAGAAAGCTTTTGTTTGGATTTGGAGCATTGCAATTACATTAACTTATTTGAGTCCATTTTCATGAATTAAAAGTTAGTAAAACAACTGGAATAAACCGGACTATCTCGTTGACTTGGACTTTCTCGCGTTGAAGCATTTTGATTCAACAATTTTTTAGCTTTATCAAAATTACTTTATGAAATTGTGTAGTCCAGGAGAGTTTAAGGAAGTAAATTTTTTCAATAATGGGTTTTTCGATTAGTAAAATGTATGATTAAATTGACTTTTTTTTCTGCTCATAGTTTGTTTAAAAAAATCTATAAACTTCTAGTTGACACTTCCCGTGACCCAAGGGCTGGCTTTTACCTTGGCCAGAGGCTAAGCGTTGCCATTCAACGTGGCAATGCCGCCAGTCTTTTGGGTACATTACCAGTCGATAGCGATGCTGAGGAATTTTTTGACGCCCTAATTTAGTTAGTTATTAGATTTAAATACTTGTACAGTCAACAGCAAAAGTAGATGATCAAAATCAGAAATTCAATTACTAAAGAACGGAGTTCGCGTCAGACCTGTGTGGTGTCAGAGTGATTCAAAAGTTTGTGATTGGAAATTTTACCAAACATTTACTACTAGTACAGCTGCCTATTATTCGGGAACACCGTTCATTAGTATTGAATTTCTGATCTTTTGCTGTTGACTGTACATAGTACCTTTTAGTTTTAGTGTTAGATTATACAGGATGTAACGTATAGTTGATCAGTTTGGTGGTCTATGGCATATCCTTTTGTATACCCTTTCAGTTACATCTTGTATTTTGTATATGTATACAATATTAATTAATTAATTCTAAATACAATTTACTTTTAATTTAATGTGCAGTACGACGTATAAATGACATACTATTTTATTAGTTTTAAAATCTTTATGTAAAATGACTTTTATGTAGATTTTATACGGACATACAGAATTTACTATATGTGACTTATTTTAACTAAAAATGTGTATCGCTTTTTGGAAGTCGGAAGAAGTTTTAGTTCATTCTAATTTTGTTTGTAGTGTCACTGCATGTAGGTTAAAAGCTTTCATGTGTAAAAGCATACACAGCATATAGTGTAACTATAGAAAAAAAATTGGTTACATAATTCTAAAATAAAACGTATTCTTTTATAACACGTGACAGGGTTACCAGCTATTTGTATTTAGATACAAATACTGTAATTCTAATACCGGTCAAGTGCGTATCGAATCATGCGCAAAGAAGGATACCGTAGATGGGACGAATTGCACCAAAAACAAACTTAACATTGTAGTTGGAAACCATGTTGTTAACACGTTCCAACTACAAATAAATATTCAGAATGAAAATTGGTAAAATATTAAATACAAGTAAGTCGACTATTACTCGTAAACTTGTAAAGCCTAATTAGCTGTGATAGTTTTCCTTTTAATTTCATTGTAATGAATGTACTACTGCTATAATGTTTTCCACATATTCAAAAGCAACCATTAAGCTGGCAGGGGGGAGGAGAACAGATGGCAAATCTGTAATAATTCCTTGTTGACTGCAGAACCCTTAAAACATGAAATTTATATCAAATTCCTAGTGTTATGAAACAAGTTTAAAACAAAGCACTGAAACATACCTGTTTCACCCCGTTTCAAATGTTTGGAACATAAACCTCTATGCACAATTTGAAACAAAACTTCTATCTACGGACGCTTTCTCGGAATATAGAATTCTAAGCAAACTTTGCACGAACATAACCAACACAAAACGTCATCTAGCTTTTAATATCGCTCCTACAGATACAAAAGCAATGTTTATTTAATCGTATCGTCCGTAACAGCCCTTTGTTTGGTGAGGAAACACTGCCAGCTACCTCCAAACGATGAAATCTAATTTTAGTGAATGGAGCAATCGAAATGGTTGGCCACTCGAGAACATTGGAGTTGCGGCATTGTTATGATTTCATACGCGTTCGGCGTTTGAACACCTATTACTGGATCACTTCACGAAGGAAATAATTATTTCGCCACTTACCACGTTTTCATCATTAAAGGATTATCTTCGTGTTGGTTTCGGGGTAGGAATGGATAACTATTTATATTTACTCCTAATAGAGTGCGTCGGGATGGACGCCATAGTAATTACTTTAAACGTACTTTGCAGTTCGAACCCTTACACTGCCGTGAACAGGTATGTGTGTGTTGAAGGCACTTAGTTTAGAATAGCACAAAAAAAGTGGCAGTGTTTGTGTTACCGATATTTTTTAATTTAATTATTTTGAATTTTTAAAATAGAATCAAATTCTTCTAAATGAACAGAGTGCTGTGCTGCTGGGGTGTTTATTACGCAACTTCTACTTACCAGTTAAAACATGAAGTACTTGGGACTGTATTATTTAATTTTGACGTTCACAATGTTTTGATGCTTAGCCCTTTTTATTTGAGGGTGGGAAAATATCTTATGACACCTCTGCTCTGGGTAAAGTGGAAGGGAGTGTCAGACTCATACTGACTAAAACCAATCCATGCTACTTCTTTAGCCCTTTTTTGACGACACGGTTGGCGCAGTGGTGAGCGATTGACTGCTGCGCACTATGTCCCGGGTTCGATTCCCGCACGGAACAAATATTTGTACGACCTGCAAGTATTTGTTACGAGTTTGGGTGTTTTTCTATATATAATATGTATGTATTTACAAAAAAAATATGTATATAAGTAGTTTATCAGCTTTCTCGTTACCATAACACAAGCATTAGTTTGCTTAGCTTGGGACGATGTGGCGATGTGTGAAATGTCCAAGGATATTATTATTATTTTTTATTTATTAAGTTCCGGGGCAGCGGCAACCCTTTCAGACCCGCTGATGATGCTCAGCTGAACTTAAGAGATTTAATTTGACTATTGTTTTTTTTATATACTTTCATGCCAGATCCAGGAGCTTCGATTGGTTTAATAGATGTTTGTAGACATGATTGCTTCATTTGTGTCTATGATACAAATAATGATGTAATTTTATTTCTATGTAATTTTTATACCTAATGACTGACATTCACTAAACTCATATTTACGAAAAAAGATGGCCCTTTTTATATAACTAATAAGGAGTCTCTTTGATCTCTCATTATTAAGTAAAATCAGAATGAAATAAAATAATACTACTGTTTGTCTTCGACCTCATTAAAGTAGCCGTCTGGAGGACACAATGGTCGCTATTCGCGGTCTACTGAAGCCAATCAATAGCATCTATTGGAGATAAAGTATTTAATAAGAAGGAAGTGCCAGGGTAGGGTAGGGTGGGTTTTTGCCAGTAAGACTGACACTCCCTTTCAATCCACCCAGAGCGGGAGGTCATTTGATATTTGATGATTTCCCACCTTCAAAAAAAAGGTAGCCCGCAAAATTCAAATTACAATTTTGAATTTTGCGAATTTTGCAAACAAAATTACATGGGTAATTTTTCGCAAATTGCAGGTGAGTGTCCGGTTGTATGTTGATCATTATTTGATACGCGGCAGTTGCAAGTATGTATTTACATAATTATAATATATAACTCGCTAAGTTAGAATGTAGTGATTTCATAAACTAGGGTAATCATTTGAATTTATCGCTTAGACAAAGTTGACTATTTTTCCAAGTGAAGTAATCATTTCTATTTCTACTCTTCGACATCTTTAAGATCCTTTCTTTTAAATCATATTCAAAATGATGTCGTTTTCTCAGGGTTCTTACAGACGAACGGCAAGTTGTGAACGGCAGAGGCTACTTCAGCCGTCGCCACCTGTCGACGACAGTCGTCAACGCGTCGGCGGCAGCAGTCAATACGTCGACGGCTGCCGCCGACAGGCGATAACGGCTGCCGTCGATAGGCGACAACGCTTGCCGCGAGTGCCGCATACTAGCAGTCGTGGTCGGCCTGTCGACGGAGGCGACGGCTGAAGTAGCCTCTGCCGTTCACAACTTGCCGTTCGTCTGTAAGAACCCTCAGAGGTTTCAATAATAGAAATAGAGAAAGTCGGTACCGTAGACATATTTACATGCAGGTTTTTTCCAACCTAATAATGCAATACCACATATTTCTGAAACACTACTACTGCATACTAGTATTCAGCTGCATCGGGTTAGACTGGAAGCTGGCTCCAACAAAGCTGAGAAAAGGCTAAGCAGATTGATTATGATACTTCTGTAAAACATAGTTTTTACCTCTGTGTGTATAAGTAGGTACATAGGTATTTAATAATATCGTCCTTCGTCCATATATTATAGAAACTCGATCCGTACCTCAGGGAGAAGGTAACCTTCTATAAAACTATAGGTTTCGTTACAGCTCGCGGCTTCGTTAGTGTGTTTGAATCAAATTTGACGAAACTGTAGTGTAATATATAAAACTTTTTATTGCCCTATGCAGCGGCGAACGAAATATGAATAGGTACGGCAAACAAAAACTTTTCATGAGTAAAAAATAGATTTGGAAATAGTAGTCTGTTAGAATTAGAGTTTCGTTGCATTTGTTTGGAACACTTTTTTACCATGAAATTTCTATATTTTTTTTCTTTACCTGCATTCCCTTTCAATGATAAGGGTGGTTTTGGAGACAAAGAAAGTAAAATTGTCTTTAGAGTATTTGTAAAGCAATGTTAAAGCATTCATTCTGGTTTTTTTTTTTGAGGTTGTGAAAACGCTCTGGGTGGAGCGTTAGGGAGTGTCAGACTCTTACTGACTAAAACCTATACTAAAACCAACCCAACCATAACCCTTTATGTTCCGGATTGGGGTAACGAGGTTAAGCAAAATAATTAATGAATGACTTGACTTACTATAGGTACAGTTTAAAAGCAAAGACATTGGAAAGCCTAGACAAGGAATAATTTACATTTTTTTGTTTTTTTTTATCTAGATACTATTAGTTGATATTAATTAGGGTAGTTTTTTTTTCTTTTCCATTTTTTTTTCTATTCGTACGTACAACTTTCTTTTTGCATGCTGAGTTTACCTATAAGTGATTGTACACTATTGTTTATCTGTTTCTGCTTGTTTTTCATGCCCCTAACTGGTGTAAACAATCGTTGGTAGACCAAATAAATAAATACATAAACCCTTTCGAACAATCCCGCTTACCCGGCAGGCTTCGGCACTAACATCCTTCACATGCTGACGCACGCTCTTTGAGGCGCGATTCATACTGGTTAAAGAAACCGTCTACAGTTAAGCCGACAAACTAGGCATTAAGCTGTTACAGTCGGACTTACAGCTTATCCTAATAACGTATAACGTTACCAATAATGCTAACGTTGAGTAGCAGAAACTCAATTTACATATAGCAGCCTCAAAAAAGCTTGTAAGGCGTAATCTTGAATTAGCTACACAAACTTGTTCAAATATTTTCCTACTACACAAAAACAGTTGCTACTTTTATTCATGAACTCTTGATCCCAAAAGAATACCAAAAGCATTAAGCCTTTCAACTTTACACACAAATAGTTAAGATTAGGTAGCGTTCGCACCCGCAAACCGGATGGTTTCCTCGTAACGGGCCCCGAGAAATAGTTTTGGCATTCGGCATTTCGGCCTATGTTTTGAATTGAATGCGACCTCCTTCGGCCATGATTCGTACCCGGCCGTTTTTCCCTTCGAGAGTGGTCACCCCTAATGTTAGTGACCGAACCTTCTTGTTCTGACTAATTGTATTAAGTCTGTGGTTGTTGGGTTTCGGCTTTTAGCGTGTCGTCGACGAGCAGAGTCGTAAAATGGAGGAATTGGTTTCCTTTTATTTATTGAGTGTAGGTAGTTTCTTTCGTGTGTGGAGCGAGGATATTTCTCATTCTCTGAGCGCCACTTTCAACACCAGCTGCTAAAATCACGCTAATATAATAAAGAAAGTTTTTGAGTGTGTGTGCGTTTGTATATTTCTTACTTCTTCATGCAAAAACAACTTTCTGATCGGGTCTGAGATAGGTTGAATAATAATACAAAATACTTTTTATTCCGTTCCTTCCCGTAGGGTAATTACCGTCATCCACGCAGGTAAAGCCACGGTCAGAACTAGGTACTGAGAATCGATTTTTGATTTTAAACTTAGCACATTGTTTTCTGCCATTATAATATTGGATGATGTTATTAAATCATGTCTTTTAATTTTTTTTTATTAGTTAACAAAGCACATGAGCAAAAAATGTTCGTTGAAATAATTATCTACGTGTTTTCCAAGTCATTTTCATTTTTACTGCAAAATTTTTAATATCTTGAAAGTTGAAGCCAACTTTCCGAGTCAAGCTTTCATTCATATGCCACATGCAATGTGCAAGTTAAATTGGGTTATGAAGTACTTCAGTTAAGGTATTAAAAGGTTGTTTGCTTTTAAAATCGGTCCCTTAAATTCAATTTACTTGAATTGAATAATTGAATGATAAAAATAACACAACGCAATTTTGCAATCTGCACTGGCAATGGACAGACTAGTCCAGCAATGAAACATTACGGACTAAACATATAATTATGTTGCTGTTTTATTTACTGGGTAAGCATGTTATTAACCTTATTTAATATTTCTCTTATCGACTGCCTCGTTGGTCTAATGATCGCAAGTGCTACTGCTGAGTATGAGGTCCTGGGTTTGATTCCCTGGTCGGGTAAAAGTATGATTGGGTTTATCTATCCGGAATTCGTCAGTAGTAGACTAGAGTGACACAGATGATATGAGATGATATGAGACACAGATGCCTTCACTATAAAACCAAGAACACTATAAATTGTCCTGTATATCGGTCTAAATGTAACATATGTTTTTTGTGACGAATGAATTATTATTATTATTATAGAGTAGAGATTCATGCCCAGTTGATGACAATAGGCACGCCCCCTATTACATGGGACTCAAATATAACCGGCGGAATGTAGGTGTACTGTAGGTATGTTAAGACGTAATTCAATCTTTATGAATTCAAAAAATCGTAACCTAAATTAAAGACTTTATCCACATCTTCAATAAAAGTAACTTTATTACACGCTTACCCTAACTGAATAATGCTTTAAAATAACTTTATTTTATTTAGTACTTTTCGTACCTATTGGAAAAATGGCGCCCAAAAAAGTTTGTGACAATAGATATTTGAAATGGCGGCGCGAGCGGCAATGTAACAAAGTGGCAAAGAAAAAATTCAAAAACAACACGTCGTAATTAATATAATCGCCAATACTCAAAAACACGGCAATCTTTCCAGTTAACCCCAGTTTAGAGCATCAAATGACTTTACAGCAATGAATTAATTACAAAAGGCGTTCATAACACGCTAAATAAAAGATTCACTACACATTGTAGTGAACTAGCACTACAACTGCACTACAACCCGTGCATTTGTTAATTACTAGAGAAATTACCTCGCTTGCTACTCAGCCTTAATGTGTAGTTAAGTTCAAGTAGAAAGTTTTCTTTGCCTTGTAATTGGTAAAGGTAGGTTTACATGGGTTGTTTTTGTTGATTTTGAGACTTTAGATTTTGCGTTCCTGTTTATGTAATGAGTAATAAAATAAAATAAACGTATTATGATTGTCAAGAATGGTTTATGGTTTTGGATACTGTGATTTATATATTAATTTGTTTTTAATTTGCTTAGATTTGAAGCATGTCTTGTTCTGTTTCAAAATTAAAATCTGTATCAGCGGCTAAATTAAAATATTTTTTTGTTTTTAACTCTGGAGATATAATGATAAAAAACACTTGTGATTCAATTGAAATATCTCAGCTAACTTAATGGCCCAATTACCTGTCACTTCGACTCGTAAAGCGCTCGCTAACTTGCTCATAACTTCACTTCGGACATATACGGTTAGTCGGAATTACTTTGTTAACAACAACCGGGTAACCGCCACTTTAGCGGCCTTAACTTTTAGCCTTATTCTGAACTTGTCTTGCTCCTATTAAGTGCACATACGCCTGTGCTTAACTTTTGTGCAGGAAAATGGTGTTAATGTTTTAGGGAGATGGAAAAGCGACGTAAATGTAAACATTGCAGGCCTTCATGAAAAGTTTTGTTATAATAGCAGTGATGGTTGAAGAATGTACATTGTATCTACGAAACTGTGTTTGTACCAGTAGGTAGGTACTGTAAATGATGTATGTGTAGGTTTTGTACATTTTTGAGTCTAAACTATAAATAGAAAAGAAACGAAGATTACACTTGGAAGAAATAGGGCTCGGTACTTGCGTAGCATAAGTTAGTTTTCATAATTTTTTAAACATTAGACGTAACTTCCATTAGAACATAAAATAAAGAAAAACTATTTATTCTGCCAAAACAAAACGCACATTTCTAAAAAATAAACTTAGTCACTAAATACACCCGAGCATAGCAGTTTCAAAACCTCATATTCAGAACCATTAAAACCATTGACTATCAGTATTTACGCCATGGACAATGGATGGACCACAGACAAAACACTAACAACTTATTGCCTATGAAAATTACAGTATTTTTTTTCAATTATTTGATATATTACGCACAGTGGTATGTGTGTAATATATCAAATAATTTACCTTTTCGTAATTTAAACCAACGGTTTCGTAAGTTCCTCAGCATCTTAAGCAAAAACCAAAAAATCTAGCTGCTTTACATACCTGAAAACAAATGAATGTCGCGTAAAGTCTCTCTAAAAATAATCTCATGAATAAATTCAAACCTAATAACCTTTTTAATAACAAACTCGTTATTTTTATGCTAATTTAAGACTGAGAGTCCCGAGTAATTTGTAGGAGTGACCCCCCGATTTGCATAGGAGCAATGGTAAAACGTTAAACCATCGATTTATGTGCTATATCATCACCTAGGCTACTTCCAACCATGTTGGGGTCGGCTTACAGTCTTACCGGAAGAAGCCCAACCAATGTCTTACATGCAGCTTTTGTATATCAGACCACAGCCCAGTTACTGGGCACCACAATTTTTTTTGGGGTGTAACATTATCAAATGACCCCTCTCGCTCTGGGTGGAGCGGAGGCAGTGTCAGACTCTTACTGACTATAACCCATCCATATTCCTTTGTTATTCCTTTATGTTCCGGGGTAGCGGTAACTCTTTCGGACAATCCCAATTCCCTAGTGCTGACGACATCTCTTTGAGGCACGTGTGTAACACGACCGTCCGGCACTGGCCTGGTACTGATCGGACGGTCAGCTAACTGGGTAGCATGATGCCACTTGGTCTTTACAGTTTCGGGCTTCTCAAAATAAGCGTGTTTACAGATAACGCTTTTTCAACAACAAAGGTATGATATAAATACGAAAAGCGACTTTTTTCAATATCATGTTTAAATATAGGTTACACGATTTCAAGTTTCAGAAAGAATGTAAAATATGCGGAGCTTTATTTCTAAGTACTCACGTTGAAACCATATTTTTTGTTGGTTGGCATAAATGACTTTTTATTTCATGTAAAAAAACATTTTGGAAGGCACAAAAAGAACATAATTGATGATGATTCATTGATGATGATTAATGATTCTTTTTATGCCTTCCAAAATGTTTTATTTTCAGCCCAAACTCATTTTTTTCAGATAAACCAGACCAACCAAATTCTGAATTATCGGTCAGTCAGAAAGATGACCCTCGTGTCCCATTCAAAAACAGTAGGTGCCTATGGAGAAGAACGGGTGAGAAACTCAAACCTTTTTAATAATAAGTAAGTACCTAACCTTATTTTACGTATTATTCATCAGTCATTTTATGACAATGACCACAGCAGCTAGCTACGTTAATGAATCGAATGACACAGCCTTAAAAACCCTAAAAAAATAAGAAAAAAAAAACAAATTTAGGCGTTATTTTGAAAATAAATCTCGAGATTTGCATTCCCTAAAAGATAAATTAACGACTTCTTCAAGCCCCCTCTAAACCCTCCATTCAAGGAAAACCAAATATAGTTCCACAGAAACAGATTATGGAATAAACAACAAAGCGAAATAAACACATAAATGTTTATCATCAAAACATAGTACCGTTAAGATCAAGGCGTAAATAACTTTCATGTCAGATTTCATTTCGTATGCAAACAAAATTAACAGTTCAAAAGGCTCTCATTTACCAGTGGGTCACCGCTTACCCTCAGCTCATTTTTTATGTAGATTACGTCGAAGCAAAGTTTTACAATATCAGTCTGTGACTGGAGAGCCCTGCATCTCTAGGGAACTTCCCTGTATTAAATTCGGCTGTATTCTTCTGTCTTCTATTCGAATACTTTACAAGATGCTTGAGCAGCGTGAAATCCTTTCGAGACGACGTTAAGCCGTGTACGCACTGTTAAACGTGGACTTCACGAACTTTAAAATCTGTCACGAATTTCATAATATGCGTGTAAATTGGTACAAAAAAAAAGAATGAAATAAAGAAAGATAAATAAAAATAATATGTTAAATAAGAATAATATTTATTCTCGACACACACGCAATACACAGAAAAAATAATAATTAAAAAAGAAAACAGAATATAAAGAAAAATTAAACAACTAAAAATCAAGGAAATTTCAAAACAATTAAACAATAAACAAAGAACAGATCTTTTTTTTTTGTTTTAACGAGGCCAGAGAGGTCCTATCTTAGCATAATGCTGCGATATTTAAGAAATAAATAAATCCTGCAGCGCTGGTATTCTGATAGGGCCCGCTGTGATGCCACGGACACATTAAAGGACATCTAAAACAAAAACCCAAACATGAATCCACGCACAATGGTCCGCCAAGGACTGAGTGCGGAAACCAAAACCTCAAGAAGAAGAAGAATAAGACCCAAACATGAATTACTTACGTATCTTTGTTCACTATTCATAGCCATTATGTACAGTATTAAAAATCGTGTGTGCGACTAATGTTCGATAAGGTTACACGCAAATCATGCCATTATTGCTAATCCTTTATTCATTTAAAACAATTTGTACCTACTAAATAAATAAATAACTAACGAGTTGCATAAAAACGTTGACACAAAAACTTTTGAACCCACTTTTCCACGTTGTTACGTATCACACAACGTCACGTTCTAAAGTGCGTACACGGCTTTACGACGACACTCCGAACATTTCAAACAGTTTGTTTTTTAAAGTATTTACGTAATGGGTAGGAGTGGGTTACCAATTCACGCCTTTATTGAAGAGAGGAGATCTATAAGAGCTGCGATAATTTGTTTTACTAAATGTATTTCTAATGGTATAGGCGGGTAAGCCTAGATTACATTTGGAGCTATCTCATGCAAATGTAGGTACATGATTTGCACGTATTAATTTGTGCTTTTCTGTTAGTTTAGACACGGGATTAAACACTATCGTATATATTATTAGCCTACAATAATCCTACTGCAGCAAAGGCCCACTCTTCTTGAGACAGACTGGGCCGTTATCCACTGGCTTCATCTTTCTGACTGACCGACCACAAGACAATTCAAAAGTGCCTGTAATTGGTTAATTTGAAATAAATGTTTAGACTATTTGGGAGCAGTGCGGATTAGTAGATGTCGCATGACTTGGTTCTGAGACATGTTTTCCTTCACCGTTTTGTGAGCAGTGCTGATAAAATAATTTACATCGAGTAAATTGGTTTCAACCTCCGACCTACGACTCTTAAGCCGTGGTTGTAACCACTCGGCCACCAGTTTTCCACCCCCATACATATGCATAAACTTGTATAATGCTGTCGAACGCACCCTTTAAACGTAACAATACTATGCAGTAACTTTAACGTAAACTAACCTCGTTACTTATTCATGAAGACTAAAACTTAATTCAAAAAGTAACTTATTTTTGAGCAATAAAAAATGAGTTTGCCGTATCGGAACACAAACCCGGCCAAAATGGAACACGTCCAAATAGACTTGAAGTCTCAGCTTACAGGAACTTTACTAGTAACTACTAACGTGGTACAATATTCGTCGTATATCATTGAATACGCTGTGTAATGAGCATAATTTAAATTACACACCATAATACAGCTAATTTAAAGCCAAGACTCAGTTTCAAGTAAAATATACGGTTGGCCATTAGCCGTGAGCGGACAGTATGCATCGCATCGTACCAGGATTTTGCATTTCCATCTTATTGTTGCTCTGGCCTCGTTTGGATGCAAATATTTTATAGTTCAAGCCCGAGCGAGCCGTCCCGCATTTTAGTTTCTTTCGCTTCCTGTAATTTGCTTTCGTGATGTTTTTTCTCCTTTTCATCTCGCTTATTCCAATTTAAAATGGAACGTGCATAAAAACCTCGGATATTATTCGACGCATTTTGTGAAAACTGGACTGTAGCATTTATCGTGGTTGTCGCAAAACTCATATTCCTATAACTCGCACGCCCAGAATGGTATTCTTGCGAAGCATGCCAGCGAATAACCACGCAACTGTCATTTTAATTATTCATTTGTAATTCTCAGTTAGGAAATATAGTAGCGTTAAAATGCTCATGGTTAAAAATGGATGCGGTCTGTTAGCGGGACATGCATTATGTACAGTGAGGTAGAAAATGCAATATTCAGTGACCTATTTATTTTTTTCTCTTGCCATTAAGTTTGTACACATTGCTACCATTTTGGCCATCCTCTCCCATATAGTTGACATTATGTTTGCATACAGTTATAATTGCAAACAATTTACGCGTTTTGCAAATAGTCTCATAAAAAATCTCGTTTTATAGTTAAAGCTCAACGAGCTCAACAAACGTTTAATATTAGCGTGCTAATCTAGGAATGAAAAATAGAACAGCTTATCATCCGGCACAAGTGAGAGTCTGGTGCAAGTAGGTCAGTAGGTGACTGTGTGGCGATAGATTAACAAACTGCCTCCTCTTGTGGCCCACTGAGGTCTTTAAGCTCAACATTTGCTGACAAACTAGTTGTGAATTCGCTTGGAGTTCTGCTTATCTTAAAACAATCTGCCGAAGAAAAACTAGAGCATGATAATGTGGGATTTAAAAGGCATGAACGTTGGAGGGTTCGCATAAAATATAAAATCTTTTTATATTTTCGGACCCCAGATACTCGTAATTATGATAAACTAAAGGAAAAGAAGCTAACTTTCTGCTGTAGTGACCAGATTCTGTCCATGTAGTGATAATTAAATCCTCCCAGGTTGTAAAATAATATAATCTGAACCTTATCAACACATTGTTACACAAAATGCCAGCAATTAGTGTTAAAGTAGTCACTTGAAGTACGCACTCGTTCCGACACGGAAAACACGGGTGAGCAGTAAATAAAAACATAACATTTTTGTTATCACCTGTACATTTAATTTAGTATTTTTCACATTTTTTCTGTTTTGTTACTGTCGTATTAAAAAAATAATATTTTTTGTATTTATCGTAGCAATATTATTATTATATGCTTTCGTGTGAGCACGTAGTTAATATAAATCATAATAGGAAAAAATTTGACAGAACTTGAACATTATGATATTTACTTTTGTTAATTTTCCTCATTTATTTATTACATTAATATTGTACGAATAAAGAAAACAATCTACTAATGACAATTATGATCTTATTTACTTCGAGCGAGCGGAAGCAATATCAAAATAAGGGACGCAAAACATAATTTCTTAAATTATATAATGTAACCTTATTCAGTGGCCCAAATTCACGATTGTACTCATTCAATTAATAAATAATGTCAAGGATTTCTCAGTAATGTGGGTCTGTGTTTTTTAGACAGAAATCACAGAAAAATCCAAAACCTGAAAAAGGCTTTAGGTACAGAGGCCAGCACATCAAGTTACCACAATCTGTCAAATTTCTTTGATAGTATTTCAACTTTATTGCAAAGACATAAGGTTCATTTTTAATTGAGAAATTCTGACAGTTAGGGATAGCTTGATGTGCTGGTGTCTGTACCTACGGTAGGCGCTAGTCAGTGGTTTTTTTTTTTTTTGAAATGGCATCTCGCAGTTCAACCAAGGGGTTGTCTACTGCTTAACCGGGCTTGCCTGTGGCTGCCACAAAAGAATTGTAGGCTCCAGCCAGGGCTTAATAAAAACTAAACCTAACTTACAAAACTAAGCGAATATACGCTAAGGGCACCCCCTGCGGGGTACGGACCTCGGCTTAGGGTGTCGCTGGGGGGGGGGACAGCAAGGGACAGCTGGATCGGGGGCTCGTCAGTGGTAGTTTAGGCTAGCCTCTTATTCGATTGAAACCCTGACCTACGCTAGGCTAGCTCAAGGTCAAAGTATTACCAGTGACGGACGGCCTACTGTACCTGCCTACCTATATTTGATTAATTAGCAGACAGACACGCTGACAGAACAGCAACTATATGTTACAATTTTTCAGTGATAAATGGATTTATTAACTTTATCTAACATAAAAAAACGAAAGTAGAGTTCAAAATCGCTTGCAATAGATAATTTGAAAGCATGTGTTTGCACAAAAACGAGTATTTTTCAGCTTTGTCTAAGCTAACCCTTACAAAGTAGATACCCAATAAATGGGTTGAATATGCTACAGGGCTAATTTTCCTTCTTGCGAAGCAAAAATGAATCTAAATACTCCATAATGATTGTTTCATTTCTTTTGCGGCGCGACTTTGAAATGTCACGGATAAGCTCGTGGTCGGGCCCGACACAAATTAGGGATTTTCCTCTCAATTTCGATATTTTCAGCGGTGGTATGGCGAAATTGGCAAAAAATTCGCTGTATTTGTAATTCATTTGAATAATATTTTTACGGACGAACAGGCAAGGGCTTTTCAAACAACGGTTTGCGCACTTCAACTGAATGCATACCGGACCAACCACTAAATTGGTTGGTCCGTATGCATTCAGTTTTAAGAATTACGTATTTGCATATGCAAATTGATTAATTTTTTTTTTTTCATTTCATTCATTTGCATTCTGAGTAACACTGTTTGAAGCTGTCTAGAGTTAATTTATCTGTTATGAAAATTTAATTAATGCCAAGATTTTGTATCTCGCAGGCTCACAACAGGTACAGACAAAAAAAAATGTATGCGTGTACTAGCGTACACTCGTAAGAAGTGAAACTTCTTTATGACGTTATTTTTCAAAAAATAATTTACTATAATGCAACTTTACAGAATTTGGTTAAATAAAGTTAAATTAGATAAAGTTGTTGTTGTTGTTGTTGTTGTAGTTGTTGTTGTTGTTGTTATTGTAATACCAATCCCTACTCCGCTGGAGAAAGTATACTTCGAATCACGCGTGGTAGGGATAAGAAGAAGATGGCGCGTAACGGAAAAATGTGACGCGTAACGAAAAAATGTTACACTAAATTTATTTCCAACCCCGATAAAGAAGTTTCACTTCAAAAAAGTTCATACAGGTTGGAATGTCACTTATCCCTAAAAATGACGAGCTGTAGTTATTTAAAACATTATACCTAGAGAAAACATTGGCCGTCAACAAAAATAAACACTTACTTTAAAAACAACTTTGAGATAATTTAAGACCTGTAATCGCAAAGTTGGAGCTCTATACCAACGATTAAAAAACTTTTTTATCCTACTAAACGAATGTCAGGGAAACTTTATAAGGCTCTTTTCTCATAGGAATATTTACAGCCTACATTTTTGTTGTCGAAAACTTTGAACGACACGTGTGTCGAAGTACCTCCGTACTAAAATAATTTCTTTGTGAAAGCTGTCAAAAGTTAACAACACCTGTCGAGGGTGACATTAGCATCGCATTACATTCGCATAAATGTAACACGTTAACTCGCTTGTTCCCTTTATGACGTGCACATTTACCCGCGCAGCTAAATTAGGCCAAATTTCTGTCTTCCCTGCGGCAAAAACGACCCTTTTTAACCGACTTCAAAAAGGAGGAGGTTCTCAATTCGGATGTCTGTATTTTTTTTTTTTATGTTTGTTCGCGCATAACTCCGTTGCTTGCCAACCGATTAGAAAAATTCTTTTTTTGTTGGAAAGGGTATACTTTCCAAATGGTCCCATAAATTTTTTATCGAAATCGAATAAGCGGTTTTTGAAAAATCAACAAAAATAACCTACGTAATATATGTGGACGATGTTCTAATAAGTTCCTGTCACTGTAATTTTCATACCAGGTAGTGGTATTAAAATTTTGGGGTCGAGGGGGGGGTTGTCTAGGTAGGTACCACAACTAAAAAGTGAAAAATAAAAACTTTTTTACAAAAAATAAAACCGACTTCCAAAACAAACACTACAAAGTGACAAATAATTTTGATTTCGGAAGTCGGTGGCAAAAAATTAAAATACAAAACCGAAGACACCGACTTCCGAAATCAAAATTACAATGTAGTGTTTGTTTTGGAAGTCGGTTTTATTTCGTCACTTTAACAAGAAGTTGATAAAAATCTATCGTGTGGGCGCGTTGACAAGCCGCCAGGCTGGATACGCGCCAGAGCATACTGCGATGCAGTTTTTTATACACGCACCAAATTTCCTACGCGAAGTATACTTCGTTTTAATTTACCCATTTTGGCACGTCCCGTCGGAACTGCGGATCATTTGTATTAGGAATACGGATAATATGATCCGAGAGGCGATGACTAAATTACTCGACGCCTCTCGAGAGTTAGTCGTTTGCGTTGTTATGAGCCTCCACGAAAGCCTTTAGTTCCCTCTGTAAATATAAAGCTACGGGATGTATTTTGAAAAATAATTACACAGTATGAATAAATTATCTTTATCGCCGATTCGTGTTGTATTATTTTGTGCGATACGCGTTTTGACTTTTATTTTTATTTGCGACTGCTGTGCGATTGTAAGTATCTGTTTTATCTTCTCACATACGCTATATTATAGTCGCTGCGATACGTATAAGTGATAATGTAGTAACATAAAAATCCTACCATTTTAATGTTTTGCGTACGACTTCAGGTTAAACGTTTTTGTGATTCAGTTTACCCATTTCTTTCATATAATAATTCCAAATTTTTCGAAATAATATTTGTCGTCGCCACAAAATTTTATATTTTACTGAGGGGAAAGTAACCAAATAAATATTTTAAAGTAAATTTAAGTCAGCAATATTTTATACTCGAACCTTTTATCAAATGTTTATGTAAACTTGTCGACTAGACTTACCAAATTCTTAAAAAAAAAACATAAAATTCTTTCAGTCTAAGTGTACGTACAGAGGCCAGCACATCAAGTTACCACAATCTGTCAAATTTCTTTGATAGTATTTCAACTTTATTGCAAAGAAATAAGGTTCATTTTTAATTGAGAAAATTTGACAGTTAGGGATAAATTTATGTGCTAGCGTCTGTACATCAATAGTACTAATTTAAATTCTTTCCACATTATAAATAACACAGCAGTTTAGTTGATAACATTCGTTTCTATGTTAAGAGGAAGCACTACAGAATCCGTACAAGGTTCCGTACACAGGGGACTGTTTCCTTATCCGAGCGGCCGACAAACTGTAGCGAGATGTACACTTAATTTGATTCTGTAACGTATAGGCCGTTTAGAAGATTTCTTGGCGGGGTAACGTCGTGTTGTTTCCAGATTAAAACAATTGATGCTGAGAGGTTTTTAAGGATAAGAAGTATGCTATATTTATGTGAGTAAGCGGTTTGTGCGACAACTATGTGGAACTATGTGGTCATAATATTTCAAGTTATTCATATAATTTATCTTTAGCATTCTATTAATAAACTTTTCCGCAATATTATATCGATGTGACAGGAGCTTGCGGCTCAGTAATAACAGCCGCACGGGTCGATTGATCAGGTGGAGCTACGCTTGCCAAGGATCGTCTGTGGCTGCGTGACCATCTTTACATAACAAGACCCCTCCGTGCTGTCATTTGTAGATCTTTGACTGTTGTAACGGATCGGTAAAAGCTCGGAAGTCTCACAACCAGTCTTACCAAGGGGTATCGTGTTACCCAGTTCCTGGGTTGTGGAGGTCAGTCGCTCTATGCAAAATACTGGTACTTAGCTGTATCCAGTAAGACTAGAAGCCGACCCCAACATACTTGGGAAACGGCTAGCAGATGATGATGACGAAGGAGTATCAATAAATTAAATTGAATACCGTTTAAGTTCGTGAAACACAGATGACAAATTAAACATTAAAATAAAAAAAAATGTTTTAACAACAATACTCTGTACAGAGCACATCATGTCACCCAATCTGTCAAATTTCTTTAAAAAAAATCAACTTTATAACAAAACAGTAAGGTTCATGGTCAATTGGGAATATTTGACAGTTTGCGAAAACTTGATGTGCTGGCGTCTGTGCATTAACGCCACAGAGATATTGTCAGACTCTAGTTTTTCAAAGAACCTTGTTAAACCCCTGTTACATCCCTCTTGTGGTTGATTTAAAAAACCCGGATGCCTACTTCATACTTTCGTGGTTAAAAAGGTTTAAGATATGTGTTGATAGAGTCAGTCAGTCGTAACTTCCAAAATTCCCTTCCTCGTCATATACAGGGTGGAATTTTGTAATGCCACCTGGAGGGAAAGTACTCTTAATACTGTAGATAGAACATTTTACTCAAAGGAAACATTCCTTTATTTTTGAATAGGAAGAAAACTGCATTCAAAGATTTTCAAAAATTCGCATGCCTCACCCGGGAATCAAACCGACTAAAATCTGTAAAATGACACCCTGTTCTTTTATTGCATCGATCGTTAGGATCAATTATAAGGATGAAATCTTTCCAAGAAGCTTGATAAATTAAATGAATGGAAAACCATGATATCTTGTTACAAACGGTACAATCAGATGGCCTACGAGATTACCAGATCATACCCCTTTAGATTTTTTTGTGGGGATATGTGATAAAGGTGGCATTACAAAATTCCACCCTGTATATAGATACACTTTTCCGTTGAATTAATATAATTACACTAATTCGACCGCTATTATAATAAATTATTTTTCACCTCACAGGCTCGGAAAGAGTCTGTTTGTCATTCGAAATCTGAGCCGAAAATCGATTTTTGCTCTCTAGCGTGGAAAGAGTTTTTAAAATTCGAACCTTTCTATTTAATAATTTTCTATACTGCCAGTCCACTGAAAATGCATGACACGGTCTAAAATAAAATATTAAATAATACCGCTCACCTTAAAAACTTCCATCACAGTACAGAAATTAAATATTTTGCAAGGATATAATTGTAAAATTGGAATTAATGTTAATAAGTATTCCATTTGATTAAAAAAATCTGTGACGCCACATTTGAATATGCCATAAAAATACTACCCTGTCAAATACCCAATTGTGTAGTAATTTAAGTTTAATTTTTTAAATAAAATAAATACTAATATAATATGTTATTTAATCCTTTGCTTGGCAAAAATAAATATGTATTAAATTAAATTAGTTATTTATTTGTATTAAATTAGTTTTTTTCTTTCATTCTCCTTAGAGGACAAGTAGGATATAGAACAAAATACAGGGTATTTAATTTTGGAGATATTCTATGTAACTCATAAGATACATTGCCAAGTATCTGTTATTTTCTTCACATGAGTCAATGTATCTTTTTTTTTTTTTTTTTTTTTAAGGCTGGGAAATCATCCAATGACTGCTCCCGCTCTGGGTGGAGCGGAAGGGAGTGTCAGACTCTTACTGACTAAAACCCATCCATGTTCCTTCCGTAGCCCTTTATGTACCGGGGTAGCGGTAACCCTTTCGGACAATCCCGCTTACCCGGCAGGCTTAGCCCTGAGGGGCCCCTTCATATGCTGACATCTCTTTGAGGCGCGCGTGGAACATATACGCGCCGTACGGCACGGGTCTGGTGCTGATCGGACGGTGAGTCACCCATTACTCACCGTCCGCAGGCCCGCGCCTACGGTGGCCGGGAGTCGTCACGTGGCTCCCGACGCCCGGAGCGTCTCCCGCGGCGGCTGGGACGGGAGGACCTTTCTCTCTCCCATCCCGCCACCTCCTTTGCGAGCATAACTTTTTCGCAGAAGGAGGTGACTGCCTCCCACTCCCTCTCGCCCCGGACCATGGCTTGCACCAGGGCCGGGCGCGAGAGGTCGCCGCCGCCGATCGCCTCTACGAGGACACGGCGGTGCTCCGCCCAAGCGGGGCAGGTTTGCACCGTGTGCTCTACCGTGTCCTCTGGGCGATCCTCGCAGTGGTGACACCCGGGCGTTTCCTCCCGCCTGATGATGTGCAGGAACCTCCCGAAACATCCATGTCCGGTGAGGACCTGCGTCAGGCGGAAGGTGAGGGCGCCGTGACGCCTCTCTAGCCACTCCTCAAAGAGGGGCCTTACCGCCACTATCGTGGCGTGCCCTGCGCTGGGTTGCGACAGTCGCTGATTCCAGGCCGCCATGAGATCGCGCCGGAGGTCCGTCCGCTCCGCCGCAATTTGCTGCGGAAACGGAGTTTCCCCCCGGCTTAGTACCTCCGCGCGCCACTCGTACAGGCGCGCGAGGACTATCGCCTCCAGATCCCACGGCGGCAGTCCGGCAAGGAGGCTTGCCGCCTCGCCCGAGATCGTGCGGTACCCCCGGATTAGCCGAATGGCTACCACCTTTTGGGGCGCGTTCAGGTAGTGGGCGGCTCGCCGCCGCAATGAACGCGCCCACACCGGGGCCCCGTAAAGGGCCATGGACCGCACGAGTCAATGTATCTGAGACGCTCGAACAAAATAAAACTCAACAACACCTGTTTTCTTGCACCTAGCAGTTTCCTCGCTGTAGTGAGGTGAAAAATTGTGTGTTGCGCTCGGCAGCAAAGCTTTTCTGCGTCTCGTATCTTTGAAACCTTCGTTACGCTCAGGATTCTATATTTGAACCACTCGCTTCGCTCATGGTTCAACCCTAGAATCCTTCGTTTACTCAGGTTTCAATAGAAGTACTCGCGCCAAAAATCAACTTTCCAGCCTTGCATAACAAATAACTAATCTCTTTTTACATGCAATAACCTAATATTAGATAGTGCTTTTAGGGACTAATTATTTATAATGTTTTGTTTTGTAACGTGAGGTTATTAATGTTCCAAGTTATTATACCTTCCTGAAATATTGTACACGGTAATAATACGGATATTCAATATCACTACATAGTATAAAATAAAGTCGCTTTATCTGTTCCTATATCCCTATGTATGCTTAAATCTTTAAAACTACGCAATGGATTTTGATGCGGTTTTTTTAATAGATAGAGTGATTCAAGAGGAAGGTTTATGTGTATAATTTGTCGACATATTATGAAGGCGAAGCCGCGGGCGGAAGCTAGTTAAAAATAAGTGTTGAAATTGTAGACACGTGCTCAATTATGGTGTTATCGATAAGCTAAAGTTATTGTTTAACTAAAGTAACTTTACTATTTTGGTTACTAAGTAAATATTGAATATTTACTTAGTAAACTAATATATTACTTTAATAATTGTAAATGTGTGAACTACGTGGGTAGATTTTACTTTCTTTCTTCTTCCTCAATTTGTTTTAATGATGATCTTTGTTTTTTGAGGTTGGGAAGTCATCAAATGACCCCTCCCGCAAAGCCGGAGCTCCCGGTGGAGCGGAAAGAAATGTCAGACTCTTACTGACTAAAACCCATCCATGTTCCTTCCTTAGCCCTTTGTGTTCGCGGGCTTAGTGGTTTGGCGGTTTGAGTACTTTATGCGGCCTAATCAAATAGTCTTTCTTCGGTATTGTCGTCGAGTCGTTGAGCTCTTTCAAACTCAAACTCAAACTCAAACTCAAAGTATTTATTTCAAATAAACCAATTACAGGCAGTTTTGAATTGTCAAGGTGTCGGACAGTCAGAGAGATGAAGCTAGTTGCCCATTCCAAAGCAGTAGGTACCTATGGAGAAGAACGGGCGAGAAACTCCATGGACACTCTTTTAAACAAAATATGGTTACAAAATATTGGTTACATAGATCATATTATTATTATTATACATGTGAGAACGATGCAGAACGGTGAAAGCATCTGATGTAAAATAATGTAAAAAAAAAAGTTCAAAAGTTAAATTAAAACAAGCCATGGCCGCTAAGAGATGACCAGTCTCTACCGACAGCGCCCGTTCACGAACATGACGCATGGATTAGCACCATTCAGCTCAACCATTTTGAAGGGAGCTAAATGATCCAACACACACGCCACCATCAGCGAGACATTAAAGTGAGCATGACATACTCTCAGCCGCCAAAGCACATTCAAGTCAATGAAGGACGTACCCAGTAAATGGTCACTTTATATTAGGTACATAGTACTCACATATGTGCTAAGCAATTATACAATATTAAGAAATTGAATTTATACAATGCAAATATAGTTTTTATTGTTGTTGATCTTCCGCAGCTCCAACAGTTTTTTAAGAAGTCTAATGAATTAGGTGATACGCCCTTGTGGAGCAGGAATAGCATTTTGTACTGAGTTGTATGAAAGAAAAAAAAAACTAAGTGCATTAGATTTTCTTTACCAAATGTAAAAAGTAGTGACTGTGAGAAAGTATTAAATCAAGAGAAACTAGAAATTGTCGGTAAAACTGCTCCTGGGGATTACGCTCGACTCAAGGCTACAATAGGGTCCTCATTTGACATCTTTTGCAGGACGGCTAAGTTCTGCAGCATATGCTGTCAGAAAGATCCGTCAATATACTGATGTAGATACCGCGAGGCTAGTCGCTCGAACCCAGACAGGCGCGTTACTTTGTAAAAAGGTTAAGGAAAACATCGTGGGGAAACCGGCATGTCTTAGAACCAAATTTAAAGACATGTGACATCCACCAACCCGCACTGGGCCAGCGTGGTGGATAACGGCCCACTCCCTCTGGCTGAGTGGAGGCCTAATCAAATAGTCTAAAAAAAGCAGTGATAGCCTAGTGGTGTGACCACTGACTGCCAAGTCATAGGTCTCGAGTTCGATCCCAAGGCGCGCACCTATGATTTTTCGCATTCATGTGCGTATTGTATAATTATCACTTGCTTATATCGGTGAAGGAAAACATCGTGAGGAAACCGGCATGCCCTAGAGATATTTCTCAACAGCATGCGATGCTAAGTCAGAGGCCCATGGGCAGCATTAAAACTCTGACACCAGGTTAGTTACTAACCACACGAAAAGAAGAAGAAGAAGAAGAAGAAGAGTGGAGGCCTGTGTCCCAGTAGTGGGAACATTATAAGCTGGTAATAAGTTCTGTGCCATAATTTGCAAACTCCTCGTAGGAAAAACCTTACCTAACTCCTGACCTCCCACGGTCAAACCAATGTCACTGATGACAATGAAAACGTCAGGTCATCATAAATAACGCAGGGTGAAACTAACGGTTGGGAAGGATTACTGACTACGAGCAGTAATTACAGCCGGGATTAACTAAGCTACAATTGATTTCCGAGGCTTCGAGGCCACAATCAGTATGTTTCGACTATTTGATTTGAGCGTAATGCTTTTTCATTTGGTTTAGACGAGTAATGATAATTGGAATTCATGAGGGGTTTCGTTTTTATTTATAGTGTTATCAGTGTCACCATTTTTTATAAAAAATACTCTTTTTTTTAAGGCTAGGCAATCATCCAATGACTGCTCCCGCTCTGGGTGGAGTGGAAGGAAGTGACTAAAACCCATCCATGTTCCTTCCGTGGCCCTTTATGTTCCGGGGTAGCGGTAACCCTTTCGGACAATCCCGCTTATCCGGCAGGCTTGGCCCTGAGGGGCCCCGTCATATATTATGCTGACATCTCTTTGAGGCGCGCGTGGAACATATACGCACCGTCCGGCACGGGTCTGGTGCTGATCGGACGGTGAGTCACCCATTACTCACCGTCCGCAGGCCCGCGCCTACGGTGGCCGGGAGTCGTCACGTGGCTCCCGACGCCCGGGGCGTCTCCCGCGGCGGCTGGGACGGGAGAACCTTTCTCTCTCCCATCCCGCCACCTCCTTCGCGAGCATGACTTTTTCGCAGAAGGAGGTGACTGCCTCCCACTCCCTCTCGCCCCGGCCGGGCGGCCCATGGCTTTCACCAGGGCCGGGCGCGAGAAGTCGCCGCCACCGATCGCCTCTACGAGGACACGGCGGTGCTCCGCCCAAGCGGGGCAGGTTTGCACCGTGTGCTCTACCGTGTCCTCTGGGAGATCCTCGCAGTGGTGACACCCGGCCGTTTCCTCCTGCCTGATGATGTGCAGGAACCTCACGAAACATCCATGTCCGGTGAGAACCTGAGTCAGGTGGTAGGTGAGGGCGCCGTGACGCCTCTCTAGCCACTCCTCAAAGAGGGGCCTTACCGCCACTATCGTGGCGTGCCCTGTGACCAGAGGGCTGGATCGTTCTTAGGCTAAATAATTAACATTGCCATTCAACGTGGCAATGCTGCAAGTCTTCTGGACACGTTTCCGGATGACAGCGATGCATATGAGTACTTCGACGCCTAAGTGTCCTTTTTGTTTTTGTATTTATTTTGTATATAGTTAGATAGATAGTCATTTAATTTAAGTATGTATAAGTTTTTAATATGTAGAAAAGTAATAAATGCTACTTTGTATGTTAAAATAAAATATACGTAAATACATATTTGTTTATTTTTGGCCTGTGTCAGATGCATTAAGTTTATTATAAGTGCTCCTCTGCACGTAATATTTTAATTAAAACTTATTTGTAAATAGTTTGTTGTTGGTTATTTCGCTTCATGAATAATTGGGTAGTTGCGTCGCTTCCATCGCCCTAGTAAGATGCCTTGAATCTAGAACAGTTAGTTATTTATTTAAACTTTTCGCACACAATACTGGTTTATACCTTAGGGAATGCTTACTATATAAACCATTCTACCTATCAGTCAACCAAGGGTAGTGAAGTGATTAGATGACAGGTGCTTGGAGATAAGCAGGATTGTCCGAAAGGGTTAGGTTAGCAGGACCGTACCGGACGGCGTAAATGTTCCACGCGCGCCTCAAAGACGTGTCAGCATATAAAAGGGCCCGTTAGGGCCGAGCCTGCCGGGTAAGCGGGATTGTCGAAACAACGGATTGTTGTTGTTGTTGTGTGTGTTGTTGGGAAGGGTTACCGCTACACCGGAACATAAAGGTCTACGGAAGGAACATGGATGGGTTTAATCTGTAAGAGTCTGACACTCCCTTCCGCTCCACCCAGAGCGGGAGAAGTCTTTGGATGATTTACCACCCTCGAAAAAAAAAGGTGCTTGGCGAGGAGCAATGATAGGAAAATAAACGATTAAAAATGTATTATCATTGTGAACTATGCATAAAATATGTACACAAGTACATAAATATGTAATATATAATCTGCATAACTATACGTAGGTTATTAAATTTGTAATACTTAATCTGCCTTTTCCATTTCTTTACTCTCCATACCTTTGTTGACATAGTATTTATATTGTGGTACAGTCTTTGTATTTACTCCGTTGGTACAGTAAGCAGAGTTAGACTTAATGTTAGAACTTATAACGTTCCTTGTACCTTTTCCAATTCAGCCAATTTTAAAATATGAGTGCATTCAACTCGCAGAAAAAGGAAACAAGTAATTCCCGCTAGTTCCTGTGGGAACATTTTGTGGGTGCGAACAAAACGGACCAACTTCGTTCACTCGGACGTAATATCCTTTATGGAGGAACAATGGGATCGCAAACTCTTTACTGAGCTATACCGATAGTTCTTCTTAAAGAAACATCACGGACTCCAGCGCGACATACGATCCTGATTCTTGTAACATTTAATGATTAGTACGGGACAGTTCTTTATTTTTGAAATAAGAACAGCAATATACCATGCTTTATTTAATACAGTCCATTATTTTAACAATATCTTTAACCCTAATAAGTAAGGAAGAATAATTTTGGTGTAGAGAGTTAGAATATTTTTATAATAGCCGGGACATTACGCCAGAGCTACTTAGAGAACTTGCATCACGTATTATGTAGGTGACATGAACAAGTTTCATTAAAGATTGAATCTAGTCACCAAATTGTGTCACGTTGACGTTTTATATTTTCACTCATAGATCATCACATCCGTATGTTTTCCCAATGTTTGTTTTATTTATTTCAGTAGGTATATCTAGTAATACATTTATTTACATATTACCTTATATATAATTAGGTACTTATTAATTATATGTGTATTTGTAATTAAATATATATTTACACTTAATTTTTTCTATTGCACGTACCCTGTTTATCTATGTAAATTATTTAAAAAAAAAACGAAACTGTTAAACCCGTCCAACAGCTAGCGCTTTCTAAGAAATTCCATTTTTATTTTACGTCTAGAACAGTTTTTTTAACAGGACAAACTGAAACTTTGAAAGGATGACAAGCTGCCTCTTTGTAGAATAAGACTGTTCGCTGTTGCCTGTAAACAAAATTAATATTATAAAGAAACTGTTTCTTATTAACTTAATCGTTTCTGTTAGCGCCAATGAGACTGGCAGCAAGGTGGCTTCTCATTTTAAACTAGGTGAAACGTTCTTTTTTGTCTCGACAGCGGCAAAACCAAAAACAATTGCAATGATTTTCACATGATTTTTTTACACATTATTTTTGTAATCTAAAGGCACACAGTAATACGAGATGTAGCAAGGAAAAATCCTACACACCTTACATTTATTTTGTAAAAACAGTTGCACACTACGGCATCGCGCTTTTTTGTTTTGAAATACGAATTTTGAACGATTTGGAGTTTATTTCAAGGCATCATTCATCTCACATATTATTCTTCCTGTAACTTCACACTTTAAAAGAACACTATCCATCAAGATAAATCAAATGACACCACATTTGTAGTAGTCAGATTCATACTTTTCATATCGTTTTTTCTCAGACAAGATTGAGGTCATTTCTCTTATTTCAGTATGCATATGAAATACCTAAAGACATCGTCGTAGATTAGATAGAACGAGAATAAATCGAACTTATACATGAGCTATAAACTACAATTTCTATGCCTTATCCTTTCGGGAATACTACGTGATAATTGGACAGTGTGGATTAACGTCGCATGGGACATGTTCAATAATAATTGCATTGTATGTGATATGCCTAGACTGCTTCGCAATGGTACTATTGCTGGCAATTATACCTAATGATTAAATTGTAAGCGTACACAATAATCTTCAGTGGGATTGTCCGAAAGAGTTACGGCTACACCGAAACGTATAGAGCTAAGGAAGGAACATGGATGGATTTTAGCTAGTAAGAGTCTGACACTCCCTTCCGCTCCACCCAGAGCAAGAGGGGTTGATGATTTCCCAATCGCAAATTTAAAAAAAAACGTTCACAACCACTTATCATAACTTAAAATATTTTTGGGTAGCAACGTTGTTATTTTTATATATTTTTCCCTTTTTGTGATGAGGCAACCCAGTGTTGACAGGACCAAAAAAAGCCGGCTGGGTGACGAGACGACGAAAAAGGCGCCCCGCGGTTTTTTAAAATAAGTTGTTGGGGAGTACCAATAAAATAATGTACAACTATGTGAGTGTATAATTCTTTCAAATTAACAATAAGTTAGATTATAATATGCGACCAAGTCGCAGGCATCAACTTATTTCCATACTTCCATTCTAAGATTATAAATGCAAAAGCAATTTTGTCTGTTTGACTGATTGCTCCTTTTTACGCTTTCAAGTTAATTCGAGCGAAGATTCATATAGAGTTAATGACAATACCTATCCTTAAAACTGAGGGTGAATTTCACCAATGAAACTAAACGCGACCAGCACATAAACCCTGTTTAAGGGCTGTCAGTGTCAATATATGTTCAGTTGTATCGCTGTCAGTGTATGTTCCGTCATGTTTCAGCGGCGAAATTTGCACTAATTGTTAGCAAACAACACGAAATGATGATACACGTAACTGACTGCAGTAAATTACATACGGGCAGTCCACTTTGCCTTTTTACACTCAATTCTATCCTGAGCTAATCCAATCCCTTCTTTGAGCATCAAGTTCATCCCGCCATCTACGCCTGTATCTGGCATAGCCTAATCGCTTACAATTTAGATAAACGCACGTTTTTTTCGCCGTCAAAACAATAACAGTTGATTCGCCGTGTGGAGACACGTCAGTGTTGTTTGGACTACTATGGCTGCTTATTGATAGACACGGCGGCACTATGGCACGCCACCGTGCGGTGGTTTGCCGTCTCATATACAACCTCACACGATAATCCTACGGTGCGGCTAGCTCGACGAACCATAAAGAAACCGGGCAGTGTACAGCACGTATACGGCACCGGCTTCACGGTACTAACTCCGATTTTAAGTCTTATAACGATGTCGTGGTAAGGCTCGTTCTGGGCGCTATATTAATTAAGTTAAAGCTTTTGAGCAATCGTGCTTGGAACTGTAGTATTTGAAGGTGGCACGGCGGCACTACACTAATAGTATGATTTCCCAGCCTTAAAAAAAAGGTACTAACGCCGGTGAATCGTATTTCATTTTGAAATGCTAAGATGATATTGGTTCCGCATATTTTATAGTTTTTGAACTAGTCGTGAACAAGTGAAGTAGTAGAAGAAATCAACGAATATATAGACGAAAAATATACCTACATATAGACGAACATAGAACCTTCTCTATGAAATACGTGCATAATCTGTGGTTCTGAATTAAATTCGTGACATTTTTCAAATTAAGTCCAGACACGATTCAATTAAAATACCTAGTGTAGGTCATTGTACAAAGTGTCATTTTACTAAGAATTTGAATAACGAACGCTAAGTTCTACAAAAACGTGCACTAAACTATCCGGCACTTATATTAATTGCTATAAACTAATTCACCTGTCCATAAAAGCTTAACTATTAATACAGATGTCTAGACTTAAATATTTGTTTACGCAGCTGAAATACGGTTAATAATCATTTCATTGGATATTTCATACAACAATTCATGGACTCTAAAACCCGGGAGGGGTTGTTTCACGAATACTTATTTATACATCAAATGGCTTAAAATTGCAAATGAATTTACATAGCTAGGAACAAGTTGGGACGTTTGTTAACGGGTCAGTTAACTGCCCCAAGAGTTATTAACTTGTTTTAGCACTTCAACGTTCGGTTTACTCTTTCTGGTTGACGGTACCTACTCTAAAATGGAAATAACTGTTCGCAGTAATGTCACAATTATTATGTGACTGCGTGTGGTCTGCAAAAAAATCATTTTCGTAAAATTCTTAGTGCGATTTTTTTTTTAATTTATTGGTCGTCTTGGCTACTGAAAAATTATGAAAACTTCTTTAAGCAAGTTGCAATATTAATAGTTGGTAAAAGAAAAACACCAAACATACAATTTGTATCATAACTTTATTTACGTATCCCAGTTAAAATTTACATTAAATACAATAATAAAAATTATAAAAACTTAAAACAAAAACAACAATTACGTGTCACTGTACATTTATATTTAAAGAGATGATGACGTGCAAAGAATTGACGTTACCTTAAGTGAAAACACAGCCATAGATTAACGCCTATTTATTAAAACTATTAATTTTACTTTTTTTTTATGTATAACTTATTAACTGATCAAGAAGCTTGAAAAGTTTGTTTTTTAAGGCAAAAGAAAAGTGTTTGAATAGATTTCAATAAACGAGGTGATTGTAAGAACGGGTCAATGTTAACAAGAAATGCAATGACGCGTTCGCGGTTTTTCCATCCAGGCTGATGTGTGTATATAAACTACGATAACATGGCCCGCCCCTCCAAAATTCAAAACGTTTGAAAGTATTTGTGAAAGTAATTACAACGCGCCACCAAGACTCACAACGCATGTTGCTGCCGGCCTGCTACTGAACACGAATACTGACAACTACATACAAACTTTTTCGTAAGGGTATGACTACAAACATTGAAACAGTAATTTGGAGGGGGACGCGTCATGTTAGCGCGAACCTTAGGTTTCGGACTAAGGTAGAAATCGATCGTCACTTGGTTAAAATGTTCTGTACAATATTTCAAGTCAGATCCAACTATGGCCGTGGTTTATTTTTGAATGGAACTATTGTTATATCTGTGTTCGTGAACCCTCGGCCAAGGTAAGTTATGTAGCTTTCCGTTCTTCATGTTACTTAAATTATTATCTATTTTTTGAAAAACAACATTGTTTTACAACTTACGTTAATTTTACATTTAATTATCTATCAACTTATTAACAAATTCACTTTATACATTTTAGATGATTTCCTTAACGTTTCAGAAACGTACAAAAAATAATTATTCTTTCTCGATACATCATGAATGAGGTCTCTATGGATATAATATTATTTACTTTTTATTTCTTTTTAGATTTTCTACTGTGTTCCTATTCTAGCCAACTTTAGCGAATTCTTCCTTTATGGTTGTTTTTTTTTTCGAAAATAATATACTAAAATTAATTTTTGAACGCTCGCTGTTTTTTTTTTCGTAAATAATATAAATGTTTTTTTATTCGATGGCATTTAAGAAATCTTTTTAAACACTGATTTGAACACAACACATTAATAATACATTCGTTTTATTAGTCTCTCCTAAAGATAAGTGCATACTTTTTATTCACTTTACGAAGGTTTTAACACATACAAAACCTTCGTGAAGTGAATAGAGATCAGTCTCTTACGAAAAAGCAATGAACTTTTGGAATTTCCCTCATTATCATTCAGTTTTGATACATTATAAGTATTAGTGGAGCTTCGTTCTGAACTTATTTAGGTACAAACAAAACCTGTTTTCATGCGTTTTGTATACATAGTTACATTTTTTGTATGTTAATACAGGCCGTTCCCGATATTATCTACACTTAAAACTAATATCACCAAACAATATTTCACACCAAATCTCATAAGCTCGACAACCTTGATATTTGATTACTAGTCAGTAATATAATTGTTGCTATTAACAAGCCTGTATTGACTACGTTTGTACCTGAAACAAAACAAAAGCAATAATTAGTAATAGGACCAGGCCCGTGACACGGCGCGTACGTGTTCCACGCGCGCCTCAAAGAGATGTCTGCATTTGAAGGGACCCATTACTACATAGTAGGCAAGATTTGACCCTACATCCTCGTGTATCAAACAAATACTGAATTCATTTATAATAACTCAAACTTTTTGCTATCATTGCTTACTTCTGTTGTTGACTGTACAAAATGCAAACAGTCTTATAGCCACAAACTATTGATTTAAAAATGTACATAAAAGTGTAGATTCTTATTGGATCGTAAATTTTCAGAATATTTGATTTAAGCGTAACGTTCAGTCCATTATACGAACTTTTTAGGTATTCCTAGCACTGTGATTTTAACTTTACCGAGGTTTCTGTAAACCCTGCCAAAAAATCTTGCTCCTTAAATAAATATTTTTACCTACAGTTATGTTTTACTATGTACATATTATCTAGTTTAGTAATTGAAATAACGCACATGTAATGACATAATATAGTGGCCTTAGCACCACTATAAATCTTGATACTTGGCTGGGCATTTTTTATTAACTGAGCAATACGTAATCTAGTTTAAAAATAAAGCAACTTACCACTATTATTAGACACATATTTAGAGAGCTGCGTGCGGGAGTGTATAGTGATGATAGTGTTCGCGTCCCTCACTACAGGGGGCTCCACTAGCAGTATAGACTCGCATCGCACGCGCATCGACCCGCTGGCGGTGGGAGGCACGCGCACGCGCAGAACGCGCCACGAGCGACGCAGCCCGCCAGGCTGGTTGCCCGTTACCTCAGTCTTCTGCCAGGCTTCGGGCTGTAAAGAAATTTGTTGGTTTAGTATTTTCAAGAAACTTCTGTCAAAATAGTCCCACAGATGGGTACAAATAGATTAATTATGTTTTCAACGAAATGAAATATTACATAGTAATCAAAATAATTAGATCGCAATCAGAACATTAGATGGTAATCTTATCGACTGTAAGGATAGCATACTACACAGTCATCAGAAAGAAAGAAAAATAGATAGAATAATTGTAAAAAATTAATTGTTTGGTAGGTTTTTTGGAAACGTAAGATATTTGAAGGTAACGTAGATTACCTACTTCGCTAATAAAAAAAATCCAACATAACTCATGGATCATCTTGGATTACACCACTACAGAAATCAAAAACTTGGAAGCGATTAAGTTCTTGTATCGCAAAAGATACTTCATAATCACAAGAGATTAGTCGCTTTTTCGAGCGAAACCAGCGTGTCCTAGAATAAAAAAAAAAAAAAACAGGGTACATCTACCAATCCGCACTGGGCCCGCGTGGTAGATTATGGCCTACTTCCTCTCAAAGAAAGGTGGCCTGTGTCGCAACAGTGTGAACATTATAAGCCGATTAGACTTACTTATACCTACTAGTCGCTTTTAAGTCGATTGCGGCTCTAATATATTATCCTAAAACTGTGGATATATTAAACTAATGAAATTAATACCCTTTTGCAATCTATTCGGCTACCATACGCCCAGATTATAATTTAATTGAAACGATGGATGAACAAAATTTAATTAAGTTGTGGCGAAATATTAAACTAGTGATAAATTTTGTTAAAAGCAATTTACTAAAATAATGTTGTTAAAAATAATTACAGTCATAATTATTTTAGGTGCCGCTATTTGTGAGCGATATCACCACAATAATAAATTATATGTATCACTGAAAAAGCCAGTTATTGCAATGCCAAAAGATTGACAACTGAGAGCACGATGAGCTCGTAATCTGGATGATTAAAATATGTAAAACAATTGGAAATTTCGTATTAAAGTGTTAATGATATTAAGATTGGACAAACGATTCATTATAATGGAAAACTAAGCAAGAGTTTACCTTCGAAAAATATTGATTAATTACAGCTTTTAACTCTCATGTACATTGCGAAATTGGTGATTATTGACACAGCTGACTCTCAGTGCGAATGCAATGCTTATGACCGAATCATCTCAAAATGTTAGTGTGTCCAAAGGACCCACACTGCATTTTTGTGGACCTAAAAAAACCTTTTCCGTGGCTACTTAACAGGCCAAACTTATCTAAAAAATCATCTAGGAATATCTTCCATATTTTAACCATCGATTCGAAAAAAAAGGAGAAGCTCTCAAATTTAAAGTTAGTACCTTAATCTTTTTCAGCAGTAAAAGAGCTCTTTGTGTTTCTACACAAAGAGCTCTTCTACTGCTCTTTCGGGGATGAGCCTACTTGATTGTTCAAAAACATTATACCTACGTGCATTTCGGTTTAAGGTTGTCTAACGAACGAATGCTTCAAACCTATTTAAACAAAAGACACGTACGTACTCGTAGGTGAGGAATCTACGACGTTAATGATAAATTCTATTCTGTCTCATTTCCTCTGACTGCTAATGGAAGCTGCCTCTTATTAAACCAGCAATGAATTCCGGGCGCGATACGATTGCATCGGATGCAAATAATTATCGCAGGAAATGCCTTTCAGTCGTTCTCGGATAAGTCACAAAAATAAAATGTTGTAATGTGATATTAAATTTAAAAGGCCAATAGTTTTTAAATAAAGCTATCTAAGCTTTAATTAAAATCTATTTCACTACGTGTTGCAAAACTGATAATTTCTGACATTTGAAAAAAGGAGCGTGTATTGAATTAATGAGGCTATGATTTGCTTTTAGATAAAATATTTGATTTGTATTTTTACGTGTGGCGGTGTGACGTAGTTACAACATTTTTTCAATTCAAATGCAAAGGGTTGCGCTTTACAAACCATTGAATTTCACGGCAGGTCCAAGGAATTATTTTTCAGCAACATTGCACGATATGTCAAAATTTTATTGAGAAATGGCGGAATAGTTTTTTTTTATTTCGATTTTATGGCATCAGAACTAGTTTCATGAGTCCTTTATTTTAAATCCTGTAACTAGGACAGGCTGACAAAGAACGGTGTAATTGTATTATCCGTTTTTTTATCCCAACATATGATAGAGCCCTAATAGGATTTATATGAAAAATCTAAACTCGGCTGCGGGGGAACATTGATTTTGTAAGGCCCCGCGTCCTTTGTTATTGAGATGAATGGAAACATTTATCAAAAAATATGTTATACCTATGAGAATGATTAGGTTCCTAAAAACTGGATTTGTTACACTTTAACATTGAATATTTATAAAATATTATAGCTTTAGCTCGCGGCATTTTTCTAGTGGAGGACATAAATTATTTCATAGGAACGTGCTACCGGGAAACATTGAATGCTCGGTCCTGGCATATAAGTATTAAAGCGTGGAAAGGAAACAGACAGGTGAACAGATATTTTTTGGGAATTAAAAATATAAATAAGGATAGAAGTTTATTGTTTAGAGACTGTATAATACCTTTATAAGTAGAAGACAAAATACATATATGGGTATGTAAACAGGGCTATATGTGAGCTTCAGCGATTTAATACGAAATACTTATTGGCTACAAGGCTTGATATTCCTCGCACAATACGACAGAAAAGCAAGCGCAAGCGCTACCGCTGAGTACGAGGTCCTGGGTTCAATTCCTAGGTCAGGCAAAGTGTTATTGGGTTTTTACACGCTTTATATTAGCTTCACTTGTATGTATGTTTGTAACCGACAACTTTAGACGCGATTTTCACCCACTTTAAACGGCCAGATTTCGTTCAAACTTTGTAGATTTATCGAGGACCGATGACAATACATTAATTTGAACTAAAAAGTAGGAAATAAAAGATAGTTTAAGTTTAAGTGCTTTTTAAGATAATATTCACCACCACCATGCACCCCGCTCTTTAAAAAGTAAAATTTATTTTCTATTTTTTAGTTCCGTTTTCTATAAAAAGCGTGTCTTTTAATTTTTTTTAAACTATTTTTTTTTCTATCCAGAATTTCTGAGTAACAGTCTAGACTTGTGCCCCGTTGATGACATAGGCTCGCCCCAAAATTTCATGGAACTTACTAAATAAATATTTCATATTTATTTTTAGAGTTTAACTTGGACACTACTGATATCAGGGAAGGAAATACATGTTTTATAATTTACTAGCTTCTGTCTGCAATTTCATTCACGAGAAACAGCGAAAGCCTACATCATAATAACTATGTGTTAAAGTGCTCGTTACTTCTTTTGATGATAAGAGGCCTTTGCCCTGCTGTGGGACAACAACAGGCCATCTTCTTATTGTCCCACTGCACATCATTATTGAGCATCTTCGATAGATGGTCCCATTACTAACCATTCCCATCAACTAGTTTCGGGCGAGTCTTGAACAAAGTGAAAACAAAAGAACATCAAAGAGAAAATGAAAATAAACTCAAACCTTTTTGGCCGTCGGAATGTCAAAAGAAAACGTTGCTATTTAATAAGTACAGTATTCACAATATTATATATCAAAGAAGAAAACTGCACAGGAAAATAACGATCACTAATATTAGTTTGTGATTTTTTTGTCAGAATAATGAACCAGGTTTTCAAGTTAATTGATTCATAGCTTTTTAATTAGAACCTGGCAACTGCGCTGCGGTGGGTTTACGTTCAATTTAGTTCATATTTTCGAAAATAACATTAATTTTGTAGTTAGAAAAAATCTGATTACCAATTTAAAAATACGGAGTGACGGAATAAAATGACTTCCTGTTATTAAACTTCCCTATAACATATTAATACTATTTTCAATAAAAGGTACTTGTCGTATCGAAGTTAACCAAAATAACTTCCCAATTAGTAATAAGAGACCCGAGGCAAAGAGAAAACTGGGCAACAAAATAATTCAAAATTCAAATTCATTTTTCCTCGACAAAGCAAAAAAGAATCAGTCAGAATCCATATATTTTCCAAAATCTAATTATAAACATTTTAAGGTTTAACTGTTGGGAATAAAGGAAGAGCATTTCGGTGAAATATACTGGCCGTTTTAAAAGGCCATTAGCGAAGATTTAAAGAGTACCTCGGCTGCTTAGAGTCGCTTAACAATGAGCCAACGTAATGGCAAACAATGCAGGTCCACTTCATACAAAGGAGGTCCGTACAGAGGGAAGTCATAATAATATGCAAGGATAAACCACCTGCATTATTATATTATTAACAGGCGTATTTAGAGTTGGCTTAAGGGGAAAATATATATATCCAGTAAAATATAAAGTAAATTATTTTATTCGGATTTACACTAGTAAATTTAAGAATATTGCACACAAGTAAGTTCATATCTATACTTAATATTATAAAGCTGGTCTCTGGAACTACTGGTCCGAATTGAAAAAATATGTTTGTGTTGGATAGTCCATGTATCGAGGAAGGCTATAGGCTGTATATGTAACATCACGCTACGATCAATAGAAGCCGAGCAGCAGGTGAAACCGCGTGGGAGTAGCTAGTTTTTTTATATAAGTCGATTAAATTAGTTCTTCTGGGTCTACAGCTAAACATTTTTTAATATTTTTCATACATCATGGGTAAATATAAACGACTCATTATCACTAGAACGCTTCCTATTATTTATGTCTTTATATACAAAAGTAGGTTTATCAGGTTGTCTATCTGTTTATTTAAGAACGTACCACGCTTTATTAAAAATAAATGAAAATCAAAGAAAGTGAAAATCAGAGAAACCTAGAACATAAAACAGGGATAAAGTACCTAATCTGTATTTGAATTGATTCTTTAGAAAATTCCAGCCAAATAAAATATTATGAAATCGAATATTTCAATCTTTCAAAGACATAGAATTCAATCAGAAGAAATTATAATTGAAGAAACCTAATCGTAAGAAGTAGTTTGCGTTCTAAGTTTTTCATATCAAATCTATGAATTCATATTATGAGTAGGTACCTAATCTTCTTTCAGCTTACGTAAACCAAACATATGGGTAGGTAGGTAGGGAGACCTATTTGCAAATGTGAAGAGTTTTCCAAAGAGAAATTGGAAATACGTAGGTCGTTCACTAAATTAAATCCGAGCGATTTATGAATGTTAATACATACTAGTGAAAAGGTCGTGGTTTAATCATAAAGATATTTTCAGTCCCGTGATTTTGTCCAATCACTAAATAGAGAGCTATTAAATATGAAACTATATTTTATCAGTAAAAAAATGAACACAAGGTCAAAAGGCGTCCATTGCAGGACATGAGCTCAAAAATTGCTACATCGACCAGTTCAATGCTTCTTGCATCCAGCGGATTCCCGCGAGAAGACTTCTTACTTTAAAACCTTTTCTATCAATGTATTGTATCTCAAAATAAATATTCCTATCTAAAAAAGCGTTTCTTAGTTAATAAGCAACCTATACAAAGTTAAGAAGACATACTATTATTCTGTACCTTCTCTTGACGAGCATAATCCTCTTAAATTGGATTCCTGTGTGACATGACAACGAACATACCTACTTTCTTCGGACTATACAGCAAACACAATGTATTGTCAGCACAACAATGGACATACTGTGACAATGTAAAATTTCATCTTGATAATAGAATTATGTTACACATAAAGACGTCGAAGAGATTCAGTAGGTACAGTCGAAACATAGTAGACTAGTACCTAATGCCTAAGTATACAAAGTATTCAGTTTATCAAGACAATGTACTGTAGAGCCTGAGTGAAACCTTATGTTGAACATGGCTGGTAATAATCTGACAGCATTCGAACCTTTGAATTATGAATATAATAGTTTGATAGGTTTTATAAAAGTGAACGGAGTCTGTCACTAGCCATGGGGCTTGACAGATGTATTCGGTGCAAAGTAATATATAATTGGTTATCCGCTACCTATATGTTTATATTTATAGCTTAAGAAATCCCAAAAACACACAAGACACAAGCTCTACCACCGAGCCCCCTCAGTGAAGATCGCCGACTTCACAGTACTGAGCGCAAAATTATAACAAAATATTTCAGAAATCATCCTCTAGGCAGAGGATGATGTCTTCTCCCAACTATGTTGGGGTCGGCTTCTAGTCTAACCGGACGCAGCTGAATACCAATATTTTACTCAGAGCCCCGGATTGTCTGACCTTAACCCCGTTACTGGGTAACATGATACCTCTAAATAAGACGGGCTATTAAGCAAAATTTCGGGCTTCTGACGTGTAACGATAGTCAATAATATTTTTCATAAAATATAATTTATAAATGTAGTTTCACATATTTTGCATGCTTATTTTAGCATGCACAAAAGGGACTCTAAAATAAGAAAGATGCTTTCCGACTCATGTCTTTGTATATAAAATATTAAAGTAATATTTTCTTTCATTCTGCCTAGCTTTTTCCCAACTATGTTGGGGTCGGCTCCAGTCTAACTGAATGCAGGTGAATACCAGTATTTTACATGGAGCAACTGCCTATATGATCTCCACAACCCAGTCAGTAACTGGGTAATACCATATCCCTTGATAAGACTGGCTGTCAGACAACAATTAAAAGGAAAGGAACCTTCGATTATAAAAAGCTTCAATCAAATATACCCACCTAACAAGTATGTATTTCACGTCGTGGGAACTCAAGCAAATGAATTCATTTGTAAGTTCCAAAAGTGATAATCGCCACGAAACACCATTGGCTCAGATCCGATTTGCAGCTAAGTTCGACGAAACTATTAATGAATCTAAAATTGCATTGCAATTGCGATCGCCCTTTATGGCTGGATTTCTAGCCGTGAACCCAATCACGATCAAATTAAGCAAATTGATGGCAAAAGCTGTTGTGTACGTACCTTTTGCAGCTCCTCGTCGATGTACCAATTAATATCCGACGGTGGCAGAGAGAAATCGGACGTGCAGTTCAGGAACACTTGCTCCCCGGGCTTCAACACTTTCGGCGCCCCGATTATCACGGGATCCGCCTGTGGCATAGCTGTACACAAAATAGATTTGAATACACCGCACAACTCAACATCTAGGTGTCATAACTTCGTTACAAACTTGCACTAACGTAATACGGCGATCGCCAAGGGGAATCGAGTACCAGAAAGTCCTTTCGATAATGCTGAACTTAATTAAAAGCCTTAAATTCGAATTGTCGAGTTACGCTATTGTTAGGCTGAGGCCATATTGATGTCCCCGGCTGGCGGTTTGTGCTGTTCAGATAATTGCACCGATAAAACTTGTGGTTTTAGAGTCGAGCGTGGTACGGCTATTAACGAAAGCTCGAGCTAGACGCTGTTAATGTCATCGATGTGCCCTCAGCCTGAAACGAGTTATTTTACGATGCCATAATGTGCATTATTGTGGTTAGTTTCGACATAGTTACGTTATATTTTTGGGTTTTCTTTGTATTTTAGAGATAATGTATGAGACTCACATAGCAAAGCTAATCAGATCCTTTTCCCTTTGTATGAGAATAAAGTAGGTATGTGTAAGTGGGTGGGAGCTTGGGGACTGTCGAGTAAGCTACTTAGCGACAATGAACTAGTAAAGTGTGTACTTGTGAATAAAATAAATCTTCTGACAAAATAACTCAGAGTATGAAGTAAGTCTAGTGGTGTGTACTTTAGATTTAATATTGTATTGTGTAATAGGGAATACTTTCTAGGGCTCTACCTATAAATTAAAAAAAACAACCAACCAATTCGTTGTCTGTCTATCTGTTTGTCAGTCTGTCAAGACCTTTTCAGGGACGCGTGGTGGTATAAAGTTTAAATTAATATCAAATAGTTCGATACAATCAAGCTTATAAGTTAACGCAATAAAAAATACGTCCATTCCTAATGTGAACTATACTTGCAAATAAAATCAAAACCAATAGAGTACTTCCCTTTGACCTAGAATTATGAAAAGCAAGACGCAAGGTGTAACAGCACACGTAAAACTCGACAATTTGTAATGATGTCTCATAAAAAAAAAATGATTGCAAAATATCATTTGCAATTCTTAAATTTACCGTAACGTACATCGATGTACAGAGGCCAGCACATCAAGTTACCACAATCTGTCAAAATTCTTTGATAGTATTTCAACTTTATTGCAAAGACATAAGGTTCATTTTCAATTGAGAAAATTTGACAGTTAGGGATAGCTTGATCTGCTGGCGTCTGTACCTATGGGAGAACACTTTTATACTTTGGACAAAGTCATGTTTGATCGTGGGATAAATTCATCCCAACTAAAGAACATGTGCGTGGTGCGACTCGCACTTGCCTGGGCTTTTAAATTATTTCAAAGGCCAATAATAATAACTCAAGTTGTTTTTTATTATTTATTTTTGCTACCCCTAAGAGCTTCTGATTATTTTGCGCTATACTTTTTACTCAGTAATGAATACCAATTAATTTATTCACTTCAGCGTCTGTCACAAATCGATTTTTTTGGAACTCTATGACGCACACATTTTAGCCTCACTTGGCTGGCCTATTTATAGCAGCGAAGTATAAAAATTAGGACAATAGACAGTAGATGAGACAATGGAACACAATTTCAGAGGCTATGAAAGAAAGGTCACAGTGTAGGATTTGAAATGAGAGCTTCCGAGTCATATAACGGAAAAACCCGGCCAAGTGCGAGTCAGACTCGCGCACGAACGGGTTCTGTGCCATCTATACTAATATTATAAAGAGGAAAGATTTGTATGTAAGTATGTTTGTAACAAATAAACTCAAAAACTACTTAACGGATCTGGATGAAACTTGGCACAAAGATAGTTTATAGTCTGGAATAGCGTATAAGCTATTTTTATCTCGAAAAAATGTACGGTTCCCGTGGGATAATTTCCGACATACACGCGGACGAAGCGCAATAGCAAAAGCTAGTTATCTATAAAAACGACAAAAAAATCACATCTGTTGTAGGAGAACTCCCTTAAATATTTATGTTATTCTGTTTTTAGAATTTGTTGTTATAGCGGCAACAGAAATACATAATTATATCATCTGTGATAATTTTAACTGTCTGGCTATCACGGTTCATGAGATACAGCCTGGTGACAGACGGACAGATAGCGGAGTTTTAGTAATAGGGTCCCGTTTTACCCTTTTGGTACGGAACCCTAAAAAAAGTATTATATCTGCCTACATTGCTTTGTGCTCGTTTTTCTTTAGTTAGCCTGTAGGGTCTTAGAAGGTTTTAATTATGTTGCAGATAAACTGAAATTAGTAGAGAATGTGCAAATTAACGTTCAATTTAAACGCTGAATTTGAAAAGTAGCCCCTTTCATATCGTAATAATTTAAATTATCTAATAGAATTACAGAATACTATAAGTTAGATATGGTATAGTTTTATCGCGCTGTTAATTCTCCGAGAGATGAGCAGGGAATGGGATCTAGATACCTCCATTACCTGATCAGCTACACAAATGGGTGTGCGTTTTTGGGGGACTGTCTTATGTAACTTTGACCTTCAAAAAGTGCTGATTTTCAGCCTTGTTTGAATAAATGACTTTTGAATAAATAAACAACGTAATTGTTAAATGTTTTTGGCCTTCCATTTGAAAATTCTGGATGGAGGATTTATGGTCAATTCCCAGATGTTATTGTCCAGTGCGCCTCCTTACATGTGAAATTAATCTGATAACACTTTCACAAAATCACGTGATGTTATCTATAAAAGTCTATTAGCAAAAAGTCAAAAATGGCTCGATCGATAGTGATGAAATTTTGGCATGTTATTGTGTGCACTTCGGAGATGGTTCTCAACAAAAATAACGGCTTTATAACGCAATCAAGGCATTAGCTGGTAGTTTATAATATCACTGATCCCAAATAATTTTAGCCGGTATCAGATAGGTTCTTGTTAATCTTTCGTATTGGAAGATAATAAAATAATGAGGATATTCCGTGACCGTCTCGTTTATTTTACCCTAATGCGTCTTGGATGCTTCCGTCTAAAAATATTTTAGGAGATATTTTAGTAATGGTAATGTTTTGTAACAGTGAGTGTGGTTAATAGACAATCATATTTTGTATGAGTTAGTTTGTTGTTGGAATTTGAAAACCCAAATTTTATTTTCATATTTTTTTGTTACCTATTTGAAATTAAAATTGCAGTTTAATTTTCCCCTAAAATGAAGCTTATAGCTTCTTAAACTATTTTATTCTTACCCAAAATTTCATATTTCACTCTGAAGTGTCAGAAAAAGTACAGCATTACAAATCTCACAGAACAGATAAAGAAGTTAGAATGGAAGTAGTTCCTGATTTGTATTAGAACGCGTGTCGCCGCATGTCTCCCACTCTTGTCTCTCAACTACAAGCAAGAGATAATACGTACGCGCATTACACACACAAATAAACCACACGCACTTAGATCGCGTGTTTACTATTGGTTGTCACACTAACGCAAATACTGCTCTGGACTTACACTCACACACGTGTAAAAGCAATTTATTTCTCATATATGTTACGGCTACCAAAAGGTCGATTAATCATATCGATAAAATTACTGTAGTTTAGTTAATTAAAGTTTTGCATTTTTTCAAGTTGCAGATACGGTACGAATAACTTCCTAATTACATGTAAATAAACTTAAATCAAAGTCAAATAAGGGGGAACATCCGATACTGCCGCGAAATTTTAATTTTCTTTAGTTTTATGATAGTTGCAGCTCTGTTTTACGTCATAATAATGAAAGAAAGAAAAAGAGAATTTTGAACAACATAAAACGTAAAACAACGCTACAATATGCAAACAAACTATAAAGAAATTTTAAATTTCACGTCCATATCGAATGCTAAGTCGAATTAACATAATATAATCTAATTAATTTATTGTGAACTACTCCGTGAAAAAGTATTTATTAATTGTGGCACGTTAATTTATTAATAATAGCTGTGCCCGGCGGTTTCACCCGCGTTACTTAATCATTTTCTGCAAAATGTTGCAAACATAAATTGTGCTACATTTAGTACGTATCCATTAAATTCTACCAGTTGCTTCAAACCACAGTTTTCTTGTAGCTGGATCTTTTGTAAAATTAAAAAAAAAGTGTTTGCATCGTAAATTTGATTTTAGACGAAAAACCAACTAAGAAACTAAATTAATAATCCACATTATACAATAATTGGTGTTAATATAAACGAATTTATTTTCATTGTTATATTACTGACAATAATCATTCGTATACACATCTTAATATCGACATTGTTTACAATTTGGAACAGCACTATCGACGCGCATAGATTTCCCAGAATTGAAGCTTTGGATCGAAGCACGCGACGTTCGCAGTGAACGCAATACATTGCGCGACCGCTCACGTCGTGCAAGATCGTACCAATGTAATGCAAGCAATGTATAATTTTGCATCTGAATGCGATTTTATCGTTTTTGTCTACAAACTACATAATACTTTTGTAATAATTACAAATATCACTCGTATTTTAAGGTTTTTGGAGTTACCGGTGAAATGAAATCCCTCCTCGGGCCACATTACACTCCTGACTTCTTTTCCGACACGTTTTAATTGGGCAAGACGGCATAATTCTTTTTTTCCGCGGAGAATTGAACGCTTTCACAATAAGAGCGTGACTGTTGACCGGTGATTCTAATTTCGGTTGGGTTTGGAGCGCCCGCGCAAATGTGTGGCGCGCCTGTCCCGCCCACAAGGCCCTTTTAACCTCTTTAACTGTTCTGTGACAAATCTAACAAAGTATTTCTGAGTTAAATATTCAAACTGAAAAACTCCTTCTGCATAAAACACCTTTTACAAATCCAGTACCTCTTAAGCATACTGAACAAGTAAAGTTCAGTTTGCTTGAAAGAATCAGAACATAGAGAAACCGCGGCAAAGGAAAACAAACCCACCCACCGTTACTTTCAAAATAGAACCTTGTTTTTGGTTTCCTTTCAACATCATCCGTGTTTTGTTTTTAAAAACAACAAGCCAGTGTAAATAAATCGTTCATCATCATTAGCATAGGGCCGTATAATATTTTTATTTGACAGTTAAATGGATGGAACTTGAATTATTCGGGTGTTAAAATATATTTTTAGAGTTCTCTCAAAATGAAACAAAGGAAACCGCTGTACATAAATGTTTTATATATTTTTTAACTGTAGAAATATTCTTTTTTTAAAACAACAACTTGTTAAATCTATACAAAGTACGTGGCTGGGTTACTTTTTCCAATCATTAACTGAATTCTGTTCAATTAATAAAAAGAGAGAAACTTAACAAAAGAGTGTTAATATAACACTCTTTTGTTAATAGGAAAATACTTAACAAAAGAGTGTTAATATAACACTCTTTTGTTAAGTATTTTCCTATTAATTGAACAGAATTCAGTTAATGATTGGAAAAAGTTCCTGGTGGTTTCCTTTGTTTCATTTTGAGAGAACTCTAAAAATATATTTTAACACCTGAATAATTCAAGTTCCATCCATTTAACTGTTTAGCAGTTTTTACAAGTGTTTACAAGTATTTTCCTTCTTCTCTTTTATTGTAAGTTAAGATTGTTATTCACATATCACATTTTACTGTTCAATTCAAATAGAAATCAACCTTTTTACTTTGGAAAATCCTTTTTTTATTTTAAAACACCTTTATCGACTCTCTATTCTCCTTGGACTTTAACAAAAGACAACTTTCTTGAAGAAATAACACTTCTATTTTCAAAAAAGGTTCAAATTACATTCTTAGGCAGACAATGCACTAATCAGTAGATGACGTAACTGGTCCTTCATTAGCATAGCGTACTCTAGGCACGTTTGATTGAGTGCAATCTATAGCCACAGTATCGGCTTACAGAGCTTTATGTACAACCAGGATACCAAATGTGTTGCTTGCCTAGAGGAGGTCGTATAACGTGGTTGTTCGTGTATTGACAGCCTGCACAAGGAATACTAATTTTGTTACCTTTGGTATCTGAAAGCCTGACTAAGGCTCGGCGCAACCGAGCTACCGAGCACAACCACCGGTGGCTGTCGCCTCTTGCTGCGGTGTATCTATGAAAAAGCAGGAGAACTACTTATCGCTGGGCTACCGGTGCCTCGTTTGCGCCGAGCCTTAGTCTTTGATCAGTAACTGTGCTGTCAATCCAATGATTTTACAACAGGTTCAAATTATTAGGTAGAATTTCTTCCGGGCAATTCTGTACAAGTCTCACCGTAAAAACTTGGTAAAGTGAGCTAAAAGTGAGCTAGAGATTGACACTGTTGACAGCCCACTCCAAGATGACTCCACTTAGGTTTTTAGAGTGAGATTTGTACAAAATAGACCGTCAAAAACCGAGTTTGAGCCGGAGAGGACAGTAGTTTATTAAATAATTTCTTACGTCTTCCCGCGGTTTTTTTTCATTTAGTGACTTAGGCAGCTTTCTCAGTCGGACGTTAGCAACGCATCAGTAGCGCGGCAGAAGCACATGCCTTCACCGCAGAGGCCCGTTAAACGCTTTGTACGAAATTTCAAATTCTTATCCTTACGAATCTATACTAATATTATAAAGAGGTAGTAAGTTTGTAAGTTTGAATGTAGGGGGTAATCTCCGGAACCAACGATCCGATTTCAAAAAATTTTTTACCAATAGAAAGCTACATTATTCCTGAGTGCTATAGGCTATAAATTATATTTATATCATACATATTAGCCGAGCTATCGCAATTTTAGTCTAGCAATTCGGAAAGAAATACCTGTGAAAACCGAATTATTTGCATGCGCTGCCTAAACAGTTGTTTAAAATTGAAAGCAATGTATGGCAACCCGGTTCGCCTTAATTATTTCTACAAAAAAGTCCGCGGCACCATATTCCTATCTTTTGTATTTTAACTTTTATATTTCGTTTTATGTTTTAAAAAAGTATTTTTTTGACTTACTTCTAATGTTAAAACAAGAAATTTTCCGCGGACAAAGTCGCGGGCAGAAGCTAGTAATAATAATAATTTCGTTCAAGTTAAAAAAAAACCTGTGGTGCGGCCTTTATTAGGCAGGAAATTTTTGTGTATGTTAACACAAAAACACAACTTACGTAGTTTGTACTAACAGGTGTCGATACAGCTACTACCAACTTTCAATAATGTATTCAATAACTAAACCACATTGGTTTTCCCCTAAAGCTTTCTAGAGTATGAATCATACTCAACGGAGGGCGTGGGGCACATCGACAACTAACAAAAATGTAGGAACAGCACACTCGAGTATCAAATTTGAGACCGCCATCAGATAATCCATGCGCATCCATTACTGGAACACATTCTCGCTCACTTAAGCGGATTCTCTCGGTCAATAATAATGGCTCATATTTCCATATCCTATAAACGTCTTTTAATTGTCGTGCGAATATGGACCTTAATCCTAATACGTGTAGATTTCAATTTCCTTTGCACTCCGACGTACTCGTCAGGTGTGAATCGTTCAAAATAACTCTAATCTCACCAACAACAGTCATATGTTTCGTCTTCCTTGCTATCTGGAACCTCGGGCCTTCGGTTGACACCTCGCAAGTGTAGGCAGCTCTCGTCGAGATCGGTGGTGGCATAACTCTGACCACGCAGTAGTCTGGCTGACAATCCCCGCCTTGCACCATCACGTCTGATATGTTGAAGAGACGGATTGAAGGCTGTGGACAAAGAGATAATGACGTCATTCATTTGTTTAAATGCTGATAACAGCATCGCATCGACAGGTGCAGGAATAAAATGTATGCATGCAGGAGTTTACAGGCAAGGCCTTGGACTTGAACCACCAGTTCTTAAAGTAGTGTTATCTCAATACTACTTCAGTGTGCGAATGAGAGATATACAAGATTTATTTCCCATTGTGCGGCCCAGTGCGAGTCAGACTCACGCACGAAGCGTTCCGTACCATTATCTATAAAAACGGAAACATCCCTGACACTTCTAGAAAAAAAAAAAACACGTTTGTTGTTTGGAAGCCTCTTAATTTTTTTTTTTATTTACTGTTGTTGTAGCGGCAACACAAATATATCATCTGTGAAATGTTTAAATACCGGTTCATGATATACAGCCTGGTGACAGACGGACAGACGGACGGACGGACGACCAGCGGAGTCTTAGTAATAGGGTCCCGTTTCATCCTTTGGGTATAGAACCCTTAAAAATGGTGGTCACCTCCCTCATTTATTGAGAAATCATGCAATGCCTGATCACGTGACTTTGTACTGACACACAATGCCACTAGATGCTACGCTGCCATTTAATTAGACCATCGTAATATGTTGGATTTCTGTGCAATTTAATTAAATACTGTGTCATTAGCCTAAACATTAGTATTGTAGATTAGTATTTCTTGTACAGTCACTAGCACCAACATGTATACACTGAGCAACTTTAAAAAGTGATTTTCTCCTTCTGGATATGTTGTAATTTTATGTTATCCGTAACATAGTATTTGGGAACCCATACTAATATGAAGTAGGTTCTATTATTACAAAGTTACGTTATTCCACGAGAATGTTTTTAAGTGTATACATATTGGTGCTCGTGACTGGACATAATTAAAATAACTAAACCATTCAAATGTATGTATATTGCTTTGTTAAACACCAATAACTATTGTAAAAACTTTCACTATCCTTCGATTGCACAGATTACGCGGTAGTATTACAAAAGAAGATTACCTAACAGTTGCCCATTTTGACTACCTATTCAAAAGCTTTATCCATACACAGCATGTTTCTATTTCTATTTTCTATTGGATCGGCTTCCATTTTCCCCGAAAACAGATTGTATCAATAACTGGAACATCTGGTGATAACAACGCATTTCATATTGAATGTAGCACGTCTGTTTCATGTTGGATGTACATACAATCTTACAACAAATACCTACTTGAAACAGGGTAATGGTGTCGATTTGAAAGGAGAGTTCTATGTGCAGTTCTAGTAGAAAATAAAATTGTTTATTTAAAAAATGGGTGTTACCTTAATAAGCCTTTAATGCTGATTCTTATTTTTTTTTTTATAAAAAACGAAACGATACGATACAAGATACGATACGGTATACGATTTTTCTTTTCTTTTACAACACATCAACGTTCGACGCACTCTTTTTTAAACAGTTTGTCTTTAGACAAAACCACACCTCCACAACCCAGTTACTGGGTTTTGGAACTCAGATACGCAGTAGCTCCATGTAAAATACTGGTATTCAGCGGCATCCGGTTAGACTGGAAGCCGACCCCAACATAGTTGGGAAAAGGCTAGGCAGATGATGATAAGGATGTCTTTAGAAAAAGTCGTTCTATAAGTACCACGAATGTTTGTGTAGGTAAATGTAAATACGCATAGGAATAAAAACTCTGTGTTCATTTTTCGAAATTGACAACCCCGTTACGTTTGTTCGTCGAAATATTAATGCTTTTAGTTCCGACAAAACTACAGAGCACAAAGCAAGCATCATCAAAATCGTAAAACTGATACTCGCAGGTAGCTGTATACATAGGTATATCTAGACTAAATCCTGTAACCTTAAGACAAAGTTGCCAACTTTAGACATGTTTATGATCGGTAATGAACTACGATAGATTTAGTTCATCGATTGAAAACAGTCTAGTCTATTATTACGTAGGTATTGTATAAGGCTGGTGAAGTAAAGGTTTGCTTATATTTGCCTGTAATATTTTATCTAATGGTATCTACCAACCCGCACTGGACCCGCGTGGTGGATGACCCACTTCCTCTCACATAGAGGAGGTCTAAGTCCCAGCATTGGGAACATTATGGGCTGATTATGGTATATTGGTATGGGCATGTTATGCGGCGAAATGAGGAAAATGTTGTCAGGAAAGTTGTGAGCATGAATGTGGATGGTTATACAAGTAGAGAGAGACCAAAGAAACGATGGATGGATTGTGTGAAATATGATATGGCTGAAAAGGGAGTGACTACCGAGATGACGACTAATAGAGAAGTATGGCAGAAAAAGACATGTTGCGCCGACCCCAATTAAATTGGGATAAGGGCAGGAGAATTATGATAGGGTCATCTGCGTACCTGCAGCTAGGTAACACGATCAATATCCAAAATGGTTTTCGTTTATATTATACAGGTAATAGTCACCGTCACCATACGTCATCGATAAAATGTTCACACTATTTTGAATGACAAACGATGAAGCGCAATGGCCAGACATGGGTAGTTTACGCTTACTAATTAGGAGGAATCACGCTAAGTGCGGAATCGCATAACTTAAATGGTAGTCATCATCATTCTCCTGCCCTTATCCCAATTTATTTGGGGTCGGCGCAACATGTCTTTTTCTTTACACTTCTCTATTAGTCGTCATCTCGGTAGTCACTTATTTTCTAGCCATATCATCTTTCACACAATCCATCCATCGTTTCTTTGGTCGTCCTAGTGTAGATGAAGACCAAGATAGAGAGAGAGAAGAGAAGAGAGTAAAGAGAGAGAGAGGAGGTAATTGTTTCTATGTTATATTTTCGGTCATTACATTTACCGTTTAAATTCTCTACAGTAAAATAAGACAAGATGAAATAAGTACCATCCAAAGTTACTGTTTACTTTGCAAGGGACATGCGCGAGTTTAAGATTGCCGTGGGAAATCAAAATACGTTTAGTATCTTCTGGGGATAAATAAACGACTGTATGGAATAATAAAACGTATTTTACGGCACAGTAAACAGCTTTTATATTTATATTTTTTTCCGGAAAAACTGTGGCAATAAAGTGTCTTACTTTGTATTAGTTCATATACTTTACTTTGAAAGGAAATAACTCTTTGTTTTTGTTTCTTTTTTATTGAAGTAATTTCCAATTTTAATTTAATGATGGTTCCTGATTGTATGCCCGATGCAAATTCTGTCTTTATGCTTCTTGTTTTGTTGGCACAATTCGCCCCAGCTTCCAATAATTTTATCTTACTATTTTTCCACGATCTACTCGTTATTTATTTATATCAAGACTGCACCAATCGTAATGAATTTGCTCACTGTTTGCTAAAGCAATAATATAATGTGGTCTAGTGACTAAGATATTTCCTAGCAATAAAAAATATAATAAAATAGCGCATTAAGTTATACTAAACTATCTAATTACTACAAATGATTTTAAACCTTAAAACGTTGATTATTATTATTTAATACGTTCAATATCGATTAGAAAATTTGACACAGCAATTAGCAATTGCTGTGTTCCAATTAACTGCGGTCACTGTTAGCAAATTTTACATGAAATGACAAATTAAATTTATGGGCCGCTTGTTATCGGTATAGAACAAATACATACATCCAAAACCAGTACTTAATTTGAAAAGTAATTGGCTTAACATAAAGTTATATTGATGGATTTATGTCACGTATATATATTTATTTAAATAGAAGAAAAAAGGCACTCATTCATTCACTCAGTCACTCGATGATTAAACACAAAATCTCAAAAACTACCGGACGTACGAAAATAAAATTTGGCGCGGACATAGATTATGAGTAGGATACGTCAGCGAAGAAAGGATTTTAGGAAATTCCCGTCGTAAAGGGTTGTAATAGGGGGAGCAGCTAGTTACGTAGTAAAGTTGTACATTCTCATATCATAATCAAAACCAATTAGTTATTGTTACAGCGCACATCGTGCATATTATCACAACATGACTCAATAACGTCGGCAGAATTTACTGGTAGGTATTTTATATTTTATTTTTGTTGAGCATAACTATTGTCTAACTCTCTCTTCTAAGATCTCTCTTTACACAGGTCACTAGACCCCTTCCACGGTTAGAATTAGCTCTAACAGAGGTACCGTGCAGAAGTCGGAGTTAAGCATAACAAAAATTTAAACTAAGCACCAAAGAGTTAGACAATAGGTATGGTTTAATCTCTTAAACGATAAATTATTAATTATTATTATGATATTCTTTGATTATAATTGTCAATGTTAATTTTAAACGAGAGCTTTAATAACACAATAACATTTATGACTTTAATACTACCAAAACATTGTATAATCCTTCAGAACATTACATCACGAGCACATAAAAAACTTTTTTACAAAAAATAAAACCGACTTCCAAAACAAACACTACAAAGTGACAAATAATTTTGATTTCGGAAGTCGGTGTCTTCGGTTTTGTATTTTCATTTTTTGCCACCGACTTCCGAAATCAAAATTATTTGTCACTTTGTAGTGTTTGTTTTGGAAGTCGGTTTTATTTTTTGTAAAAAAGTTTTTATTTTTCACTTTTTAGTTGTGGTACCTACCTACACAACCTCCCCCCCCTCCCCCCCAAAAATTTAAGACCACTACATGGTATGTAAATTACAGTGACAGGAACTTATTAGAACATCGTCCACATATATCAAGTAGGATTTTTTAGATTTTTGTTGATTTTTCAAAAACCGCTTATTCGATTTCGATAAAATTTATATGGGACCATTTGGGAAGTATATCATTTCCAACAAAAAAATAATTTTTCAATTCGTTTGCCAAGCAACGGAGTTATGCGCGAACAAACATAAAAAAAAAAAAAATACAAACATCCGAATTGAGAACCTCCTCCTTTTTGAAGTCGGTTAAAAATGAAAACCGTTAACAAAACTACAGCTACCATTTTATACAAAGAAAACATTTGTAAAAAGTAAACGAGCACCACCATCCCGCAAAAACGTAACGTAACTTTAAAAACAAAACTGTGCGTCCTTTACAAAGCGAATAAAAACAAACGCACCTGCTGTGTGGGATTATATCTGAATATCTCGTTAGTGTCCCGGTACCACTTGACGGAATGGAGCTTCTGTTCATCCATCTTGAAGTGGCAGCTGAGCTCGGCAGCCCGCCGGGGGTCCGCGTAGAGCGGCACCTTTAGCTGCGATATGTCGTGTGCTGATGTTATTGCTGTGGAAGAAAGAGAAGTGAGGTTAACAGATTTCTGAATTCATACAAATGATTTTCGATAACTCGGCTGTCGCAGAAATCGTCGTTGTGGCTTTGCTTTGGGCGTTGGACGGCCAGATACGGCATGACACGGCTTGCCGAAACCTTTCGCATCATACCACAGCTTCTCGCGATTCTTGCTCAAATCCTCATGTGATGATATCAATGAAGTGTGAGCGCTAAACGTATCTCAATAGGGTTGAAATTCATTTCCGTTTACGAAATCCTTCGCAGTGCTATACTGCGACACCAGGCGAGCGTCTTTAAACTGCACGATGGCCGATTTTTGCAAATGTGACCGTATATACTACAACATGTTTGTTTTGTTAATTTTATTTTATTTGCTTGATAAATGCATCACTTTCAAACACAAGTAAAATTGGTTTTGTTCCTGACTTAATTATCCTGGATTATAATTAACATGTATATTTATAATATCAGTCTTCAATGGACTGGTAAATATGTCCCAGGGCAGGGAATTACTTCTTGTCTTCACTACGGCAAAACCAGCTTTATCACTACCTACCTTGTTTACACAGCGTTGGTTGACTGTATTGGGTGAATAAAAGTTTACTTTTGCCGTACCGGGCTATCGACATTGATGGCTATGTCAAGTTTGAAATTCAAACGCTGAACCGAATACCTCCTCGTTTTTTGATACGTGGTAAAAAATCTGAAACCGTCAAATGTTCGGATATCGCTGCAAGCGAAACAAAAAAGATTTTCAGGAGTTTCGCAATAAGTAATTAGGTTTTGCTGTCGAAAATAGTTTTGGTAAAACTTTTAATGGTAACATGAAACATAGTTTATTAAAACCGTAATTTTATTTTTTCTTAACTATTTTTTAATGGCTCCCTTAGCAGTATGCGCACAGTGCTCCCTCTTGGAAATGTTTGGTACATTTTGACAGACTCACACTGTACTCTCATAACTATTTAATTGCAAACATTGTACTACTCTGTCAAGAAAGTACCGGGAAAAGATCAATAATACACAAAATGTCTGTTATTCATCCAAATTTATTTTATCACCTTCAAAGTATGCTCCTTTAGAAACGATACACTTGCGCCAACGAATAATCCATTCATCAAAACATTTTTTAAACGCTGCTTCCGGAATTGAGTTCAGTTCTCGCCGCGAATTCTCCTTTATGTCTTCTATCGATTGAAAACGGGTGCCACGAAGTGGTAATTTGAGTTTAAGAAAAATAAAAAAGTCAGCAGGAGCCATATCTGGTGAATATGGTGGTTGCTGGATGGTATTTGTTGAGTGTTTCAAACAATGCGTTTCATGAATGTTGGGTCCGAACTGACTCGTTCTAGCATGTCCTCAGCGACTTTCATGCGATTGAGTTTTTGGAGAAAATTCAGATCTTTTGGGACTAGCCGAGCAGCAACATGTTTCATACCCAAATGATTAGTTAAAATGGTACGGATCGACTCGTGAGATACAGAAAGTTCGGCGGCTATCTCTCTCAGAGTTGAATGGGGATTTTCAGTCACTATTTTCTTCACTTTTGCGATGTTAACTTCAGTTGCAGACGTTGACGGCCTACCAGAGCGAGGCAAATCTTCCATCACATCTCGACTGCTTTTGAACGCTTTGAACCACTCATAAGCACGAGTTTTTGATAAAGTCGATTCACCGTAAGCCTTCTGTAACATTTTCAGTGACTCCGAACACGAAATTCCATTGGCGATGCAAAATTTAAGACAAACTCTTTGTTCGATATTTTTGTCCATTATGAAATTCGCAATACACACTATATATGATATTACTAAAACCAGCACTGTATTTAATATAAATAACAGATGCAACTCAAACTCCGCGCCAAAATGGAAAACAGTTGTGCCAATCTAACAACTACAAAAAAACAAAAATTTGAATTTGGAACCATAAACAAATCATCCATTCCCGATACTTTTTTGACTGAAAAGCCAATTATTTTTAAAATCTTGTAGTATCATATCGGCTTTTCACCATAGGAATCGATCAATTAGGAAACGTGCACCAAGTTTCTGACGCTTCATAAGTGCTCATGTTGGTAGATGCGAAATGAGATATTTTTAATTTCAATTTGGCCGATTTTTCAATATGTTCTTTTAGACCTCGGCAAATACCTACTGGCATTCATACGTTCCTAAAATTTCAAATTTTAAACAATCGGTATTTGTGGTAACAACGTGACCTAGACACTATGTCTCGCTACCATAAGTCTCACATTCAAATTTTAGGCTGATTATCAACTCGTAAAGTACCTAAATATTTATTCTTCGAAACAACCCCTCCAAACGTCAAAATGAATAAATAACCAAAAATTAATTTAGACTTCTGAAATAACAAAAAGCTTACCTAACCTTTTGCGTAGAAAATTAGCATAAAATTAATAATACGTAACCCATATTTAAAGTGACACTACACGTGCTGTAACACATGTGAATTATCTGCGCAATGTTCAATGATAAATGAAACAACATGTTTCAGTAGTGTTTGTTTTTGTTTATTCTATAAAGTTTTAACTAAACAACCTGAGGGCCTAGCGAAAGTGACCTTCAATCAGCGATAACGATGATGGAAAAGTAAAAAATACTGACAAAAGCTGCTGGAAAAGACGTTGGAGACATACGAAATGCTTTAGAAGCGCCATTTGTCTATGCCCCTTTTTTAAGGATGGGAAATCATCAAATGACGGGTCCCGCTGTAGGTGGACCGGAAGGGAGTGTCAGCCATTTAAAACCCTTTCATCTTCCATCCTTAGCCCTACATGTTCCGGTGCACCGGTTACCCCTTCGGACAGTCCCGCAGTCTAGGTCCCTTGGACTAATAATAAACTAGTGACTCAACTCACCCTTGCTTCGCATGCAAGCAATCTACAAATGTGACTACGTGATAAAACGTCGAGTTTACTGCCCTATGTCTGCCCTTTTTTCGCGATTAACAAATGTTTGTTTCACTATTTCGTTATTAACATAATATAGAGCCCTTACACTCTGTGTAAGCTATCAGAGTTAGGGCCGATTTTTTAATCGCCTGATAACTTCTATCTGAGGAATAAAATGGCGGTTTGACATATTTTCTATGCGAAAGCTGTCAAACTATTATTTTTATTCCTCCAATAAAACTTATCTGATGATTGAAAAATCAGTCCTTAAAGTACCTAATACAATTTACATGCGTATAAAAAAAGAAAAAATAATCATAGGTCATCGTAAAATTTGTCCGCATCGCTGACAATCGGGAAAGTGAGTGGATTCCCACGTCGTATGGCGATGCTGATTCTTTTCCCAGAAATAGGACAGCCCTCTGGTTACGTGTTATATCTATGTTAAATATGATATCCTTGGACATTTCACAACAACGCCATATCGTCCCAAGCTAAGCAACCTAATGCTTGTGTTATGGTAACGAGATGGTTGATAAACTACTTATATACATTATTTTTTTTGTAAATACATACATATTATAGATAGAAAAACACCCAAACTCGTAATAAATGCTTGCATGTCATACAAATATTTGTTCCGTGCGGGAATCGAACCCGCGACATAGTGCGCAGCAGTCAATCGCTCAACCATAGCGCCAACCGTGTCGTCAAAATATGAATGCGTAATACTTATAAACCTTCCGGAATTAATTGTTTACATATTGTTAAAGGTTGTTTCTTCTTTCTTTTATTTATTATCAGTATAATAAATCGTAGGTATCAGTACTATTAACATCCTTAAGTCAAGTTTTATTACCTTCTTTCTCATTAACCCCTTGATTCGGATGATTGTATTGAACTCAATATTGTTCAACGAAATGAGATGAAACATGAACATTTAATTTAACAAGCTCAACGCTTATGTATCTGTCAAGACAGAATGATATTACTTGAAAAGGAGTGACTACCGATACGGCGAATAATATGGAAGGGTGGAAGAAAAAGACATGTTGTACCGACCCCGAATAAATTGAGTTATGGGGACATTTGACGGCTTGTGTCAGTTCTCTTTCTGTCAGTAATAAAAAGGTAGTCAAGTATTATTAATGCAGAAATTAAAACATACTGATCCCAAATTCATTTGAACACAATGATTTGACTGTGTTCGTGTTTATGTTTTGTGTTCATAAACGTGTTTTTTGTGGTCGATCCATTAGGTTAAGCTACGCCTGCCGGGGTTGCTCCGTGGATTGGTGACCATCTTTACATATCGGAAATCTTCCGTGCCTCGGAAAGCACGTTAAGCCGTTGTTCCAGGCTGTCATTCGTGGATCTTGGCAGTCGTTATGGGTCGTCAGAAACCAGATAGTCTTAAAACCAGTCAACACTGGTATTCAGCTGCATCCGGTTATACTGGAAGCCAACCCCAACCTAGTTGGGTAAAGGCTAGGCAGATTCATTGAAACGTGTTTTTTGAAACGTATCCTTTTATTCTTTCGATATATTTTATTTCATATTACTGATTTATTATTAAATTTTTAATTAATATAAAGGGAGACAAATAAACTTTGCATACGAGCGTAAATGATAATGAGGACTGGGATTAAATAATCTAAAGTCAACTGATATGAACGTGACAATTTATTTATTCACACGGTTAATTCGTAGAAATGGCTACAATAACGTGCTACAGCGTAGGCGGTGCTACGGCGTAGATACGCTGCGGCGTTAACATGGTGGAACACATTCATTAATATGGAAGCTAAATGCTTTTTAAAGTTCCGTCCGTCAAAAGGAAAAACAAAACCCTTAAAGGATCACTTCGTTGTTCGTCCGCGTACGTGTATGAACGTGTATCCAGTTGAAATCAATGTCAAATACGGTCTTTTGGAGTTCTACAAAAATCATACACGTAACTAAAACAAAACCTTTATTATTTATATGACATTTGGCAAAAGCAAGGTCTCGCAGCATAAGTGAAAGAAAAAGTCCGAAAATCGCTAATTTGTAGATTTAGCACGTATTTTTTTTAACGGTTAGAAACTTACAGTTGCATTCAGTGGAGTCAATGATATATTTTTAAACTACAAACTTAAATTTGCATTTGGGATAAATTCATCCCCACCACGGAACCTTTCATTGTGCGAGGTCCATCACGCACTTGGCCAGTTTTTTTTTAATTTGTAACAAGAATTTTCAACTTCATTAATTATGAAACAAATGGCTGATTTTGCTGCCGGTGTAAAAAACGAAGTATTTTATAAATTGCACGTGCCATTTCATCGTACTCTTTTATTTTCATTATTAATAGATTATAACGCTTTTCTCAATGTTTTTTGCTGGGATTAGTTGCACGTTATTATATTTTTACATTATAAGCATTTTTTTGTACCACGTCGATACAAAAAGAGCCAGTTTATTCTTCGTATACAGGGACAAAAATTGCTCTTAAATCTCTAGGGACTAAAAGTGATTTGAATTAGGAATACGGATATCGGTAGTAAAAGATTCGATCACTAAAGAGATCAAACTCATGATTGATTTCTATGTTCATGGGAACTTTACCTACAACAATGTTCGTACACTGTATGAACAAGTAATAAGTTGTATGACAAGAAAAACGCGCACAAGCCGAATAAAAAAAAATATTTTGAAAAATAAAAAACGCATGAAAAAGCCCTCTTTTGTTCGTAATTGTGTACCTCGTTTTATGAAAAAAAATGTGTGCCTTTCTCAAATAGTGAAAATGAAAGTATTTTTTAACTACAAAGAAACACTCTCGCCTTAAAAAAGTCGTTTGCTCCCTTGGCAAATAAATAATAGTAAATTTATAAATTATATATAATAATAATATTTAAATATAAATTCACTTTCACGGACAAAATAAAATAGTATCTTTTTTGCTTTAGTGCACCTATTTAGGGGCTCACTTCTGCCTAACCATTCGGGGTAACAAGTCGTAATATTATATATAAATTGTATATTATATTTCTATTACATTGCTCTTTTCAATGATAACACATACTATCTAATCTCTTCACTGTCTGTTGTTGACTGGTAGAGTATAGTACTAGTAGAATGCCTTTTTTTTAAGGGTGGGAAATCCTCAGTTCCCGCTCTGGGTAGAGCGGAAGGGAGCGTCAGACTACAACCCATCCATGTTCCTTCCTTAGCCCTTTATATACCGGGGTAGCGGTAACCCTTTCGGACAATCCCGCAAGAATGCCTAAGGCATTAAGTCCACCTTTATACTTTAATTGGGTGAAAAAAAAACTTGATTTTTCCGAAACTAATCTATAATAAACTATAATATTTTTAATTCATCGCAAACATTAAAAAGGAAATGCTATAAAATGTATACAAAATGTTCGAGAGACAAACATGGTAAACCGAAGGGCAAATGTTTGAGAGGCCGTCCGTCCTTGTAAACATAACGTCCGTGTAATTTGTGTGAAAGCCGACGCCGGAAAGTTGGCGCTCTTTTAAAAATGTTATTTTTCAACCTTTCAACAGTCCTGCAAAAAATAATGTCTAGCTATTTCTAATACTATCTTAGCAGACTCGCAAAGAATAATGTATATCGAGCTATTTCTAATGTCTTCTTATGTAGTTTTCTTGTAGATTAAAATTCAACCAACGATAATATTATATTATCGCCTGCAAGGCAAGAATACTGATGTATCAAGGATTTTTATTACAAAAACCAACTTTATTACCTACTAATACACAGAACTTTCTACAACGTTACATACATGGCGCTTCAGTCGTTCTACCTTGGAGTCGAAAATATTATAATGCATTGAATAATTTACAGTTATAAATTCTGTGTGATACAAAAAAAAACTAAAAAAGGAAGAAAATTATTTATCCTGCAGAAATAAAGCGCACACTATTAGAAAATATATGTATACACAGCTTACATATGTCAAAAGCTCAGTATTTGGAAGAAAAATTATTAGTTTAAAGTAATAAAAATGTCTAATAAAATTTCGGGCAATGTTGTTAGATTTTTCCATCGGTATTTCTTAGAAGTAGTTCTTTGTCTGGATTTGTGCCTGATCGATGGAAATAGGGTTGCCCCTTATGATACTTAATAAGTATAACTGGCGAAATATGGGTGCAACTGTAGGTACTTACGTCTCTGCCTTATCCTTCGGCGCAAACAGGTTTGGTGTTATGTGTAATTGTCAAAATATTGTACACATTTTTTACTGCTACTCTATACATTTTAGTATAATGAATAACGTAGCATATACATATACACGGTGATTTTTAAATCACTGGTAATCTTTCAGAAGATTAGAGTACTCATGGTTTTAAACAATTTTCACTATGGGACCTACAAAATAATAAAAAAACTTTTTTACAAAAAATAAAACCGACTTCCAAAAAAAACACTACAAAGTGAAAAATAATTTTGATTTCGGAAGTCGGAGTCTTCGGTTTTGTATTTTCATTTTTTGCCACCGACTTCCGAAATCAAAATTATTTTTCACTTTGTAGTGTTTTTTTTGGCAGTCGGTTTTATTTTTCACTTTTCAGTTGTGGTACCTACACAACCCAGAATTTTTTTTAATACCACTACCTGGTATGTAAATTACAGTGACAAGAACTTATTAGAACATCGTCCACATATATTAAGTAGGATTTTTTTTAGATTTCTGTTGATTTTTCACAAACCGCTTATCCGATTTCGATAAAAGTTTTATGGGACCATTTGGAAAGTATACCCTTTCCAACAAAAAAAGAATTTTTCAAATCGGTTGGCAAGCAACGGAGTTATGCGCGAACAAACATAAAAAAGTATATACAGTCGAATTGAGAACCTCCTACTTTTTTAGAAGTCGGTTAAAAAATATATACATATGTTTCATACATTTTCTCCGATTAAATATTGCATTTTGTACGAAAATGACATTTTTTTTTCGATATTTCAGAGTTGGTCTCATAGTAAAAGTCACTCATAATCATGGTTCCTTTCACACCCTAAAATGTTATCAGTGTATTAAAAATCACTGTGTTTTTTAACTTCGTAGCGTAGATATAAAATTGACGTCATTTTTGGATACAAATGTTAGAACAAATGTCTCTGGTCGAGTTCTGTGCTTGACTCTCATTTATCAAATTAAGCTGACTAAACCCGTCGTGGGAGGATGGAAGTCGGGTGCATGCTATTTATCCTAAACTTAGTGGCTAATCTACCACTAAGTTTTCCTAATGGACGTGGCAGGATGTATTATATCTATGGATTTACGTACCAAAATCCAAAATGTTGTGAGATAATTACAACAGTGATTAACAAACATATAAATGATATGTGGCGTTACCTATTTTAGAAGGCTCGTCTACAGAAAAATGTCATTAACATATTCTTTAAATTGAACATACATAGAACGGGAGGCTAAACATTGTAATTTTCTCGCCATTATGAATTTTTGACAGATTTTCCACACGAAATCTGACCCCTTAGTGAATAAAGACTCATCGCAGTACTAAAATAATATAATATTTTGTAAAGGTCAAAAATAAAATATGAAATCACATAGGTAAAAGACCGCTCGCCTTAAACACTTCCATCACGTACAAAAATTAAATAGGTATTATGCAAAGATATAGTTGTAAAATTGCATTTAATGCTATTAAACATTCCATTTGATTCTAAAAATCTGTGGCGTCCCATTGTTATATTTTATACAAATCACGTACAAATTCCGCGTTTAGACAATAATTAAAAAGTAACAATAATGACTACCCTTTCAAATACCCAATAAAGTCATTAAATGTATAGCTGGTCTGACTATACCCATATATCCAAACTCCACACAAGTAAGTACGTCTACTCTGACTTAGTTGCCTTAAGAGGCTAAACTTGAACGGTACTTACGGCGGTGTATTGAAGCAGTTTACTCCACGAGCATGTACTTGTAACTGCAAGTAGATTACCGCTTGTGGTTATCGCAGACTTGGTGATATACATGTGTGAACACCGCTTTAGAAACAAATTTTGCTCATCGAAGCTATTCACATTAGAGGATTGCTGCTCACATAGAATAGTCTCATTGGTGTATGGAAGGTGGGTTTAAAGTTCTGCTCATCTATTCTTTAAAAATCTTACTGTGAAAACTAGGTCACGTGAGAAAGAAAAAAGACAGAAATATAGATATTTAGAACACTCACAGGAAATACAACAGAATAAAAGTATAAAAAGATCAATCAATAATAATCAATCAATAATAATCAATCAATAATAATCAATCAATAATAATCAATCAATAATAAACAATCAATAATAAACAATCAATAATAATCAATCAATAATGTCAATCCATAGCATCAGTTGGAATGACAGCTCACTTTAAACTCACTTTACCATTTTGAGATTCACTGTGAGATTTTTACAGAATAGATCAGCTAGAATAGTATGATAAATTAAAAACTCGATAAAATTCTATTTAAAATGTGTAAACTAATATCTGGATTGTGGATGAAAAAAAGACATCATTTATTATGTATAACGTGACTTTTTGGTGTTTCATGAAAAAAAAAAACCTCTAAACTTCATCAGCATAGCCTGTAAATTGAATTGGACTACGGCCTACAGATGGGTGAACGACGAAGCCGAAAAACGTAATTCTATAAAGTCAGCATTGGAGATTGCGTCTATTGCCCCTTGCGTTTTTTCTGCTAACGTAGTAAAAAGCTTGACCCGTGTTAGGTATACGATACAACTTTATGTGAAGGGACAGTACATTATCCCGTTGCCAGGGACCGCAAACTTTTCGTCCCTTATAATCAAACATGGTGGATGGTGAAAATGGGAGAGTGTCATGCCAAAGAAGAATAATATCGAGAATGTTGAAAAGTAAGCCATGAAAATGAAAATATCAATGACGTACAAGCAGTGATAGCCTAGTGGTAGGACCATCAGACTACCACGTCTACCGGTCTCGAGTTCGAACCCAAGACATGCACCACTTTTCGGATTCATGTGCGTATTGTATAATATCACTTGCTTAAAAATCGGTGAAGGAAAGCATCGTGAGAAAACCAGCATGTCTAAGAGATATTTCTGAACAGTATGTGAAGCAAAGTCATGGCCATGGGCACCATAACAACTCTGACATCAGGTTAGTCACTGGAAAAGAGAATGGCATTATGTTCCATGAAATCAATAAGGGCGTATAATGTAACGGCTGTAAAAGGACGCTTAACGAAACAGTCAGTTATTCTCCCGGTCATTGTGATTTTTTTTTGTGGTGGACCAAGTTGAAAGACAAGCCAAAATGAAAATGGTCGAAGACCATACCTGAGAAATACCACCCTGTTTGTGTCAAAGCCTCATTTCATACAGAAAAGGCACGTCATTACTATTTTCAGATCTAAAGTATCGCAGTACCTTTATACAGGGTGAAATTGAATTCGTGGGCATTATTTCAAGGGGTCATTGTACGCATCAAAATAAACAACTTTCATTAAGGGAACAAATCTGAAATCGAGACATAAAAACCTGTTTCCTACAGTTCGACGTACTGTATAAGCGTACGTATATATTACGTAAGTATATACATACATGCAGAGCCAATGAAATCTTGCAATGGTCAGTCACCATGTCAGGGGTAAGTTGTGGGACGAGGGTCAATGAGATTCCTTCGAATGATTCAACCACAACCGGAGGATGGTCACATCGTTCACTTCAATGATAAAAGTTTAAACCAAAGTTACTCTCGACATATAGTTAGTGTAGGTGTATTATACCACCTTAAATTACATGAAATGATGTAATTTTTTTCTCAAAATAACTACAAACTATAGCTGAAGGTATGTTTATTCAAATCCAGCCGCACGGGTCGATCCGGCTAAGCTAGGCTTGCCAGGATCAGTCCGTTGGTGGGTGACCATCTTTATATACCGAGACACGAGGCTTTCGTTCGGTGATCTTTGACTGTCGTTACGGATCGTCAGAAGCCCGAAAGTCTGACAACCAGTCTTACCAAAGGGTATCAAATTACCCAGTTACTGGGTTATGTACTGGCTATCAACTGCATCCGGTAAAATGGAAAACAATCAATTTGCCTAGCCTTTTCCCAGTTGGGTAAGGGCTAGGCAGATTGCCTAGCCTTTTCCCAGCTGGGTAAGGGCTAGGCAGATTGATTGAACTACTATTCTTTGACACAGCGAATTAACATAGTGTGTTAATTTAAGTAAAAAATACCCGACCGTATAAAGAGGTTTGTCTTCCCTCAAAACCATGGCAGTTAGCAAGGAAATAAATGTAGGCAATAATGTAACTTTTCTAACGCTGTCGATTACGACGTAAGCTTAAAGATATTCTGTTGATGAAGCCTCCCGCGTTAAGCATGACGACCTCGCTTAATGTAGCGTATGTTATTAAGTAAAGCGCTTTACATCGATTTATGTAAGCGATTTTTATGTGTACGTGACGTGAGGTACCAAAAATGAGTTCGATGTTCTCGCAAGATTAGGTTGAACAACATATAAAATAAATTCTCTAGTGAAATACTTATTAGATTGTCGGATCGAATATTGAGTTTCCTTTGAACTCTAAGTGGATTTAAATAAATTTATTTACGAAAGTAAATGTTTCAGGTCGAAATGTTATTAACAGAAATATCATTATGTTGGTACTAACTGAAAATTATTTACAAAAACTATAGTAGTTGTCAATCTCAGGGACGATGGAAATGACTTCGAATACCTAAATACTATAATTTACTAAGAAATATAATTTAAGTATTGGTATCTGACACCAAATAAGTAATATCCGTCCCACGTCATTTTATTAATATTCTACCTTTTCAATTTCGTTTAAGTACCTACACGGAATTTTATTAGTAGCCATGTCGCCATTCAATTTTCTAAGAACAAGTTATAAGCAGACCCAATTTAATCAGTTACACTCGCGAAAAAAACATTATGTATTTCTTATTAATTGCGCCTTTGATATAACTGACAGCGCTCCAATGATTTTTGGAATAGCTAAAGCTAAAAAAACATACGCGTATTATTGTACACTTTAACGATAAGTGGTACTATTAAGATAAAGAGCCTACATAGGTATGTATAGGAAGGTACCTTCACGTGCCTTAAGCTGAATTTCTTATAAACTAAGTATATACATATTTGGTATCGTATATGTCCGTATGGGCGCTTTGTTCTTCTAAACTGTGCAACGGATTTTGATAGGGTTTTCACCATTATAATAATAATGTCAAGCCTTGTGTTCCCGAAGGGCGAGCTGAAGTCTTGGTACTTTTACTGTGAGATGAACCCTGAAATCGCGAAAAAAATATGAGCTGTTCCATACATTGACCGGGGCGAGAAGGAGTGGGAGGCAGTCACCTCCTTCTGCAAAAAAGTCATGCTCGCGAAGGAGGTGGCGGGATGGGAGAGAGAAAGGTCCTCCCGTCCCAGCCGCCGCGGGAGACGCCCCGGGCGTCGCGAGCCACGTGACGACTCCCGGCCACCATAGGCGCGGGCCTGCGGACGGTGAGTAATGGGTGACTCACCATCCGATCAGCACCAGGCCCGTGCCGGACGGCGCGTATATGTTCCACGCGCGCCTCAAAGAGATGTCAGCATAATATGAAGCCTGCCGGGTAAGCGGGATTGTCCGAAACGGTTACCGCTACCCCGGAACATAAAGGGCTACGGAAGGAACATAGGTGGGTTTTAGTCAGTAAGAGTCTGACACTCCCTTCCGCTCCACACAGAGCGGGAGCAGTCATTGGATGATTTCCCAGCCTTAAAAAATAAAAAGGGTTCATCCCATAGTAAAAGTTGTTCACTACGATGAGTACAATGCTCCCATGATATTCTTAGAGTTAATTTTAAACATAACACCCACATTTCTCTTGTTATGAAACATACTTTATGTTGTAGCTTGAACATACCTATCTTACCAAACAGGGTTTACTTTCATGTTTTTGTATGTATCAACGTAATTAACTTGGGTATTAAAGATCAAAATATTTGATTCTACGAAAATGTTATAACATAGACCATTGTTACATTATTTTGTCAAAGATTACCATAACATTTTTTTTGCCGAAAAAACTTAACTCTCATGGATATTCGTTTATCGTCTTTAAAGAGTTATTTACTATAATATTCTCATATAATTTATTCCTGAAACGGAAATTCCAGTCCATTTACTCTACTTTAGCACTTTGGTTCGACGAAGGAAAAGAAATGCTTTTAATAAAAGTAATTTCGGAACAAATTTACTCGATTTGCGTCGGATAAAGGTTGAATAATAATTATGGAGGAGGGTTCCAACTAAGTAATTCGCTTAAGTTGCCCTGCTGTGAGCTTCGTATTGACGCTCCCACTGACGCGGCACTCGTATTCAAAATATCAAAAGTTCTCAGCAGTAAAGTCTCTCCTACTGAATATTCACTGTTGTAGGTAATTGTTTAATTAGTTGAACTAACGTTTTTATTAATCCGCTGAGACGACAATTAATAAAGTCGTATATTCGTATTATTATTAATGCCGACGCGTCGTTTTGAATTTTCGTTGAAACATTGTCAGTCCCCAAGGGTTTATTTGACAAATTTTATTTTCACATTACCGAGATGAGGTTGTCAAAATAATAAATCGATTTGTGGGTGATGAGGATTGAAAATATTGAAGATTCTTATTAGAACTGGCATGTAATTTAAAATGTTTTTTTTTTCATATCTTTTTACGATTTAGAAATTTTCTTGCGTTTCCAAAGGTTGTCTGGAGATTATTACCAAATTGTAGAACGATCACCTATGTATTATTTATTATTTTACACTCACATAAATATGCCCACATTATCACAAGGTTTAGGTCAAAGGTCTGTTAATTTTACGTTCTGTTATCAAACACATTTGTGTTTGTCAACAGAGAGCATTATTAATTAAGAGAAGGCAATGAACATAAGAATTAATCGAAGAGCCCATTACAATGTTACTAAATATAATCATTGCTGTATAATGCAGTGTTTCATAAAATTGTGTAATAAATTAATGCCTTGAAACGCTTTGAACACTCAAAGAATAAATGTAATAAGTATCACAAATTTATTTTCATACATTGCAAAATAGTTTACCTTTAATACAACGTTTAATTTGTTGCTATAAATAACCATGCATCGATTAAATAAAATTTAATTTCTGGCTTGTTGCTTGGAACGTGTAAAATATTTGAGTTTTCTTCAAATATTTTACACGTTCCAACATTAAAATTGCATGGAATTACGCCTTAGCGTAATACCGTGTTCACACGGTCCGAGTTTAGTTGACCTACTGCTACGCTGAAAGCGATCTGAACTGTTCGAAAAGACTTTAATCAAATTAATTCCAAATTCAAATTATTTTTTTGTTAACAAAAGAAAGTTGTTGAACTAAAATCGAACCGTATGAACCCGTATGACGTAATACAAAGGTGCGATCAAGTTTCCTAGAAAAGTGACTGTCCTATTCGCGTGTAAACATCCGCATAGCGTCTCCTTTGGGACTTGGCTGATAAACTAATTTTGCGACAACTAGTACATATCTATGTAATACATTAGTACCAATACCTACTATACGCTCTGGTATTAACCTAATTAGTTTTTATATTAGCCTTTATTAAATTTATTAGCACTGTTTTGCAGTTGATTAAAATGTATTGGGGTCTCATGTGTCCAAGTTGTAATTGGGTTTAATGGAATTGTGGGTGTGGTTGAATGTTGCTAATTTAAAAAATGTTTGATCATCTTTAACGGCTGTAAAAAACGCTTAATCATCATCTGCCTAGCTTTTTCCCAACTATGTTGGGGTCGGCTTCCAGTCTAACCGGCTGCAGCTGAATACCAGTATTTTACATGGAGTGACTGCTTATCTGACCTCCACAACCCAGTAACTGGGCAACACGATACTCGTTGGTAAGACTGGCTGTTAGATTTACGGGCTTCTGACGACCCGTAACGACTGTCAATGATGCACAAATGACAGCCGGGACCAACGGCTTAACGTGCTTTCCGAGGCACGGAGGAGTCTCGGTATGTAAAGATGGTCACCATCTACGGCCAACCCCGGCAAAAACGCTAACGCTAAAAGGCTTAATGTAGTCAAGAATCATTTGTAAAACCCGTCATTGTGACCGAAAAAAAAGGTCAAAGCTTCGACCTTTTTGTTCAAATCTTTAAGTCCTCTACTGTATTGAATGACTTTTTCTAATCGTGTATTTAAATAATGAGTTTTAAGTTCAAATACAGTCATAAAAAGCAGTTTTTACACGAAAATAAAAGTCATTTCCCACAATTCTTTTTGTACAATGCACTACTTAGAGCGAATTAATGAAACAAACAATGTAGAAAAAATTAACAGCCGGTCCCAAACTAGGCACACCTGTATCTAAGTGACCCAAAATTATATTGAATTCGGCAAATCCAACTTAAAATAAAATAACAAAATGACTACTCGTCAAAAAAAAACAAAAAAATAAACGCAACAACACACGAAACAATTCTTAATGAATAAAATTTGTTGGAAAAAAATTGAATTAACTTCCAAACTAACTTACTTTTCCTGCGACAAAAATTAAAACGGTGCGACCTAGCACAAACGAACTATGTAAATCGTTAAAAATTCTCGCATGTCATATTTCACGAATCCAACGCCCAATATTTTCCCACTACATGGAAAAATTAATGGCCGTGTTCAAATGATAGGTACCTATGGCATTTGTTGCTGAGTTTGTTGCTTTTGTTTGTTGCTGAGTTGTTCAACACATTGTTTCGTTTATATACTCGTAGCATCTCTGACATTCAGGTCAGGTACGGTTTTTGCATTTTAATCAGGATTTCGTTACTATTGTGCGGTCTTATAATTTCTAACGTGATCCATAAAATTTGACGAAATACGAAAATTTCAAGGCACTATATACAGTGTGTTAGGTTAAACGAGGAACATACTTTCAGGGGTTATTATACTCATGAAAATGAACAACTTTGACTAAAGAACTGTACCTGAAATCACGAAAAACAAAAACCAAAAAAACAGCTGTTCAGTAGGTACAGACGCCAGCACATCAAGCTATCCCTAACTGTCAAATTTTCTCAATCAAAAATGAACCTTGTGTCTTTGCAATAAAGTTGAAATACTATCAAAGAAATTTGACAGATTGTGATAACTTGATGTGCTGGCCTCTGTACATCAAAGTTTGCGTAATTCGTCAAAATGTATGGAACAGCTCTTTTTTTTCATATTTCATAGTTGGTCCCATGGCAAAGTTGTTGATTTTCATGAGTTACTATACAACCTGAAAGTATGTCCCTCTTTCAGTCTAACACACTGTATTTCTATACATTTTACTTCCCTGTGTTATCATGATGCCCATGGACGTCCATGATAATATCGTCAGATTGACGTCACGTTACGTCACATTGTGTTACAAATAAATTGAATCATTGCAAAATGTAACAGGAGCACTAATAATTAATTGGTTTATGTAAATTAACTTGATATCAGTTTATGTAGGTGTTTGTATTCATGTACCTGTATTTAATTTATTCCAGGCACTACAACAGGCGGTAAATAGTATAAATAATAGTAGGTAATTAATGAATTGGTGGTATGGTTAGTAAGAGCTTCGCAAGCTCATACTAACCATTCTGGAATGATATTTTTTTTTTTTTATCTATGGCAATAAAACCGCTGTCAACCATTCTGTCAATGTCTTAAGTGACTAGGAAAAGCAAATGTATATCAACGGAAAAAGAAAGAAAAATAATCTACGCTACAGTTGAATTACATATATGTAGATCTTGTGGGTGTTATGTTATATTATATTGTGCCTTCGGTAAAATAAAAATGTAGCTAAAATGTATGTTTATTATTAAAAAAAATGGGCCCAATAAGGATGGCTAATATAAGAAATGTTTAAACAAATAATTTAGTTTCAAAGATGGCCTTATAATTATAATCAGATAAATAAAAAAATCTGTAAAGTCAATTAAAAATTTACACGTTTCCAAAGTTAGTCAAGCTGGATGTCTGAAGTAGGTTTAAGAAAAAATCTGTATTTCAGGTCCGCAGGCCCCACTTAGTGGCGTCATACGGGTTGATGAGATGTATTTCTACTAAATAATTTAAAAAATGAAATAATAATTTAAAAAAATAGGTACAACAATAGCAGGCCCAGTGAATGGTGGTGAATGTAGTTGAACGGTGGGAAGGTGTTCTGACTTTTTTTTTAATTAACAAAATCAACCAATGTTGTAGAGAGTAATACAAATAAAAGACTTCACGTTACCATTAACTTAATAATGCCAATAGAATACACAGTCACGACTCATGGGACCGAAGCCGCGGGCAATAGCAGTCACCAACAAACTAGGTAGCTATTCCCTAGAAGCTACCCAAAACCCAAATAGATCGAAACCCAAATATACAAACGTTTATACGGTTCCTAGTGTAGGAGCTGATCGCCCGAAAGTCCGGAGTATACTGTTACTCTATCCAATTCTAACTTTTGGAAATGTTAGAATAATCAATTGAATTTACTTTCGACTCCGGGCTGTTACTGAGGTATCCCAGAAGGGAAAAACCCAACCCTAAGTTTAATACTCCACTATTAACATACAACAGCAAGGTTACACGAGTTCTTGTTCTTCAAACATACGTTTGACATTCAATATTTTCATTCCGAATTTAAAACTACGTACCGTATCGATAACCGTCCGTAAATCAACAGAAATCAAACATTAGAAAAAACTGACAGCAACGATCGATATAATCGTTCTTTAAAAGACATTCATTCATTGTCATTGCAGTATCGATAGCCCATTTTCACGCAGCACTAACCCTGGATGGGGTAGTGCAGATGACCCACTTCCTCATGCCACTTACGTCCGATAAGATAAGCATTAAGCAGGCTAATGCACTGGTATTGCTTCTCGTGTGCCACTTCTAGTGATGCCAAAGCTAGGTGATGCTATAAGTAACTTGGTGTGTGCTTATCTTGTTATAGAAACATGTGTTTTCTTTTTATGTCATAATACTTCTTCTTAGCGTATCGATGGCAAATATATCCTAGAAAAATTTGTTTGGTCCAAAATTCAGCTGCAATTTACGGAAAGTTAATTATTCGTTTTGTATTCCACCATTAATAATAAAGTTAATATCAGTAGCTATCTCATCCAAAACACATGAGATAGTATGAAATGAACGGGTTCTCACCTCGTGTTTACACCAAGTTACATAAAAGTATAATTATTTAACATGTTGTTTCTTCTGTTTTTAGGGTTCCGTAACAAAATGGTAAACAGGACTCAGACAGATACAATGAGTCGCACCGTAAGGGTTTATGTTGCGACTCAGTCTGTATGTCTGTTTGTCTGCTGTAAGATGATATAGAACTACTGAATGCTATTAACTTGAGATTTGGAATAGTTTTAGATGGCGATGCAAATATTTTTTTTTTGCAACAGTGACTGAAAGAGGTCCTTAAAAATTCAAAGTGAAAGGGCTACTAGGGCAAGTGATGCATGGGCATATGAAAGAGCGCTGTTTGCACATTCTCAAATTTATCGAGATTATAATATCAATCAATTTATGTGACTTTTGATGAAAAATTAAAAAAAAACCGGTGTTTTTTTTTAATGATGGAGATAAGAGGAACAGAACGGTTTCCGTTCCCCTTATTTTCGCAGCTTGTATAGAGAAAAATCTGAAACTATTCTGTGTTATAGAAGTTTGTGTAAGGAATACAGGAAATGTGCCTAAATAGCCCACATTTTTCAGAAATCGTCAAGTATGGTACGGAACCCTCGGTGCGCGAGCCCGACTCGCTCATGAACGGTTTTTTGTTTATCGTTTACACTTAATACAAGTTATAAAGACTAGCCCCTTACTAATAAACGTTGTATAGCGTCCGTATAGTTCATGAAGCAAATACAAAGGTATAGTTACACAACGCTTTTTCAAATGTCAAATTTCCGACGACTGAAAGAAAGACATCAGTGTGTAACTATTCATCTTATATAATACGTTTATTAGTCAGGGGGTAATTGTATACAAAACTTGTCAAAAAAGAGAGTAAAATAGATAATAAAACATGTCAAAAACGAGGTCAATACATTTGTATGTTATCATTTTATTTTATATACAACATATTATCTACTATTCATAATGAAGACTTGTTGAAAACAAGTATCACATATCAAAATAAGTAGGTATGACAAATAGTATATACCAAACGCGGGGTACAATATCAAAAACAAATTCCTGTTACCATAATAAAATTATATCAAACTACCTCGAGGCACCCGAAAAGCGAAGACAAAAATAGCGGTAGTAATGTACGAGTAATGAATGGATGGAAAACATGGTCATTATCATTACTTAGCAAATACCTCTTCATTAACGACATGTTGTTTTTCACTTAGATAGATGAATGGTGTGAGTTATTACCATAAAATATGAGATCTGTTGCCATTACATACGTAATAAAGGCAATTTTATGTAAGTTCACGTGGACATAATTTTCATAGTCAATTAGCTATTAAATACTTTAATATTGCGTTGGTCCCGGCTATCATTTCTGCATCTTTGACAGTCATTATGGGTCGTCAGAAGCCCGAAAGTCTGACAGCCAGTCTTACCAAAGGGAATCGTTTTTCCCAATTACTGGATTGTGGAAGTCAGAAAGGCAGTCGCCCATGCAAAATACTGGTATTCAGCAGCATCCGATTAGACTGGAAGCCGACCCCAACATAGTTGGGAAAAGGCTAGGCAGAAGAAGAAGAGACTTTAATATTCCAAGCATAAAATATGCTAGGCTGTAAATTGCAAAACACAAAAATATTATCATCTAAAACTGTATAAAATTGTGCAACAAAACAATATGAAACGCAGTGCAAAACAAAAACGAGAAATCAGATCACCGTCAGTCACTCCGCAACCTGATTCTATGCCAAACGGTTTCGTTTCATTAAAAAAATAACGGTTACATCTAGTGTTATCGACTGGGGAAATATAGGAGTATTGTCGCTGGTCCTGGCTTTCAGCCAGCTCTAACTGTCACATCATTACGTTCATATTGTCCTTGTGTGTCTCCCTTCGACGAGCCAAGGACAAGAGACGCAAACACTTGATGATATGTTTTTGTTGTTGTGATATCGCTAATTACTTCGCGGAAATATTACGCACAGACTTATTTTTTCCACGTTCAAAAGAGCGAGAAATAAATTTTCCGAAAAATAAACCAAGTAACTCTCTATACAGCCAGTACATTTTAGCTCGAAAAATAAATAATGCAGTATCTACGACTAAGAGTGCTTTCAAACGTCTCGATTTCACATCGAGTCCGTGAGGCTGCTCGAATCGATTTAAGGCGGGACGTCCGCGTCCGGTGGGTCCATATATCGAGATGCTGCGTCCAATGATCCGTTACGCAATTAATCGCGCAGGTTGGGTGTGAAATTGAGACGTCTGTAGGCACCTTTAGATGTCGAGCTACCTTTGGATTCCAATTACGTGTTTCTTTTCATGCATGCGCTAGAAAGGAAATACAGTGAAGCCTGCAATGTGATTTTGTTGGCATAAAGAAGATGGATAACTATTGTTATGTAAGCGAGAAGAAAATTATAGTACCTACCATCTTGCAGTTCAACATTGGACTTGTGTTCTGAAACTATCTAATAATAATCATAAGTTAATAAACAATGTACTCAAAAAATAGAGTGGGGACGGCGGAAATAACTAATAAGGTTTTATTTATTTTCACATCTTAGGTAGTTTCAGTAAATATGATCCGAGCGAAGACTAAACTTACCTCCTTCTCTTTAGACAATTTTGTTATAGAAAACAGATAATCTGTTCACAGTTGTCGTCTTTTGAAGTGGAATCGCGATGCCCACTTCAACGGCACTCGCCTTCGTCCACACTATGCATTTGTCTTTGCTATGGTGGATCACAAGTCCAAAGAATGGTCGGCAATAATGGCAAGCGCTCTTTAAAGTAGAGTGCTACATTTTTACATTTCAAGTTTAATTTTCCCGTCGATTTAAAGTTGAATACACAACTTCTTTATCAAAGTGAGTACATAACAAATAAGTACACGCTTTTATGGAGTAAATTTAACGGTATATTGTAGAGTGCTAATGAAAAGCATACGTTAATATGTTTGTCCAAAATGAATTCGAAAGAGATTGATATCGAATCGAAACAATAAAATATCGACACGGTTTTTGGAATGGATTCCCTTTGTGTGTGCTGAGTGTGTGATTCTTGCTATGAAGGGGCTGCAATTAATAACATTTTACGTAGGCGCAGAAACCATTTTATTTTTTTCATAATTGCAATGTAGATTTTGGAATACCCTTGAGCAAGCGTGTTTATAAATGTACATGCCTTCTCTGTATGTGAGAAGCATTTCCTCTACATTAGGATAATAATAAGCTGGCCTTAATGACAAAGTCTGACGTAGTTAAAAAAAAAAAGACAGTTTGACTTTTTCAGTCATATCAGAATTTAACAATTATCCAATTAATATGTACCCCAAACCTTTATCTAAATTATAAACACAACCTATTTAAATGTAAACAACACAAATTGCGTAACTACCTACGCACTTACCGTTCCATTAGCGAGAATTGCCAACTCCTACGTTCATGTGTGACCGGACTCGTCAAATGTTAGGAAACGCTGTATTTTACACGGTCCCAAGTAATTACTGCAACGTAATGAACGGAAAGATCAGGAGCCTTCGAGTAATAGATCGACGTTTCCAAAGTACTGGGTTAAAGAATGCCGCGGTTTCATTGGCTACCGATTAAGCCGTACACTTTCCGGGATTAATAGTTTAATTAATCTTCTATACAAGTTGAATAGGTACGGCTGAGGAGTTAAGGGCTATTGCTGGCCCTATATCGTTTATAGTAGCGATCGCCTGACCTTAATGCTAGGGATAACGTACGGGTGTATGGGGAGTTATGACGAGGTTCCCTTTGAATGACCTGTTTGAAACAGTATCGTTATATTATGTGAATTCTATCAAATATTTGGAATTGATGTTGGTAATTCTGTTATCCGAACTATTTTGTATTTATTACATAAATTCAATAGGCCATTTAAGCCTTTTATGAAAGGAAATAATTCAAGCAAATTGTTGGTCAGACTCTGGTGACCCATTTGTTAACGTATTGACTTTGGAGTTGAAGACCGTGAGTGGGTTCGAACGCTGACAAGCGCTTTACTTTGTGTAAATTATTTTTCCACCACTGCTCTTCTTTCACCATCTTATACCGGCATATCCTAGAACCTGTACAGAACGTTTTTGACACCGTAATGTCAAATGCTAGTGAAAATGACACATTTTCAAGATGGCCGCTGTTATGCGACGAAAATGCTTTCCCAGGAACTGTAGCTTTGCCCCATTGCTATCTAAAATTCAGGCCAACTACAAAACAATAGAACTAAAAACTATGTCAACTTGTTAGTCGGATTGCCTTTTGTTGTATTTTAAAAATATAAAACTGGTTTACCCGTGTCTCTCTGCCCGATAGTGTCCTATTTTTGTTTATCTTTACGAAAATAGAATAGGAACACTTATGAAATTACTAGAATATCTAGCTGTCGACTGTCGCTATGTTTTTTTCTCCTAGTAACACACTTGGTATGACAAGACGTTAGACTGAATATTATATATATCATGTTGCTACGTATCCTGGATGTCCAAGAAAAATACCGGATAATTTTGGCAGACAGAAATACCGACGCGAGTTTCGTTCGCTGTATAACATTTTATTCCTTCGCTTGGTTTTAGCTCTTGTCATTGAAATAAAACATGAAGGTATGATTTTACAGAAATGGGAGCAGAAACAATGCAATGGATGTAGGAGTTATGAGAGGTGGGGGAACCCCCGTCAGAAAAGAATTTCAGTTCAGTATTGAGGTTGACAACCGGCACACAATGCTCGTCTGCCGGATTCTCGATGCTTGATAGAAAGAGAGAGAAAATCACAACGAGATGGCATATCACTTTTTCCTTACGTGACGATGTCTACCAGTCAACTCGAAGCGCAAGCTGCGTTTAACAACTTCATGCCAAAAATCATTTTAAAACAATTAAAATGGTCTCATACTCGACTACTCTCGCGCTTACGTTGAATCGTGTCCAAGATAAGAGTGAACTGATATTGTAGCCACATTTTAACATGAAACATACAATAAAACATGGACACGATCAGAGCTTGTTCTAAACATGAAGCCAGTTAGCTAAAAGGTAAACTTACTCGTCGTTATATTTAAGTAGCGTTATTCATACGTGCTTCGTCCGTGGCGGGACTTTCAGTATGGACCCGGAACATAATTCATATTTTATTAATAGCGACTGTCCCAAGTCTGAACATTTAAAACTGCATAGAGATATTGCTTATGAAAAACTTAACCTTTGTGCCTCTTATTTATTAGCGTTACTATCTGATGCCAGCGGCTTCGCCCGCACGGACGTCGGAAATTGTCCCAAGAGCACATAATACCGGGATTAAAAAACATATGTATATGTTAAGCCAGGTCATAAACTACTTCTGTGCCAAGTTTCATCCAGATCCGTTCAGCCGTTTGAGCGTGAAGGACGGACAAACATACAAACTCACACACACGCACACGCACTCACAAACTTTCGCCTTTGTAATATTAGTGTGAAAATAAAAGTAATAAAAATCATTAGAAAACCAAGCATACACATTATATTATGCATAATGTTCCCATTGTTGGGATACAAGCCTCCTCCAGGTGAGAGGGAGTGGGCCATAATCCACCTTGGAGACCCAGTCCGGGTTGGAAAATGTCACTGACATTTTTGGTTCTTGGGACTGCCACATGCCGATATACTCAAGATGTTTTCGTTTACTGTTTTGAGAGCATTGGTGATGAAAATGAATACCTAGCTTCGAACTCACGACATACAACTCATATTTACAAATAACAGTATGACCGCGCCCTAATCCATACCTATTACGCTTAAACTAAGTGTCACCCTGTGTCTGTGTACTTTTAATGTAAAAAAGTAAGTGATCACTCATTTTCATACCCATAATAAAGTTTTCATACATTACGTGATAAAAAAATAAATTATATCCACTTTACTACGCAGTTTGTAATCATAAACTTCGTAATCTCCCTCATCACAGCACAGTTCACCGCAAAACCTCATGTGTGTGATCACCAGAGCATTGAACCAGAATGGTGATTACGTCACTAGAAGCGTCCCAAGCTGATAACTTTAGTCAGACCTTCGCGCAGATAGCCCATTAATATTAATAGGTTTTTACTACGCTAGGTCCGTACCCTACTCGTTATCTTTTGTTCCTGTTAACTTTAGCGTTGTACGAAGCGCAATTTGTTTGTAATTTGCATAAATATAGTTAATATAAATATAGTGAAAATTACCAACTTATAGAAATTTTGGATTTTGGGTTTGTAGGAGAACCGATGTCTTTGATAATACTTTTCGTTTTCATTATAATTAAAACTGAAAATTTCCGCCTAATCCGACTTTGAATAACTTTTATTGAGATATTACTCTCTCTCTCTCTCTCACTTTATTACTCCTATCACTTTTATTTCTATGTAAATAAATAAACTTTGTTTGGTATTGGCACTGAAAATCAGGCTAACCTACTTCTCGTCGTAAGCTTACTTAATATTTTCACTCTATGACAAAATGGATCTCAGTACAAACCAATATTGTTCAATTCACTTCAGTTCCGAGCTCTTGAAACCATTTCTACGTAAACCACATCGTTTCAAGATGCATAGCGACTTTGCATTGCCGCCTCCATACGGAATGCAAATAATGGATATCCAACGCTCTCTATCTACAGTTTAGTAAAACATATCTCGGTATTTGGCATAGCATTCTCTTAGTTTAAAATGCTTGCCTCGATCGTAGCCTTCAGCCAAAATGGAAAATTTAAAGAAAAGAGTTATTTCAATTTTCTTTATCATCCTTCGAAATCACTTAAAATTTTAAAACCACCCTAATTTCCTTTAGTCACAAAAATAACTAATACCGTTAATTGAATAGAATATATTTATTGTAATAAATGAGTGTACATAAAATAATATGTGCAAGGTTTTAAAATAACGGGTAGATCTGCATGTTTTGACATTTATGACGTACAAAATAACACATTTATTTTTAGAACATACCATAAAAAATAAAAATTTTAGTTAGATAGACTAAAATTACAAACTAAAAAATAAAACAAAGTATTGTTTTTAAATATTTGACGATCATATTACCGATCATAAGACCAAAAACCTTAAATAAATAAATTCGTCTGAGCTAAACGTCGACATAAACTTATTGTAATGAAAACGGCATCATATTTTTCCCTGAATTGAATCTCTCATTAGAGATCTCGTGGTAATAAGGTGCTAATAATATGGTTAGATCGGTCGGTTCAAAGTATCATAAGTTATGAAACTTTGATTCATAATGATTCCAATGAAATAAGAAGAAAATTGTACCCAGATAGGTACATAACGTGACTCATCATCACACGTCGTTTCTCCGAAGTGTTAATGGGAGGTGTACCAAGCGGGATTGTCCGAAAGGTTTACCGCTACCCCGGAACATAAAGGGCTAAGGAAGGAACATGGATGGGTTTTAGTCAGAAAGAGTCTGACACTCCCTTCCGCTCCGCCCGAGCGGGAGAAGTCATTGGATAATTTCCCAGCCTTAAAAAAAAAGGAGGAGGTGTACCAAAATACATACCAATAGTACCTACTTAGTCTTCAGTCCCATGTAATAGGCAAGCCTATTGCCATGACCGGGCACAAATCCAAACTCCGGGAGCTGCTACTGAGAAATTCAAAACAATACCCACTAACAGTTTGCCCGACCGAATCGAACCCAAGACCACTAGACCAGCTAGGTTGGCAAAAAATAAAATAAAAATATGAAGTACCTAAATATTTTCAGTCACAAAGAACTGAATAGGTGATCTACTGAAATGTTATGAAATAAAAAACCAAGGAAAATGTCCCGTCTGTGTGTGTGTTTAACATAGCTGAGAGCCAAGAAGCAACCTCAAAATAACATTCAGTGTTCCGTATATTAATGTAACAAGCATGGTCACTTGTTTCCTCAGATCGTTCTCACGCTGTGTATATTCGTGACACGTTCCGGATCATGTTATTGTATCCAACCAACAACGACCCTCTATGTATGTGTATAGTGTATACCAAAATATCTGACGAGAAAACTATCTATTTTGCAAGGCGATGTGGAGAAGATTTATTGGATTATGTCACGGGATATGGGAACTCAACAAGGCAAGTATTTTGGTAACAGAACAACTACTTGTGAATAAAATGATATCCCTTTGATTTTTGTGGATATATATATTACATTAATTTTATGAGTTAAAAATTATTTATTATGAATTGGGTAATCCGCAGGCAGACCTACGTTATTCTTCCATAATAATAGGGTCGTAGTCTCTTTTTGACATGTATTAGACTGATCTGACTGAAGTTATCTATATTATGTAAATATGTAAAAGAAAGTCGTGTTCACTATTTATAACTCAAAAACGGCTGAACCGGCTGAAAATTGTCGTAGAGGTAGCTTAGAACCAGGAGACGGACATAGGATACTTTTTATCCCGTTCGACTGCGTTCCCCTGGTAGTGTTGGTGGCTAGGTAGGTACGTAGGGTAAGTATGGTAGTTAGGGTAGGTAAGGTAGGTATCATAGTTAAGACAGGACAACGTCTGTCGGGTCAGCTAGTTAATAAACAAAGAAACAATGGATGAACTGTGTGAAAAATTATGTGGCTAGACAACTATACAATGGTATGAATGATAAATTATTTTATTTCTGTTAGTAGGTTTGTACAAACACTTTTACACGTCATCATATCTTTATATATAGATGAGATCTATTCCTATCTGACTACTCTGGGAAGATATGCCGAAACAAACTTAGTGGTGGCAGTCTCTTTTAGATTTCATAATCTTGGTTAGATCACGTAAAGATCACAAATGTTGCTGTCTGAAATGGTCTTTTGAGGAAAAGACCTATCAGATTGAATTGACCGGTCCATTCAGTGCATTTATTTGTCAGTAATCATGCAAAAGGAACTCAACGACTCGAAGATCGAAAGAAAAAAAGGACATTTGGATTGGCCGCATAAATAACTCAAACTGCCAGACCATGATTGATACTAACTGGAAAAAAAAACACCACATAGTCTTCGCTTTCGCAACAATTAAAATAACGCCAAACTTTCCGAAGTAAATATTCATTTTATTGTATAAAAGAAAGAAGAAGACTTCTGGGCTGACCCCAAATAACATGGAATAAGATAAAGAAGTTAATAATAATAAACAAAAAAACGAGAGAGAGAGAGTAGAACCTTACAATTATATTGATGATGTTACTAATAATAAACAAAGAGATCGAGAGAGAGAGAGTAGAAACCTTACAATTATATTGAATATGTCACTAATAATAAACAAAGAGATCGAGAGAGAGAGTAAGAACCTCATAATTATATTGATGATGTAACTAATATTAAACAAAGAGATCGAGAGAGAGAGAGTGGGAACCTCACACGAAGTAACCACAACATAGACGGTGTTACAAGTTACTATCACTTCCAACACTGGTCAACGAAGCACGTATCTACAGCAAAAACTTATTGTACGTGCGGTTTTCAGGGCACAAAATGAAACTCGCCAAAGCGCGAATATCGATATCGGAAGCTCCCTATGTTAACAGAAACCTCGCACATCCATGTCCAGTATATAACGCTATTAAATTCCAGATAACGGAACTGTACTATAAAATTTAATAGTGTATTGAATACTGGCAACCCGATCTCCTGAATTCTAATACACATATTTTCTCAATTGAGAATAATAAATGCAGCTTTGCTTTAGAATTTTCAGAAAATAAAAAATAATATGTAGAGTGCACCGATTGGTTAATAAACAAAATGGATTTATAGCTCAACAATAAAAGTAAGCCAATAAAAGAACAATTAGAACAATGTTTTTCGAAGAATTTTGAATCACTATGATTTGTTGTGAGCAAACTTTTAGTATACGGCTAATGATTTCAGCGTATATTATTGCAAAGAAATTTGATTCTTCTCTTAAATAATCGTCCACGGCGGTACTCAAAAGTAATGTGTTAAACTCAAACTCAAAGCTTTTATTTCCAACAAACCAATAACAGGCACTTTTGAGTTGTCAAGGGGCCGGTCAGTCAGAAAGATGCAGTTATTTGCCCATTCTAAAGCGTAGTAGGTACGTATGGAGAACGAGCAAGAAACTTTATGGTTACAAACTGAAATTGCCAACTGTTTAGTGTCAGACTTCCTAACGCGTCATTGACTAGTTTAGGATATGTGACATGGTCGTGTATGGACCGCCAATGAAACATTACTGCCAGGACGTTCTGGCTGCTGATTAGTAACTAGTTACTTTTAAGTAGCGTCCTGCAAAGTAATTGCGTAACTATCTGACATTAGCAATGGATGCAATTTTGATAGTTCAACAACATTCATCATTCATTCATACAGCAATGTTAGCATAGTGGTGTGACCGACGGACTGCTAAGTCATTGGTTTCGAGTTCAAACCCAAGGCACGCACCTCTGATTCTAGGGATTCATGTGCGTATTGTATAATAATTATCACTTGCTTAAAAATCAGTAGAAGGAAAACATCGTGAGGAAACCAACATGTCTGGGAGATATTTCTCAACAGCAATTGTGAATGATAGTGCTTTACTCAAATAAGGTGCGAGATAGGTCTTAGGCTATTTCACCATAATAGTTCTGTACAAACATTGTCTAGTAACAAACTCAGATCGCAAAACAGATGGCCAAGGTACCTCAAGGCAGTACTTCTATTATCAATGTCCCATCAGCGCTTTCCAATAGACATATTACATATCAGTACGGCTGCCTCTCCCGCATACAAGCAAAGCATCAACTGGTCATTATAACCCGCTGTGTTGCCAAATAGTTACCATAAAAAATGCTTTTGGGGTACAGCCAATACAATGTGCATGTTTCGCCTTAATTTTCATGTCGGCATGACAATTAGAAAGATATTAAGCGGGGACGATGTTATGATTTGCTAACAAACTATTTGGAATCTCTCGATATGACTTTACCCTCTAAAGAATATTTTTTACAATTTGTTGCACATAAACCTACATACATATATCCAGGGTATCCGTAGTACTGCAACCTGGCCCACTGGGGCGCTATTACGTAGCATACTCACTTACAATAATAATACCATGCAGTTTGACTGCATATTCAGCCTGGAATGTTCCCACTGCTAGGACGCAAGCCTCCTCTTGGTGAGAGGGATTGAGCTGTAATCGCGGGCCCAGTGCGGGGTGGTAGATGTCATATGTGTTTGAATTTTTAGTTCTTTTTTTTTATTTTTTTAAAGGCTGGGAAATCATCCAATGACTGCTCCCGCTCTGGGTGGAGCGGGAGGGAGTGTCAGACTCTTACTGACTAAAACCCATCCATGTTCCTTCCGTAGCCCTTTATGTTCCGGGGTAGCGGTAACCCTTTCGGACAATCCCACTTACCCGGCAGGCTTGGCCCTGAGGGGCCCCTTCATATGCTGACATCTCTTTGAGGCGCGCGTGGAACATATACGCGCCGTACGGCACGGGTCTGGTGCTGATCGGACGGTGAGTCACCCATTACTCAGCGTCCGCAGGCCCGCGCCTACGGTGGCCGAGAGTCGTCACGTGGCTGAATTTTTAGTTCTAGGGCGATGTTTTCCTTTACCATATTTGAGAGCGGTGATGAAACAATTTACACAAACTAAAGCGCGTATTTGGGTTCGAACCTACGGCCTTCAACACATAAATCGCGACCGTAAACCACTTGGCCATCACTGCTTTCCTCTCATTTTGAGTATTCAACAATATTAAGCTGTCAAGCATGAATAAATTTGGTAAACTTGAAAAGTGAGACACTTTTCAAATTTATGAAGAAACTAGCTGCTGCCAGCGGTTTCACCTGCGTGGATATCGGAAATTATCCCAAGGAAATGCACTAACAGGATAAAAAGTATGGTATGTGTTAATCCAGGTCATAAACTACTTCTGCGCAAAATTTCATTCAGATCCCTTCCGCCATTTGAGCGTGAAGGACGGACAAACATACAAACTCACACTCGCAAACTTTCGCCTTTATAATATTAGTGTGATAGATTAGCCATTTTCTTCATAATTCGTCGGGCTGTGATTGAAAAATTGTTACGTAATTCAATTGCTGGCTGGCATGAGCTATTCCCATATTTTTCGAGCCAATACGAAAGCGGAATCACCCATTGCGTTGTCGTAGGAAAGAATTTGCCACTTCCTCGTTTCCTCTGAATCGTAGAAAGCGAATGAGGAATAGTATCAAGGAGATGGCTATCAGTGCATTTTTTTGTTGTGTTCACAACAGCTTTCTGCAAACGTAAATTCGTTTGATGTATTCTGAATGTCTGCCTCAGAACTATTCATTGAATCGTTTCATAAAAAGCTTTAAATTTGAAAATGAACAAGCATTTTCTGATAATATAATTCGGTATATTCTCAGTATATAAACACAAGAGAGGAAACGGGATATGTAAGGAACTAATTAATTTAATTTTAGGCCCGAAGTTCCATTCCTCTCCCGACCCGTGGGACTAACCGTAGTTTTAGGCTTACATCTCAGAAACATCTGTCTTCTACATTTTATTGTTAACAATTTGTTACTTTGGTATTTATGTTTTATCTTTCCGCTGTGATTAATTTTGTTTGAAAGTCCTAAGTGGGGATTCGAATGAAAATGGAAATTAATTACAATATCATAAACTTTTTTTTATTTTAAGTCTTTCCACGTGAATACATATTTCTCGCTATTTCTATGGTTACTTCAGTTGCACGCGTAAACTATAAGGGTAGCGCTTGAGTCGTTGCCCGAAATGTTAATCTTTGTAAATAATTTTTATTTAGTTTAATATTCCAGCATATAATTTTTGAATTTTTATTTTTAACACATGCTGTACCGGTTTGACGTCGTCTCGTCAATGCCGCTGTGGCTCCGTCTCGCATGGGGTCGAAGCATTATGCTGTGCGATGGCCGTTTTACGCAGATGTGACGCATATTTCCCCACAAGTTGTGTTTATGTTGCTTGTTTTTCTTTTACTGCGTCATGTTTGCCGCAAATAAATGTATTTACTTTCTTTTTATTTCATGATACGTTTTGACAACAACAATGTAAGAAAACAGCATCTCATATAGTACGAGTATGAGCGGGTTACGTCCTCGACGACCGAACCGAACCCGTTGAGAGAAATATGTTATGGCTGTACAGTACAATATACCTAGAGGCATTTCGTGTCTTTTATAATAAGTAAAGTTACTGAATGAGGAGTACCCGATGACAATCTTACACAGCTCACGGGTTCTTCTCATGAACATTGTTTCCTAATTAGACAGATATAATAATAATTATTGAATTTAAAAAATAAAATAAAATAATTTTCATATTTGTAATAAAATAAATTGTATTATAAAAAAGATTATTCTTATTCGGTGTACTTGTTGTACACCCACACCTCTGCCCTAACCATTCGGTTATATTTTGTTATCGATCGTATTAAAATTTTAAAATAAAATGAAATAAAACAAATGAAGGGTCCATAAAAATTATAAAAGCATTTACCTAAAGAAGGTAATAATTATCTAATGCCCTCCCTTTTCAATGACTTAAAATGACAAGGACAGGTTCTATTTATAGCGCGTATAAGAAAGCCAAGTTTGTATGAATAGTGGATATACATAACTCTGTCACATCGACAAGCAAAGAAACACAATGGTTTCACGAACACCCATTTATCTGAAGAAAACAAATTGTTTCTCTTTCGAGCTCAGCTTATCCTGTCTTGAAGGTTGCACGACGACATAGCATAATAACGATACTTTTCTACCAGAAGTAAGTATGTATACATAAGATTATGGTGTCGCAAACACGATCCATCATTGTTAGTTTTTGTCCACAAACACAGTGTACAGTCGAGCAAGTTGTTCAGTATACTAGCAAAAATATTATTCTTTACACTGCCAACGATTCATGAGAAGCGAGTAGGGCTAGCAACTCTGAGTTGCCAAGTAACGAACAGCGAATGCTTGACAGCCACGGGCGATTACTCGCTCGTATGCGTATTAAGTACCAAGAGTGATTCTATCAACGAGGGTTCTGCTCACCAAGTGATAGTCGCTGAGCGAGTCATCTCTTTCATAGCTCTGGTTGCTGCGACAAAACGAGTACTCGATGGTGTACACCACTACACCAACAAGTACTCGTTTGAAGAACTGCCAGAGATTAACTATAAAAAGCGAACCTTTTTTACTTAGACGGGATCAACAATCTTTGTATATTTTGAGCATTTTATACGTTTCTTGAGCGAGAGAATCGTAGATAGCTATAGTCGCTTCCTCGTCGTTGGTAATAACGTTTTATGGCAGAAACATGAGAACGATGTAAAATATTTGACTACTTAGCTGCCTGTATACTAAATAGCTTGTTCGATGGTACTCAGTTGCCATCTAAGTCTTTGTTGAGACGACGTAACGATCCAGAGCTAAAGACAAAACAAAAGAACGAGTTTTTCGATGGACCTTTATATTTTGACGTGAAAATCGGCTATTGTTTGTAAAGTCTTACGTGTCTTGTTTTTGTTAATGTAATTAATTAGTTACCTATGTGGGAAAACAAAAAAGGTATTTTTTTACATTTTATAGCGAGAGGTTTACAACATTAAACAACAACGGCGCGTAGTAGGGGATTGTAAAACCGTTGTGGCGGCATCTACATCGTCACATGCGAACTACCCATCACACTAACGTCACGCAAAAAGCAGAGTTTACCACGTGACTAGCATATAACTAGCGTCCCGACATCAATAGTCCACCAAGCACAACAAACCTGTCTGTTCGCAGTATCCTGCTTTGTCTATGGAGGATGAGTTAACTTTACACCCTGTTCCTCATACCTCTACATTATTAATATTCAATATTTTCCGATAAAAACTGTTCATATTATCTTCACTCATTTATTCCTGTAGCTTTCTTATTCTCAAATACTTGTTTATTTTATTTCCTGTTATGTTTTACGTGGCTTTAATATTTACTTAGATACTGCTTAAAAACATTACAAAGATACCCTTTATTTAGTCGAACGTAGAATGTAGTCAGATTGGTACAGGATAATCATATAACCGTTTTCCTATAACTACGCAATAGAACCCTTCCCTAACATAAAGTATAATTTATATAAAATATTTTATGTAATCATCTGTCCCTGCCCGCTGAGTCGTAATTGTTTTTCTATAGGTACTTCGTTTGTACAGTATTCTCTTATTCGGCATTATGTAACCCCGTTGAGAACGAAAAGATTTTTCTGGAAAAATCTGTTCATTCATAATGTGTTCGGGCATATTGTTAAATGTTTCGTGTATACGCTGATTTTTATTTAAATTTTGGTCGGATTGGCAAGCAGAATTAATTTATGATGAAGTTAAAGTCAGTGATTTTTTATTTTCAAAAGTTAATGACTAAAATACCAGGTGGACTGGACCTGGTTTTAAATTGGTAATAATATAAAAGCATTTCGAGTCTTTTCTAAGGAAGTTTTTTTTCCTAGCCATTTTTTTTATTATTGTGTCCCTACACTCATTCTACTTCTCTCTGTCCAGAGCTGCTACGGACATACATACGAGCCCATCTTAACCGTCAAAGAAATCACGGCGCATTTCCAAGAGTTTATGCAAAATCAAAAAGGAAAAGATTACTTTTATTATGTGACTTAGGATAAGACATAAATCACACTGGTGCACCATGACATGCGTTGGGGGGTACTTTTTGGGATATCCCCGAGCACCACGCAGGCGAAGCAGCAGGCAAAGGCTTAGTGGTTCTTATACCTGCTAAAATATTGTCAGACAGTAGTATAAAATGCTACCTTTAATAAAAGCAAAATCAGCGAGGTAATTGCGTAGCAAAACGATGGCAATCGACCGCATTGGCTTCCATTTTGGCAGTACAACCACGTTCACTGCGTTATTTACGTTGTTGAGTAGACGAATTTTTCAAACTTATGAAGCAATGAACGTGAAAATTAAAGGCATTGCCATTGATCGCCATTATATGAGAAATGGTGGCCCAGTGCATGGTAACTGCCCCGACCTCCGAGTTGTAGGTCGGTTAAAACCCAAGCAGGCGCATTACTGTGTAAATAAATCATCACTACTGCTCTCAAAACGGTGAAGGAAAACATCGTCAGGAAACCGGCATGTCCTAGAACCAAAAATTCAAAGACATGTGACATCTACCAACCAGCACTGGGCCTGCGTGGTGGATTACGCGTCTCGAAGAGAGGAGGCCTGGGTCCCAGCAGTCGGAACAATATATAATATTACTAGCTTCCGCCCGCGGCTTCGCCCGCAAAATATGTCGACAAATTATACACATAAACCTTCCTCTTCAATCACTCTATCTATTAAAAAAAACCGCATCAAAATCCGTTGTGTAGTTTTAAAGATTTAAGCATACATAGGGATATAGGGACAGAGAAAGCGACTTTGTTTTATACTATGTAGTGATGACGCAATTACCACCGTTCTTGGGCATGGATGTTGAAAAAGGTATGGTGAATGTCACAAGCTCTGCAAAATTTGTTTTATGAGATACCGACGGCCACCAACTTTATGCTACCATTTGAGGCTATCTAATTTTGCTCCTAGCAGGGATTTATCTAGAATGAGCCGCTTGGCACAATGTTCTATCCAGCCTAATGCGTCAAGCTGCTATTTGGCCGCACCATTCTGGTAGTCGCTGTATTATAGCGTACATGATGGCTTTTACTTCGTGTAAGTTCTAAATAAACCACTTAATAGAGTTTTAATGGAAACTCGTTTTTCCTGCGTGTATCAAGTTGAAAGTCGGTCAAAATACTTTTCGAACCAATGAAATACGTGTTAGAAAAGTTTTTTAAACAACCCGCAATATGGGGACGGGTTCTTGAAGATTATATGGGAAACTCAACTTGTTAAGTTTGTAACTAAAATCCAATTTAAGGCAACGAATAGACAGTCTTAATAACGTATTTACGTGTTTAAAACTCTAGGAGGTAATTATTGAGTTCCTTTATAAATAATTATACAGTGCTATTTATTATTTAACTAGGTCAAGTAGTTTATCATGAAGGAGCTCGAGGCTAAGTAATAACAGCCGCAAGGGTGCAAGCTTAGCTTGCCAGAGCTGGTCCGACGATGAGCAACCATCTTTATATGCCGAGACTCTTCCGTGCTTCGGAAAGTACTTTAAGCCGTTGGTCCTGACTGTCATTCGTGGAACTTTGACAGTCGTTACGGATGTTAGAAGCCCAAAAGGCTGACAACCAGTTAAGACCGCGGTAATACGACACGCCTTAGCTTATCAAGGGGTATATTACCCAGTAGTAACTGGTTGTGGAGGGCAAATAGACAGTCACTCCATGGAGAATACTGGTATTCAGCCGCATTCGGTTAGACTGGAAGCCGAACCCAAAATATTTGGGAAAAAACTAGCCAGATTAATGTAAGTAGTTTATTATTTACCTATTTTGTGTAATGAAAAACCATAAGTATTAATAACCTGTTTAGTATACACAAATAATTATTAAGAAAAACTTACTAACCTACTTTAAGTATTTCTTGGTAGTTATTACCAATAAATATTAGTCACGGGAAAATCGGGGAACAAATTTGAATATAAATTTGTTCCCCGATATTCTTCAAAATAAATCTTCAAAGACCACGAATTTTGAATATTTTTTCGCCCAGCCGCTCGTAAAATAACAATTGTAAACATTTCAAAAGGGTAACTTGAACGTCGCACCGGTACTTTATACCTATTTACGGATTTTCAGCGAGCGTGTTTCAAAGAATAAACGGTCATTACTGTCGGTCGTTGCACACGAAATTTCTTTCGTGTCTATTCAGTCGTATCCCGAAGCAGTTTGAATAGTGCACCAGTGAAAATAATCGCCATAGAAAAGCACAATCGTTGACTGGAAGGGTGCCAAGTCGCAGCGTGCGCGGTGCTGCGCTTCCTATGTGTTTCGCTTCAATAGAATTAACAATTTCCCATGCAATCGCCGGGTAGCGGCCGGCCGCTGTCAATGAGTATCCGGTTATTTATAAAAAAAATGCGGTGTTTGTTTTATTTTAAGAGATGATCGTGAAAAGCCCGCATAATGACAATGAGTTTCATTAGTCGGCCTTCTGTGACGTATCAAAACAATGATTCTAAACATCATAATATATGAAATCAGAACATCAAAGCGACATACTGCACGGCACATACAAAAAGGATGAAATATACATACAGCCTATATATATTTCATCTTTTTCCTCCATTAAAAATAGAATATATTAAGTAATTCAACAATAATAGCGATAAATCGTGGCTCTTAATTAAATTTTGCTAGTAGATAAGGGTTCTATTTAAAATTTAATTGGATTTCCCTGAATTCGACGCTTCGGTCGTGTGTCAACTTTAAATTTATTATATTTTCACAGTAGTAGCATTCACAAGCATGTTGCCGCGTCCACGTAGACAAAGAATAAAGTTCCGTATAAAATAACGTCTGGCCGCGAGCCAGCCATCCCGGTTGTCAAGGAACGACAAACTTCGTTTAATTTCGTCGCCAATTGACAAATTTTAAACGAAAATTAATTTAAGACGTTAAAGAACTTGTCAGCGGATGTTGTTTCAAGTTCCAGGCTTTGACGGGATTAAAATACCACGCCTTTGTAATTACGTCCACAATAACCCTCTTACATATAATCCGTCCGGAAACCCCAGACTTTGGAGCCGTGATGAATTATGCCCAATTTTACTGATACGGGTTGTTTTTTTTTTGTTTCTTTCATTTCGTTCACTTGACTGGGCATGTTTTGTTCGCACAATTTGATACGTCGGAGCACACACAATACACATACACATTGTAAGTATGCCGCGGTAGTTTTCCGATGGCTTTATGCTGCTCCAAATATCGGACGGAGAGCTGGCTCGCTTTAAGGCAATACCTTTTTATGCTTCTCAGCGTTACGTCTGCTTTGCTCTTTGAAAATTCTATTTTCGGAAAAGGTTTTCAAATATGTTTTTGTTAAGGCTTAGTTATGCTTCTGTAGCAATGGTGCTTGATGTTTCGTGAAAGGTAGGTAGGTGCAGTAATTACCATATAAAATGCTCTTTGTAAGGGAATTGGTAAATGACTTCAAACACTTTTGTTGTATTCAGGCTCTAACATATTAATATTACTACCCCTTTTTTTTTTTTTTTTTTAAGGCTGGGAAATCATCCAATGACTGCTCCCGCTCTGGGTGGAGCGGAAGGGAGTGTCAGACTCTTACTGACTAAAACCCATCCTTCCGTAGCCCTTTATGTTCCGGGGTAGCGGTAACCCTTTCGGACAATCCCGCTTACCCGGCAGGCTTGGCCCTGAGGGGCCCCTTCATATGCTGACATCTCTTTGAGGCGCGCGTGGAATATTACTACCCCTGAGTCACACATAAAGAAAAAAAAAGGACACATTAATAAACGTCAAAACAGAAGTCTGCCCGCAGTAAAGTTACGTGTTACGACACGACTCATATAGTCACATCTACACACACACATCACATCATACACTATGTTTGCCAAACTTATACGAATCAACCCTTAAATAATTAACTTAGTAACTTGTAGCACTCTACTACATTTTGTACTCGTGTCGTGTTAAAAGAATAACACGAGTTTATTTCCGATTTTTCGTTTTATGGTTTGTCAACATTTTTTATATATATAGTACATTTTTCACCATAGCTATCTGTTAGTGAAATGTGATGAAAAACACGTAAATATTACATGTCTCACAAATGGATGTTTTATTTTTCAACAGTCATTGATTTGTAGAGCACCAATCACACAAAACTGCCAGCTACACTGGTACATTCCATGTTGCCAGAAACACTGCAACATTTCATGTCACCAGCAACCTGTTTCCCGCAACACAAAACTTTGTGGGAAACAGCATCGTTTTACATTTTGCCACTACTTTATTTATGACCATTGCTAAATATTGCTTGTGTTATGGTAACGAGATGGCTGATAAACTACTTATATATATTTTTTGTTAATACATACATATTATAGATAGAAAAACACCCAGGCACGAAACAAATACTACTTGTAGGTCGGTACAAATATTTGTTCCGTGCGAGAATCGAACCCGCGACATGCTACGCAGCAGTCAATCGCTCAACCACTGCGCCAACCGTGTTGTATAATATTGGCGTTGCGGAATGTTCTTTTGTTTATCGTACACGGAACATAGCATGTTGCTAGCAACACTGTTACATTCAATGTTGGCAGCTACCCGCAACACAAAAACATTGTGCTTAAAAAGTGTTGCGCCACTTTGTTGGCTAGTGAATACGCTAATAGTTATAATTAATACAAACATGGCGATATTAATGCTCTTAAAATAAACAATATTTAACCTTTAAACTTTGATTTTCGGTCTCCAAAGCAAAACATCATTAAAACACATTGTTTTCACATGTAATCAGTAGTGATAACGTGTGTGTTGTGTTGATATTTTGATTACCCTTCAAATGTCGTCTGAACCGAGTAGGTTCATAACAAAAGTTCTCTCGAAACCAATCGTTTGAGCTCTTATAAGCAAAACGGCTTCTAATAGGCGAACATTTATTGGGTTAAAACTTAAGTACGCCTATCTTTCCCATAGTGGTAAGAAGAGGTGTAATTATAGTACACCCACAGTTCTACAGTTATGTTTAAGTCTCATGTAATCGTGGGCTAGCCTGATGTGACCGGGTACGAATAAAGACTCCGGGCTTCTACTGAGAAATCTTAATAGAAACACTAAATAACAAACTTCAGCTCTTTCTGCAATCAATCAAGCATATATAGGTAACTTAAATCCAAGAGCAATGTTGGCTCGCTACCAGGTATAGGTACTTCCAATCGTGCTTGATTGAAATGTATTCTATCAATCAACTGGCCTGCTATCAATAATAGATCATCGCAGATTCAATTAGTTAGAAAGGTAAAGTGAAAATGACTTCCTTAGAGCAGAAGTCAATAGTCAAGAGACTGAATAGCCTCTCGAGTATTTAGCTGCATCCATTTAGACTGGTAGCCGACCCCAGACTATCAGTGCACCTGGATAGTATATTAGTATTTTACATAGGTAGACCGATTGCCCTTAGCAAGACCGGGTATCAGACTTTCGGACTTTTGGCTACCCGTTACTTCTGTCAAAACTCTACAGTCAGTTGAGCCCAAAGGTTTACCTAGCTTTGAGAAGTCCCTACGTGTAATGTAATTTATGGTCCCATTCACGGAGCCAGCTCGATCGACCAAATCAATCTGCCTTTAGCTTTTTCCCAACTATGTTGGGGTCGGCCACCAATCTAACCGGATGCAACTGAATACTAGTATTTTACATGGAGCGGTTGCCTATCTAACCCTCGCAATCCAGTTACTGGGTAATACGATACCCTTGATAAGACGGGTAGTAAGTCAGACTTTCGAGTTTCTGACTACCAGTAACGTCTGTCGTAAATCGGCAGTCGACTGGGAACTTACGACGCATGGAGGGGTCTCTACATGTAAAGGATTGTCCCATCCACGGATCAAACTCACCAAGCGTAGCTTAACATTCGAGCGACACGTGCAGCTGTTATTATTTTGCCCCTCGTATATTTAGTCCTTCGCCTCTCATAGATTCAATTAGTTACGCAAACTAAAATAATATTACTTGTGTTGACAAATTAAATTTAATTATAAAAAGACGAAAAAGCGATGACATTAACAAACCTAACCTTAATTATTATTCGTTATTAAAAGAGGGTCAACTGCATTGAGGGAACAAGGGAAGTGACATATGGTAACCGTCTGAACGTGGGATCACCCCTTGTTTAAAGACCAGTCAAAATTAAGCAGGGGTCCGTACCTGCCGGTGCAAATGTGATCTTACCTATATTTATTTAAGGTTACGAGTTCTTTTAGGTAATTAGTCATCCTTATCGTCATAAATCATTTAACATGTATTTCGAAAGTGCTCTTCCAAGTGTTTAAAAGGCTTTTATCAAAGAATACCAAACAATTTTAAATAATGAAAAATTCCTATTGTCAGACATTTTCTAAGTAGCACGCTTTCCATTACAATGTGAAAGATTTTAGTGAATATACGTCATGAAGTCGAAAAGATCGTGACTAAATCTTTTCAACTTCATAGTTTCATGCGTTAATCACTATGAGTAAACAAATCATCAAACTCAAAAAAAGCCCAATCACTCCTAACTTTTAGACACACACATACTGAATCAATTTAAATTAATTGGAAACACATCCTCAATTGAAATGAAAATAAAAACTTATTTGATAATATTGATGGCCGAAAAATTTACGGGCGCCACATCAAAATAAATTGGGAAATTATTTTCATCACCGTATTTTCATTATCATAGTGGTTTAATGCGCCAATGCCAGGCATTTTAAATATCATTGCACATTTGCCTACCCCATAGCTATCTTCTTCTTCTTAGCATGTCGATGGCAAAAATAGTACTTAAATATAATATTTATATTTTAAATTAGTTTGGCCCAAAATTTTGGTGGCCCAAAGGTCCTCACGTGTGCATGTGACGGGGCATGCGGTGCAAGATGGGAGGTGAGCCATAGCTATGACAAAATAACAAATTACGCTCGGGTGCTATGTAAATGCGTTTCTCACACCGGTCAGTTGAGTATAAAAGAATACGTCGTGTTTTTTTTAATTTAAACCTTTGTGTCAGGAACGCAAACGCCTCGGTAGCCGTAATAAATAATTTAAAAAAAAACTTTTTAAGTCAAACTGGTAGTAGGTACATAAAGAAACAGTAAAACAGACACGGTACTAAAATCATCGTTCGTAAAAGCGAGTTTAAAAACGAAGCTTTGAAAACTGTCCGAAAAATGAAGCTCTATTCTAAAAGCAGAGGTCAGAGGCTTCATAAAAATACAGCTCTCCTTATTACACGCTCTGTAACATTCTTCATTGCATATTTTCATGCTGAACTAGAAAATGTCGAAAGAAAAACAGTCTACGTAAGTCTTAAAGAATGTTAATTCTGAAAGTGTTTTATACCAAAAAGTTCCTTTCCAAAGATATTTTATACTACTAACAGTAGGTACTATGTTGGCTTCTATGTCTATGTAATTTTAAGCACAAAATAATAGGTTACCTTATAGTTTATACTAGCCAGTAAAATGACATGATTTATTTTATTTATTTATTTAGGATCTCCAACAAAAGATGTACACAATACATGACACATAAATAAAAAGTTACATCAGGTAATAAGTAAGTGTACTCCTTTACTTATAGGAGGCCACAACATGCACAAAGATAAACAACTAAGCTAACAAGGGTAAAATTTGGAAAGTTAATTAAAGGACACAAAACCTAACAAAAAAAAAAAAAAAAATATAAGAAGAATGCCAGAAGAAAGTAGAAGACGTTAATCCTAGGAATCACGTGATTTGATACCAAAATTCAAACTGGGAGTGATTATTGAAGGTTGTAATTATGTAAATACATATTTATTATGAACGCGAATTATATTTTGATCAAGATACAGCCTGAAACTGTAAATGATTAACCTGTAAGTTGAAAAAATGCAAAAATAAATATTAATTTCGCGTGCTACATTTGTGCATCTTCCTTAATAAAACGAGGAACGTATTGAAACGAAGAGAAAAACATATATTTTCTATATTTCTGTTTGCTGTTTCATTTAATACAAATAAAATAATCATCCAGAAAAAGAAACCAACTGCCCTTATTATTCAGTTACGACGTATCGGCTGAAGACACGAACACGATCGATTAGTATTGAGTTAGTAGTAGTTGGCGTGAACGAAACTATTTATAAATGTACTCATGTGACTTTTACTTCGTTAGAAGAAAGAATAAGAACGTACTTTGTTTTCGTAAATTTAATCCTGACCTTTGTACTGACAGCTCATAAAGCTATCGCAAACTGTCAAATATTCCCAATTGAACATAAACCTTATTCTTTGGAAATAAAATTGAAAATCTATCAAACAAAATTAACGGATTGGGGTAGCTTGATGTGCTGGCCTCTGTACATAACCACTTCGATAATGACTGTAACAGACCTTGAGTGTCACTTATTCGCATGAAGCCCGTGAATATCTCTCTCATAATTTCATTATATTGTCGTTTTTCTGATGGACTGGCAAATGATCACATCAAATTGTGTCCCTGGATCTAAGATATTTATATGTGCCTTCATTTTGATACAAGTAAAAATAAAAAGCCATTTATTATACTACCCAATTACACTTTTTACGAAACGTTTGTAGCATGTTTATAATAAAATAAAATGTAATGATAATCTGTTTTATTTTTTTGTCTTAATGCAATTATATTTATTTTATTTTATATTACGTATTATTTATTTATAATAAATATTAATTAATACTAATTGCCTCCTTGGCATAAACTTCCCGCAACTTTTTCAGTACTGTCGGTCGCTGGTAAAGTCATTCAATTCCGCCCAAGTGTTTTTATAAATAGGCCTGCCCATATATTTCTTTGCCGTCCTCTAGACCATGTTTTCCATTTCGATTTAACAAATAAAAAAACAAACTAAGTTAAATACTTAAATACAAAAGTTAATAAAGATAGAAATTGCGAGGAAGCAAACTTTAAAGAACAGCAATGCAATATAACATAATTAATGCGTTCAGTTTGAATAAAACCTGACGTCTCCACAAATTTGCTTCATTGATCTAATTGTAGAAGAAATTGCTCTGGGAGTTTAGCTCGCACTGAAGGTTGGAAATACGTGTCTAAATCTTATAGCAATAAATCACTGTATGGTTTTGTAACATAAACAAAACATAACACCACGCCTGTAATCCCCGAAGGTAAATCCACATTTCGGCAGATAGGTTTCATCATGTTACAATTGAATTAATTCTGATAATTTAATTTTGCTGACACTCTATTATTGAATTAATATAATTTTAATAATTTTAATTTTATTGACATTGTATTCTTTCATGACATTTTTTTACTATATATATTTTTTAATTCATTTAATTCTGTCAACTGTAACATTGCTGATATTAATAAATGAATTTGAAGTTTGAATTTAAATCATCATAATCTACCACAGTGTGACTACATCCACTGCTCCGAGCTGCTACTAAGAAATTTCTAATCCAAAGTCTATTTTTTTTTGCCAAATTAAGACCATTTAGGGGTTTATGTGTCTTCTAAATTTGAACGTTTGACGGTTCCTGATACATAGCCAATGAAAAATTAAGATTCTTTAGGCCTAACGCATCACTAACAAAATGATACAAAAAGTAATCAAAATAAAAAAAAAATTACAGTCTTCTTGCCTATTATAAAGTCAAAACTATTATACATATTACAAACGACCGTAAGGAGAATAAAACAAAATTAAACTTAAATAATAATTATACACATTACTGAGAAAGGATAGAACTTACATTAGAGTTTTTCTAAGCCTTTAAGGACAACGGACACGTGTACCTATCTATCTTTTCATCAGTATTAAATTGCTCCATCTATTTCGTATTCCTCGGGACAGCCTATAGGAACCTCTCTAGGGATGACGGTTATGTATAACTTTGATGTATAAGTATAACTTTGATGTATAATCTCATAACTTTGTCCTCGGACGATGACAAAGTGAATTCTCGTCATCCTATACTTAATTATTAACTGACTTGCGCTTCTTACATTTTGACTTTGACAAATAATTAGGTTCCTATGACTTAATTTGTTAATAGAACATGGAATTTTCTCGCAGATTTGTTCACAAAGTAAACAAAATATTCATTCCTGAGTAGCACTATTCGAAATATTTGATAGTAATGATATTATATTATTATTCTTTACACTAATGATACTACTTAAACGCAAATCTTTAATACAATATATGCAACCTAAAACCAAAAAAGGAAGAGATCATAGGGCGTCAAAAATTCATCCCCATCATTGTCAGCGGGACATATGCCCAAAAGGCTGGCAGTGTTGCCACGTTGGATGGCAATGCTGATATTATTATTAATGCATATTATTGTGAGTAGTATTATATTGTGTGATAATCGAACAGAACAACCCTACTTTTGAACCAATACTTATGACCAGAAAAACAATGATTTCTGTAGTATAAGCTTCGTTTGATGTGAAAGTATGAGCGAATGAACGAACCTGGTATATACCAATGTAAATATATATATATATATATATCAATGCCAGGGGTACCTACCCAGTAGCAAAAGAGCTTATTTAATGGCACAAAAGCATAGTCCCAATAGCGAAGACTACATACACAACGACACTATTAAATTGTACAAGTGTATGAACATTTTGATAATGCCGTTGTTTATGTATTAAGTAGATACAACGCTCTGTATAGTGACTTACGCTAAGTATATATACCGATAATATGGAAAAGATTAAGTTTATTGAAAAGGTTTCATAAATAAGGTTTGGTTAAGGATCTACATGAAGTTTTGGCTCCTCAAGAGGATCATGGGATTGCTGATGCACTTTAAACTACTCAACTGAGATAATATAATACTAATATAATAATATCTTTGGACATTTCACACAACGCCATAAATAGTCCCAAGCTAAGCAACCTAATGCTTGTGTTATGGTAACGAGATGGCTGATAAACTACTTATATACATTTTTTTTTGTAAATACATACATTTTATAGATAGAAAAGCACCCAGACCTGGAACAAATACTTGCAGGTCGTACAAATATTTGAGACATTTATCTCATGGAATAGATTGACGTGTAAATAAATGAAACACTAAGCTTAGTTTCTGCTTTCTACAGTAGGGTATTTCAATATGATATTCTTCATCATACGAAGTTCATATCATAAGAAGTCGGAGATGCGGTCCAACCAGTCTTGTTGACTACGGGTTCAGCTATCACGCGGCCAACGACTGGTTTTTATTAATTTATAAATGACATTATCGAAATTTGTTTGATGTCTCCATAGTGTCCATAGATGTCTTGCCCAGTTACTGGGTTGTGGTCAGATAGGCAGTCGCGCCTTGTAAAATACTAGTATTTAGCTGCAACCGGTTAGACTGGAAGCCGACTCCAACATAGTTGGGAAAAAGCGAGACAGATGATGACATACCGATATTAAGGACTTTATTTCGGTTTTACGACACTAAAATGGACAGAGAAACCAAAACATTCACAAGTACTCCGAAATTATAATTGCAAGTCCACCGCAATCACAAATACGTTTCCTCCATTCCCGACTTTTAATTTCAATAGTCCTTTTGACCCGAACACCGATTCCAAACTCCGTCCGAAAACGAGGAATTCAAAGCCCAAATCTGTTCAGTACCCTTTACGGTACACACACTAACGAGACCAACCTTTAACCTTTCATGTTCCCTTAGTGTGGACTATTCCGTTGGTTGATTTACGTCGAAAAGGGGTGTATTTTAGAAATATTTTATAATAGTAAATATAGGTAGTATTGACGGCGGGTTAGCAGCCGGGCATCGGGACCCCTACTAAAACTTTGGGTCGTTTATTGTGGGTATAATCATAAATCTCACGCCACGTTATTGGCAATGGGCTAGGGGTTAGGTGGGTGGATAATTATGATAACTTAGGGGTAGTTTATAGTGGCGGGCAGAAAAAATGTGTAGCCAACATTATCTTGGGTCATGGTTGGGTTTTGTGTCACATTTTAAACATTCTTTTTTTTCGCAACGCTGTGCTTTTTTTCCTGGAAAGTAATTCAATTGTTTCCTTTGTTTAGATTCTGATTTCAAATTTTGAAAAATTTTCGGCACATTTTAATATTGTAATTAAAAATAAAAGTATTCTTGAAAATATTCACTGTTCTCTACTCACCACACAACGCAATGAACGCCAAAAACTTCATTTTTACGTAATCAGAATATCTCATAATTACATAATTCAATGGTCTAAATTCACAGTAGAATAAAACAAAACTCAGTCACATCATAATTATCATATGAATTCACAATTTTTAGTGTATAATTAAATACAACAAACACACAGTAGCACTTTTTCCATTTTCCTGGTCTAGATTTTAAACACAATTTTAGAGACGTTCGAATTTTTTGAGTTAGTTTTGTAAGTTTACATTTGGCATATACCACCGTTCGCGCGCGTATTCCATATTTGAATGACGCCGGGAACTGAGGCGTGCTCTCGGCTCGAAGGCTGGCCGCCTAATGTCCTTGGTGTTTCCCGCTAGGGCAGCGTCATGCGCACTGTGCACTCCCCTTTAAGGGCCCTTAAGTGGATTAAGTTTTAAAACTTTGACAATTGATAAAATGAGATCCAGTTTGTTTTGATGAAATCGTTAAGTGAAAAGTTGTAATGCCAGGTCTTTATTTGATAAATTAATGCATACCGGAAGATTGTTGGCTGTGCCCGGAATATTTTATTAGTAGGTTGTTAACTCGTTATTTTTATTGCTTGGCTTTTAAAATTTCTCGAAGAAATGAAATATTTTAAAGTTTTAGAGAGTTTACAACAGATGTGTTCAACTTTATGCAACTTCTACCACGTTGAGTTACTTCTGGTCACATTTTTATTTTTATCGAAATCGTTTTTAAATATTCTTCACCGTATAAGTATTTTCACTAGATATTTATTAGTGTCAGAATGATCTATCATTGATTTTATAATTGTTGTTTTTGACAAGTTTGGTAATCTACTGATATAATGGTGTCATTATGAATTTCCAATGGTTAACCACTGACACTCCATTAAATAAAATGGCATAGAATGGTAATCTCGTACATAAAGACAAATTAATGGACGGTAATCTGCTAAAATTTTGACAGGTCCTTTGATCAGTGACTTACCATTAGAACGTCATTGTGCAGTCATTGCTTATTCGTTACGAGTATCGTGTTCGTGGAATATGAGTGTCATCCTTCAATTGAACTGCAATCGCCAATCTGTCAATATTCCCCCGCGAACGTTTTATCAGGCTCATGAGATTCATTTTCAGTGGTCACATTTATGGACTGAAATAATACCATGACGATAAAAATGTTATTGAAATCGTAAACAATAAATGCTGTCCGAATTTTAAATGCGCAATAACGGTAGCAGTTTTCGTGTATAGCCTAAGCACTGTCGAATCTAATCTTCTATATAGTCTTTCATCTAAATTTACTAACAAACGTGTGACAGGATTTTTTTTTACAAGTTGGCAGCACACAATATTTTATATCACTAGCTTCTGCTAGCGGCTTCGCCCGCGTGGATGTTGGGAACGTCCATGGGAGTGAACTACCGGGGTAAAACGTTCATATAAAGTTCAAATATCCTGTGTTAATCCAGGTTATAAACGTATATGTATGCCAAATTTCATCCAAATCCGTTCAACCGTTTTGCCGTGATTGAGTAACAAACATCCAAACATCTAAACATCGTCACAAACTTTCACATTTTGCCATATTTTATAGTAGGATTAGTGAGTCAAAGAAATGAAGTCTAGAATACCAAAGATAGTTCATGGTGAGCTCCAAATATAACAGCACAAGCGAAATCTATGTATAAAGTTACTGCATTATAATAAAGAGATCACAATATTTTTGAAAATGACATTTTCTTTAAACTATAATTACTTCCTACGTCTGGCCATGTCACTTTTTCATACCATTATTTGATAGAAATTTGACTGTCATACCCTTATCACTTGGATTTTTACATGGAAATTCTTATTATAATGTTATTACATCCTGGTGGATTTATATAAACATAGGGTTTATAAAGAACTGACTGCTTAAATTACATGATAATATTATGCATACAAAAGTATGAGATTGGTGAACTGACCACGATCTATTCAGGCTAGCTCATTGGATCAACTTGCTTATTCGCAAATCCTAACCTTTGTAATGTAAACGACTAATAACTTATTTTCGTTGGTCGATAGGGCCCGCACGTGGAATGTGCCAAAAGGTCCGTATTCGGGGAACCGTTTTCATTGGTCGATAGGAAACGATTGGTATATACGGAGATCTTGCACCGCTGTTTGACAGTTGCTTTGAAAGCTCATTTTCATTGGGTGTGAGTCTCCGCACGCTTCTTTCCGGCCGAGGAGTTTGGTCGGTATGGTTCTCCAAAAAAAAAGCCAGAGGCATGCTTTAAAGTAATCACCAACACCTCATATGCTGTACTATCGACCAAAGACAACGGTCCTCTGCATGCGAGCACTATGGCCCGCGTTACAGAACTCTCGCGCACCTCAAATACGAGCTCGATCGACCAATGAAAATGAGCCTTAACAAAGATTGAATGTACGTTTATTTTTGACTTCGAAAACATTTCTTTAACATCATCATTCAAAAACTTGAACGTCAATCTTCTGTAAAAAGACCAATACATGCGAGTGGCAAGCTATCAAACTACAATATTTTCCCTGCAACGCCTAAAGTAAACAATTCGGAAAAAGATAAAAAAAGTGTTGGGAAACTTGGAACAAACATTCGACAAGAGAAAAAAGTAATTTATTCGTCCTACGTCATATTTTTCGCCCCGCGGCCCTCGTAAAGTTTGCGTACATTACGCGTTCGCGTAATAGTGGCATTGCCTACGTGACAAAACATTGGTTCACTGAAATTTTGTATGTTTTATTTTATGTGTCTATTTGGTTGTTCTTGACACATATGGGGTTTCTAAAACCGTGTGAGAGGCATAGACAACTTGAAATTTACATCGTGCCAGACCAAGTCTATAGAAAAAATCTATAGAAATTTCTAGTAGATGTCAAAAACACAGCCAAAAAATTATTAAAATACAAAAAAAACAAAATCCGCTCTAGATAAAATCCTCGTTATTTAATTATTTCATAGCAGGTACCGATACCGATACCGTTTAAAAAATTAGGTTATGTATGTTGTTGCAGTAAAGAGAAGCCAAACAACTGTATCGAATGCCAATAATCCCATTCTATCGATTGCATTCCGGTTTTATCCGGTATTTGCAGTAGGTCAGCGGCTACAGACCGACCGTTGTTCGTCGATTGTCAATCACTAGAAAATGTGAACAGTTGTTCATTGGAGCGCTGTCAGGAAAACTGCCGGTTAACCCCTTGTTGACTAGCTAATCTTTAGATCACGGCTCGACCCTTCGTGCTGACATGAGAAACACAAGTTTTAGAAAACAATGTGAATGTACGCATAACCATTTCTTTTTTTTTTGTTGCTGGAGGTTACAACTCACCAATACCGCTCCCTTCGATCGACAAATCATTTGTAAACGACATTATGACATTAATTCCGATTTAATGTTATTTGTAAGAGCTAATAGTTTCTAGAATATGAACACTTAACAAAACAAAACACAAACACTTTTAAAACTCCTTAAACTGACTTCAAATCACAAAAAAGTTGCTTTTAACTCCTCGTGAAGGGGTTGCCGTGCCGGATACGGCTCTCGCACAGAACGGTCCGGTTATATGAGTACGCTTTATACGAATGTTAGTGCCCGTAAAACGTCAAGTGCCCAGGTCTCTAAATGAAGGTGATACATGCAGTATTACACCTGTCCGGCTGCTTTTTATACGTCGTAAAGTCATGTGCATGGGCAGATTGGATACGTATTGTCTGTGGATAGGGGCTTTTTAAAGCTAAGTTTATAAATTTATAGGAAAGCGGGATGCCGGAAGAATTTATTTGAAAGAGGTACTTGCGTTAATAAACTCAGCATCTTGCATAATTAATTCAAAAACCCATTTTTACAAAAACAGCGTTATTGTAAATTGCTCTCTTATTTTATTGACATATATCGTTTTATTTTTATGACATTATTTTGTCTTATAGTTGAATTTTATTTTATTTGTATAATATATGTGTTGCAAATGTTTTTAGTGTCTATGAGCAGGCTATTGTGTGTTTGACTTCGCTATCAGGTCACGCTCATTAGGTTAAGAGCCTGTAATGATAAATTTTGAGGCTTTTTAAATTAATAAATTACGACAGCGACAAGAAGTATGTTACTTGAAGTTGTAAATAATAGAATTAAAATAATTTTAATAATTTTGTTTGTTGTTATAGTGTTGCATTATTTATTGTTTGCATAAATGAAATGTCCAAGGATATTTATTATAACTTATGAAAAATAAGGAATTGAATTAGAAGAATGTTTAAGAAAAAATATTTTGCTTCTACATAGGTATACCATACCTACATGCTATCGTGGTCGGTGTCATTTCACCACCAGGCAACCGTCTAAAACCTCAGATATTGCTAAAGTATATGGTGCTTCCATAATGATCATATCAATGTATTTTATTGTTACCATAGAGACCATCATACTCTCGTACGTTTGTCTATGACATCAGGCATTTACTCGTGAAACGAGAAAAGAGGCACTAGCGCACCAAAATTTTACTGAAGCTTAACCCTAAAATGGCTTCCACATTCTATCTAACAGCCACATCTTATTGCTTTCCTGCAGATCAAACTGAATAGTCTTGATGCCATCAAAAGATATAGCGTTAGCGTTGAGGAGTACATAAAATATTATAGAGGCACTTACTGATGCCGCATAAAAGGGAAATGCTGGGCCATAATGTTTTAAAATTAAGTTTTATGGGGAAGAAACTTGAACTATTATGATATTACAGTTGGATGTAGAGCTAAAAGTGTTTTTTTCTTCAGTATTTTTTAAAATATTTATCAGTGTCTTGTCACACAGGTCGATCCATCAGGTTAAGCTACGCTTGCCGGGGTTGGCCGTGGATGGGTGACCAACTTTACATACCGAGACTCCTCCATGTCTCGGAAAGCACGTCAATCCGTTGGTCACGGCTGTCATTTGGGTCGTCAGAAGCCCGAAAATCTGAAAGCCAGTCTTACCAATGGCTATCGTATTACTCAGTTACTGGGTTGTGGAGGTCAGATAGGTAGTCGCTCTAAGTAAAATACTAGTATTTAGCTGCATCCGGGTAGACTGGAAGCTGACACCAACATAGTTGAGAAAAGGCTAGGCAGATTGATTTATCACAGCATAATTATGTACCTTTATCCTAACGGTAAATAAATTAACCTGAAAGACGTTACATGAACAACTTTTTGAAAGCCTCTTGGTTCGTCTCGAAATTCGATCTATACTGTACTGATACTATTTATTGTTATCGCGGCAAGCTACAATTTCAAGTTCTACCTAATACGATACATGAGGTACACCCCGTGGTAGACAGATGGAGGGCTCATAGACAGTGGATGCTTCGTAATAGGTTGGGTTTCGTTTGGCACCCTTCGGGTACGAATCCCTACAAAAAAACCCACTTCCAAATATAAAAAATGTAAAAAGTGCAAAATAAGTTTAGTTTCTGAAGTCGCTGTCTTTGGTTGTGTTTTATTTCTTGTCCGATCCAAAGTCCTTCCAGGTGATCCCATGTGGTAATTTTTAAATTTATGATCAGTGGACCACGAAAACCTATCCAACCAGCAATTTTCTTTGATCTTTAGTACAATTATCAAATCGAAATAGGTCTTCTTATCATTATTGAGGAGTCCGTTGTCTATTTTCGAAGGTTTTTACCAGATGTTTACCAAATTTAAACGGTACCAACTCTAGAGACAAAAATGTTGTATACAGAGGGTGAAATTTTGTAATGCCACCTGGAGGGAAAGAACTCTTAATACTGTAGATAGAAAATTTTACTCGAAGAAAACATTCCTTTATTTTTGAATAGAAAGAAAACTGCATTCAATTCATTAATTTATCAAGTTTGTTTGAGAGATTTCATCCTTATAATTTTATTGATCCTAACGATCAATATAATGAAAGTACAGGGTGTCATTTTTAGAGATTTTAGTTGGTTCGATTCCCGGGTGTGGCAAGCGAATTTTTGAAAAACTTTGAATGCAGTTTTCTTTCTATTCAAAAATAAAGGAAAGTTTTCTTTGAGTAAAATTTGCTATCTACGGTATTAAGAGTACTTTCCCTTCAGGTGGCATTACAAAATTCCACGCTGTATACTCTTACAAAAAAAAATATAATTATATAAATAAGTTAACAATTGGCGATGATATCGCAGAAAATATAAAAAAGCACTCAAATACGTTGATAACTTTTTTTTAAGTCTGTTATTAAGGCAAGTGTTCTACACTACACTACACTGTAATACAAAGTCAATCCTAAATTTGTCGACGGTAACACGATAGAGATGCGAAAATTTGTCGATGGCGTCACGATAAAGATGACTATACTATTTTGTTAGACACTCGGGCTAGGGCCTCCCCTAGCCCGAGTGTCTAACAAAATAGTATAGTCTATATAGTATAGTCTATGATACGCTCGAGAACCCTCGTTCTCGAGCGTATCATAGACTCCGCAAATTAATGATATTATCAAGTGGCTTCCGAAGGGTTCGAGCTGAAGTGCACGTACTGTCATAATTATATCCTATACAAAGGATGCGTGCCTCAAGAAGCTTTTGCCATTTATTGGGTTCGATTCATGTACCGATGTAGGTACCTGCATTTTGTAAATTGGGGAAATACAATATAATATGGGCAGTCAGTACTGTAGAGCCTTGGAGTAAAACCTTATGTTGAACATGGCTGGTAATAATCGGACGGCATTCGAACCTTTAAAATAATTTAAATTAGTTAAGCCTTTTGTACATTTGAGAGTTGGCCGCAGGCGGCGGGGCTAGACAGATGTATTCGTTATAATCAAGTTATAAAATATAATACGTGTGTGTCCATCCGTGAGTTTACTTTCATAGTATAGAAAATACCCTATACACACATTACACGCTCTACCACTGATCCCCCCCAGTAGAAGATCTTCAATCTTCTACAGTACCGACCATAAGTGCTTACGAAATAATAATTATCATCTGCTAAAATTTATTTCAAACTAGAGTTCTGAAATTATCCCAGGAGAACGAACTACCGGGATAAAAATCCCATGCGTTAACACATGGGATTTTTATCCCGATAGGGTTTTTATCTAGGTAATAAACTATCTAATGTGCCAAACATCCAGATCCGTTCAGTCATTTTTGCGTGAAAGAGTAACAAACAATTATTATATGGACATCCTCACAAACTTTCAGGTTTATAATAATAATATTATGATTTAGGATTTCCAAAATGTGTAGGAATTCCGAAGGGCATTTTCACTGTAGATAATTTAGTATTACCTGAAGCAAAATATAGGTTCTCTTTTATCATAATTATGTGTGCAACATAAAAGTCTGTAGGGCTTTTTATATTAATCTTTGATCCTGACTCTACGTAACAAAATAATATTCAATTATCCTACTACTATTATAAAGGCGAAAGTTTGTAAGTATGGATGTATGGATGTTTGTTACTCTTTCACGTAAAAACTACTGTATAGATTTGGATGAAATTTGACACAGAGATGGTTTATATCCTGGATTAACACATAGGATATTTTTTATCCCGGTAGAACATTCCTGTGGGATAATTTCCGACCTCCACGCGAGCGAAGCCGCGGGCAGAAGCTAGTCTAAAATAATATCCACATTCTCTTCACATCCATGTTTACATATTGATCCCAAAAAACCAAATGTCAACTAAAGGGAATGTAACGCTTTGCAAATCCCAGATCTACCAAAGTCCTCTTGGAAACACTATCAGAAGAGCGCTCTTCGCTGTTTTGAAATGGAGAGCGAAAAAAAAAGTCATTGGTGTATATACTCGAGCGGGTAAAGCCCAAAATCCTGGGTTAAACCGTACCTAACTAGACGTATCGAAATCGGGTATCCCTTTGCCCTGTGTTGTTTTATTGCCCCCCACTGTGCGTACACATACGACGAAATTATTCGACACACTTCAGTTGGAAAAACTCGTATATGATAACAGTGCCACTTGAGGTTGTTTTAGTGTTTTTCTACGGGGAGATGAAGCCATAAATTTCTATATTATTGATCCTTACGCTTTTGTGTTTGTGTGACTTTCATGAGGATATAATCCACACTAATATTATAAATGCGAAAGTAACTCTGTCTGTCTGTTATCTTTTCACGCCTAAACCACCCAACCGATTTTGCTGAAATTTGGTATGTAGATAGTTTGCATTCATGAGAAGGACATAGGCATATTATTTTTTGGAAATTCAACCCCTAAAAGGATTACAAGGGGTGGCAAAGTTTGTATGAGAAAAATATTTTTATTGCACATTTTTGCATAGGTAGGGTAGGTAGGGTAGGTAGGGTAGGTAGGGTAGGTAGGGTAGGTAGGGTAGGTAGGGTAGGTAGGGTAGGTAGGGTAGGTAGGGTAGGTAGGGTAGGTAGGGTAGGTAGGGTAGGTAGGGTAGGTAGGGTAGGTAGGGTAGGTAGGGTAGGTAGGGTAGGTAGGGTAGGTAGGGTAGGTAGGGTAGGTAGGGTAGGTAGGGTAGGTAGGGTAGGTAGGGTAGGTAGGGTAGGTAGGGTAGGTAGGGTAGGTAGGGTAGGTAGGGTAGGTAGGGTAGGTAGGGTAGGTAGGGTAGGTAGGGTAGGTAGGGTAGGTAGGGTAGGTAGGGTAGGTAGGGTAGGTAGGGTAGGTAGGGTAGGTAGGGTAGGTAGGGTAGGTAGGGTAGGTAGGGTAGGTAGGGTAGGTAGGGTAGGTAGGGTAGGTAGGGTAGGTAGGGTAGGTAGGGTAGGTAGGGTAGGTAGGGTAGGTAGGGTAGGTAGGGTAGGTAGGGTAGGTAGGGTAGGTAGGGTAGGTAGGGTAGGTAGGGTAGGTAGGGTAGCCAGGGTAGCCAGGGTAGGTAGGGTAGGTAGGGTAGCCAGGGTAGCCAGGGTAGGTAGGGTAGGTAGGGTAGGTAGGGTAGGTAGGGTAGGTAGGGTAGGTAGGGTAGGTAGGGTAGGTAGGGTAGGTAGGGTAGGTAGGGTAGGTAGGGTAGGTAGGGTAGGTAGGGTAGGTAGGGTAGGTAGGGTAGGTAGGGTAGGTAGGGTAGGTAGGGTAGGTAGGGTAGGTAGGGTAGGTAGGGTAGGTAGGGTAGGTAGGGTAGGTAGGGTAGGTAGGGTAGGTAGGGTAGGTAGGGTAGGTAGGGTAGGTAGGGTAGGTAGGGTAGGTAGGGTAGGTAGGGTAGGTAGGGTAGGTAGGGTAGGTAGGGTAGGTAGGGTAGGTAGGGTAGGTAGGGTAGGTAAGGTAGGTATCATAGTTAAGACAGGACAACGTCTGTCGGGTCAGCTAGTCATATGCTTATAAAATCTTTAATACGTACTCTGGCTTTGTTTCGACTAAATGTACAGAAAACAATATACTCCTATTTTTATTTAATTTATATCTATTTCTATTGATAATTAAAGTTTCTTTTAAAGGTTATTATTCCTACTGTCATGAACATTATACCAGTATTCATTTAAATTATAGATTCAATTTTGTTTGTTCCCTACTAAAAGTATGCCTACACTTTATTTCTTGTGTTCTTCAATTTCAAAGTACAAGTTATATTACATTGATTCCGTTTTTTCCATGTTCCGAGAACAAACACTGAAATAAAGTCGAAATAATTTTACGATGACGTTGTTTGGATATTAAGGCTTTAGATTTCCTTCCACGAATCCCTGTTTCACCCTTGAGTTTTGATAGCCATTCGATCCATTTCGTCCCTGTTGCTGTATTCAACTTAAAACTTATGCATGTTTAAATAATTTATTAGGCCATGTAATAGACACACACTCGAGAGGCATAAGTAGATCTTCAGTGGCAGTGTGTGAAAGGGTAACCGCTAGCGCGGAACATAAAGGGCTTCGGAAGGAACATGGATGGGTTTTCGTCCGTAAGAGTCTGACACTCACTTCCACTCCACCCTGAGCGGGCTCATTTGATGATTTCCTACCCTCAAAAAAAAAGGCAGTATAGATATAAAATAGCACATACACTGCTAGTAATAGACTAGATAATATCCGGTATATTTCCCCGCTTCTCTAGCACTGTGAACGAGTGACCATAAAGACGTGACGAACGTAAATCAATAACAAAATACCATTTTCAGTTGAATCGCAGTCCAAAGCCTTCGTTTACATACAGCACTCAGGCAGCCATAAGAATCCGAAGCACGAACGTTAGATATTTCGCCTAAACTGAACAAAACACTAGCCAAACGTAACGACGTTTGTACGTTGTTCAAGCCATCTATTTCGATGTAGATTCATCCCAAGAGAAATTCCGTAGTGGCAGAATAACGCTCAGTCTAAGCTTTCAATCCAGCACTCACTTGAATAGGATCAAACATTACTCTTTGCTATATGCTTTTTGGATTTCTGTGATCAATGTAGAACCACTAAGTCTGACGTCTATATCTATACACAGTATAGAAAAAAGTCCTTTTCGTATCTGTATGTGTGACTGCGTTGCTTATGCGCAAAGGATAGTGATGAGATCATTGAGAACATTTTATTTAACATAGGTAATAAAAATGTTAATATTATTAATTCGCAAAAACATGACAACGCTCTGTCTAAACTGCTTGGTTTAGGAGCGTAAAGTTCATGCTTTAATAAAAAAGCTCATCAAAGCCACCCGGCACCCACCCCACACTGCCTTGTCGCATAGCGTCCACTAGTTGTCGACAGGTAGTCCACGGGTGGACGCCGCATTATCACCAATAATCGCGCGGTCAATCAGTAGTCCAGTTAAGCTTGTTACATTCAACTGCAAAAGTGTCACCAGGTCGGTGGACTGTGTAAAAGGGCTTTGTCAGGTGGCGGACATTGTGGCACTACAGGAGACTTGGCTTCTGCCTCACGATATACCGTTCCTGGGCAGCATTGATGACGCATTTTCCTTCACTGGGAAGTCTGCTGTAGATACTTCTGCTGGCGTGCTAAGAGGAAGGCCGTACGGTGGCGTCGCTTTGCTGTGGAGGAAAGCGATGTTTCCGACAGTGTCTGTGATCGCGTGTGCTAGTGTGCGTCTTGCAGCGATAAAGGAAGTGCTTCACGACCGGGCTATGCTGGTCATATCTGTGTACATGCCTACGGATTCGAATGACAATCTGACCGAGTTTACTGAGTGCCTCAGTGAGTTACATGCGATAATTGAAGGTAATAGTGTGGAATCGGTGTTCATTCTCGGAGACTTCAACGCGCACCCAGGTGAGCTGTTCTCGAATGAATTATTAACTTTTTGTACGGAACAATCGTGGTCATGTCTAGATATTGAGCAGCTACCTAGCGATACCTATACGTTTGTGAGTGAGGCGCACGGATGCCGTAGATGGCTCGATCACTGCGTGGTGACGAGTGCGGCGCGGCGCACTGTTACGGACGTGTGCGTGCTGTATGACACATACTGGTCTGACCACTATCCATTACTAATTGAATGTAATACGAATGTTATTTTACCGAAAGTTACAAATAGTCCAGTTACCGTTAATGATGTCAGTTGGGGAAATAGAGATAACAATCAGATACAGGTATACAGTACGTATTGTAATTTAAAATTAAAGCAGGTTGACTTCCGGTCTAAGGATCGTAATTGCGCAGATGGAATGTGTAGTGATCAGAGCCATAAAATGATAATAAGTGGGATGTATAATAATATTGTAAATATCTTGACTGAAGCCGCTAAACGAAGCAGTATTCCACCTAAACGGAACAATTTTAAATATGTTACGGGGTGGAACAGACATGTCAGCGATGCTCACCGGAGGGCGAGGTTTTGTTTTCAGACTTGGGTGTCTTATGGACGTCCTAGGTCCGGATATAGTTATAACAAAATGTGTGAATCTAGGAAAATATTTAAGGAAAAATTAAGGTACTGCCAAAACAATAGAACTCAGATAAAGTTAGACATTATTGCAGAAAATCACTCAAGGAAAAACTTTGGTGATTTGGAAGAATACACACAAAATGACTCCAAGGGTAGGCTCTCCGGTGAGTGTTGGTGGCGTGTATGAGCCACGGGACATAGCCTGCGCTTTTCAGCGGCATTTCAGTGTTGTATCACCGCTCTTGTCCGCGTTGCAGATGCTCGCTGCTGAGGATCGCACTGGGGATATTAACGTCAGATTCTCCGCCAAGGATGTGGCCAAGGTTATACAGAAGATGGTGAGAGGCAAATCCCCGGGTCACGATAGTCTGAGCATCGAGCATTTGAAGTACGCGGGTGTACACCTGCCAAGAGTCCTCGCACTATTGTTTAACTTGTGTGTTAGTCATAGTTACCTGCCTGATGACTTAATGCGGACAATTGTAGTGCCGATCGTTAAGGATAAGACGGGTGACTCATCGGATCTGTCGAATTACAGGCCGATCTCTCTTGCGACTGTCATAGCTAAGGTGCTGGATAGTTTGCTTGACCAACAATTGGAAAAGCACCTCCATTTGCATGACGCTCAGTTTGGGTTCAGACCCGGTTTGTCTACTGAGAGTGCTATCCTCTGTCTCAAGCAAACTGTTCAATACTACACGGTCAGAAACACACCAGTTTATGCATGTTATCTAGATCTTTCAAGGGCCTTTGATCTGGTGTGTTATGACAAGCTGTGGCAGAAGCTACAATGTGAAACAGATTTGCCAAGTGAGATTATATCCTTGTTTAGATTCTGGTACAGTAAGCAGCAGAATACTGTTAGATGGGCGGGTGCGCAGTTGGACGTGTACGGGTTGCAATGCGGAGTGAGGCAAGGGGGTTTATCCTCGCCTCGCCTTTTTAACCTGTATATGAACTGGCTGATCGGTGAGCTCAGCAGAACTAATATTGGATGTTCTATCGATGGGGTGTGTATGAACAACATTAGCTACGCCGACGATATGGTTTTGCTGAGCCCATCGATAGGTGCACTGCGAAAACTTTTGAGCATTTGTGAGTCGTATGCGGAGGCTCATGGGCTCAAGTACAATGTTAAGAAGAGTGAACTTATGATCTTTAAAGCCGGTACCAAAAGCTACTCATTTGTACCACCAGTCACTCTGGGCGGCATTCCCTTAAACAGGGTGCAGCATTTCAAGTACTTGGGCCACTGGGTCTCTGACGACTTGTGTGACAATCGGGACACTGAGCGGGAGCGCAGGGCGCTGTCTGTACGGTGTAATATGTTGGCTCGCAGGTTTGCGCGTTGTACTAGACCTGTCAAGGTGACACTATTTAAGGCGTATTGTCAATCGTTTTACACGTGCAGCCTGTGGACCAACTTTACGCAGCGGGCATACAGCGCACTGCGCGTGCAGTACAACAACGCTTTTAGGATTCTGTTGGGCCTGCCGCGGTTTTGTAGTGCTTCGGGTATGTTTGCTGAAGCGCGGATGGATCATTTTTTCGCGATCATGAGGAAGCGGAGCGCCTCACTACTCTGTCGCCTACGAAGCAGCTCCAACGGCCTCCTGAAGGTGTTGTCCGAGCGGTGGGATTTTCCACTATTACAGAGGTGGATGCAGCTTCATGCTAGCGCTTCTCCTCGTAGTTTTTAAGAATTATTTATTAACTAGCTGACCCGACAGACGTTGTCCTGTCTTAACTGTGATACCTACCCTACCTACCTACCTACCTGCCTACCTACTCTACCTACCTAGCTACCCACCCTACCTACCCTAGCTATCCTACCTACCCTAGCTACCCTACCTACCCACCCTACCTACCCTACCTACCTACCCTACCTACCTACCCTACCTACCTACCCTACCTACCTACCCTACCTACCTACCCTACCTACCTACCCTACCTACCTACCCTACCTACCTACCCTACCTACCTACCCTACCTACCTACCCTACCTACCTACCCTACCTACCTACCCTACCTACCTACCCTACCTACCTACCCTACCTACCTACCCTACCTACCTACCCTACCTACCTACCCTACCTACCTACCCTACCTACCTACCCTACCTACCTACCCTACCTACCTACCCTACCTACCTACCCTACCTACCTACCTACCCACCCTACCTACCCTACCTACCTACCCTACCTACCTACCTACCCTACCTACCTACCCTACATACCTACCTACCCTACCCTACCTACCTACCTACCTACCTACCTACCCTATAGGAGGAAAATCAGCAGCTGATCGAAAAAAAAAAAAAAAATGTATTCTGCTATTCAGGGCGGAGACAAATCCAACGAAACAAAAACCATGAAAATTGGTCCAGCAGATCTCGATTTATAACGAAGGGAACAAACCCGTCTTTCTTTTATATATATAGATTAATTTTAAATTGTAAATTTGATTATTTTGTTTTTTTTTATTATTTATTATGTGTGATGTATGTATGTAAATTATTGATTAATTAATTTTGTAATTGTAACTTTGATAATTTTTAAATTTTTATTTTTAATTTTTATTATTGAATGTATTGTTGTCAATATTATGGACTATGTCTGAATTTAAATAAATAAATAATAATAATAATCAGTGGTCCTCACAACCCGCAGTGAAAACGCAAGGCAAGCATGCGAGCAGCGATTTGTCACTGAGTGGTCCACCCGCCGCGGCCGGCCGCGTGTGGAGGGCTTACGATCGAGGCGATCCGGTGGCCCCACGGAGTTGAAGTAGTGAGCGCGTACCCATTCAAGTTCATATAAAGAATGCTTGCCGCAAGAGGAGAGGGGTGCGGAATGGGTGCCGGGTGGCTCTAATGAGCTGAGACTTTTATGCACAAGATTAAAGTTATAACGAAGGTGAGCACTAAGAACGGATTTTTGAAAAATCACCCCCTAGAAAGATTAACGATGGTTTGGCTGGAACTCATCGGTTACCAGGGACGAATGCCATCGAGTACATGGCTTTTACAGCACACATATCTCGATTTTCGCCGTGCCACGATTGCACCCGCGTGCAGCTGCAGGGATGGGCCGGTAGTTTGTTTATATGATTCAATTTCTGTAAATATTATGGTTACCGCAACCTTTTTTAGGGTTAATATAAAAGTAAAACAAACGTACGAAATATTATTAGACACTTATTATTTTCATGCAACAGTGAAATGGTTAAATAGGCAGAAACGAAAATGGCTTTTTGTTTGTTCGACTATTTGATAATAATTTCGTGAAGTCCAACAAAAAAGGCAATTTTAAATTCTGTGAACTGATTTTAGTTTCCTCTGTTGTTCTTCTGGGAAATTAATTATTTATCAAATTCTTTACAAAATTAAATTGACAGTAGCATGAAATAGCTGGAACACAACAATTTGTCGCAGTGTGTTAATTTTATACACAATTGATTTCCCGGATTGTACCAAACAAATTTTTTAGCATAAGGTTTTCAATCATATCATGCGGAACAGTGAATACGCATTCCTAACTGTAACGACTGTTTCATATTTTTTGCTTGGAAATCTACACGTTGCTTCACGCTCCGAATTCACGCCTTGTTTATTTACTGGGACAGCAGAATTCTAAATTTCCACAAGAGGCGTGACATCTTTTAGTTTGTGTACAATCTATTTTTGATCTTTTCGTGAATTTCTCGCTTCTGGGTAAGACTGGCTGTCAGATTTTCGGACTTGTGACTACCTGTAACGACTGTCAAAGATCCATGAATGACAGCCGGGACCAACGTCTTAACCTGCTTTCCGAGGAGGAGGACACTTGATATGTAAAGATGCTCACCCATCTACAGACTAACCCCGGCAAGTGTAGCTTAACTCGATGGATCGATCCGTGCGGTTGTTATTATTAAGACCCGAGCTCCTGCAAGGAGTATAGTATTACCCAGTTACTGACTGGGTTGTGGAGGTTAGATAGGCAGTCGCTCCACATAAAATACTGGTATTCAGCTGCATCCGGTTAGACTGGAAACCGACCCCAATATAGTTGGTAAAAGGCTAGGCAGATTGATTGATTGACGGTGCTTATAAATAACAGAAACCTGGTTGTCAGATTTTTGAGTTTCTTACAAGAAAGGGACATTTTGAAAAGATAATATTTAAAATTCTAAGAGAGGACATTTGGAGAAAGAGAAATTATGAGCTGAGTCACCCACAACGACTGTCAAAGATCTACAAATGACCAACGACTTAACGTGTTTGCCGAGGCACTAATAAAGAAGTGTGGAAGGAAATACGTACTTAGGTATTACGTTAAAAGCATGATTAAAAGGGAAAGACCCAGGATAGCCTGCGGATTTTAATCTTTTGTACGCCAGAGCATAAACGCACGCGCGTGCCCCTCACGCCATGCTACAAAATTAATTCATTTTGTTATCAATGATTTTCCAATATCCATGGTGTCTTTTAATTTGTTTCATATCATTAAATACGTATGAGAGCTTCAATTTTTAAAATATCGGTATAAACACTCACAAACGTACCTAATGATTTGATTGTTCATTTCGTGTTATAGTGTTGTTGCCATTGTCATATATTTGTGTCGTTGGCGTATGTGCTTGCTTGTCACGTATATGTGTATGTTTTAAATTTTCATTGTTATGTTCATGTTATTTTCATAGATGAGTACAATGACCTCTTAAGAGGTATAGCGTTCATTCTATTACAGGTTCTATAGGGTCCAGGCCCATAATGTGATAGTTAACTCGAGTTCCTCGTCGTATTTTATTTCACGGTTTTACGTTGAAGAATTCAACCAACCAGACGTTGACCTAGACTGGGTTTTACAGCATCCTGACACTTAAAAATTTAATGTCACTTTTATGCGATTTTAACGTCACTAAATCCCTTAATGCTTTGGCCCCAGCTTCAATACTCAGAAAACCCGTTTTAACGTCTTTTGCGAACCACTGTTGTGGTCTGCGGTTACATAGCGATAGTGGAATTGCAATAAATTGGTTATATAAGCACTCACCTTAACCATAAGTTGAATATCGGACGATAAGCGGTGGTAGAATACCAGCAAATTAATTTAAAATGTAATTTTTATCGAATTAATTTGTTATTGGTTGGTTTTAGCCATTTCATTCACGGAAAATACAGAGGCGAGATTACGTTTAGCCTCTGTATTTTCCGGAAATAGTTATTCCACAGTGTAATTTGAATTTGAAGGTCGTTAATTGATGATTTTATTGATAATAATTCTGCAAATACCTACTTTTTCCGGGCGCTAATCATTATTATTAACATTAAACCGCGATATGTTTAATTTTGAGCCTGAAATATGATCAAAGTGTTAGGACTGTTGCTGACTAAACCTATCCGTGTTCCGCTATGTTCCGGGGTAGTGGGTAACCTTTCGAACAATCCCGCTGGTAAAAGTAGGCACCCTGGCGTATTGACCTAAACAATATGCCAACTGCTTAACATAACAGTTACGGAACCCAGTTTACACTATACTAATTATCCAGTCGGTTATATCTAATTTAGTAACGAAACGTATATTAACACAAATAAGCATCTGAGTACAGTCGCCAGCACATCAAGTTACCACAAACTGTCAAATTTTCTCAATCGATTTTGCACTTAACAATCAACGTTTTAAGGTTTAATATCATTTAGAGAAATTTGTCATTCTAGTATAACTTGATAAGCTAGCGACTGTACATTACCACTGCTGGTCTAAATAAGTAATAATAAATGATAAACCCTAGTCTCCTCATTTTCATTAGGTATAACGTCAGTATTTGGTCTTCTTCTACTTTTCGTGTGGTTAGTGACTATCCTCTGGCTTAGCTTCACATGCTGTTGAGAAATATCTCTCAGACATGCTGGTGGTTTCCTCACGATGTTTTCCTTCACCGATTTTTAAGCAAGAGATAATTATACAATACGCACATGAATGAATCCGTAAAATCGGAGGTTTGAACTGGAGACCTATAACTAGGCAGTCCGACGGTCACACCACTAGGCTATCACTTTTGGATAGTATTTGGTTGTGATAGGCGAGACAGACATTTTTATCATTATTATAACACCTATACAGACTCATTGAAGGCGATGTCATATGTCACAATGGGACAGGTCTTAGGCGATTAACACACGGCACCGCTCGACCGCGCGGTAGGAGCAGTTTGTGGTAGAAACGAGCACCGCTCCACCGCGCGGTCGGGCGGTGTTGTGTTAGGCATCAACGGATTTCTTAGAGACCAATGCGACATGAGATCCGCTTCACCACCTACCGCGGCGGAGCGCGGTGCCGTGTGTAAATCGCCTTAGGGACCTGTAACATGTTATATAACTGTAATAAGTTAGCTGCAACATATAATTTTAACACTAATCTCCCCACTTACACTTAGAGTAACAAATTGCAAGAAAAACACAGACACAATATAATCTTTGTTTACGTGGCGTCGTTTCTCTAAAAAGTCCGGAGAACGGTACCCGTGTTCACTCGCGTACTCCTTTAAATCCGCGGACTGAGAAAGTAGGGGCAGACATATCGTATGTTACTTCCTTGTTTCCATTTCAGACAGCTTAAAGTGAAACGTGCTGTTATGCTTCATATTACGCTACAGTGGGACGATTTAAAGTTACAAACATGTCTTGTTTATTATCATTGACATTGACGACACGGTTGGCGCAGTGGTTGAGCGATTGACTGCTGCGCACTATGTCGCGGGTTCGATTCCCGCACGGAACAAATATTTGTACGACCTGCAAGTATTTGTTACGAGTCTGGGTGTTTTTCTATCTATAATATGTATGTATTTACAAAAAAAAATGTATATAAGTAGTATATCAGCCATCTCGTTACCATAACACAAGCATTAGGTTGCTTAGCTTGGGACGAAACGGCGCTGTGTGAAATGTCCAAGGATATTATTTATTATTATTATCGTTAGAAGGAGCTTGTGGCTAAGTAATAACAGCCACACAGATCAATCCATCAGGTTAAGCAACGCTTGCCGGGGTTGGTACGTGGATGGGTGGCCATCTTTACGTACCGAGACTCCTCCGTGCCTCGGAAAGCATTTGACAGTCGTTGCGGGTAGACAGAAGCCCGAAAGTCTAACAACCAGTCTTACCAAGGAGTATCGTAATACCCAGTTACTGACTGGGTTGTGGAGGTCAGATAGGTAGTCGATCCATGTACATACTAGTATTCAGCCGCATCCAGTTAGACTGGAAGCCGACTCTTACATGGCTAACATGAAAAGGCTAGGCAGATTAATTGATTTTTGTACTAACTATTCATGCATTTAGCTTTAGTTCTAAATAAACTGCACATAGTCACCATCATAATCATTTCAGCAGTAAGACTACTCCTGGACATAGGCCTTCCCCAAGCACCGCCACTTTGACCGGTTCGAATACCTACCAGTACTTTACATGGATCGACAGCCTATCTAATCTCCGCAACCCAACAACTGGGTAATACGATAATCCATAGAAAGACTGGATCTCCGTCTTTTGGGCTTCTGTCGACGGCAGTTTGTGCTTTCCGAAGCACGGAAGAGTATTTAAAAATGGTCACCCATCCATCGACCAACCCTAGTAGCGTAGCTTACCCCGATGGATCGGCCCGTATGGCTGTTATTAATTAGCCCCAAACTCCTCCTTATGGAACTTACAGATAAGCCCGTCACAGACTTAGCTATAATATTTATTAATATATCGAGATATAAATTATAGTACCTATAGCAAGCTACCACACACGGGAGCTATACTATAATATATATTTTGCCCTCCCTCACTCGGTCTGCGGTCGTCCTTGCAAGCGCACGGTTTTTAAGCTTATTTTGTGTACAGGATGTTCAAATCTTGAAAAAACCAATCTAGGTACCCAAATGAATTCAAGAAGAGCACTACTTTTAGATCTAATTGAAAGTTCCTCAGAGGATGATTCCGATGCTGAATTTGATATGCGTGTTGCCTTGTCAGAAAAGAAAAATAGAACCATTTGGGTAGAGTCGCATATAAAACAAAAGAGAACTCGTGGCAAATTTTATTTGTATCATGACTTATCATCGAATAGCACAATATTTTTGAAGTTCAAGATCGGCATTTATCGGCACAAACAATATATAAAAAATAAAAATCGTGCGCATCGAGCACGGCCGTCGGGCAGGCGTTCGGTGAACAAATGGAACACCCCGTATCCTCAAAATATATATTAATATACTAAAATATGTACCAGTATACTGAGATATAATATGTCGACATATTTTTGTGATGTCATAGAAATATATATTATAGCTACGTCTGTGACGGGCTGCATGTAACAGAATTCCAATAATACTTAAGCCCGCATCATAAATCATTTAACATTTGAAACATCGCCATCGTTCTTTCAATCGTTTGAACATATTCTGTGGTACTAACGGGCCTTTATATAATTAAATAACGTTATCTTTGATTATAAAAATACTAGGAACCGTAGTTCCTAGTATTTTTAATTATGTATAATTAATTAAGATTTCATGCGGAATCTGTTCAAGTCTCCGGTCACTAAATATTCAATGCAATGTTCGTTGAAATATTATTAGAACTGTAAATGCACTACAACCAACCAGTTTGTCAGTGGCAAAGTAATTTGAGATTCGTGTGTTTAAAAATAAAACAGACTTTTTTTTAAATTATCCATAAAAGTATTGATTGGGTTCCCGAAGAGCATCAGCTTCTATACCAAGCGTTGCATCTTCTCCCGCAATTTTTTTTTTATTTGTTTCCACTAGAGTTTTGACAAACCTATAATAATGGACCGTTTTATCGAATTTTTTGGTGAAATTAGCTTTTCCCCATTTTTTCGTCCAGGCTTTATACAAATCATCAACTTCGTCTAGATCATAAAGATTCATGTCCTCTAAAAATTTATGATTTCTTTCCCTCTTTATTGCTTCTGGATTTCCATGCTCCATGTTGTCATCTGCAGTTTGAAATAGATTATGTTTTAATTACCTATGGTTTATATACGGTGACTGGTAATAAGAGACCGATATTTAAACACGTGATTGTACTCCTGATTACAATCAACTTTCCCAAAGAAACTTTTTTTGTATACTCAATAGTTTTTTTTTATCACAATAACAATACAACTGGCGCGCGCAAAGTTCAACTGAATGAACTTCGCACCGATCAGCTGTTAGCAGCTATTGAGTATACAAAAAAAGTTTTTTTGGGAAAGTTCATTGTAATAATGAGTACAATCACGTGTTTAAATATCGGTCACTAATTACCAGTCACCCTATATTTATGTCTAAAGAAATATAAAAAGCATGACTGAGTACTTAATAGAGCGATAGTAGCATAACAATAATAAACTAGTGAGGTGCGAGTCAGACTCACACGTGCCAAAAAAAAACAAATGACACAAACTCAGAACCAATTAATGGCTATAAACTAGATTACCCTTCGGACGTGGATCTTCGTGGATCTTCGTGAGAGACAATAGTTTTAAAATTGTTTCTGCATTTTCAGTATTGTGTTAAACATAACTGGCTATCTACTATGAGTACACTTCTCTCTTACCCTTCGGAGAAACAAGGCGTAATGTTATGTTTTTATTCTAAACTCAAACAAAAGGCTACTTACATGGTTTAATTTGTATTCCGAAATGTTCATTTATTTGTTGAGGATTCTGATCTGCATATCGGTTAAGTTGGTAAGCAATGACTTTGCTTGGATGTTCCTTATTAAGCTTATTTATTTCAGCCAAATTATTAACAAAATTAATAAACCCTTGTTGTTCACTTTTCTCATCAGGATACTCTCTGTTATAGGTTTCTTTGAACCGTTCAAATGATTTCAACTCATCGGATATTTCTGGCGTCTGTGTCATATTCTCTGCGGCGCCAACAAAATTAAATAACAGAATAATATTAATAAACGCAGTGAGCATATAGAATACACGTATCATTTTAAAAGGATATTTTGGCTCTATTGTATTTATAAACGATTAAGATACAATGGGATATGGGAATAGACAGGCATGAAATTTCAGATCAATTTTCCGACCAGTTTCACACCTAATCGATTTGATCTCACATATACACTTGATCTAACAAACGCTGATTGAAAGTATAAAAGCCGACTCACAAAAGAAACGTTAATCACAAAAACAAACATAATCATCTCAACGTATGTTATCTAATTCACCATGAAACAGACGAACTGAAATTCTCCGCGGTTATAAGTGGCAAACAGTCGTCTTCATTAAATCTCTTGTTATCTGACAATGTATCGATACAAAAGGAGAGATTCCGAGAGTTCTCAACAGAATGAGGAAAATTTACATTACAAACAAAAAGAGAAAAGGAACATCCCAGACGTGAAATTACAACCGTTGGGATCGTATCATGGTTCAGTAAAGCTGGCGCAAAATAATATGGCCTTAGAGGGCCTATTGAGCATTTGGAACGAGGATTTATTTATCACTGACTTCCCAGATCGACCACCGACCTTCTTGGAACACATCATTGTAAACTATAAATAGCGAATAGATTTCTCGGTAACAAGGATATTTTCGCATATGCTGAAACAAAATTTTACTATTGTAAACAGTGTCTGGACCGTTACCAACTATTTGCATACCAAAATACTTGGACATAAACACTGATAAAAATGGACGGAGGAGCTCGTGGCTAAGTACTAACAGCCGCACAGGTCGATCCACCAGGTTAAGCTACGCTTGCCGGGGTTGGCCGTGGATGGGTGACCATCTTTACATACCGAGACTCCTTCGTGCCTCGGAAAGCACGTTAAGCCGTTGATCCCGGCTGTCATTTATGCATCTTTGACAGTCGTTACGGGTCGTCAGAAGCCCGAAAGTCTGACAGCCAGTCTTACCAAGGGGTATCGTATTGCCTAGTTACTGGGTTGTGGAGGTCAGATAGGCAATCGCTCCATGTAAAATACTGGTATTCAGCTGCATCCGGTTATAGTGGAAGCCGTCCCCAACATATTTGGGAAAAGGCTAGGCAGGTGGAAACACTGATAAATATATGAAGTGGATGAAATAAATGAAAAGTTTACAAGATATTCATTTGCATACAAAAATTAAATATGCATTCAGGATAACATTACAATTTAGTAGTTCAGACATGTTCGGAACATATAATGACGTGCAAATATAAATAATTTATATAATAGTTAATTATTTAGGTAATCAAGTCAATATCAATAATTAAGCTTTAATTTAGCAAACAATATAAATTATGAATGAACAGCAAGCAAAATAATTAATAAAATCTATGTTCCAATAAATGATTCTGTCAGAAATTCCCTAATATTTGTAATAAACTTTGTCAGTTAGAAATTACTTTAGTTGTTTCTTCAATTGTAAATTATTAAGCTCTCTCCAAATTTTCGGTAACTTATTATAAATAATGGGGCCATGTAAAAAACACTTGCGCTTCAGTGTAGTCATACTACAAAGCAGAGAGAGCTAACATAAATCAAACCTATTTTTAGGAAATTTATCTGGCATCAGGATCAATCTAGATTAGAAAGGATTTAGAATGGTGCCAGAACGAATCCTGACTACTATAAATGCGAAAGTAAGTTTGTTTGTTTGCTACCTTTTCACGAATAAACGACTGAACCGATTACCCTGAAATTGTATATCCGTTTTCCGGTGTACAGAAACGGTCATAAGGTACCGTTCATACCGAAAAAAGTACTATTGCTGAGAATATCACAATACCGTTCTTATGATAATAGATGGCGCCACGTGTTTTTCAAATTATATTATTACTAGCTTTCGCCTGCGGATTGACCAGGGCGGGTCCCTAGTAATGAATAACATTAAAGTTGATATTGTTCACTGAAGAACAACGTAACGGAATGAACATTGTTTATTACGCCTTCTTACTGAACGATGGTCATGTAAGCCCAATAAGGCTAGGTTGTCTCTTCGATTTAGTGCCTATATTAACAAAGAAATCTCACAAGTAAACGAGAAAATCATGTCAGTACAGAGAGTATATACCTAGTTAAGTTTTTTGCGACGCGGCGGTAAATTGTACGTCCTATAGGTTTAAATTGGTTTCTAAAAAATGTACAGATCAGAAATAAGAGTCGCTCGATTGATAAAATGCAGTTACGGTCACCAGCGCATCAAGTTATACTAAACTATCAATTTCCAGACGATTTTAAGCCTTAAAATGTTGTTAGTTAAGTTCAAACTCGATTGAGAAAATTACACAGTTAGTGGTAACTTGATAGCGACTGTACATATAAATACTTCCAGCATTAACATGCCCAATCTGATATTATATTCACTGAAATTGAACTGAACCTTTTATGCCTTTATTTACCCTTCCCAAACTTACAAAAGCTGATCCATAACAAGATCAAAGATGATCAAGATACCAAACGGAGTTCACGTTACAAAATTGTGCATAAGTACATCAAAGCCAGTATAATCGAATTTATGCATACATAATATTCATAAGTAAGACCTATGCTATCAATAGTGGGGGCACGAATTTAATTTGGGCCCTTTGATCTAATATAATATTCAGGGGTCGAACTTTAAACGCGTTAGGCCCAGTGGTAATCTCGTCGTGTCCTTGCGATTAAAATTTTCCCGTCGTTAGGACGACGTAGTGGATGGAATTTGATTATTATTAATGGTGCTAGTGAACGCTATAAGAATGCAGGTATTTTTAGTTTTTTTTTAACGATGTAGAGCGAGAAGAAAACAAATTCGCATCGATGACCGATACAGACTGAACGGATGTGGCGTATATTTTCCCACAACTCGTTTTTTTTTGTTGTATGTTTATTTTTTGCTGTTTTTTTTATGTTTGCCGCTAATATTCGTATTTTCTTTCTTTATTTCTATTTTTAATTCTAAATTCTTCTTCAATCAGACAAAACTAGAGCAAATGTTATATCTATATATAGGCACTACTGTTTTAATTTTTACTCTCGGCAAAGCGAATGAATGTCCCACATTTTGTTAGACTGTGTGCGAAATGGTATTCGCTTCATTGATTTTTGATTTGATTCAAAATATTTTCTCTGTTAATTCGGATCTCTGTTATCCGAATATTTGAAATAAACAAATAAAAATAAAATTATTACAAACGCAAGAAGACATACCTAAGTACCTATATGTATACGATGACAAACATGCTTTTAGCTGAAGACTGTTTTAATTAACCTGAAACAATCAACATTACTAATGTAGGTCAAGATTAACAACAAAACGAATTTACTTTATCACACTGCCAATAAAAGCTGAATTACAACAGATAAGTGTCAATAAAACTAACGAAACTTGTTCGACAAACATGACAATGTAGGCGATGTCACAACTAATAGTCAACTAATCAGATAACAAAACTTGTAGTCGCCTGTCGCTAACCAAACTTTGTATCAATATTTTCGCTCAACGTAATGTCCACGCCCGTATTGACTTCCATTTTTTCATCCGAACGAACTTGTATACGACTGATTGTATATGTTTACGTCCCTTCTCAAATACCATCAAACTCAACCGCGGATGATTTATTGTTGAAATATCGGTGCACGGTACCCACCGCAAAACGATTCGACGCCTAAAAATATATTGCCAAATAATAACACCACATAAATCTCTGTATTTTATAACGCAAATGAGAAACCGCTATCAAATCAGCTCGTAAAGGGATCGCGCAACGAGTGACGTCATCATAATTATTGAGCTTTGCAGAACTGGACCTATAATTGCGAATGTCCAACCGTGATCAAAATCCCTTTGGTAATTAAAAAAAAAATGATCTCTGCAAATTAACACGAAGATGAAAACGATTGGAATAACGATTGGACAGGTGTGTGTTTTTTTACCTGTCGTTAACACGTCTTGTTTGCGTTTAGGCGTACGTTACGTTGTGTGATCACGATCACCTATCTTATGGAGGCTATTATTCTTTTAGAAGCCGATCAACGTAGGTACATAATACGTGCCTTTTTTCACAGACGAGAAGAGAGGAGCTCACGGGTAACACTCTTTCGTCGAAAATTGATTTTCCAGAGGAAATATTGTAAATTTTCTAGCTGCGCCAAGATGAACGCAGTGTCAGCGAAACGTCAGGGTGTACTTTGTAACTCGGTCATAAATACTTCCAGTGTCGATTTAAGCTTCATATCGGTAGCTTAGATCAGTATCACAGTAAGGAACGAAGTGTAGGTAGGTAGTGAAGTTGGTCTTAGATAAGTAAGTAGGTAAAAACACTTCTTTTACTATGATAATTGGAACATAGTTTTGTACCTTCTAATACTTGACAGGACTAGCCCTTTGGTCTAGTGGTTACGCCGAGCATAAGATTCAGAGTTCGATTCCCAGGTCGGGTAATCTGTTATTTACTATCTGGAATTCCTCAGTAGCAGCTCAGAGTCTGGATTTGTGCAGTTGGTATCAATGGGCTCGCCTCCCATCACATAGGACTCAAACATAAGTTGCGAATTATTGGTGCACTATAAGTACACCTCTGCCTAGCCCTTCGGGGATTACAGGCGTGATGTTATGTTCTAATAAAAAATAAAAAAATAAAATAAAAATACTTTATTTCAGACCTTGATCCATATGTTGTTAGTAATACACACTACTTAAACGCTATGTTAGTTTTAAAAGTAATTAAAAATAATAAGAAAAGCACTAATTCATATATTTGTTGCACTCACCTGACGCGCCGGGTACATGCACATGTACACGCACCCAATGCGCCATAATGGTGCAACATGGTTTATCAGTAATGACCTTCAGAATACCATTGGGGCTCCCACGCACTCTGCGCATCATGGACGCAATCCTTTTCCGCAGGATGGTACTGAACCCATCAGTATGTGTTGCGGCAAACATTCCTGATGCACTGCAGTAACGTGGAAGCCCCAACAATACTCTGAAGGCATTATTATATTGAACTCTGAGGGCGTTGTATGCCCTTTGCGTATATCGAACCCACAGAGTGCACGTGTACAAAGATTGGCAGAAGGCCTTAAAAAGGGTTACCAGACCAGGGTTACTTGACAGTTTTCTTTACTCAATTCTGGTAATTCCGTTGTTAATTCTCGTCCGTAATTAAGATAAGGTGTTGAATTAGTACTCAGCATTTCAAAAAAGTTCAAAATAATAAAGTCGTCTTTCCTGTGAGTCATTATCGCCATTTTAACAATCAAAGGTTTATTGAGTTTTCTCACCCATCAGCAATTTATACAGCATTGAATGCTCTCTTTTAAAATTTTTCCTTAACTATGGGAGAATTATGATTACAGATAAAATGTAATTGGATTGTTTTGGAAATAATTCAGTCAATATTTTATTTAAGATATGTCATTGAGAGTCTTTTTGGCACGAAGGTCTGCAGTCGGCATTTTTTTGGGGATTCATTTCACGTACCAATGTGACTTTCTTGCTATCATAATATGGCTACCAAGTATATCCAAGACATAGTTGATTTACGATGCAAAGAAAATCGTGAAGAAACCTACAATCGTTTATATTGCCAACACGCTGTGAGACACCTAATCTCAATTACGCCATATATCCAGGTTTTGATAAATCTTGTAAAGGTCTGCAGAAAAAAGATTTTATCAGGATTTATCTCCCAAATAAAAATAATAGATCGGAGAAATCAACCATAAAAACATCACCTTAAATCCTAATTTCACATATTTTATAGATTAAAGGCGGCTTGATATATTTATAGTTTTCACTTAATATAACAATATCGTTTTACTACAAATTCAATCTGAGAGATGAGTGTTTACTCTGCTGTAATTAAACACAAAGGAATTTCTCGAACATTATTAATACGTAATAAACATCTATTATAGTAGCTTTAAATTAAGTTATAACTGGATTTATTCAGATTACGGAGTAATGAGAAATGTTATTGAATCTTGTTGCTGTGTACAGTATCGTACATAAACAATAGCAGCTTTATATCAAGACTAAACAGTGCTACGATCATTCATCATTGAATCTCATCGTGAAAACTTAAGTAAGCTGTCATTCTACCTCATGGATTGACATTGACAGCCGACTTCAACTATTTAGGGTGAGAGTTTCACAGAATAGACTGGCTGGTAATAATAGAACGTACTTCCTATTTCCATACCAGCAGTAGGTACAACTATATGTTTCGGCCAGGTTAGAGTGTTATAGTATTTATTTTGAAGGTGACATATAATGGCATCTTGTAGAATCTTATAGAATGCCAGCGCTTTTGTTAGCCAGTGTTAGCAAGCAGATCAGTCTTCATGGATTTAACTTAGTTGAGATGCGAAAATATAAGAATAAATTCTACTGTTACTTTGATAACCTTCAAAAATGTCTTTAACATTCTATTGAAACTATCTATACTGAGAGAAAGACCCGAACATAAACTAGTACACTGTCCCAGGCAGTAGATAGCAGTACTTTGACCGCTCGACGTCCACTCGGTACGTAATAAAAACGACTGATGTACACAGTTTACCAACAAACATGTTGATGCTCCTTGTTTAATCACCTTTCAAACTTGTAACGCAAGTTAACCCTGGAGCACTTAACCCAACCAGCCGCAACATAGTACTGGGGACTAAGCAACTTAAGTGCTATGTTTCTTGAATTTAAAGCTGAATTTAGAGTTCGTCAAGTTAGTGTTGGTCTTAAAACCGGACTTGTTACTTAGTTAATGTTTAGGAGCGCTATAGGTATAGTATGGTTAGTTACAAACAAAACGAAGACGGTTCGTTTTGCTTATCTGAAAATTTCCCCCGAACTCATAGACTCATGTTCTACATCTGCCTAGCCTTTTCCCAACTATGTTGGGGTCGGCTTCCAGTCTAACCGGATGCAGCTGAATACCAGTATTTTACATGGAGCGACTGCCTATCTGACCTCCACAACCCAGTAACTGGGCAATACGATACCCCTTGGTAAGACTGGCTGTTAGATTTCGGGCTTCTGACGACCCGTAACGACTGTCAAAGATGCACACATGACAGACGAGACCAACGGCTTAACGTGCTTTCCGAGGCACGGAGAACTCATAGACTCATGTTCTCATTTTAAAATCACTGTGATGTTTCGGGATTATATTTTGCTCCAATATCCGTCCAATAGTGACGTATGGATGAGAGTAGCTCTACACAAATGTTCGAGGGTTCAAACCTTAATTGAAGACTATACATCAAAACATGCATGATGAAACGATATCCAATACAGAATATTTTAACAGAGCGCTCCAAATTTCAAATTTATGTGTGCCTAGTGGCCATAATTTATTCCAAACAATGGCGATCTCAAAATAATATCTAGCGGCTATAAAAACATCACACAATAGCCTGCGGATGGGTGCGAACTAAGTCCCAAACAAAGTTGCACGTATTAAATAAAGCGTTGATGTATGGCCAGCGTGATTAACCCTCGAATTTCGGCGCAGAATTACGGCAGTTACAGACGTCGCCAGAACTTTTCTTTAGGTGATAAACGTTCTCGCAAATTGCCCACATTTATTCGATGCTCCAGGAAACCGGTGCTAATGTGGACCGAGAGAAATTCCTCTTTGTGAACCACCATACCTCTTTATACACCATGTCGAGTTGTCGACGTATTCATTCATACAACATTGAACTTTACTGAACACTCATTGCAAATGAATTGAGTCGAAATTGCGCTTTAAAATCGTTTTATGGTTCGACGCGAGATTATCGGGAAATGTTTCCGTGGAATTAATTTAATTTCAATTATAATTACCGCGTGAACGATATGCTGCCGTTGTAATGTGCGTAATGTTATGGCGTGTTAATTGATTGTTTTAAGTGCTTTGTTGGGCAGCCACGGAGATCTGTAATAACAATTCAACCAATTGTAAAATATATTTTTGTACTTCCTCCCATATTTATCTTTCTATAGTAATTCGTATTATTTTGTGTGATTAATGAGTTGTAGGGGGAAGTGGGGCAGATTCATACACGGGGCACCGTCATACACTAGCGACATCTTTTATTAGGCGCGCGTTAACTGAACGATTTAAGCATGTACACGTGACTTACCTACGTGTGCGTTGGCTCACGAATTTTGACAGCAGTCAGTGTGAAACTCGCGACGAGGTGACGCGGAACGTGATTCGGCAACGCATAAGTAATTTTATAACCTCACTTTAAACATCTTTATTTTGATGAAAGTTTTTATCTAGATTATTCAATACTATTTTATTTCAAAGATAATAGGATGTATTTTGTGAATTGATACGTAAATAATAATATATATGTTTGGTTTTTTTATAAGAATATTTGTTTTTCAAAATTATTGAATGGGGCAGGTTCATACAGTAATAAGAGGGGCACATTCATACTGTGTGTGTACTAATAGATACATAACAAAGATATGTTACTTAATTCTAGGACATAGATATACTTATTTGACTGATCAGAAAGACTGTTAGGTTAACTAAGTTTCTTTCAGTGCTATAAAAGGAAAAACTACCTACATTTTAAGTTATTTTCTGTTTACTTAGTTATCTTTTTTTACTTTTTTCTTTATTACTTGATTATTTTCTAGGTATTAGTTACTCACAGAGTCTAATTGCTTTTGGTTTCGAATACGTTGTGTTTTGATACTTTTATTTTGATAAATAATTAAACATTTATTCCTTAATTTGTGTATTTTTTCACATGTATGAATCTGCCCCATAGCCTGTATGAAAGTACCCCGCATGCGGGGCACATTCATACTTTCCTGATTTTTTTTTTAAACTTTTATAAAAAGTCACAGATGTATATTTAAACAAATTATATGTTTTTGATAGAAAGTCAGATACTTAGTTATAGTACTAGTTCTTATTCAATCTATTCAGATATTGATACCAGAGAATACTCTATGAGACAAAATAGAAAAACTGTATGAAGCTGCCCCACCTTCCCCTATCGTACATGTAATAATCGATGAAAAACTTTTGAGAAACTTATTTTGCGTGAAACAAAACAAAACGTTGGGCTAAACACCACGGCGCAAACACCACGTACACAACCATTGGTTAAACAGGGTTTTTCAAATAACTGACTCGCTGCAGTATCAAAATTGACTAAGGAAAGAAAATTATACAAACATTATTGCATTGCTGCATCTTTATTTTCGTTATTTATTAATATGATTATATCAATACGTGAAAATGTATACAGCTTGAAACAGTCTGGGATCGATGCCTGCTTAAACATCGTCTTCTTTTTTCTTGTGGAAATTATCATGGATAAATTTCGCCTATCAAATCTACGCAATTTTGGGATCCTCAGCGGAACACTCACTGTTGGGTCCTAGGTTCCGCATTTGGAACGTCTCTAGGGAGTAAACAGCTTATTACTACAAAATAGATGGTACAGAACAGGCGCACGTACAAGTAGACGCGTAGTTACAGTCCGGGTTCAACTTTATGGCGGCTCTGAAGTGCGCTACTCGCTGCGCAGTACCCCACCCCTCTGCTGACACATGAATTTGTTTCTGTGCACTGGCCTTATGTTCCGAGCCGTCTTATAGTTTGCATCGGGTTCTACAAACGGCGATCCCAAACGGTGTCGAACGAATTGCAGTCGCGAGTGCGCTTGCATTGGACGCGTGCTTGTTTGTGCGCATTCGCTTATTGTATGAAGAACGCCGTTTTTTTTTAATGGCATCTCGCAGTTCAACCTTAGGGTAAGTGGGATTGTCCGAAGGGGATTACCACTACCCCGGAACATAAAGGGCTAAGGAAGAAACATGGATGGGTTTTAGTCAGTAAAAGTCTGACACTCCCTTCCGCTCCTCCCAGAGCGGGAGGAGTCATTTGATGATTTCCCACCCTCAAAAAAAAATGGGTTGTCTACTGCTAAACCGGACTTGCCTGTGGATGCCATGATAAATTGCAGCCTCCAGTCAGGGCTTATAAAAACTTACAAACTAAGCGACTACGGGCACCCCCTGTGGGGTACGGACCTCGGTTTAGAGCGTCGCTTGGGGAGGACAGCAAGGGACAGGCTCGACTGGATTAATGATTTAGGGAGGAATTTAAATCTACTGGCTCAGTGATAACGCGAGCTGGCTCGAGCAAGGGTCAGGGCGGGGACGGACAGGAACGTCGCGGTAGGTGTCGACGGCGAGGACGGATGTATAAAGCCTTGAAAAGCAATGACACCTCTGTGGGCATATATTTATTTTTTGGTACCTTGATAATTCTAGAAACCTAGACCCATTTTGTTCAGCGTTTATCTTCGATGTAGGTCAAGGCTTTTACATTGGATAAGGTTGAATAGCAATCTGTTTTCAGCTGTGAAAGATAATCTTTTCAGGCATAATTACAATACCTGGGATTCTATTAACAAATAAGAATTTCTAGAAATCCGAGATTAGTTTAACCTTAGGTATAATAAGATTACTTACCAAAGATTAGGTAATAGTTCACGTCGGTAATTCCAAATTTTAGTTATGTAAAATAAATTGCCTACCAACGTTAACTGTCCTTATATCTAAATCACAGCTGTCATTAAATTGGCAGTGAATGCAAAGATTAATAGAACACGGCGAATTAACAAAGGGTGCCGATTTGTATCACTGACTGTAATAAAATTATATTTTAAGGTACATACTTTCGAATGTCCTTCCTTATGGAATTTTACCTTACAGAAGAGTTAAAGATATACTATGTGCCTACTGCGTGACATTACAGCCCCCTTATCGAAGACAGGAGGCCTGTCCCACAGCAGTGTGAATATTATAGGCTGATTATGCTAAATCAGAAAACGTATAACCAAAACACTAATATGAACGTATAAATCTTAAGATACAATAACCGATTGCAATCTCACATGCTATAAAATGAGCGGAGCAATCAACTATCGAATATTCCTCAAGTCACGGTAGCACCGCGCGTGTCGGTGCGCTGTAGAAATTTGCAATTTTTCCTCGCGTAAAATCTATTCCGGTGAAAAATGCATCGCGGGCTGCTTTTGTCTTTCCACGGAAAAAGTCACGTTCTATAGACAGTGATGGTTACCGAACGGCTATCGAGTAGCTGGTGCACGTAGATGGTAGGAAACTGGAACGTTTAAGCATAAAATTTGAATACTTAACCCCAACATTACCTATTATAGCTAGTTTAAAGTTTGCGTGTGGTATAAAACCTGTGAGCTCAGATACGGCTAAAGTTTAGGCTGTATACGTATTTTAAGCCAATTAGTAGTTCTGGTTAACATTTGAAGTATGAACATGACGTATAAAGGTTTTATGTAACTTTTTTGCCAAAAAAGTCAGGCACTCCAACATTAAAAACAAAAAAAAAGACTGTAATAAATAAACGTCTGGTAGTTTTGTAAAGCCGAGTCTACATAATGTCTCTGATGTTTAAATTGTACGCATATGCGACTGTACTCTGTTAACGAGTTGTATACAAATGGAGATCACAATCATCGAGCACAATATTCAATGTTCGTCAAAGGTATGTAAATGTGCAGAAATCCTTGGAATGCCGTAATGAGTTCAATCACGGTGTTCCTTGATGGTATCACATGCGAGAGCTATTACTTATCTTGCAACGTACCTAACTCTATTCGCAAGTGCGTACACGGCTTTACAGCTGAGTTCATCGAAGCGTGAAATATCTCATGACACACACGAAAATGCACAGGCAATTGTTTTTTAAACAAATATTTAAGTTTCATTTTTACACAAATATTGACACGTTGCTTTTAGGCTATCAGAGAAGCTATTTGACAATGAAAATAGAGCAATTGACCGAAATAATTATTTTACAAACGTAATTTAACAGTGTGTATTGAAAATATTTGTCTGTCTCAACAAAGACGGCTTTAGGTCCGCTAAATCTGTGTCGCGACCATCCACAAAGACATTCCGTAGACAACCCATCCTACGCGGATTATGTTTCTCCATTTCCAATAGAACAAAAGAATGCTTTAGAAGTTTTTGATGCCACGCTTTTCGGTTATTTCCAATATTATATTATATCCGAGCATTTATTCCTGTGAAATTGATATTTTTATTAAATTCTTTTACGAAATATTACCTGTGTGATTCCACAGAAGTTTAAAATTGAAAGGCCACATAAAATGATAACAGAAACTTTTATATTTTTTCATACGACTGCTTTACCGGTATGATGGATTGCGTTCATAAATTCGATTTTTAAACTGGATTCATTTGTTTCCGTTCATAGGTAGGGTTGAATCTTTCACTTAAATAATTAAGGATTGTGAGTTTGTTAGAGCGAGAAAGAAATAACGTGCTATTAACATAAACAATTACTTCGGGGCTCGTAATCGGTGACGTCGTGGAACAGGATATTGAGCTGCCAAACTTTTGCGTCAACAAAGCAGTTTGATGTAGTTCAGCGCAGTTAGACAAGGCAAGAGGCTCCAATATTTATGACAACTTCCCCGCTTGAATACAAACATAAAGTTCAAAACTAGCTTAACCCTTTGGGAGAACTCTCATCTAGCCGGAAATCCGAACAATTTGGTAGGAATTGAACAATTCTGTTTCAGTCCCAATGTTCCAGTCAATTATTTGGCCCCTTCAAGCCTGGCTCAGCATCTTATACAGTATTTACGAAATCATTTGCTTCATACCAGAATAATTTTTGCTTTTGAAAAGTATTTTTTTCTTTATTTTAGGTATTGCCACTACCAAGCAATGTTTTTTCCGTATGAGTGTTTACCGTATCCATTTCTTTTTTGTTTTGGGCGGGACTGTCCTGACTGCAACTCATCATCTTCGTCATCTTTGTGCCTGAAATAAATATAATCTTATCACAATAATATTTAGATAGGAACATTTTGTTTTTGTGTGATGTGACCCGGGTCAAATATTTTTCTTTCATTCTCGCCCCATATTACATGGGACTTAAAATATAACTGGCGAAAATGTGAGTGTACTATTGGTTCACCTCTGCCCAACGCTTCGGAGAACCAAGGCGTGTTGTATGTTTTTTTCTTTCTGTCAAACTTAAAAAATCTACTTTCTTTTTTTTTCAAATATTTTTAGTGTAGATTTCTGCAGATGTTATTAATTTAAAAATATGTACTTACTCATGTTCATCGTTCATTCGCAGTATAGTCCTCAATTCAGGATCTATGTGCTTATGATTTTGTTTTAAATACGCTCTTCTCTCGTCGTCAGAATAATCAGCAAACTGATTGGGTAAAACTTTTTGATGTATTTCTGATTGAGAATTTATACCATTTATGTACCTTAGGGTTTGTACGAAATTGATATATCTCGCATTGTAATCGAACTCACTGCTAAACGTTCTGTGATATCTTTTTGCAAAGTCTTTATAAAGTTCGGGCGCATCTTTTAGTTGGAACACAAAGCTACTGTCCGATTCTGAACTAATAGTTACTGCAGGATATAACAGAATTACCGCCATAACGAAATATGCCTCCATTGCACATAATAAATTATCTTCAGAGAAAAATAGCCAATATGTTATGACTCAGTGACTGCTGCAACGAGATTGTGTCGCCTATCCTCAGATAGATTATATGAGCGTGAAATTTCAATAAAAACACAATCTCCAATCCGTATCTGCGAATGTCATCATGAAGAGCTGGGGCAGTCGTAAAAACTACAGCTGAATGTGAGGAGTTTATTTTGGTATGTCATAATTACCATGGTAACACGCCTACGGTTCCGTAGGTCGACCCTTTCCCTGTCGTGGACCCGCTGGTCGGCTGCGGACGACCTGCACACGCCCACAAAACCCCGGGATTAGTTGGCATTTTAATATATTTATCGAGATTTAAGACTACCATGTGTATGTAAGATTAGTTTATGATATTATAGTGCATATATAACTGTGAAACTGGCACGCCAATATGCCCTTTTGTTTGCATAAAAACAACGAGGTTTACGTAAATATAAAAGGAAAATTCCAGTGTTTTGTTCCCATTTTTATAAACCTAAGCAATAATAAACCTATAACTGAATACTAAAAAAAGAAGAAAATCGCGCCCATTCGCTATAACATATCCATACAAAAGGGCGAATTCAATGTTATGGACGCAATTTATTCCACACCAAGATTCGATCCCAATGACACTCAGGCATTCGCATTTGTAAAAGTCAATGAAATATCTCAAAGGCAATAGAAACATACCCATCCGTTTGTTCCGTCGTTGGTGGCTCACAGCGAGGGATATTCGCCAAATAAATGGATATAAATGTATCCTCGTAAAGAGACTGAACTTACTCGACTGTGACCGGAATACGCCTGCGAAAATAGTGTAATATGAAATTCAAACCGCACGATTTATAACATTGGTATTATTTAGAATTTCCCTTCAGTATTTTTGCCTTTCTAATAAAAATTAAAGGATTGCAGATGATTGAAAAAAAAACAAAACATCGGATGATTATAAGGTTGTCGCTATGTTAGGCTTCCAGTCTAACCGGGTGCAGCTGAATACCAGTATTTTTCATGGAGTGACTGCATATCTGACCTCCACAACCCAGTAACTGATTTGACTGTCAGATTTTCGGGCTTCTGACGACCCGTAACGATTGTCAAAGATGCACAGATGACAGCCGGAGCCAACAGCTTAACGTGCTTTCCGAGCCACACAGGAGTATCGGTATGTAAAGATGATTACCCATCCGCCAACCCCGGCAGGCGTAGCTTAACCTGATGGATCAAAATGCGCGGCTGTTATTACTTAGCCACGAGCTCCTCAGTTGTCGGATTATGTACCTAAATGTCTATAAACATAACATCACGCCTTGTTTCCCCGAAGGATTGGACAGAAGTTTATCTTTAGTACGCCCCATTTGTGATTGTCATGCGAGGCGAGCCTATTACCAGAAATGTCATTCTCCGTAAAATAAACAGAATATCTCATTATACATAAATCCAGCTAATCTCAAACACATAAAAACGCTTCACCTACATGCTATCGCTCCAATGTTCAAAGAATCGTCTCAGTAACGATCCTCGCAGCAAAAGTCCTCCGGACAAAGTTCCAATCAAATTCGCATATCGCCAAAAATGCGGAGCCAAATACCTTTTGAAAGACATTACGTTTTACGGGACGCTGAAACAGCTCTGTAAGTGCAGTTTTGGCGGGTCAGTGTGACTAGTGACCAGTTAATGCTCTGTGAGTACCTCCCTTTTCTTGTACCTGGGAGGACACGCTACCTCTCTGTGTTCGGTTTGACTCCTCGTTACGTTGCCTCACGTCTTCTCTTTTAACAGAGCGCTAGGAACTGTTGACTTTACTAAATATACGGAGACTGTGCTTCTACGTGTTTAAATGTATGTAAGTTGAATGTTAAGGTGGAAGATTGTTGGAATTCTAATGAAGGTGCTGCGTACCGCTTCGCTTAAAATGTTTGCGTTAGTTTTAAAATATTATCTTTCCTGTTAAGTGTTTTTGCATCAGCATTTTTGTCTTTGTTAATTGTTTTAAACGCCTATATACTTTGGGTTTCCATTTAATTTCGTTGATGGAACAAAATATAAATAGTCAAAAAATATTCCCTCATATATTAAAGTCTTTTGAACATGTTGACGCATGCCTCATTTTAATGATGAATGAAATACTTAAACAGGATTTTTTACTTAATTTAAGAGCAAATAAAAATGCAATGACGTATATTCTGAATCTGAAAGATTTTTTCTGCCATCTAGATTATTTGATCAAGCTAATGTATAATTATATCCCTAGTTTCCAATATCCCAATCAAGGACATCAATAATAAACCAACAACCTGATAGCAATAAACAACTTAGCTAGCGGAGGTCGAAGCTTATCACCGTCTTGTATAAAACATTGTTTTTATGGGTCCTTGCAAAATGGAAGTTGAATTACGAATTCTGGCTGCGGCGAAAGAACATTTACAAGATCTTTAGGTGGAACTTCGCTCGTTATCTAAAGAGTATCCCGGGAACCGACTTACATGTCTTACCTAAGGTTCAAGGGGATCGGTCTTGGCCGAGATTAAAATCAGAGGCCGCGGTGGAAACCGATACCATTATTCTTGGGAAAACTCGAGCTATAAAGGTTTAATTAGGTCGTGATACAATGTTTGAAAAGATTTTATGTTTTCAACATTATGTTAAGCGATCATTTTCGGGATACAAGTAAGAAATAAGATTAAAGATTTTCGGTAAACGAGTAAAATCATATTATTGATGAATACATATTATTTGCGTTTTCGGCCAGAGAACTAATTATATTTTATATCGATTAGTAAATTTGCTCGCTGAGTGTAAGTTACTTCACAAAATTAGGTCCAGAGGCGATGAGGCGATAAGCTTTATCAAAATAGTAAAATAACGCATAACTTACACATAAATCTGGGTAGTAGATTGAAACTTTTTTAATAATACAATGTCTATCTATAGACCAAAACAAATTACTACAAAATGAAACCACAATATTTCGAACCGAAAAAAATCAACCGAATCTTCCTATTTCGTGGTCAATCTTTACAAAGCTCGGAGTCCGAACAAAGATCGCCAAATATTAGAGACCTTACCTTTCGAAAATCAATAGACGGGAAGACGCAATCTAACGTTTTGTCGATGACCGCTATCTTCCAGTCGAGGACATGAAAGATGCGGGGTGAAACTGCCTCGGAAACTTTGTATTGAATTCTTACGTATTACCTTTTGATTCGTATTATATTGGGAATGTTTCTTGTTATTAGAGAATTGTGAGTTGAATAAGAGGTATTGAGTGCTGAGAGTTACTTTGGAGTTATTACTATAGGTGAAATGAACTAGATTCTTTTTTCACTAAATTATTACTTTCTATATAATTTACTTTCAGTTTGATGAAAATAGGCAGCCACCTTATAATGCATGACAAACAAAAAAGTCACAAGAACATCATCCAAAAAGCGTAGCGTCTGCTACGGCGTAGCACACCGTAGCTGACTTACTTTTGATAACACCTGGGCCTCTACGCCGTAGCAACATTGTCAATATTTTTTTACACTTTTCAAGAATGAATTAAGTCATGTTTTTTTTTAAATATTTTTTTATTATTTATTCTTGCTCCGTATTATATTCACTCACCAAAAGTTATAATGTCAGCAACTTCACTGTTCATAGGTTATTAAAAATGTGTAAATTTAAGTTATTGTCGTCCGAAAGGGTTAAGGAAGGAACATGGATGGGTATTAATCAGTAAGAGTCTGACACTCCACTTCACCCAGAACGGGAGAAGACATTGGTTGATTTCCCAGCCTTAAAAAAAAAGTTATTTTAGCCAATCGGTTAAGAACTTAGATCTACTAAGTATTTACAAGTTTGTAAATGTATTACTTTGTAAGAATAAATAGATTAAAACAATAAAAGCATGAATGAATACACACTAGAGTAAAAAAGACTGTTACAAGCAAACCAAATGTAGCAAGGTCCAACGTTGTGTTGTAGAAACTACTAATTCAGAACGGTACATTCTGTTCAAAGCGAACATTCTCGTACATCGTCTAGACATAGTATTTAGGGGTGTAGTATCTAAGGTTTACCTAGAAACTGAAGGTACATGTATGGAAATTTCTGAGTAGCAGCTCGGCTTTTGCTACATTAATTTGAAGCCAGATACAGCGCTGTTAGGCCGAGTTCTAATAGAACACGATTGCTGACCGAATACGCGATAGTCACGTTCGTGTGTCACTTTTTGTTCGGAAAACCGAAAAGCCTTTCGGCACGACCACGCGTTCCGGTTCGCCGCTTTCTACGACTCTCGCTTTCTATTAGAACGCGGTGTTAAGGAATTATTTAACAAATATTAACTGGGATCTCATCAAAATACGTATTACGAGAGTTTATTAGCAAAGGAATTATTATTTTAATTAAAATGGCCTCTGACAAAGCCAGTTTAATACAAAGAAGTATTTAGTTCTAAGAAGCGGTCGACCGAAGATTGGTTTTAGACGAAGTTGGGGTGCGTATTTCTGTTCTAAGTAGATACTGGCGGTAAATGAAATCATAAAGAAAAATTTTTTTCTTTATGAAATGGACGCAGAAGGTCCCGCGGTGACTAATATATAGAGTCAAAATAAATCAGCTAGTGAAACTTATCAGACCTGATGGCTAGCCAGATCGATTCGTTTATGATCTTTGGGTAAAGATCGGTCGGCTTCCAGTCTTACCGCATACGCATGTGAATACCAATATTTAGCATGTAGACTATGTCATCTATTTGTGTGTCATCATATGTTGCATGTAGGCATGTAACTGATTAAGCGGAATTTTTCGAAAGGGTTACGGCTACCCCGGAACATAAAGGGGTGTGGAAAAAACATGATGGGTTTTAGTCAGTAAGAGTCTGACACTCCCTTCCACTCTAACCAGAGTGGAAGGAGCCATTTGATGATTCCCCACCCTCAAAAATAAAGGCATGTATCTCATCTCCACAACCCAGTTACTGGGTAATACAATACCCCTTCGTAGGACTGGTTGTCAGACTGTCAAAGATCAACGAATGAGGGCCGGGAGCAACCGCTTTTCGAAGCACGAAGGAGCCTAAGTATGTAGTATGTAAATATGGTAGAAGAAGAATTTGGTAGCCATCTACGAACCGACCACGGCAAGCACACACAAAAACAGAAAAAAACATACATATTTTCTCTTACTTCAAGTAACTCTCAATTAATCTAAAAAACAGGCTAAGTGCGAGTCGGACTCACGCACCGAGGGTTCCGTACAAACCGTAGGTATATAATTAAAAGTTCACCCATCACGACAATCGAGTCATAGTTATGGTATTTTTATATTTTGAAAAAAAAAGTTTTTTTTGTTTATTGTATGATGTAACTAAAAATTTACGGTTTTCGCAATTTTTCCTTTATCTGTACTATAAGACGTCACTTCGTACCAAATTTAAAGATTCTAAGTTCACGGGAAGTACCCTGTAGGTTTTGATTCCCGTGAGAGTTTCAAAAAACTTGCGGAAATTTGTGGCATAAACGGCTGTATCTTTTGATTGCTTTGGCTTAGAAATTTGATTTTATCAGAGCTCTAAGGGACAGTAGACCTGAGTATTAGATATAATTATCAGTTTTATACCTCCACGCGTTCCTGAGAAAAACGGTCTTGACAGACGGACGGACGTACAACAAAGTGATCCTATAAGGGTTCCTTTTTTTCCTTTTCAGGTACGGAACCCTAAAATACATATTTTTTTTGGTGATGTTTAGATATTGATAGATAGCCTACGATATTTACTAGCGAAACTTTATAGATGTGGTGCATCTATTAATTTTATTTGACCCTGTATAGTAGTTTTTGTCCCGTAGGTATATACTGAAACAATAAAAAATGCCATAAAACAAAAAGCCACAAACAAAATCTCAAAAACTTAAAAGTAAGAAAACGGCCATTTAAAACGGCAACAACGAAAAATATTTCGGTACATTTTATTCACTTGCACCTTATTTCGCTTTTCTCTGTAGACAAAGCGCTTTACAACCAGGCAATCTACGTAAATAATGACGTCTTTTCTTAAGTCCGCTACAACCTCTGGAACTATCTATAAAAGCAACGTCGTATCTTGTTACGTTTGCAAGCAGTGCATAGTTTTCTTCCAAACTAGGCGTGATAGGTCCATGTTTTTCTTTAGCCCGTCAGTTTTAAAAGTTGAAATCAGTTCCTACGTATCCCGGCTTTAGCTTTTAATGGAAAGACAGAAAAAAAATAAAAACCGTCTATTATACACAAACTAAACGTACGTTACAAAAAAAATATACATGCAATAGCTAAAACCCTAGTATTCAAGCAATAAATCTGATTACTGAGCCTTTAGTAAATGCTCGCAAAGAGCAGTTCGTTTACAATTATGCAATAGGTCCTTCACCTAGAGGTTAATAAGTTAATCTAAATACATTTGACAACATGTTTTCTAATAATGTTTTTTTTAAGGCAAATGATTCCTTTGCTTGAATTCAGTTATAGGAATAATTATGAATATTCTTAAATATAAGCCAATCATCATGAAGAGTTTTATACCTAGCACACTGAAGTTACAGTCATATCATCATCACTCCTTAAAAAAGATTTACGCACTCGGGCCTCATGACCCCAGAGTTTCGACCCCAAATGGTCAAAACTATAGTTACCCATCAGGTTACTATATTTACGCCGCTTGAGGGTCTCAGCAGCGACCTATGTTCTTTCATATTCATCTTTAATTCCGTATTAAATCGAGTAGCTTTTGCAAAACCACAATGCATAAATAAAACAAATGACTATTTAATTTTGCAGTGGCCCGAGCTATATATAGACCTTCCATACAAAGCCTCAGTCACACCAAACTCGGGTCATGAGCGAAATGTGTCGTCGGCAGGTCGAGGCGAATTATGTACACGGGACGTTATGGAACACGACAGCGCAAAGCTCTTGGTGTGTCGAAGGCTTTAATCACATGTCAGTGGAGGTGAATCATCAATCAAAGTGTGTCTACTCTCCTCCAGGTCGTTCTTTAATGTCACTCTTCGTTGGTCAACCTGTTATAAACTTTTTTAATGACCTCTAAACTCGTTGTCGTTGTGACATGTCCAGGGATAGAGGTGGAACTATAATTTCCGAAGTTATATTTGTTAATGTACGGTCCTGTAGTTACAATGGACCTTTGTTAAATTGCAGTAGGTAATACCTACTCGTAGCACCATTTCGTATGACAATAAGCTTGATACTTAAGTAACTCCGGCAGACCGTGAACAGTCAGCCCCACAACCAACCTTGCTTGTTGGCTTATCTTTTCTGAGCTACTCTCGTAAAATCTTTTGTGACAAAAACCTAATGCATCGTCTCTATCTTCACACAAACAAAATAACGTAGTCATTTCCTCAATCAACATAATTTAATCCGGTGGTACATCCACTTAAATTTTAATAGACGTGTAATGTACACAGTTAACGGAGCTTATCTTTATTCGCGCCCATTTTTATGTCCGCCATCTTAGAAATAATAATATAAAGCACCACAACGACATTACACACGTTCTTGGGTTACCAGCCTTTCTTATTTACATAAAGGAAATCCTTGTACGTTAAAAATGGCGGAAGAAATTGAGAGAATGTTTTTACGGCGGTGGTAAGTGCATCATAAATATGTCTATATTCTATGAGAATAGAATGTATTGTCAGTCTGTGTTCTTTGGAATTATGTGGGAAGGGGTGCGATCTGTTTTACATAAAAATATAACGCGTCGGCAGGCGTTTGTGGAGTGTTGTATTAAGAGAACTTTCAACAGGAATGTATCTGCACGGAATTGAGTGTAGACGTCTCCAAGTAAGGACTCGATCAAATGAATTACCTGATTTTTTGATTTAATCATGACTAATCTATGCAATTTATAAATGAATAGCACTAAACATTGATACTGTCAAAACAATAACACAAAAATAAGAAGCAAAACCACAAAGAAACTCTAGTACAAAACGTTCTATGAAAATAAATGCCTTCGTTCTGACATTACCGCACTGTCGACTCATTAACTTCCGAGTGAGAGCATTCGCCTTTGATAACTTTGCTTTTTACGAGTCCACTGCCGCGATAATGCTAATGTTAATGCAAACTTTAGTCGCTACCCAGTAATGGATAGCATATTAACGAGGATTTAGAAACTTGAATTTGGATTCTTGGTGTTGATTAAAAATGTGGAATGGGCAGTTGATAATTTTGGCGGTACGAAAAGGGCACTGGATTGTATAATTTATTGGGCTATTATACTTTATTTTACGTAAGACTCGTTTAACGTAATAATTCAGTTATGATGAGTTGAGTTTACATTATGATTTCTGGTTTGTGCCGGTGAATAAGTATGCGAAAAATACGATATACGAGCTCGTGGCAAAGTAATAACAGCCGCACGGATCGTTCCATCAGGTTAAGCTACGCTTCCGTGGATGGGTATATTTACGTGGGATATTTACATATCGAGACTGCACCGTGGCTCGGATAGCACGCTTAGCCGTTGGTCCCGGATATGTTGTTCGTGGATCTTTGACAGTCGTTACGGGAAGTTAAAAGCCCGAAAGTCTGACACCCAGTCTTACCAAGGGGTATCGTATTACGCAGTTATTGACTGGGTTATGGAGTTCAGATAGGCAGTTGCTCCATGTAAACTACTGGTATTCAGCTGCATCCGGTTAGACTGGAAGCCGATCCCAACATAGTCGGGTAAAGGCTAGGCAGAAAAAAATACGACATACGACCACTTGTGAGCAAGTTGTCGTATGTCGTATTTTTACTTATTAATAGAAATACTAGCCAGTCTGCTCCAAAGCAAAGCAAACTGTGCAAACAGTTTTTCGTCTTTACAAAACCTCGAAGTTTCTTTATTATAATTAAGTAAGCTTGATATTTAGTTGTAAGTCTTGAGTTCGAACCCAAGCAGGCCCTTTACTTTGTACCTATATTTAATTTCATCACCAGTGCTCTCTCAACGGTGAAAGGAAACATCGTGAGGAAACGAAAAAAAATGGAAGACATGTGACATCCGCCAACGCGCACTGGGCTCGCGTGGTGCTTTATGGCCCACTCTCTTAGAGAGGAGGCCAATGTCCCAGCAGTGGGAACATTATACTGAACGGGCTGATGACGTTATATAAGTCTGATATTAATGTATTATACACATAAACCATCCGCAATAAATTCGCTAAATGATGGTAAAAACCGCATCAAAATTGATTGAGTGGTTTAGAAGACCAATGCGTTCCCGCAGACAGACACGAAAAATTACTTTGCATTATAATATGTATTAATAGATAACATAACATCACGCTCGTAATCCCTAAAGGTTAGGCAGATGTATACCCAAAGTAACATCTACATGTTGCCAGTTATATATAAGACACTTATAATAGCCTATTACAATGGGGCAGAAATCCGCAGTCCGGGCCGCTACTGAGAAGTTTCAGATGAAAAACCCAATAAAACACCCTCATACTCAGCAGTGGTTGCAAGCCCTTCTGTCTATTACACCAACGACGTGTAGATATACATAAACACTTTTTTTTTATGGTGGGAAATCATCAAAAGACTCCTCCCGTTCTTGGTGGAGCGGAAGTGAGTTTCTGACTCTTACTGACTAAAACCCATCCATGTTCCTTCCTTAGCCCTTTATGTTTCAGGGTAGCGGTAACCCTTTCGGACAATCCCGCTGATACATAATCGTCAGTTATTATGTACCAAACTTTGTTCATAATTACTACAACTAACAATGCAATTTAAACATTGAAAGATGGAACATCAATCATCAATGATAACACCGTTATCAGGAATACTTTTTTCTCAATTAAATAATTAGTGATACGTTTGTATAGTTAATGAACTGAACGTTAATTACTTATGTTAACGATACCTAAATAAGGGTTATTAAAACGAAAATAGCAAGTCCCTTTCTCAGAAATGCCAGCTTTTCAAAATTAATTGTTAGGCCTAAATAGCTATCTATACCAATTTGCTAAAATATTTTGTTTAAACATAACTAATAATTGCTTTCACTGTAACGCAATATTTGAACAGTAACATCGCATCGTATATCGAATTAAATTAAAGAGGGCTATTTTGTTATTCGAGAGCGGTTTTGTTATTAATTATCAAATTCATGACTATGGACCTATTTACAATAATGAAGAAATAATTAAATTAATTTGTGTTTTAGTGCGCCACTATTTTTGGTTTGTAAACGAAATTCAAGAACAATTCAGAACAATGTACCTAATGTATAGTAGTTTCTGTTCACACGTATATATTTACGTAACAAACACAACAAAAAGAAACCATAGAGTTTATTCACAAACAAAGTATACAAAGCATGCACGCGCCTATATTTTAAGGAAAAGTTATAGTCAAAGGAGGGAAATTTTATTACACAGTTTGGCAGAGACACGTTAACTTTGTTATAAACTTATAGTGTGACAAAAAATAATGTGGATGGATGCTGAAAGCGAGGGTCGGCCCGATAAGGGGCTACGTTAGAAGCTGATGAATTCTCGTCGAGGATTAGCCCGTACAATATGAGCACAATTTCACAAGTGCCAAGGGTCTAAGGGTGACAAATGCCGTCGTGAAAGTCACGCAATTTATTCGCGGTATCCTATCTCGTATATAGCCCGTAAGTATATTTTCTAATAAAAATGGTAATATGTAGCATTTTTAACGATGTTATTTTTCTCCTCGTGTTACTAGCGGTACCTCCGTCTTGCCGCTGAATAAACATTTTAAAATAGGTAAGATTGTTTGAGCCACGTACGTTTGCTGCTTCTTCATTTGCTTCACCTTAAATTCTGTGTAGACAACATGATAAACGGACCGTGGTGGAGTTTTCTCATATATTCTTTAAAAGTATTTTTGGCTAGAGCAACATAATTTGTTTGGTACATGAGGGAGTTTCCACACGGTATTACTTAGTTACTGGCCAGAATACAAGGTTGTGTTACATATTAAATTGCTCACGGATGCTTTCTCGTCTCCCGTGATGATGTTATAATCGTAGTATATCTACATTTACATGACATGTCTCATTAGTATGCATCTGCGTATACATTAATTTGGTGGAAACAATCTCAAAACAAAAAAGACACAAAAAGAAAGAAGTACAATAATAAAACACGACAAAACATAATTATAGCGCTAATAGTAGAATGTTAAGTGGCAGATTAAACTTGCTCTGGACTGGATTAAATTACATTATCATCCTTGAAAAACTTTAAGGCTCCCGCAGGAAATCTGTCAGGTATAAATGAGAGATGATGTAATTTCTTTTTTACACTCTTGACACGCGCTTACTGTTAAATGCTAATGATCTTCAGGCTTAACGTAGGGTGTGGACCCTACGTTAAGCCTGAAGATCACTACTAAAGCTCACCGTCCGATCAGGACCAGGCCCGTGCCGGACGGCGCGTACTTGTTCCACGCACACCTCAAAGAGATGTCAGCATTTAAAGGGGCCCACTAGGGCTCAGTCTGCCGGGTAAGTGGGATTGTCCGAAAGGGTTACCGCTACCCCGGAACATAGCCCCAGGGCTAAGGGAGGAACATGAATGGGTTTTAGTCAGTAAGAGTCTGACACTGACTTCCGCTCTACCCAGAGCGGGAGAAGTCATTGGATGATTTCCCACCCTCAAAAAAAAGGGTATGCCTAACATATTTTTAGGTAAAACTATATAACACATTGCCGTACTCAAATGTGAATAGGATAACTTTTTATAATATAATAGGAACAGGGAAAATAGTGAAGAAAAGTAACAGTATTATATTATTACGTTACAAAGTTAAACAACATCTACCTTCTGCTCTAACACAATTGGTAATTGGTTTCCCTAAGGGTTGGAGAGGTCAGAGGTGGGATGGTCTGCAGAAAATCAAAGACTTGACATAATAATACCGTTGATGGAACAGGAGTAGAACTTAACTTAGGTCCATATATTTTTAGACAAACAGAAAAACTCCGATTTCGTAATAATTCAAACCTAACAATGTATAAAAGATGTAACAAAAATGAAACGACATATCCATTTTTCTCGCCCAAAACCAAATGATCGAAAAAACATCTCGGCTATGAATATGTACACCTGTATCGCAGATAATGCTGGCGGTATTCATAGGAGAATTGTGGAGTCAGTACAGCCTGCAAAAAAAAATACTCGTAACAGGGTTGATGGAACACGGTGTGTTTTTGCACCCCGGAGACCGGCTGACTGTTGATCTAATTTGTCGATGTCCGTGATGTTAGGGCGAAGGCTGACCAAAGGTTTAATTTATTAAGGAATTTTTTGACACGAAAATTTATTTCGTTATGGTTTTGAGAAATGATGGGATGTTATTATTTTAGAGAGAAGTTTCTCGTTTCTTGTTCGTTAGTACCTAGTAATGGAATGCCATTTTAATATGTCTCCTAGAAGGTAGCCACCATAAATCTAATTTCAGCGCACAATATCCTTTATCAATAAAATAACAACTCTCTTAGGAACCGTATTTGAAACTTTGAAACCATTTGTTATTATTATCTTACAGTAATATTGGCAAATATAAGTTTCAGACACCACGAGTACTGAATACTATTATGTCTGTCAACCTTAAATAAGTACCTCTGAATTTACGGATTCATGTGCGTATTGTATAAATTATCAAGCATGTCTGAGAGATATTTCTCAAAAGCATGTGAATCTAAGTCAGAGGCCCATGGGCAGCGTAAAAACTCTGACACCAGGTTAGTCACTTTTTTTTTTTAAGGCTGGGAAATCATCCAATGACTGCTCCCGCTCTGGGTGGAGCGGAAGGGAGTGTCAGACTCTTACTGACTAACTGTTACTGACTTGCGGACTGCCAGTTTGGCTTCCGCAAGAAGCGCTCGACGGTGGACACCATCATGCGCGTTGGAGCCCTCACGACGGGGGACGCGGTGTCCCAGGGTAGGGTCGTCGTGGCAACGCTTTCAACACCCTGCCCTGAAGTTGCATTGGGGAAGCACCAGGTTAGTCACTAACCACACAATAAGAAGAAGACCTTAAATACGTTACATTTTGCATATATTTGTAACGTAAATACATACATTTAAGCTCACTTTTGGCTGCATTGATCAGCTTCTACGTATAATTATGTAGATCATGAGATCTGTGCGGTTTTGGTTGGTCTTATCAGGGCAGTGATATGACGCTCCGTAATCATATCTACAACATCCCATATGGACATAGACAACTGGGATCGCGGTCCCAGTTGCCTAATTACTCATAGGTTCTACTATTATTTGGCAGCTTAGATAAAGCTTGAGTATCGGTATCTGTTCTCAACGTTACTCAGATAAGAATTGTATATTGCGACTGGAATCAATTGTATTTCTTGTTCATTTTTGACGTTCAAAAGTGCCGTTCTTGTGCCTATTTGAAATGAATGTTTTGACTTTTGACTTTGACTTTGACTCTACACGATGAGAAAGTTTGTACAATACGAACGTGTGGATAAAATATCTTACTTGCATTTTTTTTTCTGGGTATGGTATTTACATAATCAGCCTATAATGTTCCCACTGCTGGAACACATGCCTCCTCTCTAAGAAAGGAAGTGGGCCATAATCCACCACGCGGGCGCAGTGCGGGTTGGCGGATGTCACCATGTCTTTGATTTTATGGTTCCAGGACATGCCGGTTTCCTAACGATGTTTTCCTTCACCGTTTTGAGAGCAGTGCTGATAAAATTAAATACACAATAAAGCGCCTGCTTGGGTTCGAACTCACGAACCTACAACTCGTAAGTCGAGGCCGATACCACTAAGCCACCACTGCTGGAATTTGATTATGTTTATTTTTATTCGGTAATTAATCGTTGTGAGTAAAATATGCATGAATTTTGTTAGAATTTCTGTAGGAATACAAAATTGTCACGAAGGAGAAATGTGCGAATACCTCCAATATTCCATGTTGTATTCCGCAATAATGGATCATCGATAAGTCAATTATATCTACTGATGCTGTTATTTGATAGCGATATTTATAAGAGCGTTTCTATGGAAACGCGTATTTACTATCAATTATTTTAACTACCAACAAGTTTAATTATTTACTCTCTTTTATTTTACTTTTTTGATTGGATGCCGACCCCAACATCTGGTGAAATATTATAACTTTTACATCCATGTTTATTTTAAATCTGTAATAAATTTATTGAAATTCCGGCAACGTAATTTCTCGTCAACCACCGGCAATTTCAATTCTCGTATTTTTAAGAACGTTCACATGTAATGTCTGTATCCGCCCGGCCTTGCTCGAGCCAGTCGCGGGTTAGGTTGTCGACAACTTCCTAGATTGAGATGCTCTTCACAAAAAAAAAGAAAAAAATGGCGGTAATATCTGTCAAAAACACCATGGTCGCTGAGATGAGATAGCAACTAGATTTTGGACGGTTTTAATTATGGGAATTAGCCTTCAGGTACCTTCGTTTCTCTGATTAAAGTGAAGTAGGTATAACAAATTGGCGAAAAACTTTTACGAGAATCTCGACCAGCCTGCATTTGATCGACGTACAGATAAATAGACATTAAGGGTATCTTTTTTTACCCGCGCACGCAAAACCTCGAAAAAAGCTGATGTAATTAAAACAAGGCAATCTGAACGTGGAGACGACATGTTAATTAACGGCGCTTCGTAATAATCAATTAAGTGCCTCTTTAGCACAATTAAAATTAGCTCAGTAATTGAACCTTTTTACAATGTTCGCACAAACGTTTTCGTTGGCGATTGTTTAAAATGATTTTTGCGATTAGGCAAAGCGATCTCTCGTTGTTCGAAATATATAATTGGGTTAGGTAGCTTTCTTTTGTATTTGGAATTATCAGATTCAATCTGGTGTTTGATTCAGATAAATTATTTTTTAAATTAAAAAAATATTCAAAATGAGAATTTCGTTTTCGTATTTATTTATTTTTCAAATTATTTATATTTGTAGTCAGCCTGACTTATACTTTTCTTCGAAATTATACTTAATAAATGGTAGAAGTCAATCACACTTAGAAGCAAACCCGACACTAGATGTGACATGCTGAAATATTAAATTCTTCTGAAACAAACAATAAAAACGTGTTAAAATGAAAGAGAAACAGAAAAATCGCGTTGCATAACTCTTTCGATACATGCTGTTAAACTTAATTGAGTGAATCGAACTATAGTGTTCACTGTATTAACAAGAACGAAAAAAGTATTTACAAATTGAAACATCACTGGGGCAATAAACGGAAAACCGAGGACACAACGAACCAACGAATGAACTGCAGCTTATATTGATCAATTTATTAAAAAAAATCAGGAACCTTCTGGAAGGAGTTAAGAACAAAAAGGGTGGAATAAAACGTTCTCTACCAAACAACGGCAAAACAATGAGATGAAATAAATGTTAGGATCCCGTATGAGATGAAGCGAAATGATGGAACGACTGCCATTTACGTCGCTCGTATGAAAAATATTTCTACTGATCTTGTTTACATTGACACAGTAATCCGTACCGGGTGTAGGACGACCGTTTTTACGCTTTGCGGAGCAGATGTGGCACAGGGTTGCCTCAAAATTACGGCGCCAATTTATAATATTACGACCTTACTGATGACATGTGGCGCACTAAGTTCCGGAGTTTACAAATACGGGCAACGTGCTAAATTACATGTGTTATGTGTTTAACACTTTTTTTTTGTAAAGGACTGGCTTTATGGTAATGTTTTTGGTCATGGCTGTGACTTATAGGTAGTCTGTTTTGTGTTATAATTTGATTTATTGTAAGCCTAAGATTTAGGATATTTTTATTTTATTAGCCACTAGCTATTGCCCACCACTTCACTCGCGTTAATTAGAATTTGACAATCAATTCGGGTTGTACTCTGCTTGTTGTTCGGCAGTTGCAATCATGGGTTAAGAACGGAAGGTGTAAGTGGCGCCATCAATTATCATAGGAACGTTATTATTGTTTTCCTCGGAAAAAGTACTTTTTCAGGATGAATGGTGCCCTATGTCTGTTTGTGTACACCTGACAACGTGTAAGCAAAATTTTAGGATGATCGGTTTAGTGGTTTAGGTGTGAAAAGGTAAAGAACAAACTGACAAACTTACTTTTGCATTTACAATATTAGTTAGGAAGTTACGATTGATTATTGGTCCACTGTTGGACAAAGGTCTCCCTATTCTCTATCTAGAGGTGCCAAGGACCAATGGACTTAAAGGAGTCTAGCTCATCCCGCCAACTCCGTCTGGGCCTACCACCATTTCGTTTGCCACTAAGCGCAACCTACTGGGTCGTAAGTTTGGCCCATTAATCGTCTGACATGCGGCAGATGTGGCCAGCCCAATTCCATTTAAGCGTGGCAGCTTTCCGAGTGACGTCGGTTATTTTGGTGACGGAACGGATTGTTGTGTTCCCGGTCCTCATGTTTAACCTAGAATACTTCATTCCATACCTCTGGCTGACGTTGGACTGCCAAGTCATAGGTCGCTTGATTCCGACCCTTAGGTTTGTTGTCATAAGGTCTTCTAGCATCTGAGTCAGCTGGGAGACTGAAGAAGAAAACGGAACTCTCGTTGGCAAAACGGAGATTTGACAAACTCTTATGTCCAACTATAATGTCGTTCTTGCTGTCCAGCCTGCTGCCAGTTTTCTAATGACGTCATCCAGTGCGGGTCTCCTTGTTTAATTCCTTAATTGATCTGGAAAGGTAATACTGTCTTAGAAAAGACTTTTTTACTTTCTATAAATATTTTGTAAAACGTTCATGTACGTGTGCACGTGTATGTCTATTTCTGCATCGGGTTTCTTTGTTTAATTCCTTTATTTATCTTGAAAGGCGGTACTATCTTAGAACAGTTTTCTTTAAACTTTCTATAAATATTTTACAAAAGGTTCATGTAGGTGTGTATCTGTATGTCTATTTCTTGATTGTTTATGGCGTTGAAAATTGAGTTAAGGCTGGTTCTAAGAATTCAATATAGAGTGGGAGCAGGAACTTTCCCGATTACCTGGTTGATGACGTCGGGGTCATTGTTTATGAAAAAAGGTATGCTAAGCCAGTCACCCTTTTGTAGAAAAGAATTTTCGAATGTTTGCATGGCAGCAAGCTGGTTTTAAAAATACTTTTGAATAGTAGGAAGAATAACAGGCATGTAATATTTTTATTTTAGATAATAAATAGTAGTATCTATTCTGTTTTATCAGGCTTATGCATTCTAGCGACAGAATATGTTCCAACCACTGTATAGTGTACTACGATATACAGTCATACTTTGAAAATCTGATTTCCCCGAACGTTTGGCTAAGCTCGGAAAATTCTTTCCGTTCGTCCGGAACATAAAAGAGCTCTTATTTGAATGTCCGGCCGTTGCTTCAAGATTCAGTTGTTGGTATTACAAATATTACTAGCTTCCGCCCGCGGCTTCGCCCGCAAAATATGTCGACAAATTATACATATAAACATTCCTCTTGAATCACTCTATCTATTAAAAAAACCGCATCAAAATCCGTTGCGTAGTTTTAAAGATTTAAGCATACAGACAAACAAACAGACAAAAATAGCGACTGTGTTTTATACTATGTAGTGATAGGCATTTATACCTAAAGGAATACACTTATGTGTCTGTACTGTTCGTTTTATCAGATGGATAACAATATTTTATTAAATTATATTGTACCAATCATTAAACCTTAATTGGTTTCCGTACGTTTACTTTCGAGGGACCTTTAAAAATCAGCGCTGTGCTGTGTGTATCTTTAGTACAGCATCATGCTGAGTGGAACTCTTCTTGTCACTATCATGACGTACAGCCGCAGACTATTCCTGTCTTGTGCTCACAATAAAACTGTTGATCTATTTTGTTTTTCACCTACTCTTGTTTACTATACTTTTTAGTGTGCACTTGTTTCTATGGTAAAGCGAACAAAGGAATAAAACCATTTTTCTTTCTTTCTCTATATTTGAAAACGACATGTATTTAAAAGACTTCTTTTTCGGAAATGTTTGATTGACCGGTCGTCAATTAAGCTAGTTGAAATAACGAGTATGTTGGCTCTTTATAAAACCAAACTCAGAACACTTCTTTCTACACAGCTCATTGGAATAATGTTGTCTTTACCATATAAGAATGTTGTGTACACCTGTAAATGGTATATATTTAAGAACCTATACTTGTAATATATAACATAATATTTAACGTACTATATATATACTGTTGGTGTACCTATTTTAAATAAATAATATAATAATATTTTCATGCTTACTTTTTAAGCTACTAGTGTAACCGGGTTCTGTTAACTTCCGAGAACTCGTTTACTAGTAAATAGGCTTATATTGCTTACAGCGGTACCTGTACCTCGTTAAAAGTTTCGAATTATTATAAAAGTGTGTATATATAAATCTTTAACCATCAAAAAGTAACAGCCCTGCATTTATTCGCAAAAACGGGATGCGGGAATCAAAATCCTCTTATCGGCCAGAAGCATAAAGCTTAAAATTGAAATTTAATAACTATACGTGGCGCAATCCTGACGTTTTTCGAAATTCGTTTCATACTCTGTAACGGTACATTGGCGCACTTATGGGAAATCAATTGGTTAAACCTTCATTTCGGTTATTGCAATTATAATACATCTAATCTGAGTATTTCTGCTTACTTTTTGTACTTATTGAAACAATACAGGATATTTTACGTGATAAAAAGGCACCTAAAATAATTCGATCTTGCGATTAAGGTAGATTGAGGCAAAAATCTGGATCAGGATTTATTTAAGTACGAAACTTTTAAGTTCTAAACATTCTATCAAAACATCTGGCGTCCAAACGTCACTCTTAAAAAAAGGTAGGTATGTATATACAATTTAATTTTCAGATTTGTGATGTACAAAAAGTGCAAAATGAATTTATGTTATTATAATTAGGTAGTCATGATAAAATCAATAAAAAAAAATTTAGTACATGTGAAGTTTGTATTTTACAAAATGCCATATTTATTTACATTTACCAACGTATGTATGTATACACTACAGAAATTAAAGTATAAGTACGTTCTTCGAGGTAAGATTTTAGCCACATTAGCAAGACCTTAATGCCATATGTTGATTACTTTCCACAAGAGTATTTTGTATGAAAATCAACCACTATTATTTAATACTGTACAACGCCTTGGATGTTATTCTGTAATATAATGTATTGACAGTCGCCAGCACATCAAGCTACCCCAATCTGTCTTTGTTTGATAGATATTCGACTTTATTACAAAAGAATAAAGTTCATGTTCAAATGGGAATATGTGACAGTTTGGTATAACTTGATGTGCTGGCGTCTGTACAAAATCAATAAATCTGCTTAGTCTTTTCCCAACTATGTTGGGGTCGGCTTCCAGTCTAACCGAATGCAGCTGAATACTTGTACGTTACATGGAGCGACTGCTTATTTGACCTCCACAACCCCGTCACCGTCAGTAACTGGGTAATACGATACCCATTGGTAAGATTGGCTATCAGACTTTCGGACTTCTGACTACCTGTAACAGCTATCAAAAATCCACGAATGACAAAAGGGACCAACGGATTAACGTGCTATCCGAGACACGGAGGAGTCTCGATATGAAAAGATGGTCACCCATCCACGGACCAACCTTGGCAAGCGTAGCTTAACCTGACGGATCGATCTGCGCGACTGTTATTACTTTGCCACGAGCTCCTCTGCTGGCGTCTATACATGTAAATAATTAAATAATTATTCGCCCCTGTCGTAAAAGCAATGATCCAATAACCAACTGGTCAGCTTTTAAAAAAGCAAATAAAAAAGGCATTCTGGTTTTATTGAAAGACAGCATGCAGGAAATCAATAACAATTGTTTGGTTTCTGTACGTTTTCGATATACACAAATAATTCCCGTTTGTGGTAACTCCTGTAGTATAATCCGAAAATACACGAACACATTTGTTGTACGTCAATAGTTTGAAATGGAAATGTTCCTGGCACTAGCGTTTGAACTACCAGCATTGTTCGCGTCAAACGCTTCACACTGTCAATCAAGCATTCTGCGGTAACCTGAATTATATATAAGGTGTTAAAAAATTAACCCTAAGAATTTCGTTGGAGCATTTTACGCATCGTTAAGAACAACGTTTACTATGAGATGAACCCTGAAATCGCGAAAAAAATATGAGCTGTTCCATACATTTATGCACACGTAACTCAATGAAATGCATGGAACTGCTCATTTTTTTTCGCGATTTCAGGGGTACAATGCTCCCACAAAATTCTTAGAGTTAATTTTTTAATACCTTATATACTTAAGTATAGACATCACAAGGCAGACTTCCATTTTTAATGACACAAGTCTTTGCCCCGTTGTTTGAAAAATTCAGATAGCCTTAGAGTACAGTTGCGAAATCGGTAACCTAGAACATGTTCCATCCATATTTCTAAGAGAACCATACGATTTGAAATATTGCCTATTTTAAAAGCATATTGGAGAACGTATGGTTGTATTTAAGACTAGTTTTGGCTGCGGTTTAACTTGCAAGTTTTTGTTGATTTTTAAAATGTTATATGAAATGTGTCCTTTTGTTATGCGTCGTGTTACGTTTTAGTTAGTAAACTGGTTTCAGAGTGTTTATGCTGTCCATGGGCCTTTAACTTAGCTTCACATGCTGTTGAGAAATATCTCTCAGACATGCTAGTTTCCTCACGATGTTATTCTTCACCATTTTTAAGCAAGTGATTATCACTTGCTTAAAAATGCACACAAATTATACGCACATTAATCCGAAACCGGTGCGTGTCTTGGGTTCGAACTCGAGACCTAAGACTTGGCAGTCCCACGGTCACACCACTAGGCTATCACAAACTCAAACTCAAATTCTTTTTTGCATTTATGTGTAGGTACATACGTAGGTGTCACTGCTGCAGCTGTCGTGTTAGATTATTATACCAAAACTACAAACAGTTTACGGAGTATTTTTATAAAATTGTTGCTGTTGTTTAAGTATTTCTGCGGTTTCTTACGACGCTCGCACGAACGACGTTGCGGGTCGAAGACACATACACATTTTTTTTTTATCGAAGCAAACGTTGGGTAGTTATGCGGAACAATTCAACTGTGAAAGTTTTTTTATTATTTTTCCCAATGAATTAATTGATAGTGTAACTTTTGATTGGAAATCTTTTAGTATTTTATGAATTCGGCATCAAACTGTAACTCAAAAGCAAACCCTTTCCTTTAGCCCGGCACATACTTAATACTTATATACTTATTACATATATTGAGTTTATGCCATTGACTCCTTTGAGAGACCGCACATGACGCGACCATTTTGAAACTGGTTTGAAACGCATTGCAAATCAATATGTCATGTGTGGTCTCTCAAAGGAGTCAATCGCTTATACTCAAAAAAACTCAAAAGTAACTAGAAGTCGCAGTTGCGTTGCACCGTATCTGCTGGGCCTTAGAAGACAAGAACCGGGAAACAAGTTTAAATTCAGAATAAAAGACAAATATTGCCAGATACTCAGCTACCTAACAATGGTTACCAATAAACTAGAAAAAGTTTATTTACATCGCAGACAGTTCGGTCGGAACGACTTTGTTGGTTGTTTTGTAAATATTTGCAACAAACTTGTACCTATGAATAGAATAAATTACAATATTGTTTATTATGAACAGAGACCAGCACATAAAGCTACCCCGATCTCTCAATTTATTTGATAGATTTTAAACTTAAAAACAAAAGAAAAAGGTTCATGTTCAATTGGGAATATTTGATGGTTTGGGATAGCTTGATGTGCTGGCCTCTGTACACCATACAAATTACAGTTTTAATGTAGAAAACCAGGGGATACAATAGGATGTGTTATCGGCAAAAGCGATCTTTTAAAGATAAATTCTGTGTGGAGTAAAGGAGAAGGAGAGACAACAATACACAATCCTGTCCATTTAGACATATACAATAACTACTGATACATAATATACGTTACACTTATCTGTATAAATACAAGCAGTATATTATCATGAAACAAGTGCAAGCAAAAATAATGTGTGGTGATGTGTGCTGTGATGTGCGTGCTATGCATCTCTAGGAACAATGTATGGTTTCCAATCGACGTTTGGTCTCGGGAATAATAAGATTGTTGCCATTTCCGTATCAAAAAATCGGGTCACAACGGTAGCTTATGCTTGGAAACCTAATAATGTTATACCTACTGGTCCGAATACGCTATAAAGAAATGTCAAGTCTATTCTGCTGAATTTTTTGGACCTTACAATAGGGCTATGGTTAACCATAAACACAAAGAATTGAATCATTTTATTAAACATTCGGGACGGGGGTCCAAGTACTCATCGGGTATTTCGGGACATCGCCAAGCGGTTGGTCGACTCATTGCGCGACCAGAGGGCTGTACTATTTTTAGACCAAACAATCAACATCGCTATCGAACGTAGCAATGACGCCACTGTTTTGGGCACTTGTCACCGATGCAGATAAAGTTTTGACGCCCCATGGGGTCTTCCTAATAATAGTATAGGCGCTGGAAACAGATAGAATGGTAAAGTAAAATAGAAAATTACATTCAATACTCGTTGGTCTAGTGTTCGCAAGCACTGTTGCTGAGCATCAGGTCCTGAGTTCTGTTTCCAGGACTAGTAAATAAAATTGTTAGTTAGCTATTGGGTTTCCATCTGAAATTCCGAGTAGAAGTTATAATCTGGATTGGTGCCCCGTTGACGGCAATAAGCTCGCCCCTTTTCATATGGGACTGGCGAAATGTTGGTGTATAGCGTAATAATACTGAAATGTACAAAATTCCTCTTCTTTTCATAAGAAAATATCTGCGATGGTAATTAAATCACTGCATTGCATCATTTTTTGATATTGTGGACTTCCAACAGAGTACTCTTTCATTTGTGTGCGGATTTCCAAGAAACGTTTCAATTTAAATTTATGTAGGTATGTGGCAGGAAATGCGAATTATTAAAGTAAATATAAAGTGAACGCATGTGTATTATGTTGTTAAAATATTTTTAGTATGCATCCTATTCTAATTTCAGCACCTTTTTCTCATCAGCTGCCTAGCCTTTTCTCAACTGTGTTCGGGTTGGCTTCCAGTCTAACCGGATGCAGCTGAATACCAGTATTTTACATGAAGCGACTGCAACCCGTAACGACTGTCAAAGATGCATAAATGACAGCCGGGACCAACGGCTTAACGTGCTTTCCGAGGCACGGAGGAGTCTCGGTATGTAAAGAGGGTCACCCATCCACGGGTAACCCCGGCAAGCGTAGCTTAACCTGGTGGATCGACCTGTGCGGCTGTTAGGACTTAGCTACGAGCTCCTTCTTTTCAGCACCTCTTTATGTTTATAATAAAAACTGTGTCATGTTTTTCCATATGGGATTTCTCAGTAGCAGCACGGAGTCTCGATTTGTGCCCGGTTGATGTTATAGGTTGGCCTCTTGTTACATGGAGCATAAACATAAGTGGCGAAGTGTGGGTGTAGGTACGTGGTTAGGTATAACAGGTTCACCTCTGCCTAAACCTTCGGGGAATACCTACAGGCGTGATTTAATGTTAAATTAACAAGTTAGACTACAATGTGTAGTGAATATTTGTTTAATAATCATAATTATTTCAGTACTAGCCGACCCGTTAGGCGTTGTCCCGGCTTAAGTCGTTGACTGCCACGCAGCAGACACAATAGAAAAACTATTGTTCGCGGCTCACCGGTGACCGCGTTGGCGCTCAACGTGTTAACTATGATTCTTTCCCTACCTACCTATTCTACCTACCTAACCTGCTTGTAGAAGTGAATATAAACTTTTTAAACGTATCGACGGGAACGTATCGTATGAACATTAAATGATTGACAATTATGAAACCCTTGAATATTTTGTACTATGGGAAAATGTTTTTTCTTTCATTTAATTTTTTCGTAAATTTTTCAATGTTTTTAATAGTTAATCTGCAATTTGGGACGGGGACAAATACAACAAATCAAAAACCATGAAAATCGTTCCAGCCGTTCTTGAGTTATATGTTTTCGAACAAAAAAACAAAGTAGAGTACTTTTTTTATACTTTAAAATAATAAGATATACAATCACACAAACTAACTTAGCAGCAAATTATCTTTACCCAAATTAACACACATAAAATAAAACGAAAGAAGCCGTTATGTAAACGTACCTACATAATTTAATCAGCATTCAATCAAAGCACCTAATTTTCTTGAACAAACATTTCGTCACACGAATTTCAGAATACTTAAACGGGTTGCATAAATTCCCCAACGACTACGGTACTGCCATCCCATACCCGCTTATTTTATTAATCAAAGTTAACCAGAATTTATGTCCGGTTTTACTCCGAACTACTGTAGTCTCCCGGGACGAACCAGCTTTTTAATCACGCTTGGGATGTATTGTCTTTTTAAATAATGTTCAACTTTTTAAATTCTAAAGTTCCAATAAAACTTCGCAGTCCTGTGGGCCTGCTTCATGAACACTCGTGCCGTACCACCGTACAATACTAAACACTAAAAAACTGTCCAAGTGCGACTCGGATTCGCACACGAATGATTCCGTATCTTTAAAAATGAGGCAAAAAATCACGTTTGTTGTATGGGAGCCGTCTTAAATAATTATTTTATTCTGTTTTTTAGCATTTTTTGTTATAGCGGTAACAGAAATACAATCGGCTGTGAAAATTTCAACTGTCCAACTATCATGAGTTCATGAGATACAGCCTGGTGACAGACGGAGACAGACGTACTGACAGCGGAGTAATAGGGTCCCGTTTTACCCTTTATGTACGGAACCCTAAAAACCAAAAGCTAGGTTATTTATAAGTCCAGATTGCCTCGTGGTATTTTCCTTTATCTCACAGTTGTAATTATGTACTTAGGCCAAAATACACCTTAATAAAACCTCAAAGCTCCGACTATCTAGTATTTCAAGATACACAGGTACTTTAACCTTACCTAGACCAAGAATAAGACGAGGGTATGTACTAAATATCACGTTTCGGGCCTCAGTGGTTTAGCTTAGGCGTTGATTAATGGACTAAGATTTAATTAAGAAAAATTATAATATCCTGACATTTTGGTTACGTCAGTTATTATTGAAAAGGAAAGTAAACGCCTTTTAAGTGTTTTTAGTCGGCCTTATTAATTGCCTCGGTGGTCTAGCAGTCTCAAGCTGAGTGGTCCTGAGTTTGAGTCCCGGGTTGGGCAATGTGTTATTGGGTTTTTCATATGTAGAATTCCTGAGTAGCAGCCTGCCGTCTGGAATTGCGCCCCTTTGATGGTAATAGGCTCGCCCGGATTTAAACATAACTAGCAAAATGTGAGTGTAGTATGGGTACAATTCTGCCTAACCCTTCAGGAATACAAGGCGTGATGTTAAAGTCAAAGTAATAGCATCTATTTCAAATAGGCACAAGAAAAGCACTTTTGAACGTCAAATTGAACAAGAAATAGAATTGATTATAGTCGTCCCTTCCAAAAGGTAGTTTCGTATGAAGAAGAATGGGCAACCTGAGGTTGGTGGCTTGTTTATTATAATTATGTAATCTGGCATAAATTCATCGTAACGATAACAGTACTAAAGGAAACATACCAATCAAATTATTTATTCTATTGAAATTAAATTACATGATATTTAAGTAAAAGATCTTGAAAGACCCTTATATTGTAAAGCTAAATGGCTACTAATCAGTAATCATTTCCTTAGAATTAAGAAATCACCTGCGCCTTCCCACGTGCCCTGATAAAGATAATGAAGGGCCTAGGTACAGTCGCCAGCACATCGAGTTACCCCAATCTATCAAACTTTGATAGTTTTTCAACTTTACTACAAAAGCATAAGGTTCATTTTCGATTGGGAAAATTTGACAGTTAGAGCTTGATCTGCTGGCGCCTGTACATCATCAATTGATCAACAAAATAATATCTGACTTATATCTAACTCGACCTGTCGTACTTCGTATTATTTTTATATAATATCACTTTTTGTTTTCTCGAAGACTTAGGTAGAGGAGTAGGTACCGATAGTAGGTACTGTAGAGCCTAGGTGAAACCTTATGTGAAACCTAGCTGGTTGGTTACAAAATACCTGACAGCATTCGACCTTTCAAAATTATAGAATTATTAAAATAGATTTTTATAAAAGAAATGAATTGATGGACTCTGTCTGTAAAATAATATAATTCAAACACAAAATAAATGAACTAAGGGCTTGTGCTGTGTCTTGTGAGTGAGTGTTTGCGTGGTTGTATGTGTGTGTATGTGTGTACATGCGTGCGTGTTTGTTGTGTGAAGATTCAATACTGACAGTCACCCTTATATTTCGATTCTTTACTTAATAATAGTAATTGAAATTGAAAAAAAAATGAGTCAAATCTCTACCTACTACACTGATTAGAATACTATTATTAGTTGGGTCTCTTAAAAAAAATTAGTTAAATCTCTACCTACCAAACGTGAATAATATGTATAATTACATATACGGATAACATGAAAAACATGTCCCAACAATTTTAACAAACCGTTTTCCCGGAAGTTCGCAACTAGCGTCGAATATAATATGGATGGCAATTTTAAAAATGTAAGTTTGTTTTGTGTTACTGTGATTGCTTTACTTCGTTCGGTTGTTACTGAAAAACTAAATTCTCCAACTTTGTTATTGTTATGTACGAAATTGTGTACTAGGAACTGGCTTGGCGGTTTCACGACCTTGCCATGTTTGTTTATTTTATTTTTCATGGAATTATTTTTACTTAGAATAGAGTTGGATTTCTATAAATAGTTATGTTCCACTAACTTCTATTAGCGGCTTCGCCCGCGTGGATATCTGATATTGTCCCACGAGATTGTTTTACCGGGATAAAAAGTATCCTATGCGTTGTTAGGTATTAAACTATCAGTATGCCGTTTCGTGCTATAGGTTTTGAGTGAAAGATTATCAAACATCCATACATCTTTCCAAATATCACGTTTTTAATATTAGAAGTATGTCAAATTGCTCAAAGACCTAATATTATCGAAACAAATTTTCCATTTCTTTCAGTTAGTTGCAATTAGGTTATTTTTTAAGTTACCCATGAAATACTACCAAACAGATATGGGTTTGTCCGATAAAACACTAGTAACCAACTGCTTGCTTGAACTAATGTTGGTCCCGACTGTCATACGTGGGTCATTGGACAGTAGTTACGGGGTGGTCAGAAGCCCGAAAGTCTGACAACCGGTCTTACCAGTGGGTATCGTTTTACTCAGAAACTGGATTGTGGAGGTCAGATAAGCAGTCGCTCCATATAAAGTACTGGTATCCAGCTGCTTCCGTTTAGACGTGAAGCCGACCCACAACATAGTAAGGAAAACGCTAAGCAGATTTATGACCCACCTAATACTTACCTTCAAAGGTTTTATAATTGCAGTAGGATTTCAAATAAGGAAACAAATTCTGTAGAGGCATCAGTTGATAAGAAAACACATAACGGAACCATTCAAAATTGGAATCCCTTCAAGATAGTAAGTCTCCAAACTTATCAGTTTCACCGCAACTCACAAACAAACATACATGTATCGTTCGCCTTAATCCTCCTGAAAGTAAACAGAGCATGAGACGAGCACTCCAGCCGACGGAGCTAAACTTTAACCAACGTGTACTTCTGCGTGTTCGTACAAGTTCGGCGTATCATCTTCTCACGCAACTTGTAATATTAAACTGAGTGAAATAATTTGTACGGACATGTTATATTTATGGCTAGTATTTTTTTTTTTTTTGTAAATTCCTTCTAACCCTGCGGCCTAATAGAAAGCTATCGTCGGCCGAGCATGCGATCGTCGCGTTCAAAATGTCACTTTCTTCCGGAAAATCGAAAGCGATAACTGTCGGCGAATCCACTTTTCAGTTAACCGAACAAAAGTGACAAAAAAGTACGCGGGTGATCGCGTATTCGCGGAACGATCGCTTTATAATAGGACGCGGCATTAACTATTCCTTTTTAGGTAATTTTGTGCGTATTCGCGGAAGGATCACTTTATAATAGGACGCGGCATTAAGTATTCCTTTAGGTAATTTTGTAAGCGTAAACGAGAGTCGCAGAGAGATCCGAAAATTGCTCAACCGGAAAAAAAATATTTTCTCAACACACCACAAGAAACAATTATTACATTTATTCCTGGTCCAACTCCTAATACTAAGAAGTTGCACAACTACACAAGGAAAAAAAACAATTTACTTACTTAGAACAAGAAACGACATTACAAACAAACATCTCTTTCTCCGCACCTTTAAAGTTTACACAATGTAATATTTACACCGTTAATGCTTCGTAAACACATTACCTTCGTACCTCACGGAAATAGCCGAGAACTCACGAGTGGTTCCGAGTACCAAGGAAACCTATTCACTTGAGTAGATACCCATCAGAGACCAAAGGTTCCTTCACTACTATGTGACGTTGAACACTGTTTAACACCTACAAGTTCACATAGGTACACAAGTATCTTATCTTTTTTAAATGCACGTGTTTCTTAAATAATAAAACATTTTACTTTCTTTACTTTTATTTCAAGAGATAATGTTTTCAACTTATTTATAATTACAGGTAGTTGTGGGCTTTTTTTTTTTTTAAGGCTGGGAAATCGTCCAATGACTGCTCCCGCTCTGGGTGGAGCGGAAGGGAGTGTCAGACTCTTACTGACTAAAACCCATTCATGTTCCTTCCGTAGCCCTTTATGTTCCGGGCTAGCGGTAACCCTTTCGGACAATCCCAAGTTCGAAAAATAGTTCTATGATTCTGAAACCAAAATATGTAAAATTTATATATTTTATGAGCTTTTATATTTTGTTCTTTTACTAAACAAGCATACTTATTTAACAAGAAAAGTATCAATATTCAAGTTCGAGTAATACAAACCCTTTCTTTATTAAGTGAACTATTGATATATAAGGTGTTAAAAAATTAACTCTAAGAATTTCGTGGGAGCATTGTACTCGTCGTTATGAACAACTTTTACTATGGGATGAACCCTGAAATCGCGAAAAAAATATGAGCTGTTCCATACATTTAGGCACACGTAACTCAATAAAATGTATGGAACAGCTCATATTTTTTTCGCGATTTCAGGGTTCATCCCATAGTAAAAGTTGTTCATAACAACGAGTACAATGCTCCCACGAAATTCTTAGAGTTAATTTTTTAACACCTTATATAGGTAATTCTCAGCAGTAAGTAGTAGCACTAACTCAAACTCAAGGAATTTATTTCAAATACACCAATTACAGGCACTTTTGAATTGTTAAAGGAAAAAAAAAAGTACAGTCAGAAAAATGAAGCTAGTTGCCCATTCCAAAGCAGTAGGCACCTAAGGAGAAGAACGGGAACGAAACTCCACAGACGCTCTTCTAAACAAAAAAATATTACAGCATTCATATTATTAGTACTATACCACAGAACTTCGAATCGGGTCTTGGTATTGGCAGTAGCAGTTTTGTAGAATACAGGCGTGGATGTCATATGTCATTCTAAACTGTCAAATATTCCCAATTGAACATGAACCTTATCCTTTTTGAAATAAAATTGAAAATTTGACAGATTGGGGTAACTTGATGTGCTGGCCTTTGTAACTATAACGGTGGAAAGTACCCAACTTTGAACCTTAGTCTCTGGAGAGTATTTACTCCTTGCATTCGAACACGAAAGGCTCTATGAAAGGGGAAACGAAAACTCTATGGGGTTTTAAAGTGGACTTCCGAAAAGTGTAATGGACTGGGGTATGATTAGAAGAGGGTTTGATTAATTTCTGAATATTATGATGGTTGTTTGTTATTGAAGTTGGTTACCAACCCGCACTGGGCCCGTGTTTTTAATTTACGACCCGCTCTCTCTCGAAGAAAAGCTCAAAGGCGGAACTCGTGACTGAGTACTAACAGCAACAGGTCGATCCATCAGGTTAAGACTTTGGTCGCAGCTGCCATTTTTACATCTTCCAGAATCAGAAGCCCGAAAATCTGACAGCCAGTCTTATCAAGGGTATCGTATTACCCAGTTACTGGGTTTTGGATTTGGATAAGCAGTTGCTCCATGTAAAATACTGTTTTTCAGCTGCAACTGGATAGACTAGAAGCCAGATTTATCTCCTCGAAGATAGTGGACCTGTGTGTCAGCAGTTGGAACATTATAAGCTTATTATACTTATGCTTATGTAGATTAGTAGCACAGTTATCTTGCATAGAAATGTTAATAATAAGAAATCAATGCATAATTCGTTCCTTACATGTTATGAATAAAAAAAAATCCTATAGGATGACATAATTTTGGCACAAATAACTTGACACTTTACTTACTATTTACCTTTCTGATTTCGTTTTAAAGTAGCTTTTTTTGAAATGTCACTCTTAAGATGTCTAAAGGAATAAAGATCTGAACTCCACTATGATATTGACGAAGATACGTTACGTTAGATATTATGAATTGTTAAGTCATCCACTCATTCCCGGCCGTCTCCTGATCCTTAATACCTAAAATAGAGAAATTTCAATTCGACCGCGACCGACTGCAGTCAAAGAGAAACTTTCTTAATTTCACTAAAAACCGTATTTAGAATCCAACTCACCATTCTAAATTTCAATTCCAAGCATGAAAACTTTAGTTGGAAAAATAAAAAAAGTTTGCAATTGCTAAACATGGAATCTTTCGCTTCTTGGTACGATTTCCATTTTTAGAAGCCGCACTGCTGTGCTGTCGTTCTGACACTTCTGACTTAAATCTGACTTCAGTTTATATCGAAGTTTCTATGATGATTTTAGATTTACCAAAACATCACGAGTTCTGTAATGTTATCACACTACGGTCGCGGTTAAGTATACACAACCACCCAAATTCACGCGTGTGTTCAGAGTGATTTGCATACTGTAGGTATTCATGCTGTTGCAATTCCCAATTCATGTAATTTGAACTTTATTTCACGGCACGTCAAGCTGTTGGTCCCGGCTGTCATTCGTGGATCTTTGGCAGTCGTTATGGGTAGGCAGAAGCCCAAGAGTCTGACAGCCAGTCTTGCCAAGGGGTATCGTAATACCCAGTTAGTGACTGGGTTGTGGAGGTCAGATGGGCAGCCGCTCCATGTGAAATACTGGTATTCAGCTGCGGTTAGGCTGGAAGCCGACCGCAAAATAGTTGGGAAAGGGCTAGGCAGATTGATTGATTTCACAGCAGAATATGTTTAATTATTTTACATAAATGGCCGCTAGTAACAAATAAATAAACATAACAAAAACATTGTATGCAAAGTTTATTTACGTTAACTCTTATGCTTATTGGCTTATTGCACAAAAATACTCAGCCGAAATGGGCAAATTGATTTTTTTTTTCTGTAGGCGACTCACATAATTTAATTTATTTGGAGCCGAATTGACCACTGCTGAAATACGTATTATGCAATTGGCATATTGTGAATTTTATGCAAAACATTTTTTTTTTTTCTTAATAATAATATATAAAACGTGCTAATTGCAAGTCTCTAGTGTCTTGTAGCGTGTCTTGATTGTTAAATATACAAGGTTAAACTTATTGTCCCACCCTGTATAGGCAAAAATTTCTAAATTGCAGACTTTTTATTACAGATAATATTATAAATTATAACCACATGAGGGTGGGTATCTACCCTCTAGTTATATTTAGGAGAAAATACTGAGCTACTTTGAGCAAGATCGCTTTTGAAAACCCGAGGTACCATTGATATCTTTAATTTTAATACAATGCGGGATCTTTTGTATACCTTTTTACCTGTCTGAGTTTATCTTTCGGTGCGGGCGATTTCCTTTTCCTCCTGACATTTCCTTTTTCTTTTTTAGCTAATGTTGTATTTTCTAAAGCAATTTCCGCACATCCTTAGTTGTTTTTATTTGTCATTTATCTACTAGCTATTTGTGAAGTGCATGTAATCAGAAAACTTGAATGGGGTTACGTTGAATGGTCCAAAGTATGTAGGTATATCGTATATCAATAAATTTTATATCCGTATAATCAGCTACAAAATTCAATAATTGAGGGTAGGTATCCTATTGAAAATACGTGCGAATGGGAAAATCAATGCAATCGCAATCCTTTGCCCCACGATCAACAATTTACGAACCCTTAAAAAGCCATAAACTACTCTCGTAAATCATTATAGTGTAAACAAGCCGAACCCCAAACACAATAAACCAACTTATGGGCCAGCTACTCCAAATATTCCACCAACATTACGGTTTTCAAAATTTTCTCTAAATGAGTCATCCGAGATATTTTGCGATACAAAGTTTCGGACGAGATCCTTTGAAAAAGCTACGGTGTAGCGCCTACTCCCAACTTCAGGTCACGCCATGAATTTCGAGTTAATTAACTTTTACTGGTTGAGGAAACTTACTTAATAATAATAAAATCGTTAGAAGAGTTTATCTGTACAAGAAGAAACTTATTGGGAGTTTCTTTTGCGTCTTGAGAAAGTTACGAGAGAGATTTTGCGGTTTTTTTTTTAAAGATAATTGAGAGAAATATCTTGGATGTTTTTCTGGGACGGTACTTATGTCGTTCTTTAGATGTCGTACTTTAAAATAATATATGAACCATTCATTATTCAATTTGTTTTGAACCTTTAATGACTTCCTCGTACATGTGTGTTGTCCGGTATGTGTCTAGTTTGAAAAGATGTAAAAGTGTTTCGATATGTGTTACTCAATCACGCCAGAACGACTGAACGGATCTGAATGAAATTTGGCGCACATATATTTTATTACCTGGATTAACATATTAGATACTTCTCGGTAGTACTACTACTAGTTCTAGTATGTATTAGGTACTAGTTTTATGTTAATTCAATGAAAAGAATTATTACATGCTAAAACAATTACTTAATATATACAACCTAAAACTAAAATCAGCATTGCCATCCAACGTGGCAACGCTGCCAGCCTTTTGGGCACATTTCCCACTGACAGGGATGAGGATGAATTTTTTGACGCCCTATGAGCTCTTCCCCTTTTTTACTACGTGTACATAATGGATATACGCTCTAGTAGAATAATTTCCAACATCAACCCGAGCGAATCCGCTGGCAGAAGCTAGTTATATATAGATTTACCAAATAGACATCACGACAAAAAAATCTCAACTCGTAAAAAAAATCGCAAAATCTTTTTTTTTCTATATCCCATAGAGTGTGCCGTTTTTGTTCAGACAAAACCACGGGCACAGTTAGTTAACCATAAAACGAGGCTTAGATAACTCAACAGCGTGTTACGTTACCTCGTTAAGGAAGTTTTATATTTCGTTTTTATTTTTTGCATTGTTAATTTTCAAGGAGTTTAAAAATGTATTTTTATTTTCCACTTGTTTTTTTTTTGTTATTGAATGGAATTTATAAATATAAATGGATTAATGGGCAATGTGCACTAGTCAGTTTTGTTCGCGCAGTTTAAATTATGTTGTGTTGAATTAAGTTGAAGTCAATTTAAAGGATAGTTATCAATACTATTTAGTAACAAAATTGTGCCCAAATAGTGATTTATGTAAAAATCGTACCTTAAGGAGATAACCATTTATAATCTTCTTCTTCTTCTTTTCGTGTGGTTAGTGACTAACCTGGTGACTTTTATGCTGCCTATAGGCCTCTGACTTAGCTTCACATACTGGTGAAAAATATCTCTCAAACATGCGGGTTTCCTCACGATGTTTTCCTTCGCCGATTTTAAGCAAGTGATAATTATACAATACGCACATGAATCCGTAAAATCAGAGGTGCTTGGCTTGGGTTCGAACTTGAGACCTATGGCTTGGTCACATCACTAGGCTGTCACTGCTTACCATTTATAATAAATACCGCAATTCATAGTTTATTTTTAAAACGTCCAGATCTAGACTAACTCTAGACCTAACTTTCAGGTATCTAGCCCGACAAAAATACCTATAGGTATAACATCAGGTTAATCACAAGAATATTTACATCATTTAAAAACTGGCCATCTTAAAATAATAATAAGGATGTTACGATAAAAAGGTAGGGGATTTAATAATTATCCTATTTAATGTTTATGCCGTTACAACGTCAAGGAACTCATAACGCTCTTGTATGAAAAGACGCCCAGGACTGGACAAAGGCGTACACTATGAATGAGAGATCTTTGCAGCCATCTCTTGCAAAGTGCTTGACTTCAGCACTTGCTTCGGCAAAAAGCAATGTTTAGTACCATATAAGGCAATTTAATCTTTATTCCATTGGGACTGACTTTCTTCTGGCTCCGATACACTCAGAAGTACCTACTACGAAACGTAAGAAATACATCACTGACTCCTTACGCCTGTGTCAGTAAAATTAGTAACATACGTGAAACGGTCACTGCTGCGGATTGACTAACCGACTTTCATCAATCAACCGGTGCTCATGTACCACTCACATCAATCACATGTATATGTATAAATATACTATGTACATACTTATATGTATACGAACGGATCGATCCAGAAAACTTTCTTAAAAAGGTGTTTCTCTCTCCTTTCGACGGAAGCCCGCTCTTAGTTGACATGACTTTGATAAATTATTTGCTTACCGAACGATTTGGAATTCTCGAAGTACGAAATGAGCGTCTCAGTTCGATCTTACGTATTCTCCTTTATAATGTTACTTTGTCGGGGTTTCGAGGTATTTGTTTGTGGAAATTGCGCTGCTCTTTATTGACTAAATAAACGCTCTTCAAAAGAAATATGTTGATAAAAGATGTGATTCTCTATAGGCAATTGGGTTAAGGGCTTAGTTCAGGGTCTCTTTAGCACTCCTACAGTAAGTAGGTTTCTCACTATCTAGGTCTATGACCGTCAGTAACTAGAAAACTAGGTAAGTATAGCAGGTTTACCTATTTTTAACCGACTTCTAAAAAAGGAGGAGGTTCTCAATTTGACTGTATATTTTTTTTTTTTTTTTATGTTTGTTCGCGCATAACTCCGTTGCTTGCCAACCGATTTGAAAAATTCTTTTTTTGTTGGAAAGGGTATACTTCCCAAATGGTCCCATAAAATTTTTATCGAAATCGGATAAGCGGTTTTTGAAAATCAACAAAAATCTAAAAAAAATCCTACTTGATACGTATGTGGACGATGTTCTAATACTGTAATTTACATACCAGGTAGTTGTATTAAAATTATGAGGGGGGGGGGGGTTGTGTAGGTACCACAACTAAAAAGTGAAAAATAATTTTGATTTCGGAAGTCGGTGTCTTCGGTTTTGTATTTTCATTTTTTGCCACCGACTTCCGAAATCAAAATTATTTTTCACTTTGTAGTGTTTTTTTTGGAAGTCGGTTTTATTTTTTGTAAAAAAGTTTTTTCCTAGTTTTCAGAACAGGCAAAAAGTCAATAATTACTTTTTTACTCTATCCCACTGCTGAGTTAAGGCCTCCCCAAATCCGTCCAGACATCTTTCTCTTGAGCTACCTCGATCCATAATAATGACTTCAAAAAAATTAAGTTACAATACCTACCATAAAAATATTTAATTCGAAATAATAATTTAATTTAAACAAATTACAGGTCCGAGCATTGCTGACAATTGATGAGAAAAATGTCATAAAAAAGCGCGTGCAACGCGTCTGTAAGTAATTATGAAATTCCTTCTGTTGATGATCCGACATATTTAATTTAAACGAAAAAACAATATGTTCCGGCTCTTAATTTCATTAAAATTGCATTCTTTTGAAATGATTATAAGGATTCGCGACTGTATAAACAAATCTTTATGTTTAGTTTGTTTTTATTTACGGCGTGACCAATATTTTAATTTAATAGAGTGTTCGTGGAGTTTCTTGCTCATTATTCTCCATAGGTACCCACTACGTTATGGAATGGGCAACTAGCTTCATCTTTCTGACTGACCGACCTCTTGAAAACTGAATAGTGCCTGCAATTGGTTTATATTTTGAAATAAATGTTTTGAGTTGGTATTTGAATTCGTTAAATGTTTAAATTAGTTCCTTTTCTTTTTTTTCTGTCTTTTACACGTACTAACAAACCGTTATTATAGTAATGGCTCGTATAAATTAAAGTCAGAGCTTTTAAATTATTATTCAACTTAATTATTATTTCGAATTAGTTGATTTTTACATCCAATAACATAATACATTTGTGTTAGCTGGTTTTATCTGGATAGGTGATTGTCTAATAATTTCTTTTTTTTTAATCAATCAATCAATATGCCTAGCCTTTTCCTAACTTCGTTAGGGCCGGTTTCCAGTCTAACAGGATGCAACTGAATACCAGTATTTTACATGGAGTGACTGCCTATCTGACCTCCACAACTCAGTCAGTACCTGGGTATTACGACAACTCTTGGTAAGACTGACTGACGGACTTTCGGGCTTCTGATGACCCGTGACAACTGTCAAAGATCCACGAATTACAGCCGGGACCAACGGCTTAACGTGCTTACCGAGGCACGGAAGAGTCTTGATATGTAAAGATGTTTACCCATCGACGAACTAACCCTGGCAAGCGTAGCTTAACCTGATGGATCGATCCGTGCGGCTATTATTTCCTAGGCACGAGTTCCTCCTTTTTAGTAGATTCCTAATAATAATTCGCATATCCATTAGTATCTAATAAATAAGGATTTCGTTGCCAGGCCGCTGGTCCCAGTTGCTACGATACAGGTCAGTAACATAAATTACACAAAGTGTATCCATATGGAATGCGGAAGGTTATCAATCACAGGTAGATATTGACGAAAGATGCGGGTATACAAATCCAAATATACCTCTATCCAACCCGTACATACTCGTATATACAGGTAAACAGTGGAGGTATGAATATAATAGGAAGATGAAGGTTCCATCGGTTGTGTTAATACCGAGAAATTCAATCTCGATGGTTTGAAAAGCCAATTGTGTTGACTGTGAATATGCCTTAGAATTAATATATAATCTACACGTATTAGACCCAAGACTAAATACCTACTTGGATATTACCTACTGCATTTAGGATTAATCGTACTCTATGGTACAAAGACACCACTAAATAAATAAGCTATACACTAAAAGTCGATTTTCAGATAGTACTGAATGAACGCGGTTATACCAAACCAAATTATTAAAGAACATTTTAGTTTTTTTTTGCGAAACCAAAATGGTGCCATCTACTTTATCTTGAAAAGTTTGCGCAAAAAATATAGAACTTATTTTATCGTTACTCTTTTCGGAGGTGCTGAGAAGCTATAAAGATTTAAACATTAATTTATTTTACAAGTTTATCAAACTGGCCTTAGGCTGAAAGTACTGATAACCAACAAAATCTTAAGAAGAAATATAAAAATAGAAGTTGTAAACCGAGCCTGTGAAAAAGATACAACTGTATAAGAATTTCAATTACCCAGTGTTCTAGAACATTCTGAGCGTAGAACATACGTACTCATTTAGTATCGTCGTTAGCTCTAATTTCTTTTTCGCTATTGACCGTAGTTTTTTTAAAGGGCCTGTAGGGTGGTCACGAAGCGCCGAGCTAAGTGCCGCTTTGTGAGCGTACCGCGTGTAAACCGCCCGGCAAAGACCGGCTTGCATTTAATTTTTCTCATTTTTATTTTCTCTAAAAGCTTTTACACAGGAACGCGGCGTTCAATTAAAACTCCTCTTTTTCCTAAAGCGTCAATAGATGGAGCTGATTGCTCGATACTTCTATTTTGAATTTCGCGTATTTCCGTTATTTTTAAAACAATAAAATGTGTTCGATTTATAAAGGTTTTATTATGCCGTACCTATTTACAGAATGGGTGTAAAAGTAATACAATTTCTGCTAAATGTTTTAAATTGCGAAAGAGAGCGACTCGTAACTGGCGCTCCTTTTTAGCGTGAAGAACTCATTAAACAGTTCGCCCTAAATAGTAAGGGGAAATAAAATTACTGTTGCTACACCGGGAAAAAACAACAAAAACAACTTCCATCTTTGTCGAATTAATACTTTAACTTTTGTTCGTTGCTTTTTATTAGCTTATCATTAAGTTATATTTTCTTGGTTCGCTTCTGCACCACTTTTTTTTTCTTGATTTAGGTAACATTTTACCTAGTCATATCTGACAGACACGTTGCTCCCTTCTACAGCGTTGTATAAAACGTGACCTTTATTATTCGTTACTTATTTTCTGAACTTGATACACATAAACATAATCAGCCTATAAAGTTCCCGCTGCTGGACACAGATCTTCTCTCGGTGACAGTGGGCCTAGTGCGGGTTCGTAGACTTGTTACATGTCTTCGAATTTTTGTTTCTAGGACAAGCCGATTTCCACTTGGCGTGTTACTTCACCGTTTTGAGAGCAATGGTGATAAAACAATTTACGTAAAGTACTTGCCTGGGTTCGAACCTATAACTCGTTAGTCATGGCCGTTACCACTGAGCACTGCACTAGAGGTAGAAAGCCAGACTGAGAAGCCAATCGACTAGTGGTTTCGAGGTACCATCAGTTTTAACGCCTTATTATGAAACTGTATAACATATCAGGCGAGGAACATGTGGGCGTAAGTAATTTTGGGAATTTTCCGCAACCCCTTCTCATTTGGAACGAGAGCCTGAATGACGTCATTAATAAAGTGTCCACTGCTGCCTATTCCCTTAAATTTTCCTTTATCACCTCTAATAACGCCCATGGGAAGATTGTTCTCGGTCGAAAATGTAAAAATGCAAATGGAATATCAAAGTTGCATACTCGTTTTTGACTTCACACTTTGCTCAGCCATTTTCCCGTTGATATGCCTGCAATGACATCATACGTTTCATTTCGCTTTTTATTTTTGCAAATTTAATTTCTGCACCGCTTTTTTCAGCGACCACGGACAGGGTAAATATGCTTATCAAGTGTTGAGGTCACCCCGAATGCCATCTGTCTTTGTGGTTTATAAAAACAGTAAGCTTGTAGGTTTACTGATATTTGTTTTGTTGAAAATGTGAAACATTATCTTATTTTATGCAATTCTGTGTATGTTGTGTTATTGGGTGGTCTTTACCGATAGCACTATCATATTTAATCCATCAGCATCACATCCCCAGACCTGTTTTCTCCCAAGGAATAGGGTAGGAGGGGGTGTTACGTACACCCACATTTCAACAGTTATATTAAAGGGCCAAGCCTGCCGGGTAAGCGGGATTGTCCGAAAGGGTTACCGCTACCCCGGAACATAAAGGGCTACGGAAGGAACATGGACGGGTTTTAGTCAGTAAGAGTCTGACACTCCCTTCCGCTCCACCCAGAGCGGGAGCAGTCATTGGATGATTTCTCAGCCTTAAAAAAAAAAAAAGGGGGCGAATCTTTTGTCATCAAACGGGCACAAATCCAGACTACGGGCTACTCCTCAGATATTCCAGATGATAAAACCCAATAATACTTTGCCCAACCGGGGAATCAAACTCACGACCTATTGCTCAGCAGCAGCCCTTGGGACTACTAGACCAACGAGACGAAACAAAACAAATTACTGTTGTGTAATTAGTCTTTTGTCCATAATTAAGCGTGTTAATGTTTGAATTTCTTTCTGCTGAAGAACGACAAAGAAATTAAAATTATCGTTGGCTTACTTAATAAGTGGCTTATAAGGATTTCTTGAAGGATTTCTTGGAAAAACTTCAGTTACGTTTCAGATAATCCTGAGCTTAAGGAAAATATAGTAATTCTTGGCGTATCTGATCTTTGTTGCGCAGTTTAATGTTACGGTGAACATTCATTTTGTTTTTTACAGTAATATATTACAACCCTTTCTAAGCTAAGTAGCGCAAAACAATAAGACAGAATAGGTGCATTCACCCGACGGGGCAAGGCATGTATATTACCTACACCCTCATTTCGCCAGTACATACACTGTGTTTTAAATGTCTTATATCTAAGGGTGATCTTCGAGATTCTAGTCTTACCGGATGCATCTGGATACCAGTATTTTACATGGAACGACTGTCTGTATGACCTCCACATCCCGTTACTGGGTAATACGATACTCCTTGGTAAGAACGGTAGCCAGACTTGACAGACACGTGCAACTCTGCCTAACCATTCAGGAAATAAAGGGGTGATGTTATGTTAAATTAATGTGTTTTTTACTGCATTCAATCTTATAACATCTTATAAAGTGATCCTATTAAGACCGCATGAGCTTTTAAGTCCTCGTGAGCTTTTCTTTGACGATTCGTCGTTAATTAAATGGCCCTTAAGCCACAAATACTTTTCCTTACGTAATACATAAACCACTTGCAAATCCACGCTAGTAATATATTCCTCTCGGTTCCTATTTCTAAATGCCTTTGCTTTTTGAACGCATGTTAATAGGGTGACTTTTATATGAATATAAGACGTTTTGAATGAACAAGCTTGGTATAAAGCTCCGAGCGAATGCAGAACTTTTGCATAATAAAATTGAAGTTTCACTAGTTAATTAAAATATTAGAGATGTTAATTTAAATGTGCGCTCAATGCTAATGAACAACAACTTGCATGTCGGCGCAATCTTGTAACTTTGGCATCATGTAGATGTTCTCTTTGTAAAGTTTTTGAGGACTTCTCGTGTTTCTTTTTAGACTTCATGTTGCTGGTTGTATACTATTCTTAAGGCGATTTACACACGGCACCGCGCTCTGCCGCGGTAGGCGGTGAAGCAGATCTCATGTCGTATTGGTCTCTAAGAAATCCGTTGATGCCTAACACACGTACACCGCCCGACCGCGCGGTGGAGCGGTGCTCGTTTCTACCGCAAACTGCTCCTATCGCGCGGTCGAGCGGTGCCGTGTGTTAATCGCCTTAGAGGGGAGCCCGAACTTTATTATTGGTTGGTATACAAAAGTAACATACGTATTGACACTGATGACTTGTACCACAGGCGTTGCTCGCAATGCTTCTTTCAAGTACCAGTCTTTCACAAATGTTAACTTATCCTTAAGCTAGTTTTGAAAACTACTGCTGTACATTTGTGATGAGAATATAATACATATATATTGATGACAATTTTCAATGGAAGAAAACGATAATTAGCATTATCAACATAAACAAAATAAATAGCTCTCACATACAAAACAAAAGTAGAAGGTGTATTGATAGCAGTTGTCTTTTTTTTTTGAGGGTGGGAAATCATCCAATGACTCCTCCCGCTCTGGGTGGAACGGAAGAGAGTGTCAGACTCTTACTGACTAAAACTCATCCATGTTCCTTCCTTAGCCCTTTATGTTCCAGGGTAGCGGTAACTTTGTTGTTAGTATGATAACGATAATTACCATTATCAACATAAACGAAATAAATATAACTGTTACGTAAAAAACAAAAGCTATCGTAGCATTTCAACTAAACAAATTGCCTTTCTCTACGAATTTATTTTAAACACCAAAAGGTGTAATGTCCTCCAACTCGAACAATAACAATACAATTATTTTTTTTACAAGCAAACCATCCAGAAGGGATCTCGTGAAAAATAAAAGCGCTCCAGTTTTGTTTTGAGTGCTTTCTCCGCGATGGTTAAATGGCGAACCGTTTTAAAAGGAAGCAAATTTTCCCAAACTTGCTTGAATCTTATTGAAGCCAACGACTCGCTCTCGACAAAGTTAGCGTTTCGAAATCGAGTTAAGACCCATTAACTATTCGCGGTTTAATTTTCTTTGAGATGAGGTTTTAATTCCACTCTTACTTAAACTTGTTTCCTTAAAATCTTTACAAGCAGCGTGTTTATTAAAGATGAAAGGTTGTTTATGACATAAAAACCAAGAAACTTTAACGTTATTATATATATTATATCTTTAAGAGCAGGAAAAATAAATACGCTGAGCCTTTGTACATATTTACTGGTTTCTGAGATGTCTTAGAAAAGAGGCAATGTGGTTTTAATTAATGTTGTGGTGTCATCATGGTTTTCATTTAAATATCACCTTTACTTGTAAGCTGGCTAATAAATTTCGGCTCCCAAAGTTGATGTGTTCATGTTTTCAATTCCAATCTAAACTTTTTTAGATTTATTAAAATAATAGTCATGAATTATTAAAAATGTTTGTACCTACCTACGAAAAAAATGGTCACCATTATCTAAAATGTGAAATGAATAAAATATCAACAGACAAGTGACATAATAATCCTGCGTTGCATACAAAAATAGGACGAATATTTTAGTATCCGTAGAGTTTTTATGTTCTGTCATAACAATGTGAAAATGCATCACAGTACATAAACCCATGTTGATGGTGGCAGCTGACGGTGAAAACTAAATTATTACGCTGCAAACATTCAATTTGACAAATAAATTCCGAGTATTCAAATTAGTATCACAGTCAGTCAAACGACTGTAGCCAGTGGAGCAGCTAATGCCTTTAGCGCATAATACTGAAATCATACAAATTGTATAAGAAAAATAGCTTTTGAATTTTTCATGATTTTAAAATTATTTAGCAGAAATAATAGTAAAGTGTGTATGGGTTTTACGAATTCTATGTCAGTAACAACATAAATCACTACATAGTATAAAACAAAGTCGCTTTCTCTGTCCCTATATCCCTATTTGTATGCTTAAATCTTTAAAACTACGCAACGGATTTTGATTCGTTTTTTTTTAATAGATAGAGTGGCTGAAGAGGAAGGTTTATGTGTATAATTTGTCGACGTATTATGCGAGCGAAGCCGCGGGTGAAAGCTAGTATAAAATAAAAGAAAAAGGAGAAAATCACTTTTATTAAAGTTGTTCAGTGTATAAATTAATAGTTTTTAATGTAAATATTTCACGAAATTAATTTTGAAAAAATATATTATTAGTGCTCGGTACTTTACATCTTTGCTTAACCCTTCGGAGAAACAAGACGTGTTTCTAGAAAAAGAACGACTCATACATTTTTACAGATGGTCATTCGTTCGTTTTCCATGCCCACCCCAACATATAACATCGGTCGGTCGATTCTGTTAAAATCTCACCGTGATATCTTAGATGAAGTGAGCGTGAAGTGAGCTGTCGTTTCACCTAATGCTAGGGCTTGGCATTACTGACAGCTCATTTTAAACTCACTTCACCTACATTTTCACACTGAGATTTTTACTGAAACGGACTACTGGACCCTCCGATCTGACAAGAGTGATGTTCCCGTATATTATGTGGGGACGAAAATAATTGAAAATTAAAACACTGGCAATACTATACAGTATTGCCAGTGTTTTAATTTTCAATTATTTTCTTACATCTCTTCTCTACATCTCTTAGTCATACATCATTTTAGGCATACGCCTAGTTACCCAAAATACTCTTGAAATAGCGGGTTTGTGCTACAGGGAACAGGGATGGGTTTTAGCACAGAACAGTTAAAGAGGTTAGAAGGGCCTTGTGGGCGGGACAGGCGCGCCACACATTTGCGCGGGCGCTCCAAACCCAACCGAAATTAGAATCACCGGTCAACAGTCACGCTCTTATTGTGAAAGCGTTCAATTCTCCGCGGAAAAAAAGAATTATGCCGTCTTGCCCAATTATAACGTGTCGGAAAACAAGTCAGGAGTGTAATGTGGCCCGAGGAGGGATTTCTTTTCACCGGTAACTCCAAAAACCTTAAAATACGAGTGATATTTGTAATTATTACAAAACTATTATGTAGTTTGTAGACAAAAACGATAAAATCGCATTCAGATGCAAAATTATACATTGCTTGCATTACATTGGTACGATCTTGCACGACGTGAGCGGTCGCGCAATGTATTGCGTTCCTTGCGAACGTCGCGTGCGGCGATACAAAGCTTCAATTCTGGGAAATCTATGCGCGTCGATAGTGTTGTACCAAATTGTAAACAATGTAGATATTAAGATGTGTATACGAATGATTATTGTCAGTAATATAACAATGAAAATAACTTTGTTTATATTAACACCAATTATTGTATAATGTGGATTATTAATTTCGTTTCTTAGTTGGTTTTTCGTCTAAAATCTAATTTACGATGCAAACACTTTTTTTTTAATTGTCCATAAGATCCTGTTACAAGAAAACTGTGGTTTGAAGCAACTGGTAGAATTGAATGGATAGGTACTAAATGTAGCACAATTTATGATCGCAACATTTTGCAGAAAATGATTATGTAACGCGGGTGAAACCGGCGGGCACAGATATTATTCATAAATTAACATGATAAAATTAATAAATACTTTTTCACGGAGTAGTTCACAATAAATTAATTAGATTATATGTTAATTCGACTTAGCATTCGATATGGACGTGACATTTGAAAATTTCTTTATAGTTTTTTTGCATATTGTAGCATTGTTTTACGTTTTATGTTATTAAAAATGCTATTTTTCTTTCTTTCTATTATTATGCCGTAAAACAGAGCTGCAACTAGCATAAAACTAAAGAAAATTTAAATTTCCCGGCAGTATCGGATGTTCCCCCTTAATTTGTCTTTGATTTAAGTTTATTTATATGTAATTAGGAAGTTATTCGTACCGTATCCGCAACTTGAAAAAATGCAAAACTTTAATTAACTAAACTACAGTAATTTTATCGATATGATTAATCGACCTTTTGGTGGCCGTAACATATATGAGAAATAAATGGCTTTTACACGTGTGTGAGTGTACGTCAAAAGCAGTATTTGCGTTAGTGTGACAACCAATAGTAAACACGCGATGTAGGTGCGTGTGGTTTATTTGTGTGCGTAATGCGCGTACGTATTATCTCTTGCTTGTAGTGGAGAGACAAGAGTGGGAGACATGCGGCGACACGCGTTCTAATACAAATCAGGAACTACTTCCATTCTAACCTCTTTATCTGTTCTGTGGGTTTTAGTCAGTAAGAGTCTCCACCATAGAGGAAAGTAATATATCGGGTATAGAGAGCCCTCTTGCAGCTAATGCTAATGTCAATTGATCGGCGCCATCTATTATCACCATCCACAAACTTGTCATGTATAGCTATAGCTAGCTACAGGTAGCTATAGCTAGCTAGCTATAGGTACTACCTATGCTATAGTGCCTATACTTAAGCTTCCTTACTAATTTGCTTGTTTATTGATAAAGTTTTACTATGATTTTGTTATCATAGTAAAACTTTATCAAATTAAAAAGAAGCAAATTAGTAAGGAAGCTGTATAGGCACTATTGTAATTTCAAAAGTTACACAGCGGATACATAAAGGAAACATCCTTTTCTTTTACAAAATTACTTGCTTTATTTGTAAATTTTAATTCAAATTAATTTGTGTGTTAATATACAAAAGGTGTGGCTGATGTTCAATCGTTACATCTGGGCCGCTCTTTCACTCATGAACGTTGCTCGAGAGCCGTGGTCAATCAAAGCCATAGCACTGTCTCTTGTCCCGAGTCATGATTTCTTACTGGTACAAGAGCTGTGGCCAGTAATGCAGTGGACAAATTTGCAGCGAGATGCGATGAAAGTGTAACATTGGTTTCCGCTGATTTTGCAGAATCTTGATTAGTTTCAACTTCATTGTTTTGTTGTTTCTTATTGTCTGGTTGATATGGTGTGGATTGATGCGTGAGCGTGTGATAACGTTTGTGACATTTTCGGCAGCACATCTTCAGGCGACATCTATAAGCGGAATGTCCTGGGGCCAGACAATTATAGCATAGGTTGTGTTTTTTCTGGTACTCGCACCTCTCAGCTGGATTAAGTTTTATGAATTCCTCACAATGACATAATGTGTGGTCCTTTTCGCACATAGCGCAGCTTCTTGGTTTTGAAGAGGTAGTATTCGGTGTGGACACGTGAACTGCGTATTCTTTTCCCTAAGGAGTAGGCTTCTCTCTATTTGCAGGCGTGATGAGCTCGATCGTGCGGAACTTGGACAGTAGGAACTTGTGCAGGGCATCCCATTTAGGTAACTCGTCGTCATTATCATCGTAAGCAGCTTCTTCCCATTCTCGATGCGTCTCGGGGTCCAATGCGTGAGCGTATCCCATGGGCTGGTTGTCAGGTTCAGGTTCACTACGGAGGAGGATTCGAGGACCGGCGGATTAATTTTTATGCAGAAAAGCACAAACATGACACACACAACAACGACCACGACTTAAAACATAAAAAAATGTTGTGAATTTGTGATCTAATAATTTGACAATCAATAACAACTCAATAATTCTCTGTGTTGCTATCGTAATTATTACGCGGCTTGTAATCTCCACAAATATTTGCAAATAATTATAATACGTGTTAAATAAAATGATTAGGTAGTGAAATTTATTTTTAATTAATTTATTTTTTGTCACATATTACATTTGTATCGGTGGTGGCGCCATCTGCGGTGACATAAAGTAACTAATTGTTTTAGGATGGAGATAGCAGATGTCGCATTTTTAAAACATTACCCCAAATCTGTCAATGTATGGAATTGTCCTACCCCTGGTCTCCACCCAGAGCGGGAGGAGACATTTAATGATTTTGAGAAATAATCATTCAATTTAAACTAAATAGTAAGGTAAAATACTGGTTTTCAACTGCTACTGGTTGGACTGGAAGCCAACCCCAAAATAGTTTGGGAAAAGGATCTAGTCAGATGAAGATGTTCCATTCGTTTTCCACTCAGCTACGTTTTTTTTTAGCTGGGAAATCATCAAGTGGGAGTACTTTGATGATTGCCCGCTCTGGGTGGAGCGGAAGGGAGTGTCAGACTCTTACTGATTAAAGCCCATCCATGTTCCTTCCTTTTCCTGTTGTGTTCCGGGGCAGCGACAACCCTTTCGGACAATCCCGCTGACCCGGCAATCACTCGGCTATGCTCAGGTGTAGTCTGAAGGGTATCACCATTGCGAGGATCGCCCAGAGGACACGGTGGAAACCTACCCCGCTTGGGTGGAGCACCGCCGTGTCCTCGTAGAGGCGATTGGCGGTGACCTCTCGTGCCCGGCCCTGGTGCAAGCCATGGTCCGAAGCGAGAGTGAGTGGGAGGCAGTCACCTCCTTCTGCGAAACAGTCATGCTCGCGAAGGAGGTGGCGGGATGGGAGAGAGAAAGGTCCTCCCGTCCCAGCCGCCGCGGGAGACGCCCCGGGCGTCGGAAGCCACGTGACGACTCCCGGCCACCATAGGCGCGGGCCTGCGGGCGGTGAGTAATGGGTGGCTTACCGTCCGATCAGGACCAGGGTTACCGCTATCCCGGAACATAAAAGGCTAAGGAAGGAATATGGATGGGTTTTAGTCAGTAAGAGACTCCCGCTCCACCCAGAGCGGGAGAAGTCATTGGATGATTTCCCACCCTCAAAATAAAAAAGGTGTAGTCTGAAAGTAGATTCATAATCAGACGAACAGCATTATTCATAATTTGAATATCATAATATCATTGAACTTTAATATGCCATACTAAGTACATAGTTAAAACCAATGAACTCAGATTTTAAATGTAAATATTATTATTATGCAGTATGGTTTCGTTTGCAATTTTAAAATCTTTCTCCTTTTTGGTTTATTTTTCCGGGCTGATATACAAGGAAAATGAGACTCAGCTGCTTTCTTCCCGTGGAATATCAAAAGCAGGAAAACGTCAACTGTGAACTAAATTGTTTGTAAATAGGTATTAGAAACATTGAACTATTTCATAAAAATTAAGCCTTGAAGTGGGTCTTGTAAAGATTTTAACTTATTTAGATAACATACAACCTTTTCTAGTTATTATAATTATTCATCTATGGCAAAAAACTATACGATAAACGTTGATTCAAATAAAGAATAATAAAAGATGACAGTCAGCGGAGCGAGTTGACAAGAGGCTATCAGATGAATAACAAAATGTTAAAAATATCTCTATGTTCTATTGAATAGAATATGAATGCAAATGGTCTTTCATTGACCTATGATCCAGTAATTATAACACTTATAACTAAAGAAAGATGGCCGAAAGAAAGTGAACGGTTCCTTTTGTGTTCTTTCGTAACTTCTGTGATTGTTTTACGGCACAAAAAAATATCTGGCAGCCTAATATCTGAAAAGTTTAAATGTATGGTCTTTTTTAAAGCTGTACCTATGGCGGCATCCAACGATAAAACGGAACGTCAAATCACACAGAACGTTATTTGAAAACGGAACGTCAAATCTGCTGAGTGTGCGAGTATGGACACAATGCGGAGTTTTTTTTTTCAATTGAAAGGCGATCGCTTCAACAATTTATTATCGACAAAGTCGAAAAGCCTGCTCAATACGCCTGTTCTCAATTTATGTAAAAACGCCAGTTGATTTCAATAAAAATTCATCCGGCGTAAACAAGTTTGGCAACGAGCACGAAGTTCACGTACAGAATCATTTCAAACCGTTCGCGAAGCAAAACGGCATCAAATTTGTCGTGTACATAAATTGTGTGTAGTATTATAACAGGGTCAACTGCAAATTTATGCAGATTGGGTTCGTTTCATAGCTGTGCTGTGCGTATACGTTTGCCACTGGAGATAACGCTGGATTTATGTTTAAGACTTTATTACTTGGTGTGATGCGCTGTTTTCGCTGAGTTAAGCGCTTGTTAGTCAGATATGACGATGTATTCTGCGGTCTCACTAATTGTTTCGCTCCATTTTGCACTTTCCGAGTGAGGTTGGACGCGGAATCATTTTCCCGAGTCTCTGGCAATTATTGGACAGTTCCTGTGGACGGTGCTGTTTCTATTTTGAGAATATAAATGTTCATTCTTGTTGTAAATCAACAGTATTTCTGCACTTAATTAGTTATTATGGAAACACAAATATGGACGCATGTCCTGTATTAAGCAGTTAATTCACATGACATAATTATTGAAATTAACTACTGTTTTTATTTGCATAGTGCATAATATGCTTGTAATGGTCCCACCGCTGAGACCAAGGCCTTCTCTCGATGAAAGAGAGTGGGCCACAATCCACCACGCAGGCCCAGACGGGATGTTAGATGTCACATATCCTCGATTTTGGTTTAAGGGACATACCGTTATGTATCAGTTGTCATGAATGCCTGCTTATATGAACACAAAAATCAGCATTCCTCTTGCTATGTTCAGTAAATTCCTTTTTCTTTTTCATACGCGAGCAATCTCATTAGTCTTCAAAAAGACCCTCTCGCATTCTGTCGTAGAAGCATTAACATCGTTAGTACGCACTTAATACAATACATTCAAACACATTGCCAGATAAAAAAATAATTTCCTTCTCAAATAACTCAACAGGCATGAAGGAGTTGTTTATTCAATATCGTATGGGATAATAACTCTTGCTATGAATAACGTGGAATTGTGAGAAAGGAAAAAACGCGGTTTATAATAAAATTTTCTTTTGGCGCGTTTGTCGTGACGACATCCCTTTCCGTCAGTAAATTTTCTTGATGGAACAACGTTTATTTCTGAGAGGGGACTGAGGGAAGACAAACCGAGGCGCCGCGGGAACGCTCATATTTTAATCATTTCGTCATTATGCTGGATAGACACAGCCAGATGCGAACCCAAACGTAAGAAAATTTACGTTTAAAATTTAAAATCAGTGGAAATGTTTCTGGTAATTATATTGAGAAATAAACGTGTTTTGAGTTTGTGAGAAAAAGGTTTTTCAATTTGCATTTATGAACAATAATTGCGTGGCTTTTGACAACACTTTACCGACTTAACTAATAAACTAAAAATTACTATCATTTACCTACTTATTGGCATAATGGCGCCTCAGTTAATTAGCATAAAATGTCTCATTATTTCTCACCCCTTGTTCTGTTTTATCGCCTCGCAACGAGTAGCAGGCAAGCAATAACAGGAGTGCTAAACAAATGTTCAGTACCTAGTTACTTTTTTTTCTAAACTACCCTCCTACAAAGGAAAACGAAAATGACGTTACATAAGTACACTTCAGGAACACACATTATTGTCTCATTTGTTCCAATCCATCTTTCTCCAGAATTCAAGCCTTTGGATTTTCTTGGGTTAATTTTCATCAATTTCAATATTCAGTTCGAATATAACATTACATGATATCACGCCTTCTTTACCTGGAATGTTGGGCAGAGATACATCTATAGTATACACACATTTCGCCAGTTATATTTAAGTCCCAAGTTAGCCAATGGCCATCCACGGGATTGTCCGAAAGGTTTACCACTACCCCGGAACATAAAGGGCTAAGGAAGGAACATGGATGGGTTTAAAAAGAAATATATGCCATTTCTCACAAGACTGCGCTCTACTCAAATAGTTTTTTAGGAATGACACCCAAGCTATATAATAAGCTACCCAATTGCATCAAAGATCTCGACAGCGTCCATCATTTCAAAAAGGCTCTTTTTAGTTTATTATGCGAAAAAGCTTATTATACAATTAATGAGTACCTGGAAGATAAATTGTAATCTAATTGATATTATTATTTCTTGTCGTTATTAGTTTTTTTTTCTTCTTTCATGTATTGTAAATAAATTTATTTGTGTTTTTATTTAATCAAATTTAGTTTAATGTTTTGTTATGTGGTTAAATTTAATGATTATTAGTTGAATATATTAATGGAATTTTGGATAATTATAAATTATGATACCAAATAAAATTATAATTAGAATATTTGTACGCCGTTGACGGCAAGACATAGCGTTCATTTACTAATATTACCAACTGTACTTTACCTATGATCTACAAATAAAAATATTTGTATTTGTTTTAGTTAGTAAGAGTCTGTCACTCCTTTCTGCTCCACCTAGAGCGGGAGGGGTAATTCGATGATTTCCCACACTCAAAAAAAAAAACAGCCAATGGCCGTCAACCGCACACATCAAGACTCCGGGCTGCCACTGTGAAATTCCAGATAGAAATACCCAATAACATTTCGCCTGACCTGCTAATAGAATCCAGGACCCCGTCCCCTGCGACCACTTGACCAACGAGGCCAACCAGGGCAGTCCAGGTCTAATATAGAATAAGCATAATCTGCCTATAATATTCCCACTGCTGGGACACAGGGCTTCTCTCGGTGTGAGGAAGTGGGTCGTTATTCACCACGCGGGCCCAGTGCGGGTTGGTCTAATATACAGACGCCAGCACATCAAGCTATCCCTAACTGTCGAATTTTCTCAATTAAAAATGAACCTTATGTCTTTGCAATAAAGTTGAAATACTATCAAAGAAATTTGACAGATTGTGGTAACTTGATGTGCTGACCTCTGTACCTATAATACGTAATACCTAGGTATATATACCTATACATAAAATATATATTTACAAAGGTACAATTTGTATTACGACGCCGTAGGGGGATGATACTGTGTCGTTTTCAGTATTGAAGATGAATATAAAAATAATATGATCACCGTGTGCTTTTTGCAAGAAAAGTACACAATGTGGAAATTGTATTAGGAACATAATATTGTCTTTCAATTGTTTTTTTTTCTATCCTTTATGCCTGTTGAGGGCATAGGCTAGCCAGTTGCCAATTTCAGTCGTAATACTGCCTTCTCCTCATACATATATTTGAAAACATTTAATACGTTCGCAAAAACTTAGGACTTTTCAAAATTAAAAGCGATTTCCATATCATTAGCGGCTCATATTTCTATCATGGTAAAATATATTTTAAATCATGTCCCGGTACTAATATTCAATAAAGGAGATTATTTTATCGATACGAATTGCATTAAATTATTAAATAAAACTAACCGTTTAACAGCATGCATGAGTGACCACCAGGTTTAAATAGTTCATTAATAACCATGAAATATTCATACTATAAGCTTTAGTACCAGTGAATTTAATTAAAAACTTTATAAACACATAATAGCATCATGCTTCTAATCCCCGAAGGGATAGTTAGAAATGTACCTACGTATATTACACCCACTCACAAATTTAGATTTCGGGCAGCTACTAAGAAATTTCAGATGGAAAAACCCAATTACACTTTTCTTGACCTGAGAATCGAACCCAGTACCTTATGCTCAGCAGTACCGCTTGCGAGCACTAGAACCACGAGGCAGACATAAATACACAATATAGTTAATAATTCCATTTCATTCAAGGCGTTGTGATATTTTGTAAATTGAGTAAGCGATAATACCTACGAAATTCTCCCCTAATTATTCGTATTTTCTATTCAATGAATAGGTGCTAATAAAATTAATAGATGCCAATATTTGGTGTATCAAGGAAAACAAAGAAAATTTAGTTTCTCATGCCGTGCACGTCCTGCGAGTCAACCAGAGGAAAATGGATTATTATGGTGCTCGGGACCCAAGGGTCTTGTCAGTACTTGCACACAACTGGGATCTTTACTTATTAAGAGTATTCTGTGCGCCCGAAACTATTTTCGTACAAGGCTTTCAAAACAAAAGCAAATCTCGGTTAAAACAAAAGAAAAAAAACAAAAGCAGAGCGCGCTAATTCGAGTTACATGTTTGGGGATACGTCCAAAAAACTCGTTACAAAGCGGAATGTCGCGTGAAAATCACTTGGGAGCAAAACGACAGTAGGCATTGCACCGAAAGCCTAGTTTCAGTGTAAAATAATACCGCGGGTGCACATTCATTAACCCTGTAACTGCGGCATGCATCCGCTCTCCATACCAGCGTCTATTAGGATAATGGAATAGTGGTGTAAAGCTCAAAGAATGGGTGTCTGGCGCGAAGCCAGTGTGTGTGGACTGAACAAATCGCCGCTTTGTCTATGATGCCATTCTACATCAGCTGACGCGTGCTACTAGACCTGTCGTCGGCATCGCCCCGTCAAGACAAAAGACAGGCCTCACGATGTCTGTATAAATGGATTAAGTCTTCATATGCGTGGAAGCAAAATGAAATTCATGTATTCTGCTCAATTTCAATTACATGATTGAAAACATAATACATTTTCACTAAATAAGGCAACCTTATCCTTATTAGATGTACGCAGCGTACATACTGTACATATTGTTGTTTATCCTTATCGTCATATATACGCTTTGGCTACCTTATTAAGGCTCCCGCAGACAGCCGCAACGTCATTCTGGTACTACAATTCCCATGAAGGTTTCATAGAAATTGTGTGTGAGAGTCGCATCGCATTGTCGCATCGCTCCTATTTGCTTTTACTTGAAGCGCAGTAAAAGAACTAGTTCTAGAATAGATATCTTTTTATATGAGTTCTAGGCTTAATAAAAGTAAAAGTAATAAAAATAAAAATAATTTTCAAACTCAATAAGGGCAGTTCAAATACCGAGCAGTATATTACAGTAGCTAGATTATTCACTAACAAATTTAAATTAGTAACCTCTAATTACACAAGTAATTTACTCGCAACAAAATTGCTTCGTTAACCAGCGTTTTTAGCCTATCAAATGAAACAGAAAATCAATTCTGGCTCGAAAAGTTGGTCAGTAAAAATTTATGGAGAACCGAAATTACGATAATCAAGTGTCTGGAACAAAACGGAGAAGTAGATTCTTGTAGCCTTGCTGCGTAGGGTTGACATTCAATAGACTCAGTAAACAGCTGACTCGGGCCTCCCTTTGAAACATTTCAAAAACAAAAAGCCTCTTGATGAATCTTTGATACCAATTTAAAGTTCGCAGAATTCGTAGAATTAACTCTAGTCTGATGTCATGTGGAGTATTTTCAGATAAAAGGAAGTAAAATTTATTTTAATTACGTAATCGATATCCTTGAAGACGTGGAAGATATCGGTAATTAATTACATTATTTTTAAGGGTTCTGTAAATTATGACAATACTTTCAAAAGATTTGACTAAAGTATGTATAGATTTTTATTTACGGGCAGTTTTTTTGATAAGTATAGGCCTAAAATCTACGGACTATCTATCAGCCTCAGTACTCACCTCATTCAAACTCCTCATTCCTCTACAACAAAAATACATACGAAAACATTTATCTTCAATTAATATTCTACAATTATAAAACATAAAAGGTTTATATAAAAAAAAATATTTTTATTCTTACAGTTTTACATAATTTAAACTTTGTGTTAATATATGACAATATAAATACAAGTATATAAAGAAGATAGTAGTATTAGCAAAAGTATTTGTACGAAATTTGACTAATCCAACCCAGACTCGTTAGCACCGCCATGAAACTATTATAATCCATGTTCTACATTTTCATTCAATTTTATTTGTTACAAACTTACGACTAAATAATCTAACTTTTGTTTCATGAAGCCCTTTGAAAATAACTTTTGTAGCCGCTTTTTCATATTGTTTGTTATTGAGATTAATTTGTTTCAAGTACAACAATATTGAGAAACAAATACTTCATTTCGTGATGTTATCGAAATAATGAATTGGCCGTCTGATTAATGTCGATCTAAATATTGTTTTCGTTGTCTGTTTTAATTATTAGTACTAGTTTTAATTGCAAAACAACCTTTGCTAAAAGCTCTAATCTCGGCAAGCTCTTCGGACAATTAAAAAGGATTTGTTTCTCAATTATTAATATGATATCATTGCTATTATTAAATCGTAAAATCAGAACGAGCGAATTAGCCCCAATTTCAACAGTCTTATTACAAGTATCAAGCCACAATACCGCCTAATTCCAACAATCACAGAAATACCCAAAATCGTATCTATTCACTTGTATCGCGGTAGGGGTACCTATCTGGGTACAGACAGAGGCAGCATCCGCCGGAGATGTCGGATTTCCCGAGATAACCCTACATACCCCGCATCACTAATATGCGTACTTACTACATTGTGCCCTCGGAAAAAGTGTTCAGCCCGATTGTCTTAATGTGTTCCATCACGAAGGGAAAAAGGGTGCGAATAATAAAGAATAGGTATGTACATGTTTTTGGGTTGTTCTGGTTTAATTAGTAGCGATTAATCAGGGAGGAGTTGTGAATCCGGGTTATGTATACTAAACGTAAAATATTCCTTTTAAGATTAAGTGTTTTTTTTCATAATTTAAATTTTATCCAAGCAGGTATGATTGTGAAAGCTTTGAATTTGATTTCATTCTTTTGATCAAAATGAAGTAAAGAAAATACTTTAAGCGTCTACGAAAATAAAAATCTAAAAACGTCTATCAATAAAATAAAACGATATTCACATGACAAAGTGCTCTAGTGTGTAACCTGGTATGGAGTATCGTAAGTCTACTTGAAGCTCAGTTAACACAAACTATTGTGTGTTGGAAAGAATCACAGAGTGCTTGTTCTCGTTTTCAATATCAGTGGAGCGCGGTTGGCTTTTCCTTTTCCCGTCCATTTTTGCTTGTTTTCACAGAGGCCTAGCTGTCGCTCCGGGGAGGAAAAATGGGCGAGTCACAGGTCACGAGCGACCGAAGTGCGGATCGTTGTATGCCGTTAACTTGAATGATTTTTGTATGGTTTGTCAGTGATTTTTCACCTCTAGCTCGACCGTTATGCTTTATTTACTCGCTTTTTCACCTTTAGCGTTTGTACGTCTCATTTTTTATAGGCTAGACAGTAGCTGGTTATGGCCGGCCTCATTGTTGCCACAATTTGGACGATTTATTCGTCAGCTGTCATACACGAAAAAGGCTTTACCTTTTTTATTCCCAGTAGTACAATAAGTTTCGTCTACACCGTAACTAGATTCGTTAAATAAAATACTTTCGTAACTATTATTAGTCTTGCTACTGATATTTGCGTGCAATACTGTTCGCTTCTCATGTAACAATTATAAACTTTGTTATCTGAGAATTAGATACGCTATTTGAATTATATTACAGTTTAAATGTTCCAAAATGTTGATTAATTTACTTTGTTAAATGGCGTACTTAGTTGGACAGTTTAGATGTACCTACTGTTTACACAATTATACAAAATTCGAAGTCGAGTCGACGAAGAGGCAGCTAAACTGCCAATCTAGTCCGGAGTGCCACACATCTTACAAAACATGGAGGAGTGAGGAAGCGACACTTATTAACTTTAAAGCTAGGCAGAAACTTCCTCATGGGTTCCTCCGCGGGATGAGGGGTGGGGACCTAGGCTTTCCGAACCATCGCGTTATTTGGCGGAGAGAGCCGACTAAGAGGTCAAATGCTGCGAACTTAGCCCCCTCAGTAAGTGTATTGCGAAGTTCACTCTAACTCCCCAACTCTTATATGTCATGTTACCGAGTATAATGTTCGACTGTTTGTATTACGCCAGTGTATTTTTTCTCTTTTTTATTTGCACAGTGAGCCTAATGCCGCGTGTGTCACTCGTCATCTCGAAAACTTGGCTCCATATTGTTTATTTTTTATTATGCACGCTTCACTTGTTTTAATACCTACGCATCCTACACATTTGTGTAGAGTTGTTTTTGTCAAGTTGAGTATTTTTGTAAATATGTATTGTTTGGATACTTGCAAGAGATATTCGAAGTAGGCCGGGGTAAACCGTTATATTAACTATAGAAGGGATTAGTTTGGTGTGTTGTAACAAATTGGAGGTACTGTAGAGGATGGAAGATCCTCTACTAAGGGGGCTCAGTGGTAGAGCGTGTAATGTGGGTATAGGGCTTCTATACTATGAAGATAAACACTTTTCCAGTTTAAACGTATGTTATTATATTTTCACTTTGTTATAACGAATACATCTGTTTAGCTTCGGCGCCTGACGACAAGTCTAGAATATACGTAAAAACCTATCTAGCTTTTTATTTATTTGAAAGGTTCGAATGCCGTCAGATATTTACCAGCCATGTACAACATAAGGTTTTACTCTAAGGCTCTACATCAGCTACGCCCCCCTTGAGTAAAAGGGAACACTTAGTTTTAAAATAACTAAGCCCTTTTACTCTTGGCATTCGAATCTATCTATTCCTACCCCTACCTAGCCTAATATTAAGATTTTACCTATCCTCAGGAGAATCTACATGTGAGGTCTGGCCTTTGCAAAGGCAGGCTCAACTCTGGCAAAGCGGATCTTACGACATCACAAGAGTCCATGAATGCATTAAAGTGTGCCACTGTGCACAAACTAACGCTAGGCCAGTTTGAACCCCACTGCATCAAAACCCGAGGCAAAGGATGCAGCCAGCCTCCGAAAACAAACAATGATATGAAAGTTCATATCGACCCTGATGGGGTTGACTGCAAAGAAGGCTGAACTTAAAAACGTTTCATGCCCATACTCCAGATATGAAACCACAATATGGGTACCAAGATATGGGTACCCCATCCTCAGTTAGACCAATTGTGTCAACCTGACACACTTTGCAAGGCTACGCCCCGTTAGCAAAGTAGGCCTCAACTCAGGACGAGTGTCACCCCTTCTCTCAAGATGAATACGTTAAAATGCTCTGGAGCACGATCATGCTAAACCCTAGCACTAGAGAAATATGAAGACGAAGTGTCGCTCCCTCTGACGCTTTGACGCGGCGAGGTGTGTCTCTCACACGCTCATCCGGCAGCGTCTCATTCATTTTTGATCACCATAATATGCAATAAACACAAAGAGACATGCATCAATAAACTATATCTTAAATCCAAGCTACAATTAAATAATGAGTAAATGTTGTTTACATCTGTTTGACATGACAGACATGTCAACAAGTGGCAAATATGTCTAAAACTGACAATTATTTATCAACATAAAAAAGAAAAGTCTATAATCTATTTAGCTGTAAAAAGTTTATGTTCGCTACTACTTATCTCAAAAATTATGCAGCGACATGATATGAAAACTATTTGGAGTCGTAATTATATAATTCTAAAAAGTGAAAACTTCCATCTATTAAAAATGTATCTAAACCTCTTTTTATTTGATTTTGTAAACCCATACTGTAAAAAAGCAAATTTATTTTCAAAAGGTTTACGAGTTTTCCTATGACCTCTTTTGGTCATAATTTTGGAAACAAACTTTTTCCTTTTAATTTTTCTGACATACAAAGTCATATTTTGAAAACGTCTAAATCTAAGATTGACATTATTTTTATATGTCAGAGAGCCGTTCATGGAAATTTTATTTGTTTGTTGGTTTTTCTTTTTAATATTACAAACATGTTTAACTCTAGCTTTAACTATGCGCCGATGTATGAACAAGTTACGATAAGTGTTTGTAACCACCATCGCTGAAGAACTAACAAAATGCTCACTCTCCTCCACCTCTAACTTTGAAAACTCTAACGTTGAAGATTCAATAAATGGTTCATTTTCCTTCATCTGCACCATTTCGCTTCTCAATGTATGTGACTCCGCGTCAACCACAACCAACTCTTGGACACTTACATCCAATGAAATGGATACGAGACCATCTTCATCAACACGATCAACAGCGATGTTATTTTTATTTAGTTTTACATCGTGATCATGGTAATATTCATCATTATACTCTGAAACAGAATCATGATCATTAATAACAGGACTGGACCGACCCGATTCGTCCAGTTCTTCCTCATGTTCTGACTCGAACACTTCCGTCTCCTCATCAACATCACAGCTGTCTAGGCAGCTTTGCGCGTCAGCGCCAACAGCATCATCAACGTCGTCATCAACACTGCTCACAATATCGACATCACTGCTCACAAGGCAGCTTGGCACCGTATCTAGCACCTTCTCTTCTTTTGCGCTAGAAATTACAACAGCATCAACACACACAAATGGAGCACACATTCTTTTGTGAACTCTGCACGGGAACTCTTTCCTCAGTGCGTCACACATTGCCTCGAAACTGATCTCTTGATCATTATATAATATCGTGGAATAATAAATGCGGGCTGGACCCTGCATAAATGCGCCCATAATCAGAGCCCAATTGCTCTTAATCCACTTCTTATCAATGGCTAACACTTGAAATTCGGCTAAGAAATCCTCAAAGCATACGCCGTTGTAGGCGGAATAAATAATCATGGTCTCCATGGTAACCATAATAACGAAACTATAAAAACCACTTAGCTTTAAATATCCAGGCGTTGTTTCATTCGCCTGCTTTAATCGCTTTGCTTCCTATATACGACTAGGGCGTCGTTTTTATAATATCGCACACCACGAACAGGATGCGTAAACGTATACTCGTAGAAACAGTTTCTCTTTATATCTTGTATTTTTATATCATTTTGTTCGTGCAGTCACATCCACCACGATGCGTAGAACGCCCGTTAAACGGTTTAACCGAAATTTTGGTTATATTTTATTTTTTTACTTGTGCAGATATTCTAAGGTTCTGCACACACCAAAAAACAAACGAGCTCGTACCGCGTCTTCTAGTGGAGACCCTGGCGTACTCCACCAAAATGTAGAGGATGGAAGATCCTCTACTAAGGGGGCTCAGTGGTAGAGCGTGTAATGTGGGTATAGGGCTTCTATACTATGAAGATAAACACTTTAGCGGTTTAAACGTATGTTATTATATTTTCACTTTGTTATAACGAATACATCTGTTTAGCTTCGGCGCCGGACGACAAGTCTAGAATATACGTAAAAACCTATCTAGCTTTTTATTTATTTGAAAGGTTCGAATGCCGTCAGATATTTACCAGCCATGTACAACATAAGGTTTTACTCTAAGGCTCTACAGTACCTTTCATGAAGGATAGGTGTCGGGTTTATGTATGGTCACCCAATCCTATTTTATGAGGTCCCCATAACTTTACTATGTAAATACGGTTCTACAGAAAACAAACTCGTTCCTATATTGTTAGAATCTTCCATAAATATTCAAACATAATTATTCAAGGCTATTATCATAGTTTTGAAATAAATCAGATAATGAAACGGCATGCTGTGTAGCCACAATTGTACAATGTAACAATGTACACTGCCATAAACACATTATGGTGTGTTGAAGACAAAGAGCTTAGAATAGCACAAAAAGTGTCAGTGTTTGCGGTAATCGACAATTTCGTTCAATCCAATAGAGAACAGAATAGATATATCTAAGTATATCGCAGGATTCTGTCATCATGTCAGGTCGACTTGACAATTCATCGAGTGATAACGGGATGTATATTACATATTCAGGATTCTCCTTGAATGCGCTCTATAGAGGGATGTTTAATTAACCCCGAAATTAAAACCACAGGCACTGAGCGACGCGCCGTTTCTGTATATTAGCTTTATTAATTTGCTCGATATGTCGTGTGTATGAAATGTCATGTTTACTTAATTACGTGCTATTAATTATGTAATCATTTTGTGGGTACTTACTGTAGGTTTTCCGTGTATGTATAGTTTTAAGTTGCTAATTAAACTATGTTTTGCCAAGATCCAGTGTGCATATAGAAAGAAAGAAAGAAAAATATTTAATGCTGCACACGCACAGGAAATACACAGAAATAAAAATAAAAAAAAAGATCTGTGCAATGCCAAATTGGCCCCTCTCTCAGCTTAATCCTACGATAAGAGAATAAATAAATACTGCAGCGCTGATATTCTGATAGGGCCCGCTATGAGGTCACGGACACACATACGGATATCTTAGAAGAACAAAAACCCCAATTAAAAACAATAAAGTAAAAACACACTTGTATTGTTTTTTAATTCTTGCTGAGCCAAAAAAATATAAGAATAATCAGCCTTTAATCATCTCTGCTGAGCCACAGGCCCCCTCTCTGTGAGAGGGATTCTCCATTGTTTGGTACTAGGACATGGCGGTTTCCTTGCGGGGTTTTCCTACACCGATTTATTAAAAAAAAATACTAACACAAATGTTAGGAACACAAAATAAATGAGCATGACTCGAAAATACCTACTAGACTAAGTACATTTAGTTATATTACAATACTAGCTTCTGCCCGCGACTTCGTACGCGGACCCTGTTGCTTATGCCAGCGACAAAGGGGTCGCCATTTATGTTATTTTTTATCATTTTTCCCATTTAAATCTTTTATCACACTGAGCTTTAGTTTTATTTCATTCCAACAACCACCAAAACATACAGTCCATTTGTCATCGTTTTAATTTTGGTAACCGCATTATTATATTCCCCACTTGTCTCTAGAGACCTAGAAGTCAATGCGGTAGTCAATGTAGATACGGTTGGAACTCAAGCACAATTCTCTATCCGTGAACGTCTCTGACTCGCGAGACAATACATGACGTTCACGATCAGCGGTCAGTAGCGCTTCATATTCTTCACTGGTCTCTAGAGACCTAATGAATACGCTGAGAACGCAGGCGTGGTTCGCGACCCGCAGAGGTTTCCATAGAGCGAGTTGCAGCCTAATGTTCTCGAACAGCATCAAGTCTCTCCTGACGCTCTTCGGTAGATTCTTGGAATCTTATGATCCTCAATCTTTTAGCTCTCTTGGAACAATGGGAAATATTTGACCTCTTTCTAGGCATGGTCATAGTTTTATTGTGAAGATACCTGATCAATAAAAATCTAAATTAAAATGACTGCTCCCCTGCGTTACCGGGTAGGCTACCGTGTCACTAAGATAAATGGAAAAGGAAATTAAACACTCAAACAACATAAGCCCGAAGGCATATTCATACGATAAAAAAAAATAGTAGTTTTGGCCAGTAGAGTCAAATTTTCAATGATATACCATCGTCATCGATAATCGGTCCTAAACTGTTACCGCCTTCACCGCGTGCAGGTACTCCCAGTTTATGTTATTTTATAATTACACAGTAAAATTAGTGATAGCTTTGATTTCCACATCAGATGTTTCTGATCTTCAATTTTTATAAGTCAACAGGAAATGCCCATCAGATTGAACAACTTTTGCTTAGACGTCATTCCTATATGTGTTATGTTGTAGCTAGGCTCTTGGAGTTCCACAACAGGTGTTCCAGATCTTCGAACTTTATAAGTCAACAGAGAGTGCTCATCAGATTGAACAACTTTTGCTAAGACGTCATTCCTTATGTGTTATGGTGTAGCTAGGCTCTTGGAGTTCCACAAGAGGTGTCCCAGATCTTCAATTTTTAAACGTCAACAGAGAGTGCTCATCAGGCTGAACAACTCTCGCTAAGACGTCATTCCTATATGTGTTATGGTGTAGCTAGGCTCTTGGAGTTCCACAACAGGTGTACCAGATCTTCGATTTTTATAAGTCAACAGGAAATGCCCATCAGCCCGAACATTTTTTGCTAAGACGTCATTCCTATATGCGTTATGGTGTAGCTAGGCTTATGGAGTTCCACAACAGGTGTTCCAGATTTTCAATTTTTATACGTCAACAGAGAGTGCTCATCAGGCTGAACAACTTTTGCTAAGACGTCATTCCTATATATGTTATAGTGTAGCTGGGCTCTTGGAGTTCCACATCAGGTATTCCAGATCTTCAAATTTATTCTCTCAGCAGAAAATGCTCATCACGTGGAAATTTTTTATCTATGGTATCATTTTTGTATCTCTTATAGTTTAGCTGGTCTGTTGCGGTTCTGCATCAGGTGTTCAAGTTTCCAAGATAAATTATAGCCTATATGTTGCCCAGACTTAATACCTATACAACAAAAAAAAAACATTCCAATCCGTCCAGTAGTTCCGAAGATAAGCGTGTACAAAAAAACAGACCAACAGACAAACAGACATACAGATAAACAGACAATTTTTTTTTTTTATTCGTGCTCTATTACTGTTTCTAAAACCCTCTCAATTTTTTTTAAATATATTCAATGTTTTCAACAGACACAGTTTTTTTACTGTTTTATTATACTAAAAGAGGGCAATAGATTACGAAAGGCTGTGGATACAATCAAAGGCTTATTTGAGCACTGTAAACAGATCTGTGTACATAAAATACGTTCAAATAATAATGTAAACAGGGACGGTTATAAATTTCGCTATATTACATCAGCACACAAGTAAGATAATTAAATCCGTTTATGAGACAGTTGTAAAGTGCGCCAAACGCCGATTTTATTGGACCTCATAATTATATTCCGTTAATGCTCACTTCCACGCCTCCATAAAATAGATATATTTTATATTTATGTCACACTTTAGCCTTAATTTGATGAGAAATATTATCAAAGTCAAAGTCAGATAATAGATTTCAAATAGGCACAAGAAAGGCACTTTTGAACGTCAAAATGAACAAGAAATAGAATTGATTCTAATCGCCTCTTACGATAGGTAGTTACGTATGGAGTAGAATGGGCAAGAAATTCCACCGTTACTCTTTCAAAATTGATATTTAAACCAATGATAATAATATTTTAACCGACGACACGGTTGGCGCAGTGGTTGAGCGATTGACTGCTGCGCACTATGTCGCGGGTTCGATTCCCGCACGGAACAAATATTTGTACGACCTGCAAGTATTTGTTACGAGTCTGGGTGTTTTCTATCTATAATATGTATGTATTTACAAAAAAAAAAAAATGTATATATGTAGTATATCAGCCATCGCGTTACCATAACACAAGCATTAGGTTGCTTAGCTTGGGACGATATGGCGCTGTGTGAAATGTCCAAGGATATTATTTATTTATTTATTTAATGGTCCGTGGGTTCATGATTTGGTAAAGTAAGTTTTGTAATCAATTTTCAATTTGGTGGCTGCAACAATTCAAACAAAGAACGTCTCAACTAAATATTGAATATTAAAAAAAATACTTAAATATTCGATATTAAAAAAAAAATAAACCGTAGTAAATCAAATTGGATAGTTATCTCAAAAAATGGCGGAGATATACGCATTTTTATTTCTATGTCTGAAAGACGTCATAACACAGGAACGCGATAGAATTTAGGCCCAATTAGTACAATTACTGTTTTGTTTGACAAGGATAGAAGAACAAGCATGTAATTTCTTAATTTTTTTCAACCGATTTTATTTATTTTGAGTTGTATATTTTTGATGGTAGTCAAATATCCTTTATCTACAGTTTTAGACATTTTAAAGTTTATAGCAGTAATTAGTTTTCCAGGTAAACTCCTCTTAGAGTTTTAAAGGGCCAATTACAACAAGAGCAAACAAACTCGAAGGTACTCGTACCTAAGTGTCTCAATAGTTGAACAATGAACTAATGAAGATAGTTCAACATCGCCCTATTATACTGTTACAGGTATCGTCTACGTTCATTAGCAAGGTCTTGTGATATTCCTGGACGCGCGTGTATTCTACATTCATAATTTCATACACATCTTAGAATAATAGAGCCTTATGTTACTTCAATTCATAATACACGGTGATTTTGAATTCACTGTTATCCTTTCAGTAGATGAGTGTACTCGTGGTTATTAACAACTTTCACTATGGCACCAACTATGAAATAACAGAAAAAATAGACGTCCGTTTCATACATTTTCATCGTATAAAAGTTGCATTTTTGTATGAAATATTTCAAAATTGTTAATCTTTCACGCGATGAGTGTATTCATGTTTATTAACAACTTTCACTATGGAACCAACTACGAAATAACAGTAAAAATATACATCTGTTTCATATATTTTCATCAATTAAATATTACATTTTTGTATGAAAATTTACAAAAAAGGTTTCGAGTGTCAAAAGTTTTTGTTGTGATGGCTATGTATTATATAAAAACTTTAAACTGATTTTTCGGGCATAACGCTTTTCCGTTACGTTCCATTTTCAGCCGGTTAACTTCTACCGCAAGCGCGTTAAATAACTTCGTTCCTAAAATTGTTTTATTAAAAAAGATAACAAACTATGGAAGTCTTATCGAAATAACGAGGTACTAATTAAAGTACTTAAATATTTTAAAACAAATTTGCTAATTAAAACACACCCTTAAATGAGACTTAATTTCCATAAATAATAAATAATAAATTAAATAACTTCATCTCTGTAGCGTTATTAAATAATATTGTTTTAGCTCAGAATCAAATTCTTGGTAGTTTTAATAACTCATCGATATATATGTACTACGCACTAACTCTATGTAATAAGTCGAGTGAAGCTGTACTACTACTGACTGGCTACTTTATGATTTTAAAGGTAACTTTCACTCTGTCTTCTTCTTCATGAGGTTAGTGACTAACCTAGTGCCAGGGTTTTTATGCTGCCCATGGGCCTCTGACTTAGCTTCACATGTTGTTGAGAAATGTCTCTCAGACATGCTGGTTTCCTCACAATGTCTTTCTTCACCGATTTTTAAGCAAGTGATAATTATACACTACGCACATGAATCCGTAAAATCAGAGGTGCGTGTCTTCGATTCAAACTCGAGTCTTGGCAGTCTGACGGTCACACCACTAATATTACTCAATGTAATATAAACCTAAAACATAATTCAACACAGTATAATATTGTTGTCACACGCTGGTTCGAGGCCATCAGTCGGGCAATCCGTTAAATCAGAGGTCTTGGGTTCGAACTCGAGACCTATGACTTGGTTGATGACCAACGGTTACACCACTACGCTATCACTGCTTGTTTACACTAATGACACTCGATACGAAGATCGTCTATTAAACATGTACAAAGTGATGGGACACCATTTGTATAAAACCGCTGAGGAGCTCAATGCAATGCGTTTTTCCTTTGTTTTTTTTTTGTTCGCAAAATAGGAGACCCGAAAAGGGTTCAGACCGATTCAGTTAATGTATAACGAACCCTTTCTTAAGCGAAAGAAGGGAAACAGGAAAGGGAAGGATTTCCGCATGCCCAATTTTATTTTAAAATGCACTTACAGTGAGCACCAAGGGCTTGTGGTCAGAGGTATTGGGACGAAATGGAATTGTCGCTGCTTTGGACTTATGCGTAAAGAAAATAGTTTGTTAGTAAGTTATAAGGTCATGATCCTTTCCCTGACCCGAATGTTTGTAGAAGTTTGTGAGTTCAAAACCTACGACATTTATTTTACTTTCACGTTTACTTCTAAAGTCTTTTTTCTACCCCATTGACAAGGACGGCAATATTTTAAAAATATCTAGTTTTAGGCTGAATAAGCTATCGCACTGTGGGTAGAATGCAATCTTCTTCCTTCACTGTATATAAAGAACCAATAGCAAATCGCATACCAAAATTGTATGGCATTAAGTTCGCCTTTGCTGAGCTTACAAATTAACCATTACTATTATTTACTGTAAAAGCTGAAATTTACTTACCACCAATTTCTTTGCAAAATATGTACATTTACAGTGCGATATTAATTCAAACCTAGCATATCGACTAGAACTCAGTACCGCTATCCAATCCTTACTAGTCCTTACTAGTATAATATAATAAAATTTTAAATTCGAAAGTAACTCTATCTGTAAGTCTGTATGTTACCTTTTTACGCCTAAACCACTGAACGGATTTCGATAAAATTCGGCAAAGATACGGATTGTATCCCGGAGATGGACATAGGCTACTTTTTGTCTCAAATTATCTCCCGATATTGCAATAAAACCGAACTCCACACGGACGAAGTAGCGGGCAAAAGCTACTAAGTAATAAAAAAATCCATTTATATTCCATCGGCCTTAGAATGATTTCTAATCTACCGTAATAGAGCCTTCTAGAACTAGGAATAAAAAGCAATAATACAGATTTAGGTGGCAATAAGCTGGACCACGTTGGACCCGCTCCAAGCGTCAATTCTATTTGCTCATGTAAAGATTACTTAGGAGGATCCACTAATCGGAGTTTCGCACCCAGGGATTGTGAAATTTTCGCCAGTAAATTTCATTTTTTTTATTTCAGGATTAATGTTCTGTGATACTGGGCATACGGTGCCCGGTTCTCAGTTACTGTCAATAGTTTATTCCTTTTTCGTATAAACTCACTCACCCAAATCCTAGTATTAAACCTCTAATTTTGAGTCCGAAACTAACTTAATTTCAGATGGTTAACAGAAGAAAAAGTATGTTCAGAGGCACATCAAGCTACCCCAATCTGTTAAATTACTTTGATAGATTTTCAACTTTATAACAACTGAATAAGGGTCATATTTAATTGGGAATATTTGACAGTTAGGAATAGCCCAGTGCTGTCTGTACAATTTACGGATTGTCCAAAATGTTGATTCGTATATGCTACATAATTTATTATTGTAACAGTTTTACTTGCTTCAACAAAAGCGGAACAAGTTAAAAATAAATATAGTAAAAACCTCTGCAACCGCGGTCCTACACAGTCATTCATTAATCAAAGCAAAGCTAGTGCAAGCAGTCCCATCTGTTGTGCGAACAGTGAACTACAAGATGTCGTACATCGCGTGTCAAACACTGATGCCTTCCTACTGGAAATGACAAGCAACGTCATCCCTCATTAAGCTAATAACCTGGGAACGATACAAAATCCCGTGTCTTTTGTTTTTTAATTTTTAAGTTTCCCGCAGATAACACGCTTTACTTGGTGATGAGATAATGAATTACGTGATTGTAGTAAACTTAATGCTGTTTCCTGTCTTCAAAATTATTATTTTTTTAACTTCGGTACACATGTCTTCAAGACTGAAAAAGTTCTAGCCGAATTAAAAAGAAACACCATTGATGGATTTTGTATTTGTTTTTTTATATTTATTGTAGGGTAGAAAAATAAATAACTTTCAAATTTCTGTCATTATCTGTTCAGTCTTGCATCGCTTCCTTACATGCGTACTCGGACTATAATCGTCCTTATCACCACAGACGGTGTGACTGTGTGAAGTGTAAATTATTAAAAGGTTACTGGAACATTCCTTTTTTCTTTCCTGTCACACTTACCGAATCGTTTGTACGCGAACCTTTATCGGGAAGCATACGTACAATGTAATTTGAAGCGTCTTCTGTAATCTGCTCGAGTAGCACGTTCTACCGCTTAAAATGCGAAGGAAAAGTGTGGTGTGCGTGTATGTGTGGTGTTGTGTAGTGAAAAGTGTCAGTGCGTTCCATTATGCGCTGACCTGCAATATCCAGCTGGACTTGAAGCTTCTGCCCACGTTGTAGACATCGGTGCCGGTGAATTGAAGGTAAGTGCTGCATGTTTCCTACCAACTTCCCGTTTTCTGGTACCTATCATATTTCCGTCGTCCTAATTCCAACACGCCACACATTCCATACTTTTTCAAATACCACATCCCTATATTATAGTCCTCTATATTAAACCAGCAGTCTACACGTAGGGATATTCGCAGTTAATTTTATATATCCGCCCAATAGCAGTGATGGGCGCCACCAATATTTGACGAAGTGAATTTTAAATTTAACATAAGCCCCACTGCTGACTCTCATCACCTCTTCCTGGGCCAGTCTCAACGGCGCCGTCCATCCACAGACACCTTGTGGAGACTGTTGCCCAGATGTCACTGTGCAGTTCAACTTTGCAGTCTTTTTCCTACGTCTAGGATTCCCCGTTTTGGGGCACAACGTGGTCTTATTTATTCTATCTGTTCGTTTAACGCCCAAAATACTGCGTTCCATTGCTCTTTGGCAAACCCCAAGGCGAAACTTTTGCTATTCGGTGAGCGACCAGGTCTGAGCACCGTAGGTTAGGTTATTCACGTTTTATGGCTTCTAAAACTTATACTCTTACTGGAAATGACAAACAGCTGACGCTTTCATCATCTCTGTTCCACTAATAAATATAAATGAACTTAATTTACCCGCATTTAAATAAAAACGAGGTGCTAGAGAGCTGTTTTAGCTTTTAATAAAGTATTAAATTCGTAGGCTCTGCCATTTTGAATAATAATATTTGCACAAATGAGATTTTGTGAAGCGTTAAAATGATAATGAAGCTTTATTTGTGGTTATAACTAATAACTATAACAATAATGCTGCCTCGTTGGTCTAGTGGTCGTTAGCGCTACTGGTGAGCGTGAGCTCCGGGGTACGATTCCCGGGCCGGGTAGTGTTAATGACATTTTCTATCTGGAATTCTTCAGTAACACCCCGGAGTTTGGATTTGTAAACGTTTGATTGCAATAGGCTCGAAATATAGATAAATATAGGTGCGAAATATGTGAGTGTCTACTACAAATACACAAACCTGCCAACTCTGTCCAACCCTTTTGGAAATACAGCTTTTTTTTTGAGAGTAGGCAATCATCAAATGACCCTCCCGCTCTGGGTGGAGCAGAAGGGAGTGTCAGACTCTTATTGACTAAAACCCATGCTCTTAGCCCTTTGTGTTACAGGGTAGTGGTAACCATTTCGGCCAATCCCGCTGACCCGGTAGGCTTCGGCTCTAACGGACCCTATGTTAATTAATACATAGATAAAATTAATAATAACAACATGCTTTTAACATAAAAACGTACCTATATTTTTATTTGACCATATTTCCTTTATTGGTAAAAGAATTTTATCATTACTGCAGATATTACGGTTAAGAATACCAGTAGATATGAGGTTTACTTTATGATTCAATTCAGTGCCAAGTTTCATCGAAACCGCTGCAGCCGTTTGTGCATGACTGGGTAACAAACTAGTAAATAAACTTTTATATTTATTTCTGCAAAAAGTATTCTCTGCAGTTATCAATTTCGGTGTTCTTTTTTCAAACTTCCGTCGTTGGATGGAACAGTTCTTTTTTCTTTTATAACTAGCTAGACTAGACCGTAGTTTCACATGCGTGAACCTGTAACTTCCTTTATTACCAGCTATCTGCAGAGATTATCGGAAACAAACAGACAGAAAGACAAAAAAAAAAATGCTGTTGTAAATATCGCACATACGTTCACTTGCATTTCTCGTGGCTAAGTAATAACAGCCGCACGGATCGATCCATCAGGTTAAGCTTCGCTTGCCGGGGTTGGTCTGTGGATGGGTGACCATTTTCAGATATCAAGACTCCTCCGTGTCTCGGAAAGCACGCTAAGCCGTTGGTCCCGGCTGTCATTCGTGGATCTTTAACAGTCGTTACGGGTAGTCAGAAGGCCTAAAGTCTGACAACCAGTCTTACCAAGGGCTATCGATTACCCAGTTAGTGACTGTGTTGTGGAGGTCAGATAGGTAGTCGTTCCATGTAAAATACTGGTATTTAGCTTCATCCGGTTAGACTGGAAGCCGACCCCAATATAATTGGGAAAAGGCTAGGCAGATTGACTGTCACTTGCATTTAGTAAAAAACTGTTATTTTGTCATTACAAACAGACACAATCCATTTTTATTATCTTTGGTTCATGTTTCAGCGGGACATTAGGGGATTATGCTGAATATTTAGTTGTAAACGCCGCGCGTGCAGGTAATGCACATAACGCTTAAGCAAACGACCCACTGTTTTAAAGGTTTATTCCATTTTAATCTCACTTCATATTTGCATAAAATTTGTCGACACACTACTATAGCAGTATTACCGTTTCTATTTGTTTTATGAGTTGTTAGAACGTTTATGATGGCTAAAAATTAAACTACTATTATAAAATCAATGATGGGTAATCCCTGCTTATATTGGGTACAGACGCCAGCACATCAAGCTATCCCTTACTGTCAAATTATCTCAATTAAAAATGAACCCTATGTCTTTGCAATAAAGTTGAAATACTATCAAAGAAATTTGACAGATTGTGGTAACTTGATGTGCTGGCCTCTGTACAAAAAAAAATCGTCACTGGTTTGTTCGCAACGTTGAGTTTCTATACTTCGGACTAAATCTGTATTTAAGATGATATATAGATATTATGTATACAGAATGAAATTAAATTCATGGGCAATATTTTAAGGGGCCATTTTACTCATCATTATGAACAACTTTTACTACGGGAACACAGCAAAAAAAACAGCTGTTCTCTACCTATTGACGAGTTATGTGAGCTTAATGTATGGAACAGCTGATTGTTTCTCTCGCTATTTAAGATTTGTTTCCATAGTCAAAGTTGTTCATAGTAATGAGTACAATTGACCCCTTAAAATTTTGCCCATGAACTCCACCCTGTATAGTGTTTGTAATATTTTGATAACTTGTTTTTTCATTAATTGTCGAAACTGCACAAACGTGATGAATAGATAATGGTTACATCTTAATTCATAAGAGAAAATAAAAGTATCAATAACATGCACTGCTCTTTGTAAATAAAATACCCACCTATAGTGTATTTCTTTTACAGTGTCCAATTTGGTAAAATTCTGATTTTCTGATTCAAACACGGGACGAAAATTCTGATTTTTCATATCAATCAAACACTTTGAGTTAAGCATAAACGTCTTGAACTTTGAATAATACACTTAACACGTTAGCTGCGGCACCAATTTTTGCAAACTTTCCGTTCCTGCGTCTCGAGGTATTATCGGCCCGCACCGTGACCAGACGTTAGGGCGACACGCGGTCTATTAGACCGCACCTCCTTTAACAGACTAAAATCCATTTTCTGGCGCGAAATCGAAGATAAATGAAAAATTTGGTCCTTATCGATATAGACAGTGAATTGATGAACCCTAATCTACCGTCGCCCCGGGATCTGATAACTAGTTTAGGAATTATTAGCAAAACAAAGTATGGGATTTTACACACCTCGTAACGCACTGAAATGGGGTAAATTTTCACTAAGATTAGTGATGGGAAAAATAATATCGACGCAACAACGTTTATGTATTTTTGTGTGAAAATCTTAATGCAGTTCACAGAATAGAAAAAAAAGAAAACCAGAAGTAGAAAAGAAACTATCCTATGTATTCTGCCTCGGGCTTTAAAAATACACTTATTAGAACTTGAATTAACATAAAAAAATCAGTAACAATATACGTTTTTATTAAAAATCGCAATCGTTCTGTTTCTGGGTTTTTTTTTTAAATTAACTTCTTCCGACATCGTTTAGACATGTTCGGCGATGTAAAAGGACGTGCTCTCCAATCGACGTGATGCACAACACTAGTCGCGGGAAGCTCGCGTTGGGTGCAGTACGAGGTCCGGGAGGATATGGGACGTTTCAGCCTCGTTCCGCACTGCATTAAAATTATATTCATTCAGTGCGGTACGAGGCCTAAGACATCCGGTACTAAGGTAGGTATACCACCGAGTCCGCGACCATTAGCGCGTCTCAAATATACATTTATCTCTTTTCTATACTGGACCAAACCAAAGCTATGCCCTTCGCACGACAGAGATGTTCACGTTTTTCCTTGTCGCACCACAAGGAAGTTGCATGAGGGGTGATTTAGGCCTCGTTTCGCACTTAACGTGTTAAGGCATGAATTATTTAAAAAAAATGCTTCAGAGACACATACATTACATAGAAATCTTAATATTAGTCGCGACATTTGTTTACCAAATAAGACAACTAAAGAAAAATACACTATACACCCTTTATTCACATTCAACATTACAAAATCCAGCTTATTATACACATAACTTGAGAAGAGACAATCTAAAAGACAATATATCTTATTTATACCCCCATAACACTTGCGGACCGCGACAGCTTAATTCAGTAGCATCACATTATCGTTAGCATAATCAGTGAGGCGGCTACACCAAAACATTGAAATGAGAATTTAAAATGTGCCTTAACGGGTTTCTTTTCATTGGGCACAACGGGTAACAACTGCAAACTGAAACGTTCGAAGGAAATAACCATTAAAGTTTCAGATGAAGAAATGTGAAGTTTTCTTAACGTTGTTATTGAGTTGTACGAAAAGTTTTCGGGACATTGTTATTCTGACATGGATTGAACGAGATACCCCCTTTTTTTCTTGCGGCGCTCTGCTCGGGAGCCGTCCTTAGTAAAGTCAAACGGTATAGTGTTCGTTGTGTCTATGCATTTGCGAATTTTGGCTTCATACTGCGTATAATGGAGCACATGCCATCTGATGCCAGTAAGTGGGTGACGGTTATTTACTTGCAGAATGCAGTTCACTCTCTACTATTATTTAGAGATCTAAAGCAATGACTAGTTGTCTATGATCGTACATTACTAGTTTCAAGAATCCTCTTAAAAGAAAGATATGATTCTCATTACCTACAGCGTTTATTCAGCTATTGATAATCACGGGTTCATTGCTACATTCAAGCTGGCTAGTAAATTATCCAAATTTTTTTCAATAGTCAAATTTCTCAATTATCCGTTGGCTCAACAACAATCAATCAACTTGTCTCCCAAAGTCTGATACTTTCTGATTACAAACCAATAAATTGCCTATGTTAAACTAATAAAAATAGACATACCTTACGGGTTAACGCCCCCAAAAACATAAATATCTCAAGGGAAATTGAAAAATTTAAAAATAAATTCAAATTACCACGTTGTACCAAAGTAAAAGTTTGGAGCGAAGACGAAACCAAGAGTAATGTTCGTTTTAAGGTGTAATGGCGTACAGCACTTCGCTCTATGCTGTAATGAGGCCCATTTGGCCATAAATGAAAACAAGTGGCTTAACCGAGACACCGCATAACGACGGTGTTGCCCGACTGATGGCCTCGAACCAGCGTGTGACAACAATATTATACTGTGTTTAATTATGTTTTAGGTTTATATTACATTGCAGTAATACATTGAAGGTTATTTTAATGATAGGCTATATAAATAAACCAATAAAAGATTTATGATAATTTTGATTAATTTTGTTGGTTTCTACGCTTATTTATTCATTATCCTGCTGTTGTGCAAAGTATGAAAACAAAATAATAAAATAACAAAAGTACTTATATGTGTGCCTGTTATAGATATATAGATACACAACATATGGGTATAATCCTACTAATATTATAAATGCGAAAGTTTGTGAGGATGGATGGATGTTTGTTCCTCTTTCACGCAAAAACTATTGAATGGATCTGGATAAAATTTGGCACAGAGATAGATTGTAGTCTAGAATAGTACGGTTATAAACGGAAAAAGGGAGGATCTTCCGACCAGATGGTCTGGTCAGTTCTTGTCGCGTTTTGTGCAATTTTGATATCGCGGGTAACTTTGCTTGCGAATTTGCGTACTGCATGCACGTATAATACGTAGTTCACTTGTGGCGTTGTAGATGGCACCGCATGTTAAACTTTTTATGTTATTACATCTATTATCCACAAAAAGTTTGTACCTACACGTGTATAATCCTACTCCAATCGTTCGCTGATGACGGTATTAAACTTCATTCGATAGGTGTGGAGCATATCACCCCTTTTAGGCACAATGCCAAACCGAAATAGATGTAAAATTAATTTTCCTTGCAGACTAACTAAGTTTTAAATAATATAGTTTGTTATTTACATACCCGATGAAATTCTCATACAAGAAAAGAGATTTACGTTGGTAGTAAACGTAATTCTATTTATTAATACACATACACTGTTTATGAAACAGGAGTTGCAATGATAATTAGCGAGATTTACAAACTGTAGCAGGTGGCTGGAACACGGAATAACGACCTTTTAATACACAAAACGGAGACAGGAATAGCTCCTCCTATATAGGGCGAAGTTCATTTATTTGTGTTTCACACAAACTTAGTATTGCGTAAGTTCGTTCTGTAGGGTAGCTGTCGTAATTGCTGGCTGCACGCCAAACTCATTGACTCCCCAGATATTATTATATTCTTCAGTTTACGTTTTTAATTTCTTGTGCTGTTTTATTCTTCAATGGAATTTGTTTAGAGTGAGATTTCGTACACCAAGTTTTTCCTGAAAAAGTTCTAATTATTCTTTAGCGTTACTTAGGTTAGGCAGTATTGCGTAATACTATTACCGCTACGATAAGGTAGGTATTATAGTAAATGACATTATATAAAATCACACCGACCTATTTAGCATAACGTTAGATACATAAAACACTACAAAACAAGCCGCGATACATTATGTACTATTAAAACATGATATTTATCACAACCAGCAATAGCCGATAAAATTCATACAATAGAGCTATTTGAAATTCTAATTAACCCGTAGCCAATATCTAGTATACAGCAGTACAGGAATACTGATATGATATACTCTCACATTATCTGGTCAATTTAATACAAATTGTCAACCGTCATAAATTAGGGCGTATCTAGTCGCGCCATCGAAGCAAACATACTGATATAAAGGCCAGGAGTCGATATCATTACACATAAATTTCACTTATCTCCACATTCGGCACAATTTGGTCGGATGGCTCCGTTACCGGGCTTACAATGGCCCCCTCATACCTACCTCACATTTAACTGGGACTCGCATTTCACTCAATAGTTCTCAATCTAAATCAAGTCTAAATCGTGTGCAATCTTTAGAACAGTTCGCTTTATTGTCAGCCGTAAACGCTAGGATTTGTTCGATTTGTGATTGGTGATTCCTGTTACATGTTTCATTACGATTCTGTGTACGAGTTCAAAGCAAAATATTGTTATTAGTAAAAATATGGCAAGCAGTCTAATCTATACTAATATTATAAAGAGGTAAAATTTGTAAGTTTGTATGTAGGGGGTAATCTCCGGAACTAATGATCCAATTTTAATTTTTTTTTCTCTGATAGAAAGCTTCATTATTCCTGAGTGCTATAGGCTATAAATTATATTTATATCATACATATTAGCCGAGCTATCGCAATTTTCGTCTAGCAAGTCGGAAAGAAATACCTCCGAAAACAGAATTATTTGCATGCGCTGCCTAAACAGTTGTTTAAAATTGAAAGCAATGTCTGGAATAGCATAATATAAGCTATCCCGGAAAAATGTACGGTTCCCGTGGGCTAAATTCCTACATACACGCGGGCGAAGCCGCTGGCAAAAGCTAGTACTAATATAAAATAAATAAAATATGTGATTTTTATGTAGGATGTAATCTTCAGAACTATGATGTCTTCAGAAAATACTTTTACTCATTGAAATCTATAGAATTACCGGGTGTCATAAAACAAGAATTTTCATATGGACGCAGTCGTGGGCTGATCCTTACGGTCTTCTCTTCTACACATCTGAGTGTAATCATTGTTACTTCACCTTTGTTGTATTAGTTGTTACCTGCGTTTTTTTCTTTATGGGAAATCATCCAATTACTTCTCCCGCTCTGGGTGGAGCGGCAGGGAGTGTCAGACTCTTACTGACTAAAACCCATCCATGTTTCTTCCATAGCCCTTTTATTACCGTGCCTTTATGTTCCGGGGTAGCGGTAATCCTTTCGGACAATCCCGCTTAAGTTGTTACCTACTTGGTATTAAGAAAGAGGTGTGACGTTAGACCCGGCACGAGGATATAAAATATCATATTTAAAAGCATTCTCATCTCACTAGAATTTTCATAATATGAAAATGCTACATTATATTTTAATTTTATTATATGACAGGGTAGGTATATAGTGTAGTACTAGTACCTAAATCTATGGAACCAAGAATAGAGTCGAAATTTCGGGTAAAATTGACGAGAATAAAACGTAATGGCAACACTTACGAGAGCGAATCAATCTGCCAGTTAAGTGTCCCTTCATGTGAATCGTAAAAGTGAGAATAGGTTCTTGATTAAGAATTCTGATATCTGTATGAAAGTGTGGGTCGCTTAAAAAATCAGGCCTTAAAGACAAAAGCGATGGAGAAACTTAAGGCCAAAGCACACGGCGGTTGCTTCACGTGTCATCGATGCGCGTCAAACACAACTAGCGCTGATTTTTCAAGGCAGAATATGGTTCGATTCTGGGGACGGGCAAAGTGTTATTGGGTTTTTCCATTAAGAAATTCTTTATAACAGCCCGTATTTTGGACGTTGGGAGTATGGTACACCGTGCCTCAGTAAGCACGTTGTTTTTTTTTTTTTTGAGGATGGGAAATCATCCACTGACGCTCTGGGTAGAACGGAAGGGAGTGTCAGACTTTTACAGACTAAAACCCATCCATGTTCCTTCCGTAGCCATGTTCCGGGGTAGCGGTAACCCTTTCGGACAATCAATAATCAAGCTTACCCAGGCTCGGCCCTGACGGGCCCCTTCCAGTGCTGACATCTCTTTGAGGCGCCGTCCAGCACGGGTCTGGTCCTGATCGAACGGTGAGCTACCTATTACTCACCGCCCGCAGGCCCGGCAGTAAGCACGTTATGGTTGGCCCTGCGACTGATCTGTATCCGATCATGTCGGATTGCCGTCCTATCAGACTATGAAAGTAAGGGAAAAGTAAGACACAAGTGCACTCTGCACCTGTGTTTGCGCACAAACTTGTGCACTCTAATATCTCCCGCGCTGAAGGCTAGTCTCTGCTGAGATAGGTTGCCATTGCTGAAATTGGATCTGGCTGACTATTATTTTTATTTCGGCACGCGTATGTACTCTAAATTATTAAGATACAGGTATAAACAACGTAACTTGTAACATAAAAGTTTCCTCACAAAAACACAACATCAAATAAACATAGAGCAAAATATTTCAACATTAAATCTATCCGTACAACTGAATCATATTTCATACAACTTTTTAAAATGTAACATCGCACAACTTTCAACTTAAAGTTTTAACTTAGTTTAATAATTTTGAAACGACACTGAACGGGACCCGACACGGTCTCGAATTTCATTAAAATCCACCGCAAAGTCCACGGATCAGTTTGCTAACAAAAACTCAGCTGAGTTATAGAAATAATAATAATAATAAATCATTTATTTCAGAAATTGTCCATATATTGTTAGTACAATGGCGAGCTTAAACTAGTGTTAGTAATAAATAATATTGTATTTAAAGAACTATAATAAAAATAAAGTGGCAGGTCCGGGTGGACTGCCCGATGCTGGCGGCAAATCACTAAACGACTGCATGCAGCCGTATCCAGCGCGCCAACATCGGAGAGTCCCACCGGTCCACCAGCGCGCGCAGGATGGTGTTGGGACTGTCGCGCGTACCGTGAATACCGTGTTTTTGAATAGCTCTAAAAACTTTAATTTGAATGCATTTCCATTAGGCAAGAGGCTTATTGGTTGATTCGCACGAATTTATTCGTCCAAAAGGGGCGAAAAGACGCTTTTAATTTTGGCATTTTTTTATAGACGACTCGCAGGAATTTAATTTATTTGTAGGCGTATCGACAAAACTAGAAATACGTATTAGAAAATTGACTCTTTTTAAATTACGCAATAAAGTTAATAAAATTGAAGTACATTATCAATTCGCCCGTTTCGGGCGAGTAAATTTGTGCGAATCGACCAATAAGCCGACAAGTGCGGGCCAGGCGTGAATTAATTGCTCGTAAGTTTGTATGAAACTATAATTACTTTTTCATTTTCATTAAAAGCTTGTTAGTAGTCCACTTTGATGTGAATTGTGCTACCATAATAGAAAGGAATGGATTAATAAGATTACCTCGTTATTCTCTTAAGCGTTTGCTAGACTCGGAGTTCTAGATCCTGAGTTCTACTTGTTCATAAACTGGTCCTGCGGCTTAATTGCGTTACACATTTACAGAAGCAACGGGTTTCAGTTGTTTTGTCCAACAACATTCATTGCATTATTTACGTTGATAAACAGATAATTTTTTGAACCTATGAAGCAATGGTTTAGCAATATACCTCAAAATCATTCTGATGGTGATTGACAGTCTGATACACAATTAGCGAGAAGAATTGATTCGTGAATAGCTTTTTCAATTTTTTCGTTTGTTGCTTGTTTTGGCGATGTTTAGGTACAGCCCTATTAAAACTTTATGGCGGCTCTGAACATGAGGCGAATCACTGCGCAGTAACAAATTAATGTGATCGCGGGGGTGAGGTGTGGGGTACTGCGCAACGAGTAGCTCACTTCACAGCCGTCGTAAAATTTGACGCGTACCTACATACAGTTAACTAAGCGAAATCGTCATTCACGAAATGGACATTCACGATTCAAACTAGTCAACTAGTTTACAAACATAATATAACATCACGCCTGTAAACTTCAAAGGGTTCAACAGAGATGTATCCATAATGTAATAGGGGGCTAGCCAATTTCCACCGACCCTGCACAGATGCTGTCTCCGGACTGTTACTGAGAAATTCCTAAAAAAACCACTCTGCCCTACCTGGGTATTGAACCTCAGAACCTCTACTCAGCAGTAGCAATTGCGACCACTACATCAACGAAACAGTGAAACTATTTGTGAAGGTTTAAAGTCTAAAACACATACATGGTGATTTTTTTCACTATTAACCTTTTAGAGCGTCAAAGTACCGGTGTATAATTATCACTAGCTTTAAAATCGGTGAAGGAAAACATCGTGAGAAAATCAGCATATCTGAGATATATTTCTCTACAGTATGTGAGGCTAAGGCCCTTAGGCAGCATAAAATCTCTGACACCTGTTTCGTCACAAACCACACGAAAAGAAAGAAGAAGTGCCTATGATTATGAGGAACTTTCACCATGACACCAACTTTGAAATATCGAAAAAAACTGTTTTTTCATACAAAAATGCAACACGTGATGAAAATGTATGAAACAGATTTTTTTGTTATTTTGTAGTTGGTAGAAATTCTTTATGAACATGAGTACTCTCCTCTCCTGAAATGTTAACAGTGAATTAAAAATCATAAAAATAACACATTTGCCCATAAGATATCTTTCACGATTTTGTAATTAACCACCTTTGTTGAAGTACATTCATCAAAACCACTGCGATGTAAGTACGTTGTATGAATCGTAACTAACAACCTTGTACTAATGACTAACTCTCAGTTAAGACGTTTGTTGTATACAGAAACGATGAGGAAAATGTCCTTTTATTCAGATATAAATAAAGACGATACATAATAAGTTCTATTGAATTCTGATGAAGTTTAAGTATGGGTAGTTCCGTCATTAAATGGAACAATAAGTTGTTATAATTTGTATCTTGTATTGTATTGTATTCTAGAAAACTTAATGGTTTTGATCTTCCAAGTCATTAGAAAATATAATTGTACAATTTGACGTTGAAAAGTGCTTTTTATGTCTATTTGCAACAAATTATCCTACTACCCTACTTTAATCATCAAATGACTCCGCTCGCTTTGGGTGGAGCGGCAGGGAGTGTCAGACTCTTACTGACTAAAACCCATCCGTGTTCCTTTCTTAGCGCTTTATGATGGTGTTTGGATGTTTGTTACTCAATCACGCCAAAACGGCAATAACATGTTTTTTAGAGCTCCAAGTGATAAACCTACGTGTTTACTTTCAACTTGATATCTGAACGCGTTCCCGAGAAAAAGGGCGATGACAGACTGAGACAGAGAGACGGACAGACAGACGGACAACAAAGTAACCTTATAAGGGTTCCGTTTTCTTCCTTTTGAGGTACCAAAACCCAAAATATCAGTTATATTGGTTCCTGAAACTTAATCAGGAACGTAATTAACGATAGGTTTAAAAATAAAAATATTACTCATAAATTTAAGGGATTAATGTGGAAAAACCCCTAACCCGTCAAACGCTACTTAACTCCAAAGCGGGCGACAAAAACTCGAAACCTCAAACTCGTTTAATTTTAATTAAAATTCCCACTGCAAAATGGGACGCATTTACAGGGAACCTTTGTGTTCCAACCCAACAGAAAGCATCTATCGTTATTGTTATTTTTTAATTTCTCTAGCGGAGTTAACGGCTCTTATAAAAGGGAAAATATACATCTGTTACAATGAACAATAACCTTACTTTTTCCTGAAAGGGCTCTTTAAGATAAAGAATTGCTTGAAATAACTTGCTTTTGTTCTCCAAAAATATTTTCATGTGGTTTTATAAATTCTTTTGAATACAAGGCGAACCATATAGTAGCGCATTCTTTTGCAAAATTTCTAAAATCTTTGGTGAACAATCGAAGGCGAATGTGAAAAAGCAATGCTGAAAATGTGGAGCCAAAAAACAGATCGTTTCAAGCTCTTAAAGTCCCGTGCAAATTGCAAGTTGTATGAATCAAGTTCAAAATGTAATTCCTTCAGCCATAGTATCTTCTCGGAGGCAAATGCAATTCCAATTCTGATTTATGTGGCCTTCGGCAGAGCATACATATCCATTCTAACACGTTTATTACTTTAGTAAAGGTTGAGGCGAACGTTTTTTTTATAGTTAAAGTCAAATCATTTATTTCCGATAGGTACGTGAGAAGCAGTTTAGAACGTCAAAATTAACAAAAAACAGAATTGATTCTAGATGGTCTACCTTCCAAAAGGTAGTTTTGTATGGAGAAGAATGGGCAAGAAACTCCACCGTTACTCGTTTGAAATGTTTTGTTTTAATTTTTTATATATGTGTGAAGACGTTGCTCCTGGAATACAAATACAACACCACAAAAGGATGTAACAAAAAAAATAACATACTAAAACATATAGTAACATTGACAGATGGACAGCCATTGTTTTATTTTTCTATTAAGCAGATTAATTATCGACAGCACATTAACCCGCTTCGAATTTAAGAAAAATAAATTTAAGCTAAAATCCTGATAATCAAGCCATGGACATGTTGAAGCCAGTTAATTAACTTCTGATGTGTAGTTGAGCGATCCCAATTTGTCCCTTTAGTGTGTACTTGACTTTAGGTACACATGGAAGAACCTCGTTATCCTTGATAATTATTATACTTAAATATGGACTTAATTATTAATATACTTAAATATTCGATTATCTGGATAATTTAAATAACTGTTTGGTTATGCGTATGGAAGTAGGAACCTACTAACCGACATTAATGTATAAAAATTAAATTATACCAAAGACTCACTTATTTGTAATGACTAAAAATGCTTTACGACAATACTGGGTGTAACCGAAAGTGTATTATATACATACAAAAGGATATGCTACAGACCACCAAACTGAACCAGTTTTACTATAGGACCAACTGCGAAATCGTGAAAAAGAATGAGCTTTTCCCATCGATATATATGTAATGGCTTTTCCCCACATTTCGACGAGTCACGTGACCAAAAATGTAGAGAACAGCTGATTTTTTTTTCTCCCTTTCGCTTACACCCTGTATAAACTGGAAACACTAAATACTTCATCACACACAAACAAATATAAATCAAATAAATAATGTCCGTACTTAAATAATTGGGTCAAATATATCATTTTAGAGACAATAATACAGCGATAAACACTACTTTGCTCACATAAAAACGTTATTACTAACATAAACGAAAATACAATACTAGTATCGTCCATTTTTTATTACATGTTGTAAAGAAATAGTCATAACATAACATATAATATAATATAACCCGCCACTTGTCATCGTCATAGCGTCATTGGTTTTTCTACGATGCAATAGCAATTCTGAATGTTTTATTTCTATGGGTTATGGACATGTAATATACATGGCATCGTGTAAATATAATAAATATGAAAGTAAGTTTGTATGTTTTGTTAAATGCAAACAGCTGAACGGATTTGGAGGCAAGGACATTGTTCTGCGTCCATACATCGTTAGCCTAAGAACCAGCAGGGAAGTGAATTAACTTTTTGTGTTCAAAATAATGTTTAAATTCGATTGAAACTAATTAAAAAAAACGGACACTTCTAAGAAATCAAAAAAAAAACAAAATACTTATGGATTTTGAGGTTATAATTAGTTCAATAGAAACATACTTACGGTAATAACTTAGCGTTTATCAGTGTATTTAAGTACCTCCAGGTATATATTCATTAATCAAGGGCTAAGAATACTGGGTTTTGTAATTACTGTGCACACTATAACGCTACGCATAAAAACTTGGCTGTATGACGTACAATACCTTGGCCTATTCAAAATGTTAAATTGAACCAAGAAATAATAACACCGGGAAATGATTTAAGTGAATTACTTTTTAAAATGTATTCGAAATTATGGAGTGTTCGTTCTATTTAAATAATTGTAATGTACATAATTTAAAAAAAAGTGATTACTGTAAAGGTTTCATGCGTGTTGATTCATGGGCCATTTTTTACAATGTCCTTTGGCACGCAAATAAGAACCAGGATTAACATTTACGATATTTTTTTCAATATTAGTCCACTCCCGTGGGATGATTTGCGATCTCCACGCGAACGAAGCCTCGCCTCGAAGACGAAAGTTAGTGATATTCATGTTCATTCAAGTTCGTAATATTGATGAATTATATAATAATACTCGTAATATTAATTCGCTTGTATGAAAAGTTATATTCTTCCTGTGCTTAAATAAGCAATATATACACGGAAAAAAATATAATTGTAAAAAGGTAATTAACCTTCAAAATGTTAGCGTGCTCATTTCATATTATGTCAATCAAACATATTCTTATTTTTTCTTATTATCTCATATTTTTTTCACGAGTCGGAAGTAGCACAATAATTCGTTTTGGCTGTGCCTTTGGGAGCAACCCGAGAGTTTTATGTGTCCCCAAGAAAATGCTCCCTTGAAGTAAAGCTAACATCAATTATGTATTAGAGTTGTGGAGCAATTGATCCCCCCCGACCCTTGCTCGAGCCAGCCCGCGTTGCCGCTGAGCCAGTAGTTTTAAAAACCCCCGATCCAGCTGTCCCTTGCTGTCCGCCCCCAGCGACGCCCTAAGCCGAGGTCCGAACCCCACAGGGGGTGCCCTTAGCGTGTAGTCGCTTAGTTTTGTAAGTTAGGTTTAGTTTTTATTAAGCCCTGGCTGGAGGCTACAATTCTTTTGTGGCAGCCACAGGCAAGCCCGGTTAAGCAGTAGACAACCCTTTGGTTGAACTGCGAGATGCCATTCTCAAAAAAAAAAAAAAAAAAAGCAATTGATCGTTACAGCACCCCTTAAAGTGCAACTTTACCAAGTAACCACTCCACCTGCAGATCTATTCTTTAAAAATCTAACCGATGTAGTGAGATTTAAGTGAGCTACTCGTATCAAAAGTTTCAATACATCAGATGGAGTGAACACTCATTTCAAGCTCACTTCACGTAAATTTTCACGGTGAAATTGTTACACAATAGACCGGCCGTACCTTATACCATTATCTTTAACAAAACAAAAGCACCAACTCTCATAGCAGTATTATTTTAATCTTCAGTGTTTGAGTTTATACTTTAAACCGGGAAAGTCTGTATTATCTGTACAGCTCTAAGGCCTTAGCAATCGCAAAGCGTAGTATAAATTTGACCTAACTTGGCAGCTGAAGCATCTCCAAACACACATTCTATCTTAGGCCCAGCACATACGGCGCAACGCAGCCGCAACTAAACCCTTTTGAAATTATTAGTTTGAATTGACTGATTTGCATTGTGTTTCAAACCAGTTTGAAAATGGTTGCTTCATGTGTGGTTTCTCAAAGGAGTTAATGGCATAAACTCAAATGAAACTCAAAAGTAACTAGAAGTTGCAGTTTCATTGCAGTTGCGTTGCGCCGTATGTGCTTTTTTTTTTAAAGCTGGGAAATCATCCAATTACTTCTCCAGCTCTGGGTGGAGCGGAAGGAAGGGTTAGACTCTTACTGACTAAAACCCATCCATGTTCCTTCCTTAGCCCTTTATGTTCCGGGGTAGCGGTAACCCTTTCGGACAATCCCGCTTACCCGGCAGGCTTGGCCCTCATATGCTGACATCTCGCGCCGTATGTGCTGAGCCTTAGTCTACGTTGTCTAACAGCCAGACAGTATCACTTCAACGCCCATACACACCCGCCGCATACTTCCATTAACCTTGTTGACCCTGAACCTGGCGGCTTATCCCGTCACTAGTCGGGTGACGTACACGGCGCCGCCATGATTAGTCCGTGACGGCTGTAAGCCCTGAACAAATTAACAAGCTAGAGCTTATTTTGTACAAAGAGGTCTTAAATGTAATGAGTTATCTCTAGCTTCTTTGTGTAAGTATGGTATGGGGTCTGTTTTTGTGTACGGATTTTGATGCGCATCTTTCAGGGCTGCGATTTTATATGTTTTTTGCAATTTATTATTGTTTTGTACAAAAACTCTTCTATCCACGTGTAAGTCAGTCAATAATCTAACCTTCTATCAGTCTTCTTCTTTTCATGTGGTTAGTGACTAACCTGGTGTCAGAATGTTTATGCTGCCCATAGGCCTCTGACTTAGCATCAGATGCTGTTGAGAAATATCTCTCGGACATATTAGTTTCCTCGCGGTGTTTTCCTTCACTGATTTAAGCAAGTGATTATACAATACGCACATGAATCCATAAAATCAGAGGTGCGTGCCTTGGGTTCGAACTCGATACCTGTGACTTAGCAGTCCGACGGTCACACCACTAGGCTGTCACTGCTTACCTCATCAAACACAAAGCCTTCTACCAGGGAAAGAATGTTTGAAATCGGAACAGTACCCTGTACATAGTAGGTCCAGAGACTATCTTTTACAAATATAGAAAAAAGTTTAGGTATAATATTTATTACATTATTATTATAGATGTAATGCATAATCGATCTAGAGAAACTGGTTCATTCTGGAAATGTGATGTTAATTCTATCCAATAGTGTACATTATAATATCTAATCAAGTGTACTTATAAAGACTTTTCCTGTTCAAACATAAAGAATAGGTACCTATTCAAACACAAAGCACTCAACATTTAATCAAAATGTAATCACTCAGAAAGATCCATTTTTCTTTTGAAATAAAAAAAAACTGCATTGAAAGACAAAACAGAGAAAGAAAAGTTAACAATACAGGCAAGGGTATAAATCATTCACTTAGCAAAGATTACAGGCTGGTATAGCGACGTCCCATTTTATCTTTAATTCTCATACAAACGCGTAATCTTGTAAAGAGATTGCTGGCAGCAATACATTTGCTAAATCATACTTATACTTAATGGGCTATGACAATGCTATTGTATGTAGATATCTTACATCAGGGATACCTATTCGTTCCTCTTGATTTATGAATTGCTTGTAAGGTAGTCTGAAGACGACAGACTTTTTGTCGGCGCTTTTGACATTATTTAGCATTTATTGATATCGTTAACGAGCAGTCGCTCCATATTATATACTGGTATTCAGCTGCATCCGGTTAGACTGGAAGCTGACCCCAACATAGTTGGATATAGGCCAGGTCGATTGATTTGATATCGTTAACGATATTGATTATAAAGCGTATGATCTGTAATAATCAGTTGTAAAGCTCTTTTCTTGCACCACAACATCGGTGTCATATCCTTTTAGGTTAATACAAAATGATGAGTCCTTTATGAAGTTTTTTTTTCTGCTCCTGTAACATTGGTTGGACGATGGTTACCCAACGTTCGCACAGGCGTAAAAATATCGTGACGAAATTTATCATGCACTGGATTTGAAGCCCCCAATGTTGAGCCGAGCATTAAGAATCCATCAGAGTGCATTCCAACGCATCGCACACACAACACATTGTTGGATTTTCAACACTCGGCGCTAAACAGTGCGTTGAAAATTCAGTGCGCGAGCAAAAATCGCCGCGGGACAAAATCGCCCGTGCACACTTGGGCTTCATGTCTACCAAATTCGGAACAGTCGCTCGTGTGTGTGTACAACCTACCTCATTCTAAATTATGACGGAGAATCGCAACAAAGACTTTGTAAAACAGTGTGTTGAATAGGATGTTTTATTTCTCAGTATTTACTGGACGCCGCCTGCAGTTATCCTTTTAGCAAATTGTAAAATATGAATGGTGCATGCTAAAGAATTATTAGGGAAATGATAATTGATATTCATGTTTTTACCAATGCTTTTTCACTGTTTATTTGTCTATTAGGAAACACACAACAGGAAAAGGGAAAATAGTTGTTGTTTGTGAACTGAAATAAAATAATAGTGTCCATCTATATTTTCAACGTAGATAAACAATAGACGTCATGGGTAAGTAACTTGGACATCTATTTTTAATATTTTGCATCACCCATACTCCATCCTGCTGCTTAAAGTACATGTAGGTTTGGTCATGAATTCGTAACATACTAATATGTAAGTAAATAATACATATGTGTATCAAAACCATTTTTATTTACATCAGTAAAGCTACGCTTTCTTGAAACTCGTGCCTCTGAAAGTACGTGAAGCTATTGGTCACGCCTGTCATTTGTCGATCTTTCACAGTCGTTCCGGGTCGTCAGAAACCCGAAGAACTAACAAACAGCTTAGCCTTACTAAGGGTATCGTATTGAACAGTTACTGGGCTGTGGAAATCAGATAGGCAGTCACTCCATGTAAAATACTGATATCCAGCTGCCGTTTAGACTGGAAACCGATCCCAAGATAGTTGGGAAAAGGCTAGGCAAATTGATTGATTCATCCATATTTATTCAATTATTTTTATTAAACTTCCCGCAACGAAGCACTGTTGGCGATTGGTCCAGTCGCTCATCTACTTGCTGTTAGGCTCTTGATTGGTTAAATCATTTGTTTGTGATTCGGAAGACGTTTGCAACTTGCATTGTATAATTGAAATTAAAAACCTAAATAGCTTAAGGAAATCACAAAGAAATGAGAAAAATCAGTATTTCTGAACTGATCATGTATACCACAAATGACAGCTATGCCAATATAATAAAGATAAACAGTTTGTTTGAATGCAATACCTGTCGGATTTGAAAAATGCATTTGGTAGCCCAATTCTTGAGGAAGGTTATATACCATTATACATCACGGTACGGCCCATAGGAGCGGAGCAAAATGAGAAAAAGTGAGATAGAACGCTGAAAGAAACGCATGGGTATGCGACACGGTGAGTCGGGGGCCAGGGCTGCTCAGACAAAACCTATAACCATAGTATACACGGAAGTTATTTAAAAAATGTTGCTTCTATTTTAGGACCATTTATATTGTAAGTCTTACGACTTCCATCTAAAAATAATACCTAAAACGTCGCTCAATTGTAATGATATTTAAAGGTAAATGATGTAAAATGAGTAATTAATTAAGCTTATAACGGTCGAATGACGAACAGAAACAGTCGAGTTAATCATTCCTTTGCTCACTGATACAGACTAATTAATTACGCATTTAGGAGAGCGTTTTAAATAAAAATTGGATTGATTTCATCAAACAGTTTAAATAGCCGTGTTTGGCATCGAATTCGCAGTGAATGGGGATCGCGGTTTTTATATAACTACATCATCATGTTTGATACATAGGTATATATACTAATATTATAATGCTTTTTTTTTTTTTGAGGGTGGGATATCATACAATGACTTTCCCGCTCTGGGTGGAGCGAAAGGGAGTGTCAGACTCTTACTGACTTAAACCCATCCATGTTCCTTCCTTAGCCCTTTATGTTCCAGGGTAGCGGTAACTCTTTCGGATAATCCCGCTTAATATTATAAAGCTGAAGAGTTTGTTAGTTTGTTTGTTTGAACTCGCTAATCTCAGAAACTACTGGGTGTTGGATAGTCCATTGATCGAAGAAGGATATCGGTTATATAACATCACGCTACGGCCAAAAGGAGCGGAGCATCCATGAAAAATGTTACAAAAACGGAAAACAATATTCCTTTCTCGAAGTTGTTTGGAAGTTGGAAAACAATAATATGTCGCATAGAGAACGAGTAAGTACCTCCATTGAAAAGGAAGCATCTTGCGTTCTTGCCTGGTGAGAAGCACTACCTGGGGTTCTCTACCACAGGTCTTTCGAATGCAGTCATTGCGTCTTCAAGGTTCATAATGCGACGAAGTGTCACTTTGATTTTTGAGACTAAATAAAAATCTTAGCTAAAATTTTCTATTAATTCTCAATAAATGGATTGCCCGTCTGGCAAAAGTGCTGAACCAGCATCATGCTGAAGAAAGATCACTTGCCTTTTATTAATTCTCTCAACAAAACCATAAAGCCAAGCTTTGTACTAATCATCCATATCATGAAATCATCCCACTTTAGTACCTAATCAATCATAAACCACTACTTTTTTCCCATTTGTAACATCCGTCTAATAGTGTTGTAACCTAAATGTAATAAATAGAGATGTTCCGAGCGTATTTAGCAACTCAATCTGAAAAAGGGAAAATAATTGATGTCCCCGTTCGTAAAATCGTTGAGGCTCTTCAGGAGACTAACAATATATTATGTGGTGATTAATGACCACCAGCCGACGGATAACGTCCGAGTACAGACGCGAAATCGATTTGTTTAATTAAAAATAATGATACTCGGGAAATCGTTGTAGGATTTTTTAATGGTCAAGCTTTTATCTTCGTTTGATAAAGCCTTTAGTCATTACTGTGATTGGTGGAGCTTAGGTAGGTAAATAAAATGAGAAATATATTGAAAAATTGATAATTTCTGCGCTCCCTTTCGTCTCTCTTTCCGCTGTAGCGTCCAGTCATAATAAATCATTGTCTAATCAGTCATATAAAATTATATCCAAAAACAAAATGCATAATGAGATTGATATAATTTTTAATTTAATTTGCCAAGCTGGTTGCCCGCTGGAAAGTTGTTATTAAAGTCCTCATTACTTGCTACTTTAAGCAGCAGCTATTTTTAATACAACAACAGCCACGTAGGAGGAAGCTATTAGGCAAAAATCTTTGTAATAAGGCACGCTTTTAAATTTTTATACATTTTGCCTGTTTTTGCATCATTTCACGGCGTCCGGTAGCTCATTTTTACACAGGGGTTTTAACACTCTTTTTCATAACGCCGTTTATTTATTCTCCGAGAAAAAAGGGCTATTAAATTTGTTGTGGCAATGTTGGATCTGTCTTGACTTACAATATTACAAGTGGTCTTGAAACACAAAGAGTTGATGCGGTTTATTTTCTGCTTCGAAGTTTGTTTGTAACGACTATCTAGCAATAGAATAGTCTGTATTGTCGTTGGTTGCAGTAAATTTTATTGCTTTGCAGCCGTGTGCTTTATTTATAGCGTTGACTCGAGCAATTTATGCAATTCATGTTTCGATCGAATTGTCTTTTGAGGCAAGCTAAATTTGGAGCTCTTTTCCGCTTACGAACATCAAAATACATGCTTTCTGTTTCTCCCAATTAATTTTAACATCCCAAAATAATCTGCTGAATGTTAACCATTAACCGTCTACCGAAATTATTAATAACATGGCACTGATTTCAAAGAAAGCCGATAACTCAACCGCCTCCACCATAAGCTCCAGTCCCTTTCATCAAAAGACATGATATATCAAGCGATTGCTACAAACTTCAAATACTTTAACCACTTCTTAACTACAATGTATACATGTGAAATATTCGAAAATCAAGCGCAGATCAAACAGCCAACCGCGAGTTTCCACCCATTGATTCCATATTATATAGGCAATTTCCGTTAAAGCGTGTTTATGAATTCCCCGCTGCGTCAAGTGATTAACTTAGGGGGAACATGAATAAGTCTGTGTAGGGACGTTTCCAAGTTTCTCAGTACATAAATTATTGGGAACAAGTCTCCCCCGAATTTATGCTCTCTCCCTCCAATAGTACCGTGTTTAGATAGTCATAATTCAATAATATGGCGCGGTATGGTGACAATTGACAACGGAAAATATTGTTCACGCGAATATTGGGCTAAATGGATTTGTAAATAGACGCTGTAAGCGATCGTTGTGTCCGCAAAGTGTTTTGATACTTTTGTTCTGTTATTGCGTCGGTTTTCTTTGTTTGTGTTTGTTGAAAGGAACGCTTTATTTAGGTATTTGATTTTAGTAAAATGGCTGTGTAAAGTTGTGAATTCAATAGACGTAGGTAGTGTGCTCCGTTGAACAGAAGTTGAAAGCTGGTAAGTTGAACATGCTTACTATTGCTAAGACAAATGTTTTAATTCCCTTTTAACAACCAAAACGGTTGTTTCCAAAAACGGAGATCAACTTTACACACCAAGATCGAAATAAGTGCTCATTGTACAATACTTGACAACAACTCTAATTGTAACAAATCAATCAATTTGCCTTGCCTGTTTCTAACTATGTTAGGGTCGGCTTCCAGTCTAACCAGATGCAGCTGAATGCCAGTATTTTACATGGAGCGACTGCCTATCTGACCTCCGCAACCCAGTAACTGGGTAATACGATACCCCTTAGTAAGACTGAATGTCGGACTTTCGGGCTTCTGACGACCTGTAAAGACTGTCGAAGATCCACAAATGACAGCCGGGACCAACGGCTTAACGTGCTTTCCGAGGCACGGAGGAGTTTCGTTATGTATAAACTCAAAACTCAAACTCAAAGCATTTATTTCAAATAAACCAATTACAGGCACTTTTGAATTGTCAAGGGGTCGGTCAGTCAGAAAGATGAAGCTAGTTGCCCATTCCAAAGCAGTAGGTACCTATGGAGAAGAACGGGCAAGAAACTCCATGGACACTCTTTTAAATCAAAACATGTTTACAAAAACTGGGTTACATCATTCATGTTGAAATATACACGTGAGAACGATGCAGTACTTAATAAAAGCGTCCATAATTACAAGTTTAAAAAAAACAATTCAAAATTATTTTAAAACTGCCGTGGCAGCTAAGAGGTGCCCAGTCTCTACTGACGGCGCCCGTTCATGAACATGACACATGGATTAGCACCATTCAGCTCAACCATTTTGATGGGATCTAAATGATCCAACATACGCATCACCATCAGTGAGACATTACAGGGAGCATGACATGCTCTCAGCCGCCAGGGCACATTCAAGTCAATGTAAGACGTACTCAGTAAATGGTAGCTTTATAGTAGGTACATAGTACTCAAAAACGTGCTATGGAATTATACATTGCTAAGAGGTTGAAGTTATATAATGCAAAAAGTTTTTGTGAATCTTCAGCAGCTCCAGGAGTAATCTCAGATGCTAATCAACTAGTTTAGGATATAAAAAAGAAGAGAAAGAATATTCAATATGTAAAATATTGGAGCAGCTCAATCCCAAGACCTGTGATATAGATCACAGTCACCAGTCACCCATCCACGGAACAACCCCGGCATGCGTAGCTTAACCAGATGGATCGGCCCATATGGCCATTACTTAACCAAGAGCTCTTCAGCAATAATTGTAACAAATGAGAAAACAAATACACAATCACAAAGTACGTAATAGAAAGGTATTCTGTATTCCTCCTTGGGGACTAAAGAAAAATAATAAATCTCCGTTGTACCTCCGTCCCTGTGATTTACACTCGTTGCTTCAGCCCATTGAAAATGGTTGTAAATAATAAACGAAATATAGCATTCCCTCTAGCTGCTTATAAAAACAATTATGATAATTTATTGGCTATGACTTCCATTGGGGAATGATGCAAAATTGTTTCATGAAGTTCTTATACTGATTGAAAACGGGAGAATTCTCTACGGTTTTGAGAATCTATAGTCTAATTAATAACTTCAATATCTACGTTCTGGCATACACGATTGCAATTAGAATGTTATTATTATCATTCTGCTAACAATTTGGATGCTATACTGCAGCAGCAAAATTATGTAGAATTTTGGAAGGTTCGATTACTAAAAGCAAACTTTAAGCCGGAATTGTCCGAAAGGGTTACCGCTACCCCGGAACGTAAAGGTCTAAGGAAGGAACATGGATGGGTTTTAGTCAGTAAAAGTCTGACACTGCCTTCCGCTCCACCCAGAGCAAAAGAAGTAGTTCGATGATTTCCCACCCTCAAAAAAAAAGGTACCCTCCACGAGGTATCCTCAGAAAATGTTACCGCTAGTTATCAGTATACACTCTATTTAGCTAATAATAAATCTTCATTAGTCTGACCTCTGTTTCAATTTAATAAGTTATTTATCTAAAGTTTTATATACCTTTTAACAAATTAAAAGTTTTTGATGGTTTATCTCTTTCTTTCTATTAAATAAAAGAGAAACATAATAAAAAACTAAAATCACAGCTCTAGTTAAATAAACCAGCATTTTGCAATAGCTTCATCAAATAACGAATTACATTAAAACTATCAAAAAGTCTTTTTACGAGTATATCCAACCCTATTATTCAAGTTAAATTAAGTCGTCGAAAACTTTTATTTCTATACGAATAAACGTACAGAAGACTTGAAAGAAAAATACTCATTGAAGAACCTATAATACTCATCCATAATTGGATAACCGTAAAAGTCTCGCTCGGTATATACTCGAAAGTACCTATAAGTGTACGTACTTCAAGTTTTAAAAGACAACGACAGTACCTAATAAAGCTGTAAGTGAAATAGTCTATCCGAGGAAATACTAAATCCATACCTATTTATTACTATAGCCAAGCATTTCCACGTTCCAATTTTAAAGGTGGATCGTGTGGCGATAAAACAAAGATGGCGTACGATTTGGCATAGATTTTTAAGAATGGATTGAGATTGACATGGCATTAACTTACCCCCAAAAGTAGTGGCGGTGGGTCCATTACCACAGAACAAAATAATAGTACTACTGCTACTGCCATTACTGAGATATGCCTATTTGAAAAATAATAAAAGGAAAGCGAAACTAAACCGGTAAAGATATACTTGGATAATACGTTGAATTGCACAGCCATTGTACAAATATACATATAGGATACCATTTTCTTGATGAATTTGTAGATCAATTTTTATCATTGTCATCGACGTCGATGATTTAAATCAACATAACAATATTTCCTATTTAATTAAGTGTTGTAAATATGATTTCCCAAATAAAAATTAATTCACTAATACCAATCAATATTTAATCGAAAACGTTCAATTTAGTATTCACCTTTGATTGTTTCTCATAATGACATTGTTATCTGCTCTACGTAAGACAATTAAATAGTAAATTCTATTGTTAAGATAAGCCTAACTCGTAACGTCTCTGTTACATCAAAATTATTACCTATTGTTTGCTTCAACGTTGATTCTACGTGAAAATACGGACAATAATAGTCTCCTATTGTTAAGCTATTACCGTTTTGTTCAATTGAAGAGCTCTGACCTACAAACTTTGTTATATATTGAAGCTTAAATAATATTACAATATTGTTATAAAAACGTTACATTTCGTGTGTTTTACGATTTAAATTGTTCTAAATATTTCGCTCAATATTAAATCTTCACCATCATCTGCCTAGCCTTTTCCCAACTATGTTGGGGTCGGCTTCCAGTCTAACCGCATGCAGCTGAATACCAGTATTTTACATGGAGCAACTGCCTATCTGACCTCCACAACCCAGTAACTGAGCAATACGATACCCATTGGTAAGACTGGCTGTCAGATTTTCGGGCTTCTGACGACCCGTAACGACTGTCAAAGATGCACAAATGACAGCCGGGACCAACGGCTTAACGTGCTTTTCGAGGCACGGAGGAGTCTCGTTATGTAAAGATTTTCACCCATCCACGGCCAACCCCGGTAAGCGTAGCTTAACCTGATAAATCTGATAGACCTGTGCGGCTGTTAATACTTTATTCGATCTTATCAACTGATATTTAATTTACTAGTACCTACCTATTTGGCTACTCATAAAAAATTCCTACAACATCCAATACAACAAAATTTTCGCACGAGCTCGGCATATTATGTACTACATTCATTGCTCACACATACCCTCCTATAATAAAATTACGCCGGCCACTACCGACCACTATGATTCTATCCAGGCTCGGAATTGTGACCATTTATTCACGTAACCATTCCTACAGGACGACCCGACTACCTGGCGTGTAGAAGTAAAGTGCCATACCCACAATCATGGCCCTAAGTGCGTAGATTAAACGCCGAAGCTCTGACATTATACCACCATACCTCCCATCTCTGTTCCTTATTATTCTTTTATTACACAAACGCTGGTAACATTATGAGGGTTTAAGAAAATGTACGTGTAATGTCACGTTATGAACAGATGAAAGTAACTTCCGTCGCAGAACCTTTGTGCAGACCGGTATAATTCAATTATTTGTCACTTAGATGAGGATCTCCGGATTATTACGGAAGCTACGTGAAAGAGAAATTGTGGCAGTCAACGTTATACTGGGTCACAAAAATATTTTTTCAGTTTTCTGAAACTTGAAATCTTTACATCATATTACCTACATCAAAGCCGCATCCCACCGTTTGTCCCGCTGTACGCTTACAGAATCACTCTATCTAAAGTGATGAAGGTGCGTATAGTTCAACTTGCTTTCGCCCGCGGCTTCGCCCGCGTTATAGAATCTACATTGCACCCGTGTGAAGCCGGAGCGAGTCGCTAGTATAAGATACACTATAAAGCTAACTTGCTTTTAAAAGGCAACTTCAAAACCGGACGGAAAAATAGTACCTGCCATGTAGAGCGGCGAACAAATGAGTCGACATATTCAATAAAACCTCATTTCTCAAAATCGGTTCAATTTTAAATTAAAAAAATTCTAACAATATTGCCTATTTTTCTGTTGAAAATAACAAAAATCAGACACATCTCCGGTGTCCACAGTTGACTCAAATAAAGCCGCAGACAGAGAAAGAAATTTTTATAACGTCGAAATATACAGGCTATAAAGAAAAATAGCAATAAATAAACAATTTTCCACATCATAAATCGTGTATAACAACGAGAAAACTGCAAATTTATGCAGATTTCATAGCGAAGCCGCGTGTCGCGCGCGTTTCGAGAGTCCGATGCCCCGCGATAAGACGGCACTCCTACGTATTTATGTAAATATGACTACATTATGTATATTAAACCGAGATTTTTCTGTTACATTCGCGTATGAATGCATAAAGTGCGGCGTGGTGTATCTCTACTGCTCCTTGTTTACATTATCCGCGAGCAAATTATTTTTAAATTGTTACGGCATGCTAACAAAACGGTAAGCTAATGAAAGTTTTTGCATGTTCTCATTGTGCTCTTTAAGCGGGCGGTAGTCTTGCTGGGTTGCAAATTAGTTTGTAGATAATTACGGAAGTGTCCTGTACCGTTTTAAATCAAGCATTTAGTGGCCCAGACTACAGCACAAACGGCTGATAAAGATCGTCAAAAGCAACAGAAAAAGGGATTTATTGTTCCTACAGCATTTAGTATTCCCAGAGGGGAAGCAAGTTGTCATATTTATTTCGTAATATTATTTAATCAGTTCTCAATAAGCATAATATCAATCAATCTCATGTATTGGGCACAGTTCCAATCCCGAACTCCTAATTTTGTTGTTATTTCTTTACCATCATGCAAAAAGATTTATTAAAAAAAAAGGAAATCTTAAACCGCCTTCAGTCAGCAATAAACAGGGCAGCAGGGTATATTAATAATTATAATTCCAAGGCTGTGTCTTCTCCATTCACGACTTTTTCTTCTAAGCCATGAAATTTAAATTTATAATCGAATCTATTAAAGCTTTGTGTTCCCAAAATACTTAGAAGACAATCCCTTTGGAGTTGCGGGAAAGTGTTTTAATTAACCTCCTCCTGATTCCGCCCTAAATTAATATTCCTGTTTGTATTTACTTATGTAGGTACCAAAGTGGCTATTCTGCTCGTACATTCAAGCCTTTATTTTGGGAAAATATCACTCGGGGAATATCATCCTGAATTCAGCTATGGCTGCATGAATCTTGCCTGTTACAAACAAAAATTGGCTAATCTCGTGAGTAAATGCAAAGAAACCTAAATCTCGCTTTCAAATTCTGCCACAGAAATGTACATATACTCAGAATATCTTACATTACAGTTGATAATTGCCAAACCCTCATGCTAAAACAAATACCCACCTACCTAGAATTGAACAAACAAAGATACCAAAATAATGGAAAGAATCAGGAAATGAAAAAACAAACTGTAGCCATAACATGTCATATAAAGTAAGTTCTGAGCTTCACCTAACCACATAATTTCACAGTAAAGGTAGCGATTACGTACGTAAATATTTTTTTCTGTATAAAAGTTGTGAATACAACAATACTTTTCTGGATGGAGTTTTCATGTTTATCTGAAAATGGCTGAAAAGAAATCAGATTATACTAGCAGATCTTTTTAAATCAACTTTGTGGATTTGCCGCAGCACTCCGAAATTTAAAAGCACCAACTGTCGCTATTCATTGGGTGTACTGGAGGTACTTTTAAAAAACAAAGGCATGGTCCACACCAGGTAACATTTCACAGTAAATATGTGAGCACCATGTACTTTTGACATACTTAAGTTTACCTGCCATTAATTATGTGTTTTTCTTTTCACTTTTTGTGGTGTAGTGTTTTTATTCTGGGTGCATTGTCTTTACATATAATGTTATAATTGATGTATACAAAACATTGTAAAACATTTTAAAAGAGTAACGGTGGAGTTTCTCGCCCACACGTTCAAAAGGGCCTTACTTGTGCCTATTTGAAATAAATGACTTGACTTTGACTTTGACAGGTTATTTTTTAAATGAATCCATCACGCGAACCTACGCCCCAGCAGCGTCAATCCTCTGACTTAAATCATTTACGGGTGACAATTAAAAAAAAAATTTTTTTAGAGTGCACCTTTTTCAAGTAATTGGAATAGGGATTTAACATTTTGGTGTATGCTTTTTGACTATGCCTAGTATCCTGGAATGATTGAAAGGAAAACACGATACAACGAAATGTTCTAGATACAAAAAAAAATTTAAGTTCTATCTATTTTAAAGTTTTTTTGAGTAGGTATTAAGGCGTAACAGTTGGCCACTCGTTCATATAACTCTATGGAGGCGTCGGGGCAGCTGACCGTGGAAGATGGAACCGTCACTCCACGCGCGCGTGTGCATTACGCATTATTATTTTTTTGTTTTGTTTTGTATTCTAGCTAAGTTCAAAGAGCCTTAGAACTAATTAAGAGTACCTATGTTTAATGTGAAAGGACACTGACTCCTGCAACAAAGTTTTTAACTAGCGCAGGAGCCAGGGAATTCCAACATTTTTGTGAAATTGTTTTGGGTTAAATAAATAATTTTAGTTTAATTTAATTAGGTAGGTAAGTCACGCATTGGTCTTCATCAACAATGTTTCTTATGTGCCAGGCTGCGTTAATTTCTGCCAGTGTTATACATTTAAATAGTGTGAATACTTAACAAGAGATGCTATGAAACGAACTAAATTACGATGAAACTATGACTTCGTTAACTTCGTAACTTGTACCTAACGTCAATAAAACACATTGCTACGTGAGTCAAGCCACGTGTACAGCTAGTGAGTAATCACTTGATGAGAAATTGTCGGTAGATAGTGACAGTGATTTTTACATGATAACAATGAAGAGTATTTAATTCCAGATTTATATTTTTACTGGAAACAGGGGTACCGTACTGCAAACACACATTTTAAAGGTTACAAATATCTAATGAACTCTCCAATTATTTAAGGCAAACTAAACCCTAATAGCCTGAGAATACAAGAAACAAGGAGATACGTACACTTTTCAATATAAATCTTATCTAATAAATCTAGTGAATACACGTCGGTACTTCAAACAGCGCGGTCCCCACTGGCAAAGATCCAGGCATTCGTAGGTGCTTGCGTGACGGAGACCACGAAATATGTTAGAGAAGGTTTACTCAGATAGTAGATTTTTTGATATCCTGAGAATAAAAAGAAAATATTTCCGCCAAAAAGACCCAATTAGATCGACGCGAATTGAATAAGCAAAAATTTCTGTGTAAAATATGCAACAGAAGAAACGATTTTTTGAAAATATAGAAAGAAAAATTGAAAAGGCAATGAGAACATTTGCATTTTATTTTATATGTGCAAAAAGAACTATTGTCGTTACAAACTTACTAGCAAGAAGAAAGAAACATTAATTTATTCATCCTTGAAACACGTGCATACTCGTATATTGGAGTAAAAACATAATCATACAATAAAAACCTTTAAAACATAAAACCACGTTACCAGCTAAAAATCAATTTCTAATTGTAGACCGAGGCGAATTTCTGTTTTTCTCACCTTTTACATCGTTTTTCTTTTGTTATTCTAAGGTCCCATTGAATATTTACAATCACAACCATAAATACACGAACTCTTTAAGAGATTTCCTAGCGGTAACAGACGTATTTCAGAAATAGAACCTATAGTGTCAAACACAATACATTAACTTGCTTAATTACTTGTAACCAAAAAAAAATGTGAGCACCATCTATTACATAATTGCTATGTTATTTTATTTCTTTTCACCATTAATTTGTGATGTAGTATTTTTATTCCAGGTACTACATCAACATATAATATTTTAATAATGTGTAAAAAACATTTTAAAGCAGTAACGGTGGAGTTTCTTGCCCATTCTTCGCCTTTTCTCCAAACCAAACTACCTTAAGGAATAAACCCCTAGAATCAATTCAATTTTTTGACGTAAAAGTGCTTTTCACGTGCTTATTTGAAATAAAAGATTTGACTTTAAAAATACTACGTTCGTAAAACCAGATAATTTCTGTCAACACTTAAGAAGAAAATCGCTTTAGAATCTCGAGTAAATATCAGGTATTTATGATCGCGACTGTACCTTCTACATCTCATGATACGTGCGAACTGTTCAAATACTACCCGCCTTCTATTTGTAAGGTCTGACACTGATCCGAATTATGATTGAATTCAAACCTATTTGAATGCCTTCTTTGTTGGTACAAACGCGTCATCATTATGTGTAGAGAGTTTTAGCAAATAGAATTTATATTTGAATTCACTCTCGTACATATAATTTAGTTGGGTATTTGAAATGTAAAGAGAATAATTGTTTGGTTAATACGTTTTAGTTCCATCATCTGTAAATTACTCGACTACGGCGAAGCAAAATGGAGGGTTATGATGTATGTATGTAAATTTGTGTGTGTGTATGTATGTATGTATGTTTATTTGTTTCCTATTTATATTTATAGTGATGTTTAGAGGACAGTCCTGATCGTATGCTTCTTTGTCCTAAGGCTTATGATCGCTTAATAATGTTATATGTAATGTATACTGTTTTGCTAGGGTAGGTGGCATTAGAACACGGCTGTCCTCTAACCATCACAATGAATAAGTAATCCTACTACTATTATAAAGGCGAAAGTTTGTAAGTATGGATGTATGGATGTTTGTTACTCTTTCACGTAAAAACTACTGTATAGATTTGGATGAAATTTGACACAGAGATGGTTTATATCCTGGATTAACACATAGGATATTTTTTATCCCGGTAGAACATTCCTGTGGGATAATTTCCGACCTCCACGCGAGCGAAGCCGCGGGCAGAAGCTAGTAATAATAATAATAATAAGTTTATTAGCAAAAACAGTAATATGATAACTAATTTGTACTACCAATATTAAAATTATTGTCAGTTTTCCTGGCTCCTAAACTAGGTACGCAGACCTGTATCTTAGGAGTCGAAAATTTTACGGCATCAAATGTAATACAACCGTGACTTTTCTGTTTGTGGTGGTTAAGTTTTAAAACGACTTCGAAGGACCTTTGTATGCGGTGAATTAATTTCTGTTGGTGATGTAGATTTTAGCGTAGTGGACTGCTGGTCGACACAAAATTGAGCACGGGAAATGAGGCTTTGAGGAATATGGAAGGATGGACTTACTTGAGATCTTCTGGACGAAACACGTGGCAAGGACAGCCCTTTGCAGACGTCTCACGTGTTCCCTGATTTCTTCCTGTTTCTCCTTGATGCACTATTCACTTGTTTAAATGTCCCACTTTATGCTCAAAAGGTTGCAAGACTTTACAACAAGTTTTCGGATCCTTAACGATGAGCAATTTGGGTTTAGACAGAATAGCACTACTTCATTGGCATGTTTCAACTTGATTAAAATTGTCACCCAGGCTATAAATGAGGGATCACCAATTGCTGCGATTTTCCTAGACATGAGTAAGGCGTTCGATTTTGTGGACCACAAATTGCTCTTACATAAACTAGAAAAATACGGCATAAGAGGCAAAGCAAACGATTGGTTGAAAGACTACCTAAATGACAGGAAGCAATGTGTAGAAATTTCTAAAATATTTAATAATAAGAAGGTTTTACATAGAAGTGAATTTAGAATAAATAATTTTGGAGTGCCACAGGGCAGTGTATTGGGACCTTTTCTATTCCTCATATATATTAATGATCTCCCAAATATAATTTCCCATAACACAATCTTGTTTGCCGATGACACAACTCTCATTGTAAAATGTGAAAATGCAGACACATATGAGCAAGACATAAACAAAGCAATAGAAAAGATTATTCACTGGTTACATTCTAACAATTTACAAATTAATATGGAAAAAACTAAAATGATCCAATTCCAAACCCATAAAAGGAAGCCATTGCCGTTAATGGTTAAATATAATGACACTGTGATTGAACAAGTGGCAAGTACTAAATTTCTGGGGATAATGTTGGATCAGAATTGCGACTGGAAAACACACGTCGATTGCGTCTGTGATAAACTCGACAGATTTGTCTACGCAATAAAAAGACTAAGAGTCACGGTATCGACAGAAGCTGCGCTTTGTGCTTATCACGGATACGTTTCGTCCGTACTCGCTTATGGTCTCTTGTTGTGGGGTAATTCGGTGGATATTACAAAAGCGTTTAGAGTACAAAAAAAATGTATACGTGCAATCTGTGGGGCCTGGTATACGGATAGTTGTAAGCCTTTGTTTAAAAAGTGCAATATTCTGCCATTGCCATGTATGTACATCAGAGAATTATGCGTATTTGTAAAACAACATCCGGAATATTTCACTAAACACAAAGATGTTACCAAACGAAATGTTGTTCCTAGAAATAAAAATAAATTTAAACATGAGCTCTGTGTACCGCAATGTAGGCTCGAATTGTATAAGAGGAACTCGTACGTAAATGCTGTAAAGGTATATAACAAATTACCGGACGCTTTTAAAGATCTACCTTTGAACATGTTTAAAAAAAAAGTAACGCAATGGTTAAAAGACAAATGCTTTTATACTCTTAATGAATTTATGTCAGATCGCGGAGAGGAAAATAGAAATCAATAATATATAATAATTGGTATATACCTTATAATAATTCATTGATGTTCAATTTAATATTTAAGACATTATCAATTACAATTTACTATTATTTAAACATAAATATTCTTAATCTGACATTTTTATTCAACTATATTTTGTATTGACATGGGTATAACTCTGACATCAATTAATTAACAATGTATTTATTATTCCTTTAGAGAGATGCATGAGATCTGACTTGCTGTTGCTGACGATTTATTAATTAATTTTATTTTATACTTGTGAAGATTATTATTAATTAAATATTTGCACACCATATGTAATGGTAGAATGTAAAGGGACCATTATAATTGTAAGACCATACTTTGTAAACCTACATTCTGGCAAATAAATAGACTTTGACTTTGACTTTGACTTTGTGTCGGCCAACACTTATTTTATTAATAATTATACAGTTTTTGGTGCGGATGCGGTGAGTATGCGGTATGAGTGATGAGCGGGTTTAGTATGTAGTGATGCGGTGAATGCGAAGATTGCACTTTTTAAGTAAGCTAGACGAGACTAGCTCACTATAATTAGAGGTTATGAGCGGTGAGCGGTTTGAGGTTATGTAGCGGTTGAATGCGAAAACGCACTGACACTTTTTGGTCGCGCGCAAATGAGCTTCCAATCTCGTTCCGAACGATAAGGAATGTATGGGTAAGGAGAAAGGAATGATTAGCTCAATTCTGTGTTGTAAGCGGAAAAAACTTATAAATAAAAACTTGCGCGAGCATCCTGCCCGGCTTTGAGGATATGTAATATTCTCAAAAGGAAAGAAGTTATAGTAAAGCGGACTTATAAAAAAAGATATTCTAAGCATATTAACTAAAGATAAATTATGGTTTAATAACGCGGTGATGTTATTGAGAAGGTAAAGGACATAGTTTGACAACGGGTCTCTTACAAGAGCCACTGCATGTCCTCACCATAGCAACGCGGGTTGTCCCATCCTTGCCGGGAAAACCTTCGGTGATTATACCTAATGGCCAACGTAAAGGAGGGACATCATCCTGATGTATGAGAACCACTGTACCAATCTTAATACTGTCTGCGGCACTCAACCATTTTTGTCTAACTTGAAGATTATGTAAATATTCTATACGCCATCTCTTCCAGAAACTACAAACCATCTGGTCTAGCAATTTCTTGCGGCAAGTCAGAGACTTCGTCGTTTCGGGAACATTCACGACAGGCAACGAAGTTAACGGAGAAGCCATTACAAAATGAGCGGGAGTAAGCGGTTCTGGGTACGGATCCTCATTCAGGACACAGAGCGGTCTGGAATTTAGAACTGCCTCAATTTCAGTGAGAACAGTCGAAAGCTCCTCGTAGGTAAGAAGCTGAGAACCGATAACACGGTATAAATGCGTTTTAGTAGATTTAATATGAGATTCCCACAACCCTCCAAAATGGGGTGCGCGGGGTGGAATCATTTTCCACTCTATGCGGTAGCCGTTAACAAGTAGTTCTTGTTGTTGAGCCTTGGCTCCAACGAAATTTGTTCCGTTGTCGGAAAAGGCAAAATTAAATATTATATTTTTAATAGCGGTACGAGAGCAGTAAGTGTCATAAACTAATTTAATTAATTTAGACAAAAGAATAGCAGCACAGAGCTGTAAACGAGCTAGAGATATGACCTTAACAGGTGCAACTTTGGATTTAGCACACACCAAATTTACGTGTGTGTTACCATTTGTATCAATGACATGTAAGTATATGACGCAGCCATATGCATTCAAGCTGGCATCAGCAAAACCTACTATATTTGTCACGCAACCCATAGTAACGGCTACATGACGAGGTAATTTTAAAGACGAGAGTAAAGGTAGTTGCTCTTTAAATTTTTGAAAGAGCAGTATAATAGAATCGGGTGGAGTTTCATCCTCTGATAGCTGGCGCACAGTGCGCATGGCTAGGAAGGGACTAGGTTTAAGACCAAATTCAACTCGATTAAATTGAAATTCGCGAATAGGTTCAGCGGTATTAAAACGAAACAATATTGTTTGGTATTTTCGATGCTCATCAATAACAGCAATTCGAAGATACATCTGTTTTATGTCAGCTGTAACTGCAATAGGGAACAAGCGGAATTTTAAAAGTAATAAAAATATGTCAGCCTGTAAATTCGGCCCTGTGTGTAACAAGTCATTCAATGACACGCCATTATGAGACTTAGCGCTTGCATCAAGAACGATGCGAACCTTAGTGGTTTGTTTATCATTCCTAACAACAGGGTGATGCGGTATGTAATAACCTACAGTCTGATTAACAGAACTAGGTGTAGTTTCAGTTAAATAATTTTGATCGATATACTCTTGGATTATTTCATTATAACTAGCGCGCAAAACAGGGTCGCGAAGCTTAGTTTTTTCTAAGTTAATTAAACGTCGATAAGCGACAGCATAAGAATTTCCAAGTGAATCTGGATTTTTACAGAATGGTAACGCGGTACAATACCTACCACTGGAGTCACGTGACACAGTAGAAGCGTACAGCTGTTCACACTCCAGTTCAGCAGGGCTCATAAAATGTTTTGAAGGTATTTCTTCAATGTTCCAAAATTTATGTAAGGATTCGTCTAAAGACAGAAAACAATGAAAATTATCTATATTTAGCGCGGTAGAAATATATGAAGCGGTATTTAATTCAGCGGGACTATAATTGTTATTAGATAAACTAGCGGGTACCTCACCCATAAGAATGTAACCGAACACGGTTTCAATAGCGGATGGAGCGGTAGGTGAGATAATTTTATTGTGAAGTAATAAATACGGGAACAGTTTTGCCCCTAGAAGCAATTCAACCTCACCAGGTACGTGCCACAGTGGGTCAGCGAGCGGTAAATCAAACAAATGTTGCACTGCAGTAGTGTCAACAAAGTGAGATGGTAAGTTATCTGTAATACTATCGATAACTAGAGCGGTAATATTAAAAGAATTATTTTTAATTTTAGCAGTAACCTTTATCTCAACGTAACCTATAACCGGCCGCGGAGATGATCCGACCCCTTTTATAACGGAGTTTGAAAGCGGTATAATGTTTAATTGAAGTTTTTTACAACAAGCGGAAGTAATTATATTATTTTGCGAAGCGTTATCTATTAAACATCTCACAGAAACGTGTTTGCTGTATTTGTTATCAACATAGACTCGGGCAGTAGAAAGAAGTATCGTATTAAGCGGTTTGTTTACATTATTAAGACGAGCGGACGCACACAGCGCCACCTGCTGCGAATTAGGGGAGCTAGTGACGTCAGCGTCAGTCGAAACCGGATGCGACGAGCTGTTCTCTAAATGTAAAAGCGAATGATGTCTTTTGTTACACGCCCTACAGTTATGTATTGATTTACACTGTGAAGCAGTGTGCGATACACTAAGACAGTTTACACATCCACGTTTGTTTTTAATAAAATCCAAACGCGAATTGGCTGAGAGGGATTGAAAGGCTGGACAAGTGTAAAGTTTATAATGATCAACTTTACTGCAATACAAACAACCTTGATTATTATCGCAAGCAACAAAAGTATGTACTGTACTATTACGTGACTGATTACGAGAAGGATTATTTTTATTAGGGTTGTTACTCATTAACGCGGTTCGAGATGAAATAGTGCGATCCAATATTTTAACTTGCGATTTTATAAATTGTACGAAATCCGTATAAGTAGGAATTTCCTCATCTCTCATATGCGTTTCGAATAAATTTACGATTGCGGGGTCTAATTTTTTCAAAGCTAAATTAAGCAAAATGAAATCCTTTAAATCTTTAATTTGTAATTGTTCTAAAGCAGAAACAGACGCGTGAAAACTTTCAATGAAAACATTTAAAGATGCGGAGTTATTAATTGCGGGTTTAATATTTAGTATGTTAGACATGTAATGTGAGCCTAGTGCTCGTTTATCTTGGTACTTTTGAACTAAACTGTTCCAAATAGCGGCATAGTTATCTCCTGAGGGAATAATTCCGGCGGTAATTTGCAATGCGTTTCCCTTTAAATTACCCATCAAATACTGCACACGTTGAGAATCTGTAAGGTTCAAGTTACTATGGATATTTGATTTAAATGATTCATAGAAAACAGGCCAGTTGTCAATTCTACCATCAAAGAACGGAATATGAATAGGTGGCAATTTGACGGTGCCTTTATATTGTTTAGCGTTATCATTAGAATCGCATGTATGTTCTAATGACCTTGAACGGTTCGCGGTGATTAACGAACGCACTCTCTCTATACGAGAATAAACTTCGTAGTAAGATTCCTGACTGCTATAATCAATATTATGATTAGGATTTAATTGCAAGGAATATGTATTTATTTTATCTAAATTGTTACTAAATTCTTGACGAGTTACTGAGAGAGCCTCAGAGTCTGCCATAAATGATTCCACCGAACGAAGCTCAATATTAGTTGTATTTATTTTCTTAGAAGTTTCGTATAGCGATGTTAAATATTTGAGGATTGAATTATTTTTAGCTTGAAGTAATTTAACCTTCATTTTAAGATCTTCCATGTTGGAGTAGTTATAGAAAATATAGCGTACAAAATAATAGGTATAGCGGGTAGACTTAGAATAATTGTTTTATTCTAAGCGGGTATACAAAGGAATAAAGTTGAATAAGTTAGTTATACGAGACCAACTCACGATAATAGGTAATAGCGGGTAGACTTAGAATAATTATTTTATTCTAAGCGGGTATACAAAAGGAATGCGGATGAATATACGTTGTAAGTAAGTTAGACAAGACTAACTCACGATAATTAGCGGATTGAATATTTACCTATGCTATTTCAATGCAGCAGGCGAAATATTAAGTTGATACAGTAATTCTCAATGAATAATGTACCTAGCGGGGAATGTACGAACGCAAGTAGGTTCGTTCGTTCAATATGGCGATTTTACGAACGTTGTATTTTAGGTATTTTAACCTAAATCCTAGGTATGACCTATATTAGGATCGTTGATTCTTTGAATCCGGCTCGAAGGACCAAATAACTTATGGTGGTTAAGTTTTAAAACGACTTCGAAGGACCTTGGTATGCGGTGAATTAATTTCTGTTGGTGATGTAGATTTTAGCGTAGTGGACTGCTGGTCGACACAAAATTGAGCACGGGAAATGAGGCTTTGAGGAATATGGAAGGATGGACTTACTTGAGATCTTCTGGACGAAACACGTGGCAAGGACAGCCCTTTGCAGACGTCTCACGTGTTCCCTGATTTCTTCCTGTTTCTCCTTGATGCACTATTCACTTGTTTAAATGTCCCACTTGTGTCGGCCAACACTTATTTTATTAATAATTATACAGTTTTTGGTGCGGATGCGGTGAGTATGCGGTATGAGTGATGAGCGGGTTTAGTATGTAGTGATGCGGTGAATGCGAAGATTGCACTTTTTAAGTAAGCTAGACGAGACTAGCTCACTATAATTAGAGGTTATGAGCGGTGAGCGGTTTGAGGTTATGTAGCGGTTGAATGCGAAAACGCACTGACACTTTTTGGTCGCGCGCAAATGAGCTTCCAATCTCGTTCCGAACGATAAGGAATGTATGGGTAAGGAGAAAGGAATGATTAGCTCAATTCTGTGTTGTAAGCGGAAAAAACTTATAAATAAAAACTTGCGCGAGCAGTTTGTTTACAGTCATTTTTTTTTTTTTTTAACAAATCAGATGTAGTGAATGATTGTGTTTATGTATCTAGGGATGTGTAAATGAGTGTAGTGTGGTGTGTGTGTGTAGTGAGGAGTGTATGTGAAATCAAAGTGTTTATATTCTTTCAAGGTAGAATTGATACAGTTATGATTCTATAGCCAATATATTTTCTGTCTCATCATACGTTAAGGATAAAAGCCATTTTCGTAATTTTTCTTTAATTTCATACAAGTTATGTCTATACAATGGAATAATTTTATTTATTTTATTATAAATACGTGAACTTTGAACCATCAATTGTCGACTAGTAAACGCAAAGTGACAGGGGTTTGCTTTACATATAGGAAAACCGATACGTTTTAAGAGCAGTTTTTTATCCAATGGAAGGTTGGAGTGTCTCCGCAGGACTGAACGAAGGACATATAATTGCCTTACTGTGAGAACTTCGGCCTCAGAATATAACTGATCAGTGGGGTAGTCTCTAGGTTTAAAAAGCATCACCTTAAGAACAGCTCGTTGTGCCCGTTCCGCCGGGATCATTGCGGTTTTGTAAGTACCGCCCCACACCGGAATGCAGTACATAATGATGGACTGACAAAGGCTGAGGTACACAAGAGTCAGAGTTTCAGAAGAAATAAGTATTAACTACATTAAAATATATTACGCATAAGTTGTTTATTTAAAAGATGACAAATATTGAATTGTTTGGATGCGTTTTATTTTAAATTAAACTTGTTTCTGTATTACTTTTGTTTCTACTTTAAATATGTCCAAATACTACTAACCACTCGCCCCGGGTGCAACGTATACACATACAGTAGAACCCGTTTAATACGATCACGCTTAATACGATTTCTCGCATAAGACGCCATTTTGCATCAGTCCCTGCAACTTGAGACATGTTTTCATACATTCTTTAACGCTTAATACGATTCGTCATCCCGTTTAATACGCCTAACGCCAACACATATTACCTCTGCGGCAGCGGCCAGCGGACTGACTGAACTGCGGCAACCGATCAAGAAGATGAGTCAACTCCGATTTTGTCACACGCCCAGGCATTATCAGCAGTTAATGATTTAAGACACTATGTAACTTCTTTGAATCAAAGCGAAGACGCACTACAAAAGTTAAATTACGTTGACAATCTTGTAATTTCTAATGCCTCAAAATCTTTTTGTCAAACTAAAATAAGTGTATTTATTTGTTTCAAATGTGTATTTATTTCAAATAAACCAATTACAGGCACTTTTGAATTGTCAAGGGGTCGCGAAGGAGGTGGCGGGATGGGAGAGGGAAAGGTCCTCCCGTCCCAGCCGCCGCGGGAGACGCTCCGGGCGTCGGGAGCCACGTGACGACTCCCGGCCACCGTAGGCGCGGGCCTGCGGACGGTGAGTAATGGGTGACTCACCGTCCGATCAGCACCAGACCCGTGCCGTACGGCGCGTATATGTTCCACGCGCGCCTCAAAGAGATGTCAGCATATGAAGGGGCCCCCCAGGGCCAAGCCTGCCGGGTAAGCGGGATTGTCCGAAAGGTAACCCTTTCGCTACCCCGGAACATAAAGGGCTACGGAAGGAACATGGATGGGTTTTAGTCAGTAAGAGTCTGACACTCCCTTCCGCTCCACCCAGAGCGGGAGCAGTCATTGGATGATTTCCCAGCCTTAAAAAAAAAAAAAAAAAAAGGGGGTCGGTCAGTCAGAAAGATAAAGCTAGTTCCAATTCCATAGACTGTAGTCTTTTTTATTTTGCTAAAAAGATTCTTACATCACTAATTCCTTGAACATTGTAACATATTGATTCTTCCACCGATCCAGGAAAAGATAAACACGTATGAATCAATTACTTTACAAAGCTGCGGAAGTCGTGAGCGTCAGTTCGAAACAGATTGTTTCGATGTACTCCGATGGACCGGCAACCTGTTACAGTTCGTGCAATATTTAGATCTTTTAGCCGAACGTGTTATTTGCATGGCGCTTCCAGAATTGGTTTTGTTGAGATCGGTTTGAAATGCTGGCAAATGATCGAATGAAACATGTCGGATATTGAGCGCGATTCTAAACCCATAAGGATTAAAATTGTCTTCGATTATGTTTAAAAAAAATCAGCTGTTCCGATCAGATTCAGATTCAGACGAATCAGATTTTGACCGTGAGCTTTTATATGAAACAGCCGATTTTTTTTTTATAACTGACGAAAAATTTATTCACCTGTCTAGAACCATGTACCGAGTTCATGGTAACAGTTTTCGATGTCCCTGACACCCCTGAATAAAATTGAGAAAATATAAATAACAGTTTTTCAATCCTAGGGATTGAACCCAAGTCACTCGGTAGTCGCACTCGCTACACCAGACCAAACAATCCTACTATCACTAGGTAGATTCCAACAGAGGAATCACAGTGTTTGGATAACGCCAGAATCTGTATCCCACTATAAATAGTTCTCCACTTAACAATAAAATAAATCTTCCGAAAAACCAAAGGTACAATAAATGCGTGTGACAAATTAAATATATGTGACGGAAAAACATTATGTAATTCATTCTCTTTTAATGCTCCCAAAGCCATCCCCGATGCGGGGATCGCTCACTCACACTGACATCTGCATTGCAGATCTTTAAATAAGAAACATTAAGTTTTTTTTTTCAACCGGGCCTGTCTTGCTACTGGGCAGAGGTTCCCCCACATTTATCCTCTATTTCCTGTGTATTGCCCTCTCCGGCAAATCATCCAATGACTTCTCCCGCTCTGGGTGGAGCGGTAGGGAGTGTCAGACTTTACTGACTGTTCCTTCCTTAGCCCTTTATGTTCCGGGGCAGCGGTAACCCTTTTTGAAAATCCCGCTTACCCATCAAGCTCAGCCCTAACGGGCCCCTTCATATACTGACATCTCTTTGAGCCGCGCGTGGAACATATACGCGCCGTCCGGCACGGGCCTGGTCCTGATCGGACGCGCATAAACGCATCTAAGTCATCACGCCAGGCGATTCCACGGTCTACCTCGGCAACAACTCCGCTCCGAATGTCGAAAAAACGGGATAAAAATCTGCTATTATCAATCCCTTCACCAAATTTCATCCAGATCCTTTTCACCGTTCTGGCGTGATTGAGTAACAAACATCAATCCAAACTTTAGCTTTCACGCTAAAACGGCTGAACAGATTTTAATGAAAATTGGCAGATGGGTAGACCATGACCTGAGTTAGAACATAATTATAATACTTTAACTCAGTAGTACGTTCCTGTGGGACCATTGCCGATCCACGCGTGGGCGAAGCTGCGGGAAAGGCTATAGTTCAAATACAATATCAATGTCTGACATCACCTATGCAATACAATTATAGGTACCGGCTATTATGTACAATTGATGACCAATTAATGATACACCAATTATGGCTATTTGACGGTTAATTCATTGCACAATATCTACTAGGCTATTTACATTAAATGTTTGATTAAATATGGTAATTGTATTGCTGATGTGTTGGTTTAAAATTACTGCATTTTGTATTTAAAATATACAGTGACAGCATAAATGCGGGATTGTCCGAAAGAGTTACCGCCACCCCGGAACATAAAGGGCTAAGGAAGGAACATGGATGGGTTTTAGTCAGTAAGAGTCTGACACTCCCTTCCGCTCCACCCAGAACGACAGGAGTCGTTAGATGGTTTCCCATCACCCTCAAAAAAAAAGCATGCTTAATTTCGGATTTCGCCAATGAAACTGAACGTCATCAGCACTTCTAAACCGTGTTCAAGAAATGTCGGTGTCGGTATTCCTCAACCATTTTGACATTGACAGCTGTTGAACGTGGCTTAAAAGTGCTGAACGCGTTCAGTTACATTGGTAAAATGCGGCCTTAGTGGTATAAGACGTAATAGTTCTGCCGTTTAGAAATCAGAAATCAGTAAGACGACTGTTGCTAGGGCTGTAAAATAGGGACAACCCTATGTAACTGTTAAGAAGAGCAGATATATAATAAAACTAATAATAATAATAATATCCTTGGACATTTCACACAACGCCATATCGTCCCAAGCTAAGCAACCTAATGCTTGTGTTATGGTAACGAGATGGCTGATAAACTACTTATATACATTTTTATTTTGTAAATACATACATATTATAGATAGGAAAACACCCAGACTCGTAACAAATACTTGCAGGTCGTACAAATATTTGTTTCGTGCGGGAATCGAACCCGCGACATAGTGCGCAGCAGTCAATCGCTCAACCACTGCGCCAACCGTGTCGTCAATATACAAAACTAGAAAAGATATATCATCTCGTTCATCCATTGGGCGTTTTCACACTGCGACGATAACGACACCGACACCGACACCGATATCGTCAACTCGGACGACAACGATATCGTCCGGCGATATCGGGACGACATCGGTATGTGACTCGATATAACCAACAGCTTGTTATGCGGTTAGTCACACTGCGACAGCAAAAGTAATTCCAAAAGTGTAATTATTCGAGATAATAATGGCAGCAGTGAACAAGTTACATTTGCTTTATCTTTTATATTTACGGCGAAAAAAACCATTTTGGGTTGATCCTATTCTACAAGTGCGATATCGGCACGACAATCTGTCGGCGATGATACCGTTGACGGTTGACGACGCAGTGTGAAAGCGTTTAGTAGTGATTGTATGGATTTTCCAGTCCGACGATATCGTGTCGTTACCGTTATCGTTCAATGTGAAAACGCCCATTAGCATAACATAATAAGTGTATAATGTTCCCACTGCTGGGACCACACTGGGACACAGGTCTCCTCTACGTGAGAGCGAGTAGGCTGTTCGTAGATGTCGCATGTCTTCGAACTTTTGGTTCTAGGACATACCGTTTTCCTCACGATGTTTTCCTTCACCGTTTTAAGAGCAGTTATGATAAAATTATTTACACAAAGAATAGAGCCGGGCTGGGTTCGAACCTTCGACCTTACTACTCGTAGGTATGTCGGGGCGGTTACCACTGGGCCACTGCTCCATTACCATATTAAGTATTAATCGAAAATACGACAAAATTATATAAGTGTGCGTTTCTGTGCTTACGAAAAATTGGGAAATATGCATCATGTTGTTACTCATATTACTCATGGATTTAGTCATGCAGTACTGAAAATAGCCTTTCATAGAGATCACAGCAAAAAGGCCAGAAATATCACCACGTGTGTTTGGAGATTATGTCCCATATCCTCGTACGATGGATAATCGAAACAGCCATCACTCGTTCCATTAAAATATCAGCACGTTTAAAACGTAGTCCTTTTTTCTATGAGGCATATCAACTCAAGTAAGCTATATCGAGAAAAAAGTACTTCTAACTTTTTGCGTTTATCTGGTTGAAGCGTGTCGGATCCATCTTTTTTATAGAGGGGTTTCTTAACTACCTCTGCGGCAAAACGAGGTTTTAAAACTCCATGCGCGTAGAGTACCTACCAACACCTACTTTATATACTCCAGCATTCGTCTGTCTGTATGAATTTTAAAATTCTACGTGAACTTATTCTGAAACAGTAACATTTGAATTCAAGAGTTTTACAGACGGTATGATGGCGTGAATAGAGCTATTGGAATAAAGTTGCCAAGAACACATGTAGATTTCAAAGTTGGAGCTCGCTTTTGTATGGATTTGAATAAAATAGATGAATTAATGCGTTTTGTTAAATAAACTGTATTCATATATCGTTTTTATGGAATTGATTAAAATTGAAATATTAAGCATCACATAATTGCAGAAGGTACAATATTTTTGTTTCACGAAGCGACGCGCGCTTTTCTTATGGTTACCCAGTGTACCTAAAACCAAACTGTGAATGAGTGTGTGTGCATGTCTGTGTGTGCTGAAGGCTGACGCTACTCGTCTTTACACACACGTTCGCTGCACGTTTGTACAGACGCCAGCACATCAAGCTATCCCTAACTGTCAAATTTTCTCAATTTAAAATGAACCTTATGTCTTTGCAATAAAGTTGAAATACTATCAAAGAAATTTGACAGATTGTGGTAACTTGATGTGCTGGCCTCTGTACACTGGGATACCACAAGTAAAGGGCGCATCGCTTAGTGAGATAATAAAAAGTACCTAGTAGTTTTAGTTCGATGAATTATTATAGATTAAAAAATGTAGAACCTGGAAACGAAAATCATTATTTTAATTCATCGAACTAAAAACTCGTACCATGTGCGTAATATACACTACTAGCTTCGAAGATAACGGAAATTGCATGTTATTATACAAATAAACCTTCCTCTTGAATCACTCTATCTATAAAAAAAAACTGCATCAAAATCCGTTGTGTAGTTTTAAAGATCTAAGCATACATACAGACATTAGGACAGACGCGGAAAGCGAATTTGCTTTATACTATGTAGTGATAAGCATAACATTTTTAGTACCTACATTGAAATCCATTCTCTGTCAGTTTTAAATATTCTCTTTATCATTTCTTTTGCAACTTTTTTAACAAAACGACTCAAAAAGACAGAGCCATTCCTATTATTTTCACAGTAACATGAGAACAGCGATAGCAAAATTAATATCAGAATCAAATTCAAAACAGATGCATAATATCTATTAATGATTCATGTTTTATCTAACTAATTACTCATACGTTTGAAGTAGATGAAGCGGTTATCCGACATTTTAGTATCTACATTTAAATTATTTATAATACGTTATGCTTTGATTTGAACAAACTCACTTAAAATTAAATCGAAATTGATGTTTATTGAAGCCAATACCGTTTCGTAATTAAAACTGGTTAGCTCATAAAGGCCGAGTGTATCTAGGCATTGCCTCACTTTTTTGAAAAAGAGATTTTTAATTTAGTTTAGGGCGGAATAATCTGAATTCTATCCTTTGAGGGATCTGAGTTTTATCATTTAAATTGGCGTCGCGCAGAGGCGGGGCGGTGCCAAAGGCAGTTGGCGTCAGCCACCAAGTACTTGCAGAAACTTCGATTAACGAGTTCTGAAGATTTAGTGGTAGCGTAATCGTGGAAAAATTACGCTTTTCCAACTTATTCACATAATGCTGGCAGTGTCTGTGTCGTTAACAATGTAGCACTGTTATTTAATAACAAATCGTTTCAGTTAAAATTAAATGTAGTGTCAACAAAGCCTCAAATTTGAAAAGTTTCCTAGTTTATTAAGAACTAGCACTTTACCCGCGGCTTCGCTCCCGTGGTCTTTCCCGTGGGACCCGTTATTTTTCCCGGGATAAAAAGTAGCCTATGTTACTCCTAGAAAACTAAGCTTTCCAACGGTGAAAGAATTTTTAAAATCGGTTTTTGAGCCTATTCATTACAACCAAACAAACAAACAAACAAACAAAGTTTTCCTCTTTATAATATTAAGTATAGATGTTTAGTGTCAACCCATCCAGTTTATATCGCGATTATATTGACTAAAATTAAACGTGGTTCGAGAGAATTTACAATTAAGTTTGAAACTTATTTGTTCAGTTACAATCGTGGAGACTCAAGTGTTACATGAGGCTACAGTATTACATCTGCGGACAAACTCCTATCTGCGGCTTGATCTTTGAATTAGCTCCAGCGACTCACTAATTATCATAAAGTTTTAACAGCGACGAACTTTTGGCAACACTATCAGCTTCTCAGCAGAATTTCTTGAAATGTTTGAATATTTAGCAAAGGTTTTTTTGGCTCAGATAATACTCATTAAATTTCTCGTTCTTAATTAAAGTAGACAGTAGTGAGTTTGGATAAGATATCAGTTACGAATAAAGAAAATACTTGAGACAACTTCACTCAGTTTTATTAAAGTTTGAAAATATTTAGTAAAGAATTCACTTAGCAAAGAGTTATCAGATTTTTGTAATCAAGTACCTACTTATTTAAAAATATGTTAACATAAATGAATATTTCGTACCTATGTTTACATAAATGACCTTATCTTACCGTTTTATTACAAACATTGATAGCGTAGTGGTGTGACCGTCGGATTAAGACGACCAAGTCTTAGGTCTCTCTGACCTCTGACCTTTCGAATTCATGTGTGTATTGTATGATTATCACTTGCTTAAAAAACGGTTACGGAAAACCTCGTGAGGAAACCGGCATGCCTGAAATATATTACTCAACAGCATGTTAAGCTATGTCAAGCCTATCAAACTTTGACACCAGGTTAGTCACTAACCATACGACAAAGAAAGGGCCCCGATTTTTACAAGACGTGTTCAACATTTTTCAGTTACTGTAACCAGTTATTGTATTTTGAGTTTTATTCTAAACACGGTAAAATTCTTAATACAAACTTGACAATTTAAACTCTGTTTCAACGACAGTTTTTGTAATTAGAACTTTGACTTAGTTGAAATACAGTTTGAAATTCGAAAATGGTTCGAAGGGGTCTTAGATAAGGCCGTTACTGTTTCAATTGCCCCGTTGTATCAACGGGGGTTATCGGCGTGGTATTTCAAGAAAAGAATAATAAACACAGTACCTCTAATTATTACTCATTTTTCGGTAATCCCACAACGATAACCCTGCTTGATGACCACAAAACTTAACATGAAAACAACAGGAAAACCGCGTTACGAAAACAAATTGTTACCCACTTATATAAATTAATATTTACAGTAGAGTTAAGTATGTATGAACGTTAACAAGGCAATAGGATCGTAGCGGTGGCGTTCTGTAGTTTCTGTCTACCCCCATGGGATAAAGGCGTTAGTTTATATTATGTACCTACAGTCGCCAGCACAACAAGAAACCACAAACTGTCAAATTTTCTCAATACATTTTGAACTTAATAGTCAACTTTTTAAGGTTTTTAATCATTTGGAGATTTGACAGTGTGGTATAACTTGGTAATACTATTTTAAGTAGGTATGCAGGTATGTAGGTACCTACTAAATTGGCCAAGTCAAGACTTCTCGACTTCTTTTCGAACATCAAAAATATATTTCTAACGTTCTAATAATTAAATAACACAGACATCTCTCATTACACTTTAAACGAGTTCAAAGTTCTGAAAGAAAAACTAATTTCAGTGCACTTTATAAATATGAAAAGCACCATCAGTTTCGAAAGTTAGTATCGAATCATTGCGCAAAGTTTTGAACGACAACTTGGTACCTAACTAATAAAAGTAAATAATTGTAGGTGTTGAGAAAACAAAGAAACTATTTGTACGTGCTGTGAGAAACAGAGACAGATGGAATTCTAAAATGTTAATTCACATTTGACGCTCACTGTACCCACATAAATATTACCAAAGAAATGTTTGAAATTGAATTATTTTGTCACTAATGTAGTTTTAGTATTCAGAAAGATGGAAATGAATTCAGTGAAATATTTAAAACTTACATTTTTAGGGTTCCGTAACGAACATGGATGGGTTTTAGTCAGTAAGAGTCTGACACTCCCTTCCGCTCCACCCAGAGCGGGAGCAGTCATTGGATGATTTCTCAGCCTTAAAAAAAAAAAAAGGGTTCCGTAACCGAATGACAAACGGGACCATTATAATTCCGTCATGGCCGACTGCCTGGATTTGACACTGCCATTTTATCAGAGACTACTAACATTATATCGATAAATATAGAAAATAAAAGTGTATTTTATTTTAACATAATTAGGCTGGGCATTTCTTATACATTAAACCTAGGGAAGATAATACAGATAATGCAGAAATATTATTTCTGATTTGAATCCCATAATAAAAAAAAAATACATTTCTAAATGAGTTAGCATTATATAATATTACATATACAAAGTAATTTTTGCCATCGGTAAAATTAGTAGTAGGTGGATGTAATCCGACTGCGGAACCCTTTGCTGCGCTCGGTGCAACACACAATTGGCCCGTTTTTAATCTCATTTCTTTTTAATAATTAGACTACTATTTGTAAAAAATATTATGATAAAGAAAGAAAGAAAGAAATAGTCGTAATAAAAAAAAACCTTATGTACAGACGCCAGCACATCAAGCTATCCCTAACTGTCAAAATTTCTCAATTAAAAATTAACCTTATGTCTTTGCAATAAAGTTGAAATACTATCAAAGAAATTTGAAAGATTGTGGTAACTTGATGTGCTGGCCTCTGTACAGTCTATTCCAATCTTGGTGACATATTAACATTATTTCCACTTAAACAAATGTAACATTTAGTTTGTTTAGCTGTTCGGAAACTAAAATTATAAACACACTAGGTACTTATAATTAAACTAGCTGAGCCGTGCAACTTCGTCTGCGTCTAGAGAGAGAGTGGTTTAGATATCTCCTAAGATGTTTATTGAAATCCAGTGATTTCAAGGACAATTTGGTATAAATTAAAATACTTGTGATTAATAACATATTTATTTGGATAAGGATTAATTTTATGTTGATAAAAATCCTTCGCAAACAATGCATTAATTTCAAACTTTGATTACCATAAAAAAGGTTACAGTGAGTCAATCTTAAAAGATAGACATATGCTGTCGCGAATTTTTTTTAGAACTTTTAAAGAGGAACAACTACATCATACATGATATTTGCGTTACTTAAACCGTTTACGTAGCGCACGAACGGAAGCTATCAAAAAGGAATATTTTTTCCCGTTTTTGCAACATTTTTCATTTATGTTCCGCTTCTTTTGGTTGTAGCGTGATGTTATATAGCTTCTAACCTTCCTCAAGAATGTTACAATTCCAACCAGTAGTTGCTGAGATTAGCGCGGTCAAACATACAAACAAACTCTTCAGCTATAAAATTATTATATCACTATACTAGCTTCCGCCCGCGGCTTCGCCCGAAAAATATGTCGACAAATTATACACATAAACATTCCTCTTAAAGCACTCTATCTATTAAAAAAACCGCATCAAAATCCGTTGCGTAGTTTTAAAGATTTATATAGACATACATAGGGATATAGGGACAGAGAAAGCGACTTTGTTTTATACTATGTAGTGATTATGTAGATAAGAACAAAGTATTAATCATCCTGTGACATGCGTGTCGTCAAACAGTTATCATTGTTTAAATATTATGGCTATTTATCGCAACAGTTGTACACATGCACTTACTTTAACAAGTATGTAGGTAAGTATTTACGCAATGTATTGTTGTTATCAATTATATTATTGTTGAAATATAATTTATACGTATTTCATATTATGAAATACCTATACTGTTAGGTAAAAGCCATTTTTTTTTGTAGACTTAAGAATCCATCACCATTTTTGTACGGTGGCCAGTGCACTAAGTTACACCAAACTGTCAAATTTTTCCAAATATGTAGTTTTAAACCTTAAAATGATGTTTGTTAAGTTCAAAATAGATTGAGAAAATCTGACAGTTTCTGGTAACTTGATGTGCTGGCGACTGTACCATAGGAGTTCGTGATGAAAGTCTTTATTCAATTTTATAATGTGATGACCAAGATGATTCGGATACACATTTTGCAAGACTAATGATATACCACTGTCCCTCGCTTGCAAAACTATGATGCCACAAAAAAAGCTATTTGTTTAATAATCTAGTCCCCAAACTCTACCGTCTATAGTTCTCTTACACCACTAATAATATGGTCTAATGAAGCATAAAACCTCTTAAGGCTCCCGCAGAAAGGCGCGACGCGACGACGCGATACGATTCTGGTAGAACAATTTCCATGAAGTTTTAATAGAAATTGTCCTACTAGAGTCGCGTCGCGCCTGTCTGTGGGAGCCTTTACTTTTAAATATATTGCAAACAACACGTTACGTTACCAACTCTTTATGTTATAATGAAGCCTTATTAAAGAGAACAAACGTCTCATTTGATGATGTTTTGTAAATTTACTCCCATTTTATGTTTATTAATAGGTGGGTAAGGTACGTATAGGTAAGTAACCCACCTTACCTAAAAGGCTTTAATTATCTTCACATTACAAGGTATTGATGGCAGCCTGCTAAGAAATAATCAGGAAATCAATATAGCAATGTATATTCTCGAGCATACCTACTTTAGACTTGCGCAAAATTCAATAACAATTTCCTCGTGAAGAACATTATGAACTTCGTTTTCTTGAAGAAAACCGGACAAGTGTGTCCGGACCTTGATGTGCGAGTGAGACTCGCACATCAAGGTTCCCATAATGTTTTTACTTCAGTTTAAAAAAACACGTGTGTTGTATTTTTTTTTTTTTATTGTTGTTATTGGGGCAATTAAATACACACTCTGTAGGTAAATATTTCAACTGTATACCTATTACGATTTACTACTCACGAGATACAACACGCTGACAGACAGACGGATGGGCGGTCATAGAGCCGAGGTTTAGTGAGAGGGTTCCGTTAGGCACACTGCATGTGCGCATCTCTAAAAAAGACTTGTTTCATAATAGTATGGTTTCTAAAATACGATGTTGACGTAACACCATCACATTCTACCAATAACATAACATCACACCTGTAATCAAAGAAGGGTTAAGCAGAGGTGTACGTACGTACATTACATCCACACACATTCACATCACACCAGTTATGTTTGTTTAATTTTTACCAATAGGTACTTAAGAAGAAAAGACAAATACAAAAAACAACAAACACGACAAATTTAAAAAAATAATATACATTTAAGTACTACTTATGCTATCGACACGCTAAGAAGAAGAAGAAGAGAGGAGAAAATCGCATTTATATATTGCGTTAGTGGAACGTCTTTGTTCAGTATGCTCGTGACTCGTGAATCTATGGTTTAACTGTAGACTTCAGTACTAACAATGTTTTATAAACAAAATCTGCAAGCATGCCACAAACGTATTGCGTATTCTCTCTCAAAAATAACATTACTGGGATCTATGGGTTGTCATCGTCGATGTCGTTGTTGGGTTGTTGTTTTTGTTGAGTTGTTGTTGTGGGACCTACTCGAGTTATTACCATGAGTTCCGCCGCCGGTGCAGGAAGGACAATTGGCCGCTCAACTCTATGCGCGTATCCGCCAACCTATTCCATAAAAATCTCATCGTGAAAGCGTAAGTGAAGTGAGTTTAAAGTGAGCTGACAATAGTGACAATCCCTAGCTTTAAGTGAATCGACAACTCACTTTAAGCTCACTTTACTTAAGTTTTCTCGATTAGATTTTTACAGAATCGACGGACTGTAGTCCCTAAAAACTCTTACCTGAAAATGATTCAACATAAACTACATATATAAGGAGAAAAACTATCAAGTATTTCCAAAGCCAACGAGCAATTTCTTTGCGTAGTTACCAAGTGATACAATAAATTTAAAATTCTGCAAGCGTCAGGCTAAAAAGTCCATCAATTTCGTAGAGAAAATAAAAGTTCCTAGTTCACAGTTTTCACACTAGTCGTGCAGTGAAGCGTGGCGGCTGTCGGCTCATTATTATTTCTTCAGCAAACGCCCAAGTTCGAGGGCCGCGGCATCTCTGAAGTTAATTAAACGGCGGCGTCTTCATTATAGCCAGACTGTACGTCTCCACGTCTCGACAAACGTTGGCAACCTGCGGATTGTGACGTACTCACGTATATGTACAGATGTACTTTTAGTAGTTTTCTCATTTCGAAGAACGTTTAAGTTAAAGTATGATAGTACTGTTGTTATGCTTTGCTTCCTGTAGTTTTTATAATTAGGTTTTAGTAAAGTTTTTTAGAAAATATGCTTCCTTAAAAGTAAGTTTTTGTCTGTATTTACCAATATACCGGATAGGCATAAAAACGACTGTAAGGATGGCACACAGATGTTTTATAACCTGGATTAAAACATAGGGTACTTTTAATCTCGGGAATATGTTCCTGTGGGACATTTTGCGACATCCACATCATTAAACTAAACCATAATAAAATAAAAAAAATATTAATTTGTTTTTTTTTGTGACCATCAAAAGCAGTTACGATAAACGATTTCAAATAAATTGTTGTAAACACTTAAAACATGCGTGTAAAAAAAATATCACGTAAACGTACATAACCATCGCGTCTGGGGAGTTTAGCCAATTCGAAATAACCCTGTATTCAAGAGTTCCACATTACTACAAACTGATACACTACACGTGCTACATTTGACGGTAAGGCCGGGACTCCACCAAAGCGGAGATGTGTGCGGTGTGCTGTGTGCTGTGTGCTGTGCGAGAACAGATGTTTTTCAGCTCGGGTGCGAGGCGTTGAATGCTCAATACGCGCACTCACTGCACGCCGCTCACATCTCTCGTCTCCATTGCACATCGTCCGCGCACAGCTCACATCTCCGCTTCCATCGCGCCATACAAATATTACACATCTCCGCACAGCGATATCCGCTGAAGCTGAGCGGAGAGGAGATGTGTCAATAACACAATTCTATTGGTTGCTTAAAAAACATCTCCTCTGCGCTCGTCTAGTCTCCGCTTTGGTGGAGTCCCGGCCTAACACAAAGGCTACTCAGTAACTTGGATCGCACTTGAACACGCCAACCCTGCGGGTGTATGTACTTCTCAACATGACTTGGAGATCGCTGTGCTACCCTCGTTAGGAGAACACGTCCCCGCTGGCTATCCGTGACAATGATGCGTGAAGCTTAGTAATAGGAACGCTGAATGATCAGAGAAATTTAATCAGGTCTAAACTCCTCGAAGGACTCGTGGCTAAGAACTAACAGCCGCACAGGTCGATCCATTAGATTAAGCTACGCTTGCTGGGTTTGGCCGTGGATGGGTGACCATCTTTACATACCGAGACTCTTCCGTGCCTCGGAAAGCATGTTAAGCCGTTGGCCCCGGCTGTCATTTGTGCATCTTTAACAGTCGTTACGGGTCGTCAGAAGCTCGAAAATCTGACAGCCAGTCTTACCAAGGGATTGCTATTTGCCCAGTTTCTGGGTGGTGGAGGTCATGTGGTCCATGTAAAATACTGGTATTCAGCTGCATCCGGTTAGACTGGCAGCCGACCCCAATATAGTTGGGAAAGGTTAGGCAGATGATGAGTCCTCGAAGGGCTAGGTAAACGTGTACCTACACACACTTATCGCCAGTTATGTTTAAGTCCCATGCAATCTGGGCTGGCAGAAATTCCTGATGGAAAAACCCATTAACATTTTTCCCAACCTGGGAATGAAACCTGGGACCTCGTGCTCAGTAGCAGCACTTGCGACCAACGAACGAGGTAGTCGTAATTTGCCGTGTTATAGCCATTGCATTGTCTTATGTTTTAATTGGAAGATACGGATAATCTACAAAGTTGGTGGTAAATATTAATTTAAGTATTTAAATTATGCAAATATTATCTATAAAATTAAGTAGGTATGTATAGTTTTAATATAATATTTTGTTCCTCAGGTGATAGTCAATTTGCTTAAGAATTGTTTTCCTGACTTACAACGTGATATTTCAGGCCTGTAAGAGATTTCTCCCACATGCGAGCTCCGATATCATCAACAGCATCTTAAGCTACAGCTTCTGCCGCATTAGGGCAAAGAAATAACTGATGTTTCTCATATGTAACCTTTCGTATGTCGTAATTACAGACACAATTAAAAAGCCATTGTGTCTCGCGTAAATTTGCGTTCCGGCAGTCGATAGGTTAAGTCAAACGACAAAAATACGTATTTTCTTTGTTTTTCAGGTAAACAAAAATTCACACACACGCAAAACGGCTGTCACTTAGCGTAATGCTCTGATGCTCTTCGAACCTGCTATAATTCTGTAGGACGTCTTCCAGTAACCATGTAAAGCTTTAAGAGCAGCTTTACATCGCCACTGGAATACTAAGGGTAAAGCTAGGAAACATACCACGCTTTCGCTTACAACGCTTTCAGATCACTTATTACTTTCAGATCGTTTTCAGATACTTACAAGAATATATTATTTTGTTTAAATTTATTTTATTTTATTTCTTCCTAATCAATTCCTTTATTTTCATTAACATTTCTTAAATCTCTTGACAACATCAAATTACAATGTTATTTACCCAGCCAGATATACATATCTAAATTAAATACATAGAAGGAAGCTAATTTGTGTAAGCACGGAACCATACTGTAATTTTGTCTAATAATAGCTGAGTATTGTCAGGTTTTCGACGTTTCTGTAATACAATAGAGATAGAAACAAAGGAAAGACGCTGTATTCGAGACACTGTCACGTGGCAAGCCGTCATTACGTCGAGACGCACTGCCAAATCCCATTTCCCAAATGTATTGTGAAACAGTACTCGAAAAATAAAATTCTCGAAACTACAACACTTGTCATAGATTGTTGTTTTAAACTGCATAGAGTTTACCTAAATAACAGGAAAGTAGGTACAAAAATCTTCAGTATTTTGAAGCTTAGTTATTTCCTAGATACATCCTGACATTTAAAAGTTATGAGGAAATCAACCTAATCCTTTTCTATGGTGTTCCATATAAAAGAATTAAGTTGTCTTGTTCGGAGAAAGTTCATTACGCAAAATTTTTAAATCGCATCAAGTCTTCGTCAATAACCGCGTCAGACAGAAACCATTACAGACTTACGAAAGACTTAATAGAGTGCTCACATCACGAGAATTTTCCATAAAGCATTTCGAACGATCGCCCGACGCTCTCGTAACCGCCGCGTCATCTTTCCGTGCGGAGGCTTTTCAAAATAAGATAAACCTCCGGGAACTCCGCCCGTTTCCGAAGAGCATTTTACGAGGGTCCGACAAATCCCCGGAATGGTTCAGCGTGGTGCTCAAACTTGCCAATTCCTGTCCCCCAACCCGCGTTTCAATTTGCCCCGCGTACAGTTGTCGGCTCAAATAAAACGTAGCATTTTGTTTTTCAACAATCAACTAGGTCCTTGGTTGTTATTTTTATGGCTTACGTTGTATACTCGACGGGAACATTACTTTTTGGTGTAATATAAGAAATAAGTCGAAAGTTTTAATGTTTCTTGGCGTTAACGCTTGACAGTTTCTCTTAAGCCGTACTCATATGTACATATTTTCTTTTTGAGAATTTATGTTAGATGTCCCTTTTATTACGCACCTCAACTCCTACACCTCTATATGTATATACTGGGTGTAACTGAAAGGGAATATACATACAAAAGAAACAGACACAGACCACCAAACTGAACAACTTTTACGAAAAATCAGCTGTTCCCTACATTTCGGCGAGTCACGTGACAGATTTTTTTTTTGCGATTGCTTAGTCCACCGTCCTATCAGGAACACCTGATCGGACGGTGGACTACCTATAACATAATGTGAAATGTCAGCAGTAAGGAAGGGGCCCGTCAGAGACGAAGCCTGCCGGGTCAGCGGGATTGTCCGAAATGGTTACCGCTAACTGCTAACTGGAAATATAAGGGCTAAGGAAGGAACATGAATGAGTTTTAGTCAGTAAGTCTTACCCTCCTTCCGCTCCACCAAGAGCGGGAGAAGTCATTTGATGATTTTAAATATTCAAAACAAAAAGCATGGAATCGTTCAGACCGAAGTGTAATTTTTTTGTAATGTCATTTTTTTGTAATATGTAAAGTAAAGGGGCAACAGTGTGTAAGAAATAAAAGAGTATACTAGTTTATATGAGAATGAAGACGAGTTCCGGAGCAGTATTCCCGCGGGCCTCTGCCAGCTCGTAACTACAAATTGGCAATAGATGGTTGCGTATCCAAGCAGCGGTATAAGGAATGCTGGCAAACTTTTAGCTTCTGACTTCATTTCAACACTAATAATCTTAATTTTTTGCTCTTATGTTATCCATTCATATACAATGACTAGCATTGGCTATCGTTTCAGTTTTGATTTTAAAATACAGTGCTATATGTATCATGTGGTGTGTGAATGACGTTGACATGTTATAAACGTTGTTTAAAAAAACAAGATAGTTTTTTTTTAAGGCTGAGAAATCATCCAATGACTTCTCTCGCTCTGGGTGGAGCGTAAGGGAGTGTCAGACTCTTACTGACTAAAACCCATCCATATTCCTTCCGTAGCCCTTTATGTTCCGGGGTAGCGGTAACCCCTTCGAACAATCCCGCTTACCCGTCAGGCTCGGCCCTAAAGGGCCCCTTCATGTGCTGACATCTCTTTGAGGCGCGCGTGGAACATATACGCGCCGTCCGGCACTGGCTTGGTCCTGATCGGAAAAATAAGATGGCTGTGGTTGTTTCGACGCTATGCAAGCGCCAAGCAGCAGCGGTGACCCTACCGTTACCGTTAACAAAAGAATTGTAGGATGTAGGTTCAAACCCAGGCAGGCAAATATCGTTAGGAAACCGGCATGTCTGCACTGGACCCGCTTGGTGGATCGCGTACACTTCATCTCGAATAGAGGCTTGTGTCCCAGCAGTGGGAACATTACAGGCTGATTATACACGCGCCAAAATATCCTTGTTATTAGACTATTAAGTATTCATTATGGGAATGTTGAACGTTATCATAACGACGTGATAACAACACCGTTTGTCGAATCTAATTTCAATCTTAGCCAGCGTTTGCCAAATAGCGAGATTGCAGCGAACCCCGCTCATTGGCGCTTTGTGCAGCACCAAGCATCTAACTACCGCTTAGGCTAATCAGAAATTAATTGGTTATTTGTCTATTCGTTCCTGAAATAATCAAATTAATTACCGGTTTCTTCTAAGTGAATATAGCATCCAACGATTAAGATAACCATGGCATGCTGAATGTGCGTGGTCTGAGGTGGCTTATAGTTTAAAAAATACATTAAATTATGTCGTAAAAAATGTCAAAGCGTATTCGCTTAGACATTTTGTTTTGAACTAGCTATTGCTAGTTCTTATTCCATTACCAAAACACATCATGTAATTTTCTATTACTTACGCCAAGTTCGAGTCTTACAGTTTTCCTTAAAATATTTTATATTTTTTGATTACCTCAAGAATAACTGTCCTATTTTCATGACATTGATCGAGACGAGTTAGTCTTGCTTTCTGAGTATATAACTTTGTTATTCATTAAAATACCTGGGTAGGTATATCTTTATGGTAGAGTATTTGAATAAACAACGGCATCCTTTTCCTCTGCGATTAGCAACTATTTGTTCTTTGAGTCGTTCCCTTCTGTTATTGCACCACTGCAGCAGTGATAGCCTAGCGGTGTGACCGTCGGACTGCCAAGTCATAGGTCTCGAGTTCGAACCCAAGGCATGCACCTCTGATTTTACGGATTCACGTGCGTATTGTATAATTATCACTTGCTTAAAATCGGTGAATGAAAACATCGTGAGGAAACCAAAATGCCTGAGAGATATTTTTCAATAGCATGTGAAGCCAAGTCAGAGACCTATGGGCAGCATTAAACTCTGACGCCAGGTTAGTCACTAACCATACGAAAAGAGAAGATTGCACCACTGTCAAAATGTGATATTTTTATTTGCTACAATAACTTGCTAAGTCTGACCATGCTAAGGACTGACGGAGGGCCTCCGAGAAGAAACCTAGGCAGGTGGGGTGATCATGACGAATATCCCAAGTAGAAAAGGTGTCCCTGCACCAAAATATTGTAACATACGTAGGTATTACTTTTTGTGGTATTCACTGGCTTGTGTACCACGTGACTCATGTATCTATCTCATCAAAGCCCAAATTGGAGGATGGAGATGCCAGAAATACAGATATATAAAATGTGATCAAAGGATACTTATAATTCGATTAATATTACTCATTTGTCTGTGGGTGGGCAAACACAAAAATGCAAGAATAAATCTCAACATTTAATACCAATTTAAATGAGTAAAAATAATATTTATGTAATATATAATATAATTTTTTAGATATACATTTTCGTACACGTTACTTTTCAAGTTATTACACTTCCAGCGTAGGTAGTTCCGGTTCTGAAAAGAAAGACGCATTTATGAACATTTTATTTAAAGTAATAGAATTATGAACCTAATTTCAATATCTACATCATTTTACAATCGAATCATTTGGATATTAGTCAGTATTCTTTATTGGATTAAAAGACTAGATTCCAGGCCTGCCGATTTTACCTATTTTTACAAAATTCTAAGAGCGGATTGCACCAATGTAACTCAAAGAGATCAGCACAAACCCCGTTTAAGGGCTTTATTTTCTTTAGGAAATTGACATGGACAGGTTTTCAACGCTTTTTAAATGTACTGATCGCGTACAGTTTTATTTGTGAAATTGGCACTAAGCTATCGGGCACCAAAATTATTTTTTAACTCGGACTTATAATATAGTTAACAAACCTTTCAGCAAGTTTCAAAACGTATGATTTTCTGGTAATAATGGAATGATTTCTATCTTTATTTTTGCAGATGTACAGGCAAATAAAAAAAATACAAAAAAATGTATACTTATAAGTAATTTATCAGCCATCTCGTTACATAACACAAGCATTAGGTTGCTTAGCTTGGGACTATGGCGTTGTGAGAAATGTCCAAGGATATTATTATTACACTAGCTTTTGCCAGCGGCTTCGCCCGCGTGTATGTAGGAATTTCGCCCACGGGAACCGTACATTTTTCCGGGATAGCTTATATGCTATTCCAGACATTGCTTTCAATTTTAAACAACTGTTTAGGCAGCGCATGCAAATTATTCTGTTTTCGGAGGTATTTCTTTCCGACTTGCTAGACGAAAATTGCGATAGCTCGGCTAATATGTATGATATAAATATAATTTATAGCCTATAGCACTCAGGAATAATGTAACTTTCTATCAGTGATTTTTTTTTTATTTGGATCATTAGTTCCGGTTATTACCCCCTACATACAAACTTACAAAGTTACCTCTTTATAATATTAATTTATTATTATTAGTATAGATTTCTAAAATGTTACTCACTTTTTAATCCAAACATGTTCTTTCTCTCTTCTTCAGTGTAATCAGCGAATTTGTTAATGTCGAAAGTAGCACTAGGACTTAAGGCATTCGACTTATTGATCCGTTCCAAAGTCTCGACAAAGGCACGGAAATGTGCGTCTTTATCCGCGTCATCTTTATAATCCCTGTTGTATTTTTTAATGAAGTCCTCGAACAAGGCTTTCGCATTGCTCACGTCGTAATGTGGTTTGTCTGAAGTAGGCGCCGCGCTTGCCATTGCGGCCACTGCAAGTATCAACACTACACTGACTGAACGCATCTTTATCACGCTAGGAAACCTGTTTCTTTGTTAGCACAGCTGCAGTTTGTTATCGCTTATATAGGTCTAGTATGACTTAATAATCGTTATTATTATTATTTATGCTGACGTTTATGACCACAACAAATGTCAGTACTACGGAATGAATAGATTATAACTATTTATAGCATAGGAGGGGTTATTCAGCACCCTCGTAGCGTAACACACTTTCAATCCTAACCCGAAAGTTTTGAAGGGTGTTGCTAATCCATTGCTACCTAAGTACGAAAAATTCTGCTGAACAACGTAACTGACGAATGACCGCAATAGGCTGTCAAAATGGAACTCATAGCGATCAATTGTCATTTTTTGTGTGTTATACACGTATTGTCACGAACATCAATATATAAACACCTAGTAATTTTCAGAACCGATTTTCTCGTAAACTAACTATTTCAACTTTGAGATACAACATGCACGGTAAACCTATGGATTCGAAAATGCAATGTGTGTGACAACATACAAATTCATGCAATAATTAAGCTGAAAACCGCTTAAGAAATTAGCTAAGTGTATACATAGTGTTGCTCGTGACTGTACGCATAACGAATTAATTTTATTAATCCGACAACTGCGCAAAGATAGATATGCACCTTTGCGCAGCTGTTGACTGCCAAAGATATTAGAAGGCGGAAACTGCGAGTCCATCGCGACTATGAGCTATCCTTTTTAAACCTGAAGTCTTATGAGAGAAATGGGGTGCATGAAAGGAGCCTCCCCGAGTGACGTACAGACGCCAGCACACCAAGCTATCCCTAACTGTCAAATTTTCTCAATTAAACATGAACCTTATGTCTTTGCAATCAAGTTGAAATACTACCAAAGAAACTTGACAGATTGTGGTAACTTAATGTGCTGGCCTCTGTACCTTCCGACCTTTTGTTACGTCCGGTGCACCCTGGGCAATTTTATTGACTTCTGTCGATTGGCTAATCCTTTCACGATGATGGCAAAAATAAGTAAGTACCTAATGAGGGAAATTTGTATACAGGTGATGCTCCTAAGAGAATTAAGTCTGTTTTCATTACCTATAAACACCTGTGGCGTGATATTATGTAAATTATAGTAAAGATGCGTATGTTTATAATCTATACTAATATTATCTATACTAATATTATAAAGAGGTAAAATTTGTAAGTTTGTATGTAGGGGGTAATCTCCGGAACTAATGATTCAATTTCAAAATTTTTTTCACTGATAGAAAGCTACATTATTCCTGAGTGCTATAGGCTATAAATTATATTTATATCATACATATTAGCCGAGCTATCGCAGTTTTTGTCTAGCAAGTCGGAAAGAAATACGTCCGAAAACAGAATTATTTGCATGCGCTGCCTAAACAGTTACAGTATATCGCAATTTTCCGCGAACGAAGTCGCGGGCAGAAGCTAGTACCTTATAAAATCGGTGCTAGAATTAACATGCAGATTTACATGTTGTAGATATGTGAAAGTAGTCTTCACGTCACGAAGACGAAGTCGAGGACGTCGACTTCGTCTACGTGAACATTTAACTTTATTATACAACGGTAAAATCATCCCCTGTAAAATTGACTACCCCTTTTCACACCCTTTTTTCTTTTGAGTGAGGAAAATCATCAAATGTCGCCTCCCGCTCTGGGTGGAGTGGAAGGAGTGTCGGACACTTACTGACTAACGCCCATACATGCATGTTCCTTCCTTAACCTGAACATACAGGGTTGTTCTGCGGTAGCGGTAACCCTTTCGGGGGTTGGCCGTGGATGGGTGACCATCTTTACATACCGAGACTCCTCCGTGCCTCGGAAAGCACATTAAGCTGTTGGTCTCGGCGGTCATTTGTGCATGTTTGACAGTCGTTACGGGTCGTTAGAAGCCCGAAAATCAGACAGCCAGTGTTACCAAGGGGTATCGTATTGCCCAGTTACTGGGTTGTGGAGGTCAGATAGGCAGTCACTCTTTGTAAAATATTGGTATTCAGCTGCCTCCGGTTAGACTGGAAGCCGACCCCAACATAGTTGGGGAAAAGGCTAGGCAGATGATGAGATGATGAGTACTACAACATAGAGACCATTTAAAGCCCAAAGGAGACACTTAAAACTTAGAAGCTCTTAAGTCTTCTAACCGTGTTTTTCCATACAATTTGTATGGTCCATAATCGCACTTAGATACCAAAAACCAGTTATCAACCACATGCAGAAGGCAGTTAACCTTACTCATACATAGATATGCAACATGCAATAACTAATGATTCATAGTCGATAAACCACATGTCCACATGCTTGCTATTTCATATTAATCATGGCCTACAATATTTATTCGATACTGCTCTGGAAGCAAAAACAATGGCACATAAATAAGAACAAAATTACTAATGAGGATTTAAAGCGCAGTTTCTATATCTAAATATCAGTTTCAATCCTATAGCTATATTATTATTATTGTACAGACGCCAGCACATCAAGCTATCCCTAACTGTCAAATTTTCTCAATTAAAAATGAACCTTATGACTTTGCAATAAAGTTGAAATACTATCAAAGAAATTTGACAGATTGTGGTAACTAGATGTGCTGGCCTCTGTACCTACTACTAGCTGCTCCCGCGGTTTTGCCCGGGTGGATGTCGGAAATTATCCCAAGGGGATACTACCGAGATAAAAATGTGTTATATAGGTGTATCTTATGTGTTAATCCAGGTCATAAACTGCTTCCCTGCCAAATTTCATCCGTATCTGTTCAGCCGTTTGAACTTGAAGAAGTGACAAACTTACAAGCACACACACACACTCTCAAACTTTCGTCTTTATAATATTAGTGTGTATTATAAAATGAAGTCGTTTTTCGTGCCTGCATGTGTGAACGCTTGTTCTTCTCAACTGAACAACGGATTTTGATGCGGTTTTGACTATCATTTTGCGAATTTATTCCAGAAGTTTGCCATTTTACATATAACAGGTAAATTTCAGGCAAGTTATAAGCAGTACAGATAGCGCCGTGTCTGTGCACCAGTGACTCTAAATATTCAAACAGTGGTATATAATCTCAAGCCATTGAAACATTTTTTTTAAAGAAGTTGGTTAAAAACAAGCAAAATCAGCATACGAATTTGATTCAAATATGTCCAAATATCGTTTTGCTCCTATTGTGAGTCTACTTAGATACAGACACCAGCACATCAAGCTATCCCAAACTGTTAAATATTCCCAAAAGAACATATTAAGCTTTATTTTTGTGTCATAAAGTTGACAATCTATCAAAGAAATTTAACACATTGGGGTAGCTTAATGTGCTGGCCTCTGTACATATTCATACCACTTGCATTGCAACCAGGAGTTGTTAAAAACGAAGTGATTTTTTATAACTTCAGATATTTTGAAACAATACATTTTTTTGTAATAGTATATAAATATAAAGAAGCAACAGAGTTTGTAAGAAATAAACACGGTATAATAATCTATATGAGAATGAAGACGAGTTCCTGAGCAGTATTCCCGCGGGCCTCTGCAAGCTCGTAACTACAAATTGGCAATAGATGGATGCGTATCCAAGCAGCGGTATAAGGAATGCTGGCTAACATTTAGCTTGAGACTTCATTTCAACACTAATAATGTTAATGTTTTAAGACAAAGGAAGAAAAAATAAATAGTTGGGACACGCACAGGAAGTACAAAAAGTAAAAATAAAGGAGCTATTATGAGTTAGGTACAACAACAACATTAACATTAAAAACAAAATATTAAAAAGAATATTTGGGCACGCACAGGAAATACAAACAGTAAAATAATAAAATAAAGGAGCAATTATGACTAACAACATTAATAAAAAAATATTTTGAGCTTTTAACCTTAATAACAAAATATTAAAAAAGACCTGTGCGAGGCCAAAAGGCTCCTATCTCAGCATAATGCTGCGATATTTAAATATAAATAAATACCGCAGCGCTGGTATTCTGATAGGGTCCACCGTTCTCCGGTTATGTTAAATAATACAATAACTTGCTTTGGCTTGCGTTTCACTTGTGATTTTATGATACAGTGCTACAAGTATCTTTTGGCGTCATATTGACGTTAACAGTTGTAAAATTGTATTGAAAAACAAAATGGCGGCGTTCGTTTCGATTGTGGCCACACACGCGTTATAAAACACTTTTACAATGAATTGATTTCCTTTTTAACTCTTCCCTAGTTGCTAGATAGATGGCGCGGAACTTCGTAAGTTACTGCTAGGAACGGAACGTTACATCATTTCACTTGGATGTAATATTGTAATCTTAAAACGTAACGTACATAAACAAGTACACGATACCACGAAACTGTCAGTCAACGAGCATATTATGTGACGTGACGCAATGTTTTTTTTTTTCAAGCCCTTTGGTTTTGGCACCTAGTAACGTAGTCAGTTCAACGCCATCTACAGAGTTCTTGGAAACTATGTATTTTTTTAATATTCAAAAAGAAAACCTCTAATTATAATAGGTGTACAATTTGCTTTTATAAAACCTCATCGAAAGTATTCTGGAATTTGAGTGTTACTCAAATATCAATACAACGTGATGTCGGCATCTATTCTGCTCTTTGATTCTGTCATAGAATGTTCACTAGAGAGCGTCCAATCAAATTTTACTTAGCCAGCGTTTCCCACATAGCGAGATTGCACTGAACCCCTCTCATTGGCGCTTTGAGCACGCAGCATGAAACATTTAACTACCACTTAGGCTAATCAGGAATTAATTGACTATTAATTTGTCTATGGGCACTGTAAGTCAATTAGTATCCATCGATCAGATAAGCATATACGAAGATGGCTTATGATTGACAAATTAAATGAGCATAATTATCGTATTAAATTGTTATATTCAAACAAAAAAAAATAGGTAATAATAATAATAATATCCTTGGACATTTCTCACAACGCCGTATCGTACCAAGCTAAGCAACCTAATGCTTGTGTTATGGTAACGAGATGGCTGATAAACTACTTATATACATTTTTTTTTTTTTTTAGGTAACGAGGATCAGTTTTCTTTTCTTCAACATTAAACTAGTAGACTACCCCGTTGGTCTAGTAGTCGTAAGCGCTACTGCTATGCTTGAGGTCTTGGTTTCAATTCCCAGGTTTGGCAAAGGTATATTGGGTATTTCCATCTGGAATTTCCTGTTTGATAGCAAGAAATTCGCCCCCTATTACATGACAGAAAAAATGTGGGTGTACTATCGGTACTGCCTAACCCTTCGTGAATTCCAGGCGTGTTGTTATGTTATATTAAATAATAGGTTTTCACGCGAACAACGTCGCGGTCATAGTTTGTTCCATGACCAAAACAAATCACGTAATCTCCTATTTCTTACGAAAAATTCGTAATAGGGATGTTACCTTTTTATCTAGGCCTTTCAGTGTTCCTTTTTTGCATAATATACCTTCGTCCTACATTGTTCCCAAAATATATTTTATATTTTCTGATTACCTCGAATCACAGAACAGATAAAGAGGTTAGAATGGAAGTAGTTCCTGATTTGTATTAGAACGCGTATCGCCGCATGTCTCCCACTCTTGTCTCTCCACTACAAGCAAGAGATAATACGTACGCGCATTACGCACACAAATAAACCACACGCACTTACATCGCGTGTTTACTATTGGTTGTCACACTAACGCAAATACTGCTCTGGACGTAAACTCACACACGTGTAAAAGCAATTTATTTCTCATATATGTTACGGCCACCAAAAGGTCGATTAATCATATCGATAAAATTACTGTAGTTTAGTTAATTAAAGTTTTGCATTTTTTCAAGTTGCGGATACGGTACGAATAACTTCCTAATTACATATAAATAAACTTAAATCAAAGACAAATTAAGGGGGAACATCCGATACTGCCGGGAAATTTAAATTTTCTTTAGTTGTATGCTAGTTGCAGCTCTGTTTTACGGCATAATAATAGAAAGAAAGAAAAATAGCATTTTTAATAACATAAAACGTAAAACAATGCTACAATATGCAAAAAAACTATAAAGAAATTTTCAAATTTCACGTCCATATCGAATGCTAAGTCGAATTAACATAATATAATCTAATTAATTTATTGTGAAAAAGTATTTATTAATTTTATCATGTTAATTTATGAATAATATCTGTGCCCGCCGGTTTCACCCACGTTACATAATCATTTTCTGCAAAATGTTGCGATCATAAATTGTGCTACATTTAATACCTATCCATTCAATTCTACCAGTTGCTTCAAACCACAGTTTTCTTGTAACAGGATCTTATGGACAATTAAAAAAAAAGTGTTTGCATCGTAAATTAGATTTTAGACGAAAAACAAACTAAGAAACTAAATTAATAATCCACATTATACAATAATTGGTGTTAATATAAACAAAGTTATTTTCATTGTTATATTACTGACAATAATCATTCGTATACACATCTTAATATCGACATTGTTTACAATTTGGTACAACACTATCGACGCGCATAGATTTCCCAGAATTGAAGCTTTGGATCGACGCACGCGACGTTCGCAGTGAACGCAATACATTGCGCGACCGCTCACGTCGTGCAAGATCGTACCAATGTAATGCAAGCAATGTATAATTTTGCATCTGAATGCGATTTTATCGTTTTTGTCTACAAACTACATAATAGTTTTGTAATAATTACAAATATCACTCGTATTTTAAGGTTTATGGAGTTACCGGTGAAAAGAAATCCCTCCTCGGGCCACATTACACTCCTGACTTCTTTTCCGACACGTTATAATTGGGCAAGACGGCATAATTCTTTTTTTCCGCGGAGAATTGAACGCTTTCACAATAAGAGCGTGACTGTTGACCGGTGATTCTAATTTCGGTTGGGTTTGGAGCGCCCGCGCAAATGTGTGGCGCGCCTGTCCCGCCCACAAGGCCCTTCTAACCTCTTTAACTGTTCTGTGCCTCGAATATAGCTCCCCTGTCTTCACTGCGTTTATCTAGGCAAGTAAGTCTTGCTCTGTGAGTATAAAACGTTGTTATTTATTAAAATACCTTTTTTTTCAGTGTGGGAAATCATCCAATGACTTCTCCCTCTCTGGGTTACTGACTAAAACCCAGCCATGTTCCTTCCTTAGCCCTTTATGTTCCGGGGTAACGGTCCTTTCGGACAATCCCGCTTACCCGACAGGTTTCGGCCTTTACGACCCCTTCAGATGATGACAGCTCTTTGAGGTAATTAAAATACCTAGGTATATCTTTTTGGTAGAGTTTACAAATAAACCATCAAATCATCTACTTCTAGGTTTAGTAACGATTTGATCCTACAGTCGTTCACCTCTGATAATGCATCACTATCAAAATGTGATCTGTTTTATTTGCTACAATAAGTGGCAAGTCTGTTCATGCTAAGGACAGAGGGCCTCCGAAAAAAACCTTAGCAAAGTGGGTGATCATGACTAATATCTCAAGTAAAAAGTTGTCCCTGTACCAAAATATTGTAACATGTATGTGTGTAACTTTTGGTGGTATTCACAGGTTAACCACAACCTCGTGATCCAAATCATCATCTGCGTAGCCTTTTCCCAACTATGTTGGGGTCGGCTTCCAGTGTAACCCGATTCAGCTGAATACCAGTATTTTACATGGAGCGACTGCCTATCTGACCTCCACAACCCAGTAACTGGGCAATACGATACCCCTTTGTAAGACTAGCTGTCAGATTTTCGGGCTTCTGAGGACCCGCAACGACTGTCAACAATGCACAAATGACAGCCGGGACCAACGGCTTAACGTGCTTTTCAAGGCACGGAGGAGTCTCAGTATGTAAAGATGGTCACCCATCCACGGCCAACCGACCTGTGCGGCTGTTAGTAGGTACTTACCCACGAGCTCCACGTGATCCATATATCTGTCTGAAATCATTTTTGTTACTTCTTAATAACTTTAACATTATTTTTCTACATAACAACAACTCTTACATACTTAAATATCTTAATATGGCTATCTAAATATCTATATACAAATAAATACAAAAATAGAAAGGACACTTATGCGTCGAAGTACTCGTCCGCATCGCTGTCGTCCGGAAACGTGCCCAGAAGACTGGCAGCATTGCCACGGTTTGTTATTCACATCATAGCCCACATTTGTGCGGTGTGACGCAATAGAGATTACCATAATTAAAAATATATTCAATAATGTGGTCAACTTTTAATATTACTAACCATTAATGTTACTAATTAACCACTCTGACTTTAGGTACGCAAACAAAAAAAATACAAGTTTAATTATCAACATTTAATACAATTTTAAACAAGTACAAAAACAATAGGTAAAAGTTATCGTTTTAATAACATAAATATTTTTAATAATGATACATTTTTATACGCGTTACTTATAAAGTTATCACATTTCCAGCGAATTTAGTTCTCCTAGTCTGAAAAGAAAGAACGCATTTATTAACATTTTAAGCAAGTAATACAAATCTAAAACCAATTTACATACAATATCATTTTACAATTACCGATTCATTTGGATATGAGTCAATATTCTTTATTGGATTAAAAGACCACATTCCAAGCCCACTGAAGTATAAAAGAATTGAACTCTTTGTCTTGAATGCTTAGCAATTGAATGTCGAGATTAGTTTTGTAAGTTAGGTACCTATCATGTTGCAAATTGAATGGTTTCCTGATAATTTATAATCATTTCCATCTTTGTTATATTAGATACACAGGCAAATATATACTCTAACGTAATGTGATAAGGAGCATACTAAGCAATCATAAAAGTGATGTCATCTACAACATTGAATATTGTATCAGAGTATGTAAAGATTGCCATTGAAATTACGTTTATTTTTTTATCAATTTCCAAAATTTTACTCACCACTTGATCCCATCATATTCTTCCACTCGTCTTCAGTGTAATCGGCGAATTCGTTAATGACGTAAGTAGCACTACGGTCCGAGGCATTCGACTTATTGATCTCTTCCAAATTCGCGGCAAAGGCACGGAAATGTTCGTCTTTATCCGCGTCATCTTTATAATTCCTGTTGTATTTTTTAATGAAGTCCTCGAACAAGGCTGTCGCATTGCTCACGTCATAGTGTCGTTTGTCTGAAGTAGGAGTCGCACTCGGCATTGCAACCACTACAAGTATCAACACTCCACTGACGGAACGCATCCCTAACAGCACAGATTATTATTATCCATGCTGACGTTTAAGACCACAACAACTGTGAGTACCTACTACGGAATGTATAGATTAAATCTATTTGTAGAATAGGTGGTATGATTCAGCACCATAATTGCGTAGCACTCTTGCAATCCCAATCTTAGAGTTATAAAGGATATTGCTAATCGATTGCTTCTTAATGTGAATGCGCCAAGGTACGCAGGTGAGTATTAAGTTTTATTTGATGAAAATATGAGTCGCTGCCGTAATAAACTAATCCAAGTCATAAACTACATCTGTAACAAGTTTCATCCAGATCCGTTCAGCCATTTGAGCGTGAAGGACGGACAAACATACAAACGCACACACACTCACTCATTAACTTTCGCCTTTATAATATTGGCGTGATTGGTGTGAATCATAATTATTTTTATCAATATACAATCTGACACTGATCTGCAAATGACAAAAAAAAATGAATATTTATTTTGAATTTCGCGGACTACCCTGTCGTTTCCCCCTTAAGTAGTTGAAAAAATCGTGTGTTCAACAACGCATGTAAACACGCAATGAAGTCATAGACTATCAAAATGGAACCCATTGCGATCAATTGTCATATGGATGTACAGACGCCAGAACACTTTTTTTTTGTAATGGCAACACTGGTAGCCGGTTGTCAAAAAAAATGGTCTATAAGTTATTTAATGTAAAAAATTAATTTAATTATTATAATAAGGCTAAATTAGTGTAGTATAGTCGTAGCTAGTTATTAAGTAGTGTATCCAATGACTGAACAGTGTTTTTTTGTCGCGAGAACTTCGCACAAGGAAGATAATTAACCGGCTGTCAACTCGCCTCACCCAACGGTGACGGATTTCAAATTTATCATCAATCCCGGGGAGTATTTTGTTTTATTTATGTTATTGTGCATAATAATTACAGACCACAGTACATCACAAAATACTGCTCAGGTTCATGAGCTACGTCCATCACACACTGGCACGGTTTATGTCTCCTTTTGCTTGACAACTAGTGGAAGCAAAATCGAAGACGAAAACATTCGCTCAGACAATAAACACTACATAATCTACTACACAAAAAAGGCTCATTAGAGCCTATTGACTATTGATTGTTTATTCCTTAGTACTCGTAGACTTAAAATTGTTATAGTGAACTATCCTTCTTTGTGTCATTTAAACAGTGTAGGTAATTATTGTAGCTTCAGTTCTGTTGAATTTCCCTTTCTTCTTATTAAACTCAACCAATAATAACTTCCTTCCTTATAACGACCTACTGACCCACAAACATTCATTGCAAATCAATAATATCATCGTTTTTAATAATAATTTTATATATTTAAGTATTTTTCTTTTCTTTAACTACCTCCTAAAATTTTAGTTTTATTTTCCCTTTACTATCTCAATTGAATCATAACGCTTTTTAATGAAATAATTATCTAAGTTTTATTTCTTGTTATCATTCCATTCTAAATAGTTTCATCCCAGTACTTTCTATCCACATTGTTTCCCCCTCTCTTATTCTTTTACTCACTTAGCTTTCTCTTCTCTCATTTTAGGGTGCTTCTAGGGTTAGCTTATCAATATGTTGACCCGTAGAGCTGCATCCCTGGAAGAAAAACTGAGGGCTACGCTGAAGGAGTTGGAATCTAGCAAAACCCAGTGCAATCAGTTGCTACAGGAAAGGGAAGACAGTGAGGTGGAAGTTCAATACATTAATAACAAGAATACAGAGCTTAAACACCAGTTGGCTGAACTACATAAACAGCATATCGACATACTTGACCAGCATCAACAACTCCGTCAACTTGTGTCCAATTTCCAGCAATGTAGTGACACACATGAACTGGCCTTGAGACGGATATCTGAGTTAGAACAGGAATTAAGCAGGGCCCACAACACAATAACTCATTTGGATTCTCTTAAGGCCAGCAAAGAGTCTGCGATCACCTGCAGTCTTTATGATGAGTTGGTTGGTAGCGGGTCCAGACCACCTTGTATTGAGCCCATTGTAACAATAGACTTAACTGATGATACTATCACCAAATGCAACAATGTTTTGTTAACAAGCCATAATAAAATTAAAAAATATATTAAAATTAATAGAACAATTAGAAGAATTCATAAGTCATTAAAACGCCAAAAAGTTAATAACATAAATACAAAACTTAGGCAAAAAAATCTTAACTTATCTCAAGAATTAAAGAAGTGTAGCAGTGAACTAGAATTATGTAATATTATGTATGATACCGACACTCAGCACCTTCAGGACGAATTGTTTATAAGGGAATATGCACTAAAGGATATCTTTAGTAAATATGAGGCTACTCAACAAGACCTGAGTAAGCGCATGCAGGAGGCCAATGAGTTAGCTGACCTGGTCAAGTACAATGCAGAGAGGTATGAGTCCCTTATGAATAATCTGTCTTTTAGCTGTACTTGCTCCCAGGTTGCTGAGCTGCTTCCACCTTCTGTGGAACAGCCAGTAGGTATCAGTATGGATAACTTAGGTAATAGTTCCAATAATTTGATTAACACAACATACATTTTTTCTGACAAATTTGGTCAAGGTTTCGGTAGTATATTTAATCAGTGTTGTCAACAATATGTCATTAATAATTGTTTACCCGGTGCCAGTGTTAGCCAATTAATTAATAGTATTAAATTGACAAAAATAAACCCCAGTTCAACTGTTATATTATTGTATGGGGACAGTTTAACTGTAAGGAAAAAGGACATAATTGAATGTGTTCGCTTGATGTTACACCTCAATGAAACTAATAATTGTAAATTTATTTTCTGTGCCTTGCCATATTCTAATTATTTGTCTGATGAGCAACATAGGCACATTTATAATTTAAACCTATTTATATATAATAGGGTTTGTCGCCATAGTGACGCTATTTTATATTTTGACTGTAATCAATTTATTACTGATTACAAACTGACAAATTATACAATGCATCTGCCGTCTACTTCTAGGAGACAAATTGCTAATCTTTTAGCATATAATATACACAGTGACACTGGTACCTGTACTGTACCATCGATTACTGTTAGTAGTGGTACTAACACTATCTCTGACGCGCCTTGTAGTTTAAACTATTAGGTGCGACAACGGATAAACCGCATATTATGTTGAATGTTGTACATCAAAATATGCAGGGTCTGTCCGGCAAAGAGCTAGAATTAAGTTTATTCTTAGAAAATTATGATGTTCAGGTGTTATGTTTGACTGAACACTGGTTGAAAGAACATGAAGTAGTGTTTATTAATGATGATTATTTTACCGTACAAAGTGCATTTGTAAGAAAAAGTGCTATTCGCGGTGGCTCATTAATTCTTGTTTCAAACAAGTTAAAATGTAAACAACGTTTAGATTTAGTTAATTTGTCTATTGAGCGCACTATTGAGTTGTCTTGTGTTGAACTTGAGCGATACGTGGTAATTTGCGTTTATCGACCCCCCTCGGGGGATTTTATTAGTTTCGAATCGGTAATGGAGGATTCACTCAATAGAATAAAATCGAGTAATAAAAATATTATTTTATGTGGTGATTTTAATATTAATATTTTAGAAGTAACTCCTTTAAGTATTAGACTTCTTAATCTGTTTAGGTGTTATAATTTAATTAACTTGTTTTTTGAACCTACTAGGATCACGGCATCTTCATCGACTTGTCTTGATAATATATTTAGTGATTATGATGCCAAAAATAAATTTGTGCTTAGTGACTTAACATCTGACCACTGTGGCTTATTAGCTAGCTTCCCTGTGCCATTACATAAAAAGCCGCAAAAAATAGAATGCAGGCCTTATACAACTAGTCGTTGCACCAAATTTAAAGATAATATAGCTCATCGAATTTCACCATCTATAGCAGACCTTGAGAATCCTAATGAAATCTACGGAGCCCTTTTTGATGTTGTGCAAAAAGAGTACCAATCTATTTTCAAAACCAAAACCATTGATATCAATGGCACCGCAGTTAGCTTCAACCAATGGGCTACCCCAGGCATTTATCAAAGTAGAGCGAGACTATACGAGTTATACGGTTTAAAAAAATACAAGTTTGATACTCCTTTCCTAGAGTATGTCAAAAATTATTCAAAATTATTTAAAAAGGTTTGTGTCTTTGCAAAATCAAAATTTTTAAGCGAAACAATTAAAAAATCCAATAATAAAATAAAAACCACTTGGAAAATTATTAACAATGAAACGGGTAAACCAGTTAAACAATTAAATGAACTTGAGATTATGGTCGACAACAAATTAATTAATAAAGCAGCTGACGTAGCTGAGGTTTTTAATGATTTTTTTGCCAACATACCTATAACTACGACTCGCTCCTTAAATTCTTCACCGACTAAAGCTGAAAACCTTCTCCATAGTAGTGTGCCTAAATGTAGTCGCTTATTTAGCTTCGAACATGTAACGCCTCGTGATGTAGTTAACGTTTTTAATACACTTAAGTCCAAAAACACTGGTGATTACTGGGGCATCTCCATTAAACTTTTAAGTAATATAATAGATATCGTAGCCCCCTATCTAGCTGTTACCTTTAATAAATGTGTTGATTTGGGAACCTTTCCTGACCTCATGAAAAGTAGTAAAGTCATTCCTTTATTTAAATCTGGTAATAAAAATAACGTTGGCAATTTCAGGCCTATTTCAATCTTACCTGCATTTAGCAAAATATTTGAAAAATTAATACTCAAGCAGTTGTTAAGACATTTTAATTTAAATAGCCTCCTTCATGATGAACAATATGGCTTTACAAAAGGTCGTTCGACTACGGATGCAGGTGTTGCTCTGCTGAAACACATATTTAGCGCATGGGAGAACTCGCAAAATGCTATTGGAATTTTCTGTGACCTCTCCAAAGCTTTTGATTGCGTGCACCACGACACGCTTTTACGTAAACTACGTCATTACGGTGTTCAAAACGAAGCTCTTAACGTTATAAATTCATATTTACAGAATAGGTTTCAATGTGTAGATGTTAATGGTGTGAAATCTACTGAGCTACCAGTTCAGTTAGGTGTACCTCAAGGCTCAATACTAGGTCCATTCTTATTCTTAGTGTATATCAATGACTTACCATTCCATTTAAAGGGTATCTGTGATGTTGTACTGTTTGCAGATGATACCTCTCTTATCTTTAAAGTAGACAGAGATAGACTAGTTTTTGACGATGTTAACAGTGCACTCTCAACAGTAACGGATTGGTTTACATCTAATAACCTAGTTCTCAATGCGAAGAAAACGAAATGTATAAAATTCGCCTTACCCAATGTCAGAAATCTAGGACCACAAATAATATTAGATAAAGAGGTGCTTGAAACTGTAGACACAGCAGTCTTTTTGGGAATAACAGTAGATTCTAAACTCCAATGGAGCCCACATATATCAAGTCTAGCAGGACGGCTTAGTTCAGCCGCCTATGCCGTCAGGAAAGTAAGACAATACACTGACGTTGATACAGCCCGGTTAGTGTATTTTAGCTATTTTCATAGCGTTATGTCCTATGGCCTTCTGCTGTGGGGCAAAGCCGCAGATATAAATAATATATTCGTTCTTCAAAAACGAGCTGTTCGAGCAATTTACCAGCTAGGTGCCAGAGTATCTCTGAGAGATTTTTTTAAAGAAATTGGTATTCTTACGGTAGCGTCACAATTTATTTTCGCCAACATTTTATATATTAGACAAAATTTACACTTATATACTAAAAACAGTGATATTCACAACATCAATACTAGAAATAAGGATAAACTACGTGCTCCCTTTCATCGGCTTCATAAGGTTCATAACTCATTTGTGGGGCTTGGTATAACCTTTTATAACAAGCTGCCCTCTTCTTTGCTAGAATTGCCTTTTAATACGTTTAAATCTAAAGTAAAATCTATCCTTTGTTCAAAGGCTTACTATACTACCAACGACTACTTAAATGACAAGAATAGTTGGTCGCTGTGATTAACACAAGACAATGTTTATGTTCTTTCTCCAGAATTAGCTTCATAAAATTATTTTTATTATGTATTCAATTCATTGTTTTGGTTGTTTTTATTTTTTTTATTAGCCATTTATTGTTGACATAATCTACTCATTACAATGTTTTTTTTTTAATGAGTTGTATTGCAAAATGTGGTTAGCTAGAGACCTCGACAGTTGATCATATTTATTTATCTTGATCCTAGTTAGTAATCATTAGCAATTAATTGATTGATTTTACTTCGATGGTCCTAGTTTATCATTTTTAACTTCGAGTTACGGCTGTATGGACATAGTACAGCATTGCACATGTAAGCGGGCACGCACTTTTACCTGGAGGCTCTTTTTTTTTCTTTTTAAATTTACGCTTGAGTACAGTCAGTTTTAATGTTTTAATTGGTATATTGACGTGTGCTAGCTGACATGTGGCAAATGATTGATTTTAATGTGATGTGTTTCGTAATGTTAATTACTTCTCATGCGATAAATGTGTGTAGAGTCAAGTTCTTCCAACTAAACAGACAGCTGTGCTGCTGGGGAGTTTGTTGCGCCACTTCTTCTTCCCAGCTAAAGCACTAGGAAGTGGTGAAGGGTGGGCGTTTTTGGGGGACTGTCTTATGTAACTTTGACCTTCAAAAAGTGCTGATCTTCAGCCTAATTTGAATAAATGACTTTTGATTTTGATTTTGATTTTGAACACCAAGCTATCCCTAACTGTCAAATTTTCTCAATTAAAAACGAACCTTATGTCTTTGCAATAAAGTTGAAATACTATCAAAGAAATTTGGCAGATTGTGGTAACTCGATGTGCTGGCCTCTGTACTTATAGTGCATCTCTGTCTTATCTGTGCCCTCAGCCTTCGGGAAATACAGGCGTGATGTTATGTTTAATTTTATTATTATGACTGATTAGCTGACGCTACAGACGCCATCCTGAGTAATTTACAATAATTGATATAAAAGGGTTCCGTACGAACGTTGATGATTTCTGAAAAAGTGTGCTATTATGAGACATGGTTTTAGTTTTCCTGTATTCTTTACATAAACATCTATTATACAGAATAATTTCAGACTTTTCTATTTCCAAACTTCGGAGACAAGGGGGCGGTATTTTTTTTAATTTCTCATCAAAAGTCGAAATCTATGCGTCCTTAAGGTTGATGTTCCAGGGTAGCCCGCGAAATTCAAATTTTCTTAGGTTTTTTGCAATTTGCAGGCCAGTGATAGGTTGTATGTTGATGAACATTTGATTCGCGGCTGTAAGACGTATGTAGTTACAGAATTATAATCATCAAAATCATTAATACAACCCTCCGAGCTCATAAAGGTGTAAAAATGACTTTTTACAAGGTCAAAGTCATTCCGGAACCTCTAGGTTCCTACATACGTCTTACAGCCGCGAATCAAATGTTCATCAACATACAACCTATCACTGGCCTGCAAATTGCAAAAAACTTAAGAAAATTTGAATTTCGCGGGCTGGTTGGAGGATTCACCTTAAAATAAAACAAAGAATGTTTGGGAATGTGCATTGCTCTTGCATATGATACCCCACATGGGTTTTTTAAAATTCGAAATAAGGCTACTGCTTATTTCGAATTTTAAAAAACCCCTTTCAGTTCCTGTTGCAAAAAAACTTTCATAATTGCAAAATAGTTGGGCAAATGTCATCTATAACTATTTAAAATTGTAGCATTAGTATTTCTTAAGATATCCAGCTGCAGACGGACAGACAGACAGACTGGGTGCACCATAAGGGTCCCTTTTTATCATTATAGTACGGAACACTCATTTTTATCATACTCAGATGTCACTTCGTGGACTATAGTGTGGGTTATTTGTTTTTTCGACTGTGATAGAACTACTTTTTGTAAAAGCTGTAATGTAGAACTGTTTTTGTATCAAATAATTAAAATAAAACCTTAAAAAAAGGAAGTACCTTTTTCAAAAATATTTCCTAAACATAATTCGGACAATTACGAACATTTTAAAACAGCCGCCCTCAAGTAATGAGCTTACCAAGATACAATATTTAATTTCTATAGAGATAGAGATTTACCTATTAGGTAATAAACGAATGCAAGTATAAATCTTCACATTTAATACCAATTTAAAACAGTACAAAAACTTTAATATATTAATTTTATTCAAAATTATACATTTTTATAGCGTTACTTATCAAGTTATCGCACTTCCAGTGAATTTAGTCCTCCGATCCTGAAAAGAGAGAAAATATTTATTAACATTATTACTATTATTGTAATTAAAATATAAAACTACGAATCACATGTGCTTATTATCGATAGATATTGCTGCAGGTAAAAAATGTCCAAGTTATTAAAATACCTAATAGTTATTTTCACAAAATAATTATAATTCCAGAAAAGAAACCTCATTAAATTTAACCCTGGCTTTCGAAATCCACACCACTTTACAATGTATTTTGAATAATTTGAATCAATATTCTGTATTGGATTAAAAGACCAGATTCCAAGGTCGCCGCTTGATTATAATATAAGAGTTGACCTATTTGTACAAAATGTCAAGCAATTGAACAATGTAGGTTAATTTTTAACTCAGTCTTCTAATTTGAGTTAACATACCACAAAACGAGTTGCAAAAGTAATGGTTTTCTGATAATAATGTACCTAAAAAATTCCGTCTTTGTTATTGTAGATGCACAGGCAAATAACAACTTTAAATGCCTGTGATACGGTGCATAATAAGTAATCATAAAAATGACGTCATTGACAACATAGAATACTGTGTCAGAAGTCAAGATTTCTTTCGAAACTGCGTTTATTTTTACATGAATTTCCAAAATATTACTCACTTCTTAATCCAAACATGCCCTTCCTCTCATCTTCGGTGTAATCAGCGAATTTGTTAAGGCCGAAAGTAGCACTATTGCTCTCAGAATTCAGCTTATTGATCTTTTTCAAACTCGCGACAAAGGCATGGTAGTGAACGTCTTTATCCGCGTCATCTTTGTAATTCTTGTTGTGTTCCTTTATGTAGTCTTCAAACAAGGCTTTCGCGTTGCTCACATCGTAATGCGGTTTTTCTGAAGCGGGAGCCGCGCTCGCCATTGCGATCACTACAAGTATCAACACTACACTGACGGAACGCATCTCTATCGCGCTAGGAAACCTGTTCTTTGTTAACACAACTGCTATTAGTTGTCACTCGATTATAATGTCGCTTCTTTTATAGGGCCAATATGACTTAATAATAATAACAAGTTATCATATAGGCTGACGTCTGTGACCACAACATGTGTGTGAGCAGTACAGAAGTAATAGATTGTGCCAAATATTATTGTGCGTGGGATGATTCGTATGATTGTTCCTTCCACCGCGAGCCGTGCGGTGTTGCCCTTGCTATAAATTGTATTCGCTTAGTATTAACTAAAAGAATAATGAAAATGTATTGTTATTGTATTAGATTGAAGAATAAAGGAATGTACTTCGTATGTAAATACGGAGTAGTTACCCATTTGGTGGGTACTTAATTAATGTAATTTAATTTAAATTAAGTAGGTATACATTTTTGCGATTACAATTTTACATTTGTAGTTAGAGCATCAACCGTATTGTAGAACAATGTATGGAGGAACATTTCCTCAACGGCAAAGGTAATTAAAAACCGGCCAAGTACGTGTCGGACCACGCACAATGAAGGGTTCCGTAGTTGGGATGAATTTTACTAAGAACAAACTTAACATTGTTGTTGATCATGTTCACAGGTACAATGTCGTGGTTTATCCATTATCAACAGGTTTTATAGGTGCGTACAAAAACAAGTCTTAAATGTGTGTAATTTTATTAGAAATGTTACTGTTTTAAACACGTCACTTATATATCGCCGCTATCCCACTTCCGACGAATTGGTGTTAATGGTCTGGAAAGAACAAAAGCATTTAAAAAAATATTATTAAGTAAATAAAATCGTAGTAAAGTCAAAACTGTACATTTTTCTTTTTAAGTAATTTTTGCGAGGTCTGGGAACGATTATAAGGCCGGAAATATTTAATTTTTGTCTGAATGTATGTTCCAGCATCTCGCAAAAACTACCGAAGTTTTGAATAGAATTTCCCTATAAGTCTGGTCAGTCAGTAGGGTATAAATCATCACACTATTTACGATACGGGACGAGCAGTATCACATTAGGTTCGTAATCTTCTACAATTTACCGTAAATTATAAAAAGACGAGCCAAGACGCTAGAATATCGCAAAAAGATACAGATTTTAATGATTACAACCACGGTAATGTGTACTTTAAGAGAACATAACATAATATGCATGGTGGATTTTGAGATGCTTCGGGCAGATCATTTAACCGAAATAACTATTTGACACAATTCTAGTCCTCCAGACCAAATACCGGCCATGGCTACCAATATCAGTGGAAAAAAACCTTCGGCGTAGAGGATATTATAGAGCAAAAGTGTGTTGACATATTACAATGTGCACTCTCTCTTTCGAAACTCTCGTAGTTCGATGGGACGGCAACTCGACACGTCCGAAGAGAGATCAGGCGCAAGGCCAACGGCCTAACGTGCTTTCTGAGGCACGGAGGTATAATACCGCTGACTTCCAAACTCCAGGTTGTTACTCAAAAATTCCTTATGGAAAACCCCAAAAACAATAAAACTAAGTTACATTTTAAAATAACCGTGGCAGCTAAGAGCGCCCGTTCATGAACATGACGCATGGATTAGCACCATTCAGCTCAACCATTTAGATGGGAGCTAAATGATCCAATATACGCGCCACCATCAGCAGAGTCGGTTTTTTTTATTGAAATTCCCCTCATAATTATGACAAAACACCACACATAACATCACGTCTGTTTTGCTGAAGAAAGGTTTGGCAGGTGTGTAGTACACCCACAATTTGCCAGTTATGTTTTAGTCCCATGTACTACTGGCTACCAGCCTACAGCCGTCGAGGAGTAGCGCTTGCGACCACTAATACAACAAGGCAACGAAGTAATTTTTATAAGAACTTTACTCACTCGTCAATTGTCTGGATTGCTTCCAATCAATTGGAAGCACTCCCGACAAATGTTTAGTCTCTTCTGCGGTGTAATCAGCGAATTGATTGATACCAAAAGTAGCTGAAGTGTCCCCGTAATTCAGCCTATTGATCATTGCCAAAGTCACAACAAAGGCCTGGAAATGTACGTATTTGTCCGCGGCATCCTTGTAATGCCTGTTGTAGTCCTTTATAAACTTCTCAAACAAGGCTGGGGCATCTTCCAAGTTATAATACACTTTTTTTTTTTCGTAATATGTAGATGCTGTCGCCATTGCGACGACGATCACAACGAGTATCAACACTACGGAACGCATCTTGGATAGGTAACCTGTTTCTTTGTAAACTTAGCTGCTATTCATTGGCACTTGATAAAAATTTCGGATATATATAGGCGAGTCCGGGCTTCTCGCTCATTATGACCGTTAAGTCTATGACTAAATAATTATCTAAGGTGACGTTTATGTCCATAACAAATCTGACCCGTTAGGTGTTATCGTATTAATATTAATATTTATGGGTGTGCAGAATCTAACGGTGTGCGTTGTTGCGTGTTGTTGTTGTCATAACGGATGTAGCTTCTATCAGCATAATGATCACTGAGCCACACATGTCGACATCCTCAGGAGCCAAGTCAAGGAATTATGTTTTCCTTATCATTCTCGGATTTCATAAGGTTCACGCCTTGTGGGACTATTTCGGCAGCAACATTGTGCGATGCTCTTTTAGCAGCTCGAGACTTATTGGCAATAGTTTCAATAATCCCATGATAATTCATTATTATAATTTGCAGTAGCTACTACAGAATATAATAAAATAAAATAAATATTACAAAATAGTGAATCGTTTAATAATTCTAAGTTGACTAATAGCAATCATTATTTTATTTTCCTTAAGGAAAATACAATACAACAGAAAACATGAAACTAACTCAAGCCACTTCTTGGCTCTTTTTTTGAGGGTGGGAGATCATCAAATGACCCCTCCCGCTCTGGGTGGAACGGAATGAAGTATCAAACTCTTACTGAACAAAACCCATCCATGTTCTTTCCTCAGCCCTTTATGTTCCGGGGTACCGGAAACCCTTTCGGACAGTCCCGCTGAATCCTCTTGGCTCTATGTTTAGATTGTGTTTCAACCAAACCTCTTGAAAGGAATAAATGCTGTGACGTCACTGCACTGATTCATAATGTATGATTCGTGTTATTGCAATTCTCTCAATGTATTTTATCTTTTATTAGACACTGTCCCCAGCCCTATAATTATCTTGATTATATATTCCAGATATTCGTAGCTAAAATGAAAATAATGTTTATTAAAAAGAAAGAAATGTGAAAAAGAGCTTCAAATTGTCATGCTGCAGAGCAATTAACACACAAAGATGTTTACGACACTGTTGCGCACTGTATGTTGACCATTTCAAAATGTTAATGTGATGTTCTTCTTTCCTTAGTGATTTTCTAACCACTCTAAATCAGTCTTGTCCATTTTGTTTGCAATTTATTAGGTGTTACAAGAGCTGTGGTGGCCCATTGGTATTGGACCCAGTTACGAGTTGTAGGTATTGAGGTTGAAACCAGGGCAACACTTTGTGTATTTAATTTCATCACCACTGCTCTCAAAATCACGGTGGAGGAAAAACATCGTGTGGAAACCGGCATGTCCTTGAACCAATAATTCGAAGACATGTGTCATGCACCAACCCGGTGCATGACACATGTCTTCGAATTATTAACCGGACCCGCCTGGTAGATTTTGGCCCACTCCCTCTCTTAGCGACATAGATCTTCTTCTTCTTTTCGTGTGGTTAGTGACCAACCTGGTGCCAGAGTTTTTATGTTGCCCATGGGCCCTGACTTTAAATAGTCACATGTAATGTTGAGCAATATCTCTCAGATATGCTGGTTTCCTCACGATTTTCCTTCACTGATTTTTAAGCAAGTGATAATTATACAGTAGACATAGTTGAGGCCTGTGCAGTGGGAAGGACTGCACAGGCCTCAACTATGATGGATGAGTGTTACAAATAGTCGAAAACGGATCCACATATTACTAAATATGGAATAGGAATCAAAGGGTCACTTCACACAGTATATAAATTCTTACACGAAGCTCAAAACTAACTTCATTCTGAATCTACGAGTACCTACTTACGTTTGATCATCCTGAATTGCCCGCAATCCTCTTGACATCGGCGAATTCATCCATATAAATCTTCGAGAAGCCTTTATTTAGTCTGTTGTATTCGTTTATGTATTCCAAATTGCTTTTGAAGACTTCATAGTGCATCAACAAATCCGTGACATTTGTATAAACTTTATTGTAGTCCGACACATACATCATGAACATCTGCGGTGCTTTATTCAAATCATAATATTCAGTATCTAGTCCGGATATACTTGTGACTAAACTGAGAAAAACAATCAGGTGAATTGCATCTATTGTCATGTTTTCTAAGCTCGTTTAAACCGTAACTGAACTAAATAAATAAAGACGTTTACTTAAGTCGAATGCATTTATAAAGTGTATAGGAGCAAAAATGATTTACTGGTTGTTTAATAGCCTTGTTTATGTATGCTAATTTGGCATAACAAGGTATAGCGTAGAAATTGTATGTACCCACTTACGAACTTACAGTCTTATCTTCAGTCTTATCGTTTATTATGCTTATGAACGAAGCGACAAATACACACAAATTTTCACACATGCATATTACACATTTTTATTTCTTAAAATTGTTCTTTTTTAAGCAATATGAGCCTGTTTGTTTGGATCTTTCGAATCTTCTTATCGTGAGATTTTGTAAGTACGCAGTTCGCCTTCACTTCTGGTTAGTCTGTTGCACTTAATTTCCGTGGACGTTGTAAAAATTGACTTGAATAAATAAATGTTTATGTAACAAACGACAAAAAAGCACGAAAAGCTTTCAAAAAATCAAAATAAAAAGATCTTATGCTTAATAACAGTTAGTATTAGCTTAGTTTGTCATTATTTATAATATTTTTTCTGCTTTGAAAAAAAAATGTTCACTACATAGTATAAAGCAAAATTGTTTCCCGCGTCTGTCCTAATGTCTGTATGTATGTATGCTTAGATCTTTAAAACTACACAATGCATTTTGATGCAGTTTTTTTTAATAGATAGTGATTCAAGAGGAAGGTTTAAGTGCATAATTTATTAAGGTTTTCGGGCGAAGTCGCGGGCAGGAAGCTAGTTATTAATAAAATTATTTATTAATTTTCCAAGGCAAAATCGTGTGATACTACTGATGTGTTAATGGACGTATGGATGTATTACTATCACCTATGAAGATCTTGTTCGTATTAGTTTCCAAAGGTAGTAAATTAAGCTATCTATACGATTGGCTGGTCACCGTCCTACATTTTACGTATTCTGTTTATTATGCGTCTGCACATCATGAACCCAGCATATTTCCAGTCCCTAGTTCTGAAAATTCTTTTATATGTCAAACAACATCTGAATTGCAGTTATCAACCCCTATTGCCATTTTGATAGCAAGCAGTTGCTATCTGACACTAAGGGCCAACCGCCATCACTTAAAGCAGTATTAATTGAACAGTGTGAGAGAGAGATGAAGCTATACATGAGGTAGCTTCAGCAATATTAAAATGATAATGGTGTTTGTGCCCGAGATGGATTCGAAAATTCTTTTTAAATATCGCAACATAATTGGTTGGCTATACAACGTGGCACTACAATGGTGACATTAATTTAACACACAGGTAGGGCTAGTGCCCATTCAACATATAAATGTTAAATAAAAAGCAAATTTTAAAAAAACAAACAAACTTAGTAATCAAATTAATTCGCCTACTTTTTGCAGTTGTTTCATCCTAATGCTTATTCGTTTTAATTTAATTGATGTGATTGGTATGTTCCGTGACCCCGGCAAATAACCGCTGCGCGACAGTTCTTTAAATGCAGGTAATATGTTATTTTCTAACATTTTAAATAAAAAATATCGTTTAATGAAAATATAATGTCTTCATGAAACGAAAATGTACGAAAAATGTTAAATTAATTTCACCATTGTAGCGCCATGTTGTTTAAAGAAGAGCCACAGGAATAGCGTTTGAATAAAACTTCGTATTATAAACGAATCATTTTAATGTTATTTATATACATTTTCTCAAACTGGAATATGCCACAGCAGTGCCCAAGGGTATGTGTAACAGAATAGTAGGTGCTGCAATTGTATCTTCCTCGTTAACCGTTTAACCGCCTCAGTAGGATTAATACGACAAATGTTTTTGGGCCCGTGACGCCTCAGTCGTTTTTATACGACTGAGATTTACGTTTTGGCGTGATTGCAAAACCCTATTCGTCGAAAATATTTATTTTTCGATTCACTCAGCCTGGCGCTGGGGGACGACAACTGAATGTAGTCGGGCGGTGAAAAGTTTAATTTTCTTACAAATCTAATCATTTATGTCAAAATTATATTCTTAAGTTTTGTGACTTATAAAGTCAAGTCAAGTATTGGTTTAGCTGGTAAATGTCTTCTATTCGATTTTTGCTGGTATTGCCTCTGAAAACAAAGTTTATTTCGAATTAAACAATAATCAGATTGGAAATGACGACTTGCAAAGAAAATCAATAAATAGACTGTTTAAGAAAATATGTTTCTGAAGATAAACATGTTTCTGCAATCATTATGTTATAAGCACGATTGAGTTATTTTTATAATAATAATATACAGGTCTCCAAAAGTGATAATGCGCATAGAAATCTTCGCCACTGTTCGGCAACGGTCGTATTTCCCGAGCGTCGGAAGACGATATGTATATAGAGTGGTTAAGTGCATTTTTTTCATGCATAATTTAGTGTGATTATGTGTTTTGTCCTAAAAGAGATAAATATTGATTTATCGTAACGAAATTTGATTCAATATTTCCATGTAAGTAAATAGCGAGCTATAATTCATATAAGCCTAAATCTGATTTTTAATATGCTTTTTCTAGTACTTAATATGTATTTTACGTTGGTATTTTTAATTTTTTAGTATCGAAAAAACGTGAAAAATGTTAGTATATTTAAATATTTTACAAAATTAACTATTTCAATTTGAATAAGATAATTAAAGTTGAAATTAAATTCACCTTTGAAAACAAAACCAAGAAAGGTGTGTAATAGTAGCTCTATATAATTCCAGACAAAGAGAACACGTGCAGTCACCACCAATATAACAAGACGACGGACGGACCTTTGACTGACCGCCGACCGCCCGAATTGTTTTCGATTGTGTACACATGAAATTGACTCCTATTTCTTTCGAACAAGGTGCAAAATGCAAGGGACTCGAACGATTCAATGATTCGGGTGTTTCCGGGAATACGACAATTAGCGAAGATCTGCATGTGCATTATTAATTTGGGAGTACTGTACGATGTTTTATTGAGTTTTTCTTCCGGTTACTTTTCATCCGAAGTAAGGAATTGTGCCCAGTTAATGGCAAAGGACTGGCCCTCTATTACATGGGACTTAAACATAACTGCCGAAATGTGGGTGTATTAAGCTACACGACTGCCTAACCCTTGGGAGATTATAGACCTGATGTTATGTTATGTTACATACGCCTTCTTCCCATCAGGGGGGAAGGCAGACTAACACGACGCTACGGTCTACATAATATATGGGCCTAACGGTCGGCGCCCACTATCGGTGGGCATCGGTGCGGCTCGGTACAGCTCGCGCGCCTTACGGCGGCTACGGGCGCCTGAGAGCTGCGTCGGGCTACTTCGGGCTGCCTCGGTAGCCGTAAGCATGGCTAAGGATGCCGAGGCTGTCTTCGGGTAGCTCGGGTGGCATTTTCTCTTCTTCTTCAGCAAGATGAACAATGAGAACTAAGTCCCAATCCATCATTATAAATACACACGCACAACTGTTTTCACGTAGCGTTACGAGTGTTACGACTGCTCTGCGATGTTTCTGCCGCCCAAACTATTATGAGGCTACCTAAAATCAGCTACGGCGTCCTTAGGTGTGCTTACGACTGCCGAGGCAGCTCTCAGGCGCCCGAAACTGCCCGTAGCCGGCGTAAGGCGCCCGAGCTGTACCTACCGAACCGCACCGATACCCACCGATAGTGGGCGCCGGGCCTTACGTACTCCTTTCTCTAGGCCTTTTTGATCGGTCTTCTTCTTGTAATAATTGATTGAGCAGGTAATGCACTTACCGTTTTCGTTGTAATAAGCTGTATTTTTTCCTCATCGGTGTAATCAGTATATTCGTTAATACCAGTAGATAAAGCAGTGACGCTGTTGTATGTATTTATTTTAATTAACTGTTCTTTAAACGATTCATAGTGTGTAAGCAGGTCTTGGAGGTCTTTATACGTTTTGTTAAAATTCTTGATAAATTTCACAAATAGTCCAGGCGCACCGTCCATATCATACACCGGGCCTATGCCGTACACAGAACCAACTAATATTAAAAAGTTTAATAATATTCCAACTTCCATATTCAAATGAATGCTTTTAGCGTGTCCATCAAAACAAGTCGCAAATGTCAAGTCGAAGTATTTAAACTAGGTAAACCACAAGGAATTGATTTTCTTAGGTAAATTATTTAATAAACAAATTGATTTAACAATAATTTGCTATGGTTGTTGAAATACTATGTTTTGTTAAAAATGTTGTTGATAAAGACAAATTTTAAGTAGTTGTTACATATGTGGTGTCGCCGCAATATTGAAATACGTAGGTGCAAGAACATAATGGAAAAAACAGTATATGCAAGAAAATTTTATTTTACCGGTTACAACATTTTTTGTTTGAACAACAATAAACGAACTTTGGATGCGGTTTATATAAGGTGTTAAAAAATCAACTCTAAGAATTTCGTGGGAGCATTGTACTCATCGTTACGAACAACTTTTACTATGGGATGAACCCTGAAATCGCGAAAAAAATATGAGCCGTTCCATACATTTATGCACACGTAACTCAATAAAATGTATGGAACAGCTCATATTTTTTTCGCGATTTCAGGGTTCATCCCATAGTAAAAGTTGTTCGTAACGATGAGTACAATGCTCCCACGAAATTCTTAGAGTTGATTTTTTAACACCTTATACATATATGCACTCGTCGTTATCTTAAACAGGCGTCATCGGCAAAGTGTTTGATGCTTGTAGAATTTTGTTATTTTCCGTGTTTAATCCTGAAAAAAAATGTTTTTTTTTTGTTTTAAATTGAACTCATCCTAATAATGTAGTAAACCATTCATAAATTACGTCACACAAATTTCATGGTTTTTGGACTTGTCACACAATAAGACACGTTTTATACGCTTAATGTGTAACGTAATTCAAGAATGGCCCCTAAGTACAAGTAAGTATTATGTAGTACCTACTATGACTACGACTAAAGTTAACAACACAAATAAAAACAGTTTCTTGTCACAAAAGAGAGCATTTACAAGAATTTGGTACATATAGTTGGACTTTTAAGTGTATTCAGTAATTTGACAGTTAGAGGGATACCAGTTTCTGAAAAAAAAAAAGATAGTGAGGTGAAACAACGAATGAACGCAATAGAATGAACTATGTGGTGTTGAAGTTACATTCGTTTATAACATAACTTAGCAATAAGTAGGTCGTTACTGATTTTACGTATTTAAAATTGATTGTAATTAAACTCAAACTCAAAGTACCTATTTATTTCAAATAAACCAATTACAGGCATTTTTGAATTGTCAAGGGGTTGGTCAGTTCACCGGACATGGATGTTTCGGGAGGTTCCTGCACATCATCAGGCGGGAGGAAACGCCCGGGTGTCACCACTGCGAGGATCGCCCAGAGGACACGTTAGAGCACACGTGCCAGCCGTGTCCTCGTAGAGGCGATCGGCGGCGGCGACCTCTCGCGCCCGGCCCTGGTGCAAGCAATGGTCCGGGGCGAGAGGGAGTGGGAGGCAGTCACCTCCTTCTGCGAAAAAGTTATGCTCGCGAAGGAGGTGGCGGGATGGGAGAGAGAAAGGTCCTCCCGTCCCAGCCGCCGCAGGAGACGCCCCGGGCGTCGGGAGCCACGTGACGACTCCCGGCCACCGTAGGCGCGGGCCTGCGGACGGTGAGTAATGGGTGACTCACCGTCCGATCAGCACCAGACCCGTGCCGTACGGCGCGTTTAAGTTCCACGCGCGCCTCAAAGAGATGTCAGCATATGAAGGGGCCCCTCAGGGCCAAGCCTGCCGGGTAAGCGGGATTGTCCGAAAGGGTTACCGCTACCCCGGAACATAAAGGGCTACGGAAGGAACATGGATGGGTTTTAGTCAGTAAGAGTCTGACACTCCCTTCCGCTCCACCCAGAGCGGGAGCAGTCATTGGATGATTGCCCAGCCTTGAGAGATGAAGTTAGTTACCCATTCCAAAGCAGTAAGTATCTATGGAAAGGAACAGGCAAGAAACTCAATGGACAGTCTTTTAAACAAAATATGGTTACAAAATATTGGTTACATAGTTCATATTAATATTATACATGTAAGGACGATGCAGAAAAATAATTATTTTATCATAATTAGTTTGGACTTGTGAGTGTACCGCAAGCTCGCGTTTACTTGTGTGTGTGTATGGTGAGGAGGTCATTGTAAATGACACCACACCTCACTCCATACACAATAACCTGCTTAATAAAAGAAATATACCTATTTTCAACATACATTGCTGACAAAATCAAAATTTAGGACCAATCTGCTTATAAATAGATACTTACGGACGCAAGCCATATAAATTTTTTTGCTCTTCAGTCGTATAGTCACTAAGATGGTTAAGGCCGTATACCGCAGTAGTGCTCAAACGATTTGATTCGTTTATGCGCTCCAACGCTTGTTTAAAAGCTTCGTAATGAACCAGCAGGCTCAAATCATCTGCATAAGTTTTCGTGTAATCTTTTTTATACTGCACAAACAAGTTGGGTGCGTCATTTAAATCGTAAAATATCTTTTCTGCACCGTACACGCAAGCTAGGAAAGCGAATAAAATTCCGAAAAATATAACACCGGCCTTCATGGTTATAAGTTCCTCAGCAATACTATCCTCTATAACTTCAAAATGTTGACATTTATAGTGCTGGGTACCATGTAGATATGAAATTGATTTTGTCGGGTACCTTATTATCGAATTATGAAAATATTTAACAAGCCTATAACAACTTGCTACGCTTATTATGGACTTGTTAAATATTAAAACGAATTACAATTATTTTCTGGACACCTTCGATTTATCAATTATTTTAACGTAATACGGACTGTATTGTATCACAATAACGCAAATTTATTAATTACCCCAACACTATAGTTTTAGTATGGTAACATTATTTTGCTTCGAACTTTCAACTAAATACAATTAAAAAGTCAAACTACAGACACAGTATTTATTTATTTTTGCTTTAGGTACGTAGTGTACTGAAAATGATACCCAAACTCAGTCAGGGGTAAATTCTTAAACGTAAAGGGAGATTGTGTCAGCGTGAATGTCGCGACGTAAATAATTATTTTTATAACGTTTTCGTTTGGAGTTGTGAACGTGGGTGCAATCGCGCGTTTACGTGTGTGTGTGTGTGTGTGTGTGTGTGTGTGTGTGGTGGTGCCGTGAGGTGCCAGTGTAAGTGACAACACCTCACTACACACACAAAAACCTGATTAATATAAGAATCATACCTACAAACATCAAAAGTGTCAAGGGATCAAGTACGTTTTAGAGTATCAACGCGATTGAGGATTTTTTTTTGGTTCGTTATTGATTCTTTTTAGTGAAATTCACTATTTGAATTTAAAGAATTTTCTTTAAATGTTAATTAAAAATGGAAAATCAACTGCCAATCAAGATTCCAATAAAAGTGTGTAATAGCGTTACCATTACAATGACTGCATCAAAACTGTTTTTTTTTTATCGATATGATACGAGTACATCATTTGACATGAGAAGAGATTATAGATTATAGCCTTTGGAATGTTGCAAGCTGGTTCCAGGCAACATTCTGTGGCTGTCGCTCTTGGCACAACACGGAGCGTCAGAGCGCCTCTAGACACGATGTCGTATCATGGGCAGCATGGCCGAGCGACATGGAGGACAACCTCGCATGACTCCGTCCTCGCAAATAGGACCGGTACATCCAAAATACTGCTCAACGGAATCGTACCATGACCGCCATGATATAAGCTAAGAGGCACCACAGCACTTCAGGCTTGCTAATCGTTTACGACAATTGGGTCTGTCTGAGTTCCCAAAGGCTGCTGAGAGTTCCACCTATAGCACACCGCAATTGTCGGGTCCGTTCACAATGGGCTCGCGAATACAGAAATTGGGAGGAAGAAGACTGGCTTTGTTTGCTTTTCCAAGGAACTCGATTCGTATGAGGCCGGACACAACGTACTCTAGTTTGGAGAATCTCTGGACGTCAAGAACGTTTGAAATTTTGTCAGGAAGTTCGTTAATATCCAGGGGAAAAATAATGGTTTTGGCCGGTATATGGATTATTGGAAGAACCGATCTCATTTGGATCAGAGGCAACCTCAATGTTCAGATTTATGTGGAGAGGATTAGAATAAGTTGAATAAGACTCGATTTGGTAAAAATCCTATAAATGTGAAAGTTTGTGAAGATTTTTGGATGTTTGTTACTCACTCACACCAGAACGGCGGAAGGGATCTAGGTGGAATTTGGCAGACATAACGTTTACTACCTGGATTGACACAGGATACTTATTATCCCTGTAGTACGTACCCGTGGAATAATTTCCGAAATACACGCGGACGAAGCCTCTGGCAGAAGCTACTAATTGGATAAATTGTTATAGTTAAAAATGTACTTGATCTCTAGTCACTTTTGATGTGTGTATTACAACATACAATACTAACATAATCAAAATCTACTTATAAAAAGATACTTACGGACCAAAGCCAAGCATTCTTTTTTGTTCTTCAATCGTATAGTCACTTAGATAATTAAGGCCGTATATCGCATTAGTGCTTAAACGATTCGATTTGTTAATGATCTCCAACGAATGTTTAAAAGCTTCATAATGTACAAGCAGGCTCAAATCATCTGCATAAGTTTTCTTGTAATCTTTTTTATACTGCACAAACAAGTTGGGTGCGTCATTTAAATCGTAAAATATCTTTTCTGCACCGTACACGCAAGCTAGGAAAGCGAATAAAATTCCGAAATATATAACACCGGCCTTCATGGTTATAAAGTTCCTCAGCAATACTATCCTCTATAACTTCAAAATGTTGACATTTATAGTGCTGGGTACCATGTAGATATGAAATTGATTTTGTCGGGTACCTTATTATGTTCTATTTATTATCGAATTGCTACGCTTGTTATAAGTGAATAAAATTGTAACATCGATAACACCTAACTTAAAATTCATACCGCATCACTAAACCTTAAACAATTTCGACCGGCCATTGCTGTTTACAATTACATTGCTGTGTACATCTTTGGAATTTTTTAACTGATGGACTGTACGTAAAATACTTATGAACGGATGGATTGTAGGTACACTTAGGGGCTGTCTCCACGAGAGAGAGGATTGCGGTGATAATATCGTCGTGCCACGTATTTCTTTCTGTACACTCTCTATGAACGTGTCTCCACACGGCGATGTTATCGCGGCGACGATGCGAAGAGTGGCAATGTGCGCGCGTAACGTCGTCGTATCGCCGCGGTATCGTCGCTACTGGTGGCGCGCCCGCCGCGTGCTCGCCGCAGAACGAGGAGCGCAGCGAGCGCGCGGCGGGCGCGCTGTCAAACGCAGCGTCATACCACAAGGTGACAAGTTAAAAAAAAAAAATTAAGTACGATGTTTAACATTGAAAAGTTTCTTTTAGAAGTGAAAGAGAGACCTGCCCTTTACGATGTTCAGTTGCCCAAGTATCGGAACAGAGAAATTAAAGGGCCACGGTCCACCAACGCGCGGCGCTGTTTTTCCCTTCTTATTAATAACAATAACTGCATATTCACTTGCGTACTTGAACAAGCACCCCAGAACACTACATCCACACTAATATTATAAATGCGAAAGTAACTCTGTCTGTCTGTCTGTTACCTTTTCACGCCTAAACCACCCAACCGATTTTGCTGAAATTTGGTATGTAGATAGTTTGCATTCATGAGAAGGACATAGGCATATTATTTTTTGGAAATTCAACCCCTAAAAGGGTTACAAGGGGTGGCAAAGTTTGTATGAGAAAAATATTTTTATTGCACATTTTTGCACATAGGTAGGGTAGGTAGGGTAGGTAGGGTAGGTAGGGTAGGTAGGGTAGGTAGGGTAGGTAGGGTAGGTAGGGTAGGTAGGGTAGGTAGGGTAGTTAGGGTAGGTAGGGTAGGTAGGGTAGGTAGGGTAGGTAGGGTAGGTAGGGTAGGTAGGGTAGGTAGGGTAGGTAGGGTAGGTAGGGTAGGTAGGGTAGGTAGGGTAGGTAGGGTAGGTAGGGTAGGTAGGGTAGGTAGGGTAGGTAGGGTAGGTAGGGTAGGTAGGGTAGGTAGGGTAGGTAGGGTAGGTAGGGTAGGTAGGGTAGGTATCATAGTTAAGACAGGACAACGTCCGTCGGGTCAGCTAGTCCATAATAAATAATTAATGTATTATTCGTATTTCGCTCTCGTCTGGCACCTAACTGAACTCTTTCAACAAAACTATTGCACAACGCCTCGTCGCGGAAACACGGAGATTCCGTTACGAGTCGTCACGGGCACGCGGCGATTCCGTTACCAGTAGCGACGATACGCTGGTGGAATAAACGCTCGTTCGTGGAGACGACGTGTGAAATGTCCAAGGATAATATTATGTTAATAAACTCATCTCCTGAATTGGTAACCATACGAGATTGGCTGCTGGGGTATAGCAGCGAACTCCGAAATTTGTGGAGATTATTTTGGACTCTTTTCGGACCATGTAGCCCTTAGCAAAAAAAGAAAGGACTTTGTATTGTAAGCTTAAATGTCTTTGAAGGGGTAACGTAAATGTCTTTGAATTAACGTATTTATTAAATATATCTAAGTTTTTCGTAAATACCTAGTTCTAAGGTAAATAAAAACTACGATTAGTATGTACAGAATTCTTTACTGTTTTTTAAAAGCTAGGTACAAATCGTCTTAAACTATTTACTTTTATGAAAAACCATAATTAAACTGCTACATCTAAATTGTAAATTCAATCACAGTTTGTATTTCATAATTTTAATACTACGTACCTATAAATACAATATATTAATCAAAAGAAAATGTTAATAAATTTACTATTCTCGGGAACATCACTATTCTCAACTTTCACAAGTAAACATTACAAAAATATAAATATGTAGTTCTGATATATCACAATCAGATATCGCGATATTTTGGTGAGCATTGGCTTTAATTTAGTATCGCTCTTAAATAGTTCAGTATAAACCAGCGTTTGCATTCAAAGGTAAAACAACGGATTTCCTAAATTAATTACATAAAAACAAAATAATAAGGTTTTCAAATTCTCTGAAATACTAGTTGAAAAAGTCTAGTATTGATTGTATTCTAAAGAAGTTAGTGAGTTTTCTGAGCACATCTTATATTCAACAGCTTATTTTCTGAGAACAACTTATATACACCAGCTTATTTTCTGAGCACAACAGCTTATATTGACCAACTTATTTTCTAAGTTCAATTACATTACATTCACCAGCGAGAATGCGGAATCATACAGGTCAGAACATTTTTATACAGTAGTACCTACTGTTTTCAAAACATGAAATATCACCGCTATTCTTAATATTTTACTTCCGTCGCCACACAAAACGCTTCATCATGAGTTCAAGACCGCAAATAATGCTTTTTTTTTAATTTTGATCACCTAGTTTGAATTACAACATTAAAAATCACTAGTAATTAACATTTAAAACTAGAGAGCCGTATCATTAATAGTAGCCGGCGCATCCACTGTACCTGCAACAATAATGGCAAATTGAAAATTGAATGTCGCACTGTATTGCGGGACGCAATCGAAATAATTTGCCCGCCAAACGAATTATTGTGATTGCATAGTAAACCACCGATTGGCGTGATTCCAATAATGCTTAATAAACCATATTTTACTATCAATATGTCACGTTCCACTGCCAAGTAATGAGTAATGTTTTTTGGACTTTAAAAAGTTTTTTTTTTATGTTTAATTGCATGCTGGTATTTAGCTGCATCCGGTTAGACTGGAAGCTGACCAACAGTGTTGTTGTTTCTGTGTTGGGAAAAGGCTAGGCAGATGGAGTGCATGCGAATGTCACAATTATTTTTGATGTTGTAAATTACACAAATTCTGTAGATAGTTGTTGAAAGCGACTGACTCGCAATGGCAATGGACAGACGTGCGTGGAGGGGGGAGGGGGGATTGCGCTGTTTCCCAGCTATGAGAAATTACGGTCTAAATATACCTATACAAATAGATAGTTGTATAGAAATGGTCCCTGCGAATGAAATTCAATATCATTGAAAGTAAAGTTGGGATTTCATGAAAAATTACTTCAGCCTAAGAAAATTCATCATTGATTTTACACATCATAACAGCACCAAAGAAAGGCAATAAATAAATTGGAAAAACTTAAAATGCTAGAGGATCACACAGCTTAGTCCGGCCGGCATGTCTGAGAGATATTTCTCAACAGCATGTGATGCTAAGTCAGAGGCCTCGGCAGCATTAAAACTCTGACAACAGGTTAGTCACTAACCACATGAAGAAGAAGAAGACACAGTATAGTGTTACTTGCCCTTGACTATTCGTCACCCCATATAACACTGATCTAGTAAGCCGTCCCACTATCTTCTACGACCATTAAAAACACTAATAGAATACAATATACCTAAGAAAAGTCAGGTTAATTACTGTTTAGTATATCAACTTAATTTGTCCGTTTATTCAAATCTAACCCTGAGCGGTCAGATTTCCCTCCCAGTTGTATGAAGCAATAAATGTATGGCTATGGTTATAATACGGCCAATTGCCGTAATGTGCCAATTTATAAAACAAAGACTTTCCCTGACCGTATTTTCATTCCGAGAAATACCATTACTAATAAATATGAACGATGAAATCGAGGATTTAAGTTAACAAGCCCAACGATTTGTACTTTCCTGCAATATATTTAGATAATATTTCACACAATCTTAATCAAAGCAATTCCATAACTTTTTAACGCTTTCATTTTATGTTCCAGACATTTGTATTAATAATATTTCGAAACGCTACGTTTTTCATTTCATAGATGAAACTCTTTCGTAACTGATTAATAGTTGATTGAAATGGTAAGCTATTTTAGTATTTTAAACGGTTCACTGAATAAAACTTAAAGGATTTAGAACCAATGATTAGGTACAGTACTCCCAAATTAATAATGCACATGCAGATCTTCGCTAATTGTCGTATTCCCGGAAACACCCGAATCATTGAATCGTTCGAGTCCCTTGCATTTTGCACCTTGTTCGAAATAAATAGGAGTCAATTTCATGTGTACACAATCGAAAACAATTCGGGCGGTCGGCGGTCAGTCAAAGGTCCGTCAGTCGTCTTGTTATATTGGTGGTGACTGCACGTGTTCTCTTTGTCTGGAATTATATAGAGCTGCTATTACACACCTTTCTTGGTTTTGTTTTCAAAGGTGAATTTAATTTCAGCTTTAATTATCTTATTCAAATTTAAATAGTTAAATTTGTAAAATATATAAATATACTAACATTTTTCACGTTTTTTCAATATTAAAAAAATAAAAATACCTACGTAAAATACATATTAAGTACTAGAAAAGACATATTAAAAATCAGATTTAGGCTTATATGAATTATAGCTCGCTATTTACTTACATGGAATTATTGAATCAAATTTCGTTACTGATAAATCAATAGGTAATTATCTCTTTTAGGACAAAACACATAATCACACTAAATTATGCATGAAGAAAATGCACTTAACCACTCTATATACATATCGTCTTCCGACGCTCGGGAAATACGACCGTTGCCGAACAGTGGCGAAGATTTCTATGCGCATTATCACTTTTGGAGACCTGTATGTGTGTGTATAAAACATTTAAGTGTATACAAAAGAGAGTTTCTTACATTTAAAGATGATTATCTAACAGCCCAAAAGTTACTAAGTAAGTTCTTAAAGTTACCGCGAAACTGTTCTGCTGGAAAAGGGAAAACGCTGTGAAGCAAAAACATTAAAGTTACCTAAGTATTTAAATCACATTAAAACATTCATTGTGATGATATAATGAAGTAAGAATCATACAGACTGATATCAGTAAAATTATGTTCTTAATACGTTCCTTCTTCTTGAGAAGAAGTATTTTCCTAGCACTTTGACCGCCCAATTGTAAAATGTTCTGAATTTATTTTATGCTTGTTTTCTAGTGCACATCAAGGTTGCTAAACCCCCAGGCCCGTGGGTCAACAGATGGCCCGCCAAAGTATTTAAATTGGGCCACCAATAGCTTTAAACAAGTCATTTTTTTTTTTACTTTTTATGAAGCCATTCCTAATTAACTTACAATAAAACATTAGACGTTGATTTTAATATCGACCTCATTGTTTTCAAATACTTATTGATAAGTTGTTGACATAAAACAGATATGCGACATCTACCAACTCTCACCGGCCGCGGCCCTGCCAGGAGGATTTCAGCCCTTTTGAAGAGAGGAAGCCTGGGTTCCAGAAGTGGGAACATTATAGGCTGATCATGCTAACATAAACACCTACTTAAAAGTCTCATTGATGATTGGGCTTATTGGACGACTCGCACGAATTCAACTCGCACAAAACGTGCGAATCGACTCCTTTAAAAAATAATGTTTTTTCTGTAGTCGATTCGCACAAATTTTATTTATTGGCCTGCAAATCGACACCCTCACAAAATTTTGTAGTAGGCTATTCGCTCCCCATTAAATAAACTTTGTGCGAATCGACTACAGAAAAAATATAATTTTTTAAAGGAGTCGATTCGCACGTTTTGTGCGAGTTAAATTCGTGCGAGTCGTCCAATAAGCCAGTTTGTGGAGTATTTTTTTAATATTATTCAAACTATGAGTAACTGACAGTTTTGTTTATTTATTAATAGCGATGTATATGTCACCGTAAGATTGTAAACATCGTTATATTACAATCTATCTAGTAAGATTGTAAACTATCGATAGATTGTGAACCGTATCATATGATTGCAATTTAACGCATAATTTTTCGCTTGATTGTAATCTATCGATGGGAAGCGGTCAAATTGTGAACCGGCGTAGGACGTTTAAAAAAATAGGTTAGGTTAGGTTAAAACTGTGACCACCTACGCACGAGCCGAGCGAGCGTAGCGAGCGGTGCCGCGGCAGCGGCCGGCGAGTGGCAGAAACGACTAGATAATATAGAAAAAAATATGGAAAAACGAGATTATTTTTATTCAGATTGTAATTTAACGGTTTCACTTCGGTAGATTACAATATAGCGAAGAATAATGAGTCAAATTGCAATCATAATGATACGGTTCACAATCTATCGATAGTTTACAATCTCGCTAGATAGATTGTAATCTAACGATCTTTACAATCTAACGGTGACATATATAAGTCTACTATGACTGGACTGGACACGGAATGAAAATTATAGCCCACCTTCAAAATTGTTGAGCAGCCTTAGTGTACATTAAAAAAAGTCTACTATGTATCTATCTGTTGTAAGTTGTAACACAATAAAAATATTATTATCAGTTACCTTTAAGGACGGATTTTAGCTGGCTGCTCTCACAGAAGATGGGATCAGTCAGGACGCAGCTCAGTTGATCTTTGACACCTTGCCGCGCGTTACACCAAATCACACGACCCGACCGAGACCAATCCAGCACTAGCATTCTCATGCCCTGAAACAAAACGATCAAGTGATTAAAATATACCTAGATATAACTTGTACCTAAAAACAACTGAAGGTAGCCAAGCACTGCCAAACTGTATTTTTTTTCCAATTGAAAATGAACGTTATACTTTTGGAATACAGTCGAAAAACTATCACAGAAATTTGACAGATTGGGGGAACTTGATATGCTGGCTTCTACATATATATACCTCTGCCTAAACCTTCGCGAACAGGCGTGATACTATGTTATGTGTTATGGTTAAAAAATGGAGACGCATAAACGATATGAAATCGTGGATTAAAAAAAAAACTTAAATATTTAAAGTGCTTTAATTATTCTAAAATTGTGTAACAAGTGCCCATAATATGACGTACACATACTATTAACATAAATTGCTGACTTTGTTTGTAGCTCTGAAAACAAGTAGGTACTTAAAGGTCGCAGAAGACCGTTTCCAAACCGAGATAGCAGCTGTTGTATCACAGATAATATAATACTAACCTAGAGTTGTACCTACTGGCTACTGATAACTGTAATACATAGTATTCTCATATCCCTGCCGTTCCATCGCGTTCTTTCAACACGCTTCATTGAGACCTACGTTCAAAGGTTCGAACCTTATTTTGATATGAACGTACGTTAAAATACATAATATTTGCGTGTATCACCTACGTACCTATATTTATCTTTCATTAGTAAATTCATACAAAATCTCAAATATTATTTTAAGAAGCTCGCATATTTTTTGTTTAATCCATAAATAGTTAATGCTGGTAATCTTATATTCTTACTCATAATCCAAGCTAATGGCTTGCTGAAATAAATCCCTATACAAACTAACGCTAAGAAAATATTAACATTTAAAATGCAATAATGCGATTTTCCCAGGACCGGCTTAATGTGATGAATATTCAATGCTTTCACCCTTCTTTATATGGAATATTTTACTAATAGATTATATAGAAATTGTAAAAAAACTTTATGAAACCTGTTCTGTAGTAGGAAATCTATATAAAAATGAATCCATATTTCCCTTGGTCACGTCATCACGCGTGAACGGCTAGACCGATTTCACTAATTATTTTTTTGTTGTGTTTGTTATAGTCAGAAGGTGCTTACATTAAAAAAAGTAGGTAGGGTAGGCATCATAGTTAAGACAGGACAACGTCTATCGAGTCAGCTAGCATTATAATAAACCAGACAGAAACAATACGAGAGCTGAAAGATAATGATGATGAATATGATCAATATGAAAGAGTTTGAATATTTCATCGTTCAAATTTATACTGTTTAGAATGCACTTCTTTAGGATCGAAGATTCTCTAAAATAAATAGTACGAATAGGTACTGTAGAGGCTTGAACTTAACATGGTTTCCGAATAAAACCTCAGCGACTTTATTATGCGTAAATGGCAGACTGGAGACGAACATTGATTGATATTAAGAAAAAAAAACCATTTTGACTCTTAGCTATTCAGCCGACAAGAGCTAAAATATATTATTAAATGTAAAAACGAATGAACTCGAAATAATAATTTAGTTAAAGCAAACTCTTTGTTTAATTTTAACGATTTGGTTCTATAATAGAGACGTCGACTAATAGAGAATTATGGAAGAAAAAGACATGTTGCGCCGATCCCAAATAAATTGGGATAAGGGCAGAAGAGTGATGATGTTGATCTGGTTCTATAATAATGTTCGTGATAAAATAAACTGTATAGAAAGGGGTAGATCCCCTTTCTATACAGTTTATTTTATCACCATTCTCCTGCTTTCATCTCAGTTTATTTGGGGTCGCCGCAACATGTCTTCTTCTTCCACACTTCTCTATTAGTCGTCATCTCAGAAGTCACTCCCTTGCTAGCTATATCATCCTTCACAGAGCCCATCCATGGTTTCTTCGGTCTTCCCATGCTCTAGCCATCCACATTATTTATTTACTTAAACTTTTCGCACACAATAAATGTACAAAGGTGGACTTAATGCCTTAGGCATTCTCTACCAGTCAACCAAGGGTGGTGAAGAGATTAGATCGCAGGTGCTTTAAAGAGTAGGAAGATACAAACCATTTAGACACACACATACCACATTCATATCTAAGACTTTCCTCTTTCTAAGAGAAACTATTCTTATCTACCTCTTAATATTGAACAGAAAGAAACGCATGATCTAGAACCGAAAATTCGAAGACATTAGACATGTACCAACATGCACTAGGCTCGCGTGGTAGATTACAGTCCACTCCCTCTCGAAGAGAGGAAGCCTGTGTCCCAGCAGTGGGGACATTATAGGCTTTTTTTTTTGAGGGTAGGAAATCATCCTATGACTTCTCCCGCTCTGGGTGGAGCGGAAGGGAGTGTCAGACGCTTACTGACTAAAACCCATCCACGTTCCTTCCTTAGCCCTTTATATTCCGGGGTAGCGGTAGCCCTTTCGGACAATCCCGATTACGGACTGATCATGCTCAGTATCTCTCTTCATATCGAGCAGTTTTTCTTTTAATCGATCCACTGTACACCAGCGGAACCAGCATAATGACCCTATAAAACACCACCGACCAACAAGTAACATCCATAAACGTTGTTACAACTTTGTACATAAAATTATGAAATTAAATTATGCACATACACAACGGATACAACGCCGAGGCACGTACTTTTGGTTAACATCGACTTCAGCCAGAGGTGAAATTGAATGAAAACAAGCACTTTTGAAGCGTTCGCGTGCATAACGGGTTTAACGTTCAAAAGATAAATAAACATACGGATAGTTAACAATTAATATTAATTACATTCGTTGCAAGTTGCGCGCCTATTGCACGTTTTAACTCGCGCTGCGGTCACCCCATCAACATTGCATGTGATTTGACGTTGCGGTTTGCGGTCCGCGGAATATTAAATTGATGCTAATTTTATACACCCTGGTTTAGTTAGATATCTATTGAGTGTTTTTATGTGCTGAAGTACTTTAGTTAGGTTTATTACTCGTAATTAGGTGTATATGTAGTCCGTAAACAGATTTATAAACAAATTTATGAGACTTAATTTTTGCTATAACATAATAATACAAATTGCTTATTAATAAAATAAAAACGTAAGTTGGGGCTTGGGGATTCTTTTGATTAGGAAAAAAATTTGAATGAATTTAAAAAAAAAAAAGTAATCGTACCACGTGTCCAATATATTTTAATAATCTAGCATGAAAATGTAGAAATAAAAATAAATTTTTAGTCGTCATCCCTATTCCAATTCTTATGGTTATAAATATTATACATAACTATAACTAAATATTTGTTATTGTCGCGACACTCGCACCGCACAGCTACGTCAGGAGCGATCTCAACTAAGCGGTCGAGCTATAGTTTATACGCAAAGGTGACTTCACGTTTCTTCAGAATACTACTTTGTAACCTTTATAACATTTAACACAAAAAGTTCGTATTACCTGTCTACGAAAGTACGTGATGCCGACCCTTTTTAGGGATCCATACCTTCCGTTTTATGCAGTTGATTCTGCTATTTATTCCGTTTGAAAATTGCAATTTTTAAATTTTCCATTAACTACTAATCTTCGTGTTTTAAAATGTTTCGATGGACTAGTACTATGCTCGTTTTAATTTAATGTCGTAATTCCGGATCCACATTGTAGTTATCACTTGCTTAAAAATCGGTGACGGAAAACATCGTGAGGAAACCGGCATGTCTGAGAGATATTTCTCAACAGGATGTGATGCTAAGTCAGAGGCCCATAGGCAGCATTAAAACTCTGACACCAGGTTAGTCACTAACCACACGAAGAAGAAGAAGATAAAAAACGAACAATTATAAAAATTAAAGGGGGATCCATCGATCACTAATACTTTTTTTGAAACTAAAGTATTTTTTTTAATTATTGACGTTGGTACGGAACTCTTCGTGTGCGAATCCGACCCTCAGTTGGACGGTTTTCTTATTCCCAATTTTTTTTCACAAGGGGTAATGATAATTCCAATTTAGGTACACGAAAAACATTTTGTATTTTTGCTAGAGCTGATGTTTGTATTTCTGATTCATTTTCTGATAAGTTGCTTTTGATTTACTGGGAAATAAAGAACCACGATGATTCAGTGGGCAGTGACGGTTGAGGTTGAAATTAAGGAATATAGTGCTTAGTTATTTTTTACCAATTGGGCTAAACATTGTCTTAAAATTTGTTCTCATCTTCAACATTAATTTTATTTTTTTTTATAATTTATTTACATTATAATTTTATGTATTATGGTTACCTAAACTTGTATTATTTTAACTCGGTTTTTACACAAAGATGCTAGAAGTTACATGATTTCATAAAGGTTTCCTGTAACTGAAGTGTGTGAAGGAAACGATAATTTCGTGACAACACTCCCGAAAATAGAATATGGAGCATCCGTTTGACCGCACACGATAGAAATGTAATATCGTCAGCGAGCCTTGCATGGTTCACATAATCCTTTCGATAAGCATTTTTATATGGCGTCGATCGGAATGTGTCTCATAAACATTTACCCTAAAGAATTTGGATAAGTGTTTTATAGTTTCACACGTAGGTGTGTACATATATTCTATTCTTCTCCTTCATTTTGCGCACGTCTTCATAGACTTTTGGGTCCCCAGAGAATCTAAAACTTGATTAATTCTAAATACTTTTGTGCCGTTTTGGCATAATTCGAGTAACAAAAGTCTGAACTGTTACGTATATGATTATTATTTCTTTTATTTAAGTTTAAGAACTTTATTCACTACATATTATGGATGATGATGGTGCTATAAGTTATATCTATACTAACATTATAAAGAGGAAAGATTTATATGTATGGTTGTAACGAATAAACTCAAAAACGACTTAAAGAATCTGGATGAAACTTGGCACAAAGATAGATTATAGTCTGGAATAGCATACAAGCTACTTTTTATCCCATAAAAATTGACTGTTTCCGTGGGATAATTTCCTACATACACGCGGGCGAAGCCGCTGGCAAAAGCTAGTTTGAGTATAAAAGATACAAAAACTCTAGGGTTCCAGGAATCGGGACTGCGGACGGTGGGTAATTTGTAGCTCACCGTCCGATCAGGACACATTCAGGACCAGACCCGTGCTGAATGGCGCTATCGTGTTCCACGCGCGAATCAAAGAGATGTCAGCACGGGCCTGTTACGGCCGAAGCCTGCCGGGTCAACGGGATTGTCCAAAAGGGTTACCGCTACCCCGGAACATGAAGGGATAAAGAAGGAACATGGATGGATTTCAGTCAATAAGAGTCTGACACTCCCTTCCGCTCTACCCAGAGCGGAAGGGAGTGTCAGACTCATCTGAAGAATTCCCAAACTCGAAAAAAAATTAGTGCTCCAGAGACCAGAACCTAATTATTATCATTATTAGTATGGCGTTTCCGCCAGGTGCATTATGCTCCGACAACATAAAAGTTACAACACAAAAACAACAAACCTATTAGCGTATAGCGTAGCGTGGTGCGGCTGAACTAACATAATAGTTTTTCCGGGATGAAAACTTACATCTTTGTTGAAGTTCTTATAGTTTGACTGATACCACTGTATCGTGTCTTGGGAATGCGCGGCGAGGCGGGGGACGGGGGCCCTGAACGTTGAAAAACGAGCAGCCTGCACTGCTCCCTGACACGTCGCGCACATACCTAAGGCGTGGTGGTACAGCCTTGCCACCCAAACTTTACCCTAACTTTTTACCCTAAATCGATTCTGTAGTTTGACCTTAAAACTGTACAAAACACATACACAGAGACCCAGTTTTACTGTCAAAGTGTCCATACCAGACGGTCTCTTGAATATATTATCAAAATATATTCCACGTTCCTTGTCTAAAGTAAATTACATCCAAAGTAATGCACCTAATTCTTATTTCATTCGAAAAGCAACAGCCACAGGCCGGTACATTAATTAAAAGTAAACACAATTAATATGGACAATCATAATAATTTGCTTTTCCGGCCTTATTACGCGACACGGAAGTTGTTTGCTTCTAAGTAATATTATAATTATAATGTCCTTAAAAGACAAATTAAATGTTAAAAACCAAAGCTTTTAATGCTAGCTAAGAAAAAGTTAACGTTTTGGTAAAATATCGAATCTACGAGAGTGATAGTTTTAACTAAGAATCAGGTAGGTATAAATTTGACTCGAGTTAATAAATAGTAATAATATTCAAATAGGATGATCAGCTGCACTCTTTGAACGTGAAACTTACATAAAACCATTCCGCTAAAACGCCCGCCCTTCACCTGGTACTAGCTAGGAAGAAGTGGCGTAAAAAATTCAAAAAATTTCAAATACAATGCCTGGTAAATATGGATGTGTGGCTTTAGAAGTTAAAACTGCTAAAGGATCTGCCATCCAAACTAGTTCATATGAAAGTATGTCCTGTTCCTATTAATAAAGATTATATTTAATTAAATTTAGATTTGTGTAATTTTTGATCTAACTGTTGTTCAGAAGACCAGTGACGTATGTATCCGAACATAGACTTTAATTTCATTTTGTTTTATTATGCTGGTTACATCTTAAATTTAATTTTTACTGGCAACATTATAGAATTTCTCTTCTTCCTTAAAAATGGACGAATGGACGTTCACTGAATTTTGTACTCCAAATCGAATAAAGTGATTTTCTTTATATTTCACAATTATAATTTTATTTATGTTTTCGCCACGCAGATAAAAGATTATAAATGACATTACTATAAAGGAAAAAAATCAAATGTTAGTGAAATAGGCGACCATTAGCAGTTAAACATGAGATGGCCATTTGCCCTAATGAGTGAGTGGAGAAATGATGCCTAGCCTAGCCTGTGACCCGACACTGAACATTATGTGATCGTTACTACTAACATGTTTTGCTAACATAGGTTATAAAGGCATACATTTGTGGCTTATGTGGACTAATGATTTAAATTAGTTGAATGAATGTCATCATACTTAACATTGTATGTACAACGAGCCTAATGTAATTAAAACCATTCCTATAGGACGTCTTTGTTGGGCAGGTCATATCGCAAAAATGGACTAGACCAGCCGATATATTCAGTAAAAATCTCATTGTGCAACTTAGGTGAAGTGAGCATGAAGGGAGCTGTTATTCCATCTTCTTCTTCTTCGTGTCGCTGGCACGACATCACTTAGGCTGCATGCTTTGGGACACAGAGGGCAAGAGGGTAGGTGAAGCATACTTTGTGATATAGCTCCACAAACACATTCTACTGCCGTACCGTAGAGGTAGGTTACCGGGCACAAGTGAGGTGGGGCACTTACTTGTGCCCGGAGATGGTTCACAAACTTCCAAATAGATCATAAAAGATTAAGGACCATTAAACGAGCATCTATAATAACATAGTTATTATAATAACCTGCAGTGAGATGCTCCTTTTGTGTCAGATAAAAAGAAGGAGTGGGAAGAGAATTCTGCCACAGTTTGCAACTGGCATCGGCCAGGTTTCCTGGTAGAGACACCGTCGATTTTAAGAAGCTGTGCCTGCTTTTTGGTGGTTGCGTTGGTAGTTGTGCGCCAACTAGTGGGTGTCATTCCTGTTTGTGTTTCTCCACTGTGCTTACAACTTCTTCGGTTATTCCACGTGATTTTAGGGATGGGCAGTAACAAAAGCGATGCAATCTGTCAGTTACAAGAGGGTCAGGATTGTAAAAGAAGTTTCTGATGGAGAAAGTGAGCGAAAATACAAACTACATCTCTCCTTTAGTTTAAAAAATCGCTCCCCCGCGTCGGTCAATATCCGTCAATATCCGTCGCCCAAGCAGTCGCATTGGTAGCTGACAGATCACTGCACCTTAGCTTTCACGGTGAAATTTTTACAGAATAGATCGACAGAGCATTCAAACTTTTACTGCTGGAGAAGTGGAGATCGGCACTCTGATAGTTGGATGGCGTTAACCAAGATTTAAGTACACTCGGCATGAGAAATTGAAGAGAAAAAGCCGGAAATAGGTCACGGTGGAGATATATACTTGACCAGGCTTGACAAGACTCACTCGCAGTTGTACTGCCTTAGATGATAACGATACCGAACATTCTAGAATGTATAGTTACGTAACGCGATTCGGAGGATCAAAAGACTGTGTGACGTTCCTAAAACTATTCATAAAAGGTATAAGCTGATTTCTCATTGTACGAAAAGCCTACACATTGTGAGGTCAGCTAAAACTAGAAACGTGTAACTTGACATGTCGTCGTGTGTACGTAGGTTCAAGCCAACGCAAATCAATTTCCTCGGCTCTCGTGTATTAAGGAGTATATTAAATATATCGAGAAATCGATTATAATATTATCTTAATAGGTATAATATGAAAATCTTGATTTACCACACGTAGTTACCAACATGTGGAACGTGGATTCAGTAATCATTGTGTCGATAGATGTTAGGGTGTAATGTTTTAGCCAAAAGCTTTGATAAGCATCTTGGGAAAACTATTTTAGGTGATTCGTCTGCAAGTTTTGTCTGTTCCAAAACTGTCTGATGAAAATGTAAACAAATGGATATTTATGGATATCAATTTATTGTCCCAGAAACTAATTTTTTGAATGAACTTAACATTTTTGTGATTCAAGAGGAAGTTTTATACGTATAGTTTTCGCCCGCGGCTAAGCCGCTGCATTGCTTTCGTGTGAAGCCGAGCCAGATCGTTAGTTTAACATAAACAGCGGTTGTTTACACTTTCATCAAACTTGTCTCTAACTTACAGTAACTTTAAATCCTTTTCGTTCTAGTGCTGATAAAATAAAAGAGGAGCAGTATTATTTTTAAAGTTTAAAATAAAATGTAAAAGACGTACCTGTAGAAAAGTATAGTCCAATTTGTATAGCGCGTCACAGTATATCACTAGTAAGTTCGCAGACTTAACGCCACTAGATTCGACGTCATGTTTTCTTTTGTCATTATGAGGAACAGACGTGGCCGCTCCGTTCGTACTGGCCACATTCCTTTGCCCAGTTTTAGGAGTTTGAGTCTCTGGTACATTGGTTATGGTATGTACTGTGGTGACTGGGGTAACAGCGGATGGAGCTTGTCGTAGCATCAAGAGTCTGTTTCGAACACGGTCGGCGCCCACGAAGTGAAGACGGCCTACGGGATGGACCGCGTAGTGCGGCGGCAGGGTGCCGTTCTGTTGAACAATAAGTGGTGTTGATTGAAACTGGATGTTGTTTTAAGGCCCATACACATAAAACGTTGAGATGTCAGACAAATCGCAATTTTTTTGACGTCACCCGAAGAGTCTCTCAAGAAAATGCCCGAAGTTTTGTGTTTCGACGTCTCACCGCTATTGTGTGTGGTCGGCACTAAAGCTACGGTTTCCTAGAAGACCGGTGGCCGCCACATATCGTGTGCAATTTACCGGCGGCGAATGACGTCACTTTATTTAGGAAAGTGAATTAGTTTCTTCCTAGAGAGCGTTTTTGACACAACAAACCCTAACCCCGCTGCCATAATTTTAATGACGGCCGTCACTTCCACCGTTATGTAGCAGCTACCACTCTTCTAGGAAACCGTAGCTTATAAGAAAATACAATACAGATAGAATAACATCATAGTGATCTATTAAAAAAATCCTACCACCAAGCGTTATATTTTAGATGGCTTAACAGCCATTAAAAAACTTTTAAAAAATGGCGACAGGCAAATAACAGAGCCTGTGAATTCTGTAATAGCAATCAGTCGTACGATTCTGTAAAAATCTCACCGTGGAAACTTCGGAGAAGTGACGTTCAAAAGTGCCTTTTTGAAATAAATGATTTGACTTTGACTTTGTCGTTCCACCTAATGCTAGGGATTGACACTATTGACTTTAAACTCACTTCACCTACAATTTCACGGTGAGATTTATACAGAATAGCACTGTATTTTAAAGGTGTTACGAACTGTAATATGAAGTTGCTAACACATTCAACGAAGGCAAAAGTATAAGAACACCTCCATTGTGAAATTTACAGTAGCCTGGTTTATTACAAAAAGGGATGTGCGCCATTCATAAACTCTTTTCCTACACAGTAAAACGGACAAAGTTCATAAAAGCTGAACGTATTAAAACACATTTCAATAAATACACGACTAGACACAAATGTAACTAAAATACCTGCTTAAAATTTACACAAGTAATATAGGAAGCAGAGGGGAAACTTTCAGCATGCATGTTTGACTCACATTTGATAGAATTTTATTCAAACTTACTGCAAAGTTGCACGTTATGTACCGAGATGCCTTTTCACACCAAAACTAAGCTCAAACGCTTTAGCTTCATTCAGGGTTATTTAGTGATACAACTTTTTGAGGAACAATATAGAAGATTTTACTGATGGATACTGTTGTTTAAGTCAATATTGCGTTTAAATTATGGTGTTCGTTTATGAAGATCAAGGGGGGGCCTCTGTCCAACAGTAGACGTCTTTCGACTGGATGAATTTGAGTAGCAAACTTGTAATTAAGTCATTAACGCAGTGGGCTGTTGTGTGCATCAGCAACTGGAATTAGGGTTTGTTTGTCAGCAAAAGGCAGAATAATTTTAATATTACTTCCAGTGGGAAAGAGACGGAGCTATACGCCCTGTATGGCTCCATCTCATTCTCACACTGAAGTAATATTAAAATAATACTGCCATTAGAGCTGTTGGTCAACCCCCTGTCAGTATCTCGAAAACGACTTCACATAAAATATGACTTCTCCAATTTTTATCGAAACGTTCAGGATTGCTTGAGAATCAAACATTCCATTAAATTGCAATTACTTTTTTTTAAACGACGAAATTTTTAACGCGGGGTTTCTGAATCATGTACTGAATCGATGGGTACAGGTTGCGCGTCCCCGCCACCTTGAATACTTACATCAACAAACTGCGTGTCTAGCGGTGGATGCGCGTTGTAGAACAGCAGTAGCAGCGCGTCGACGCCCACTCCGCAGCACAGACCGATCTCGATTCCCAGGAACAGGCAGCACGCGAATGTGCCCAGCAAAGGGATGACGTCAAGTTCTGAGAGCATATATTGTAATGTCAGGTTTATACTCTTAACATAAGTTAAGTCATTGACTGCCACGCAGCAGACTACCTGTATAGTTACTATACTCTTTGGACACAATAGAAAAACTATTGTTCGCGATCACCGGTCACCGCGTTGGCGCTCAACGTGTTAACCAAAAAGGTATAAGGGGCGAGGGGTTTATAGGTGGCGATCTGGAAAAAGGCTACCCCAGCTTGACCCTTTTTAAGCGGGATTGTCCGAAAGGGTTACCGCTACCCCGGAACACAAAGGGCTAAGGAAGGAACATGGATGGGTTTTAGTCAGTAAGAGTCTGACACTCCCTTCCGCTCCACCCAGAGCGGTAGAAGTCGTTGGATAATTTCCCAACCTCAAAAAAAAAAAAATTACCTCAAGGAACCTTTGTACTAAGGTACTCTTTAGCTAAAGCTTACACAAAATAACATCCTATCCTTTGCAACACAAAGTAATAAACATTATGCAAAAATATCATTAACGACATACATGGGCTTATTCATTCGAGCCCATATTTTAATTAAAACAGCTTAAAGCCTGTGGCGTGACAACGAATTTACGCATGCTCCTTTATTAAAAACTTCTTTCAGAGCCGCTGACGGGACCATAATGAACATAATTCCATCAGTTCTTAATTTTGTAAGCAGCTTCCTAGGTTCAAAAACGTGTGGCGTGTACAAATTCCCGGTTATACGTAGGCTTAGTATATGTAGGTATTAATAACAATACCATTCATTAAACTGGTACTTCTTTGTCTTTGTTATCATAAAGGAAAATTGAGTTATTTAGGAGGAACGTGTCAGGAAAACTGTATAGGCTCCTCTGACGTTCCCCAAATCTAAAACTGAAGTGTTTTTTTTTATTCGTATCTCAAATCTGGTTTGTGTTACATTTTGGAGTATAGCAAGCATTGATAGCGCTCGGTTTAAGGCTCCCGCAGACAGGCGCGACGAGCGGTGCGACGTGATTCTGGTAGAACAATTTCCAAGAAGTGTCACTGTTGACTTTAAAGTATATTAACAAACAAAAATTAATAATTGACAGCAAAATAATGGCTTTTTAAAAAATAACACTGTAGCTATGTTATAAGTATTCTATTCAAATTAAAACACTGTCTGACTATGAAAAATCAGCCCTTAAAGAAGCATCGCAGACACAATCATAACAAAAATTAACTAATCAAAATCTAAAGGCATTTGTTCAAAACAAATTCAAAATTGAACATCTAAATGGCATAAGACTTACACCCAAAAACACCCGCCCTTTACCACTTCCTAGTGCTTTAGCTGGCATAAAAAAGTAGCGCAATAAACTCCCCACCTGTCCGTTCAGATAGAAAAACTTGATTCTATGATGAGTCGTAAACTTCCGTTCTTATCACCCACCATCTTTATATAGATACTTAGCAAAGTTTACCAACTTCCCTTGGTATTTTTCTAACACTTCCAGAACGAGGGTGAAGAGACACGAAATAACACGAGCGACAATGACTAAAACTTGGCAACTCTTGAACTTTGTCTACCACCAAGTGGAATAACATTATAATCTTTAGTGGGATTACAAGGGGTCTCCCAAGTACCTGGCTGAATACGAAAATGGAATTTAATGGAATACGATAGTAGCTAAATATTTGATTTGCCTCTCATTCAAATTATTCCAAACGTTTCTTAAGTGGTGCACGATGAAAGGCGTTGCTGTGAAATTATCTTTTCAGGGCCTTATACCTTGTTTTAACGTTTTAGGGTCCGTACACACAGACCGGATCGGAGAGGGGAGCCTAACGAGCTTAGTATGACATCATAAGAAAAGCCGACCGTCTGCCTCTAATGACGTACTCTTCTGCGCTCGCTCAGCCGAATAGCTCCGTTTGCATGCTCTTTCGCGCCCGCACAGCCGACCGACTCCTATTGCATGCACCGACAGCACTCTTCAGCAAAACAGTGCTCTTCCAGTGCGTCTATGTAAAACGGCTGTCGGCTCCGGCCAGTTACAAGCATATACCTCACGCCGGTCTGTGTGAAAAGAAGAGCGCCGGCCGATGCTCTCTGAGCCGGTCTGTGTGAACGGACCCTTACGAGTTATTCTTAACGTAAGTAAATCCAAGTGGAATCGTAAATTAGTCGATTTCCGGTTCTGTCTGTGTGAGCGCTGAAATCTTCTAAACTACACACTGGATTTTTATATGGTTTTCATCATCACTAAGAACATTATTTTGTCGTGAAAGATGACGAGGGTAAATAGTTCTAGTTTTAAAAATATGTATATTTTGTACTCACTGTTAGCTTTCCACAGTTTCTTGATTATTCTAAAATCGACCATTTGCAGGACAGCGCATACGATGACCGAAGCGAGGGCAGCGCGTGGTATGAAGAAGAAATATGGTGTCAGTAGTACTAGCGTCAGTATTACTATTATACCTGTATATTAAAATAAATATGTTAGCATTTAATCGATACCTACTTGAGCTGGTAGATGATCCATTATTTTTTAACTCTTGTCCTTCTTGAGAATAAAAAAAAACCAGCCAAGAACGGCTCAGGTTTACATATTTAAAAAAAATCAATTAAAAAAAAAAACACTTTTCTTGTATGGTTCAAAAAACAAAATATCTAAAGTCCCCCCCTTTAATTTCTTTGTTGTTAGAAAGAGACAATAGAAAAACAATCTGCAAAAATTTCAACTACCTATTCATGAGATACAGGTCGCTGATAGATAGACAAACGCACAACGGAGGCTTAGTAATAAGATTCCGTTTCGCACCCTCGGCACGGAACCTTAAAAATGATTATATACGTATATAAAGACGTTAGGCATATTATATTAAAATAATAGAGATCTGAAAGCGTTAAAACCTTACCTACACCTTTCAAAATTGTCCGAAAGGGAGTCAATTTCCCTTTAAAAAACAGTTATAACCCTATGATCGACAGTATATTAAGTTCAAATAAATCCCGTGAGAGCTATGACATATTTTCAGCATTCCCGCGAGCCAAAAGTCGACGTGAGTTATTACATATTTTAACCATAACGATAACTCCTGCACGAGATGTCTGGGAGTAAAAGCACGTGCATTACCTAGAATCTCGTATCATCAAACTTTCGTGGAAAGCATGGAACTAGACACTAGTCAAAGGTATTCAATCCTTACTAATATTATAAACGCGTAAGTAATTCTGTCTGTCTGTCACCTTTCCAAGCCTAAACCACTGAACGGATTTCGATAAAATTTGGCAGAGAGATAGATTGCATGAAGGAAGGACAAAGGCTACTTTTCGTCTCAAAAATTTCACCCAATATTGCGTTACAACCGAACTCCACGCGGACGAAGTTGCGCGCAAAAGCTAGTCTTGCATAAATTGAACTGTATTGAAAAACTGATTCAATACAATTTTGGAAAGTATTCTGCGTGCGTCTTTTGCTATAGTATTATTACTGGCAACCGTGAATTATATGACAAAAAACAAATTACAGACATTTTTCGTAATTTTAAAAAAGTTAGTCTGATTTGTGTCAATGTATGAAAAATACTTCTAATTTCTCTACATTTTTACGCATTGAACTGTCGGTCGCCAGGGTGGGCTTTCGACAAGATTTTAAACGTTTTTAATTACTCCAGTGCTAAAACACAGGTAGGTACCTCTAAGTCCGATCTTATCAGACAGGACCACAAATGGTCGTAACAATTAATATCAATAATTCACGGCTACTAAGTAGTTACAAGCGTCCCTATTTCAACACACCTGTATAGTCCGCCAATTAATACAGGATCTATTGAGAGATTAACACGAGCGTTAATTGCGGAACTATTATTACGATTACAATCAAGAGATGCGACACTGAATGAGAAATAACGTCTCGGTTTGGTACTCTACATACAAATAGTTCGCAAATTGGTCCAGTAAGATGAATAGACTATTGATGGTAATTGTTTTGAGCGAGTAATTTGTCTCGACTGAATCTTAGGTACTGAAAAAGTGCATTACTCGTAGTAGCAAAAAAAAACAATTAATCTTTACAAACAAATGAATTTATACCATAATATGCCGTACATAATAAGTACCGAAAAGTTAGCATAACATCATGATCGGCCTATAATGTTACCACGGCTGGGCATAGGACTCCTCTTTTCGAAAGAGAGTGGGCTATAAACTACCACGCGGGCCCATCGCCAGTTGGTAGATTACAGCCCTGAACCAAAGATTCGTTTCCTCACGATGTTCACTTTTCTTCACCATTTTGAGAGCAGTGGTGATGAAATGATTTAAGTACACAAAGGAAAGTACCTGCCTGAGTTCGAACCTTCCACCTACAACTCAGTCGAGGCAGTTACTACTGAGCCAGCACTACCTCTAAATGGTACCACTAAAACTAAGTTGCCAATGCAAAAATTGAAAGTCAGTAAATTTTAAATGTGAACTAAAGGAAAATACTCATGCTGCGATTTAACTACAGCCTACAATAGCATGATAATACAAATCAACCAAACTCAAGCCATAAACCAAACCAAAAGCTCCAAATCGAAATCATAAGTATTGGCATAAATCGCCAAAAAGGTGAGTGCATTCAACACAATGGAGCCACAAATCCACCTGACAGACATATAAAGGGAGCCTCCTATTTCAGACGTATATTTGAAATTGTAAAACCACGGAAACTTGGCTGCGACAGTAAACTACGGGGGAAACTTTTAGATTTATGAAATACCACTACATAACTCCACGCTGTCGTCGCACATGGTAAAAATGATTTATATCCCTGGATTTACATTTGTCTTACTACAAACACCCCATTTCTGTTAAAACTAATCCTAAGATTAAAAGCCGGGATTTCGCAAACATGAGACAAGCCACAAATCACGCGGAGTTGTTCTAGATTCGACGAAGACTCGATGGATTTCCCTGAAGCGATTTTAGAACCATAGTTAACGATAATATGCATCATTTATTGGATCTCTCTCGTAATCTCTTAATTATTCAACCGATTAGAGAAACATTTCCATTTGTGAGTAACTTTGCTCTTTGTGTAAATAAGCAAATTCATGACGCTTCAATGTTTTGTTGTTAATTTCCATTTTGCGTTCTGCAAACGATAACTTTTTGTTGTATAGGCATTTACATAATAAATGAATGTTTATCAAAATTAAACACAGTTTCCTGTCTTCGGGGGCTGATATCTACTGAAATCATCCGGTCAAGAGCACTAATAGACTCAAAGAAATATAATAGAATATAATATTAATATAATAGAATATTTTTATTGTATTTTTATTTTTAAATGTATTTTAGTTGTAGTTTTACTGTATTTTTTATTGTAGTTCTACGTAAGTGAGATGTATGTGTATCTTTGTGTTAGTTAAATTGCATTGGCGTTTATTAGCTGTTAAAGTGTTATTTACGTAATTTTGTATAAATAAATAAAAACATCACGCCTGTAATCCCCATAGGCTTAGGCAGAGGTGTACATATAGTACATCCACACTTCGCCAGTTATGTTTAAGTCCCCTGTTATAGGGGACGAGCCTATTGCCGTCAACCGGACACAAGTCCAGACTCTAAGCACAAATTTAACATAAGACACAGACAGACGTAATCACCACATAGTATAAAGCAAAGTCGCTTCCGCTGTCCTAATGTCTGTATGTATGCTTAGATCTTTAAAACTACACAACAGATTTTGATGTAGTTTTTTTAATAGATAGAGTGATTCAAGAGGAAGGTTTATATGTATAATAACACGCAATTTCCGTCGTCCACGCGGGCGAAGCCGCGGGCACAAGCTAGTAATATAATATCCATGGACATTTCACACAACGCCATATATCCCAAGCTAAGCAACCTAATGCTTGTGTTATACGTGTCTTGCCTAATAGCGTTTTGGGTAAAATTACAGTTAAAAGAAAACGAAAAGATGTTTTATTGACTGACACACCTAATAAAAACACCTAAAAAGAAACTTATTTACCCAAGTCGAGATCACTCCGATCTCCCAAATAAGCCAAGCCGCAATGTTAATGTCGGACTAACAAAACTCTATTGAGATTCAATTGGCGCGAGTAAATATTCATTGGGAACACCCTGAATAATGTAAAGTCGAAACAGAGCAAGTTTGCAGGTTGACATAATGCGACACACGATCTTTGACCTCGGGGAGGCGGAGATGGTCCGATGCTGGATTTAGGATACTCAATACATTTATTGCTTCCACATGTGAACTTTGGTGGAAGGTTTTACTAAGATATGATGATTTGTGACTCTGTCGTGCATAACAAAAGTAGGAGAGAGAAAGGCTATTATTTGAATACTCAGTTGATATTGATGATTTATTTATTTCTATATTTATATACACACAGTGAAATACACACGGCATAATTATAATTTAAGTACATCAAGTTACCAAAAACTGTCAAATCTCTGTTTTCTCATCGATTTTGAACTTAACTGTCAGCGTTTAAAGGTTTAAACCATTTTGAGAAATTTGACAGTTTGGTATAACTTTATGCGCTGACGATCGTTCCAATAAAGATACTGCTCATTATCTCGTGAATTTTTTTCCAGAAGGAGAAATGAAAAAGAAATGTACACAACAGTGTGTGAGAACAAGAAGAGCAGAATATGGAATGATCTGTTTTAAAACAAAGAAAGAGTAGTCGCATTTGTGCAATATCTTGAAAAAACAAAAATACGTTACAAAAAAAATGCCTGCGAGTTCTGATAAGATGAAAACTTAAAATAAAAAAAGTTCAACATTTACCTTGCTCTATTCTCCTCACCCAAGGTTGGTTTCTAATTTGCATATCTAATGTGTACCGAAAACATATTTTATACTCGTGAAGTAGCAATGCAAATGAATCCATATCAGCTACAGCTAGCTACGTTCAAAGAGTTAGCAAACAAAATGTTTAAAACCTAAATGGATCATACTACCACTCGTGTAGATACTAAAATACAGCTTTGTTTACATTCGACCCATGACATAGTGTTTTATCACGTTTCACCGACGCGACGTGCAAAACTTTTTAACGATTAGTATTCAGACCAACGAGTTTAGTTTCATCATTCATGTTTATTGCATATTAATCGAATAAGGCTTAATTTAGGATGAACTTTAATAGTTAATTGTAGAAAGCCTAGCTGCTGCCCGGATTAGTTCCCGTGGATGTTGGAAATTATCCCAAGGGAACGTACTACAGGGATGAAAGTATACAATGTGTCATAAACTACCTCTGTGCCAAGATTCATTCAGATCCGTTCAGCCGTTTGAGCGTGAAGGACGGCCGAACATACAAACTGACACACACACACTCAGTCACAAACTTTCACCTTTATAATATTAGTGATGAAATACGGAAAACGATAGATTCATAAACTACCGTAGCAAACAACACTACACAACAATAGTATTATAAAATACTCAATACATAATTATATACCCGGCTATTATTGAGAAGCGACAAATACGCAAAGAGAGACTTAAGCCATACAACACTGCAGGCCAACTTTATTGCTCTAGATGTGACCGGGTGCTCAAAACAAAATTCGGCCTAGCGAGCCATATAAGGGCTCACGCAAGGAAGTGATTTGAAGGGTCGCCGTTATCGAAATCGATAAGGAGGACTAAATATATATACATAATTATACTAAGCTAAATACTATAATCAGAACATAAAAAAACACTGTCCATACAATACGCCAAACAATGTTGCAAAATTATTCGTGAAGAAAAATCGAGATGTAATATAAAATGAAAACGATAAATCAAGTGTTATCGTAGCTCTAAAGCGAAGACGACAGCAGCGAGAAGGAACTGAAAAATTGCCACTAAAATCTGATCTTTATATCTCTTAGTCTACTGATTATTATTATTAGTATATTTTAACATAGCTTTTTAGTATAGTAAAACAGGGTGTATCGGAACGAAACTTTATAATCGACTTTAACGTTGAAATAATATAGTTGGATGCCAACAAGGACACTTAATCGTTGAATATAATACAGAAAACATATTAGAGCCCTTTTTGGTCACAAACTATATTATTTCACTGTTAAAATACCTTTAAAAGTTTCGTCTCGATTCACCCCTGCATCCCTATTTACCCCATTTTACAGTAAGTATTCTAAGTAGACAGCCAAGCAACTTTAAGATAAAAGTTAGCAACCCAAGATTATAACAACATTATATTATGAACGTTTCATTAAAAACATTTCTAGCAAAGTAATAAAACCGCGCCATTGATCCAGAATGAACTACTTTCGTAACCCAATTCCTGCGGTCCTGGTTCCGTTAGTTAGGTCTAACCGGGTCATTAAGATTTTCTGATAGAAAATGTTCAATTATAACTCGACGGAACTACTCGATAAAGGGAGTCTCGCTTCTATCATATCGATCTAATGCAATCACTGACGAACGCGGACGTTCGCGCGCACGATGCATGAAATTACAATTCTACCTAGACTATTACGGCTCAAGTTTGTTTCCCACTCCAAATTCCCTGTAAAACCAGAGGGAAACGAAGTACGGATCAATTTATTCGATGTTCTATAGGATGTCAAAGTTGAATATTGCTCTTAAAACTGTGTCACAAATAGTCAAGAGGTCACCAAACACGGATAGGAGCCCGTCACTATGACAAGCGCCCGAAGCCGTCAACAAAACATAACAAAGTTAACTGCTAACAAATTGTAACAAAATAAATTGAAACAAAGAAAGTCGTAAATAGACAGAGATCGAGGAAACAAGATTGATGTCGAGTTTATTACTTGTTTCTTTCTTCTACTCGAAACTACATATTGAACAAGAAAAAATGAACACTTAACATTCGTTATTCTTGCCTAGAGATCGATATGTAGATGTCATTATTTAAAACTCGATTTACGGTGGGTTGTAAATTGTAGTCTTAAGCAAAACGTGGCCTATCTTGGACTTTACTATCTCCTACGTACTTTACATACTCTATTATAGTTTGGGAATCACTGTCGGTAACCTTACAGACCCGCTTTAAAATATCATACATTTTTTTTTTGTTAAAGAAAACCATGACCAACTTGTTTATCAACACGTAGCTCAAACCACTGAATGGATTGGGCTAAATTAGGCACACAAATAGAGCTAAGAATGGATTTTTAAAAATTCAACACCTTTGTTTTTTAATGTGGGAAATCATCAAATGACTCCACCGCTATGGGTGGAGCAGAAGGGAGTGTCAGACTCTTACTGACTAAAACCCATCCATGTTCCTTCCTTAGCCCTTTATGCTCCGGGGTAGCGGTAACCCTTTCGGACAATCCTGCTTACCAAAATTCAACCCCTATAGGGAAGTTAAAACGTAGCATGGAGAAATTATCGGGCAGAAGCTAGTATGTGAATAAAGTTGTTGGCTTTAGTCAGATCTCTATTACAATTTCAATTAATCATAGCAAGTACGTACTACTCAATAAATCAGACGTACGCGTCTGTTAATTACTACACGAATCCCCAATAATCCTAACAGAATATACAACAGATCTATGTAATAAATTTACCTATTACATTACATTGAACACGTTTATCTTTACAAACAAGTCGTTATCTATAGCAAGATTCTGTTTGAGTAATATGCTATTCTAACAAATAGCACATTTAGCCAATTTCCACGATCTAAGTACATACCAGTGTAGACGCCAGATCCGGGTGTCCTGACTCCAGAGGCATCGCTTACAGCGCTTCTTGAAAACGAGCCGTTCACCGGTATGGATTGGAAGAAAGCGCTGACTATACTGCACACGCCTAAAGCCACAATTTCTTGTGTAGCGTCCACAGACTTCCCTTTAGCTGAAATATGATCGAGTTATCAACTTTTGTTAAACTTTCAGGACTTGCTTAAATGGCGCAACCACTGCGCGTCACTGTTTATTATTGTTATGGTATGTTTGAAATCAATTTACACAGTAAGTAAGGGATATACAAATTGTTAAGCCATAAATTAAGTTATTGATGCGAATATTTTTAACAAGCTGACAATGCTTTTTCAGAATAATTATAGAAGCATTAAAAATTGCTTTCGCTGGTGTAATTTCTATTTGGTATTTGTACATCGTTAACGCAAAAACATAGAGATCTCTGTACCTATTTTGCTACGGGTATAACAATCATTTTTACACCCATAATATTTTGTTTACAAATAAAAACTTTGATTTTGGCTTTTGGTTTAAAATTGTTCAATAGTATTATCTATTCTTATCTCACATATTCAACAATAACAATATTAGCCCATTGTCTACTGGAACGGTGATCCTCGCGAGACACAATGGCTTTTTAATTGTGTATGTACTTACGGCATACGAAAGGTTAAAAACTGCTTTCCAAGAGATAGAATAAATTACGAAAAGTTTATGCAAAGCTATCGTAGACAAGTCACAATGTCATGATATCAGGGTTCACCTAGAGTCGTGCGCATAAGCCGACAACGCTAATCCAATAACATCTCCGTACGTATAATTTTCATCGTGTGAGCATAAATTCAGTAATTGTTATCATAAACAAGTCAAGTTTCTAATTTAAAGGCAAAGCACCAGTGTAGCCCGCGAAATTCAATTTTTCTTGCTGTTTTTACAAGTTGCAGGTCAGTATCCATTATGTGTTACTGAAAATATGATTCGCGGCCGTAGCAAGTACTTACGTATTTACAGGATTGTTATCATTAAAATCATCAATAAAATCTTCTAAGCTCATATTACCCTATAGAATTATTAATCAATGAAATTATGACATTCGAGGAAAATTTTTACTTGTAGAGTTGTATTGATGATTCGAATGATGCTTAAAACTTGCTACGGCCGCAAATCATATTTTGATCAACGTACAACCTGATTCTGTCGTCGTTGAGTCGTTACGAGTAGTCAGAAGCCCGAAAGTCTGACAGCCAGTCTTACCAAGGAGTGTGGTAATACCCAGTTACTGACTGGGTTGTGGAGGTCCGATACGCATTCGCTCCATGTAAAATACTGGTACTGAGCTGCATTCGGTTAGAGTGGAAGCTTACCCTAACATAGTTGGGAAAAGGCTAGGCAGATAGATAGATACAACCTGATACTAACCTACAAAATGCAAAAAAACGTAAGAAAATTTTATTTGCGCCTTAAGCCAGCATTTTGTTTAATTAACTCGATAAAGTCTTCCAATTTTGAGCACCAGTTCTCGAAACAAGTTCACCAAAGTCGATTTACAATATTCCCTACATATTTCAATGGTTGTTAACCTGCTCTAGGCCTGACGGTACCAATCTATTACTATATTTAAGTTAATTTTAACATTTGAAGTAATAAACCTATCAAAACTTATGAAACTCATGTTAAATTGATGTTGATAGTACTTTAAAGTTCTGAAGCGTGCTTGAAAACTGTTTCTAATTTCTTGAAAGCAACATTTAATTCTTGTTCTATAACCTTTCGAATAAACTGACGTAGACAGGTATTAAATAATGATAATGCTATACTAAAGGGCAATTTCGGGGACTGCAATGCACTGCGTGAGTAATACGTAATCTGTAAGATTTGTGTACTAATTGAATGACAAATTGTCTCTCTTTCTTTTTCGTTTGGTTAGTGACTACCCTGGTGTCAGTTTTTATGCTGCCCATGGACCCCTGACTGTGCTTCACACAACGTCTAAACGACTAGTAGTTTACGAGTATAGATGATACATACATACACTTTCAAAATCATAACCCGCCTTTGGCTTAGCTGTAGTCGGGAAAAACTGTTTTAAAACTCAATTTTAAATTGCTGTCAGGCCAATTTTCCAACTTTTAGCTCTGTGCACAATCAAAATAAATACGACAATCGAAAAACACGCATAACATAGCATTCCCAGAATTCTAGAATCACGTTAAAAATCTGCTAATATTGACTTGAATCATATTGAAATGTTGGTAAATCCAGCTCGGTCTCCGTCGTCGGTATGTATGCAGTAAAAACGAAACGTCACTGAGTAAACAAGCTCATACATTTTTGCTTGGCAGTTGAAATTGCATGGATTTTTGAATAAATTTCACATTGGCTTAACTGACATGAATCGACGGACATCCCTTTTGTTAAAACCGCACAGCATACGGATGAAACATGTTTACGTTTATTGTAAGGTTTTCAACGCTTCATGGCTTGTATTGTCAAATTATTGAAATAAATTTGCTTGAAGTAAATACTATTGAATAGGTGACACTATTTAAATATTTCAAAAAATATAAGAAGAAGATTTGAAGATTTTCAGAAAATTTCTGTTTTTACTATTTGTGTGCAAGTTACATAAATAAAAAACATTTTGAAATTAAATTAATCGAAATCTCTCCGATACCCAATTTATTTTCCTACTAAATGGATCCATAGAAATGAGACGTTTTTTTATCAGTTACTTCCGATAAAACAAATATGAAAGGTTGATGAAAAATTCGGAAAAAAAACTATTAAAGAGCATTTTCTAAAAGATTTTATACCAAATTAGTTTTATTGAAATTCGAGCAAGACATCTGTCAGGTCAGCTAGTTAACATAAACCTCTAGATAAGGAGACCTCAAATGAAAGTAAATATTTAGCGATTTATTGGTGTGGGAAATTGAAATGTCCAGGTGACAATGAACGGGCAACGAAGCGAATAAACGTACTCGGATTGAAAACACAAATAACAGTAGAACATCGCAAAACGAGAACATTGGTATTTAATTATCACCTTAGAGACACGACGGGGTGCGAAAATTCGTTATTGCTATCGCTCTGGCGTGTTTCCCGTCATTGTACTTAGGGTCATGATGGCCGAATCCGGTAGGGTATATAGCAAGAATTTTGTATTATGGCGTTACATAAAACTCCTCTTTGACGTCAGAATACAGCCATGACGTGCGTATTTACTAAGTAGGTATAGCTACTTGGTACGTTGTAACCATTATGTTCTATTGAAGTTACGTGCTTGTATTGCGTCATCATCAATCATTTGTAAGAAAGACTACAGTTGGCTTGTAAATACATAGGTACGAATTTTTTTTATAAAAATATAAACGTAAAAATGTACCTTAAACCAATTTTTTGTCTGCTTCAGCAAAAATATTCACATCTTTCGCAAAATTAAGTATAGGGTATACGATCAGAAAAGCGGTTACTGGATTCTTGATTGCTCTATAATTGAAATTGTAAAATCACAAAAAAAAAAATTAAAATTTTAATTCGACTTACCAAAAGCCTTAGCAATAGCAACGTTTCCGAGTATAGCCACAAGAGGAACAACAGCCAACCCAGAACCGAGATATGAAAGCATATCGCCAGTCGTAAATGTAACGTTGCCTAATGTCGTTTGAAATGCAGGCGGACGAACTTCCGGCATTCCTGCCGTTATGTTACCTGGAAAATATAAAAACGTACTTGTGGTTAACATATTCAAGAACATTGAACGACACACAATAGAAAGTTTATTGTTTTAACGCCTATGTGCATTTAAGCACAGAGTAAACGGGAACCCTGCCGTGTAAGCAGGATTGTCTGAAAGGGTTACCGCTACCCCAGAACATAAACGGCTACGGAAGGCACATGGATGGGTTTTAGTCAGTAAGAGTCTAACACTCCCTTCCGCTCCACCCAGAGCGGGAGAAGTCATTGGATGATTTCCCAGCCCCAAAAAAAAAAGCTCAGGTAACATCGGGCGCAGACGAGCGAGCAAGCGAGCGGGGTGCAAGCGGGCGGGTGAAACTATGCAAACTAAGCAAAGCTTTGGCGAGCTAAACTATGTGGGTTCACACCGACAACTAAGGCGAAAAGGCGAAGAGTAGATAACCAAAGCGGGAGCTGCTTGAACGAGCGGGCGAGCGCGAGCGACGGAGTTCCGCATTATGTTCACATCACATACTACAGAGCTTTTTTTTTTTTTTTAAGGCTGGGAAATCATCCAATGACTGCTCCCGCTCTGGGTGGAGCGGAAGGGAGTGTCAGACTCTTACTGACTAAAACCCATCCATGTTCCTTCCGTAGCCCTTTATGTTCCGGGGTAGCGGTAACCCTTTCGGACAATCCCGCTTACCCGGCAGGCTTGGCCCTGAGGGGCCCCTTCATATGCTGACATCTCTTTGAGGCGCGCGTGGAACATATACGCGCCGTACGGCACGGGTCTGGTGCTGATCGGACGGTGAGTCACCCATTACTCACCGTCCGCAGGCCCGCGCCTACGGTGGCCGGGAGTCGTCACGTGGCTCCCGACGCCCGGGGCGTCTCCTGCGGCGGCTGGGACGGGAAGACCTTTCTCTCTCCCATCCCGCCAATACTACAGAGCTAAGCTACGCTATCTACATAAACAAGGTGAACGAATTAGCTTCGCTGGTATGGTCGAAGTCACTGAAGTAGCTTAGCTTTGTAGTTCGCAGTGGGAACCGAAGTATGTAGAAAGGTGAAACGATGCCCGCCCGTCAGCCCGCCTGCCAGCTCGCGGTGTGGCCAACGCTTTAGTGTGCGCAGTGTTGATCATGAAGAACAGGTAAAAAGGACGAACGTTTCAAAGAGTGACAAAACTAGCATTGAATAGGAGAAATAGGTATTTAAATACATTTAATTATGTGTTATGATACAATACTGTCCTGGAAGGCCAAATTGCTAAGAATGGTATATACCATTATTCTTCATTTTATCAGTAAAGGAGTCCAGTGCCCACGATCCTCAGTAATGAAGGACCGTTTGAAGATGAACGATATGTTTCATTCTTTACACTTCATTGTATACGTCCAATAGAAGTAGCCTGACAGCCTAACAAACGCGGTGCTATGCTAAAACGTGATTTAAATTAAATAACTTCACCTGTGTACTGATAAAATTGTCTACCTCTAAGACGTCATACCCGTTTATAGCTCTTACGTGGAAATCCATTAGTACATTTAACGTTTCCTTAATCATACCCAATAAAAAAAAACAATAAAAAAGGTTAAAAAAATAACTCCAACCATTCTTAATGTAAACTACTGCAGGAATAGTCCTGCAAAGTTTCTACAATTCAAGGGCGCCCGGTTTATCTGAAGCACTAAAAATAAAAAATAAATCCACTGCCCTGCATCTGAATGTCAATAGATTGCAACTAGGCCTGACGACAATCGCTGCGTTTATTTTGCTGTTGAAAGGCCAAGGTCGCGAAGGCAGTGGCCGAACGCATGTGCCGACTTTAGAACAAATTAAGAAGTTAAAAAGCGCTCTTTTAACGTTTATTTCCAACAAAAGTTACTTGTACCTATATGTTGTAGAAATGAAACCCAAAGTTTACACTTAAATTATCATAGCAGTTCCTAAAATCGCTGTACAATATTGGAAGTATTGGTGTAATAAGAAAAATAGTCAATGTAGAGTAATTTGAGGATCACTAAATCAACTAAATTTGTCCTGTATTGTATCGTGTCGTGGGATTTGGATTAAATCTTTGTGAAGACAACGGAATTATTCAAATGAGGTTGTATGTTGTATTGTACGATCTTTCAGTTCTACGTAGGTACAATATGCGGTGTCGTGATACCAAGGGCCATTTTATGAAGTATTAACCCCATCACGGTACCAGTCAGAAAAAGCGATGGTGCTATGGGGATTTTGTTATTAATTGATATTAGATTATTTTGATAAGTGGTGCTGTTAAAAAATGTTTATTAATATTAAATAATACTTAATAGTTTACTTAGTACAAACGCCATCTATTACTTAAAATAGGTACAAGCATTATAGTGTACCATAGCCATACCATAGCTAATAAGAGCAATAAATATTGTCTATTCTCAACTGAAAAACCATTCGTTTTATTAGTATTCTCTATGGCACTGGAAACATGATGGCATTAAAACGTCATAATGAAGCACGTGCTGGTCTATTCTGTAAAAATCGCCCCGTGAAAACTTCGATGAAGTGAGCTCTCTCACCACCTAATGCTAGGATTGACACTATTGACAGCTGAATTCACCTAAGTTTTGACGCTGAGAAAACATCGGTCTATTCTACGAAACAAAAGACTTACCAGTGAGAAAGAAAGGGTCACTTTTATCTACATGCACGAAGAACGCTATCACCGTCGCCAGACACACAACCACAGCATTTCGACCCACGCCGGCGAACCATAGTGATTTCTTCAATATTTTGTTCTTATCTTTTATTTTGATGTCTTTTAAAGCCTGAAATTAGAAGGAAAATTCCTATAAAAACCTCAAAGTAAAAAACTCACATTATCTACGTAGTTTAACTAACCAACAAAACATTCACAGTAATATTTATAACTATGCGTTTGCGTGACGTCTGAAGTGTACAGAAACAAGATCTGTGGCAAGTCGGGAAAGTACTTTGAAGTTATCAATTTCATTTTGAATACAATGAAACCTCAACCTCGACAGGACTTTAAGATGAAAACTTTGACCTGTAGAACAAAAAGATTCAAAACATCTGACACAATACTCAGCTTTATATCTTTCTAATAAATTATGTCCCTAATATAAAAACAAAATTATTATTCTATAACCTCACCATTCCTTACAGAAATTCATTTCATATTTAAAATCGTTCCAACTTCAGGTTTCTTTTGCACTTACAACTTTTAAGAAACGGAATATATTTCCATAATTATTGCAGTCGTAAAGATGTTTTTGAACTGATTAAGAATAGTAAGACGATTGGTAATGAAATTGTGTAGTTTCGAGTTCAACACCAGGAATTCATAATAGTTATAGGTAATTGGATTGACATAAGCTTGTAACGCCCTTGGCTTTACAGGATCATATCTGATTGATAATATAATTTGGATAGTACCTACCTATTATGTATGTCGATCACATAACATAATATTATTCTCAAATTCAATCTGATCGCGTGATGTAGGCATATAATTTAAGTAAGATATCGATTACCTCAAGGAGAGGCCTAATATTGAAGCTCTATTTTATATCCCAAACTGTGTTACAAGATTACGTACTATGGAATAATCTCTGGCAGCTGTGAAAATTAGTTCCAAAGTAAACTTTAGGTACATCGGTCGGAGTATGTCGAAAGTGAATTATGTATTAATCTGAGTCGATAGAAGATTTCGGCTGTGTACGTAAGTTACAACGAAGCTTGAATAAATCATGTTTGCATTTGACTTTGATTTAATTTGATTTGAATTCGAACAGCTTCGAATAATTGATTTATTTATGAACTCCTTTAAATGCGCAACAGTGAATTATGATACAACTTGTGTAGTCGTATCATGGATTTAATAGTTCCTTCGTTGTTAATAGGTCGACTTAGGTGAATTAGTGCAAAGTTAGAAGGGATTTAATCATCCGTCGGTCTTCCGGAGAAGTTTCTCTTTCGGCCAAAATAATAGAATAAAACTCTGCCTTCTTCGTGATTAACTATGATAAAAGTTTACCGGTTTTATTTGCACGAATGAATCCGCCAGTCTATCTACTACGATGCCCTTCAGACGATTCTTTCAAAATTATAGCGGCTAGAAAAAATCTCTATATTGAGAATTGATAAAAAGCTTAAAGTCGAAGTGATGTGCAGGGATCCTTCTTCCGCCTTCAAGCGGCTCTTGCCCAATTTGAGGGGGCCAAACGCCTCCTGCCGGAGGCTTTACGCGGGAGTCGTGCGGTCCATGGCCCTTTACGGGGCCCCGGTGTGGGCGCGTTCATTGCGGCGGCGAGCCGCCCACTATCTGAACGCGCCCCAAAAGGTGGTAGCCATACGGCTTATCCGGGGGTACCGCACGATCTCGAGCGAGGCGGCAAGCCTCCTTGCCGGACTGCCGCCGTGGGATCTGGAGGCGATAGTCCTCGCGCGCCTGTTCGAGTGGCGCGCGGAGGTACTAAGCCGGGGAGAAACTCCGTTTCCACAGCAAATTCCGGCGGAGCGGACGGACCTCCGGCGTGATCTCATGGCGGCCTGGAATCAGCGACTGTCGCAACCCAGCGCAGGGCACGCCACGACAGTGGCGGTAAGGCCCCTCTTTGAAGAGTGGCTAGAGAGGCGTCACGGTGCCCTCACCTACCGCCTGACGCAGGTCCTCACCGGACATGGATGTTTCGGGAGGTTCCTGCACATCATCAGGCGGGAGGAAACGCCCGGGTGTCACCACTGCGAGGATCGCCCAGAGGATACGGTAGAGCACACGGTGCAAACCTGCCCCGCTTGGGCGGAGCACCGCCGTGTCCTCGTAGAGGCGATCGGCGGCGGCGACCTCTCGCGCCCGGCCCTGGTGCAAGCCATGGTCCGGGGCGAGAGGGAGTGGGAGGCAATCACCACCTTCTGCGAAAAAGTTATGCTCGCGAAGGAGGTGGCGGGATGGGAGAGAGAAAGGTCCTCCCGTCCCAGCCGCCGCGGGAGACGCTCCGGGCGTCGGGAGCCACGTGACGACTCCCGGTCACCGTAGGCGCGGGCCTGCAGGCGGTGAGTAATGGGTGACTCACCGTCCGATCAGCACCAGACCCGTGCCTTACGGCGCGTATATGTTCCACGCGCGCCTCAAAGAGATGTCAGCATATGAAGGCACCCCTCAGGGCCAAGCCTGCCGGGTAAGCGGGATTGTCCGAAAGGGTTACCGCTACCCCGGAACATAAAGGGCTACGGAAGGAACATGGATGGGTTTTAGTCAGTAAGAGTCTGACACTCCCTTCCGCTCCACCCAGAGCGGGAGCAGTCATTGGATGATTTCCCAGCCTTAAAAAAAAAAAAAAAAAAAAGGATCCTTCTTATGTATTTATAGCAATGCTTTTAAAAGCACAAATATTTGGAAAAGAGTAAGATATTTTTCTTTACTTTACGCTGAAGTAGCCGTCAAACTGAACTGTCTTCACGCAGGAACATGATGAAATATCAATGAATTACTTCGTACCTTCAAAGATATACCTACAACAGATTCTAGGTAACATTGTAGTATTTCTTACATAACACCAACGAAAAGCCATACAATTTGTAGCTGTCCATTTTAATTTGCTCATTCCTTCCAGCGCCTTCAATTAGATAACCGAACTATTGTCACTTTATCTCGTTGTATAAATATATAACGCAACAGCGTCTGGCCTTGACAAGTTATAGGGAAAGCGAACTCAGTATCGATATTATTCAAATACGCTAGGTAAGTACTATTATTGTTGGTAACAAAAATTGCATGTCCTAGAACCAAAAATTCGAAGACATGACATGTGTCATCGACCAACACTGGGCACGCGTGGTGGATTACGGCCCACTACCTCTCGAAGAAAGGAGGCCTGTGTCCCATCAGTGGGAACATAGTAGGTCTATTATAATAATAATCTTTATTATGAACATCTTACAGGGTATCTTTCAGGTGAGACCCTGACCACCAAACTAGTAAAATACTGTATCTTGGCGGTCAGTTCCTTCCCTTCACAAACGTGTTATTAAATACAGGTACAATATGTCCATAATTTATGTAAATAAAAATCCATAAAAAAAGAAAGAAAGAAAAAAGAGTGTGTATGTAGTTGAGTGTGTGTGTGTATGTGAAAATATATGTAAATGTGTGTGGGTGTGTGTATATGTGGTTGAGTGTGTATTTCATACCGTTACAACAAAAAGGGATTCAATTTTTTCATAGTCCATGTCATTCAACCATGCAATAATTTTACTTTTGACTTGATTATTACTGAATGATCTGATGTTATGAATGGACTACATGTGTTCATTTATATATGACCTATCTAACTTCTTACTATCGAGCAAGGAGAAGCCTCGGCGGCTGCACTACAACACTAATTTAACTCAAACTCAAAGCATTTATTTCAAGTAAACCAACTGCAGGCACATTTGTATTGTCAAGGGGTCGGTTAGTCAGAAAGATGAAGCTAGTTGCCCAAAGCAGTAGGAAACGTACAGAAACCCACGGCTTTAAAAGCGGTCCGTGACAGAATTTTTGTCGCCACAAATTTTAATAATACCAACTGCCGTGTCTAGATGCTCCTGCGCGGTGATTCCATGCTCTGTGTTTCACCTACTATCTACAGTTAATAGAATAATCTATTATTTAGTAGCAGTAGTAGTTTAGTTTATCCGTGCACAGCTGAATGGTACAGAACAATAACAAAATACATTCACGTGCGGTTTTGTTCTTTGTGACTGTGTCAAACAAGTTGTGTTGTTCATTCTCATGCAAATAATCGGCAGATGTTCCTACTGGTATCAAGATATTATTATTTTTAGATCATTGTATCTATATATATATTATCTATTATATTATAAAAGAGTACATAATAGTCTTACATGATAAACAAATATATTATTGCTATTGTGCTAATAACAGTTTTGAATATTACCAAAATATTAGAATATTATCATTGTGTAAGTGCTACGTGGATAGTTCGTAGCACGTGGCGTAGCACGTGGCGTAGCACAGAACTCCCCATGAGCAGTTGTTTTCTATATGCATGGGATAGGATTTTTCGTTGGTTAATATTTTAAAAAATCTACTGTTCCATACATTTCGACCGTTTCGGAACTTCATTTAAGTTTCAGTACTAGTTTAGATTTACTTTTGTATGAAACGAGATTTTTCTTTACCAAATTTTCTAACAGTTAGCACGTCAAGATTTTATACAGCCTGTATAATTTTCATGACATTGATTTAGATAATAATCTCCCTTAAATGGAAGATGATTAATATTCCGCACCAATATCAAACAGATCCAATAAACAGTAACAAGGGAGACTATCCCAATTCTGTTCCTAGTAAACCGTGTATGTGCGGAGACGACAATCAGACTTCGTATTTACTTTGTAACGGAGTTTGCCAAGTTGCGGCTGCGTCGTCGGTCGCTCCTCGCTCACCGCGATGGAACGTGTCGTATTGAATTATCGACGAAATTAACAAATAAACAGTCCAACTTGTACTAAGCGAGTGTGCTCAAGTAATTTCTCATAATATGTGTTCCGAACTATGTAAACGGTAATTAGTAGGCGTCTAGGTCTTAGTTGGGAATTTATAATGCTTGAATTATAAATGACTTATCAGCTTTAAGGAGGCTTTAAGTTAAAGACTCGTAAATAGACTGTCTCCTTGAAAATTATAATGGCGACCAAAAAGAGCCTGTGCGTTCGCCGGTAGGTATTTATGTAGGTACGAATACGTCTAGCAGTACCAGTGTTGCCAGTACCCTCGGTTCAGTAAAGGGCACAAGAGTAGAAAAAATATAATTAATCAGAAGAAATTAAACTTAGATTTATCACAGTTGAATTTTGCACCCATCTTTGCAAAAAAACGCAGAAAAAAAAACATTCTTAAAAAAAGGTTTGTATTCAATCAATAAACCTAGGACACAGAAAACTTCCCAACTGACACGACAAAGACCTGTAAACAATGTTGTCGAGTAACACAAGAGGATACATTTAGTTAGGCGACCGTCTCCAAATGTTAGCTTTCGTATTACAACTGCTACAAGTAATAAAATATTTGTTTTCTGCCTAAAAAAGGTTGACATTTATAAAAGTCGGTGGGAAGGATTGTTTCAGCAATTTATTGTTATTTTATTTGTAATGTCGTCGTGTCGTGTTGAATAGTTTGTTTATCTCTGGAATTGGAATTTAATCTTAGTATGTCTCCCTCGCTTAGAGAGGAGGCCTGTGGCCCAGCAGTGAGAAAATTATAGGCTGATTATGTTATGTCTTACTGTGAAGCATCCTTTAATATCAGTAAAAGAAAATACTAGTAATTTTTCGACGAATATAGGCATAGTCCTGATGTTTCTCCAAAGTCATTTAACCCAAGTCAATGTGCTCATGGAATAAAATTGTTAAAACCTAAACCCTACCCTTACCTAACCTGTTTGTTATTGTAAAACACTCTCTACAAAAAAAAAAAATCTCTTATATAAGGTCGATTTTTCAAAGTGCTTTAATGCACACCGAAAGGACTTAAAAAAACTTTTGTCTGTAGAGTATTTATAAGAAGTTTGACAGTTTCACCACTTAGCAGATAAAATGTATTGAAAAACTGGCCGTTAAATATACATAACATTAATAATAATTTATTTGCATCAAGTTTTACATTTTACAATAAAATTGGTACAATTGTCTTATTATTTTTCTTATATTGTATCATATAAGTAAAATAATTGATAACAATAATAACTTCCTTGGACATTTTCACAATTAGACAACTGTGTAAAATAATTAATAACAATAACAATAATAACATCCTTGGACATTTTCACAATGAGACAATTGTGAGGTGACACCAGCACCCTTACTTAGTTGCCAAGACAACTTGTGTTAAAGATGCTGGCCCGACCCTTTAGTGGATACTTCTTAATTGTATTTAGATAAGTACATGCCATTTGTAAATGTACGGTTGGTTCAATTATAAAACAAAGATAAACGAACAAATAAACTATTTGAAAAGAAAATAAAAAAGAAAGGAATATTTACTGAGTAGACTAGTGTAGTATGTGTGTGGAGTGTCATAGTGGGTGCATGATAAATTTACTAAGTACCAACCTTCATTACTGTGAGCACGAGGCAGCACCCCAGACTGAGCATGGTGTCTGTCAGGCGCGTGTTATGCACATGCTTGAAGAAATTCTCCCAGGTGGACATGAACGAGTCTGCACTGAACCGCAGACCGAACAGCCCTTTGACTTGCGATGACGCTATCGTTAACGCAGCGGCTGATGTGAATCCTGATACTACTGGGACCGATATGAATTCCACCAGGAAACCTTGAATTAAAGGATTGGTACATTTTTAATTTTATTAATTAAGTTGTCAACACGGGACAAGGGGAGGAAGCTGATGATGATAAAGCTGTGAACATTTTCTTCAAACTAATTATATGACTTATCATCAAGCTAGGTTTTCAAATCACTTATAAAAATGTCCAACTCGAAGTTATTGCTGTCTAACAACTGCACTATCCCCTTGCATCGTTTTACACACAAAAATAACATCACCGCTAGTTTACCCGAAGGGATAGGCAGAGGTGCAACCACATTCCGCCAGTTATGTTTTACATAGAGAAACTTTCTTTCATGGACATTCAACTCACATTACACTCACTCACATTAAGCAGAACTTCAACAAAAGTCAGTAAAAGTTGCTAATATTGAGTAACAAAGAGAATATAAACTACACAAGAACTCTTACCAAGTTGTGCTATACCGGCCACAATTTGCACGATACCAGACGTAAAACACAGAAGTGTGGCGAAGTCAGGGTTGGTACCATGTGTATATGTAAATGTCAGGAGAGATAGCAACGCCGACGGCCCGAGGTTCACCTGCGCGCAGGTACCCAAAATAGCGTACAAGAATGGGCCAACGACAGCCGAGTACAGCCCATACTGAAAAATAAAAGACAAACTCTATAAATCGAAAGTAACTTATATGTGGAAAGTGTTTCAGCTCACATAACAATGGTTGTTATCATTTAATCTAGATCTAGTTGAGCTCAATCCATTTTAATTGAATCAATTTTTTATTATAATTGGTTTTGGAGGACATTTTGGTGTAGATCAGAAGTGATGATAAGTACGAGAATACAGTTTTCAGGGCCGCAGTTAACCCATTGATAGACACTGAACGAGACAACAGAAGTTTTATTGTTATTACGTCTATAGGCGTTCAGTGTCCCTCAAAGTGTAAAAAGTGAATTACCGACATAGATAATAAAGTAGTAATTGAATCGTATATACATTTATATGCGATCAAAACCTTGTTCAGTGATTATCAAGATTCTGAGCTTAATCACACGATCTTGATTTCTGCATTTTTATATATACATAATTATATCGCCGACGATAGATAAATTAATGCACGTAGGATTATTTTTATGCAAAATGGCATCAATCGTTGCTACGGGTATGTTTATTATTCGGTTACTTTTTTTTATTACTAACAACTGATCTTTCAGTTATTATCTTTTGAGTCAAAGTCACAGTCAAAGTCAAATCATTTATTTCAAATAGGCATAAGGAAGGCACTTTTGAACGTCAAAATGAACATCATCTGCCTAGCCTTTTCCCAACTATGTTGGGGTCGGCTTCCAGTCTAACCGGATGCAGCTAAATACCAGTATTTTACATGGAGTGACTGCCTATCTGACCTCCACAACCCAGTAACTGCGCAATACGATATTCCTTGGTAAGACTGACTATCAGATTTTCGGGCTTCTGACGACCGTAACGACTGTCAAAGATGCACAAATGACAACCGGGACCAACGGCTTAACGTGCTTTCCGAGGTACGGAGGAGTCTCGTTATGAAAAGATGGTCACCCATCCACGGCCAACCCCGGCAAGCATAGCATAACCTGATGGATCGACCTGTGCGGCTGTTAGTACTTAGCCACGAGCTCCTCAAACGTCAAAATGAACAAGAAATAGAATTTATTCTAGTCGCCCCTTCCAAGGTAGTTTCGTAAGGAGAAGAATGGGCAAGAAAGTGCACCGTTACTCTTTTAAAATGTTTTGTATACATGAATAACATTATATGTGAAGACGATGCAACCAGAAAAAAAACACTACACCACAAAAGGTGAAAAGAAAAACTACACGAATGCTGTCAGTAAAGTTAATTATGTTATAAGTACATGGTGCTCACATATTTACAAAATTCTGATCAATAGTATACACAGCAAGCACGACATGTTTGGCCAAATATTTTAATTGACAAAGCGATTGTGGCTGGCTACTGGCGTACAGTGTCATCAAGTACCTACCCCAGCAAAAGACACTTATGTATAAATCCTTTGAACGTAACTTCTGTTTCTTTCTTCTTGTCTGTTTAAATGTGTGTGGATGAATGATTACATCAAAAATAAATAAATAAATAGTTGCGTAGCAAGTTCCCTACATAGTGACGCTGTGTATACCTACGTAAACTCAGGCAAAACAACCGCATAGTCTGATAAAAAAATACTTGAAGCGTAGAAACTGTGTTCTCCGCAAAAAAATCATCTCTTACAATTCAGTGAGAGTGATAAAAGAGCCAATGATTGTGTTATGAAAACGTTTCATAACGTCAAATCTATTTGATTTGAGAAAGAGATAGATAATAAAAGAGACAGTTTTTCCACACGTAAATAACAGCAGGTCCTCTGTCACTACGTAATGAGTTTATTAAAGGTAAGCTTCTTTAGCCCGGCAGTTTAACTGAGACCGTTCTTGAGTATGGTGACGCGACGCGAGAGCTCACTGATTGGTCAACTTGTGATAGCTGTCACCCGTTCAGTACCTACCGCGCAGCTACCTCAAAAACGGTCTCAGTTAAGCTGTTGGGCTATAAGTAAAAAATAGATAAGCAAATAAAATATACCTTACTCTAGGACTCCTAAATCGAGCCACCGAATATTTTTTTGTGTTTCAAAATGTTTGGTTTTTTTTTAATATTCCCGAGCACCGTATCCGCTATTCTTATATGTAGATATATATCTCCACACTTTATAAATACCTGAGTACAATAATATAGGTAAGTATACGTTTCTGGGAATCATAAATTACGGGATACCTACTTATTTCGCGTCGAGAGGTAATTAATCTCTGAAACGTACAGAAGATTACTTCAGGGAATTGAGTAGGTAGGCCGAAGTATCCGCTTCCTACAGGCGTAATAACAGAACTATTACATTAGCTGCGATTACACATACACGTGTTATGTTGCGTACTTATAAACGTATAACAAGGTAGGAAATACATTTACAAAAAAAAACATACACGATTGAAAGTCCATAGTGACAACTTTTTGCGATTTGGCTACGGAACCCTCAAAATAGTGTTCCATATAAAAGAACAACCCTTCTTGGGTTCAGTGGCTTCCAACCTTTGCTTGACCAGGCTTTAATCAAAAGCTCAAAAGTAACATGTATTTACAATACTATTTAAATAAAAAACAATACTTTTAGTAGGAATTAATAAAAAAACTAATTATGTAATTTAGAGCTTGCGTCTTCGGCACAAGTTATTGTTACAGGCGCGAGGCGATACATCGCCCACGAAATTAATTGTTCTCAGACTATACCTACCTACTGCTTTGGAACGGGCAACTAGCTTCATCTTTCTGACTGACCGACCCCTTGACAGTTCAAAAGTGCCTGTAATTGGCTTATTTAAAATAAATGCTTTGAGTTTGGAGTTCTATATTGGATCCTGCGGACTGGGAACCATATAGTCAAAACTATCGCTTTCACTGAAACATGACTAAGTGCCTGTAATTGGTTTATTTAAAATAAATGCTTTGAGTTTGAGTTCTATATTGGATCCTGCGGACTGGGAACCATATAGTCAAAACTATCGCTTTCACTGAAACATGACTTAAACTAGACATAACTCGCCCACTATGAAACCCCAGCTTGAAATTTAAATATTAATATCCACTAGCAGCCCGCGCTCCTTGCATGTATAGTTTTAAGATTAAGATTCACGTTGACACCACCTGTATAACAAATTCAAACTATCTTGATATTAACAATAGGTTTCGAAATTTTAGTTAAAATATCTTGACTGGTGGTCATTATTATCAATGAATAATACCAGACACTGGTCTTTTTTACTGTCGAAATCCAAAATGTCAAACTTTTATGTGCTTTTCAAGGTTAAAAAAAGACGCCCCAGTTGATCCTAACATAATATAACATTACGCCCGTTAGGCAGAAGTGAATCTATACTACCACACACATTTCACCAGTCCCATTGTCATCAATTGGGCACAAATCCGAACTCGGGGCTAAGACCGAAGCCTGCCGGGTAAGCGGGATTGTCCGAAAGGGTTACCGCTACCCCGGAACATAAAGGGCTAAGAAAGTAACCTAGATGGACCTAGACGGAAGGGAGTGTCAGAACACTCCCTTCCGTTCCACACAGAACGGGAGGAGTATTTGATGATTTCCCACCCTCAAAAAAAAAAGACTCCGGGCTACCTCATAGAACCTGTATGCTGTTATTACTTATTAATTATAAAGTAGATTTACTTTAAAAATTTTGTTTCGCATTTGAAACTATTTCAATTCAATGAGTTAAAACCGCAGTCTCGTTCAAAAACAAATGTGTAAGTATATTCCGTCTATTATCACATTGAGTGGCAATCCCGGTCTGTTACCAGAGCTACCTTCAGTATCCTTCCCACCCACATACATATATTCATCGGTCGCGAAGTCCCGAGCTCAACAGATAGCTGGAGATACCAGTAAATATTAGCCCTTGAGAGGGAGCTGCCAAGGCCGAAGGCGTCTATAAACGTGTAGAGAAGTGGTCAGGTTAATACCTGCAAATTTGCTACCTTGACGCTTCCCTCTTAACAACTCTATTTTCAAAACTTTTTGGTTCGAGGTGAAGGCAAGATTCAGCAAATCCTTAGTTTTATCGATTTATTGAATTCATATTAAACATTTAAATGCAATATTTTTCGTATCTAAATCTATACATATTATTTTTATAAATTGAAGTCGCTATTCGTGTCTGTATGTTTGACTGCGTTGTTCTTCTAAACTTCGTAATAGAATTTGATGCGATTATTAACAACATTCATAGAATTGAGTCCGGAATGGTTATTTGCAAGTTATTATTAAAAACTATCCAAATTATTAAACTTAATAAATGCAAACTTATTGTAATGTTTTTATTGTCAAGTCGAAAAACCGGGCGTACCGGTCGCTAGTAGTTTAGCCATATAGTCACATTTTTAACTGCATTATGTTTTTAATATTGAAGATGGATCATAAAATGAATTACACAGTTTACTTCTCACTAATCTACGTATAACTTTTACGTTCACGTTTGTGAAACAGTATTATAATGTACATACATAGTAGACTCTGTTGTGTGCTTTACCGAAGTGACAACTTGGCCAATCGCAACATTATAAAACAGCGGATGCTATCAATGAATGAAGGGCCGCCATAGTGTGCAGTCAATGAATGTCAATTTCTTGTGTAATATTTGAATAGGTTATTGTAAGAGTTCTGCATTGACCAGGACCAGTACCTCATATAGAATTATTATCATTATCAGCATTATTATTCTTGTCTTCTCGCTGTGAAGTAATTTTAAAATCATTCTGCTTTAAGAGGTGGTGGTCTGCCACCAGGCGGACTATTTTATTTCTTACTTTTAGATTATAAATAAATGCGAAAGTTTGTATGAATGTGTGTGGATGTATGTTTTTTACTCAATCATGCCAGGACGACTGGACGGATCTGGATGAAGTTTGGCAAAGAGTTAGATTAACGGTTTGGTATAGCACATAGGATTTTTATCCCGGTGTTATTTCCGACTACTATGCGGACGAAGCCGTTGGCAGAATCTAGTTCTGCATAAAAATCAACGTGAAAACTTAAGCGAAATAAGCTTGCAATAAACGTTAACTTTTTATAAAGTAAATAAATAAAGTCCGAAACATTTTTTCTGTCAAATTGAGTTCCGTTCAAATTATGTTTCCTTCTTATGCATTGATAACTAAACAACGATGTTACATCTTATTAATAATTATGATAATTATTAAGATATGATTTGTTTCCAACAAGAGTAGTTTCAATACAATATAACGCAACGACCGTGTTTATCTAACTAAAATCAAAATGTAGGTACTGTAATTCTAGTTTGTTTGTATACAAATTGGCACTAATATGAAACGACAAACTACGCGTCACAATGTTCGTTGCAAACAGAATTACGCTCGCGACGTTTTCTACCAAACCTTGACATTGGGAAAGGACAGACCGCAATCTTCCGGTATTAATTAAGGTTACAGGAAATATCTTAGGGAAAAAATAACATCAACTCATTTTCACCAAGAAATTAACGTAAAATCCAAATTAAACAATAATTTCCTATAGTTCAACCGACTTTCATTGTTCATTTTCAACCTCGTTCGCACGATATACTGTATACCTACATACATCAGACGTAAATCGAAGGTATAAACACGGTTTCCCTCCATAAATCCAAGCATCACCTTGGTCAAACAAAGCCTTTGACATAACACGTGTGTACCCATGTAGAACGATTGATGCCACTAGTAATCAAGCGTGAATTTTGCCAACTGTACTAGTTAGATACAGTACCTGAGGATCAAGTCCAGCTAGTGAGGCATAAGCAATCGACTGCGGTACCAATGTGAGGGCGACAGTGATACCGGCTATTAAGTCCCCTATCGCTGTATCTGTGTCGTAACTCTTCGCCCATTCCAATATAGGGAAGAGGCCGAGAAGGAATCTCTTGGGACTCGGTTTCCTTAACATTTTTGAACTGCAACAAAAATAACATAATTACAGCCTATAATATTTAATAAATACAATAAAAAAAACCTTACTAAAACATACGTTTCTCTGTCTGTCTTTGACATTTTGTCAAAACAGAATTAAAAAAGCTATTAAATATATCTATAAAGTTCCTACGAAAGAGTATACTTAGTGAGAGTATATATTTATGGTTGTTTTAAGAGATATTTGTAGTGAACTGGTCTAAAAATATCTAGCAATCTTACATGCATCGTCTAGGTCTTAACCGCCTTCTCATAATCACAGGTAAATCACTAAAACTTCACTGAGATCAAACGTTCAGCTCTACCGACTTGCTGTATCCAATAAGTTTCAATTACTGACAAAGGCGAAGAAAGTGAGAACATTAATTAATCGCAATCAGATCAGATCTAGATCCGTTATCATGGTGTTCTGATATTTTTAATAATGGACTGTGAACAATTTCAGGTTATCGACATTTTTCACCGACTTTTATCATGATTGTTGTAACGAATTTCTCTATTTGATCAAGTTCAGTATTTGAAGATTAAACACAAACATTACAAGCGGTACAAATTTAACTGTTTCCCTTATTGTTATGGATGGGAAATCATCAAATGACGCCTGCAATGAATGGGTGGAGCGGAAGTGAGTGTCAGACTCTTACTAAATAAAACCAATCCACGTTGCCTTGTTCCTTTCTTAGCCCTTTGTATTCCGGGGCAGCGGTAACCCCTTTAGACAATCCCTCTAATAGCGTTCTACCTTAACGTTTAACATCATTGTGAGCAGTGGTGGGCGTGGTAGCCCAGTGGTAATAGCTTCGACTAACAAGTTGTAGATCGTAGATTCGAACACAGACAGAGGCATCATGCAGGCTGTATGACTTTGTGTATTAGTTTAGTCATAGGGTGAGCCTTTTTTAAATAATATTTGCCTCCTTTGGGGGATTTTTCACACCAAATTAGTAGTTAAACAAAAAACACATTATGACTTCACTTTTACATCGATTCCAAAATACTGTTTAATTTCAATTGATTTTACTTAAAACAACAAATTGTCCATACCTATGTACTTAGTTCTTTCTACAGTATGAGTTCCTTCCTAACCGATTTCAGAAAAGGAGGAGGTTATTATTTCAGATGTATTTTACTCCGTCATTTATCAACCGCTTTGGAAAATTATTTTTTTATTTGAAAAGAACTACGTCCAGATTGGTCCCATATAAACTGAGTCAAGTTCTGATGAATGGATTTTGAGTTAGCTTCAAAAATACTTATTTTTCCTGCGTAACCTACGCGGATGTTGTTATAATAGTTTCCTGACACTTTTATTTACATAGCAGTCAGTGGTAGATACCTATACCACAACTGAAGAGTGAAAAATAAAGTTCATAAAAAAACCTCTGATTTCCTAAAGAAAAGCTACAATGTGAAAAGTAATTTTGGAAGTCGATGGCCAAAAACGAAAATACAAAACCAAAGACATCGACTTCAGTACCTACCTATTTATTATTTTTTTCACTTTGAATTGTTATTTTGGAAGTCTGTTGCTTTATTTTTTTAAACAAGTTTTTTTCTGACGTGCATAAAAATATGATTATAACCATCTGAACATCTAATAAATGATCAAAACTAAAACATAATGCAGGTTTCTAATGACTGTGTTTAAGTATGATTTTTATTGTTGCCCGTACACCATCTTAGCTGCTACGCTTCGTAGCGGTATAATACGTAGGTTCATAATGGCGTAGTGTGTAATTTCGTAGAGCCCCTACACCTCGACATAACTTGGCCTAAGTTATTTTCACTTACAGAATACAGGTACCACTAAACATGCAATAAATTAATTCATTCAATGAATTAATTAAGAAGACCAGCAGATAGTTTTATTGATGATCCTAATTTGATTATGTAAAAACACGCGACTTAGCTTTTGATAAACGTACAACCTATGACTGATCTTAGAGATGGGCGATTTTGAATGACATTATTCGAATGATTCGATTGTAGAAGTCTGACCTGCTAACTGCAAAAAACGTACCTACTTAAGTATATTTGAAATTCAAATATGTCATTAATTAAAAAAATATAAATGCTACTAATTCACGTATTCGAGATACCTATACCTATTTCCATTTTACTGTAGGTAGGTAGGTGCACTAGTCAACTAAATCATTACGAGGACATGAACTTAGTTTGTTTAACTGCAATGAAATAAGTTGCAAGAAAAACATTAAAAATTACGAATGTAAAAATGTTTTTTTTTGTTTATTTTTAAGCAGATTTGTCACACATAAACAATACATTTTTTGTACCCGTATTTTAGTCAAGATTGTAATAATAATATATATTTGATAACAATGTTCACTCTGAACTTGGACTCTGTCCTAAGCCAACAAATTAAAACTTCCGCTAATTTTCCTATTTATGTCTTATCGAAGAAACGGCCACAACAATGTTAGACAGGTCTTAATCTTATGTACTCACCTTTGTTTTTAATTCATGTAAAAGTGCAATAACAACAATATTTAAAAAATATTATTAAAATAATATCACAGAACGCCACTAAAATAGCCAATCCATTTTCCAAATAAATATTCCAAATAATGAAATTCCTAATTTGATTTTCACACTACAGATTATATAAATCTCTACATGTAAACAAAGTTTTCCCGCCTTTTAACCGGCAACCGCGCATGCGTCGTAAACTTTTTTAACCAGCGCATTCGACAACGACGTTTTACAAACTGCCTGATGGCCGACTGACAACAATCTCGCAATGAGTTTTCCCTGTTACGGTTTGTGATTCCACTTAACGTAGTGACAAAATTAAGGCGTCATAAAAAACATTGATCACCAAATGAAATGCTGAAATAATGTGCTAATTATAATTAATAGGTAGGTAGGTACTTTACGTAATCTTATTTATTTATTCAATAGTCACTGGACTAGAAATTTCTAGGTGTTATATTTATGAATATTGCTGATCGTTTTCAGTCGTGGAAATTCCGTTTGGACACTCTCGTCGTGACAAACAATACCATTACGCCTGTTTTCCCGAAGGGTAAGGTCTACCTTAGCCTTCAGGCAAGGGGGAAGGGTAAGGTTTACCTATATTACATCCCCATTTAGACAGTTGTTTAATTCTAAAAATGTTAAATGGATGGAATGAGATGTATGGATGATTGTGGTGGATAATGAGATTAATGATGACTGACACTCATTGAAATATAACTGCCCCATGTGCGGCTATACAAATAATAACCTCAGAAGAAATTAATTCCTCCGAGTTTATACATGCAATATAAAATAATTTCTGTTATTAGTACTATAATATTCTGTTTTAATACTATTCTCGTCTCTCTGATAATATGGACTGTACCTTGTATTATTTATAAATTGATTTATGGTATACATCTATGGAGTGATTATTGCGTTATTACCTTCTTTTTTTTTTTCAGGCTGTCAAATCATCCAATGACTTCTCCCACTGGGAGAAAGAAGGGAGGGTCAGACTCTTACTGACTAAAACCCATCCATGTGCCTTAGCCCTTTATGTTCCGGGGTAGCGGTAACCCTTTCGGACAATCCCGCTTACCCGGCAGTTGTTACCTCCTTAACGAGCCGATTATCCAGAAGCGATTCCCAATATTAATTGACCAGAGGTACCTTTTTTTTCACGGTGGGAAATCATCCAATTAATCCTCCCGCTCTGGGTGGAGCGGAAGGTAGTGTCAGACTCTTACTGACTAAAACCCATACACACCCATGTTCCTTCCTTAGCCCTTTATATGCCGGGGTAGCGGTAACCCTTTCCGTTTCCGACAATCCCGCTTAACCGGCAACCCGAGGTACCTACGTTTTTATTGGGTAGGTACCTATAATATGTAATAGTAAAGTTAAATATCCTATCTATAGTTACAAGGAAGTAATATACAATTTATTTCAAAGTCAATAATTAAGTATTTATTATGATACGGGTTCTATTCAGTAAGGCATTATCAATCGGACTGCAATTGTGTTGCAATTCATTTGTTTCGCGGTCAAATAACGAAATCTTTTGTATTATAAATTAGATTTCTACAAAGTTTTTCCTTCGTTGAAACGGATATAATATTTTTGAATTGTATTAATTTATTGGTTTGACTTTAACATATTATTATACATTTAGTTATGTCGCTTTTCGTGTCTGTGTGACCGCGTGGTACTTCTAAATGACTCAACTGCTTTTGGTTTTTCACAATCATTTAGAGGATTTCATTCGGAAGATTTATGTGTAAAATTATGAGAAGCTCGTGGCTAAGTAGTAACAGCCGCACGGATCGATCCATCAGGTTAAGCTACGCTTGCCGGGGTTATTTTGTGGATGGGTGACCATCTTGAAATATCGAGACTCCTCCGTGTCTCGGGAAGCACGTTAAGCCGTTGGTCCCGGCTGTCATTCGTGGATTTTTGACAGTCGTTACGGATAGTCAGAAGCTCGAAAGTCTGACAGCCAGTCTTACCAAGGGGTATCGTATTACCCAGTTAGTGACTGGGTTGTAGAGGTCCGATAGGCAGTCGCTCCATGTAAAATACTGGTATTCAGCTGCATCCGGATAGACTGGAAACCGACTCCAATATAGTTGGGAAAAGGCTAGGCAGATTGATTCATTTATTTATGTTTAAAATACATTGATATTAAACTTACACGTATCTATAAAGAAATCATAAAATTTGCGAAGTCGTAAACCATCCGCAGCAGGGACGGGTGCCTGGTTTGGTACCTACATTAACCTAACCTCAGCTGTTTTGCTACAGGCTGTCTCTAGAAGAATGCTTGAAAGTTGCAGTTCCAAGAAAAAGTTCGGTTTTCGGAGCACAAAGTCTGAAAACCAGTCACGAAAAGTTATCGGCTATACCCACGTAGGATGGTGTAAGAAGTGTCTCCCTCATTGAATTTCAAAAAGTGTTAGTTCAGTACTTCAGAACTATTTGGACTGTCTTTATAAATCAGTAGGTACCTCATTTAACAGTAAAGACTATCAGTAGGTACGTTTTAAAAAGGTCAGTTTGCACATTCCAATTTTAGTTTACCGCACATTATAGTAGGTATTAAAAATGGTGTTTTAATTTTTAGTTAATCGAATTGGTTGTTATTTCCTTACAGTAGGTGCGTAGTAAAAGTAGAGAAGCTTCCACGGGGATAGTGGCGTATTCGTCATGGGTGAGCTTGAATTCCGCTCGCTGCATTCTACTAGAATTCGTATCTATCCTTCGTTGCACTCGGGATTCAATATATCACCCGTGATAAAATACACTTCCTTATCCCTGTGGTGGAAACTAATATGGTCATTTCAGTTTATACTTAACCAGAAAGTGTCATAGATCATTTTTTTTATTTATTTCTCCAAAGTTTTTCCTAGAAAAATTATTAGAAAATTATTTAGTTTGCCAAAATTATAATTTTCTGTCATAGTTTTGTCTAAATATGTTAAGTTTATTTCTTTTATTTACTTTTGTAAAGCATAAGATACACTCATTTTACATGTTTCCTGGCAAGTTATATTAAATTGTTGGTACATCTAGATTTGTAGACTATACAATGATTTCATACCGCACTGACCACAGGCCGACGCAAATCGCTCGCCTCGTCATCAACTAACGCCAAGTGTAAGTAATTCACAGAATTATATTTTTCAAATCATAAAGCACTAATCACTTTTGACAGACCATTATATAAGTATGTATATTTCTCGGGTTTCCATCAAGGCCGCTTCATTCGGTACTTCTTAGTATTTGTATTACAATACCTACGTAACTGATACGGAAGTGCTAACTATTTTGATGTTGCCGCCAGAACTGACATGTTGGGAATCACACTATGTTACACATACCTACCTACCATAGATAATATTATAATACTTACGTACACATACATAATTTTAAAAATAGCTACATATTCATGGATTTGTCAGAAATTGTATGAATTTAATAACACTATTTGATATCGTTTAGCAAAACTGAAACATTTCTGAAACTAGGATTTAAATAGGGGAAGTGTAGACTCGAAGGGCATATTTGGCACGTATCTATGTACAGACGCGCTCACACGTGTTTTGCGGCTTTTCAACTTCTAAATTGACAGACAAATACGAACTTTGTTGAAAATGTAGTTTCGTCACATCAGACAATTGATTTTCCTGCTATCGTTCAAAGGATTTCCCAATAAACAACACTTACCATTTGGCTATAAGGTAACTGTCAATCAAGTAAGTAATCACATCATAGTTTTTAGATAGGTATAATACGTATCTATTAATGTTGTACAGTTGGCAACAGTGGGAACCAAAGGATTTGTTTAACAAATCCTTTCTTTTTCCCGTAGGTGGAGACGTAAAGTGATCTATTTTTTTTGGTAATAGCATTTCTCAGTTCAACCATAGGGTTGTCTACTGCTTAACCGGACTTTCCTTTAGTAGATGCCACAAAAGAATTGCAGCCTCCAGCCAGGGCGCTTGGTTCACTGTACGTCCTTGCAATATATACATATACCCCTTAATGCCAGTCACAGTCAGTCGTTACGGGTAGTCAGAAGCCCACAAGTCTGACGACCACTTTTTAACTAGGGGTATCGTGTAACACAATAACTGGGTTGAGGAAGCCAGGTAGACAGTCACTCCATGCAACGTACTTACTGGTATTCAGCTGCATCTGGTTCGACTAAAAGCCGACCCCAACATAGAATATAGTTGAGAGAAGGCTAAGCAGAAATTGATTTGAAGCCTCTGTTCCAAAATAGAACTATTAAATCAAGGTTTTAATGTGACCTAGTGCAGTGGCCTATAATAATATGATAACGATACTTAATTTTTAAACCTATGATGATAAAAATGTCGTTCATTAAAATTAAAATGATTATACCTAGAGTTCGCAAATAGCTGCCGGTAATAGTAAACACTTTTTTTGCAAAAAGTTCGGGGAAAAAACGTGACGTATATAGGTAAGCAAAGTTACTATAAATAGAAATAACGCTGTTTTTGGTTCAAGCATCGTAAGCGTCTTTTGTTTTCCTTATAAACTTTGGACTTTTGTAGGTACGGTGGTACATGGTTTTCCCATGAAATCTTTGACTTTGAACTTGCATTGTTCTATTAAAAAACCACCCTATACTTATACCTAGGTCTTACCACTTATGCAAAACTGAACTAAAAACAAATTGCCACAAATTTCCTCAATTTGCCCAGGACGCGTTTTCATTTGTCTTAAGACGCTTGAGGTGGAAACGCCAAGGCAACCCGCGAAATTCAAATTTTCGTAGGTTTTTTGGGTAATAAGAACTTAGAAGATTTTATTGATGATTTTAATCCTTACCTTTGTGTAAATACGTACTTGATACGGCCGCAAATAATATTTTGATCAACATACAACATGATACTGACCCACAAATTGCAAAAAAACGTAAGAATATTTGAATTTCGCGGGCAACCCTATAGTTTTCACCTTAAAGCAGCTGCGTGAACAAAGTCCATTGCTTTTCTTTATGCGAACTGCTAAAGAGTAGGCACTTACATGGGTCGGCACCAGTTCAAGCTGGAATCAATTGTCATTTAAAACTAAAATCAATGCCATATTCAGCCGCAAAAATATGTGTGATATCGACAAGAATTCATTTGTCTACAATACATAATATTGTATCATGTGGAATATGTTTTGTGGCTACACAAGGATACAATGTAACGGACCAATGATTGTAAACAATTAAAAGAATTCTTGTGTATACCTACACATTTTTTGAGGCTGACTGTACAAAGACAAGTTCTTCACTCTAAGCCACTTTAAGAGTTAGGTATCTTCGAAAAAGATAAAATAAACTCTGCCCTCGTACAATCCGAGCTAAGTAAGCTATCGGCCAAATTATACGTTAGGGTATGCACCCTCTCACCGTCCGATCAGCACCAGACCCGTGCCGTACGGCGCGTATATGTTCCAAGCGCGCCTCAAAGAGATGTCAGCATATGAAGGGGCCCCTCAGGGCCAAGCCTGCCGGGTAAGCGGGATTGTCCGAAAGGGTTACCGCTACCCCGGAACATAAAGGGCTACGGAAGGAACATGGATGGGTTTTAGTCAGTAAGAGTCTGACACTCCCTTCCGCTCCACCCAGAGCGGGAGCAGTAATTGGATGATTTCCCAGCCTTAAAAAAAAAAAAAAAAAAAAAAGAAGGGTATGCACCCTAACGTATGAATGAAGATTGAAGATTTTAAAAGAAGCGGGCACAGACTGTTGCCATATTATTTTCAACAAAACGATTCAATACATAGCTTACGAGTAGGTACTATTTTGTTTAAGAAAGCCTGAAAAAAAATATTTAACCGTAAAATTTACTTGAAACTTGAGTCTCATGGCCTTTCCCCCTCCTCATATCAAATCTCGAAAAAATCACACTGGCTCTGAGGAATAGAAGGTATCTAAAGTGCAAGGAGTAAATAATTCGCTAAGGAAATAATATGTGTACCTATTAGTACCTATGCATCAAATAAGTATCCAATCCAATATCGGCGATTAAGAGTCAGCGCGCAGTAGCGACGTTTTTTTGATCGATGGTTTGACCGTTCAGGGAAACAATATGGAAATATATTAAAGTAATATTGAAGCAATTAAAAATCAGCCGTATTATCAAACTAAAAGTTGCTAGTGCGCGCTGGCTCTTAGAGACAGTTTACCTAGCTCTGGTAAGTGGGTACCTAAAGTAACCGTCATGAGAAGCTATAAAATTTGTAAACAAGTGTTCAGGAGTTCACAACATTTGGACCAACGAAAAAACTGAATTTGTTTAAGATTTAATAAATTATTGAGTAACAAATATTAATTAACATATATTATTTAAGAATAATTATTCGTCAGATTCAGATGTTTACGTACGCATTCGAAACTCGAATGACGCGTTTATTTCAAAATGGCGTCCCGATAGTTTACAATCCCTGCGACGGACGCGTTCCGGTACCAAGAAACACAAACGATAGCGCTTTGCGTCGTTAAAATATGATCCGACTAAATTAAATAGGTTGTTACTTTCATATAACCCGTCTATATTTCATGTCGATTGAATATGGTCAATTTATTATTATCTCGCAGTATAAAATGTTTACTTAGTAAAAGATGTTTGTTTACATAATTTATAGCTTCTCGTGGCGGGTACTTTAGCTACTTTACCGGATGTTTTGTATTAGTCTTCGGGAAAGCTTTGATACTAATTTTGCCTACCAGAAACATCAAACCTTTACCTACCTATTTAACCTTTTGAACGCCACGGTCGGATATAACCGACAAATGAAAACGTGCCCAACACGCCACGGTCGGATATAGCCAACATATGAAAATGTGTCCTACACGCCACAGTCGGATAAAGGCGACATGAAAACGCCATTTTTAAGAACTAAATAAATCCACTAATATTTTTGGTATGGCGTGGGAGGAACGCCCATGTGTTTACGCTCTGGCGTTTAAAGGGATAAGAGCGAGTCAAGCATATTAAGTTCCTGTTCTAACATACCCCAGTATATTTATACTCACAACAGTTTTATTTATAGTTGGCTAAAAGTTATGAATCAATGAGATCTTCAATACGATAAAATTAAGCAATACCGTTTTTGTTATTAGATCAACATAATAACTATAAGCACAACACTTTTACATGGCAAAAGCGGTCATTGACCCGTCTACATTTTCAAGCAGTCTTTATTTTAAAAACTGACACAAACGTCGTTAATTTCCTGAATCAATATCTATCGTGATCTTCAACATGTTCCAATAACGAAAAACCATACCGACATACAATACGGTCGACGTATCTTGGTCCTAAAGTTAGCCAATTAGCTGCGCAGAAGACAATTTCGTTCCCAAAAGATGCATTGCCCAGCCAAATAGTTAACTTCAGGACCGTTAAGATACATCTGCTGTACTATAGCTAAATTTTTGCGTTTCTACGGAGAGATATTATGGAGAGGGCACTGACCGGTATAGCCACGTTAAAGAGATTCTAGTATAGTATGAAGAGCAGTCAGGTAGGTATAGGTACTTCCCCAACATAACTTTTTGCTTATCTCGTTTTTACAATTATTCATGGATGTACTTACCTCTATGTATTCTACATAATCATTGAAGGTATTTTCCCTAAAGATGGTACCAACTAAGAAAAAAGTAGCTAACAATTTAGAATATTGAGCCTAATGATTTATTGTTGTTATATCTATAATGTATGTATTTACAAAAAAAATGTATATAAGTAGTTTATCAGCCACACCGTTACCATAACACATGCATTGATTGCTTAGCTTGGGACTAGGTACCAGGTACCTATATGGCGTTGTGTGATATGTGCAAGGATAGGTATTACTATTATTACTATCGGCAGTGCTCTTATTCTCAGCTCTTTGGCTACATTTACGGGCCAAAGCCAAGTAAATGCAGCGTGTGGTGTGTATTTAAGATGAGGGTGTGTTTTCTTCGTCTATTTGCATTATTATTGTTCGAGAAATCTCATAAGTATGAAACTACCTTATAACTAAGTCCATACCGGTCTTCAAGCTAATGAGCAAGTTTTCATTCAAAAATCTGTAATGTAACTCTGTATAGTGCGAAACTACTCTAATTGCTGGCTCTACCACCTCTACCTAGTTTGATTTAATTAAAGCTCCTGTATCGATCCTGTTGCAGGTAGCTAACACCTGCATACAACTGTCTCAACGTAGAATAGGGGACAATTCCTGTATACCTTTTGTTTCTATACAATCTAGGTGCCTAGTGTACCAAGATACCACATATTTTAATAGACAGATTAGAAAATCTTCTTCGTTTCGTATGGGTAGTGTCTAACCTGGTGTCAGTTTTTATGCTGCTCATGGGGCTCTGACTGAGCTTCACATGCTGATAAGAAATATGTCTCAGACATGGTGGTTTCCTCGCGATGTGGAAAACATCATGACCATCGTTCACCGATTTTAAGCAAGTCATAATTATACAATACGCACATGAGTCTGTAAAATCAGAGGTGTGCCTGGGTTCGAACTCGAGACCTATGACTTGGCAGTCCGGGGGTCACAACACTAGGCTATCAATGCTAACGGTTAAAATATTATACAATATTATTGTGCCCACGCTCAAGCTCTGTTAAACTGGCTAAGTTTGGTGGGGCGCGCGCAAAAAGCTACTAAGCTCTCGAAGATAAGGCTTCGACTAGACTAAAGCGATAAAATAGTTACAAACACCAATAGGTATGTAGGTACCTATTACCTCAACAGACTGGATCCCTCAGAACATTCCCAATTGTAGGTACGTACCTAAGATTATGTTCTTACATGTTATCATATTTACACCGGCAGTTCCAATAACTTCCATTCCAAGCTGACTTAATGAAATTCAAACATGTCTTCCTACTTATCCCAAAAGGGCAAACAGGCATCATGATTTCCATCTCTCCGTGGGAATATAACGAACCAATATTTGCGTCACGCAACCCACAAATAGTTTTTATCGAATAGCTGCAAAAAAGGGTCCACATTCGCATGACCGGACCCCGATCAGTTTACGAGATATAGAAATTCTCTACAAATGGGTCTTAACCTCTGTTATTCTATCCGGCTCAATCTAAAATGCGTTTCTCTTATTTGCAGTTTTTCTTATTTCCTCGGCGCTGAAGCAAGAGCTGAATGAGAGAGGCCAGACCGCATCGCCGTTCAGAATCCGCAATGAGGTGAACAATGGATCATCCGGATATTGCCTGTCAACCGAGCTACCTACACGCGCAGCGCTAAACGATACTAGGTCGACCGGACCGAGGTAAAATGTTTCCATAAAACATGAAGCTAATACAAAGAGTTGTTTGATGTGTACCTACTCTCCTTTCTGATTTCCCTTTTAAAATAATAGGTCAGCCTTTCATATATTTTTTAGTATATTCACTCAAGAGTAGGTAGGTAAAGAGAGGACTTCTTTGCTTTTAGGATTGATGGACGCTTACAATAGACCATCTGTAAGCACATGGCTACATTACAACAACCCTTACACAATATACGAATAATGTTTCTTAAATATTTACACCTCGGCGAACAGGTTACTTCTGTCAAAGGCAAATAAAGTGCGATGACTAGAAAATATGTTATTTATGTATCGGTATCGAGATGTTATAAAGGTTGACAAAAATAAATGATCCACAAAGTGTTGAGGACAATCCTAGAGGGAAGGGTCACCCAAAACGCGTGAAGAATTCACAATGAACGAGCTCGAATATTTATCATCCGTTCAGCTATCAGCGATTAGATTGCTTCGCACAAATACGTGCCTACTCTATAAATGTATAGCGAAATTATTTCGCTGCTTGGGTCCACACAGGGCCTATATTACTAGCCATCTCGTAATAACCGCCTACATATTTGAAAATGATCGAAAGGACGTACTTAGGTAGGTATCTATCGCCTAAACACCTTCATAATGTGTTGTAACATATAACATAAATTTGTAGCTATAGGTGGATACGTGCTACTTTCGTGGAGACTTCTCGTATACGGATCTGGGATATAGAATGTAGGTATATGAAAAGATGATGACGTCAAAACCAGCATGTGTATAATTAGTTTTTATTAGAATAGCAATTATTTTTCTTTGGCGTAAAACCAGACAAAGAGAAATTACATAAGCAAAAATGTTTTAAATAAAACGTGATCACCCTTCACGCGGAAACATTGCGGTATGATTAATTCCTGGTATTTTATTGAAACAATGGGTGAGGTATCAAAATAACAGTAAAGTTAAAGAATTACTTAACAGATATTATTGTACATTTAATATCTTTTCTCCATTGAAATCTAGATTTTATTAAATTCTTGTGCCGCTGGCAGGTAATATATGATTACCTAGTCATAATCATAAAAAAAACCACTCATCTTCTTCATCATTCTCCTGCCCTCATCCCAATTTATTTCGGTTCGGCGCAACATGTCTTTTCCTTCCATACTTCCCTATTAGTAATCTTAATAGTCACTTCCTTTCTTTCTAGCCATATCATCTTTCAAAGAATCCATCCATAGTTTCTTTGGTCTTCCTTTTGTATTGTATAGCCACATTCACATTAGCCATCCACATTCATACTCAAAACTTTCCTGACGACATTCATAAAAAACTTAAATAATGAGAGCAATAAATAAATGATAATCCCAATCACAACGGCCTAGGAAACAAAACAAGGTCGCAGTGGCCGCGAAATAAATAGGTAATTCACTCTGTAACACGCAATGAAAGTCCTCGACAGATATTCAATCGAGCGAGAATGTACTACAAAAGGCAATGAACAATACTCTTTAGGCTTTACACATGTCGCACCTGCCAAGTGATTTACCTATCTGCCGCTGGGAAACTCATTAATCAAATCGAAGGTGTTTAAGCAAAAAAAAATGACTGTTTATTTTTATATTTGCGCTGAAAATAGCTTAAATTAAATTTGTAGTAGCAGTTATAGCGTCTTAGTACCTAAGTTGTAGTGAGATAATACCTACCTATGTTAATAGTTTCAAGTAATTTGTTGTGTTTCAGGCAGATTTAGATAGATGCATGGTTGGATTTGAATGTGCCTCAAGATGGCTGGACAAATCTTCAAAATAGCTTGCATTTAACTAGGTCAATAGGTCACTTTATGTGACGGCTAAACACCCTTATTTCAGAATTTGTGACGCTACAGAATCTTAGTGTTTAGCCGTCACATAAAGTGACCTATTGACCTAGTTAAATGCAAGCTATTTTGAAGATTTGTCCAGCCATCTTGAGGCACATGGATTTGACAGTATGAAAAGAATGAAGAAATTATTTCTACATGTTCTCCATTGTTGAAGTGATGTACTGCCAATACACTAATTAGTTACGTTATTTGTGTCAAGTCTAACAATGGCTATTTCTTTGTGGTTGTTTACGACAGTTATGTTCCTATTTATCAAATAAAGGTATTCTAATGTTAGTCACACTTAGATTTCTTAGCAATTTCAATAGACTACGTTCACATTTATGACAATAATAACACACAAAATATGACGCTGTTTTCCCCCGAAGAGTTGGGCAAAGGAAGCAGGATTAGGTATTAAAACAAAATTACACTACCGGATTCTTAAATCAAGCTCTGCAATTTTTGTATTTATGTCTTTTGAAATCCTTCTTCTTGACTTGAATTTTGAAATGGCCTTGAATTCGAATTCGGAACAATGACGACTCCAAAATGATGGTTATAACCGTTGAACTGCATAAAAACTTTTTCTTTGACTGATCATTATTTTCATGTTTCAGGCCTTCATAGCCCACATGGATTTACACGATGGTTCAATTGAGGAGACCAGGGTTGTAGAACAACACTAAGGAGCCGTTCTATTTTTTTTTCGTTTGTTACATCGGTGTACGTGTTGCACAAAGATGTAAGTCATCAAGTGTCAAAACTCATACTGAGGTAAAAAAAAAATCATACACAATTATAAGAAAGATAACATTTATTAACAATAGACCATATTACCACCTTGGTACTGTAACTAACATTTGGCTTCAGTAAACTCTAGGTACTCTTACAAAATAATATGTGAATCTTATAACTTTAATAATCACAGATAATTGAGGCACATTATTGGTTCAGTCGTTGGAAATCAGCGCGCGTTATGTGACTTTTATGACGTTGACATAAGGTTTATATTATGACTGGTGCTTACTCGAGAAATTCATCAACTAAAAGTTGTACTTCAGTAACAATCTTTATAAGAAAGGTCCCCATCCAATATACATTTGACAGAGATTGTGAATGCTGGTCGCCTCCACTATGAGATGTTCCACTTGACCTTCAGGAGACAAGGACAGCGATAACTGCTTGTTCTTTGTCCTCACCTTGGAAAAGTAAAGAAAATAAATTAAAGTCGGTTCGTCTCGTATACTTATTTAAAAGGAACAATGCCAGGTAAATAATACTATTAAAAGTGAAAACAATAGATGCACGTCACTTGTACATCAAAAACTGTCTTTAATTTCGACCACGTACTAGAATTAATGATGACATTCGTCGATCGATAATTAATATTGTATTGTTTTCTTAATCGAAAATTGATACGTCATGTTCATATTGACCGATGCCATTTCAATTTGATTTAAACCTTCATTACGAGCTTACCTAATCATTGTTAATATTACACGTGCGCATGCGTTTACACAGATGATATTAAAATTTATTTCGTCTTTTGAACTCTATTATACTAGCAAAGCATCGTCTCTAAGGGAACACGAGATAAGTACGAGAGTTTATTTAAAAAAGTATAAACTAAGATCGGAGTTTTTGGTCCTATTTAAAAAATAACCAATAACGACACGTTTTCACGTCAGGTGCTGATAAAAGAAACTGTATGAAACATCTCCTAAAATTGACGGGAGTATGTCAGTTTTATTAAATAGGTTCTCAGATCAAATCAAATCAGATTTATTTCTGAACCAAAAATTTTAGATAGATTTGGGCCTAAAGCCCTTTCAAAAAAAAAAAATGTTTCAAAAAACCCTTTTTTTGGCTGGGAAATCTTCAAATGTCTGCTCCCGCTCTGGGTGGAGCGGAAAGGAGTGTCAGGCTCTTACTGACTGACTAAAACCCATCCAGGTTCCTTCCTTAGCCCTTTATGTTCCGGGGTAGCGGTAACCGTTTCGGATAATCCCGCTTACCATCCCATTAAGACACCCTTACCATCCCATTAAGTCGTTGCTTGATATGGAGTAGATGCTGCAGCGCCTGCTCATTGGTTCGCTCGCCGCAGTCCACGGGTCGAACTCGTCCCCACGACACCAAGGGATCGTACACAAACGGTTCGATCACAGACATCAGCGCTGCGGTTTGAGCCCGGAGAGCCCGCATGACGGCTTCGCAACTTTTCCTAAAGAATTTATGAAAATAAAATAAATTGTTATATTTCAATTCTGTTCGATTTCAGAACACTGACATTTGTTGAGGATGTCCAGAAGAAAAGAAAACGAACGATAGACACCAACAAACGTATTTAAGTTCAAAGGTTGTACGGGGAGTTGCGGACTCCAGCCTGTTATATGATATAATACAATATGTATTCTGTTTGCTGTGTTAAAGAAGCATTTAAGAGTGTATTAACAATAATACCAGCCCATTAGTGTCCAACTGCAGGACAAAGGCCTCTTCTGAAACAAAGAAGGCTCTTGCTCAAGTCGGTTTGGCGATTTTAGACTTACGAGTACATTAATTAAATGCCCAAGTTGCCTCACGATGTTTTCCTTCACCGTCAGTGATGTCCAAGATATAGTTATTATTATTTAATAACTAGCTTCTGCTCGCGGCCTCGCGTGTATGTCGGAAGTTCTCCCACGGTTCCCGTAGACTAACGGGATAAAAGTATCCTAGGTAATTTCATACAGATCCATTCGGTAGTTTTTGTGTGAAGAAGTAAAAAAAACATAGAATAGAGATACACGTACAAACTCTACACACATATCATAAACACTAACAAACTTTCGACTTTAGAAACTACGTATGAATTAAGATGAAGATTTAACCACTGGGCCTTGATAACTGAACCTGTATCGTGAATACAGGTCTGTATTATCAAGTGTACATAAGATAAACAATCGCGTAAGCATATTAGGTTTCTGTGTAGTAATGGTCCTCTAATGAACAAGGGAATTCCTTTAGAATTAAAACTATATTAAAAACCTATTTGAAGTCCGTATTAACGTAGCTAATATACATAGTTATGTGCGCAACCTCGTGAGAAATAAACAATTAAATACCTATTGTATTTTTTTTGTCGGCAATTTTTTGATGCAATGACTGTGACAACGAATCAAAAAACGTATCTATTGTGACTACTTTAAACATAACCGCTTATATTATAATTTTACTTTCATTGATTTTACGAATACAATATTCGTAATCGGCTTCAATTATTTTCATGAAAAAGAAACACGTTTTCGCAAACAAGTTACAGAAAACAATGGAGCATCGCGCGTTCGAAATTGATACTTCAGTATTGATTCGTTTTAATTGGAAGATAATAATGGTAATATTGAAGCGTGGATTCGAAACTAGGCTGGCATTTTGCTTTGTGTAAATAATTCAAAGGAAAACATCGTGAGGAAATCGGCATGTCCTAGAACCAAAAATTAGAAGACGGAGCGGAAGGGAGTGTCAGACTCTTACTGACTAAAACCCATCCATGTTCTTCCTTAGCCTTTTATGTTCCGGGGTAGAGGTAACCCTTTCGGATAATCCCGCGTACCCGGCAGGCTCGGCCCTAGCAGGCAAAGTCAAAGTCAAAACATTTATTTCAAATAGGCACAAGAATGGCACTTTTGAACGTCAAAATGAACAAGAAATAGAACTGATTCTAGTCGCCCCTTCCAAAAAGTAGTTTCGTGTGGAGAAGAATGGGCAAGAAACTCCACCGTTACTCTTTTAAAATGTTTCACAATGTTTTGAATACATGTATTATAACATTATATGTGAAGACGATGTACCCAGAATAAAAACAATACATCACAAAAGGTGAAAAGAAAAACACATGTAGCAGTGGCAAGTAAACTTAATTATGTCAGTGCATGGTGCTCACATATTTACAAACATTCTAAAAGTTAATAATAATAAATTAATCAATGTGTGAGAACTTATTCCAATATAATAAAATAATATGGTACAAATTACCTAATTTACTTAGCAACCAGTTTGATTTTGTCTAGACACTAGATTGTCCTGTGGAGCAGGACCAGCATGTTTCCAAGCATCCTTATCTTTGATATAATCTTCTAATTTGTAATAAGCTTGTTTACAAAGTGTACTTTTAATATGAGTTTTAAATTTTCTTTCATTTAATTGCAGTATGTCACAAGGTATTTTGTTGTAACATTTAACACAGAACCCCATAAAAGATGTATGTACTTTTGACAATCGAAAAAATGGTTGAATTATTTTATCTTTATTTCTAAAGGCCCCTTCATATGCTGACATCTTTTTGAGGCGAGCGTGGAACATGTACGCGCCGTCCGGCACGGGACCAAACCGAACTGGGCCCGCGTAGTTGATTACAGCCCATTGTCTCTCGAAGAGTGGAAGCCTGTGTCCCAGCATTTGGAACATTACAGGCTGATTATGCTAATAATATTGGTCTTGAGGTTGTACACATTGCATTGATTGTATACCTACCACAACACATATTATAATATTAAAACTAGGTACAAATCTTTATATGATAACTAATATTATAAAGAGGAAAGATTTGATTGTTTGCATTGAATAGGCTCCGAAGCTACTGCACCGATTCGAAAAATTATTTCACTGTTGGGAAGCTACTCTATCTCTGAGTGACATAGGCTATATTATATTCTCCAAAAAGTTAGGGATCCTAACTAAAACTCCAATTATGTAACAATTTCCAACCTACACGCGGGTAAAGCCGCGGGCAGAAGCTAGTATAATAATAAAACTATCGACATTCGTGTAACTTCTTCTCTTATAAACGTTGAAAGAGTCCTTACGAATAATAACTATACTGGAAAAATTAAATAATTATTAACCATATTGGTTAATACTAATTAAACTGGACTGGTATATTAAAAGATTATAATCACTACCGATAAGAATCACAATACGTGCAACAAAAACAATTCAAATTATCTAAACAATCAGATTTTTAGATAAATAACTTATTTTTGTCACCTTTTTTGTGGCCACGATTCAACTTTGTACTGTTACCAAGCACTCTTCATACTCAGAAATATGTTCACGTATCAAACAATTAGCTGCAGCCCGTGGCTTCACCCGCGTGAACCCTTATTCTATTATTTTATATTTCCTCAATCAAATTAACTAAGTTACACATTATAAAAGAAATAGACAGTCGGAGACCCAATTTTTGTTATAAGTACCATTTATACTTTAATAATAATTATGCATTTACTGATACCATTACAAACAGACACTTCAATTTCTGATAGATTCTTCACTTCAAATAGATTAAAATAAATTATGTATCTTTTTTGCTGTGCAAAAATAACAAAAAACATCACTGTTACATCTGAGGTTACATCATTACGTTTTTCGTTGTACCGTGGAAACAAAAAAGCTGGAAGGTAAAAACTACATAAAGGTCTCATTGAACATCAGATTTTCGTGTCATGTTCGTACAATTGGTTAAGCACGCATTTTTTTTTTATTTTTTTTTTCATTTTGGCTGTTTAATTATCGGTTTATTCTTAACTACGCAATGTGTTGAGGCTGTCTGAATTCCATCAGCATCTTATCCCTTTTTACGACTGATCATGTACATACACCGACATAGCGCTTCTTAACATTTTCAAGACAAAATAGATTTACCACTATCTTTTTGTGCTAACGTGCGGCGCGGGTAGGGTTTAATGATAACTTTATAATGAACTTTATCACATGTAAAATAGAGTTCAAAATAGCGTGTAAAGAATCCGTAACATGCGTTTGAGCATTCTCGCGCAATTCTCAACAGCAAAGTACATGTTCGCATTTTGCTGCACTGATCTTCAGCAGCTTCAAATACTACTTACATCCCCTCATGTCTGAGCGGGTCCATAACTGCTTCCATTTTATGTATGAGACGGAAGAGGACTCTTTCCGGCCATTCGAACTCCTTGTCTTTGTTGAACAAACAGTTGAACTCGACGTGTACCGTCTCACTGTCTGTTTGGCTTTGATCAATGAGTTTGTGTAGTAAATATACCGTTACATTTATACTACGGAAAACAATCGAAGTCGCCGGAATCGAAAAACTGACCGGGAAATCTGCTTATAAACAACAGCCCGACAAATCGGGTAATAGACCATCAGACAACACACCTATCTGATCAGAGGATCCTCCCTTATTAAAGATAAACATTCCAACCTGTTCTTCCATACCTTCAAAAGATCTTCTTACCTATACATCCCCTCATGTCTGAGCGGTCCCATAGCTGCTTCCATGTTGTGCGTAAGACGGAAGGGGACTCGTTCAGGCCATTCGAACGCCTCGCCCTTGTTGAACAAACAGTTGAAGTCTACATGCACAGTGTCACCGTTCGTTGAGTCGAAGGATATGTTCTCACCGTGTCGGTCACCTAGACCTAGTGGAATATAAAAAACAAAGATAAAACCCCTTTATTTTTAAAGTTATGAGACGTTTAAACGTCAAAAATGTATGGTTTAGTAGTCGCTAATCATAACATAACTGAATATTAGGCATCGTTTATAAATATACTCCTTAGTTTACATAATTATGAATTATGATTTGTAACGTGATAGCTGAAATGCGTATTGGACTTAATATTCCTAACTATGTCTACAAAAACTTACCCAAAATGTATCCAACCATTGACATAACAGCAGTTGTTCTGATGTAAGCAGACCTTGCTTGGTACCTGCGGAATTTATAAATACTGTGGAAAACCCAGAATATGGCTAAAATCATTTTAAACTTTCTAGACTTAAAAAGAAGAATAATACGTCTCCATGTGAAAATTGACTGACCAATTGCCTTTTACAGTTGCCTAGAGATCGTTCAATTCCCATGCAGAAAAATAAACATAAATCAGAACAAAATCTGCAGGCAATGCAGATAAATGAACCTGTGTTGCTGTTAGAAATCAAGTGTTTTATAAACAATGTGAATACTCTTGAACAGGGTTCAAATCAATGCAATATTTATAAACAGTATGTTAGGCTAAACGAAGGACATACTTTCAGGGATTACTCATAAAAATGAATAACTTTGAATAAGGGACTAACTCTCAAATATGAAAATTAAAATATCACTTGCGCCGTGCATTTTGGCGAATTTTACGAACATAATCTATCACATCAAGCTATCCCTAACTGTCAAATTTTCCCAATTGAAAATGAACCTTATGCTTTTGCAGTAAAGTTGAAAATCCTCCTCCTCATTCATCTGACTCACTCATTTGAAAAGCCTCTGTACATACCCCTTGAAAGTATGTCCCTCGTTTAACATTTCTGACTGTATATTTACCATCCATAAGGATCAGAGAACACTCTTCGGAACCACTCCTGAAAGACCGGCGGATGACGCGGCAGTAATTGTTGTTCATAAATACGCCTCTTCTTTTCCACGGGGTCTTTGTTCGCACACATCATCTCTTTCAACTCGCGATTGCTTGTGTGAATACCTTGGATAAACATAGATAATTTTATAAATATTAAAACTTTTTTATAAACAATTTTTTGCTCTATAATTAGTTTGCATCAAATCAGATGTAGGAACTTAAACGAAGCAAACGGGGTATGTAAGGAGCGTATCAATTCGCGTAGGTACTATTCAGCTGGGTTGTCCTTAAGGGTTACCGATACCCCGGAAAATAAAGGGCTAAGGAAGGAATATGTATGGGTTTTAGTTAGTAAGAGTCGGACACTCTTCCGCTCCACCCACAGCGGGAGGGGTCATTTGATGAATTCCCACGCTAAAAAAAAAGTGGAGCATTATAATTTTTGCCTATCTCCATAGGGAGAGGCATGATATTATGTATGTAATTTTTAATTAAACTCTTTCATGAATTAATTCATCTACCCTCCTTACTCTTTTTTTATTACCTTTCTGCTTGTAAATGTGCATCAATATCGGTCTCAGGCCAACCAGATTGGGCACCCACTCAATAAGGCCACACTCCTCGTTCAAAGGCAGCACACTATATGTACGTATGTACAGACGCCTGCGCCGAGTCTCGGGCGCGTCCTGTAGGAATCGGTTCACGACTCCGTTGAACTCCATCAGACGGTAGTCCTTGCGAAGATCGTCGCGTGGTTTCAGCATTATTATATAGGATTTGCCGTCGGAACCTAAAAGGAAATAGTGCAGATTAATTATTGGCATTAATCTTACGCATAACAAAAAGTGTTCTATAGTCAGGTTTTTCCTTGCACATTATGATAATATGTGCCTGGAGATTTGGGATTATGCCCGATAAAAGGCCAAGCACCTTATGCAATATAAGATGCTGAATAATATCATCATAACGAACGGATAACGCACAATCAACTGTACATCAGTGGTAACACTTACTTAACTACAACCACCACTAACCACTTCAAAATAAAGGCGCTTTCAATGTCAAATTATTACCACTTATGTGAAGTTGACTGTACAAGTGTTTAACAGTGGACCTCAGCATGTCTAAGAACATTAGTAAGATTTAAGGAATATCGTTTAAGCGATATTAAATTACCTTTCAATGTAACCTTCCTAGGCTTCTGTAAAGAAGGCAGTATACTGATGTTCTCTTCAATGCCAGCGATATACACCGGTGGTTCAGTGGGTATGTTGAAGTCTATACGTTCTTGTCGCGCCGCCTTGGATGGTAGCAATATCTTACAGAATTCTTGGAATGGCATCATTACGTGGCTGAAGTTATCGGCAGCCAGGAGGCGAGGTAACGATCTGACTAGTGTAGATACTGTTGTTGTCTGCGAAAATAGAAAGTAGGCTGTAGAATTTGAAAATAAATAGGTCATGGTGTTGTCATTAGTTGAGAGGTGCATGGAAAGAAAGAAAAAACCTTTATTCAGCACAGACTAAAAGGCAAACACTACAAGATATAAAGAAATGGAAAACAACAAAAAATGCAAAGAAGCAAGAAACTGTGTCTCGCGGCTGTGATAAATTGGCCCAGTTCAGCAAAAATGTCAGACATCTAGTACCTGACCCTGGTTTTCAAATGAAGCTGAAGCGGATGTAAATCAGTACTTATATAAATCCATACTAATATTTTAAATTCGAAAGTAACTCTGTCTGTACGTAACATTTGACAGAGAGATAGATTTCATCCCGGGTAAGGACATAGGCTACTTTCTGTCTCGTAAATTGCACAATAACTGAACTTCACGCAGATGAAGTCGCGGGCAAAAGCTAGTACTTAAATTACTGTAGGAAAGTAGTGTGGAATGGGTATTTAAATATGTACGATGACAGTAGTAATGGTGATAAAAATTGGGCCTATTCCGATCTGACTCTGCGACGCAAACGCAAGCTAAAAAGCAAGTAAGAAGAAGGGAATTATTGAGGCGGGACTAAAAGTAAGCAAGTTTTGAAAGTTAAATATGTAATGTATCCGTAGTGCATTCGTAAAAGTAGTCCGAATTTTCGTGGAATCTTTGCTACCCGGACTAAGAAGCAACAAACCTTGACAATTCCTAAGTGCCTGTAATTGGTTTATTTGAAATAAATACTGAGTTTGAGTTTGACATATATTTTATAGGATATCATATATCATTAATGTACACAAGTAGCGCAAAATAAACCCATATTACGCTATACTCCAAAAACAGCGTCACCATAAACGTGTATTGCGGACTATGTATAAATAAGACATTTAAATATTTGCAGTTTGATTTTACACTATCATGGTAATCCAAACAATACGGACATTCCGACTACTTGATTTCGTCATAAATCAACATTAGGACGTGCAAATGTACTTGTTAGTATGTTTGGGAACTTTATATAAACAACACGACTATACTGAGAAATACCTAAGTCTCGACCATCGAAGTACACGTATTCGATCCATCCCATCCACTCTATCCATTCATATGATGTTATCCATCTCAACAGTACACACCTAACTTATAAGCAAAAGTTCAATTAGTTACTGAATTTTGGGTCAAACAAATTTTTTTTTTTTCGGTTATACTGGAAGCTGATCCCCACATAGTTGGGATATAATGGTTTTTTTCTCCTATTTTTGCCACTGACATGCTAAGCAAGATAAACAAATATATTATTTATAACATATTTCTTTAACAGACAGTTCCACTGAACTCCCTGCAGATGGCAGCAGTTTTTTGACAGCTCACATTAATCTTCGGACATTTTGATTTGGAAAAAAATAACATCATTTTCGGTTCCGGGATTATATCGAAACTGGATCAAGATGACAACAAAAAGAACGCTGTGGCACTCTCTATTTTATGGTGCTAAATGAGTTCGAACAATCAAAATACTTTGACAATACCCGAGTCCTCTATCCTAACAATCTTATCATACTTCTTCGAATTAATTAGATCGACAGATTAATATGAAGATTAAATCTTCATAATCATGGTTCGCCGCCCTGGGTGGTAACGTTTTTATCAAGGAGGACAATCGAACCATGCCTGGACTGTTGAACTAATAGCCTAAGAGCCCATGACAGCCAGACCTTCGATATTTTATAAAAGCTGAAAGTTTTTCTGTGCATGTCCCCTACACAGGTAAAAACGACCAGCAGCGCAAATCTTCATGTTGGTTCTGATCGACACTTGATTGGACGGTCTGTTGACTGTTGATGCAGAAAGCAACGCAGACCCCTAGAGTGTCGCACCAATGAATAATTATTAAGAAGTACTTTGTGAGGTAGATATAAGAAGAAAAGCTGCATTGTGTAAAAGGCTACCAGACAGAGGACGACCACATCCAAATAAATGGTTGTTAAGCACTTTAAATAAACTACTACTTACTGAAGAACTTCCAGCTATAGGCTTATTACACAGTTCGATCAACTTCTCAGCGAGTTGCGTGAAGTCATTGATGAGCTTCAACATGCGCGGTTCCTTGAGCCTAGGATCCGCGAAAACGTCAGCACAGCGTTTGATACGTTGTGCATAGCTGGACTTGATGACGCTCATCATCATCCATAGAGTGTGTTGGGGGTACGCCATTATTAGTTTCACTATTATGGCTTTTAGTTGGAGGTATACCTGAAAGGTACTTAAAAGGTTAACTAGTTTACATATTAAATATATAAAGCAACTCCTGTTTTTGTGATTTTTAATACATTGTTAAGCTTTCAGGACTTGATAGTAGGTACCTATCCATTATTATGAGGAATTTTCACTATGAAACTTTTTCATACAAAAATGCAATATTCAATCGATGAATTTGTATGAAACAAATGTATATTTTATTGTTATTTAGTAATCCCATAGTGAAAGTTGTTTGTAATTATTAGTACTCCCATGTCCTAAAAAGGATAACAGTGATTTAAACATCACCGTGTATAGATTATAAATCAGTCGCTTTCCAGTGCAACCGCTTTGTTCTTTTAAACTACGCTACGGATCGTGATACGGTTTTCACCATTATTTAGAGAATTTATTACACAAATAGTTCTCTCTCAAATCCGTGGAAAGCAGGGGCGGCTCGCTGGTATTTTCTTCATACATCATCATAGATTCCGAACATTATGATTTATGTTACTATAGTTATCTGTTACACACTGATAAGATACCTTTCGACTGCGAGTTATGAATTCTATTCGTTCCTACAAATTTTCTTATTTGCAGGATAAATAATATTCCGAGAAGTAAATATTCTAAGTAAATAACGTGTCACATTTCAACCGTCGCGTCGTTAAACGTTTACACATTAATTAACATTTTCCGTCACAGATTAACACCTTGTCTCTGCAAGATTATTTCCTATTTTTACTGTGTGATTATTTCCCATGCAAATACCACTATTCTGGCAGTCATCCACGTTAATAGTTTGAATTAAGTTACCTCCTTCACTGGGTGGCAGATTCTCGATACGATCTGCGAGAAAGCCGTGAGGTACAAATATAGGGGCAATCTCTCCGAATAAGTCTTGATGATCTCCGTCATTTGTGCTAGCACTGAGTGGGCGCTAGTGTCTGTAGAAGTTACTTCTACGTCCAACCTGAAATGTAAGTCTTAAATGAAATAGGTATCTGTTAACATTTAGACGGTCATTCGATGTAATATTTCAAATTGTTGGGTCAAATCCAATCCAAGACATGAATGACTTGTGTACTATACTAATAATTGGCGGCGTCGTTGGGCACAATTCTGGGCTGTGAGTGTCTTGAGCCTTCCTGGTTTAATTCTCGAAAAGTACCGATATAAAAACAACAAAAAAGATCCAAAGACTTGAATTGACAGCGCGATCAGTAGCAACAACTCTATTTTGCGGTCAGATGAGGTATCTTCTACGTCTTGGTGTCCCACACTACATGCATAGCTATCATGTTGACTACAAATCTACAAGTAGTTTGCATTTTAAGGGTCCCCGACACGATAATTTGTAATTGGGAATGTTTATAACTTTATTTTATACGTATATTGATGCGCAAAATGAGGCGAATGGTTGTATAATCCTTATACAACGTTAGAAGCAACTAAATAAAATCGCGTTCTGCTAATTTTGTGTTACTAAGTTAAAAGTAAAGATTTTAAAGATGAAAATCTGTGTGATGAAAATTTTGCAAAAATTTATGGGGAACCCAATATCTCAGTTTATAGCACTCTTCATACCAACGTGTAGATTTTTTTTTCTGAGTAGGAACCGAGAGAGTTACTAAGAAATACCTTATCTTCTTCAATACCATTCAAAAATCGGATAAGGCATACGCAAATGGTACACCTCTAATCGGACCTTCATTAATTCACGAACATTGACAATATGGTATTTGAAAGTTTAGAAAGATAGATTTTAGTGCTTGTTAGTCAATCACGCCAGAGTGGCTGAACAGATCTAGATGAAAGTCACAGAGATAGATAGCACATAGGCTACTTTTAAACTAGAAAAAATTTACGGGTCCTGTAAGTCAAATCATTTATTTCAAATAGTCACAAGTAAGGCACTTTTGAACGTCAAAATGAACAAGAAATAGAATTGATTCTTGTCGCCCCTTCCAAAATGTAGTTTCGTGTGGAGAAGAATGGGCAAGAAACTCTACCGTTACTCTTTTAAAATGTTTTACAATGTTTTGTATACATGAATGTTAACATTATATGTGAAGACGATGCACCCAGAATAAAAACACTACGCCACAAAATATGAAAAGAAAAACACAATATTTAATGGCAGGTAAACTTAAGTATATCGTACATGGTGCTCACATATTTACAAACATTCTAACAGTTAATAATAATAAATCAATCAATGTGTGAGAAGTTATTTCAATATGTTAAAATAGTATTTTACAACAATAAATTATTACCTAATTTACTTAGCAACCAGTTTGATTTTGTCTAGACACTAGATTGTCCTGTGGAGCAGGACCAGCATCGATACCAGATATCTAGGATGGATATAGGCTATGTAACATCACGCTACGACCCATAGGAGCGGGGCAGCGGGAAACTGCGCTGGCGCAGCTAGTATTATTATAATAACACGCCCTCTTAAGAGTATGTACTGATATACACAACATACCATATAGACAGCATCCGCGGCATGCTCTGGTACAGATACTTGTGTCCGTACTGCAGCGCCTTGCCGTAGCTGTTCAGTGCGTACAGACGTCGCGACCACATGGTGCTAGTACTGGTGCCTTCGCCACTGCTCACTTTTTCGTAGTACGCCCCTAGGCATACCTGGGATAAGTATTTTTTTTAATTTATTTATTTATTTATTATAACCAACTTGCATTACAGTTTAAAACCAAACCAACACACAAACAACTAATTGGTCCGTAAAAAAAATAAAAAACAAACGAATAATTATAAATATAAACAAAAACTCTGACTTTATAAAATAAGAAATTATTAGAAACTAGCTTCTGCCCGCGACTTCGTACGCGGACCCTGTTGCTTATGCCAGCGACAACGGGGTCGCCATTTATGTTATTTTTTATCATTTTTCACATTTAAATCTTTTATCACACTGAGCTTTAGTTTTATATCATTCCAACAACCACCAAAACATACAGTCCATTTGTCATCGTTTTCATTTTGGTAACCGCATTATTATTTATTCACCACTTGTCTCTAGAGACCTAGAAGTCAATGCGTAGATACGGTTGGAATTCAAGCACAATTCTCTATCCGTGAACGTCTCCCACTCGCGAGACAATACATGACGTTCACGATCAGCGGTCAGTCGCACATCACGTGCCCCACTTGTCTCTAGAGACCTAGAAGTCGATGCGTAGATACGCTTGGAACTCAAGCGTAATTCTCTTTCCGTGAACGTCTCTGACTCGCGAGACAATTCATGACGTTCACGATCAGTCAGTCGCGCATCATATTCTTCACTGGTCTCTTGAGACCTAATGAATACGCTGAGAACGCACGCGTGCTTCGCGACCCGAAGAGGTTTCCACGGAGCGAGTTGCATCCTAATGTTCTCAAACAGCATCAAGTCTCTCCTGACGCTCTTTGGTAATTCTTGGGATCTTATGATCCTCAATCTTTTAGCTCTTTTGGAACATTGAGAAAGATTTGACCTCTTTTTAGGCATGGTCATAGTTTTATTGTGAAGATACCTGATCAATAAAAATCTAAATTAAAATGACTGCTCCCCTGCGTTACCGGTAGAAGATAAATGGAAAAGGAAATTAAACACTCAAACAACAAAAGCCCGGAGGCATATTCATACGATAAAATAAAAAAATAAATAAGACTTTTGGCCAGTAGAGTCAAATTTTCAATGATATACCATCGTCATCGAAAATCGGTCCTAAACTGTTACCGCCTTCACCGCGTGCAGGTACTCCCAGTTTATGTTATTTTTTAATTACACAGTAAAATTAGTGATAGCTTTGATTTCCACAACAGGTGTTCCAGATCTTTGATTTTTATAAGTCAAAAGGAAATGCCCATCAGACCGAACAACTTTTTCAAAGACGTCATTCCTATATGTGTTATGGTGTAGCTAGGCTCTTGGAGTTCCACAACAGGTGTTCCAGATCTTCGATTATTATAAGTCAACAGGAAAAGCCCATCAGACCGAACAACTTTTGCTAAGACGTCATTCCTATATATGTTATGGTGTAGCTAGGCTCTTGGAGTTCCACAACAGTTGTTCCAGATCTTCGATTTTTATAAGTCAACAGGAAATGCCCATCAGACCGAACAACTTTTGCAAAGACGTCATTCCTATATGTGTTATGGTGTAGCTAGGCTCTTGGAGTTCCACAACAGGTGTTCCAGATCTTCGATTTTTATAAGTCAACAGGAAAAGCCCATCAGACCGAACAACTTTTGCTAAGACGTCATTCCTATATGTGTTATGGTGTAGCTAGGCTCTTGGAGTTCCACAACAGGTGTTCCAGATCTTCGATTTTTATAAGTCAACAGGAAATGCCCATCAGACCGAACAACTTTTGCAAAGACGTCATTCCTATATGTGTTATGGTGTAGCTAGGCTCTTGGAGTTCCACAACAGGTGTTCCAGATCTTCGATTTTTATAAGTCAACAGGAAATACCCATGAAACCGCACAACTTTTGCTAAGACGCCATTCCTATATGTGTTATGGTGTAGCTAGGCTCTTGGAGTTCCACAACAGGTGTTCCAGATCTTCGATTTTTATAAGTCAACAGGAAATACCCATCAGACCACATAACTTTCTCTAAGACGTCATTCCTATATATGTTATGGTGTAGCTAGGCTCTTGGAGTTCCACAACAGGTGTTCCAGATCTTCGATTTTTATAAGTCAACAGGAAATGCCCATCAGACCGAACAACTTTTGCAAAGACGTCATTCCTATATGTGTTATGGTGTAGCTAGGCTCTTGGAGTTCCACAACAGGTGTTCCAGATCTTCGATTTTTATAAGACAACAGGAAATACCCATCAGACCGCACAACTTTCTCTAAGACGTCATTCCTATATATGTTATAGTGTAGCCGGGCTCTTGGAGTTCCACATCAGGTGTTCCAGATCTTCAAATTTATTCTCTCAGACAAAAATGCTCATCACGTGGAACAATTTTTGCTATGGTATCATTTTTGTATCTCTTATAGTTTAGCTGCTCTGTTGCGGTTCTGCATCAGGTGTTCAAGTTTCCAAGATAAGTTATAGCCTATATGTTGCCCAGACTTAATACCTATACAACAAAAAAAAAATCATTCCAATCCGCCCAGTAGTTCCGAAGATTAGCGTGTACAAACAAACAGACAAAATTTTTTTTTTGGATTCGTGCTCTATTACTGTTTCTAAACCCCCCTCAATTATTATTTTTTTAATAAATTCAATGTACAGACACAGTTTTTTTACTGTTTTATTATATGTATAGATAATATTCTTACAGGAAGCCTTTGTTCGTGGGCCAAGGGGATTCACCTAGCAGTGGAAAGATGATGGCTGATAGTGACAGAAATATTTAAAGTACCCTCCGATTTCTTCTTTCTCCGAAAACTTGATCAGTTTTCATTATCATTCGCAGATCAACTTCAACCAATGTACATCAAAGATGCAAAGGCCTCCTGCGATTGGTTTCAGATTACGTAAATAGCTTTTACTCAACATTGCATGTCATAAAGTCTTTTCTTGCACAACAACTAGGACTAAGGACATTGGCTCATTGATATTATTTATACCAGACTTCAAAAAAGGACAATGTTCTACATTCGTCTGTATGTATTTTTTGAATGTATGTTTATGGATATTTTCTCAAAATGTGGACTGATTTTGTATTTTTTTTTCATTTGGGTAGAGTATGAGTTAGCTTCGAAAGTACTTTATAATTACCAGAAATAAAGACTTACCAAACTCTTCTCCCACTGTTTGAACACTTCTACAGACTCTTTGTAATATCCGATATTGACATCAATGTCAACGTTTGTGGTTTCATCGTTATACTTGGCTATCAGTAATTTTGCTTTGGCGCATATTTTTCTGGAAACAAAAAGGTTTATAATTTGAGAATGCCGCAATATAGTTTTTGACAAAAACTACCAATGAGTTGGAACGTAAAATTGAAACTGTATAACTGTTAGATTGGTATTCAATCTAAAATAGACCTTGACGTATTGTGACGTGCAACTGACATTCACAATAAGTGTGGTAAAGCACCTACTAAGTCGACTATACTCCATTCAGTATTTTTCTTCTTCTTCGTGTGGTTAGTGACCAACCTGGTGTCAGTCAAGTTTTTATGCTACCCGTGGGCCTCTCTGACTTAGCTTCACATGCTGTTGAGAAATATCTCTCAGACATGCCGGTTTCCTCACGATGTTTTCCTTCACCGATTTTTTAAGCATAAGATAATTATAGAAAACGCACATGAATCCGAAAAATCAGAGGTGCGTGTCTTGGGTCGAACTCGAGACCAGTGACTTGGCAGTCCGGCGGTCACACCACCAGGTTATCACTGTATTAAGAACAAACAAATGTAAAAGTCAACCAAAGCTGCCTCATTTCTATACACGATGATTTTTAATTCACTGTTAACCTTTCAGGACGTGAAAGTAGTGAAAATACGACAAATTTGATGAATGTTTGTTACGCAATGACGATAAAACCGCTGGCAGAATTGGGCACACAGATAGTTTATAGCCTGGATTAACACAGATATTCATACCTGGTAGTAACGTTCGCGTGAGATAATTTTTACGATATCCACGCGGTCAAAGCCGGTGACAGAAGATAGTATTTTTGTATTTTTTCTCCTTTTTAAAATAGTAGCAAATCATTATTGAATCCTTACAAGTTGTAAAAACTTCTTTTCGTGTGGTCAATGACAAACCTGGTGCCAGAGTTTTTATACTGCCCATGGGCCTCTGACTTAGCTTCACATACTGAGAAAATTCTCTCAGAAATGCTTGTTTCCTCACGATGATTTCCTTCACCGATTTTAAGCAAGTGATAATTATACAACACGCACATGAATCCGTAAAATCAGAGGTGCGTGCTTTGGTTTCGAACTCGAGACCTATGACTTGGCAGTCCGACGGTCACACTACTAGGCTATCACTGCTGTCGAAGTTGTAACTTAACCACAATGACTGCTTTACAAACCTCTGATCATTATTGAGTTGCTCCAACATCGGATAGGTATCGTCTAAGCCTCGACGTAACGTAGTAAACGCATGTTCGTGCTGACCACGCGCCCAGTACATCTTAGACTTTTCTATGAACAACTCCTCCGGCTGGTATTCTTCCGCATTGAGAACGTACATGTAGGACTGAAACGAGAAAAGGGTTTGTATGGGTAAGACTGGCATTTCTCAGTAGCAGCCCGGAGCCTGGATGTGTGCTTTTTTTTGAGATAGGTAAATCATCCAATGACCGCTCCCGCTATGGGTGGAGCGGAAGGGAGTGTCAGACTCTTACTGACTAAAACCCATCCATGTTCCTTCCATAGCCCTTTATGTTCCGGGGTAGCGGTAACCCTTTCGGACAATCCCGCTTACCCGGCAGGCAATGCTGACATGTCTTGCATGTGTGCCTGGTTGGGGGCAATAGGCTCTCCCCCTTTAACATGGAACTCGAAACATAACTGGCGAAATATGGGTGTACTATAGGTACTAGGTGTGCCTAACGCCCTGAAGCGTTAGGCATTACAGGTGTGATGTTATGTTATGTATGTTAAACGTTAGACATATTATGGTGTAGGTTGGTATTACAATTTAGTTTAACAGTATCAAAACTGCTGCTTAACCCATTCTAGTGAAATGAAAAACGGGCTAACGGCCTAAGCTTGTTTTCCTTTCAGAAGAGTGGAATTTCCCAAATATTCGATATCACTTTACTTGGGGTTTTTCAAAATTGTGTTACTTTGCTAATACAAAATTAACATATTAAAATTTGAACAGGGTGCATTTTGTTATGGCCAAGTAACTTCAATATTTTAACTAATATGCCAATTGAAATGCTGATAATATAAATTGTATTCGTAGCTAATATTTGTTTATTGAGGACGCCTTTCTTCCGAAATAAAAATAATGATTGTATTTTACCTGTTGGAATATGCCAGCTTTTCTGGCATGCTTCGCGCTTTGTAACCAAAGGTCTCCTATGCATGCTTTCAATCGACTCGCTGTTAGAGGATGTGTTGGCTCTAGAAGTTGCTAAAATCACACGTAGGTATATAGTTAGAATACGTCAAAATTCTGAACGCCTGAACACCTAGAAAGACAGACAGAATACTGTTTTTCTTTCTCTTTTTTTTCTTTGAACTCTACCTGTGTTTGTTGCAGCAATATCCTCCTGAGTCGTAGCAGCGGTTCTACAGTTCTAACGTCGGACTGAACGACGGATAGACGCCGCCTCCACTCGTCAAGTAACTGGTTGACCATCTCTGTGCTTTGACGATCGCCGTCTCTTAAATCTTTTATTCTACAGACATATCACAGATATATATATATATATATATACTAGCTTCCGCCCGCGGCTTCGCCCGCAAAATATGTCGACAAATTATACATATAAACCTTCCTCTTGAATCACTCTATCTATTAAAAAAAACCGCATCAAAACCCGTTGCGTAGTTTTAAAGATTTAAGCATACAGACAAACAAACAGACAAAAATAGCGACTTTGTTTTATACTATGTAGTGATATATATAGATTCAATTTATTAATGAATATCTGGTTCATAAAATCAATAGATTTCATTTTATCTACCCCCTCGAATTTGTTTAGGTGTGGATTTTAACTTTAATATCAAATGCAAAAACGAATTTGACCTTTTATGTAGTTCTATAATAAACTAAAGAAGTTGCTTCCCGTATTTGTGTATCTGACAGTATTGTTCTATTAAATACTTTTAAATAACCGAACGGGGTTCGAAGCGGTTTTCATTAACATTAAGATAATTTATTTTGGAAAGTTTTTCTGTACAAAATATTAATATTAAAACTTCCATGGAATAATAAAATCTAGATGTTCTATCAAGTCGTTTAATCCGTGCGAATATTGGCGGGTCGTTAGTTAAGTATAAATACCTTTGCAGCACCTCCTCAGCGTGACTTGTTTCCGTAATAATATGAAGTCCAAGCACACTTTGATAGCCGCTCCTCAATGCGTTCTCTCCTTTGCTCTCGCCATCCATTTGAGCAAGTAGTCTACTTGTGGTGTCTTTGCAGGAGATCAGGAACGCATCGTGGTCTTGTTGGCGGTATGCAAGCAAAGTACGGCCCATAAGGAGACCCCAGTTTTCGTTTGAAGGTGGCTTAAAATAATTTTTAAATGATACATATTGCAATATATTTATACAGGGTGGAATTTTGTAATGCCACCTGATGGGAAAGTACTCTTAATACTCTAGATAGCAAATTTTACCCAAAGAAAACATTCCTTTATTTTTGAATAGAAAGAAAACTGCATTCAAATATTTTCAAAAATCCTGGGAATTGAACCGATTATAATCTGTAAAAATGATACCCTGTCCTTTTATTGTATCGATAGTTAGGATCAATTAATTGTGTATAAGGATGAAATCTTTCTAAGAAACTTGCTAAATTAAATGAAAGAAAAATCATGGGCGAGCCTATTGTCACCAACGGGGCACATATCCAGCCTTCGGGCTACCATTGAGAAATTCCAGATGGAAAAACCCAATAACACTTATAGCCGAGCCGGGATGGTCTCGTGGTCATAAGTAGCGCTTATGACCACAAGACCATCGAGGCAGTCAATAATAATAAAATACCAAATAAATCTTATTTTTTTTATAACAATGAGTGTTAATTGGATTTACTTACAACAGGTTTCTTGCAAAGCTCATCCAAATCATCGAACCGTCCCAGCCGCCATAGCGGTTCAGCTGACAACTCCATCATACCTTCTTCGTCTTCATGTTCGCTTAGCAAGCGATAAGCGGTGAATGGCTGGTCCAGGCCTAGGTAGCAGTCTATCATGCCCTGAAAGTTTATTATAATAATTTGTACTTAAGTAATTTTTTGGGGTGCCATGGATAAATTTCATGTGGAATATTTTTATAACAAAAATAAATAAATTGATGCACAGCATTGAACAATAATTCCTTAGAATCTCAAGCATTTCAAAAGGCAGTGTTTGTTTTATTCTTCTTCTATTTAGCAGCAAAAATACACAAAAAATTGTCCTTTTTTTTTTAATTGTTTGGCCCAAAACGGAATACCGTTCGCTAACGCAGCTTCACGTGTGCTGTTTTACTATCATGCGATGCCCCACAAGCAGTCTACCTGATGGAAAGCGTCGCGTCGTAAATGAATATTTACTATAGCAGAGCCATCGCAAATGCATTGTAAGCCAACCACCACCATATGTTAATATTACTTTAGTATGAGAAAGAGATGCAGCTATCCCGAAGGTAAAGCTTATCTTTATGGACAGCCTCCTGAATTGTCATACGTGTCTGTAATTACACCGGTACCTATAGCGCAAGAATTTTAAATTCGAGTTTTGTGTTTTTCATGTTTACTAATACAGTTTTTAAACAATTACTAACACTTTGTGGGTAGTTCCACGAATAAAGAATTAATTTTGGTTACTTATCTACCCTTCAAACCGTAAGTCAGCAACGTCCTCCTTCAACAACGTCATCTCAACATGTCTTGTTAGAAACAATAACATTTTTAACCTACCTATAATGTAAAGCTTGTCATATAGGTGTTGGTCACCCGTTGTAGTTGCCTTGTGAATAAATAAATAATTTAAAAACTATAATATGCACTTACTTGCAAACTATGTCTGTCTAGCTGACCTTCCTGCGCCAATCTTTCGTAGCAAAGCGCTGCGTCTTGCAGCCTTCCGGTCACCACTTGAGCCAATATCAACTCTTTCAGTGATGGTTCAGACCTCTTCATTGACAGAATACCTGAAAATATGACGTCATAACGTCTATAATGCTATATTTACCTCCTCTTCTAAAATTGTTGTTTTTAGACATTTCTCGAACTCTTGTTAATCATTGCAATTTATACCTTATTACAATGACATAAGATGACTCGTGAACCGCAAGGACTATACTGATAGTGTACAGGAAAGGAAAGATAGTATCGACGAATATTACTCATTACAACATTACGGAATGTGTCTATCAGTATTACTTTACTGTACCTGAGGTTCACGTCAGTTTTAATAAAACTTAATCTATTAAGTTTCTTCTGCGAGTGGAGCTCTAGTGGCATAGCCATATTAAATCAAAACATATTTATCACCAGCCACAGAATCCGGTTCGTCCAACAAGGCGTATATCTCAGCTAAGAACGGCAGTTGTTCCTGCATCTTGTCCTTTCTCTCATCCATGTACAACTCTATGTACTGTAGCGCCCGTTCTAGCTCGCCGCAGACGAAGTTCCCACGGGCTATCGTTAGCTTGTCGAATTTGTCCAGGAATGATGAAATTGCTCTAAAAATGATTGTTATAATATAATGATATTATCACTACATAGTATACAACAAAGTCGCTTTCTCTGTCCCTATATCCCTATGTATGCTTAAATCTTTAAAACTACGCAACGGATTTTGATGCAGTTTTTTTAAATAGATAGTGTGATTCAAGAGGAAGCTTTATGTGTATAATTTGTCGACATATTATGCGTGCGAAGCCACAGGCGGAAGCTAGTTAGTTATATAGTAAATAGAGAATGTGCATAACAGTATTATCAGTGTATTCGCAGATCGGTGGGATTCCCCGATGTTGCGGAGGTGGGTGCCACGCCGAAATTTAATTGTATATTTATGTGTCTGTAACCTAATAACACTAGAATTCAAGTTAAAATTGTTACTAACCCTATGAACTCCGGTCTGAAATAAAAATATTCTATTATATACTATAACAAGAAAGGTTACTTATCTAAATTTGAATTTGAGAAAGCATGCTGAACGGATTACGCATAGGATACTATTAATCGTCATTTAGTTCCCGTGGGATATTTGCCGATTATCACGCGGCCGAAAACGCTGATAAAAGCTATTTCAATTAAGAAAAATTAACTTAGGATAGTGACATTTAAACCGTTGCACTTAACCGACCAAAAAAAATCTTTAATTACCAAGTAAATTACAAAAACATTAGGAATCGCAAAAAATAACAATAAGAAACATCATGAGGAAACCAGCATGCCTGACAGATATTTCTCAGGCAGCACAAAAACTCTGACAACAGGTTAGTCAGTAACCACACGAAGAAGAAGACCACAAAATAAGATACTGTGTTAGATACTATAACAAAGTCTATTACTTACTTGTAATTGTCATTTTCCGTTGGACGCTGCTTTGAGTGACACCACTCCAGAAGCCATCTGTTCAAGAAGTCCAGCAATGTGTAAATTGTTTTACTGCATTTGCTCTGAAAGTTGATAACAGTCAGTCACAACGGTTTGGTAATTCTAAAACCTAGGCTACGTATTTATAAGGTTCAAGTTTGTAGGCGTTATTAATGCCTTACCTGGTTGCCTTCTTCAGTTTGAACTGAGTTGATGCTAGGAGTCATCCTGATGTGTCGCAGCATTTTATATCTACTTCTTTCTATTGTCACTGCATTTTCCATTTCAAAGTTCTCTAGACCTGAATTGAATTAACAACAATACATTTTTTTTTTATCTCTCACACCTCTTATTTTCCGGATTCATGTGCGTATTCTACAATTATCACTAATAATCACAAATAATATCACTTGCTTAAAAAATCGGCAAAGGAAAACATTGTGAGGAAACCAGCATGCCTGAAAGATATTTTTCAACAGCATGTGAAGCTAAGTGTGAGGCCCATGGACAGCATAAAAACGGTGACACCAGGTCACTAACCACACGAAAAAAAAAACAATACATTGTAATCTATACATATTATAAATTAAAGTCGCTTTTCGTGTGCTTATTACCCCGTTCCCCGATCTTTTTCTAAAATTAGGCAACGGATTTGATCCAGTTGTCACCATCATTAAAAAAATATTGCTTAAGTTTTATTTGTTTAATAATAATTTAATAATGATATCTAGATGTTTTGAATACTCGCATAAACCGAGCTTCGCGAGAAATTGAAGCTAAAAGCCAATGTTATTTTATATTATATGTATTCAATAAGTAACTATACATTGAGATCATACCTATGACAGCCAAAATTTCTTCGTGTATATACTGCGAATTGTTCTTGGACTTGACAGCATGCAACAACACGTAGGGTAGGAAGAGAAACAGAGTTCTGACGTCACGCCGCATACTCGGGTGTACTGTGCGCAAGAGTTCCCGAATGCTTTCCGATTCTATCAATGGAATCAGTTGGCCTGCCCAGCTAAAAACAATATGGAAATGACATTGAAATATTTTATTTAAGTGCTTAAATGTATTAAAGAATAAAATAACTTACTTGTGTGCCCATTCCAAAAACGTAGTAGCGTAAGTAGACCCAAATAAGGGATGTGCTTTCTTTGGTTGAGAGGGATACGCCAAGGTGTACCTAGAAATAAAAAACATAACTTAAAACAAAGTTTATTTAGACAATAAATTCATTCGTTATCTGTGAAAATACATGTTGCGCCGACCCCAAATAAATTATAATAAGGGAACGGTGATGATGATCTGTGAAAATACAGCCAAATATCAACAAGAAAATAATAAGTGTTAACATACCTGGAACTTAGCAAAGGATGCATGATTTGATGCATGTGCTCCGGAAAGCTCTCCCATACATCTTTCTTGCTGCCAGTCGGAGATATGTCGTAGATTTTCAATATCTCTTGAATCGTTAAAGCGTAACAATCCATGTTCTGAAACATATCATATTTTGTTGATTAGTTACAATGTCTGTACTGTGCATTTTCATGCAATCATGGAGCGAGTTACCCGCAAAGTTTGTTTGAAAATTATAACTAGTGTAAACGATATTGCTGCTTTAAGGCTTTGAATGGAGGTCGAAAATCGACAAACGTAGCGTTGGGTGTCTCCTAATTAGTCGTACTAACCTAAGAAAACAGTGAGGTCAACTATTTTCTGGCGCAATTTGAGAGAAGCTTTTTACCCGTAATGCAATAGTCTTCAAAAATTAAACATATTGATTTATTTCTTCTTTCTTTTTTTTATCTTTACAAATATATCACCTACCATAGTATCCTTCTCATACTGGAACGCCCGAGAAAGTTCAACTAGCGCAGTAGCAGCGAAGCAGTCGTCTCCTATAGAGAAAGCGAACGGCGACCTATCAGGCTGGACGTACTGACGAGGTAGGTGGCCCGCTTCGATAGCACCCAACTGACCGAGACACGCGCCACTTGATAGACTAACTTTAGCGTCTGGGTCTTTGCAACCTGGGAAATAATTGAAGATGTTCAAATAATGTAAGTACATTGAGGAACTAAGGAACGGTTGCTGGGGTTTTCTAGTCGCAGGAAACACGAGTTAGGTTTGGTTAGGTTAAAGAGGAGAGTGGCATGACGTTACTTTTTTATTTTTATTTTTTATTATCTGTTATAAATTTAGGGGCTTTTGGTCACAATACGACCATGCCAGCCCCATCATAACCTAATTTAATAAATGCTTTACATTATTCAGGTTTCAAAACCTTATATACTATTTTATAAAGTAAGATAGCTGCATTCGAGACAGGCTCTGATAATACGCTTTGAACAAAACCAACATCTATCAAATTAATTTTGAAAGTATTCATCAGCACCTCTCGGCATGACGTTACTAAAACTTTATGTACAAGTAAAAACAACCAGAACAAAAGCTGACTTTATGCTCGAGGCATATTCTACCAGTCAACCTTACAAATAAATAAATTAGTTACATCAAACTAGCAATATTAGCCATAGTGTGAGGTTTAAACATAAGGAATGGGACCATAAATAAGAAAACAAAGTACTCACCTAAAAGCAAGGAATCTATGAGATCCACTATTACAGGGTCTATGTTTTTCCCACCAAATATCGCCTTATGTATCTCAGATCTATCACTTTTTAATAATTTGTCCAAGTGGGAAAATGCATAAGCCTTTATGCTGGGTATGTCATGGTTCAAATGCTGTAAGTACCACTTGATCTTGTCCAAGAACCCATCAGGCTGGGTTCTCTTAACATGCCTCTTTATAACCATCTTTATTTTATCCGATATCTTAGTATCTTCTAAGAAGAAAAGGTCTGAGATATGTGAGCTCAACAAATTCTCATTGTTCAAAACGAGGTATTGGAATATTTTGTTTATTTCTTGAGGCGCGTAGTCTAATTGTTGCAGAAGTGAAACCGCCAAATTAGACATAAGAGGACCTAGTGATATCGTATCGATGTTATGAATGAACGCGCCCCATGCCTCTGCTAATATCTTTGGAAATTCTTTCGCCAATTGAAGGGCAGACCTCAAAGTAGCTAAGACCTTAAACCTCAGAGGAGTCAAATACTTGACTCCCATCAATTGCATTATATCAGGAAAGCTTCTCAATGCTTTTCGTTTCACGGACAGGGCCACTTTGGCGTTAACCAACTTGTGATCAAAATATGCCAGAACTCCTAAAAACTTTGGATTCAAAAAGTCCGCTATTTGTGATGTGCTCATACTCATGCTTCCAATCGGTGTCGACACGTCAGGGTCGTGACAAGCCAGATATCGGCAAGCATTCAACACTTTTTCAGAGTCACAGCAATACTGTAGCAAAAATTCGGTCAATATTACTCGAAAATGTCTCTTTATCAAGTTCAATACAGAGGTCTTTGTCAGCTTTCCAATAATATCAAGGCATTTCTTCTCTACTTCCTTCGACTCGTTCAAATAAACGTGAACGTAAATATGAGGGAACCTTTCGATCAAGAAGTCTGAAACTGAACACTGTACTAGGGATGCGATTTCTTCAATCATTGAAGGAACTTCCTTTATAGTTACGGAGTAAGGCATCAAGTATGGTAAGAAGTGATGCACATCTTTTGAGATGAAATCTCTGTATCCAACGAAGCCAAACGCCCTGACAACTTTAAGAAGTGATATAGCAAAGTCCTTTCCACTGTACAAGCTGCACTCAACAAATAGTTTGCAGTAATCCTTCTTATATCGATGGTACACTTGATTAGGCGTATACCCATGCAGCTCGCAAACATCTCTTAGACTGACGACTGCTTTAGGTCCAAGAGAGCATTGTGGATGCATTATAAAATAAACGAAAAGCTTTGTTACTGGCAAAATCACTTTTTCACTAGAACTTAATCCAAAACCCTTTATGAGATTCAGTGTGTTGGTCTGTTGTGTATTATCATTGTTCTCTAAACTGGCCCTTGTGGATTGAACCAGTACATTGATACATAAACTAAAAGCGGAATCCTTACAGGAATTCCATTCAGAATCTCCTTCAATCTGAAACAAAGTTGATTTAAAAAATTACAAGAATTTGTATTTATATCAACATTCATTGCAACATAGTAAATACTCACGTTATTATCATCAATGAATGGTCTGAATGACTTAAGAACATGTTGACTGTTGTCTTCATTCAAAAGATCTGCAGAAACTCCATAATTAAGCACATAATAGTGATGACAGAGTCTAGCAAACAAATCCCAGTAGCCAGTGCTTTCTAACTCTGCATACTGTTTCCAGTTCAAGAACTTCGCAAATAAACTCTTAAGGCTTGTAATCGTTGAATGTTGGCTTGGAGTATAAGTATTACTCTCAGAATACACATCAACTTTATTTTGATTGACTGTAGTTAAAAAATCTTCAGAGTATCGATTCTTATCTAAATGATGGCATTTAGAACATATTAGTAACAGATCTATAGCGTTGTTTGAGAATATGGACTGTCCAAAACAGTCTTTTGGTATGCTGATGACGATTTCATAGGTTCCCAGTGACATACAGGCAATAGCTGGTAAGACTGAAGCAACTTCTCTTTGAATATCACAATCTTTTGTCAGAAAGGCTGGCATAAGCAAGTCTCCTATAAGTTTACTTGCAGAGAATATTGTATTCAACATCAAAAGTGGACACAGTGGTATAATCTGGAAAAAATATGAATAAAATTGAATACTCACTCATTTGTGTGTAGCTATATCACATATTTTTTTCTAATTGTCACTTACTTCTTTATACACATTGGCAGTTTTGTTTTTGAAGAACCCATTAACCAAATTAGAAATGATTCTATCCCATAAATCACTAGCTTTTACTTTTAGAACAAGTTTAATGATCATCATATACTTCAAGATTATTGATTTAATGTTATCACTGTACCCCAAACTATGTTCAGAAAACTGTGGTGAACTTTGTAGAGATAACAGTTGAAGAATTCTATTACTATCATCTCTTGATGGAGTTTGATAGAGGATTACTGTACTCAAAATTATATCCATGAATAATCTGGTACAGTTACTGTCTCCTAGAATAATGCTTTTATTATATCCAACAAGCTTCAGTAATGATCCCCAAATTATATGGATGTCTTCTTTTAACAACATTACTATTTTGCTTTTGTCTGCCAGCTTCTCGCTTCGTATAAGAACTTGTTGCAATATAGCTAAGCATGAGAGACATCTCTTCAAATGGTAACTTATTAAAAATATATCTATTTTACTATCTTCACAGCTTTTTATCGACTTAATGACATTCAATACTTGCTTGAAATACCAATTTTCTTTTAAATCAATGACACCATTTCCTTGCAACTCTGATGTTATATGTGCCAGTATATTTTTGTAGTAGCTCTCTTTCAACATTTCTATTTCACTCGCATCCATATTAGAGACATTGATTAAATCTCTTGGAAAATTAATATTTTTGCTTAAAGACAGGCATTCCAATTTTAAATCATTATTAAATATTTTATTGTTCCTTGTCTTTACAATAACAGTACAAATATTCATAAGAACTTCATTGTGTTCTTTTTCAGAACTTTCTTTAGTCATTTTCATGAAAGTGCACATCAGTTTATTAAAACCATCCAAGTACATTGCATCAATTTCACCTTTTTCATGGTATACATTTAATGACTTCAACATGGCTTCTATAGAATAAAGTAGGTCAAGATAAACAAGTGGGAAACATTGGTGGAAAGTGCATATGCCTATTTGTTCATAATTACTTATCAAAGTAATGAAAAACTTAAGTGAGGTAAATTTTAAATCTACACTGTAATGTTCGAGCATGTATAGAATTTCACTAAACAACTTACAATACTCTGTTTTGTGCTTATTAATATAAATAGAATTTGCAGGTAAACTCTCTGCAAGTAGCTGCAATGTTAAGTCTATCAACGTTTTGCATGTTTGCACATCTTTAACATTTACATAAATAGGTTCTAAATTGAGTTGTACATTAGGAATTTCAATTTGTTCAGATTTAAAGTTTTCTAGTAACAGTTCCTTTGACTGGTTACTTGGATTCTCTTTGTAATACTGGACTAGTTTTGTTAGTACAGAAACATATTCAGAGTGTAAACTGTTATAAAAAGATGCAGCATTCATACACAGTATGTTTAAAATTTTCAGTTGAGCATCCTTGCTTGTTGCATGTATCCTAAAAATAAAGTTGACATAGATCATAATCTCTAATACTAAATATATGTATAGTTTTAACAACAGCCGTTACTGTTCCAAGCCAGTAAAAACTTAACATTTATTGTAAATAAAATTATAAGAATGGACAAATATTATGCATGCTCTTGTTACTATTTGGGTTTCAATTTCAATTGTTTCGAATGCTGATAATACAATGTGGAATTATATGCATTAAAACATAGGATTTCAGATACTATTTTCTTAAAGAAAGTCAAATGTTAGAGCTAATATTAGTTATATGAAACATCACAATTACCTGTTCAACTCCTCCACAGACCACACATAAAATAATCTGCCAAGAAGCCATGTATTGAATGCATGATAATACGAGTCTGGATATTTGGAGGAACCAGCCCGGGGTACTAACACCTCGGAGAAGTCTCTGTAATGAAGCCACAACTCAATCAACAAGATGGTAAATAAAACACTGGTGTTTGCATACTGATAAAATAATATAAAGATATATTTTTAAACTATGTAGGTGAACAATATTTCTATAGCCATACCCAGACAACTTTAGAATAGATGTTAGTAGTCTATCCAAACCATCAGCTGCATGCTCCAAGTTGTTAAACAGCACCATAGTCGGTGCATTAAACATTTGCCAAACTGTAAATGGACCATCTTGGTTGTCATCTTCCATTATGGAGAGTTTAGTTTTATTTGTCTTATCACCCAGTCGATCAAAGTAAATTAAATAAAAATCAAATCAACAAAATCTACCGGCATCGCAGTTTTAAGTTTTAGATTGACAGCAAAGACTACAATATGTATAATTGACAGCAGACAGACACGCTGCTGCTGGCAGGCTGCTGCTGACAATCAACAAACAGCTGAGTTGAATTTACGTTTCCCGCTATTTTTATTGATGCGTCTAACAAAATATCAAAAATAAAGGAAGACATTCTCGATTAATCTGTTGATTAGCATCATCACATCAAATATTATCATCAGATATTATCATAGAACGTAGCAATTCTTTATAAAACATATCATCAACCACTGGGCGATGACTAAAGTTAAGCCTGACTGACTGAAGTTTTACGACACTTATGCAACTCTAGTATGACATTTCTAATGACTGAATACCATATAGCATTTAACCTAATGCTCTAAGCTGAATACCGATCCAAACCACACCACATCGCACCGACACTAATATTATGTGGGCAGTGCTTATATGTGAATAGTGCACTAACTAGAATACCAAATCAAATAATTATATCGACGCAACGTTGTTTGCGGTCTGGCTGGAGTTGGTCAAGATGTATGATGCTAACACCAACAAGGTTGATTTTAACAACCAAATTGAGCCCGTGTGAAAAACTATTAATTTTCAGATTTTTATACAAATGCCTACGTACTAGACTGTGGTACATGTAATCAAAGAGTATAGTAACTATCATGTAATTAAGCCCTAATAACCGTCCTTGAAGATCTTATTCACTCAAAACAATATTATCAAAAACGAATATACTAGTTGAAGTGTATGCGAGATGCGTAGCGATTATTTGTGCGACAGAAAAAGGGGGCACACACTTATTCGTTTCCAAATAGAAAACATTTTGAATGATGTCGGTCTCGGTGGTTTAGTTGTCGCAAGCGCTACTGCTAGGTATGAGGTCCTGGGTTCGACTCGCGGGTCATGCAAAGCGTTATCATCCTAGTCTGGGTTTGTGCCCGATTGATGGCAATAGGCTCGCCCGTTACATGGCCCACCATTATTGGCGAAATGTGGGTGTATTATCTACCTGTCTAATTCTTCGGGGATTCCAGGCACGATGTTATTTTGACGAATGATCATATTTATAACAAACATTACGTCCCAACGTCAACGATCGATATTGTAGTGGAATGTTGTCAAAAACATAGATGTGTGACGGATGACAATAGGGTGTTTTCTAAACAGTATTGATATAATAAATAGGGAGGACCTCGAGCCACCTCACGGTACAATAGGCAGTGCAATGGGGCGAAATTTCGCTTCGAGGAGAACCGAAGTAATAGTAATAGAGTAATACTCATTCTCGAATATTGGATAAGCGAATGTTCCTGGTGGAGCGCTTTTAAATTAATACCAAGTATATTTTCATGTTTTATTGGTACGTCGTATTATACATCATATAACTTAAAATATTATAACAAAATAATTACCACATCAATGAAGATAACTAACATAAAATATTAGAATTTCTCATTTATATTAATATCTAAATAAACTACGGTTTACGAACGACGAATAGTTTATACATATTTGCATTTACATAGATTACAAGGCTTTTCTAACTAAAAGGAATCTATAAACTACAGCAAATGATTTAATGGGATAGATTAAACATTTTAATTTGTATGATTGTGTCATATTTGCCGCCAAATTTTGATCTGGAACTATCTTAATGGTAATATAAATAATTGTTAACTATTTTGTGATAATTAAAAAGCTCGGGAACCGCTTTACTTATAAAAGTTACAACAATATTATTTTTCAAAATGCAATAATGCTGGGGACCTTTCCTAAACCCTTGTTAATAGTAATGGACTATAATTTTTACACATCATCTCACATTTACAACGTTTATAAGTAAAGGCATTCAATATTACCTTCTATAAAATCTCAAATTTATCTATACATGACAATATTTTGGTTTTAAAACTCACAACATAGCACGATATCTAAGTGCATAATAATTATTGCATATAGTTTAATATTACGTAATATTAGAACAAGTGTTATTATTTCCAGTCATTCATTTGCAGAGATCTCTCAATGTTGGAACCGTTATTCTCAATCGAAACTTATTAGTTCCGCAGTGTTATTGTTTTGTTCGGGCTTGCCGGGTGTTTGCGCCTGTTGGTTGGTACCGGGTGGTAGCTGTCCTTGTGGCGCGTTCGGCTGCTGCTGCATTTTCTGTTGTCCTGGTATGTTTTGTTGCCCAGGTTGCACTTGCTGTATTTGTTGTTGCACTTGTTGTTGTGGCATTCCCATTTGCTGGGGAATCTGCCCTTGCATTGGAGGGCCTTGCTGCATCTGCTGAACAGGTGCCATTTGCATCTGAAGACCCATCTGCATCTGACTTTGATTTACAGGCTGTTGTAATTGACCTTGAATCATTTGTTGCCCTTGAAGACTAGTTGGAATCTGTCCTTGATTCATTTGCTGTTGACCAGGAGGTAATTGACCAAGCGGCAAAGGACCTTGCGGTATTTGACCTTGTGGGGTTTGACCTTGGTTAATCATTTGACTTTGATGTTGAATTTGCTGCCCTTGCATCATCATTTGTTGGCCTGGTTGCTGCATTCCCTGGCCAGGTATAGGCATTTGTTGATTAAGAGGCATCTGTGGCTGGTGAAGATGTTGTTGCGGTGGCATCTGTTGACCTTGGGTATGGGGAACCTGATGTCCCTGAGGCGGTATATTTTGTCCTGCTTGTGGTATATTATTGTTCATCTGCATACCCTGAGGCTGCCCTGGCATAGTTTGTCCCTGCATCATTTGCTGTCCCGGCATGGACATCACTTGTCCAGGCATTTGCATTTGTGACTGTATTTGCATATTTGGAGCTTGAGTAACTGGTTGTTGAGTATTGACTTGGTTAGGAATATTCATGTTCTGATATCCAGAAACTGGAACTTGCTGATTAGTACTTGGTTGGTTACCTTGCATGAGAGGCATTCTCATATTCTGCATTTGTAGTCCAAGCATTGGATTGGTGTTCATTAATTGTTGATTCATATTTTGCTGACCTATATTTTGTTGGCCAACAGACATTTGAGGCATCATAGCATTAGGTTGCTGTTGAGGCTGGTTCGGCAAATTCTGCTTTGGTAACTGTGGATTTAGTCCATTCTGTTGTGGAATGCTTGGTCCTGGCATGCCATTGGCAATAGTCTGTGGCACAATTTGATGCATGCCAGCTTGTACTGGCATGCGCATCTGGTGCATTTGCTGTAGCATCATTTGTTGCTGAAGTGGTGGTAATTGTTGAGCTAAATTGGGTCGTAGGTTGGACTGGTTCATGGACGGCTGGGCGCTGACGGGAGTCTGGTTGATAGTACCGGCGGGCGGTGACAACGCAGAGAACGCGTTTGGGAGCTGAGGCATTGACTGAATAGTTGCCATTGGGTTCATGTTCATCTGCATGTTAGCTGTGGACATTTGGGTTTGGCCCGGCACAGACACCGGCGCATTGCTATCGGTAGTGGCTTGTGCTTGCGCTTGCGCTACCTGAGCGGCCATCATCTGTTGATGAAACTGTGTGTTCGCATAAATAGGCTGGCTCGGATATCCGCCCTGGTACTGTTGCATGGATACACCGGGCATATAAAAGTTGTTGGCATTCATCAAGTACTGATGCTTCTGTTGTTCTTGTCTCATCTGCATTTCTCTTTCTTGTTCCTGAAAAGAAGTTTAAATTAGAAAAATCATCATCATCATTTGCCTAGCCTTTTCCCAATTAGAAAAATGTGAGAGGGAAAAAAAACCGTTTAGAAACATGAGGCGTGTTATGTACCTGAACTCGTTGTAAGGCCAGCTGCCTCTGGTACTGCAGGTACTCGTGCTTCTTCTTCCGCATGGCCTGCAGCTTGGACGCCATCTGCATCTGCCGCTGGCGCTCGGCCGCCTCGGCCGCGGCCGCCAGGCGCGCCGTGTGCTCGGCGCGCAGCGTGTCCAGCGCCGCGCGGCTGTCGCGGATTTGAGTTACTTTGTCCTGGAAATAGTGGTTTATTGTAGGTTTTACTGTATTCTGCAAGGGTACACAGATATTTAAACTGAAATAGGCTTAATTGTAGATTAACCGAAACCAGGGTTGGAAATACAAATGATCGAAATAGATTTTTGAGAATCCTGAGTTTAGTAGTACACCCAGAAGTCGCCAAGTCATGCATGGTCCCATGTAGGTGGCTATGATGAGCCACTTGCACAAATTCAGACTAGCTGCTATTGAGATTGTTTTTACATACAATAAAATTGAAGCAACAAATGATTGGCATCTTCTAAACAACTTTCATTGTTGTTTCAACTTATAGTACACCACGGGTATTTAACACAAACACTGCCACTATTTTTTGTGCTTTTCTAAACTCAGTGTCTTCACACATACGTATTATTAGAGATTAACCCATAGGCAGTGTATGGGTTAATCTCATTGTGTTAATTATTCATAACACCTGGCTTAAAGGATTTATTTAGAATGTGTTTCTTTTGACGGCGTTGTTTTTAAGAGGTTAGTGTGCTTACCTGCAAACTCTCTAGATAGACTCGCTTGTCATCTTGTTGCTGAATGTAGCGCAGCAGACGTGAATGCATGGCCGTGATGTTCATGAATAGGGTCTGAACGGATGTGTCATTGGCGATGGAACGTCCTCTGGAAAAAAAAAAAAAAATTTTGTGTGATACAGCTCCAACAAAATATTTATAATGTTCTGTAAAACTTTTAAATAATTACTGTCATACCGTGAAGAGTTGCTTTTCATTCTGTTAACAAATATTTCAACTTGAGATTTCAGCGACTCCACAAAATCGTCTATTTCTTTGTCTTCGGCGTCGTCATCTTGTACCTTTGCTGTAGAAGGTTTCGGGAATTCCTGCAAAAAATAATGGACATTCAAGTTTTTCTTTATTCATAAAGTTACATTGAGGTATGTTATATATACTTGTGTTGTATAGTGGTTGCGGCCGAGGCTTAAATCGTGATAAGTTAGTATAACAATCAATAAAATTCATTATGACGCATATACGAAATGGTAATAAATATAAGGTAAAAGAATTACAGAGATTAAATGAACAACTATGAGGTGATTGCAGAACTTTGGAAAGTTCTGGACATTTACGGATGACGAATAATGTGGCGTTCTACACTTCTTTCGGCCATGAACACAATTTCATGAGTCATAACTCTATAGTTACAGTACTACTACAGAATTAATAGTACAAGCTCCTTTATGAAGAGTTCGACTATATACTAGCTAATATTGTTACTACTAGGATAAGCAACCCAATCACTTACACCATAAGTCATATTTCCGATACAATGATGTAGTGTACTGGTTTAAAGAGTATGTTAGTGCTGATTTAAATAAATGAGACATTTCAACTTTCGAATTTCAGCGCACATGCGATTCCTGTGGAACCTACTGCAGATGGCCATTTATATCATTCAATTCAATTTATTCATTCTTCATGATTCATTCATCCAATTTGCGGCGAATATCAATCACCATTTAAGGTGTGACGCCTACTTATCCCAACAACTTACTAGTCATAAATACCTCAGTAACTTCAGATGTGTGCGAGGCGGGCGCGGGCGCAGTGGGCGCGACGTTGTTGTCGCGAGATATCCGCTGCTCCCAGTAGTTGCGGTCGAGGTACCGCGACAGCTCCGTGTTGGCTTGCGTGCTGTGTTCCGGGGAAGCACTCACGGACGATGGCGTCGGAGACACTGGAATTACACATAATATCACGGTTGTAATCCCCGAAGTGCTAAGCAGTGACGTAGCTAATACCCACATCTCAACAGTTCTGTACCTGTGAAATAGCCATAGCCATCAACCAACTGAGAACAAATCCAGACTGAGTAATTCCTAATGGAAAAACACAATGACGCTTGACCTGACGTGAATGGTGGATAGCGGATTCGTAGCTTGCCACTGGTGACAGTAGCGACACTGCTTTTCACCGCCAAGCACTTGAATAGAAGTTCCAAATTCTCGTGCCACCAGAGTTCATATCATTGCTTTCTCAACAGAAGTCCTTCATTTTAACTATCTTATTCATTATACATTTACAGCTTGGCGCTGGGCGAGGCATCGCGTCCTGTGTACAGAGGCCAGCACATCAAGTTACCACAATCTGTCAAATTTCTTTGATAGTATTTCAACTTTATCGCAAAGACATTAGGTTCATTTTTAATTGAGAAAAATTGACAGTTAGGGATAGCTTGATGTGCTGGCGTCTGTACATTGGCGGTGAAAAGGATAATGTTTTAAGATTAACATAAAATCATGTTAATGTTCTATTAACAAAAAATACCTCTTTCAAAGTTAAGTAAGTTTTAGAAGGATCAAAGTCTTACAATCTATGTTCAAAATTATCTTATCTTAATTAACACACAAAGTAAAGATGACAGAAGCATTAGTACCTAATAAAAACACTAACATCATTTATTACATAATTCATTCCCTTCATGGACTTTTCCTATAATATTCTGACATAATATTATAGACAATTTACAAACTCTATTGAACAAACCATGCAATGCATAATGATGCATTGCATGTTTTATTAGTTTTGTCGGTATGGAGCATTCTTCTGGACAAATCTCAGTGGGGACTAGCCATCGTCGGGGGACCTGCCGATCTATTGTAAAAATCTTAACGTAAAAACCTAGGAAGTGAGCATAAAATGAGCTGTATGTCTTAATAATGGCAATCCAACCAATTCATACAGCTTACTTCACCCGAGAACCGTGAAATTTTTACAGTCTAGACCAGCTTTAAAATCACTGTATGAATGACAAATTTGGGCTCACCACATCCATACTAATATTATTAAAGCGAAAGTAACTACGTCTGTCTGTATGTTAACCTTTCCACGTCTTAGCGGCATTTGATTAACTCGGCACACACATAGACCATGACCTGTGTTAGAAGATAGGATACTTTTTATTCCAGTAGTACGTTCCCGTGAGATAGCATCCGACCGCGGGCTACTAGTAAAAGTTAGTAGATTTATAATGGTTACTGCATATATACTAACACGTAGGACGGTGCGGTACAGGATCAGGCGCGATGTGAGGGCGCGACTTGCGTTCCTTTTCTTTATGTTCGGCCTCTGACTGGCTGAGAGCAAGCGCCAACTGCAATTCCTCTTCCTCTTGTAATTCTTCTGCGGTCTTGCCTCCAGTGCGTTTCGCCTGTAAATAGCTTAGTTTAGAAGTTTTACTAAAACATGAATATGTTAAAATATAGTAATTTTAATGTCTTTATTGCCTTGGTTATGTTTCGTTTATCTTAGTGTGACTGACACTGGCACGGCCTCTAGCAGGGACTTTAATTTTGATAACACAAAAAATTGACAAAACCCAATTGTCACACCAATTTGTCAAAATTAAAATAGTCGCCAAATATCAGAACTAGTCGGTCAATGGTTCAAAAGTTATTAGGGTTTATAGGTGGCCGATCTGGGAAGAGCCTACCCCAGCTTAGCCTTTTTGAATCTCAAAAGCTGGGGCACCTACAGATCTGTTATCTCCCAAATTTAGTCGCTAATTTTCCTGACGGTGGCCACGTCAGTCACCTTATTATTATTGCAGTGTTGAGGTAAAGCATTTGCATAAATATGAGTAAGTACCTAACTACATTTGGCAAGGATTTGAATCAAATAGGCACAGGAAAAGTGCTTCAAAAACAGAATGGCTGGTAAAACTTGGTAGACTTTATTCATCTGCCAGCCCCTACGAGAAATACAGGCGTGATATTATATTCGAAAGACGTCCGCTGCGGGACTTCTTCGGGAGTCTTCTAAACATAATTGAACCAAGCCTGATAAATCTTCGTCCGTCTGACTGTCTTTAAAATACTGTATAGACGTGATGATAGAAATCATATTCAATGCGCGTGTATATGACTCAGACACATACTTAAATTGAACTCAATTGATGTTATCTTGGAAGCAATCAGTATCACCACAATGAGGTTAGACCAAGTCAAATAAAACAATATTTAGAGTTAAAGATATTATTTATTATACAGAAAATCATACATCTACCAAATATCATTTAGGAAAATATCAGTTTAAATAAAATCTAAATCCTAATGAAAAAATTAAAAAATATCCTAATATGTCATTTAACTATAAAAATTACAATGTCAGTACAATAATGAAAAGTAATATAATTAAAACATGATAGCAGTCAGTTGCAAGGAATATCTAAACAGAAAGTTAAAGTATTCCATAAAGTTTTAAACTGAAAATACATTGTATTGACACTATATCACTAATTTTGTTTGAGGCGTCGAACAAACTGAGGTGTTTGTGGCACAGTGAGGGGGGCAACAGATCTTTCTGGAACAAATGGTGCAGTAACAGCTTTAGGCACTGGTTTAGCATGATGTATCAACTTTGCTCTCAACTGAGCCCTCGCTCTTTCATCAGCTTCTTCTTGCTCTTTCTCTTTCAACAGTCTCATTCTTTCTTGTTCCTCTTCCTTTTCTTTCAATTGTTTATCAAACCTCTCTCTTTCAGCTGCACGCTTCTCTGTTGTGAGGTCAAATGGAGCAGCTTTAATTTGATGCACCGATTGAAGTACAGGCTTAAATGGTTCTTTGTAAAGTACTACTGGTGGCTTAGCTTCAAACTTAACATTCTCTTTGTTTTCTGAAGATGTAACTGAAGAGGAGCCCCCTTTAGGAGCAGTGCACTGAATGCGTTTCTTAACTGCTCCAGAGACGGGTTGTGCTTTGAACAAACTAGCCTGTTTGCGCTCCTCCTCAATTTGGCGCTTAATTCTTTCTTCTCTACGACGCTTCAGTTCTTCATCCCTTTTTTCAAATGAAAATGGCTCCGGTTTAAGTGGACCCATTCTAGGGTGATGTTCCTCTTTAGGTTTGTTTTGATGTTTCATCAAAAGCTGGTTATCGTTTCTAAGTTGATCAGCAGAGTTTGTTCTTTTGTAGCGGAATTTGGGGCTAATGGGTTTAGTAACATGTACTGGAGGTTTAACAGGTATGTGAGGCTTCTCAAGTATGTGTTTAGGGGCTGGCCGAGCCTTGAATTGATGATTACCATCAGAAGAATGTGCTGCTCTCTTCTGAATTTCTGTTAATTTGAAAGGCTCTGGAATGGTTATAGGCTTCTTTGGCACTTCAGGAAGGTTTTTAGTGCCTTCTATCACAGACTTCGGAATAGGATTAGCTTTAATTTTGTGTTTTCTGATTTCTTCTAGCTCCATCTCTTCTCTCTCTTGCTGAGATAAAATATGTGACGGTCTCAAGCGTGTCTTAGATCGCAACATAGGTGATTTAGGCACAGTAAGACCTGATGGTCCATTGGGTCTTTGGGAACGGAATATCTCAGGTCGCTTCGTATGAAAACGACCAGGAGTATCCCTTTGGAAATGGTAAATAGATTCGGCCATTGACACAAATCTAGTTCTTGACAACTCTAGTGGAGCACCGGATTGCTTGCGATGTCTGTGGTATACATCTTCTTTATCGTGGAATTCGAGCTTCACTAGATCCTCTCGGAGCGCAGTAATGTCGTTCATAGACATAGATTTTCTCATATTACCAAAATCATTTTCGAACGAGTAGTCCAGGTTATTGTGATCGCCGAAATCCTCTTCAATAGGGGTAACAGGCTCGTCCTTGATATGCAATTTACCGTTTGGAGTGAAATAAATTTCACCACGAAAGTTCGTCACATTTTTAGCCATTTTTTCCACAAATTTGTGATCCACGCAAAACAAAACAACTTATTGTTCGCTCGTTTTCAGATTCGTTATTTTCAAATGAGCGAGAACAAACTTTCAAACTTGACGTTTAGTATTGCCATACACAATTTACAGTTACCCATAACCAGCATAAAAATTCAAGATAAGTAGTGGTTAAAATTATTAGTCGTATAATAATTATAATCTTGTTTAAAATTTTAAAGTATAATTTTTATGAATACTAAAATGCTGATTAACAAAAACGAAAGTGCTGATTAACACATTATTTACACTAAGCACTAAATTAATCTAACCAACCGTAAGCATCATTAATTGTATTTTAAAATGAAAGGAAGGATTGTTTTAAAATAAGTTTATTTATTGACGCGTGGCACTGATTCACCCTAATCGTAACAACAATTACCCCTTTACCGATTTTATTTTGAAGTATGGTAACTATTCTATCCGTTCGGAAACTTAACGACAAAACCGGAAAAGCATTTTCGATGTTTTAATAAAAATAACCAGTATTTGAATTTGGGGATGCGAGAAAAATTATAAAATAAAATAACAAATAGAAAAATTAAATCTAAAAATAACCTACGTTACATTTTATTTTTATTAGTAACTGAACGAAATCACTGCCACGCACATTTCACATTTCCGAACGAAACCACTTATGTCACACTGATAAAAATGGCGTGATTGTGTTTTTTCGTGAATCAACAAAGAAAATACTAATTTTGTAATTTGTTTACTGGATAATCTGCAAATTCGATTATAAACGTGGTTGATCTTCATTTTAACACGTTATATCTTAAAAATGGCGCAAGCTTCTCTACCAAATCCTAACACGTTGTTGCCTCTTGAACTTGTGGACAAGTGTATAGGTTCTCGGATCCATATCATCATGAAAAACGACAAAGAAATGGTCGGAACCTTACAAGGATTCGATGACTTCGTAAACATGCTTCTGGATGACGTCACAGAGTATGAATCAACGCCAGAGGGAAGAAAAATAACCAAACTAGACCAAATCCTTTTGAATGGTAACAATATTGCAATGTTGGTACCTGGTGGTGAAATGCCGGGTGATTCTTATGACGGATAGTGATATTATTCCATTTAATTTATGAATAAAGTATTTTTAAGTGCCAATTGTTTCTTTTTTTTTACAAAAGCTAAGTACTCAATACTCATTTACTTTTACCCAAAAATTGTGCAACATGTAGGTAGGTCTAATGTTATGTTTGCATAATCATGTAGATTTAAATAATATTCTGTACTAGTGCTATTTTCAAATTCAAAATCACAACCTTTTTAATCATCACATACACTTATCAAAAGGTTTGTGCTATCACTACTTTAATATAAAGCAAAGTCGCTTCCGCTGTCCTAATGTCTGTATGTAAGTATGCTTAGATCTTTAAAACTACACAACGTATTTTGATGCAGTTTTTTTTAAATAGATAAGTGTTTCAAGAGGAAGTTTTATATGTAGGTATGATGCGACCGTGCGACGACACGGTTGACGCAGTGGTTGAGCGATTGACTGCTGCGCACTATGTCGCGGGTTCGATTCCCGCACGGTACAAATATTTGGACGACCTGCAAGTATTTGTTACGGGTCTGGGTGTTTTTCTATCTATATTATGTATGTATTTACAAAAACAATATGTATATAAGTAGTTTATCAGCCATCTCGTTACCATAACACAAGCATTAGGTTGCTTAGCTTGGGATGATATGGCGTTGTGTGAAATGTCCAAGGATATTGTTATTATGATAACATGCAATTTCCGTCATCCACGCGGGCAAAGCCGCGGGCAGAAGCTAGTAAGTAATAAGACTGACCTGTGGCTGTGCAGAAGGACCATAGTCGCTGGCGGTATCCACAATCTCCAGCTTTGTAGATGATGGTGGGGGCCGGCTTACTTTGTCAAAGCAAGCATCGCACACACGCACCTGCCAACAATCAGCTGTTGAAATTATGCTGACCGAAATTAAGTATAAGGCTGGACTACACTTACAGCACAACACAGTTGGATTGATGTTTGAATTCACTCATAACATAGAAAAGTTTACAGTAAAATCTTTGCAAACTAGAGCTTCATCATCAGCTTAGCTCCTAAGGCTACCCACTGACCGCTCTTCCCAACTAAGTTTGGTTTGGGTTCCAGTTTAACCGGATCCAGGTGAAAATCATATTAGATTCGAGCAATTGCTTATCTGACTCTATAACCCAGTTACTGGAGCCCTACAGTTTCTCATGTTAATTTTCCTCTTGATGAAGAGGAGCCTCTGAGCTTACAAATACATACCCCTCTATATTGTAGAAGGTCTAGATCAATAAATGATAGAATTTTCCTATTTCTTACCTCTTTTTCAATTCCAAACTTGGGCAAGGTAGATTGCTTGGCACTACACTGCTGGCAGAAAACTTGACCGCAAGCACGACAGTGATGTCGACGCACCATCAACGAAAATGCTACGCGACATCTGTTTTTACAACAAAAAAAATATCTATGTAGAAAATGTTATACTTTATAGATAGTGGAATGACCTTTTTCAAGGTTCAAAGCCTTGAATCAGTCTCACAGAAAAATTCGAGGTAAACAGCAATTTAAGGAAAACTAGGCAACTGAATTGATACTTTACTGTAAACCAAGCATTCGTACATTGTTTCAAATGTAATATTATTTGGTACAAGCACTTGCTGATTATTATTATCAACTTCAGTGTTGTTCTATTAACCCATATGGTGCCATGCCACAAACATGATTATGTATGTGTGTTGAAGGCACTGAGCTTGGAAAAGCGCAAAAATAGTGGCATTGTTTGTGTTAAGTTAAGAGAGGTTGGTTGTACACTTAATGTATATTAACATACCTGTGGCAAACTTCTCCGTCTGCCCACTCTGGAGCAGTATCAGCAGAGAACATAGCGTCAGACTCCTTGAGGGGAGGGAACTTGTAACACTCAGCTTTCAGAATGTTCACAGTGTCCTATTCACAATAAAAGAAACATTTCCATGAAACACAGTAAAAACTTCACTATGACTAAGCAGAATCTCACTGGAAACAATTATTATGACAGAAATAACTCACTGCTAACTGACATTACCACTTCACTTGGTTTATACAATACTTTACCATTTTCCTTTATTTAAAACGTTTATCAAAGGGGCTTAGAAAAGAAACGTTGATAGCTAGCACAAAAGAGTTGCTACCTAACTGTTTATGTTGTTTCGCGAGATTATGATTCATCCTGCGTCTGACTGATAACACGTGACGCGGCATTCGCAGGTATACCTATACAATAGTATCTATGTATGTACGCAACAGAGATACCTGTATAGTTTATACATATAGATATACGACATGTGCGCCCGTATGAAAACAGGTTGAAAAGCGGCTGTTTTGATTGAATAAAGTACTTGAATAAAATTACTTTTTTTACAAGGTAAACATGGCATTGTTTTATTGAAACTTAGTACTTACGATTTTATGAACGCTACTGTACTGTATTTACATAAAATAAGGAAAGTAAGTATTTATAGAAGGGCAATCTGGGCAATACATGAATTGTAGATAAAATCACTCCACAGGACATTGACATGTGGACCGTACTGTAAACAGAACAATTATTATTTGAATCTAGAGCCGAGTGCAGACCAGCTGATTGGATGGAATTAAATGAGCGCTTACGTGCATGGGCGTTAGTTCCTCTTATGAATATTTATTTAAAACTTACGAACAGAATAACATACAGATACTTCACTTTTTACAATAGGTACACTATAATACAAATGTGGCAATGACATGAAAGTCCGACATAATTTAATTATAGGTGTGGCTAGATCAATATTGCAAAGAACTTATGTTGTTTAACCTTGGAATGGGACATGAAAACGTTCAGTGAACTGTGACAATTTGCTTCTGTAAATGTTTATTTTATTAAGCTAAGTAGGTATCATAGTTAGCAGTTTCATAAATGATTTTCGGTATGTTTAGCAAATGAATGGGGCTAGAATAATAATAGGTATGGATACGTGTATCTTTTAAGAAAAAGTTTCCCTGCACAACTTTATAGGCATTTTATAATGCATTAATATAAAGCTATTTATTGGTGTTTTGCAATTATTATTATTATTTTTTTCTAAGAAAGATGCAGGTTATAAGTTGTAAATCATCTAAATCATGGTAAGTAAAAGCCTAATAGTGGGGCCTATTACATGGGACTTAGACGTCATTGGCAAAATGTGTCCGTACTATTGGTACACTTCTGTCTAACCCTTGAAGGAATACAAGCGTTATGTCATGTTATCGAAATAAAAATGAAACCAGCATGACATTGTTGCGCTGTAAAGACAAGTTTGTAAACACAAAGCAATACATAATTGGTTTAGCCCACTAGAGTTGAATGTTGTGAACCCGGTTTAGGCGTGTTGATCGCGTTAAGTTTCATTGATAAAATTGGCCCTAGGTGTAGGATTTTAGGGTTCCGTAACCAAAGGCTAAAACGGGACCCCAGAATCTGCTGTCCGTCCGTCTGTTTGTCTGTCACCAGGCTGTCTCATGAACGTGATAGTTAGACAGGTGAAATTTTCACAGGCGATATATTTCTGTTTCCGCTATAATAACAATGACTAAAAACAGAATCAAATAAATATTTAAGGGGCTCCCATACAACAAATATGATTTATTTGCCATTTTTAACGATAATGGTACTGAACCTTTCGTGCGCGAGTCCGACTTGCACTTAACCGGTTTTTTTTCATGATGTTTATCTTGACCATGGTTCAGTCAGTGGTGTGCTAGATTGATAAAACTAAGTACGTACCTATGACATTGAGAAGGTCTTAGGTAATACACTGTTTTGAAAGTAATCTTTAAGCCTGTTACGTCGGTAATATACAGGGGTCAGGGCCCTTTTTATTCTGTAAACTAGCGAAACTTTACAAAATCAACAACAAAAATACACGCGCGTACGGGGCGTTGACCCTATCATTATTTGTAATATTATGTACTTATTGTAATATTTGTTACTGTGATATTATATGAACTTACTAGCTGACCCGACAGACGTTGTCCTGTCTTAACTATGATACCTACCTTACCTACCAATACCCTTCCCCTGAACCTTCTCCTGACAATAACAAACACAAAAAAAAAAGAATTGGCCAAATTGGTCCAGGCGTTGTTGAGTTATGCGCTTACCAACAAATTTTGCGATTCATTTTTATATTACCTATAGATTGTGACTGTTTTTGTTTCACCCCGACCTTTTAAAATCACTTCACCTACCCCAGTTACTTTATAGATTTCTGCAGAAAAGCTGCAACAATTAGCTTCTTACAGCACCTGGGTTTTGGAATCTAGCCTAAACCTTTTCAAATACCAAAAATATATGTTTATGTATAGTACTTATATAATTTTGTAAATATTTAGTTTATTTTGGGGGCCACCTTTCCCCCTCCCCCAACGGCCACTTGAGGCTCCCCAGGGAGGGCTCTCCTGGTGTCACCATTGTGAGGATCGCCCGGAGGACACGATGGAGGTCTGCCCCGCTTGGGCGGAGCTCCGCCATGTCCTCGTAGAGGCGATTGGCGGCGGCGGCGACCTCTCGCGTCCGGCCCTGATGCAAGCCATGGTCCGGAGCAAGAGGGAGTGGGAGGCAGTCACCTCCTTCTGCGAAACAGTTATGCTCGCGAAGGAGGTGGTGGGATGAATGAGGGAGAGCCTCACGTCTCAGCCGCCGCGGGAGACACTCCAGGTGTCGGATGCCGCGTAACGACTCCCGGCCACCGTAGGCGCCTGCCTGCGGACGGTGAGTAATGGGTAGCTCACCGTCCGATCAGGACCAAGCCCATACCGGACGGCACGTATGTGTACCACGCGCGCCTCAAAGAGATGTCAACATTAAGGAAGGGGCCCGTCAGGGCCGAATCCTGCCGGGTAAGTGGGATTGTCGGAAAGGGTTACCGTTACACTAGAACATAAAGGGCTAAGGAAGTTAACATAGACGGGCGGGAGGGGTCATTTGATGATTACCCACGCTCAAAAAAAAAGGGTGGGCACTCCGATAGGTAGATAGACAGCCATCATGTCTATGAAGTTTCGTCAAAAAGGCCCTGTTTACTATTTTATACTTTTATTTAGTAATAAATGTAAGATTATTCTAGTATTACCTGAACTGATCTGTATTTGGGTGAGTTTCTGAATGCAAAGGCCCAAGCTTGAATAAGTTCGAGGATTTTGCTGCGAAGGTTGTCGTGCTGTGTGTTCTTCACCAGGTCACGGAGCATTTCACAGAATGCTTTAGATGTCACTTCATCATGGACTCCAGAACCTGACAAGATAATACATTATTTAGTGTGTGAATCAAACCTCATTGAATAATAACACTCAGTGTGTTTGGTAATCCAATCCTCTGTTAACCTATTGGTAAACAGAACAGCCAATAAATGAATATTGGTATCAGATTCCATGCTATATGAGTTGAGTAATATTATATATAATATTAATAAATACATTTCGTATTTATAGCTCGAAAAGAAATGGTCCAGAAAATATGATTATGTTTTTTTGAATAATTGTGTCAGTATAAGAGAAAAAAGATAGTTGGGTGGAAGGTAATTTTATAAGCGTCGACGTGCGTATACACGCTGATATTACAAGAAAAAGAAAACGCGCGGAGTGCGTAAGCCCTAAGGGTTGTTATATTAACATAACATACATTTCTAAATGATTTTAAAGGAACAACTAATATATTAACCACCCAACCTTAAGTGTTCTTTCCACATTCAATTAATTAAGACGATAATAATTAGATACTCAATTGGGTCATAATCATAATACAGAGTGTGAACATATATCTTGTTTTATTAAGATAGTGGAAATTCAATGCTCAATTTGAAGTATATACACTGGACAGCAAATAAAACGAGCCACTTAGGCACTCTAATTCGATTTTCTCAAAAACTAAAAAACCTACAATTATCAAAGTTGTACCTACAGAAAGTGCGTTTCAGGGTGATTAAAATGAAAGGAAACTCATTGGGTTTAATCAATATTTCAGTGTTTATTAAGGATTTTACAAAGAAGAGTCGTTTTCCAGTCGTGACAATCGTTAGTAATGATAAAGTGAAAAAAAAAATTAAAGCCAAAAACAAAGATAAAATCAAAAAAAAGTTTTTGATCAATATTGCGTATTCCCTCCCCTTGCTCGGATAACTGCCAGTATCCTTGTATTCATCGACCTTACGAGCCTGACGATAAAATCTTGAGGAATTGTATTCCACTCCTCTTCAATTGCGATTCGCAGCTCTGGAAGCCTTGTTGGAGCAGGTACCCGGGCTCGAACCCGACGTTTCAGCTCATCCCATAAGTGTTCTATCGGATTCAAGTCCGGGCTTCGAGCTGGCCAGTCCATCGTACGAATGCTGACGTCGCGTAGATACTGGGTCACCACATGAGCAACATGAGGCCGTGCATTATCATGCATCAATTGCATATCCTGTCCGATATATCCTGCATAAGGTACCACATGGTCTGCGAGGATTTCAGTAATGTAGCGATGAGAAGTCAGTCCACGTGTACGGCCCGTCGGTTCGATGAAAACTAACGCTGTATGTGCTGTTAACGAGATGCCGCCTCAGACCATTACAGATCCTCCTCCATAAGCAACAGTTTCCTCGATGCAACACTGAGAATAACGTTCTCTAGGGCGACGATATACTCTCTGACGTCGATCACTTCCATGTAGACTCACCCTGGTATCATCAGTGAAGAGTACATTACTCCACTGCTCTAATGTCCAATCCCTATGCTCTCGAGCAAATTCAAGTCGTGCTCGACGGTGTGCTACCGTTAATGCTGGGCCTGTTGCAGCTCTTTTTGGGGTCAGGTTCCGTTCAGCAAGTCTCCTTCTGAACTTATGACCACTTGGCGTTCGTCACGCAGACTTTGTTGGACTTGAACTGCGTTGAGGTGGCGATTTCGCAGAACAGTAAGGTGGATATAACGATCATCTGCTGCTGATGTAGCCCTAGGTCTGCCCGTACCTGGACGGCGATCGAATGCTCCAGTCTCTAGGTATCGTCTGTAAACTCGTTGCACCGAAGATCTGCTGATTCGAAGCCTTCGAGCGATTTCACGTTGCGCAATGCCTGCTTGAAGTAATGCTACAGCTTGAGCTGCTTCCTGAGGTGTTGTATCCATTATTAATCGAAAAAAGTAGCAAAAACACACGCGTCTGAGCAAACGATGGACGAAAACTAAAGAAATTATAAGAAATATCCGACTACACTCATTGTAGAGAAAAAGAACGCTAATTTCAAACTCTGGTGAAAACAGAGCAAATCAGTAGCATTGTGTTTGTTGCTTGATTACAATGTGAGTTAGGGTACTTTCGAATTAATTTGTAGTCATTTTAATCACCATGAAACGCACTTTTTGTAGGTATAACTTGATAGTTGTAAGTTTTATACTTTTTGAGAAAATCGAATCAGAGTTCCTAGGTAGCGGGTGGCTCGGTTTATTTGCTGACCAGTGTAGTAACAACACTTTTTTTAGAGTAAAATAAATATGATGTTTTTTAATCAATATTTTTTGATTGGTTAATTTTAGATCAGATTTTTTTGATTATTATAACTTAAAAGAAATAAAATTTTATTACAATTCCTTTACAAATTAATTGAAAGGAACTTCCTTCCATCCGGGTGTCTCTTAACACCTCTCAAGTTTTTGTCCCATCATAATCCCTTGGTTTGCAAAACAGAGAGGGGGCAGCCCCTCACCAAGCTAGTCATTGGTGGGAATTCCATGTTACTGATATTATTTTAATAAGTTATTTTTAACTAAGATAATGACCTCAGTTTCATGATTAAATTATCTTAATTGCATACACACACACATAAATTATCTTTAGTACATTTTGTGGACTTATTTACATAATTATTAAAATGTTATTTAAAAACTGACAAACTTTAGACAATATTAATTAATGCACATTAGTAAGTCCCAGAGTCGTTAAATTACTATTTGACAAACATATAAAAATGGCTGTAGTAAATAAATAACTAGCTTACCACAATTTTTGACAATACTCTCAAGGGTGAGCAGTGCAAACATAGCCTGGTGCGGGTTTGAAGAGTACAGTTTCTTTTTGACTGCTGTCACTGCATATTTTGGGCTGTAACAAGAGTTTTTAGCATTTTATACTTAACATAACAGGTAAAGAGAGAGAGAGCCAGATATGTTTGTCTCAAGTAACAGGGGGCAGAGACTGCTGCTATCAACGTGGCATAAGTAACAAACATTTATATTTGGACAATATTATTAACACTTTGAGGGACAGTGAACGCCTATAGACGTAATAACAATAAAACTTCTATTGTCTCGTTCACTGTCCGTCAATGGGTTAAGGACATGTAAAAGTCATTCATGTAAGTATATGGTCAATATAAAAACAGTACTGCCACCATACTGTGACATTTTAGCTCCAATTACTCGGCAACCTCGCTTCAGATGAGTCACATAAGGTAGGTGTTATGATAACACCTTAATGTGAAGTCGGTATGACTACTTTCATTGTAAGACCTACTCTTTTGTGATCTCATAATAGTCTCTTAATAGTTAAACAAGTAGTGTGACATAGAATACTATTGGACACAACACACACGCATATTGCCACTTTATTGATTTCAATGAATCTCATACTGTTTACAAGTATTAGATACACTTTATAGTATCTTAATTTTCTTCATCCATTAAATGCAGTATTGAGCAATATATGCACTGTATATAAAGTGTCAATGACTGATAAGTAATCATAAAAATTTAAGTGTGAGTAACCACATAGCGAACCCGGATTCCGATTAAATAAAGATAGTATTGTAATAAAGTTATAGAAATTGAAAAGCACTTATAGCTTTCTAATAGGAATTTAGGGGTCATTCATGATGGAGAACTTAATTAGGTAAACAATGTTTTGACCTTTTCTAAATATTTATGAGGTTGGTCATAAAATTACTTACGAACAATCATTCTGTCTAATCAAGTCACATATTTGTAGGATAGTCGGCCAATCCGGATCCAGGCGTAGATTACTTGTAGCTTTATCTAGAACAAATTATTTCACCATTGTAGAATGGTAATCATCATAGGTATTGATAATGAGATGTGTGCTGTTGGTTTCTGCATGAGCTTGTGAGTCATATTCGGAAAATATTCTTCTTCTTTTATAACAATATTTGGGTAGAAAAATAAAGAAAGCTAAATGCTAATCAGAGAAAACTGCCCAGTGGAATTGTGACAACGAAGTTGTAATTTTTGTTGTGGACGTACGCGATGATGCGAAACAAAGCAAATTAGATTTTTATTACTCACCAAGCAACTTATCAAAATTATTAGCTCGAAACATCTTTTCTTAGGAAACGCAATAATAAACTTTTGTTTTAGAAAATCAACAGTGATTGATTCGATGGACAGAAAAATGACAGCACAATTTTGTCATTTTTTATTTTTTGATCTGTATGTTGGCAATAATGAACGTCATTCGATGATGGGGCTGCTATAGAAAAATAATCAAAGATACTGAATACTGGCAATGTTAGCTGGTAAGGTTGGGTTTGGGCTTAGAGCATTTATATGCTCTAAGGGTTTGGGGTTTGGCTAACACTACAAAAAAAAGAATATTGTATGCACCCCTTTTAAAAAGAAATATTTTTTTTAAAGCGGCAATAGAAATACGCAATCTGTGACTTTTAGCAGTGTTTCTAGTGGTTCATGAGATATGTACAGCCCGCTGACAAACGGGCGGGCGAACACACGAAAGAACCGCGAAAGTTTATTAATAGGGTTCTATGTTTCACCCTCCTGTATGGGACCCTATAAAGGGTCCCATTCTAATTTCTTCGTCAAAATATGAATACTACGTTAGGATTATGAAAATAATTGGAGTTCTGTACATTCATGAGCACCGTGAGGATATGATACAGTAGAACAGAATATCCTCCAGATTGACCCATGATTTGTTGTGAATCTCGATAGACAGCGTTTTAAGTTAACCCTCTTTGTTTACTTAATTGCTCGATAGATGGCGTTGGTAGTTGAGACCGGAATCCTGAATCGCGCTATGGTTTCGTTCACAATTTTAATACATATCCGGAGAGAGCATTTCTAAAGTATTACTGTAAGATGTGACGATGTCAACATGCCATGTGGTACGATAACTACGTTTGATATTTTTGAACGTTGTGCACTTCTAAATGTGTACAACATAATTATCCTAGTTTGCCCCCCAGTATCGACCGTGTGAAATTCGGAAATTATCAATAGGGAACGATCGGGATAAAAAATAACCTTCGTTTCGTCGTTACCTAGCTCATGGTCTACCTGTGTGCCACCCGTTCAGCCGATAAGGACACAAAAGGTGAAAAGAAGACAGAAAGACCGACAAAATATGTAATTTATTTTACATGATTTTGCATTGCTTATAAATGGGCACAGAATATAAAATACAGGGTGGAATTTTTTAACCTTATCTGGAGGGAAAGTAGGTACTCTAAATACTGCAGATAGCAAATTTTACTCAAAGTAAACATTCCTTTATTAAAAAAAAAACTACAAGATTTTCGAAAATAATCCACACTCTAGAATCGAACCTGCTTAAATAAAAAAACAATACCTACTGTACTGTACTTTTCTCTTCTTCAAATCTCTGTTACGGCATCAATCGATAGGATCTATCTGAATCAAATCTCTCTATCTAACATGATACATCTATACATAATTATGATAAAACAGTAAAAAAACTGTGTCTGTACATTGAATATTATATTAAAAAAATAATAATTGAGGGGGGTTTCGAAACAGTCTTCTTCTTCTTCGTGTGGTTAGTGACTAACCTGGTGTCAGAGTTTCAATGCTGCCCATGGGCCTCTGACTTAGCATCACATGCTGTTGAGAAATATCTCTCAGGCATGCTGGTTTCCTCACGATGTTTTCCTTCACCGATTTTAAGCAAGTGACAATTATACAATACGCACATGAATCCGAAAAATCAGAGGTGCGTGCCTTGGGTTCAAACTCGAGACCTATGACTTGGCAGTCCACCGGTCACACCACTAGGCTATCACAGCTTAGAAACAGTAACAGCGCACGAATCCAAAATAAAAATTGTCTGTTTGTCTGTATGTCTGTTTGTTTTTTGATGCAGAACCGCAACAGACCAGCTAAACTATAAGAGATACAAAAATTATACCATAACAAAAATTGTTCCACGTGATGAGCATTTTCTGCTGAGAGAATAAATTTGAAGATCTGGAACACCGGATGTGGAACTCCAAGAGCCCAGCTACACTATAACATATATAGGAATGACGTCTTAGCAAAAGTTGTTCAGCCTGATGAGCACTCTCTGTTGACGTATAAAAATTGAAGATCTGGAACACCTGTTGTGGAACTCCAAGAGCCTAGCTACACCATAACACATATAGGAATGACGTCTTAGCAAAAGTTTTCGGTCTGATGGGCATTTCCTGTTGACTTATAAAAATCGAAGATCTGGAACACCTGTTGTGGAACTCCAAGAGCCTAGCTACACCATAACACATATAGGAATGACGTCTTAGCAAAAGTTGTTCGGTCTGATGGGCATTTCCTGTTGACTTATAAAAATCGAAGATCTGGAACACCTGTTATGGAACTCCAAGAGCCTAGCTACAACATAACACATATAGGAATGACGTCTAAGCAAAAGTTGTTCAATCTGACGGGCATTTCCTGTTGACTTATAAAAATCGAAGATCAGATACATCTGATGTGGAAATCAAAGCTATCACTAATTTTACATGTAATTATAAAATAACATAAACTGGGAGTACCTGCACGCGGTGAAGGCGGTAACAGTTTAGGACTGATTTTCGATGACGATGGTACTCGTATATCATTGAAAATTTGACTCTACTGGCCAAAACTCCTATTTATTTTTTTATTTTATCGTATGAATATGCCTTCGGGCTTATTTTGTTTGAGTGTTTAATTTCCTTTTCCATTTATCTTCGTAACACGGTAGCCTACCCGGTAACGCAGGGGAGCAGTCATTTTAATTTAGATTTTTATTGATCAGGTATCTTCACAATAAAACTATGACCATGCCTCGAAAGAGGTCAAATCTTTCCCAATGTTCCAACTGTTCCAAGAGAGCTAAAAGATTGAGGATCATAAGATCCCAAGAATCTACCGAAGAGCGTCAGGAGAGACTTGATGCTGTTCGAGAACATTAGGCTGCAACTCGCTCCGTGAAAAGCTCTTCGGGTCGCGAAGCACGCCTGCGTTCTCAGCGTATTCATAAGGTCTCTAGAGACCAGTGAAGAATATGATGCGAGACTGACCGCTGATCGTGAACGTCATGTATTGTCTCGCGAGTCAGAGACGTTCACGGAAAGAGAATTACGCTTGAGTTCCAAGCGTATCTACGCATCGACTTCTAGGTCTCTAGAGACAAGTGGGGCACGTGATGTGCGACTGACCGCTGATCGTGAACGTCATGTATTGTGTCGCGAGTCGGAGAAGTTCACGGATAGAGAATTGTGCTTGAGTTCCAACCATATCTACGCATTGTCTTCTAGGTCCCTAGAGACAAGTGGGGAATATAATAATGCGGTTACCAAAATGAAAACGATGACAAATGGACTGTATGTTTTGGTGGTTGTTGGAATGAAATAAAACTAAAGCTCAGTGTGATAAAAGATTTAAATGTGAAAAATGATAAAAAATAACATAAATGGCGACCCCGTTGTCGCTGGCACAAGCAACAGGGTCCGCGTACGTAGTCGCGGGCAGAAGCTAGTTATAAGTATGACAGGAAAACCTACTGTAAATACTTTTACGGCTGCGAATCATATTTTGATCAACATGACATAATATAATGAGCCTATAATGTTCCCATGTCTGGGTCACAGGCATTCTCTCTGTGAAAGGGAGTGGACCATAATCCACCACGCGGAGCCGGTGCTGGTTGATGGATAGAGGCCGCGAATCTTATTTTGATCAACATAAAACTTAATACTGACCTGCAAACTGCATAAAACGTAAAATAAAAATTGAACTTCGCGGGCTACCTTGGTGCATTCACCTTGAATGCAACTATTCTACAATACTTACTAAAAACGTAGAATTTCAGACTTCAAATTGATGAGGACCTCAGTTATTACCTGTTTCAATAAAGTCCTGTGTCACTCTTGCTGCCACTTTGCATACCTATTTAACCAAAAACAGTGCAGTCTTTAACCTATGGAGGCCCATGGGCCCTTTATCATGATGGATAAACCTATGCAGGATGTTGGATGCAAGACCGAGCAAAGGTAGCTTGTAATTTATAGCACTCCGCCTCGCATAATTGAGTTTTTATTGACCTATAAAAAACAAGAGAAATAAAAGATTGTAGAATGCAAGAGCGAGGGCAGCTGCAAAGCTCGAAATTTTTAGACTGACCGAAAAGGCTCTCAGTGAGAGCTGATATTGTAGGAGTTCAATTGAAATCATTGACCTTCTAAAGTGCTAATATACTTGTACTATTCTATATACTGTGCTAATATTAAAAATCCGTCATTAAGGTCTCGTAATAAAGGTCAGACTGACACGTAATGAAGGTGAACTGTGGGCTAAAAGAAACCCTGATTTGATTGGGTCCCATTAAAAGCTAACGACATCGCGACAGACCAAAACGCAGATGGAGGGACGAACTTAACATACCTATCAAAGTTAAGTAGGTTTTGAGAAATCATTATTCAAGAACAGTTATTTGAGATAGCAACGCATCCATTGTTTTTTTTTAACTTTATGTTAAAAAATACAATGGATGCGTGTCTGATGCCTGCGATGCGATGCCTGATACAAATTCCAAAAACAAATGCTTAAACGTACTTATTAATTATTGTAATAAAAAAAGGACGGAAAAAATTAAGACCAAAAGTTGTAACGACACTTTTTGCTTTAGTTGTAAGCCGTGCGGCGTGCGCGTGTTTCTCTGTCTCCCTCTCTCTCTCTCTCTCATAGAAAGCACGCCAGTTATTTTCGTTTCTTCTTTCCATTTAGCATTGAACAGTGTGGTGTCGCGACGATTATTTTTGTTGAGCGTGTACAGGTTTTTTGGTAGGTACATATTTATTATAACTTAAAAGAAATAAAATTTTATTACAATTCCTTCACTAATTAATCGAAAGGAACTTCGTTCCACCCGGGTGTCCCTTGACACCTCTCAAGTTTTTTTATATCATTTTGTTTTCAATTGCATACAATGTATTACACTAAGTGGAAGAGCGGAGTTATCTAACACAAGCACCTTCTTGCTTAAAAGTTGATCTCCAAATCACGTATGTTAAGGCTTTATGTAATTGAAATAAAACATCTTTTGGAACGAAATTCCTTATCGCGTGTTGCGAAAGGGGGCTAGACGGAAATTAAGACCAAAAGTTGTAACGACACTTTTTTTGGAGTAAAATATGATGTCTTTTTAATCAATATTTTTTCATTGGTTAATTTTAGATCAGTTTTTTTTTTAAATATTATAACTTAAAAGAATTAAAATGATAATACAATTCCTTCACTAATTAATCGAAAGGAACTTCGTTCCATCGGGGTATCCCTTGACACCTCTTAAGTTTTTTTTAAGCATTTGTTTTACGCCGTCGTTATGCTTTTTTTGTAGGTAGGTTACTTATTGCAGTAACCTACCTACAGAAAAAGCAAACGACGACGTAGTGGAATGATGGCACAATTTTTAAGCTATGCTGATAATAGTTATGAGGATGTATGAATCACCTTGGGATACATTTTATATGTAAGTACGTTTTGTATCTCGCAATTCTGAAATCTTATCACAGGTTGACACACCTTAGGTAACAAATTCATACTAGGTGACTAAGTATGACTTTATTTATTATTCAACACTGCGACAGTTTTGTTGTTTGTAAACACATTCAACATTTTATTTGTTCTCAAGTTTAGATGGATTTATTTGGTATTGTACTTAGATGTAGAGAGTGTTTGTGGTAACTGTGATAAGTGTGCAACAATATAATAGTAAGACAATGAGTGAATACGTGAAAAAATACTTAAAGGAACAACATGAACTAAACAGAAATTTGCTTTTGAAATTCGACGCAGACTTGCGAATGAGTAGAGCTCAGCTAACAGTGACAAAGTTAATGGTGAAAGCATTGGAACGTGACATGACGGCAATGAGGACATTGTACCATGATTTAATGGAACTTAGACAAATAATCGTCCTATTAAATCCACATTTACAAAAGACTAGATAAAATAACAAGAAAAGGAAATACTTCTCAGGAAATATTGATTTTTAATTTTCTCAAATTATTTTTATAGTAAATGTTTAATCGTTCAGCCGAACATAGTGGTGTATTTACAGAATATGTCTCATCAAACTTGGAATAATCGATCTCAAAACCATGTTTATCTTTCCGATAGTCGACCATATCCATAAAACGATGACCCCATAGAATTTCTTGGGTGGTGTAACTTGACTTCACTTGGACAGGCTGTCCCGTGGATTCTATAGTACCTTCAAATACAACCAGAATTTCCATATGTGCCTTTAATATGTCAGAAGCAGACATTGAGAAAAATGGACTGTTCTCATCTATTGTGTGCACAGCAGAAACTGGGAACATAAATGAGATATTCTCACTGGAATCCATAGAAAGATCTAGTTTTATTTGATCATCCAAGACATCGATGGGGCTGTGCCTGATCAAATAGGCTTGCACATTGCCTGCTATAATCCTCGATTTTCTAGTATTCCCGATTCTAAATATCAAGCGTAAATTACGATCTCTTTGGTTAATGATGGCATTCTTTGAGAACAAGAGCGTCTGAGCTCGATTCTTCGGTCTCGTCAATTTGGCGAATACAATACCAACGATGAAAGATTGTGTGATAGTGCCTATAATGCTCTCAATACACATGGTAAACATGGCCGAGGGACACTCGAGAGTGATCGCTCTAGTTCCATAACCGATGGTTGTGTGGATTTCAATGCTGAAGAGGAATAAAGATGTGAAGCTGTAGATTTCTCTGACACAAGGCATCCAGTCGGAAGAATTGGTAGCGTGTGGCATGTGTTCCGGTTCGAAGTCGCCGTGTAGCTCTAAGATAACCCACCAAATTCCTGTAAACGCTAGCCAGATGATGATGTAGGTAAGAATGCAGTAGAACAGAGTCCATCTCCACTGAGCGTCAATGAAAGCTTGGATGACGTCGGGGAACACATGATATTTGGATTTTTTCCACTTCTCCAAGTTAAATTGGCCAGATTTTAAAACGACGCGACCAACTTTTCTTCTTCCTGATTTTCGTTTTTGACTGTTCCTGTAACGTACCAGGGAAAACGTTTGAATTTTCACATAAACTCGTAAAAACAACAGAATTAAATAAGATATTGATGATATTGACATGGATACTGTGTTTTACTTACCTGCAAAGTGGACGCTTATTTAAACTGGCTCCCGCTCCATTTTCAATTTGTTCTAACTTGCACGGGCATCCATTAATTAGTTTCTCTTTTTCAGGAGAAACCATTTTCTTTACTTTTATTTTGTTTTTTATTTAAAAAACCGTAAAATGATTTTATCTTATTATTACGATGTGATTACTCTCTTGTCTGAGTAGTAACTGATATATAAATCCTTCCGCATAAATATCTTTGCGTATATTTGAATAAGATAAAACACGAGAGATGTTCTCAAGATTGCATATAAAATTTACGGCGAGTGTGACTTTACGTTGTAGGCTTGTAATATATATGATCGAATTTTTTTACTAAGACGAAGCAGGTGCCTACGTATAGGCAAACTCAAACCTTTTACTTTGCGATTAGGCAGAAACTACATATCACTACCTGCTACGATAGGTAATTACATACTCTTTCATTCGTACGTCTCGTCAGTATCTTCCGATAACTTCTATAATGAGGTATGTATTGATTGAGGTCTTCACAGGAAGTATTGTATTGTATTGTATAATTATCACTTGCTTAAAATCGGTGAAGGAAAACATCGTAAGGATGTTTTCCTTCACCGATTCTTCTTCAAATATCTGAGAGATATTTCTCAACAGCATGTGATGCTAAGTCAGAGGCCGATGGGCAGCATTAAAACTCTGACACCAGGTTAGTCACTAACCACACGAAGAAGAAGACAGGAAGTATTATCCAAAGACCCAAACCATCTTACCTGAACATCTTAAAGTAGCTGTATATGGTGCTGCTAGGGATTTCGTTTCGCCACTTTTTCCCAACCAAAATTGAAAAAATGACTTTTATTTTGATACAAACTGTAAGTTTTGATTTGTTGTTATAATTAGGTAGTAGGGACGTATCTCATTAATAATATGATATGGGTGAAATTTTTAATAAGTTTCTGTCTACGGACACAAGACCCGGGACTCAAATCATGTGATATCGGTATAGAGGTATGTATACACATACCTCTCATACCTAAATACAACTGGATCATACGTGGATCGTATGATCCAGTTGTATTTAGCAGAAAGAAAATACTTACGATTATTTGCAGGCAAACATGACTCACAGAAAGAACACAAACAAAAGAGTCTCAGCTATTCGCTACTAGATGTCGCCTATTGTTGTAGTGACATCTAGCGGCCGGTAGTTAAAATACTACTTGAAGCTTTGAGTTACTGCTTATGGTAGACAAAAGGTAAGTCGTAAGTCACGGATGGGTCGTCAATCATCAGAGGTGTTGGATAAAGGCCTGGCACCTAACCTGTTCCAATTTCCATGGTAATATGATATATATTTAGATATTATAATTAGGTATACGATTAGACTAAACAGGTCAGCTTGAATGTTAAAAGTGTGAAATTAAAATTAATTATAACAAGTTTTTCATCAACATTGACATAGAAGACAATAGGGATTTTGCCTAAAAATTGTTTTTAGTCTGTAAGCTCGTGCCGGACCGTGCCGAGATGTCAGCATATTTAGGGGCCCGTTAGGGCCGAGCCTACCGGGTAAGCGGGATTGTCCGAAAGGGTTACCGCTAGCCCGGAACATAAAGGGCTAAGGAAGGAACATGGATGGGTTTTAGTCAGTTAGAGTCTGACACTCTCTTCCGCTCCACCTAGAGCGGGAGAAATGTGGCATGACGCACCACTCACCAGTGGGTGGTTTTTATACTTACTTGTGACGTAGCGAGCTCCCACTCCCTCAACTTTAATGCGTTTTATTTTAGTATTTTTTTATTAATATGATAAAGCAAAAAATACGCATCTAATAAATTTTTATTAAATATATCGTCTGTGTTACAGGTTTATCCTAGTACAGGCATCATACTATGCAATTCCTACATTATTTCTTAGATTTATACTGTATTTTACATTTTTTTTAATACATTTTATTCTATCCTATTCTATTATTTGATTGACGGACTAAATATAATTTCTTTTTTTTTACCCAGACGTATCCCCCTATTATTATTTTCTACTTTCGGCTTCGTATTTTTATTCGTGATATTTACCTACTGATAATTGATTAATAGGTACAATCAGGTTACAAAGCTAACAAAATAGCACTTTGTGGCAACAATTTCTTCAGGGCTGATTTTAATCATCAGATAACTTTAACTTGGGAGTAAATATGGTGAACACGGCGGCGGTGACGAAAATTAATCATGTGCGTTATAATTACCACATAAAAAGAGTTATTATAAGTTATTACCCATAACATCATCATCTGCCTAGCCTTTTCCCAACTATGTTGGGGTCAGCTTCCAGTCTAACCAGATGCAGCTGAATACCAGTATTTTACATGGAGCGACTGCCTATGTGACCTCCACAACCCAGTAACTGGGTAATACGATACCCCTCGGTAAGACAGGCTGTCACATTTTTGGGCTTCTAACAACCCGTAACGACTGTCAAAGATGCACAAATGACAACCGGGACCAACGGCTTAACGTGCTTTCCGAGACACGGAGGAGTCTCGTTATGAAAAGATGGTCACCCATCCACGGCCCACCTCGAGAAAGGTAGCTTAATCTGATGGATCGACCTGTGCGGCTGTTAGTACTTAGCCACGAGCTCTTACCATAACAATGTGAGTTAATTTTTAATTTAAAAAATCTTCGTGCAGTGGATCAACTTTTAAAAATAAACCCAGCGGCTTTTGTAATTAACACCTAATAGATACCTATTGAACTCGCCGGTTAAACACCGAATATCTTCCTGCTGATGCGTCCAATCGGTTTGTATTAGGTGACATGGCAACGCTTTCAAGCCTGATCTTGTAACTCGAATCACTTTGAGGATCCAACTCAATCAAACTCAAAGCATTTGTTTCAAAATTTAAACCAAATACGAGTATTTTTGAATGGCCAGTCAGTCAGAAAGATGAAACTAGTTGCCCATTCCATAAGGTAGTAGATACGTCCTAGGATAAGAACGGGCAAGAAACTCCACGAACACTCTTTTAAACAAAATATTGGTTACATCTAGATTTTGAGGAGAGGTTTTAGAGTTTTCTTAAAGGTGCTTGTAATATTAAAGTGTTATTATTAGTGTATCGTGGATTGGGTGGTAAGGCTATGCATCTAGCAACTGACGGGCGCCACCAACCTACCTACCTAATTAATATTATCAAACCAGGATGAGATTTCTACTGATTTATCCTACCCACCTTAAAACTGCAGTCAGCTTTGAATGGTCACACTTCAATTTTAGAGTATTGTGTAGCGGGATCACCACAAATTGTTTGATTACATACATCAACCCTCATACTGTAGACATTTTGCAATTCCTAGCACTTCCATGGCACCATCCTGGTCGTTTTGTCACGGTCGGCAGGATGCAATATTTAGCCCGGTCGAAGTGTTGCCAGTATGGGAATTATTTCTATTATTGTACTGTTTTATATTTCGGGTATACCATATACTTACACTATTAGCCAAAACTCTTTCGTGGAGTAAAAGAAAAGAAAAATATATCTAATATGAGTTTGATAGTAGGCAGTAGTGTGCTCATTATTTGCTTATAATAGTACAGGTACCTACTGTCTTTCAAGTCTGGGTATTATTAAGCACACTTTAAGGAGTTTACAGCAACGATTATGACAGATTACAAGCTGGAACGATGGAGAATCAATGAGGATATGAATATACGTGTTGGCAGCTTCTTATGTAGGAACTTAAACAAGCTTTTCAAGGACCAACTTAAGTAGGTATACCCTTAAAACCTTTTCAACTTCTTATTCTTCTTTCCGAAGGAGAATCGTGAGGAAACCGGCACACTTGAGAGATAATCCTCATCAGCATGTGAAGCTAAGTCACAGGCCCATGGGCAGGATAAAAACTCTGACACCAGGTTAGTCACTAACTACAACGAAGAAGAAGACTCTATACGTCCTACTCACGCCTTACATTATTTTCAAAGAGGAAATTATACACAAAAAAAAAAGTATTTTAGTGTTCCCAAACCAACATCTGGCAACTCTCTGGAGGCGGAAAGAGCAGTGGCCATGACAGAGGAAAGAGCAACGCGACACGCGGGGAACGTAATTCGATAATCGGCGTGCTCTTGAACGCCGAGCTGTCATCCATTTGTCATGTTGACTGACTCGACCTGGTGAGGATGTTACACGTATTACAAGAGTCATCAACGATCTGTTGATTGTTTAGTTCGCACCTGGGAGCGTCGAAACAATTGTAATGTGATAGATATGACAAAATATTGCAATTAAAGTCGTTTGTGATTTAGTACTTATGCGTACTGGTATTTAGTGGAAGGAAGTCCCTTTTCCCTATATCGCCTTTACCATCATGATTCATCTTTTTACATAACAGCTAAGATAACAGCCACACGGGTCCATTAAAGGTTAAGCTACGCTTGCCGTGGTCGATTCGTGGATAGGTTTAGATTTTGTCCATGAGGTTCCTACATTTTGAGATAGGAAAGCACGTGAAGCCGTTGATCCCAGTTGTCATTCGTAGATCTTTGATAGTCATAACGGGCAATCAGAAGCCCAAGTCTGATAGCCAGTCCTACCAAGGGTTACTGGGTAATTGGTAAAACTGGCTATCAGACTTTCGGGCTTTTGATTGCCCGTTACGACTGTCAAAGATCTAACTGACGGCTTAACATGATTACCGAAGCTTGAATGGTCACCCATCCTCGGACCAACCTGATCGATCGACCCATGCGGTTGTTATTTAAAATAACGAGTATAACTTTTCAAGCCCAGTCTAAGTCCAAGACTTCAACTTAAATGTCTCATAAATATATCTATGCAAATATTGCTTAGCCAACGCAAAGACCCGCCTTCCGGGACATTATCTATTGCAGTCGTAACGTGTGTCGCTTCTTGATAGCCAAACAAAGGCCCATCTACTCGCCTTGGTGGCCAGTAACCCGTCTTTGTTCGCCAATCTATATTTTTGCTTTCAACTGTTGGTCTGTACCTACAGCTGTGAGCAAAAAAAGGAAGGCATGACAAAGACTAAAAGCAAGGAAGCTTTAGTTAAAGTACTGCAATTGACAGTTAACGCCGTTTAGGTACTTACTTGTCGTTGTTTTTATCTTATAAAGAGATGGCTTTCAAGCTGCTAAAAGAGCCAACAGTATAAGCTTGATGGTATAAAAAGCAAATAAAAAGAAACCATATAAAATAAAAATACCTTCCACACAAAGCTGCGGTACCTATCCATTTCAATTTGTATACCACTACATGAAAAACGACAAAGTAAATCGTAATCATCCGTCTTCTAAAATTAATAATTTTCAAAATCGGTCCATAAAATTCATGAAAATATCTATCGATGTACTTACATATATATAAGGTGACTGGTAATTAGTGACCGATATTTAAACACGTGATTGTACTCATGATTACAACCAACTTTCCCAAAGAAACTTTTTTTGTATACTCAATAGTTTTATTTTTATCACAATAACAATACAACTGGCGCGCGCAAAGTTAAATGACCTTTGCGCCGATCAGCTGTTAGCAGCTATTGAGTACCTATACAAAAAAAGTTTCTTTTGGGAAAGTCTCAGTCAACTTATATATGGTACAGACGAATTAAGAACCCCCTCCTTTTATTATGAAGTCGGTTAAAATTGGCATAATTTTTAATAAAAATATGTGAGGTTTTTTATGCATAGCTTAAGAAGAATCAGCTGATGATACACGCTGCATAACGTGTATAAGTAGGTAATGTGACTGGGTCGACCGACTAGGACTTTTTCTTTTAATTTCATCTATATTGAGACACGTTAGAAACCCTCGATGAAATAGGTAAAGCAACGGAGACAACCATCAATTCAGTTTCTCCAAAGAAATTAATCTCAATTTAACTAATGTCGTAAGGGTTTAAAACAGTATAACACACGAATTGACAACTTCATAGGTCTCGGTGCAATGAATAAACAAAGCAAATGAATTTCGTAATTAAAACCAAAATGGACATCGATACAAATTATCGTCATTATTCTCCTGCTACTTACAAACTGCGGTACATCCATCTTTGATGTTACCATTACGAAAAAAAAATACAGCCATTTTATTAAGACCTTACGGAAGTAAAGTACGTAGCAACAGATTCTGGGAGAATGTAGGTAATGTTATACTGGTTTTGTATGAATGATTGACAGACAGACAAGCGACAAATGAGACGTGTCGTAGTCGAAGAATGTCGGATACCTTACAATAGAAAATAGGTGCGTCTTGCACAATTTTCGGTGGCGTGTGTCAATTATGGTGGCTGCTACTACCTTTTGTAATAATTAAAGAATAGCACACTAATTGCATAACACTACTAAATACAATCTGAATGATTTTGAAGGATATTGCTAATCCATTACTTCATATGTTCTAAAGAATTGTTTACCCAACAACGTAAATAACGCGATGTATGTTGTTGAACTGTCAAAATGAAATCCATTGCTACTGTTCGTTTGTTACTCAAGTACCCCGAAGGTAGCTTATCTAGACCTATTCGTCCAACGAACTAAGGAGATCTTGATCAATAGTATGAGTTTAGGACTGTCCAGTCGATGTAGTAATAGCAACATTACCTAGCATTGAATGAAACATTAAAAATAGGTTTATAAAACTTGACACTACCCACTATTCCCATTTCATAAGCCACCATTTGCCAGTAAGCCAGATTTAGAAATTGACCGCAAATTGCAATTCCCAAATATAATGCGATTTCTCTTTTCAATGATGATTTGCAGCCAGCATGGAAACCTATATCACAAAAGCATACTAGATAAAACAAAACTGGACGTGCAAAATCTTATCTGCATACTCTAAAAGCAAACGCAGTCAATTGTTTCCGAACGCGTGGACAGTTAAATAATAATCGCGGTTCACAATTGGAATAGGTACCGACGAGGTATACATGCTGCTGGCAGGCCAGTTCACGCTCTCTCGGCGTACGATGCGCACACGCATAGCGTACCAGTGACAACCCTAACGTAACCCCGCCCCGAAAATATCGATGTTGCCAGCGTATGTGATAGTATTTGTGAAAGTTGCAAGTGTAATGAAAAGCTTTGAAAATGTTCGGGTTTAATAATCGCGGTAAGTTTCGGAGACGCGAATGTTTTTTGATGAAACTTAATTCGGGACAACGATTCTGGACGGATAAGGAATAATATAAGGTCACTGTCTGTTCTCGAATAGTAAATTATGTAGAAACTTCAATTTTCCTTGCCGTGGAAGTCTGAATTTCCCATTTACATGGTCCGAAACGATGTTTAGAGGTTAGTTTCAGATCGAACACAAGATAAACAAAGTTGATACATTTAATACTATCGCTATTCAATCTGAAATGGTATTCTACTACTGTAATAAACATACCATTAACATTTTAAAATTGCGATTTATAACCTAACTGAGTAAAATTTAATTATTTGTTAGGAACAAAATAACTATTAGAACTGGTTTTAGCGCCATTCGTCACACAAAATTTGTGTACAAAGAGGATATAATATATTCGATCAAATGTGCGCATTTTCAAGGTGGTTTTCGCATAATATGTTTTATTAAAAGCCCAGAATATCTGGTTTTGCTGTGATAGCTATGTGAGGCTCATTTGAATTTCAAATAGTATAAACAACGTAGGTACAATTATTTAGTAGTTCTATGCGTTGCTATCAGCTGATATCCGAATGACAATCACGTTTTTACTCATTGTTTTGATCAGCTGATGTACAGAGCCCAATACATCAAGCTACCCCAATCCGTCAAAATTTCTTTGATTGATTTTCAGCCTTATCACACAAGAATAAGGTTCATGTTCAATTAGGAATATTTGTCAGTTTGGGATAGCTCGGTGTACTGGCGTCTGTTCTTTGAAACTTCTTGGAGTCCTAGATTCTCGATTGAATAACCTAATACCTTGTGGGGTATAGAATAGAGTGCCGTCCGTTCTTTAAGGAATATTTATTATGTGAAATAATTCAAGTTAATGATTGAAAATTCTTAATCAAGTTCAAAATGGAGTACCCACATTAGCATAATCAAACAAACGTCACTATTTGTTTGATTATGCTAATACTACTAGTACTCCAATATGAACTTGCGATTTGGCACCATTTTAATGACATTTACGAACATTATAATTTATTCAACGAAAATATTTAATTATATTAAATGTCGCGGGTTCGATTCCCACACGGAACAAATATTTGTACGACCTGCAAGTATTTGTTACGAGTCTGGGTGTTTTTCTATCTATAATAAATATGTATGTATTTACAAAAAAAAATGTATATAAGTAGTATATCAGCCATCTCGTTACCATAACACAAGCATTAGGTTGCTTAGCTTGGGACGATATGGCGCTGTGTGAAATGTCCAAGGATATTATTATTATATTATTATTATTATTATATTTCTAAGCATTTACGAATTAGACTTCCTTAAACTCTGATTTGGTGGAATAAGGCTTTTGTCTAAATAAATAATGGAACTATTATACTAGGGTATATTCAATTTATCTTGACCAGTCAAACCTGCCAGTCATGCTACGGCTACATTGTGGGGGTAAAGCGAACTACATTTCGCGCGCTCTCTGTTTCATTAGAGTATGCGAAATGTAGTTCGGTTTATCGCGATAATGTGGCCCCAGCTTTGATAGATATCGCCATCAAACGGTCTCCGGTCAAAACAATAATATTTCTTAAAAATATAAAATCTTTTTTTATAGAAATCTACAATTATAATGATTGTTATGAAACGCATCTTCAATTGTCCCTATTTGTAGAATACTACACATGCAGGTGTAACATGCAACAATACCTACTTATTGTTGCTTGAGTTTCCATTCTGACCACGTAAGTCGAAGAGGATCACTAAAAAAGAAAGTCAGTCGAATTCCTTTGATTTATATTCATATTGAGATTAGTGGAAAGGAGCCATTTGTACACTACGCCACTACTGCACATAGCAGTACTCGATGTTAATAGTTTTTATATTACTCATGGTATTTTTTTTTTGGATTTCAGTTTCAAATTTCTCTGCTTACTTAAAAATGTTATGAACGGACTCCTGATTTACTTCGCTAGTAGCATATTAATAAAAAAAATGACGACGAGATACTGACGGAAATTTCACTAGGTAAATGTACTGAGTTAGCCTGTCTTACTTAAGGCTAGCTTTGAAATTTTCAAGTCCATTGCATATACCTCAAATGAAGGCAATACCTATAATATGTGGTAAAGGTGAATTGAAATTAAACGTATTTGAATCTTGTTTCAACTTGGCATAACTCCTTAACTCCCACAGCAAATAAAAGCTTAACTTGTAAATAATACAGTGACATTAACACAGCGTATGATTAGCGCACGTAAGTGGAGCATGTAGGTGAGATGTCAGGCACGCGCCGCACGTTAACGTTGAATCACGTGGTCTTTAGCGGCCATCCATAAATGACGTCACACGTTAAGGGGGAGGGAGTCCAAAGTGTAACATCGTGTGACAAGGGGAGCAAGTGTCATAAGCCTCGTGACGTCATTTGTTTAAATCTTTAGTTTTAATACACAAATCTTCAATTCTAAAATAATACTTTGAAATGTTACTAAATACATAATATATCAATATTAATTTTTAAATTGCAAATATGTGACGTCACACTGGAGAGGGGTACATATTGTATATATTGACACCTGTTACAATCAAGGAGGGCTCAAAAAAGTCACGCAATTATTTGATATAGTTTATGGGATGGCCTCTTATTAATTCGTGGGCTGAGCCGGTGCGGTGTTGCTACTTAGGCGCTGAGCAGGTGATGGACATTTGGACAATATGATATATATAAATTGCAGCCTTGACGGCGCCGTCCATCCTCAGGCATCCACCTTGTTGAGACTATTGCCCAGCGATCAATTCGCATGCGGCTAACATGATCCGCCCAATCCCATTTCAGCTTAGCAGCCTTCGTCTCTCGTCTATCGCATGGTGTTTCGTAGTCTGTCAGTTCGTTTGACGCCCAAATTGCTGCGCTCCATAGCTCTTTGGCAAGGCGGAATTGCTACAGTTCGGCGAGCGACCAGGTCTGAGTACCGTAAGTTGGGAGGATGAGTTTTTGTTTCAGGAAAATCAGTAGATCACCCTGGCGGACAATTTTTCTGCGACGATAGAGCGTTACACACGTAGGGCTAATGAACTGCCAGGATTTCCATAAGATTCCAAACTGTTCATCGTCTACTCGTCGATTAACTATTGTATCATACTTTGTAGGTTTCTTTAAACCTTATCATGTAAAGAACGTAAAGGTCTCTTCTTAGACGTTTCGATAGCTCTATGTTTTCATGGTTATTCATAACAAGTAATATTGCCACGATAATAAATCTTTATGGTAGAGATTTTTTGAACAAGAAGTGGGCTTCTTTAGTCTAGTGCACTATTAATCGTGGCACTACACTAATCTAGATTCTTCTAAGCGAGTCTAATTTTTTCGAAGCTTTTCTACGTTGTGCAACTCTTATTAAATTAGCTTCTGCCTTAAATATAAATTTTGAGGTCCGGGCCTGAATCTTCTCTATCCCCATTGTAAATATTTCCCGTGCATTATTAAACAGTCCTTTAATATAATCACTTTTTAATAGTTTTTTTTTATTAACAAACTCATCTATTGAGAAGAAATACACAATATACAAATTTTAAGATTTTAATTGAAAGATAAAGTAAACGAAGCTGTCTGCTAGTATTAACAGGGTGACAGACACCTGCGCCTTCCTTCTACAACTTTAAGCAACAAGGTATAAATGCTACATCATAGTTAATAAATGGTAAATAACATAATGATATAGTTAGTTCTGCACAATTTAATTTACGCTCATGTAGGTTTGTTTAGTTAGATGAATAAAAGTTAAATTTAATTGAATAGGTAGTTTAGGTACAGAATTAAATTGAAAATAATTTATGTATTTCAATTTTAAAGCATGCAAGGAAATATTTAACTGAATGTGTATTGTTTGGAAGAAGGGCTACCTAATCAAATTTTTTTTTTGTTTCCCAAATTATAAATGACCCGCTCCCCCCCCCCTTCCCGCTCTGGGTGGAGCGGAAGGGAGTGCCAGGCATACTGACTAAAACCCATCCATGTACCTTTCTTAGCCCTTTGTGTTCCCGGGAAACGGTAACCCTTTCGGACAATCCCGCTGAAGGGATTGGCTAACTCATGCTATCTGTATGTCAATTACTTTAATAGACTTCTGTCCCAATGTAGACTTCCTGTCAGCAAATCGGCCACTTTGTTACTACCATTTTACTGAAGGACCTATATGGCAATGTTATAATATCCTAAAATTACGTACTAAATGAGGATATGAATATGGATCAAGGACTCAGTTTCCAAAGCCAACAATATTCAAAAAAAAAAAAAAGAACTATAATGAATGACGTTTCTTTTTTCAGGTACAGTATGTAGTTTTTTAGTCATCTAGATTCTAGATAAAGTTTATTACTTTAATATATTATTTAAAGCAGCTTTGCTATAATAATTGTTGCTCAAGGCCGCGAGTTCGCCCGCGTGGCAGTCGTAAATTATCTCACGGGAACGTACTACCGGGGTAAAAAGTAGGTATCCTATGTCCAATATCGGGACGTCATGGTTTATAAGGCGTGAAAATATATCAGACAGACAGTATACTTTCATTTGTAATATTAGTATGATCAGTATGGATTAAATTATTCCTATATACATATTCATCTATGAATTCTTTATTAACAAGATTGTCAAACGAGGAAAAACCGTTTGAACAGTACAAATATCCTATCTTAACAAATAGGCACAGGCTGTGACACGTATCCGCCGACTTGAGCAAACAGCATACAATTTTAAACTGTATAAGTTAACGTTTATTTATTTTATCCTCAGTATAAAATTATGATATAACCTCGAATTTCTATAGAATTTTAAACATAAGATACAGTGAGTGGACATGCACCTGCACCATTACTTAACCAAAGTACAAATTACAAATCGTTAATTCTGTAGTCCGAGACTTAAACAGCCCACTTTAAAGTTGACAAATGCTTAATAAATGAAGAATGAATGGTTTTACTGTTATATATTATGCAAGCGAATTTATAAGTAGTGTTTGAACTCAAAGGTACAGGCGGATCGTGAATTTACAGGATTATTTGACATTTATTTTATTGAAGCATCTTCATTAGGTATATGTGTAGAGGAACGTTTTACACGACGTAGGGCTGGTAGTAGGCTTAGGGCTGCTAGAAAGTAACGTGGGTACAGTGTCACCTTTTTACCATTAACTGCATTGTTTTGGTTTGACATCTCTCTAAGCTTCAATACACAAAAAACAAAAAGATTTTTTCTCAATAAAGTTCAACTGGAAACTACACTCACACAGAACTTATCCCTAAAAAGAAATTACGAGACCTTTGCAGTTCACTCGTTCCTTAACCACCGTTATATAAAGATCTCCTTCGGACCAAACCCAGCCTGTCGGAGTGTGTGAGCGCCATTCCTTAGTCTATCATCTGTGGTACAGAAAGAGCGAAATATTTTTTTTATGGCCATGGTAAAAACAAAACATGTAGATGGCCCAATTTACTACAAAACAATACACATATTCCATAAATCATAACAATAACGCTTTCTCTTGTCATAGATGTCATAATATCCTGTTATTAAATAAAAGATCAGCTGAACAAGCATAATGGTGGCACATAGATAATGTTCATTATTAGAGCACAATGAAGTGCATTTCAACCATTTATCGTACGTGGCGTGTGAAGGATCCCCAGTTTAGTTCATCCCATTTTGCTATTACGGACTATTATCGTTAAGTGATACTTATGGATCATTATGTTGGGATGCTCGTGATGTTGGTTGAGATAGTTATAATTAAATTGGTGACTGGTTGTGTAGAGTCTGTCAGACGGAACAAATTTAAGGAAGGAATGGAAAACTCTTCCAGCGTTTCCAAGCAGGTTTATGTTAGGTTTGGTTTGTTGCGGTAGGATTGTTCGTGCCCACGGCCACCGGTGTAGTTGTGATTTTTATTTAGTAAGATATATATATATATATATAGATATTCCACCATCATCATCATCTGCCTAGCCTTTTTCCAACTATGTTTAGGTTGGCTTCCAGTTCAACCGGATGCAGCTTTTAAATGGAGTACTTTACATGGAGCGACTGCCTATCAGTCTGACCTCCACAACCCAGTAACTGGGCAATACGATATCCTTGGTAAGACTGGATGTCCGATTTTCGGCTTTCTGACGACCCGTAACCACTGTCAAAGATGCACAATTAACAGCCGGGAGGTCTCGGTATGTAAACATGGTCACCCATCCACGGCCAAACCCGGCAAGCGTAGGTTAACCTGATGGGTCGACCTGTGTGGCTGTTAGTACTTAGCCACGAGCTCCTCCATGAAAATATTCCACCACGGAACAAAAAATAAAAACGTTTGACACAAAATAGCAAACAACAGGGTTGCAGTTATAGTCATCATTTTGATCTTTTCTTGTCGATAGTACTTTCTCACTTTTATTTTATTATTGAAGTGGTAAGAGGGCAACTAGCGAGTCATTGTCTACAGGCCAAACCTCTGCTAGACCTCTTGTTCACTGTTCATATATTTTGTCATCTGCGCCAATCACAACCAGTGCCCGTCTTCCTTGTCCCCCCTTCCCTTCTAAATGTCTTCGTCAAGACTTCTACTGATCTCGCGACTGACTTGTGGATCTAAGTGATTGGTGAACTGTCTGCTTTAAGAATGCTGTACTCACGTGTACAGACTAGCGTTTTGGACGGATATGACGCATGTTTAAATCTTTTGTTTTATGTTCATTTTTCTTGTGGTAAATATAGACTCTTGTTTGTTTGTTATTTTTCTATCATTCCAAAAAATCTAAAAATAAAAACTCTCATTTTGGGATGGGGCTATGTGCTTGCATACTTTTTGTTCGCCGCTAAAGTACCCGGTTGATGACCCGGTTTTTTAAGGGACAAATTAATAAACTGAAGAATGTATCATTTATTACCTGTATACGTAGGTTTTATCAAAATTATATCTGACTAGATAGAAGATATGACTATATTATGCTGAAGTCAGCTGACACAGACATTACAAGGGACCTCACAATATTTTTACGACGTGTTTAACCTCAACATGGTTGTATTTTCACATGGACCTTATAATAACCTGGCCATACTTGTGCATTTGCCTAGACCTAGACATAACAGTAATATTAGAGGACGAGAAATTATAATTAAGTACGTATACATATTTGTACGATCGCACATTTAAGTATGGCAATCCGATCCCCAGGAACCTAATATCTAATCACTTTTCGTCTAGTAACAGTACATCGTGACAGAAACTAGTTCGATAAGGGCCTAAGTACCTATGTAACAAGACACGGACAGGGTACTTTATTAATTACCGAACAGACACCGGCAATTGAGACCGACCTTCACCAATGGACAGGTATACCTACGTTTCGCTGAATGTGCGTAAACGGACTGGCCGCTTTTGATTGGCTGTTTTATGTCTTTTTCTGATATGTCGGGACTTGAAACGTTGAACTTTAAACTTTAAATATCTTGAAATGAATCATCATTTTCGTAAAAGACAGCGACGTTTGAACTTTAAAATACAAGACTCTATTGGCGCTTGAATGACATTTACAGGGTGTCGTTTTTGGTAAACATTATGAACTTTATTTTCTGAAATTGTGATAAGAGAACTAGACGGTTGCTTTAGTACCGATTCTCGCCACGTGCTATAACAACCTTGTACAGTATAAACGTACTGGCCACTTTTGATTGACTATTTTATGTTTTACTGTGAGAGGTCAGGACTTGAGACGTTCGAACTTTAAACTTTAAATATCTTGAAATGAATCATAATTTTTGTAAAAAAAGGGCAGCGCTGTGTATATAAGGAAAAACAAGACGCGGTATGAAATTAAACCAGGCAATGACATATCTATTAACATCACGCTTTCGTCGCATTGGGGGTAAGCAGAAACTACAGAACATCCCTTGCTACGATCCTTACATACTCCTGTGTAATCATCTGGCATTATATTAAACTCAAACTCAAACTTGCTATGAACAATCCTTCAGGTACACGCTACCCATCAGGTAAATAAGCAAAAGCATCCTCAATAAAAAATAAACTCACCTATATTCTTCCCACTTCCAACAGCTTCGCGTGAACTAATATAGGAAACATCATTATCAATTCCTCCTTCCTTCTTACAAAGAACATGATAAGCGCGGAATTTTATTCTACGAGGTTTTCCGCAATAAGTGCAGGTCCTGTGGGAGGGAACATCCGACACTACTCAACATCACTTACCCGACTTACTGTGTAAACTGTAAAGTATAAAGATCGACTACATCCTGATAGGTACAAGGACGAAATGTATCAAAGTACCTACACTCAGGGAAATTAATTGCTAAGCGAATTTAGTCCCTACGTCAATTTGCCTTGTTGTTACTATTTCGTACATCTAACTGTCAATAAATAATTGAATTTCCCTAGCTTTACTTGACGACAGTTTTCTGGAAATAGACTTTTATTATGGGTTGTGATTAGGTTATCTAAAGAGCTATCAGGAAAGTTATAATTTTCTTTTGAAAATGTCTTCGTCAAGATAATGGTAATCTTACAAATTAAGACAAATATATTTATTTGATTAAATAAATAAATCAATAATTTATTTTAAATCTAGTTTTTCGAATCCTTCCATATTTCTTATCATAATTCTATTAAAAAAATCAAAATGTTTAAGTTCTGCTACTCGGTAACAGATGGCAGTAGTGTTCAGATTTTCATTCAACTTTATTTATCAATTCGCGCCGAATTTTCAATTACATTTTGCTCTTTTTTTCATAACGTCGTCATTATGCAATACGGCTAGACACGGCTACATATTGCCTTGCATGTTACATCATAGTATTCGTAGTATTAAACAAGTAATTAAGAACGCAAATGCTCGGCTAATTGAATTTGACATGACACTTGTGAACTCTTGAGTTTTAGACACCGATCTCTACGAGAATTTAGTTTGGGTATCCTTCATATTGCATATGATTTGTTTATATGTCGGTTTGGGATATTATAAATCAGTGTTATGAAGGTTGACTTAGATTTTTCCAAGATCTTGGAGTAAACTGAACATTTTAAAATATTATTTCTTGTACACGCCAATCACCTATTTCTATATATACCTTATCTTTCTATATATATATATCTTTGCTGCATCAATTTTTAAACTTAAATCAATGTTTGTTTTCCAGGTATTAGCATAAAAGTCGAAGAAACAACAACACATTAAACCGAACCCCACAATGAAGTCAGAGGACGCGTTAACTAAAATGCCAGCCATTAGAAAATACGTGAGAACAATTTTGTGACAATTGTTAGCCTTAAAACAATGACGGAAGCGGCTTCGTCTTATGAAATGCAATCTCGGAACGAAGAACAAAATGACGGGAAAAATAAGGCAGGGCTGTCTGCTGGCAAAATATTCTATAAGCCTGGGGCCATTGAGGAAGAGACGGATGAAACGAGTGCTTTTGATAGCTCGGTGGTTGACACCCCTATGCTTGGAATAGGTCTGGGTGGTAGTGGGTTCCTAAGGCCACCACAGATATACCCGTCGAGCAGTCTTCACAGGATACCTACGTACGCCAGTTCAATTGGGCAGAGCACTGTGTACAGACAGGATACTTGCAGGTAAACTATTGTTAAGCACACACACCAACCTCTCAACGTAACAAAACAAAAACCGCATTTGCTAGCAGCCTGATAATGAAAGTACCTAAGTACAGTAAGTAAAGAATTTTCCAGAACTTTTTTTATTATCAAGTTACAATCTGGAATAGAGTTGGATTAATTCCACTTGTCCGGTTTTCACTGATAAATATTTTTTTGTTGATAATTCCATTCATAATATTTTGCAATACTTTGGCACTTTATCTTCTTTGTAGCCTAGCCTTTTACAATGAACATTTGCGGCCAGGGAGGAAAACTTAACTTAGGTTTAATTCTAACTGTGCCATTTTCATTTGTAATTTTATTTATAGATATACTTAACCAATTTCTATAAATTTTGCGTGCCTATTTCCAGGCAGAATGGACGGCTTATTAGACGACTCGCACGAATTTAACTCGCACAAAACGTGCGAATAGCCTACTACATTTTTGTGAGAGTGTCGATTCGCACGCCAGTAAATAAAATTTGTGCGAATCGACTTCAGAAAAATTATATGTTTTAAAGGAGTCGATTCGCACGTTTTGTGCGAGTTAAATTCGTGCGAATCGTCCAATAAGCCAAATGGACATGGCTTACTCCTATCTACTCTATCTGTGATTTGATTGATTGATTGTGATTGGTTTAGGTTCTGCCTTTTCACCACCTTTGCCTGACGATTCTCTTTAATAAGCAAGATTATCAGACCATCGGTTCTACTAGTCAATGAAACCAAATCCTTGATCATCGTTGTCAATATTACTTTAATAACAACCACATAACGAAAGCTATAAGTGTCGATATAGCCTTCCACATGAAGCTCTTTAGGTCAACGGAGACTTTATAAACGATCATTAATCACTTTATATTGTCATTAATTGCAATCATTATCAAGAACGACCCTTTACTCAGCTGTTTGTACGACAATTTGTAAGCCGTGAATCAATCCTTGAGGTGCCGATATCTAATCATAAAGATAATAAACCTGAGTTATCGAAATAGTTTTGTAGAATGAGTTATTCGCGTGTGTATTTGCGACTGCTTTGTGTCGTACTGAAATAATTTATTCCTATATTTTCCGTGTAGTTTTAATGTTTTAAAACATGGTGACTGTGCGGTAAAGTCAAGTGTAAAATGCGTCGGCGCCGTAAACAGTGTTCTTAGACTTTTTCAGTGTTAAATTAAGTGATACTATTAAGAATTTAGAATATTTTAAAGGTATGTGACTAATAGATTCAAGTACGGAATTCCATAGATAATAGTGCGGGCCTATCAGTGTAACATCGGTGAATAAGGCCTACGAGGGCAGGAAAAGATAAATTGCGTATAGGTAAGCCGGTAGGCTTCGTTGCTGTTTTAAAGAAGTAGTGCATATAAACAGCTTCATACAGGGTGGAAGGGACATCAACGCAAAGCAGATCACCATGGTTACATCCTTGCAGTGCACTTTTCATTGAAACAGTAGTTTTTTTTTATAACGACGCAGAGAGGTTCAGCATCATGTACTTACTGTATCCATGGCGCATGGCGGTTGCGCGTCGATGTCCCTTGTACCCTGTACCTATATAACTTTTAATATGACATGTTATAAAGGTTAGAGTTCAATTTTGAAATAAGAAATTAACAAAAGTTTTCCTGCAAACTTAGTCGTAACGAAATATCCGTTTCATTTGATAACTGATTACCAGTCCCTGTATCCGACTTAGGTAAATCTGAATGACTCAAAACAAATAAAAATCATGAGTTATCTAAGTTAAATTTCATGCTGAGTCGTAGGACCGTAAAATATAACGTGTACTTGACCTATTTAAAGCCATTATCTTTCTTTCTTTTATCAATTCGGAGTTAATACCCTTAGTCTTTGCTAATTGCCCAATGTTTGCTGGCAATGTAGATGTTGTGACATTTGTTCATCATTCGAAAATAGTCACCATTTCATCGTTTAATTAAGTACCTATGTAAAGGTAAGCGGGATTGTCCGAGAGGGTTACCGCCACCCCGGAACATAAAGGACTAAGGAAGGAACATGGATGGGTTTTAGTCAGTAAAAGTCTGACACTCCCATCCGCTCCACCCAGAGCGGGAGGAGGCATACGATGATTTCGCACCTTCAAAAAAAAAAGTACCTTTATAAAACTGCACGCATGACATAAAATAAAACTGTGCATGCCTTGAACTGCCATATTTGGTCGGTTTAAGTAAGTTCCATGTGGTAAGCAGGAATTATTCCCCACTTACGCCTTTTTCGATAAACCTTTTAGCCAGATATCCGATTTTGAGCTACCACGGAAAAGATTCTGTTCGAAAAGTTCAACAGCACTTTGCCCGACCTGGAACTCGAAATTTAGACCCCACGCTTAGATGTGCTGCATGCATCTATTAGGGGGTTCCCAAACTTATTTTGTCTACTGCTCACTTTGACAATAAATATTTTTTAGCGCCCCCTTTTTTACACCTACTTAAAAACCACTGTCTATAGTGTATTTTTCTTTAGTTGTCTCATTTGGTAAACAAATGTCGCGACTAATATTAAGATTTCTAGGTAATGTATGTGTCTCTGAAGCATTTTTTTAAAATAATTCATGCCTTAAGTGTTTTATTCAAAGTTCAAGACGTTTATGCTTAACTCAAAGTGATTTGATTGATACGAAAAATCAGAATTTTCGTCCCGTGTTTGTTTACCAAATTGGACACTGTAAAAGAAATTACAAATCGCCCCCTAAGCCTCTACACAACGCCCACACACACTTTTCTGGGTCTCTTACTGCCTCCCTTTAGGCCTGCAGCGCTCACAAGGGGGCGTTATCTCCCACTTTGGAAAAGGCTGTATTAGACTATACCCATGGAGCAGTCAAGTTATATCTCTTGTTAAAAATCCTACAATCAAAGACTTTACAATCTGTGCAGATCCTGCAATGGAACAGCCCTGTAATGGATACTACCCTATCATTGTCCCTCCTCAGAGCAAAAGCCTCTTCGCACGGAAGGCACGAGCATTGATGACCACGCTTGCTCAAGACGATTGGCGATTTAAGACTATTAATTATCGAAGTTTTCCTTCACCGATGATAGCCATATTCAAATTAAATTTAGAAACTATATATTAATTAATAAAATCACATTGATATTACCCCGGATTTGAAGCCAACCTCCTGCGTGCTAAGCTAGGGCATTAACCATTGGATCACGACACTCCCACTAAGAATCAGTGACTAATCAACCAATTATTTGAGACCAAAGACCCAGAATGTTTGTACGGCAAATATCTACATACACTCGTAATCCATCGCCAAATAATAAGATAATGTCAATTTATTATGATTTTGACAAATTACTCGACATTGGTAGCTATTGATATTGCCGCGTAAATAAGCGAATCACCAGCAATCTTAATGCCTATCTGTCGGGTAGTTTTCCCTAGAATACTTTATCTATCTATCTGTATTTTATTTACTCTCTACGTACTTTAACTTATGCTTAATCAGCCCACGTTCCCACTGCTGGGGTACAAGTCGTCTCTCTGTGAGTAGGACAGGGCGTCTGGGCCATCATCCATCAAGCAGGCATAATTCTTGGTTCTAGTCATACCGTTTCCCCCATTTGGAGAGCAACCTTACGATGTCAGTAAAGATCGAGGTTCGAATCCAAACTAAATAGTAGTGTTATAAAATACCGACAAATCCCGTCCATATCTATCTACAATAGAAATGCCGTCGTTGTTTACCAATAATTATTATCTGTACCTATAAAAGGCCCGTATCTGACTAACAGACTGATCTATCAACACATAGCTTAAACCATTTTGCTAGCTATGAATGGATTTTTGAAAATTCAACCCCTAAAGGGGTGTAAAGGGGGTTCCAAATTTGTATGGAGAAATAATCATAAAATAATCATAATGACATAAGCTATTTTTCACAAAAGTGGTGAAAATAAATAAAGTACCTAGTTCAAGTTTCATCCAGATCCGTTAAGTAGGTTTTGAGTTTATTCGTTACAAACATACATACAAATCTTTCCTCTTTATAATATTAGTATAGAGTACTTAGAAATTCAACAACAACTGAGTATTACATAAACATGACATCACGCCTTGTTTCCTGGGAGGGTTGGCCAGAGGTGTACTAATATAGATAGCGCATTCATTACTCATACATTTCGCTAGTAATGTTCTAAGTTCCATGTAATAATGTGCACTGTGACTCCAATGTGACTTCATCATAAAAAAAAGTGCAATGAAATATTATTATAATAAATATTCATATATTTAATGCATTTCATAATGTATGAAGATCTTACAATAGGCTTAGAGCTACAGTAGCTACAGTTATTACGAACCCTGTAGGGCACAGCAAAAAGTATGCAAATCAAGTTTTAAATAAAATAAAATTAATAGAAAGAACCTATTGAACAGAACAAGGCACTCGTTGGATCGTAAAAAATATAAACATAGAATGCATAAAAAATGCAATCGGGTAAAATACATAACAGAACATAGCATAACTTCGCACCAATATTCCCTGAAGGATTACGAAGAGGTGCACCTATAGTACTGTAGAGACTAGAGGGGTCTTCACTCTTGAGCTCACAGAGGAAGGGAGCTCGTGTAATGTACTGTGTATATTTGTGTAAGGTTCCTAAACCTACAAGTTAAAAAAACATGGCGGCATCAGCTAATCAATTTATTACTTGAAGAATACATCCGTTTAGTAGCGCACCTACTGACAGAGCTGTATTCCAAATTTGAATTTTTAATAAAACCTATTTAAATTAATTTATAATTTTGAAAGCTCAAATGCTGCCAGTAATTTTCTAACCAACCAGTTAGGTTCAACATAAGGTTTCACCTAGGCTCTACAGTACACACACATTTCGCCTGTTATGTTTAAGTCCCATGTAATAGGAAGAGAGCTAGCAACCGGGCACAAATACAGATTCCAGGCTGCTACTATTTTAAGCGGGATTGTCCGAAAGGGTTACCGCTACCCCGGAACATAAAGGGCTATGGAAGGAACATGGATGGGTTTTAGTCAGTAAGAGTCTGACACTCCCTTCCGCTCCACCCAGAGCGGGAGCAGTCATTGGATGATTTCCCAGCCTTAAAAAAAAAAAAAAAAAGGCTGCTACTATTTAACTATACATTTTATGACGGCATGTAAGATATATAATTATTAGATCATCTTTTGCCTTGCCTTTTCCTAACTATGTTGGGGTCAACTTCCAGCCTAACTGCTGTAGCTGAATACCAGTATTTTACATGGAGCGACCACCACAACCCAGTTACTGGTTCCAACGATGCTTCTGACGACACGTAATGACTTCCAAAAATCCACGAATGATAGCCGACAGAAATAATTAATAGGTATCATGCTTAATAAGTAGGTAATACCAACGATATTTTCTAAGCAAAAATAGGATTAGGTAGTTAACAAAGTGAATTATTTTTTTATCAATGGTCTTACCGAAGTACTTATTGGTATTTAATTTTATCGGCATTAACCCACCCATGTTTAAACGTAGGTACCTACTTGCTTTTGGTTTTATTCAAGTGAAAAGTAGAAGAATGCCTTTTTATATTGCAATGCAAATTCTAATTAGGTTATGCTATTCTTCTTCATTTTATTTCATGACAAGTAGACGAGTCACTTAATTAATAAAAGATTTTTAACTGAAAGGTTGTGCTTAATAAGTTAAGTACGTCGAACTTATGGAAGCCAAAAATACAAAGCCATTATTTGCCCATCGTTTCATAAACCGAATTCAGCCAGTGCTAGGTTGTCATTTTAGTATGAGCCAGTAAAGAAAAACCTTTACGAGTATTACTTTATTTACGACCTTTTTGGGTAAATCAAAAAGGCGATACTCTTCCACAAAACAAAACAATGCGATACCTATACAAAAATGGAAAATCAATTTTCCTTATTTTCAGTCACTCACTTTCAATGCGTCCAAGGTTTTCATACAAGAGCGTAGACGGCGAAAAGCCTACGGTTGATAGGTTAATCTACTAAAATCCAGCGAAATCTGCAAACACTGATACGTGTCTAGATAATCTTGATTAATGACGTCTAGAAACCTTTCCACCGCTGAACTTGTAGATAGTATTCTAGTTATTAATAGTAGTTATTTATAAACTGGTTGAAGTGAATAGAAAAATAAGCTGTTCAACTTCTTATCACGGTTCTGTTTACTTGGCGAAAGGGTGTTGCACCTGAATGATTAGCGGCAAAAAAAAACTGATTATATTGGCAATAAATACCTACTAATCTCTTTATTTTCGTACCGACGATTTTAACATTAGCTTCTGTAAATAATATTTAAGTGTCTGTGTGTACTGATCAAATAACAGCTTTTTAGTAAATACACTCGAGAGCAATGAATCCGGGTCACTTAAAGAATCCTAAAAATCTCGGAAACTAAAAATGCTAGGTTAATGCAATAAATTGTATTTAATAGACAATGTAATACTCCTTAAATGAAGGTATTAAAACTTCTTAGTTATTGTAAAGTTATATCATAAAAAAATCAAATTTGAAAAAGGGCCACTTTCGAAGATGGAACTACGAAATTACAGCATTTGGTTTTGCTTTTGTTTGTAATCTGTCATTTATGTGGGTACATAAACCATGTTGATAGTGCTCTATATTCATTATTCAAGCTGAAATTATGTCGCTTACGCTTGAAGAATGCACCAGAATACTTACAATGCTGGAAACCGGCCGGAGTCAGCGCGATACAGCCAGGACTGTCGGTGTGTCGCTGTCAACAGTACAAAGAGTTCTCCGACGTTACGAAGAAACTGGTTCTAACCTACGCAGACCAGGAACGGGCAGAACCAGGTGTACCACAGCACGAGAAGACCGATACTTGGTGAACACCATGCTTCGAAATCGCTTTCTCACAGGAACTGAACTCACAAATCAGTTTCGACACCTCGGAGGAAGTAACCCAAGTGCATGGACAGTAAGACGTCGGCTTGCTGAATCTAACTTAAAACCCCTTAGACCTGCAAACGGCCCTAAACTGGAGCGTGGGCATCGTATTTCAAGACTAAGATATGCCCAGGGCCACGTAAACTGGAGTATTGAAGATTGGTCAAAAGTTATGTTCTCCGACGAATCAAAATTTATGCTCTACAAGCACGATGGAAGACACAGAGTGTATCGAAGACCAGGGGAAAGATTCAAGCAAGCATGCATCGAAGAAAAAGTAGCCTACGGTGGTGGGTCTGTACTTGTGTGGGCCGGAATTTCTTCTGAAAGTCGCACAGAGCTGGTGATCATAGAAAACGGCTCTTTAACTAGCGTAAGATATGTGGAAGAAATCCTCAATGATCACGTTGGTCCATTTATGGTCAATTTAGGTGAGGATGCTATATTTATGCATGACAATGCCCGACCTCATACAGGTAGGATTGTGAATGACTACCTTTAAGAGATGAACATTACTCGTATGGAGTGGCCAGCGCGCAGCCCGGATATCAACCCGATCGAGCATGCTTGGGACGAGCTAGGCAGATGCGTAAAACAACGAAACCCTCCCCCAATCACGCTTCGTGAGCTCAAAATTGCTCTCACAGAGGAATGGGAGAATATTCCCCAAAATCGTATAAGGAACTTGGTGTACAGCATGCCAAACCGCGTAAACGCAGTAATGGAAGCACGAGGAGGCAATACGAAGTATTAAAATTCAAGAAAATCGTAATAAAGTTCAAAAATTTCATGTTTCCTATTTTTGTTTTAAGGAGAGATCAGCAGTTTTTTTCTTTAAGTAATTTTGTGTTAATAAAATGTATGGTGACTCATATTTTTTTTACTTTCATTTAAGGAGTATTACATTGTCTATTAAATACAATTTATTGCATTAACCTATCATTTTTAGTTTCCGAGATTTTTAACATTCTTTAAGTGACCCGGATTCATTGCTCTCGAGTGTAGATAATAGATAAAGAAAATGGCTTTTTACATTTTTTGTCTTTTTGTTTGCTCCGGTAATCTCCCTAACGGCTAGACTAATTTTGACGGGACTTTCACTGAGCGATAGCTGATGTTATAAGGAGTAACTTAGGCTACTTTTAATTTTATTAAAAGAATTAGGGATCACGCGCGCGAAGTCGCGGGCAGCAGCTAGGTTTAAATATAACAGCAATATTTAAGAATACCTTTTTATTTACTCTGAAATAGAAACACACTTGTAGCTAGGCACACTTGTATATAATCAGAGGACGTCATCTGTGACGGTTGATCTTGGTTGATCTCGTTAGCGTCATGAAGAAAGTATGAAAAATACCAATGTCATAGAGACAAAAGGCTAACCAACACGTTGTGCAGCAGATTCGCGGTCAGACACTTCGCATATATCAGAGGACAATATACTGATAGAAAACAAAGATTGACGTACTACTAAGACTATACACAGACTGAGTCCTGCCTCTGGCAGCACTAGCAACCTTAACTGTATTAGAATAAAGATCACTTTGATGCAATGTCAGCGTGTGATTATAACAGAAAGAACTATACATATAGACAGAGTATTGCTGTATAAAACCAGTAATGGTGCGCATGCCCACACTTTCAACAAAACTGTCTCATTAACAAAGAGGTCATTTTCTGAAACAAACCTGTTTCGAGTCAAGAGAAAACAGCTGATCTATCTGTTAAAATCCTAACGTTAAAAGATCGATGCGGTGAACTTGAAGGGAACTCGTTAGGGTGACTGACAGTTCACTTCACCGAAGTTTTCACGGTGACATTTCATTTGCCGAGGTTTAAATACGTAAACAAAAAGTAAATTAACGGGAAGCTAATCACTTAAGAACAGACTGGATTACTAATGATGCTACGCTATTCATAAATATTTTCTGATGGAAACTAGCGAATCTTAATAATATCTTATTATAGAAAATCTTCTTGCGTTTGATTAATATAATTTAATAATTACCAGCGTAGTATTAAGTGTATCGTTTAAAAAGCTTTCAAAGCAAGTAAAATGAAAAGCAAAACGACAGTACTCTACTCGCCAAATATTACGACTCAAATGTCACCCCGACGCGTCGAATCAACGACTATAAATCATATAAAACATAACTTTTACATCATTATTTGATGTAGGTAATCTTATAATTAACACTGTTCAACAAACTAGGTAATTATGATGAAATGAAACAGCAATTAACGTTAAGGATTAGTTAATTCGTTGATCTTAGTTCAAACTTGTGACGTTGCTGTGGGTGTGGTCTGATACCAATTGAGAAAAAATATTGACAGAGTTAATTGTTGGGGAATCCCATCATGAGATCAGTTTGGGGGGAACAAAGGGTTAACAAGGCATCATATTGACTAAACTCTTCGTGCTACTATTAGTTGGGAGTCCGGAATATAGTACCCAAATACACCCTATTTCTGTATTCAATTGCACCGTTATTGATATCCCAAGACTTCATGTTTCGGTCCGACAGGCCCCGGGCCCCGAGTGGTCCACGGTGGGCGCTGAAGCAGCTGGACCGGGAGCTCCTCCTGGAAGCCTCGATCGTGCAGGCCTGGGTATCATCACCGGTCAGGCCTGCCGACATTAACGACGAGGCAGAGTGGTTCCGGGAGGCCATGTCCGAGATCTGTGACGTGGCAATGCCCCAAGTCCGGCCAGGATGCGCCCGACGTCAGGTGTACTGGTGGTCGCAAGAGGTGGAAGCACTTCGCAAGGCGTGCGTCGTGGTGCGCCACCTGTACACCAGACACCGCAGGCTCCGCATCCGCCCTCCGGATGCGGCAGCCACGGAGGCGGAGCTGTACGAGGGGTACAGAGCGGCGAAGACCGCCCTCCAGGAGGCTTTCCAGCGGGCCAAGGATGTGGCCCGCGAGGAGATGGTGGGGACTCTGGACCTAGATCCATGGGGGCGCCCATATAAAATGGTGCGGAACAAGCTCCGCACATGGGCCCCCCCTCTGACGCAGAGTCTCCGCCCTCAGCTGGTGGAGGAGGTGGTGAGCGCTCTGTTCCCTTCACGGGGGGAGCATACTCCCCCGCCTATGGCTCCGCCCGAAGCGGACCACGAGGACGTCGACGACATCCCTTAAGTGACCGAGGTAGATCTGAGAGCGGCGGTAGGAAGGCTCAAGGCCAAGAATACCGCCCCAGGACCCGACGGCTTGCCAGGTAAAACCTGGGTCCTGGCCTCAGGGGCTCTCGGGCCCCAACTGGAGGCGCTCTTAAGCGTATGCATGGAGAGAGGCCAGTTTCCGCTCCGTTGGAAGACGGGGAAGCTGGTCCTCATACAGAAGCCAGGGCGCCCTGCGGACTCTCCGTCCGCATTCCGGCCCATAGTGCTCGACGAGGTCGGCAAACTCTTTGAGAGAATTATTGCGGGCCGTCTCGTCGGGCACCTTGGAAGGACGGGGCCGGACCTTGCGGACTGCCAGTTTGGCTTCCGCAAGGGGCGCTCGATGGTGGACGCCATCATGCGCGTTAGAGCCCTCACGACGGGGGACGCGGTGTCCCAGGGTAGGGTCGTCGTGGCGGTGTCACTCGACATCGCCAACGCTTTCAACACCCTGCCCTGGAGTTGCATTGGGGAAGTACTCCGGTATCACTGGGTGCCGACCTATCTCCGTCGAATAGTCGGGGCGTACTTGACGGACAGAGCCGTCATCTACCCCGGTCGCGATCGGGAATGGAACCGGCGAGAGATGTCGTGCGGTGTCCCACAGGGATCGGTTCTGGGGCCGCTCCTGTGGGACATCGGTTACGACTGGGTGCTGCGGTCCGACTTCCCTGACGGCGTCAGCGTAGTTTGCTACGCTGACGACACGCTGGTCCTGGCGCAGGGGAGGTCGCATCAGGCGGCGGCCAACGCGATGACATGCAGGGTTGCGACAGTCGTTGAGAGGATCCGGCAGTTGGGTCTCGAGGTGGCATTGCACAAATCCGAGGCCATGTTCTTTCATGGGCCTCGGAATAGGCCACCATCGGGATCCCAACTTACGGTAGGAGGGGTTCACATTGGCGTCGAGACCACGATGAAATACCTGGGTCTGGTCCTCGACAGCCGATGGAGCTTCGTGGAGCACTTCCGACGTTTGGCCCCCAAGCTGGAACGGACTGGGGCCGCCTTCAAGCGGCTCTTGCCCAATTTGAGGGGGCCAAACGCCTCCTGCCGGAGGCTTTACGCGGGAGTCGTGCGGTCCATGGCCCTATACGGGGCCCCAGTGTGGGCGCGTTCACTGCGGCGGCGAGCCACCCACTATCTGAACGCGCCCCAAAAGGTGGTAGCCATTCTGCTAATCCGGGGGTACCGCACGATCTCGGGCGAGGCGGCAAGCCTCCTTGCCGGACTGCCGCCGTGGGATCTGGAGGCGATAGTCCTCGCGCACCTGTACGAGTGGCGCGCGGAGGCACTAAGCCCCCCGGCTTAAAGAAACTCCGTTTCCGCAGCAAGTTGCGGTGGAGCGGACGGACCTCCGGCGCGATCTCATGGCAGCCTGGAATCAGCGACTGTCGCAACCCAGCACAGGGCACGCCACGATAGTGGCGGTAAGGCCCCTCTTTGAGTGGCTAGAGAGGCGTCACGGCGCCCTCACCTACCGCCTGACGCAGGTCCTCACCGGACATGGATGTTTCGGGAGGTTCCTGCACATCATCAGGCGGGAGGAAACGCCCAGAGGACACGGTAGAGCACACTGTGCAAACCTGCCCCGCATGGGCGCAGCACCGCCGTGTCCTCGTAGAGGCGATCGGTGGCGGCGACCTCTTGCGCCCGGCCCTGGTGCAAGCCATGGTCCGGAGCGAGAGGGAGTGGGAGGCAGTCACCTCCTTCTGCGAAAAAGTCATGCTCGCGAAGGAGGTGGCGGGATGGGAGAGAGAAAGGTCCTCCCGTCCCAGCCGCCGCAGGAGACGCCCCGGGCGTCGGGAGCCACGTGACGACTCCCGGCCCCAATCCGGAACATAAAGGGTTACGAAAGGAACATGGATGGCCTTCCGCTCCACCCAGAGCGGGAGCAGTCATTGGATGATTTCACAGCCTTAAAAAAAAAAAAAAAAAGATTTCATGTTTGGTTTCTTTAAGTCATGTGATTTATACGACTAGATCAAAAACATTGTGAATTTTTGACTTTTCTGAACATCAAATATGTATGGTCTACCAATATACCATAAATTTAGTAGAAGTTCTTCAATAATCTGTTTTACTGCTCTCTAAAGTTTCAGACGATAGTCTGTCCATTTTTACCCAATACACTAAAAATTAATGGATTAAAAAATATAACGAAGAGTCTAAAGTAACAACTAATAAAGATATTAGAACAAATCCGATCAAATAAAAGCGACATTAAATACGTCACGTCAAAACATTTAAATTTTGTCTTAAATAATAAGATTTACGAGTTTACAGTAACAGATTACTGTAATAACCATAATGTTTAAGTAAATAGCGTGAGATGTACTTGGTAAATAGATAATTAACTACATAATTATATGACTGACTTAACTTTTTAATTCCGTTATAAGTACACACCCCCCGTCACTTCATATGTTAGGAGCAAACATGCAAATAAACTTGATGAAATTACAAATAATATCCAAATAATATATTTGTTTATTTACACTTCCCGTGACCCAATGGTGGCTTTTACCTTGACTTAGCATTGCCATACAACGTGGCAATGCCGCCAGACTAGGACCAGGCCCGTGCCGGACGGCGCGTATATGTTCCACGCGCGCCTCAAAGAGATGTCAGCATATGAAGGGGCCCCTCAGGGCCAAGCCTGCCAGGTAAGCGGGATTGTCCGAAAGGGTTACCGCTACCCCGGAACACAAATGGCTCAGGAAGGAACATGGATGGGTTTTAGTCAGTAAGAGTCTGAGTCCTTCCGCTCCACCCAGAGCGGGAGAAGTCATTGGATGATTGCCCAGCCTTAAAAAAAAAAGACTCCTGGGGACGCCATAATTTAATTAGTTATTGGATTTAAATACTTGAACACAATATATTCTTTTTAGTTTTAGTGTTAGATTATATATTGAAGTACTAACGACGTAACTAATGACGTTGTTTATTTGCTGCAGGCAGAGACCGGTGCTTCAAGTACCGCGGTACTTTTTATCACGGAAACAATTGTCGTGGGCATAGAGTACCGAAGCGATGTTGAGCGCAATTTTAGTGTTCATATAACAAGTGCATAGGTGAGTGCCTCGTGCGACCAATCATATCCATCGTTTAGTGTAGCCATGCAGGGCTACCTATTGCTTAGTCAGGTAGTAGGGACCAACACAAAGTACGAAGCGGGAAGGATGAGTTTTGCCAGGCTTTTTATGTCGAATCAATACGTACGGTACCTAATTTTAGTCCGAACTTTTGCACCAATTATTGTGTTTTTTTTTAAAGACCTCTTAAACTCGTGTTTGATAACGAAAACTTTAACATAGTTGAAATATAGTTCGAAATTGAAAATGGTTCGATAGTTTAAACCTGGTCTAAAGACAAAGCTTGTTTTGTAATAAGTTTGTGAATATAAACTAATATTATAAGTAGATAAATGGTTTGTAACTTTTAATTGTACGAATGGATAGCTATACCATTATCGAATGCCACTCCTGTGGCACTCCCGGGCGGAAACTAGTTACAGATCAATCAAAATCTACCTTGCCTTTTCCCGACTATGCTGTCGGCTTCCAGTAAACCGGATGGAGCTGAATACAAGTATTCATGGAGCGACTGCCTAACTGACCTCCACAACCCAGTCGGTAACCGGGTAATACGATACCCCTTGGTAAGACTACTTATCTGACTTTCAGCCGTCTGATTACCCGCAACGACTGTCAAAGATTCACGATACAGATGTGGTGGTTTAATTTCAAGACTGTTTATTCGGTAAAGTTATTCAGAAAGACCTGTTGAAGTCAGTACTTCAGTCAAAGTTTCATGATTCAGACCTCTCCTATCCGAATTTCCAGAGAATTGTTCTCGAAAATTTTTCGTTCAACCATGAGACATTTTAATAATTTAAAACAATGTAGCTATCAATTAACTTTCGGTTCGTCACTATTACATGGGATTGAAACATGACTGGCGAATTGTTGGTCACCTGTGCCTTACCCTTCGGATATTAAAGGTGTAATGTTATTTTTTCGTTTACTTTTTTATATTATCTTAAAAGTTACCAAGAATTGATGAACAACGTGATGATCCACCGGCCCTAGTTATAACCTAAGGGAGCCTATAAAAATAAATTAACCATAGCGCGAGGTATCATCAAATAAAGTATGACCCTAACACCTGTCCTCTATGTGACATGCGCAAGCGCACGCGCTTGCTTATTCAAGTGCATGATTGCCCGTAACCGTGTTGAAGTGCCAACTGCAGGGGTGTTCGGTAAGTGGCTTGATAGCACGCGACACGTCGAGGCAATTTGTATCTTAGTGATCTGGAAGTAAGAAAAATCTGATGGACAAGTCAATCAAAACCATGTTAAACGATTTTTTTTTTGTAACCTTAGTCGGGATTAAAATTTTGTGTGCGAAGGAGAACATTCAGGCTCGCTACATTTTTGGGCCTTTTCTGAAAGTTGTTGTATTACTCTCAGCCAACTTCCATAGTTGTCATTTAAATACATTTATCGATTTCTGAACTTGCATTAATCGACTCTCAGTCTCTCAGTATCTCAGTAGCTTCAGTCGTTCTACAGTTTAAAGAGCACTTCGTTCAAATTAAGTCGTTGGTACAGACGCCAGCACATCAAGCTATCCCAAACTGTAAAATTTTGCCATGTGAAAATGAACCCTATGCTTAAGTCACAAACTTGACAAACTTTCAAAGAAATTTGCCAGATTGCGGTAACTTGATGTGCTACCGTCTGTACCAACCGGCCTCTGTGCATGCACTGTCACGCTTCAACGACGTAAAATCCGAAATTAACAGTGATAATTAAATTATGGAGGAGTGGCGCTACTTACAGCTAGCAACGACACAACCAGACTTACGGAAAAATAACTAACCATACGAAAAAAAAAACGGAAAAATAGCCAAATGTCACCTACACAGGTGTTTATTTTTGTATCACGATTAATATTTGTCGCGTTATTTACAACACAATAATGTGTCGTGTTGAAACATGTTTACACGGAGGCGGGGTGTGAATTAATTCTACTTAAAATCACGCTGTAAATAAGCAGGACAGTCATCAATGATGGTGTTGTGCGGATTTGTATTCAAAGTATGGTAATTGCGATTAAATTATGTATTTAGATCTTGTGACATAATGTGGGCTGGGTTTTCACGTAAGGGCTGGATTGGTTGGAAGATGTGGAGAAGACTGAAGATGTTTTTTTTTGTAATGAAAGGAAATATGTTGGCAAAATTAAATCATTTTTTTACGTAGAAAGCTTATTAGATCACAGGTAAGCTGATAAGGTCTTTAAACAGAAACAAATGCGTAATAACCGAAGTGCCAATCAGTTTTTGAACATAATAACATTCTGGTATCTCTAGAACTACTCTTTGAAAACTGAATGAAAAACGGAGATACGTAGGAATAGAGAAAGAAAAATATTTAATTGGGAAATAGAAACAGTAGCAATTAAAACTAACAAAATGAAAATTGATAACAGTCATCTACACGTTTAGCTACTAACAAGCTTTTAATAATTATTTAACAGTTCCATGGCCTTGAATCGGGAAATGATCGAGAACAACGAATTAGTGTTGGGAAAAGATGCGCATTAGCAACTAACAATTTGCGCGCTGTCAAATTAGTTAATGAAAAGGCTGGGGTGAGCGCCATCTTATTTTCAAATACAGGACGTTCCAAAATCAAACATTTTTATCGTTTTTTCTGATTATTTAGAGTGCTACAATGATATTTTGAAGCGTGAGTGACGCCGGTGTTGTTTTTAAACATTTAAGAAATTAATTGTTTGGACAGAACAATATGACGACGTTAGTTCTGACTTTCGTCACGCGCCACAACAAGCTTGTAGCGTTGTACGTAAATCTTAATACACTATTTGTTTCCTGATATAAAAGTTCTTAATATATCGTAAATCGGTCTGAATAGCCATAACTCAAACTCAAAGCATTTATTTCAAATAAACCAATTACAGACACTTTTGAATTGTCATAGGGTCGGTCAGTCAGAAATATGAAGCTAGATACCCATTCCAAATCAGTAGCTACCTATGGAGAAGAACCTGTTGCAATACCCGAGTACCGTTGAACGATTAAAACTACCCGTGTTTTTGTAACCAATTAGTAGAGCGAAGCCTCTACGGCGTAGGCGTTCGTAGCGCTTTAGACCCCGTAGCACTCACGGGTGCTACGGGATCAGCCTTATTAGGGGTAGTTAGCTACGGTATTTTAATGTTACGTTTTAATATGTGTATCTATAGCTCTTACCAAATATTATGATGAATCTTAAGTGTATTTACTTACACGTAATTTTTCTTTCAACGTAATAATTTATCGAAAGATATTATAAGTACTGTTTTTAAGAATAAGATTACATTGTTTCATGGCAATACTAGATATCATTTAATCAGAATAATTACTTGAATTTCGATCGTAATCTGGAGAAGTGAGATAAAGTTTAGCAAATACCAAACGTGTGTTCATGATTTAGATATTTTATGAGTTCAGTAGAATTATACTATTACGAGTGAATTATATTATGAAAGGGCTCTTGAAACGAAAGTCTACACCTACCTATTAAAACAATTTATATAATTACTTTAGCTTTTGTCCGCGTGGATTTCGGTTATATCTTAATATCGGGAGATATTTTTGAGCCAAAAAGTAGACTACGTGCTTCCCCAGGATATAATCTATCTCTCTTTAATAGGCCACTTGACACAGTATCGAAATGGAATTTTTAATAAATACTGCTTAAAAAGGTTTCTCGGAATATTCATTCAATTTTAGGCCAGCATTACATCTTGTACAGAGGCCAGCACATCAAGTTACCACAATCTGTCAAATTTCTTTGATAGTATTTCAACTTTATTGCAAAGACATAAGGTTCATTTTTAATTGAGAAAATTTGACAGTTAGTGATAGCTTGATGTGCTGGCGTCTGTACCTTATTTCAATGGTATAACGTATTTAATTTCTGGACTTGGTACCTTAGTATTTAATAAAAAATAATAAATGTTCAATTCTTTATTCTAAATTATTGTCATTGTGAAAGTGAGCTTTAGTAACTACCTTAAGCTCAGGCGATACAAGAAAGTAACTACAGCCGATCTATTCTGTTAACTTAGGTGTAGTGAGCTATCAATAGTGGCGACCCCTAGCATCAGGTGGAATAAGAGCTCACTTCAAGCTCACATCGCATCAGGTGGAATGACAGATCATTTCGCTTAACTTTTCACGGAGAGATTTTTTAAACATAGATCGGTTAAGTCTTCGTTATCTCATCCGGGTAAATTAAAAAAAAATGTCATATTCAATTCTTTTTTTTGATCTACACAAAATTGCTGTGAAAATACTTAAAGTGTCAGAAAGTAAAGGCAATCTAAAGCCGATACCGAACTAGGTCACAGTCTTATACTCCTGATAAATGGAAGACATTGACGCCATATAGTTATAAATGTACAGACCTATTGTTTGCATAAAGCTACAAAATATCAGAATCTATGAGACAAAGCATAATACAGGAGCAGCTGTGGTCCAGTGGTAACGGACACAAAATACGAGCTTATAGGTCTCGGGTTCGAACCTAGGCATGCGCATCACTTTGTGAGAATAAATTCATTACCAATGATCACATAAGAATAATTTTATTACCCCTGATAACAAAACGGTGAAGAAAAACATCGATGGCATGTTCTACAAACAAAAAGTCGAAGACCAGCCCGCACTGGGCCCGCATGTTAGATTATGGCCCACTCTCTCTCGAATAAAGGAGGCCTGTGTCCCAGCAGTGGGAACATTATAGGCTGATTATGTATAACAAAGGAAATTAGTAAGTTATTTTTAGAGAAGTCTTAAAACAAGAACATTCTAAAGACGATAAGTAATTTATAGGACTTGTTATTGTGTCTTTACTTAACCATGCACCACAAGAATCGATCGAAAATATTGAAATATAATATTAAATGTTGTGGTGACCATGCAAACGAGTGACGAACAAATGGACATAAATAATTATTATTAACAGTAAATATTAACTTGTCACCTGCGCATCTCTAATGACGCTAATAATCACTGTCAGTGGCTTGGCTCTGTTTGATTTTCATTATTTTATGTCGCAATCTCGTAATCTTATATCATAAACTGTCAAACTATATAAAAGGATATACGGTGATAGTGATGTTCTAGATATCAGAGTGACTAAAGCTGAGACAGTCAAGAAGCGCAGCTAATTCATTATTTTGATATTCTGTTAAGAGTTGTTACTGTTCCCTCAGACAAGTGCCAATTTCTTGAACCAAGATATCACCCTGTAGGTCTGATAACGTCAACGCAGGCACTAACTAAAATTTGTTTTCCGTAGCGAGCTGATAATTTCCGATATAGAATCTCGCGATACAATTATACAACGTTTAGCGCGTCGTTTGTGCGGGCGGGCACGAGAGAGTTAGTCGTGACCGAGACATTATCGCGCGCGATGCTTCAGGAGGCTGCCCACTGAGGGATGGTGGCGCACACGGTCCGCTGCCAGTGAGTCGAGCGCACGCCAGCCGCCCAGCCATGCACGCCGACCCGGAGTCCCCCGCCTGCCGCGAGGAGTCGCAGCTGCTGCCCGACGAGTGGCTCAAAGTCAAGCCCGTACCCGCCAACGGCAACCTCTCACCCGGCGTCTACTACCCCACCACAGGCAGCAAGAGGTTCGTCGACGCCAGCCACCCCGTGCCGTCTCCGACAGATACCATCCCGTACTGTGTCGCTTTTGTCTGTTTATATGCGTCCAAATGTCCTCTTTTTGTTTAATGTCGTGATTATTAGAAACGTTTATGTTAATTAGAAAGCCTATTCTCTATGTTAGTAGCAGCATATTACCGATATTAACATTGATGAAGGTCATAGTTGTCGCACCGCGGCGTTGCAAGCGTGAATAGACATTCACACTTCCAGAACTGTAGCGGGTAGATAAATAACTAGACTTATTGAAGTGTAACGTAAATAAACATATTAATGTGATCGTGTTTGCTTTTAGGAGCCGATCTCACAGACATGGTGCAACAAGGAGGACGAGGCGACGAGCGATTCTCAAAAATGGAGAGTGCAACATTCTCAAGTCTAAAATCTCGCAGCGGAGGCTAAGATTCCTTCAGGATATGTTCACAACCCTCGTGGACGCACAATGGAGATGGACATTGCTAGTATTTACCCTCTCCTTTATCTTGTCCTGGCTGGGATTCGCATTGATCTGGTGGCTGATATCATTCACACACGGAGACTTAGAGTTGGACCATCTGCCGCCCATGCAGGAAGCATCTAACTGGAAGCCGTGCGTTTTCAACATTTACGACTTTACCTCGTGCTTCCTGTTCAGTATTGAGACGCAGCACACGATCGGTTACGGTTCGCGTACGACGACAGAGGAATGCCCTGAAGCAATATTTATTATGTGTTTACAAAGTATTGTGGGTGTGATGATTCAAGCCTTTATGGTCGGCATAGTGTTCGCTAAGATGACGCGCCCCAAACACAGAACGCAAACGCTTTTGTTCTCGAAGTACACCGTCGTGTGCCAGAGAGACGGTGAGCTGAGCTTAATGTTCAGAGTGGGCGACTTGAGGAAGTCGCACATTATCGGAGCCAGTGTGCGAGCTCAGCTGATACGATCTAGAACGACTAAGGAAGGTGAAGTACTGTCTCATTACCAGACAGAGCTAGAGTTAAACGCAGATGGCTGTGACAGTAACTTATTCTTCATTTGGCCGATAACGATGGTGCATAAGATAAATGCGGACAGTCCTTTCTACGGAGTGTCCGCGGCCGATGTGCTGCAAGAGAGGTTCGAGATTGTGGTTATTTTGGAGGGAACGATAGAATCTACGGGTCAGACGACTCAGGCTCGCTCCAGTTATACGACTAGTGAAATAATGTGGGGACATAGATTTGTCCCGTTGGTGACGTACAACCGTGAGCGTCAGGGTTACGAGGTGGACTACTCCAAGTTCGAGGAGACCGTGCAGGTGGACACGCCGCTGTGCTCCGCCAAGGAGCTGGACGAGTTCTACGGCAGTCAGGGTGATCGTAGATCGATCGGTGAGTTCCTTTTTCGAATTAAACCTGGTGTTAGATTTGGTGGTGGTCGCTGGGTATATGTGCCCCATGTTAGCTAACAACGCTTTTCTGTGTTTCTAACATAACAGGAAAATCTAGAGACAATTCATTCATGTTTCTGTGTCGAGGAATTAAGATTTTTCTTTAAGATAAGGTGTAAAATCTTGTATGGGTTTTTACAATACATACATTTTTACAAGTGACTCTTATTAAAACGAATAAATATTCCTAAAACACTAATATGTTACAGTATGTTCCTTTATCATTTCTATTGTCAATCATTGCAAGCACCGTTCTTGGTTTAGCAACAAACAATTCGACCTACATAATGTAGTTTATATTTAAACAATAATTGCAATAAATTATACAGTAAATAAAGTAAATGTTTGTATGCAAGTTTCTTGCACTTACAATATTTCCGTTCCACGTGATATAATGAGAGATATGTTATATTTGCTTTATTATTGTTTATCAGGGGTCAACAGACAGCTCTTGTCTTCTCAAGATAATGTCTAATTTATTGTTAAAAGGGTTCGTTTGCATAGTACATAGTTTTTTAAGCACATTTACTTACTATCTTTGTTTACTGTTTTCACTAATATCATATCTGAAATTTCGTCCTTATTCATTCATAACAACAAGGTGTAAACAAGATACGAAAATTAAAACATCGAGGAAATTTATTGGTTACTAAGTCTTATATCTTAGATTTATTTTTATAGATATCCAAACATTTAAAGAAAACGTAATAATACAAAACATATTCGTTTAGATTATGCATTAGTGTTTTTTTAGATATCGAAAAGTTTTTCACGCAATTCAGTCTACGAAGTGTACTTCCTACAAAAGTGAATTTATTTAAATAATATAATATTATTCTAATCTTAATATTCATGCCTCGTTAGTTCTCGTGATCTCTTATGAAGCGTGTCACATATAAAGACACAATAGAGATATGTTCAAACACTATGTGCATATCACATAGATGTCTAGGTAGCCACAACTTGTACCTACGTATGTATGATTTACTGACACATGTATATAAGTTTACTTCAGGTGTGAATAAGTATGCCACTGTATTTATTGAGTCATGTGACAGATCTGATAAATATATAATTATGTTTCAGCTTCATCTAATTCATGTGCATGAGCATTTTATGCAGGACTGTTAGTAGGCGTTTAAAATGTTTTAGTGTCTAACTTCAATTTATTAAGTTCGATCGAATCGTTACGAGTAGTCAGAAGCACGAAAAAATAACAGCCAGTCTTACTCTTACCAAAGGGTGTCGTATTACCCAGTTACTGATTGGGTTGTGGTGGTCATATAGGCATTTGCTCCATGTAAAATACTAGTATACAGCTGCATCCGGTTAGACTGGAAGCCGACGGCAACATAGTTGGGAAAAGACTAGGCAGATTTGCTTTTCGTGTTAGAAGCAAAAGATTTTTGATGGATATGTTGCAGAAACCTTTAAGTTGAACCCAATGCGTAAAGTTAAGCTTAGGTAGTCAAAACTCTTCATGAAAAATTAGAAAAAACCGCTTATTTATATAGTTTATAATACGTGAAGGTTTGCGTAACCTGCACATGTAGGTAGTTATTTTAATTAGCAACAGTAAATAAGATCACACGTTACTAGTTAGTACTAAACGTGTAAATATTTTTCTGTGTATCATTTGCTTAAATTACTTGCTTCGTACGTGTTTTAACACAATTGTGCGCTCGCACATAACGCTAATAAACTTTTAAATAGGTGCTATAACCCCATCATTTGCATTTTGACGTCATTATTCGTTATTTAATAGGAATACCTAATTGTCAATAAGCGCTCAATAGGAAGCTTTATGAATCACGAAAAGACACTGACGGCGTTCATTTGTTTGGAAAATATTAGGTAAGTATACAGTGTGTTAGGTTAAACGAGACATACTTTCAGGGGTTACTATACTCATGAAAATAAACAACTTTGACTATGGAGCTATACCTGAAGTCACGAAAAAAAAAACAGCTGTTCAGTACATTTATGTTCGCACAATTCGTCAAAATGTATGGAACAGCTGATATATTTTTTTTCACATTTCAGAGTTGGTCCCATGGACAAAGCTGTTGATTTTCATGAGCACTATACAACCTGAAAGTATGTCCCTCGTTTAATCTAACACACTGTATATTCCAAAGCCTATAGAGTTTTACTAAGTTTTAGAACTGTGGTTTAGAATATTGTTTAAAATTCTTGCCAAGGCAATTTTGAGTACAGGCAATTCACACAAGCAACAATTGCGTGGATTGATAAATAAGTACCCTGTCTCTTAACTCTCGACAATATGTAACCTCTTTGTTGGAAGCAATAACATGAGCAATTCATTGCCCCTAAGCATTGTCGCGTCGGTCAGCCTAACTGATATTTATGCGAAGGTCTTCGGGTCTCCTTTGATTTTCCTACACCCATCACCACAGCCGTTACCCGTCGGAACAATATTATCAAATCTCAGCAGGATGTACCATTTTGCCAATTTGTTGCCCCTTTTTGATACAGGATACATTTGTTTTGTCGATCATTTAAGACGATCGGCGGTTTAACGGTCGCTTGTCATTTGGAACGAACAATTTGAATCATGACATTGGCAAGATGGCCGCCATCGTTAGTTTAATAGTTTTATTTTCAATTTTAAATCTTGTTTAACGGTTTTCTTAGTCATTGTTTGTAGTGTTACATTGCACTTAACATTTCTGTGAAGAAGAGGCGTCGCTGAACGAGTTCTTATTTATCTTTTGTGTCATCGACTCTAAAGCTGCGGTCTTCTTTGACATAACTATGTACTCATTGCTGACGTCATATTATGTAAATAATAGGAAATCAGGATAACGCTTCTTAATTACTGCGGTTAGGTAAAACCGTTATAAGAAAAAGTACCTACCTGGGAAAACATTGATCATATTTTACTAATATAATTTGACTCATAACTCTCTAATAATTATATAGGGTATATCTTCCCATATGTCATTGTTGTCATCTTAATTTTGTTTCAAATCATATTTTTAACTATTTCTATTGTGACTAACAAAAATGTATGTAAGTGACTAAAGATCTAAAGATAATTTTCTTCTTTACTAATTTAGTGTAAAATTGTAACTATGATGATGAGCAAAGATTGATACGATGTACCTACATGTCTCTGTTTGCACGTCTTATCAACAAAAACATTCATGCCTGACCTTAAAAGGAATCTTACCTTGTCTGGTGTATTTTCGTTCAATTTTTAACTAGGTTAAGTGTAAAATATTTTAGGATAATATTGACTTATTTATTAACAGGATAGCTATTAAAATACCTTGAATTACCTAAAAGATGCATATATCTACGAAGTCAATGTGTCCTAGAATATATACATAAGCTGAATACTCCTGAAATTATTTTAATTGATATGAAATAATGAAACAAAACTAAAACTGCCAAATAAAATCTTCGAAAGATGACTGAATAAAGAGACTGTCTAATCTTTCATGTTTGTTTAAAACTAAAAAATGATAGAGCTCTATGTTTTTTATACATAGGTTCCTACGTAATCGCACTTATACATAAATGTCTGCACTAGTATGTCCTATAGCACACTAGAGTATGTTTTATGTATGTGTATGTAACTGTGGCTGTGTTTGTGATGTCGCACAGAGAGCGGGGACCACCATCTGATGCTGAAGATGCCTGAACGCGAGCCACACGAGCCAAAAGCCGAGCAGACCGACGGCGACTTTACCGTCACCCTTTAATTAAGTTAAACATAGCTATTATTTAAAGGAAAATCAAGAAAACATATAGGGATATGTAATAGCCCCCAAAGACACGACGTGGAAGCGTTACATTTGAATTTCGAAGCGCGAAATGTCTTGCGAAACGACGTAGCTTATTATGTATCAGTCACCGTCGAAATCAATAGAAAAATATTTTTTTTGTTCGGGAGCATTTTTATGTCTATATCTAAGAATATATTAAAAGTAAGTAATTTATAGATTGCGGATATGCCTGAAAGCGGGTATTGTTTGGTCCAAGAAATAAGGACTTGATTGTAACTAAGAGTTACCATGTTATGATCTGAATTAGTCCGTCAAGAAAATGATGTTGGGTATTATATTATAAGAGATTGTTATGTTTTGTATAATAAGTATGATCTAGAATCATTAAAGTAAAGATCTGGTAATGATTAATGCTGTAATTTACAAATAACCCAGTGCCACTAGTCAGCTTTAAGATAAAATAACCGAAATGAATAACTGTAGAGTTCTCACAGGTTTTGCAATGTGCAGTCGTCTTTTGTTAAAACATTCCAGTTGTAATAAAGTGCAATTTTATTATTAAATTATTTATAAGTTTAAAATGTAATACACTGCTTCAAGATGTACAATGTGATAGTTAGGGCCCAATTACACGAACCTTTTTGAAGGTAGTTTAACGCATCTTTCAGCCATGCTGGTTGTTGAAAGAGCATAATGTAAAGGGGATCTTATAGCTGCGTAAAGATATTGATATTGTAAATCGTTGTTCAATTTATATCTAAGTATATAATAGTTATAAACTATACGCATGTTTTGTCACGTTCTGTGCCGTTTTATGTAAATAATGAATGAATAATTATTTATGTTGTGACGTTGATTTGTGTTTGATTTATTATACCTTAGAAATTCTAGCATTCTTTGCACTGTTTTGTTGCAATGTGAAGAGACAAGACACATCAATTACCTTCAGTTAAAATCCAAAGTATCCAAATATCCCGTTTGAATTAAAACTCCTTGCAACAATTGAAACAACTATTTAAACCTCAGTAGTACTATTCTGTAAAAATCACACCGTGACCTACGTAGGTGAAGTGACTTTACGTCATCTGTTAAAAGTGCCAACCCCTTTTTTTTTTACGGCTGGGAAGTCATCCAATGACTGCTCCCGCTCTGGGTGGAGCGGAAGGGAGTGTCAGACTCTTACTGACTAAAACCCATCCATGTGCCTTCCGTAGCCCTTTATGTTCCGGGGTAGCGGTAACCCTTTCGGACAATCCCGCTTAAAGTGCCAACCCCTAGCTTTAGGTGGAACGATAACTCACTTCACGCTCATTTCACTTTAGTTTTCACGGTGAGATTTTTACAGAATCGACAGACTGCTCAGTTTTTTACAGAATCGACAGACTGCTCAGTTTTTTACAGAATCGACAGACTGCTCAGTTTTTTAAAGGTGAGGTGACTGATAGGGAAGACACCATATCATATAGCTTCCAAATTCTTCAGAAAAATCTTTTATATAACGTAGCATGCCAGTTTTCCAACACTTTTTAACCGACTTCTAAAAAAGGAGGAGGTTCTCAAATCGACTGTATATATTTTTTTTTTTTATGTTTGTTCGCGCATAACACCGCTGCTTGCCAACCGATTTGAAAAATTCTTTTTTTGTTGGAAAGGGTATACTTCCCAAATGGTCCCATAATTTTTTTATCGAAATCGGATAAGCGGTTTTTGTAAAATCAACAAAAATCTAAAAAAAATCCTTAATGTATGTGGATGATGTTCTAATAAGTTCCTGTCACTGTAATTTACATACCAGGTAGTATTAAATTTTTTTTTGTGTAGGTACCACAACTAAAAAGTGAAAAATAAAAAATAAAAACTTTTTTACAAAAAATAAAACCGACTTCCAAAAAAAACACTACAAAGTGAAAAATAATTTTGATTTCGGAAGTCGGTGGCGAAAAATGAAAGTACAAAACCGAAGATACCGACTTCCGAAATCAAAATTATTTTTCACTTTGTAGTGTTTTTTTTGGAAGTCAGTTTTATTTTTTGTAAAAAAGTTTTTATTAATACAAGTATAGTCAAGTTTTCATAATAATTTGAATGTAAAAATACACCGAGCCAAACAATTTTCCTTTCACACAAATTTTTCAACGATTACGCATAGAGTGATAGAAGATTAGTTTTTAAGGTTCACTGTGTTTGTCGAGTGTCATTTTTGTCAACATTATCGTCTGCTTATCTGTATGTTTGTGCGTTGAAATTATGTTGTGATGTCAGCGAACTGTGACGTCGAATCTTACTGTGGAACCAGGTAATGTCTGTCCTTGAAATATTCAAAAATATACTCAGTAATATGAGTATATTTTTGCACGAGGGTAATTGACTGCACGAATAGTTTTATGGGTAGTCAATTTACACGTCTTTTACTAATACCCACATAGACAGTTTCCCTCTGTTTTGATTTACGCATTTTGTGATCGGTTGTACCTGGGTCTCTTACTGACCGCTTTTAGGCCTGCAGCGTGGGCGATAACGCCCCCTTGTGGGCGCTGCAGGCATAAAAGTGGGCGATAACGCCCCGTTGTGGGCGCTGCAGGCATAAAAGCGGTCAGTAAGAGACCCAGGGAAATGGGGGGTTGTGTAGAGGCTTAGGGAGCGATTTGTAATTTCATCTAGATAGTGGTTTTTAAGTAGGTGAAAAGATGTGGGCGCTAAAACATAATTTATTCTCAAAGTGGGCAGTAGACAAAGTAAGTTTGGGAACCCTTGGTACAACCGATCGCAAAACTGTAAACTTCAAAATAGTATCGTTATAATTTATTTATTAATCCTTCCACTGGAACGCCATAAAGTCAATCATGCTGTTATTTAATTTGATTATTGGTGTCTTAACGATAGGTTACATATTTCCTTACTTAACGATGACAATCGTACAGAAATACCATTAATGATCCTGAAATACGGAATATCGGTAATATGATAGTATATTTATACAGCCGTATCTAAATGCGAGAAAAATGCCATAATTTATTGGGAATATGAAAACAAATGAAGTCAGAGCACTTGAATCACATGCTCTAATTGATAATTAAAGGCTCAAATGTAACAATCATGAATGAGGTACTTCCTATAGTAGCAGACACATAAACACCTATATAACTATGTTATATATGTATATACAAAAAATAATGTTGTATAAGTATATGTATACAACATTATTTGTACTCTCTCTTGTATTCAAGTACCTACCCAATCAAATTAGAATGGTGTCAAAATTCCATTGCAAAACAGTTCTCGGTAACGATAAATAATTGCTTGGGAAATAGGTAATCAATCGGTTTTCTTCTTCTTACCTATACAGAGTTTATTACTAAATTTAGTTGTATTCTTTAGACACAATAATTGGGTAAAATATTTTCTGCACTCACCTCTGTATCCCATACACAATCTTCCATCATACTATTAGAAATGCAACGGAAAAAGATATAAAAAGATTGTTTACATTATAGGTACCTACCTAAGCTAAGAAAAAGTGGACCCAGGTAATCCGTCTTACAATTGACTCTTACAACCTATATCTATAACACAAGGACTTTGGTATTTTCGATCAGATGCGGGGAACACCTACACCTGCTCATATTTCTCTTTTGTTTTGTGCTTAGCAAGCGTCTAATTTAATTTATCTCTTCAAGGAGGTAGGTATCCGTAGTGACGTGTTACACTTGTTGTCATGATTCTTTTACACATGTCAGTTTATTATTACTACTGCATTTATTGTTTTGTTGTATTTGTCAATCGAATACAGTTCTTTATGCTCCAGTTCTGGACTATATACTGACAATGTAAGCAAAAGGGGCACTTAAGGAAAAAAATATTCTAATCAGATGCAACCTTTTAGCATTTATTTTTGAGGTTGGGAAATCATCAAATGACTACTCCCGGACTACTCTGGGTGGAGCGGATCAGACTTAAACCCATCCATGTTCCTTCCTATGTTTGTGCCCTTTAAGTGCCTGCCCTTTAAGTTTCGGGGTAGCGCTAACCCTTTCGGACAATCCGGCTTACCCTTTTGGTATACGGCGTCAGTTTAGTCGTCCTTGGTGGGATCTCATATTCCGGTTCTCTACCTTTACCGTCTTGTCTGTCTGCCTTCTTCCTTGCATGAATCTGTTCTATTTAGTTCATTCAATTCGTTAACCATATCTAATATCTATTTCAGGGTACACCGGTTCATTACCTGGCGAAATAACTCTTCGGGAATCTGTCAACTCTGCCATCTTGCCGTCATTAGCGGCAAGTTCCCCTCTCGCTAATATAGCAGACCGGCTAGTAGCTGATGCTTTACGACGAGCCAGTCTTACGAGACGACCGTCGTCCATCAAATACCCTCCTAACTACTTCAGCAGTCCAACAGAAGAGTCTTCTTCGTCAAGCGATGAAGAAACAAGAAAAGGACGTAGCAAGAAGATTAAAGAAAAAGTGTGAAACTGACTGTATTGAGTAATATGTGTAATTTTGTATCTATGCTAAATCGACCCAGTGTTCGATCGATCAATCTCTGTTTATCTCTAATGAAATGAGATTGTTCGATATTTTCACGGACTGTGATGTACTTTTGTGCTTAATTTTGCAATATATTTCAGTATTAGTGTCGACAGCAATGTCAGTGAATATAAAGCTTTTATAAATAGTATCATAGTAAAGAATAGATTAGTAGATAAGCGCCACTTACGTAATTAATTTAAAGTAGCCTACCCACTATTTAAGTTTAAATTTTGTTCCTATTGTGAAAACGTTGAATTTAATATTCAAAGACCTATCTGATACATTTTTCAATATTAATATGCTATTAAGATAGTTATCACGATAAATTACCATTGTGAACGTGCTAATGAATGTTAAATTTAATATAGCGCCATCTATTGTCGAGTAGTGACATATCAATAAAACTTGAACATTTCAGGGTTATTTATGCATTCTTGGACAGTAGGCACAATTCCGATCTTAAGAAATATGTCGATGCGGAAAATATTGTTATGTGCCAATGCTAATTATTGGGTATTAATAACAAGTTGTGGAGAGGGGGAAATAAAACTCGTGTATCATATAAACTAGCAGCTATATTTGTTTGATCTGATAGTTTCTATCAAGAAAAGACAAAGCTTTGGGCTAATTTATTTAAAAAGACAGCGGCGCCCGCGCCACTATAGGCCCCTGAATTTTATAACATCTCAATGATACAATAATACTATGAATCGTGCATAACACTTTAATAATAGAGTTGTTATTATCTTTTTATAATAATTAAATATTATAATCAGTACATATTGCAAGCATTAGTAGTACTAACACTTATAATTAAATTAGCTATTCTAGTTACACAAGAAAAATGTGTCGATAACAAAGTGAACCGCGCACGGCAGTGCACGGCCAAGTTCTAAGTACTTTTGTCCGAATAATTTAAGTATCCAAATATATCACATATTTGTTGTACACATAACAGTACTTTGTACAATATTTAAATGTATAAGAAGCGTTGGATAGTAAGCTACTTCTACATTCACAACTCTTTACGTAGGTAGCTGGATACAATGAAATATTTAACAATATTATTTTGCACTATTTAATAGTTATTGGATTTAATCCGAAAGCACAAGCTAGAATTTCTTTAATAACATTCTCCTTAAAATTTTCTCATACAGTGGTATACTGGACAATGATTTTTTGTCTGAACAGGGGCCGTTTAAGTATCAAAATTTTGAATTAAATTCGTCATTGGAAATATAAATATTTCTTAAAAATAACTCTAATTCCATCTCTAGTTTAACTGTCGATAGAACAAGTAAAACGCCTACATTTTCGTAATCTTACACACAAACTGCGGAGACATGACTAATTAAAGATTTTAAAGCTTCATGTCATTTAACTTCTATAAGTTTAGTCTCCGCTCTACGCCCACTAAATTATCTAAATAAATACTTGGTCTAAATACAACCCTGTCTGGTACATCGATGTTTGATGAAGTTGACGATAAAGGAGAAAATTGTTGTCTGTTACGAAATATATATGTCTAAATTTAAGGTCTTGGCACACACGCTTGAGAAGCTTTAGCTCTTATTTTAGAACTAAGTACTTAATGTAAAAACTTTGTATACGAATAAGTACCTCAAAAGCAATAAATTCTTCAAATATTTGACACTACTATTATTGATCATCAACAAATTATGGGAGAACCTTATATTTATTAAGTAATTTTAAGCACTGGTGATACGTAGACAATAATCTTAATCACAGTTGTTTTTTTTAACGAAATACTTTGAAAATTGTATTGGAAAGCGCTCTTTTTCTTCTTCGTCGAGTTTGACATGTGCAGGTAAAACCCGAACTACTAATTTCTCGAGGATCACTTAAAATTTCCCTGAAATATTTAGATATAGTACAAATTCTTCTTTCTTCGTTAGCTCCAGACCATTTTCTACCATGAAATGATGAATCTCCTAATCTTCATCCATAAGTTGTTGTATATTCTCGATGCTCTCGGTATGGGGCGAGAAGGTGACGTGCGGCTTCCTGAGGCGCGGCGGTCAGGCGGGCTCCGGCGCCGGTGACGTCACCAGGATGGGGATCACTGGCGGCTTGGGCGCGATGTGAGTGTCGCTTGGGGACCTGCCGAGAATTTAAGGATTAAACACTCTGAAGAGTTCTACGAAAACATTTTGTCTGCAGCCATGGCAAAGACTTTGGACATAGTTCACAAAGAGCTTAGTGATACCATCGAAGATCATTTTGCAAATGGATCGGTTGCAGTATCTATAATGTTAATTACATCTCAAGTCTAGGCTATTAACCATTCTACTCATCAGTTTACAATTTAACTAAAATCTAGAGAAAATGATCAGGACACTCACTTTTTTATTTTGTTATGCTCATCATGCCGATGTTCATGATGACCGTTGCCCGCATGGCCGATGCCGTTCGGGGTCAGTCCATGAACCTTCTTCATACTAGCGTGACTATGGCTTCTATGCATATGTTCCTTCACTTCTGGAGGATGTTTGAACTCCGTCGAGTTATGATTTCTATGTTGCTGTTGCTCCAGGCCATTTTCAACAGCCAAGTGCGTGTGGCTTGGATTTCTTGATTTCTCGTTGATATGGTGGACGAAATTATTTTGGGCCATTAATCGGTTCTCCCTGGCTCTTGCTTCGGGGATTTTGATTTCAATATGTTCGTCTAAGGATATGGAGTCGACGGAGCTGAGGTCCAGAGTGTCAGCGGAGAACGTCTTCGGGATGGTGCCTAGCATACGATCTGGAAAATAAGATGTTCTATTTTAGCATACCAACTCATTCACCATGTAGAATTTATAAAACGTGATTATTACAGTTATAATGATAATGCTTGTTAATAAGTCAACAGTTGTATTATTATAAGGTCAAAAAAGATATGCATTCTATTGAAAAATTAGCTGTTACCAGCGGCTTCGCCTGGGTGGATGTCGGAAATACGACGGATACAGAGGGAACGTACTACCCGGATCCGATACCGAATGTGTTAATCCAGGTCATAAACTACCTCTGTGGCAAGTTTTATCTAGATCGGTTCAGCCGTTTAAGCGTGAAGGACGGACAAACTTATAGTGTATTTCTTTTACAGTGTCCAATTTGGTAAACAAACACGGGACGAAAATTCTGATTTTTCGTATTAATCAAACACTTTGAGTTAAGCATAAACGTCTTAAACTTTGAATAGTACACATAAAGCATGAATTATTTAAAAAAATGAGTGAATTTAGAGATACATACATTACCTAGAAATCTTAATATTAGTCGCGACATTTGTTTACCAAATGAGACAACTAAAGAAAAATACACTATAGATATTATCACACACTCACTCACAAACTTTCGCCTTTATAATATTAGTGTGATGAGGTGGATTTAGATGGATGGCTGTTTTTACTCAATCACGCCAGAACGGCTGAAAGGTTTTAAATGCAATGTTGGCACACATTTTATTACCTGGACTATCACAGGTACTTTTTATCTCGGGGACAATTTTCGAAATCCACGCGGGCAACGCCACTGGCAGAAGCTACTCATAACATAAAATGCTGCATGCCAACTAATCGCAAAGCTGGTTTTGATTTTAGTCTTTTGGCAATGAACTTTAATAGACATTTGATATTAAAGATCCATACCTAATTTTTGTGAGGTCGATACTGTAGCTCTTAACTCATCTAATTGCTTCGAAGAACACAGAGGAGTGTCCACTTCATACGTGTTGTTAAATCTGGTGTAATCAACCTGAAAAGGAAGAAAAATAACATGTTTTAATTATAACAGTAAAAAAATAATTTCGATAATGTATTGCGAACTTGGTTGAGATTTTATCGTGTCCTATGTGAGTTTACTTCAATAGATTGGCCTCATTTTGGTAAATAAAATATTTTCTATATCGAAGGAAAACTACAAAAAATATCGAATAAGGAAAAACCACGGCTAATCCACATGAGGTATACTCAAAATTATATTTAGTATGTGTAAGTAGGTATGCCTTAATAATTCTAGCAATACTAGGTGCTACCAAAGTCAGAATGGTTAAACACATGGAATACCGTCATTATTATTATATTTTAACCTTGGCTTTGTGAAAAAAACTTTTCAGGTTTCATATTTATGTAGTTATCTACAAGTATTCCACGTGATCCAACGATTTCCTGAAGAACATGTTGGTTCTAGTGAAGAGATTCAAACTTAATGGCCGCTCGGAACATGAGGCAAGTCACTGCGCAGTAACAAATTCATGCGGGGGTAAGAGGCGTGTTCTGCGCATCGACTAGCGTACTTCAGAGCGGCCGCAAAGTTGATGCGTACTATTTGTAATCTTAAAGTAATAGACATTTGCGACAGTGACATGAATCTATCGGAATCACGCTCAGTCATTACTAAAAACTGACTAAGTACCTTTTAATTAAAACGAATAAAATCCAGAACATCTAGTGACGTTTTTCTAGAGTTTTGCCAAAAGCGCAACTTGTCTCAGAAACCATAAAAAATTCAAACACTGATCATGATACAACTGTGAAAACAAATGAATTGAGTGTATACGTCGGTCTGTCAACAGTAATTTGATTGATTATACTTTGACCTGGGAATCGAATCCAGAGTCTCACGCTCAGTAGTAGCGCTTGCGACCACTAGACCAACGAAGTAGGCTATTAAAATAAGGACTAAAGAATATATAGCTGTATGTCGATAACCTCGGAAGTAAATAATCGGATAATTGTTTAATTTTACAATTTGCATTTTCGTGTTAAGGTCATGGTGATTTTTTCCGGTTTTTAGCAATGTTAGAAGACCTTTTGTTTTACACATTTTGTCTTACATGCATTTAAGATTTTGCAAGGAAGTCTTTACACAGGGTGAAATGCATGTAAAAAAGAGATATCTACAATGTATGCTTTGCCTACCTAAGTATTGAGTAATCTTCACTTATGGTACTTTGGCTACATAATCTAAATAAATCAAAATAAAATGTCTGTTTGTAATGACAATATAAGTTTTTACTTAATTTCATTTGACAAAAGGAGCTTATTTCAAAACAAAAAAAATATTTCCAATTTTTCTGTGTTTTCCGAGTAATCTCCGAAACAACTACGTAGACAGATTTTGACGAGACTTTAATTGGCCAATGGCAGATTTTTAAAGGAGTAACCTATGCTACTTTTATTTTAGAAAACAGACTTAGAATTCCGGCGGGCGAAGCCGCGGACAGCCGCTAGTATTGAAAAAAGTTTTCTTAATATTTTTAAATAGAGTATTTAACAAATGACTAAAGAATGAGTAGTTATGGCGATGTACTTTATTGTATGACGCTTTTAGTATAAGGACATACAAACGTGGTACCAGGTAGTCGATTGGTTCAATAACTAATCTATGTAATAATTGATGCAATAATTACAGATTAATGCAGTTATATACGCAGGCGTTTATCCAATACAATGTTTAATTAATAAAGACTATTTCAAACATGTAAACAGTTAATCCTATACGCGGCGCCATTAACTATGTGCGTAATTTATTTATTATTATAATATTATAAGTTTAAATTATATATATGTACTATAAATCTACAGTTATTAATTGGTTTAGGCGAGGTTTTCCTTGTGAGTAAATATTTTCTTAAAATAACTAAACATGTTAGTTATTGAAATAATAAATAATACCCTTAATTTTTAAGAGCCAACGTTTTAACGTAGCATTGAATATTTTGCATTCGCGTCTCTGATAGTGTTTATCTATATTGATTCCTGTATGGTTGTTGGCCAAAAAAATATGGATTGATTTCATCAGAGTTCAGCAGGTATGCCTATGCCGGTTTCCTCACGATGTTTTCCTTCACCGTTTCACCGAGATATTTCTCAACGGTATCTGAAGCTAAGTCAGAGGCCCATAGGCAGCATAAAAACTCTGACACCAGGTTAGTCACTAACCACACGAAAAAAAGAAGATCAGAGTTCAGGTTTACCTGTCAATTACTGAGAACATTTTAACAGACCAATTTGTTGCATCATTATAAGATAAAAATCAGAGTTTCCGGGCAAACGACCGTGACGGTGACCCAAATTCGAATATAATTTCCATATTGCATGATAAAATTAAGAATGACATACATAAAAATAATAAACGAATAATAAAGGAAACACACCTCGTATTCTCCAGTGTCCTTCCTGAACGTGACCATGGTCTCGAACCGGTGGCCCCACAGGATCTCTGATGGCAAGAAACTGCTGCGAGCCTGGGTGGTCATACCCGTCGACTCGATCACACCCTCTGAAATAATACAAATAAAAAATTATAAGTTTAAAACAACAAATTAAAATGGGCTTTTACAACATTGATAAAACTATGGAGGAGTACAAATGTACCCAATGTACATGAAAGAAAATAAACATGGATTCGTAGGTCTACTAGGAACATTGGTGTTTTTTTTTTACGATTTATAGGCAAATCATTGAAGACGTTGTTGTATATACTGCTGCTATAATTATTGAAATGGTTCCTAATAAAGATCCGGAAGAAGTCAGACTTTTTTTTTTTTTTAAGGCTGGGAAATCATCCAATAAAAAGAAGTCAGACTGAACATACAGTTTTATTAATGCAATGAAAGAGGAATCGTGGTGTTCCTTGCCGGTTCTTTTTTGTAAGAAACAGAGAACCTGGCGTTTCATAGGTGCCCATGTAGGTTTATGGGAAATAAAATATTGTAAACAAATGACACATATACCAGCAGGTCGATTCTGTCAAGATCCTACCGTGAGAACTTAGGTGTAGTGAGCGTGATTGAAGTGGTCGACACAATTGACACTATTGACTGCTCTCTTTAAATTCACCTCACCTACGTTTTTTTTACAGAATTCGTTTCGTTAGCACTACTGGTGCTAACGATGTACAAAATTATTGATAGCTCACTTAAAGTTCACGTCACCTAAGTTTTCACAACACCTAGCAAAATCACATGTGATTTGAAGGCCGATTATATTGGAATATGATTTGGCACTGATATTAATGATAATAATATATTTATGGTGGCCACGTGGCACTTATTACGCAATTAACGGAATATATTGTAAAAACAGCTACATGAAGTTTATTTATACATTTAATAAAACTAAACAAGGAAATGCAACTTTTCATAGATGGTGAACAAACATGATAAGATATTTAGGTTTTTAGTTTATTAATTCCGTGTCTATTTCTGTGTAAACTAGCGCGTTGAAATCGAATCTATTTCTTAATAGCGGCATGACTCACTGTCCTTAGGAGCCTTTCTACGGATTGTGTCACTAATGGGGAATTCAGTTTACCATTAGCATAGAAAGATTTTATTTATGCTAAGTTTATTTCTAACTTCTCTTCAGATCATTTAAACAATATGCCCGATGAAGTAGATGGAATTATTGACATGACTGCGGATGATTCCAGAATAGAATCTATTAAACAAATCGTCTGCTTCATCCACACTGTTCTACGAACTAATGATGCTATCTTTCTTCACATAAGAATAAATGAACATAATTATTATACCTACACTCAAAATATATCTTATAATTATTGCAATATATAGAATCATATATTATATTAGTATCATGTGTAAAGTTCAGGGCAATCTACCAAAACTTCTGTCAAGGAAGTGCCAAGAGCATGTGGTCATTACGTGTAGATACATTCTTTGAAACAATTACAGCCTTTGATGTTTTATAGAATCTATTACGCCAGACATAGTTTAAAAAAGTGTCAAAATATTCGCGTGGTGATACAATTATTTTTAAATTCAAATTGTTTCTTTGGAATATTAGAATGGTTTTCGAAATATCAGTTTGTTACTGTTACTGTCCGACCAGTAGTTTTATTATTGTTTGTGTTGTTAGGAAGAACATTATTTATTACAGCTTTGTTCGGATAGGTTTCTTCTAAAATTATCTGGTGTTGACGGGTATTAGACACATTGCAATACTCTTGTATAGGATGTTGGCTTGCTTCAACTTTCGAGAGCACTATATCATACACTTGACAATCAACATCAGTAGATAGATCGCAGTTTATGTACTTACGTAAACTCTATTAGAAGTTAGATATCTAGTATATATAAGATTTGCTACCATTTCCATTACTCTTTCAGAGATTTATCGTATTTGATACCTGTATCACTCTATGAAGCAGGGTGCATTAAATTCCACGTGTGAAGATAGGGCTATCCAAAACTTCGACTTGGTAAAGAATCTAGAATTGATTATGCATGGGAAAATACAAATTTCTTTCCTCAAAGCAAATTACTAATCTCAAGCGTCTGCTCTTAGCGGGAGATAATGGAAGTACGTAACCTTTTGGATGCTGATTCATTCATGGTTGGGACATCGACAATAATACAAGATCATGAACACTTAAGAGCCTTGGGTTAGGAGACTTACCTAACATCACAACGATTTCAAATCTCTCCCTCAGCATGTCTGACGCGGACAGGTTGTACAGCGGCGACTTCTCGTTGATCTTGTGCACGATGGTCATCGGCCATATGAACATCAGTCTGTCTTCCTCTCCATCAGCACCAACCTTTAACTCTTGCTGGTAGAATGGCAGTACTTCACCCTCTCTAGTAATCTATGTGTCGGAAATAAACAATTTATTAGATTTGTTCTTTGTTGCTTTTCGGGCATCACGTAAGCATGAATTTTCAGGTCAGGTATAATTGGTTGCAGTAAGCATACATTTCTTGGCATTTTGAACATACATATTAATGTAATAGAAATAATTATTACCTTGACAATTGATGTTACGTGCTTTCGTTATGCATGTAACTACCTTAAGTTATTATAATCATAACTAATCGCTTATAAAGTTGTGTTGCAAAAACGATGCCCTCTTTGAATAGAATAAATGTTTAATGGCGTGATTTTTGCAATAAAACCTTATATATTCAAAATAGTAGTAGCAAAAATTGTATAGAAAAGCAGCAAAATGATAGCAGATTCAATGTCGTTCGGACTTAGATATTGCATGATTTGACGTGGATCCATGAACTCAAAATTATGATTTAAAAACATAACATAATTTTTGGTTCGTCCAGCTTAGTTTATTAATGATAGTCAATTCCACTCACTACGTTTGTCTTCAATGTACAGCACAGTTGACATGGAAATGAAAATATTTTGTTTGCTGACATTTTACATACTTTATTTTGTAATATTATACTCTGGGCGAAAGTTAAAAAGAAATCAATGTTTACTTTATTAATACAAGAGGTAGCTGCCTGAATCGACTATTCCACGTTATGGTGTTGAGTCAGTGTAGGTATCAAAATGCTTTGATTTGTTCCAGCAAGTAAACATGTCACAATAATAAGGCTAATAATATTATGTATGTAGTTATATACTAGTAACCACGTGTATAGGTAGATGTTTTCCGTTTGCCTTAGTAAACGTCAAAGCAAATTGAACTTTATCATTATTTTGAAATAATTGGCAATTAATTTTAATTGACTTAATCAAAATTACCTACTAATCATAGGTTGTCGAGTTAAAATATGAATTCGGGTTACAAACATTTTAATTAAATAGGGACATATTTATCAGTTTGCTGGAACAGTAATAGAATAGCATATACAAATACATGCTAATGGGAAGATCCAATAGTCTAGTTCCGATAAATATTTATTCAAGCAGCTACTGATCAATGTATATATGCATAGTTAAAATAGAAACCAAAGCTATGCAATGTGCAAGTAAATAATCCAAAATAGTAGTAAACTGTGTAATAAAGCGTAAATAAAAATAAAATCATGCTGTATCGTCCATAGATGGGTCATATAGGATAGCAAACGAATGCAAAATTAACGCGCAAATAATTAAGTTTTTGCAACACTTAATGCATTTTACAAATAGCGTATTGGAAGTATTAAGTGTTACCTTTTTCCTTATAAGCTGGGCGCGCACGTGCGCCTCCAGTATGTGCGACTTGCGGATATCTCCAACACGGAATAGAAGGCAATATTCGCCGTCCCTCAGACATATAACCGCGTTTCGCGAGAACAGGAGAGTGGTGTTACGCTTTTTTGAACGCGCCAGCTTCGCAAATATAAGACCCACCTATGGACAAGAGAGAAAAGTTCTGAAATTCGTATTCCAAAACTTGGGGAATCGAAGTCTGAAGAGCACATAATGGACTTAGATTTCTGAAGTGTTTGTATCCAGAGTTCGACACCCCACAAGTTAGAGTGAGGAGTCAGTATGAACTCGAGTTAGACGTAACTATATAGGCGTGCTGACTGAAGTCCCCAATCACTAACCAGTCTCGTTTTTGGCGAAATAATATACCTTGCGGCGGATTATTTGTGCTCTTATATGCGCTTCAACAATATGGGATTTCCTCATGTCTCCGACACGGAACATGAGGCACAGCTGGCCATCACGCAAGCATATGACTGCGTTCCTTGAGTAGAGCAGGGTCTGGGCTCGCTTTTTAGGTCTAGACATCTTTGCGAACACGATTCCCACCTAAAATTAGAACAGCATTGATGCAACGTTCGGCGTGTGATAAACCACATGTTCGAGACTGTTTGTTTTGGTCGCCTCCATAGTAATACTTCCTGAAGATTACGTATTGTCAATGTTATACAGACACACTGACACATACATATTCGTGAGCTGTGGATAGATTCAAATTATGATGCTACAGTAAACGGCTACGAAATGATAAAAACCATCTTTTTAATTTTGTAATGATTTTTAAGAGAACATCTGGCTGGATCGTATAGTACGTTACGTTAATACATTTGGCTCGATTCCAAGTTTATTTTAATATTAAATTATCATATAAGTTTTACAGCCGGATGGGTTTTTAGAGTTTGATGAGCTCAAAACCCTTTTATTAACACTTTGTGTAAAATTGATTAGATTATTGTTAAAATAAGATTGCAACATCCAAATAGATCGTTATTTTTATAGCCGTCTAGTTCAATGTTATTAGAATTTATTGCCAGTAAATGGCATTTGTTTTGACAGTAAGTATGTAGTCTTTCAGCATCCATGGTGACACGTGTTTGTTTTACTAATTAAACGAGTGAAATATGGGAGAGGAAAATATATACAAAGTGTAAATCTTACCATGAAAGCCTGAATGAAGACGCCCACAATACTCTGTAAGCACATGACGAAGATAGCCTCGGGGCACTCCTCGTTGGTTGTTCTGGAGCCATAGCCGATGGTGTGTTGTGTTTCCACGGAGAAGAGGAAGCAGCCGGTGAAGGTATTGACGTTGTTGAGACAGGGAATGAACGTAACGTTTTCGTTTGGCGGGGGAGGGGTGAGGTCTCCGTGGGTAAAGATTATGAGCCACCAGATGAGAGCGAACAGTAGCCAGGAGAGGATGAAGGAGAGCGCGAACACCAGCAGCGTCCAGCGCCACTGCGCGTCCACGAGGGTGGTGAAGATGTCCTGAAGGTATCGGCGCCTGCGCTTGGCCACGTTCCATTGGACGACGTTGCAGTCACCGTGTTTGAAGATTACGCGTTTTCGGACGCGTCTCGCTGCGTAACGGGCTTGACGGTATCTAGAAATAAATAAAAGAACGTTATATACCTCTGTCATATGTGATATACTGAAAACCATTTAACACTTTTTTTTTGTTTGAAGTTGGGAAATCATCAAATGACTCCTTCCGCTCTGGGTGGAGTGGAAGGGAGTGTAAAACCCATTTATGTTTTTTCCTTAACCTTTTATATTCCTGGGTAGCGGTAACCCTTTCGGACAAACCCGATAGCCATTCAACACTTTAGTGAGGTATGCGATAAAGATTTTATTGTCAGTATCCAGACGAATTGCTAAAGAAATCCAACAAACAGTTAATTGCTACCTATAGCTATTCTATTGTATTCCCAATTCATAATGATGATTACAAATGAATTATATGTCAATATTGGACGATCATACGGATGAGTTATGGTTGGTTTGATTGCGGTTTTTATGATAATGACATTAATCTCTGTCAAGTGGAAATCATTGTACCCGTGTCCGTGATTTTTTGGATTAAAATTGTTGCGTTGATCACAAATCACCTAAATTCTTTGGGTGACCTAAGTGGTCACCTAAAGTCATATTACTAAAACATTTAATAAAATTTAATGTTTTAGTAATATGACTTTTTATTTTTGATACTCTGGATCTTGCGATAGTTTTTCTCTTATTTAATTGTCTTCTATTCCGTGGTATCATAGGACTTATTGGGTGATTAATTTTGTTTTAAGTTCATGCATATTGTTTAAGTATAAGTGTAATATGAATTATGCAAATTGCTTCTATTTGATCGACGTTTTAATGTTTCATGCGAACTGACATGTAATAACAAGTTATACTATTTCCAGTAATACACACAAAAGAAGTATAATATTAATGTAAATATACCTGGAAGTGTAGAGAATAATATTAAGCTATAATTGCTCACAATCTATTATGATATCATATTTCTATTGCAATTTTAAATAAACGTTAACGATGTCTACATTCTGCTTATAAGGGTTTTTATTCTTTACGCGGTAAGCTACTATAACAGATCCTATTACTAGGATACTTTTACTCTTTATCATTTTGTGTTTTTTTAAATTAGTTCTACAAAGTATAAGCATACATTTTAAATACAATATATAACTGAAATTCGATACTCTGGGGTCATGGGTACTCGAGTGCGCAACTCCTTTTAAAGGAAATTTCTCGCCGATTGGTCGACACTTCACATGACCAGAAGGCTGGATGGTTCTTTGGCCAAAGAATTAGCATTGCCATTCACCGTGGCAATACTGCCAGTCTTCTGGGTACGTTTCCGGATGACAGCGATGCGAATGACTACTACAGCCTTAGTGTCCTTTTTGTTTTATATACAACCTAAAACTAATATACATGATCATTTTGTTGTATTTTTTATCATCATTCTATGAAGTTAATAAAATGAATCCAGTACAAAGTTTATATTACAAATCAAACACTATCCAAAAACAATAACAACGAATCACTAAATGTTTTCATAATAGCACATTCAAGAATTCTGATTCAAAGTAAATCATCACCTGATAGACAGTCTACGCATTTGAATAAAATTGAAATTCATTAAACAAATGAAAATTATTCACCACTGATGTATGACGGGCAGGTTAAACAAAACGTAAATGAATCAATCCATGTCACTTAGAATGCAGAGTGCCACCAAGTACATTAATGTACCCCATTTGATAATGTCAGCATAAACCCATCACTTATTTTCATAGATACTGTCAAGATAGTACTAGCGTTTTATGGGACTGGCTACCCACTGGCCTACGCACCACTCGAGATAGATTTTATATCACTTATCCTGACCGTCACAATACCACTATAAAGTAAGTACTCTCATTAATCTTTTAAAAGCTTTTTATGTAAAAACAGGCTTTTATGTTTGCAAGTGCTGGAATTCATTTGTTTTATGTGTGTTTTGGATTAAGATAATAGCGAAACGAAAGTTTGTGAAATAGATACTGAGGACACTCTATAATTAGTAGTGACATTTCAATCTGCCTAGCCTTTTCCCAACTATATTGGGGTCGGCTTGCAGTCTAACCGGATGCAGCTGAATACTAGTATTTTACATGGAGCGACTGCCTATCTGACCTACACAAACCAGTAACTAGGTAACACGATACCCCTTGGTAAGACTGGCTGTCAGACTTTCGGGCTTCTGACTACCCGTAATGACTGTCAAAGGTACACGAATGACAGCCGGGACCAACGGGTTAACGTGCTTTCCGAGGCACGGTTGAGTCTCGATATCTAAAGATGGTCACCCATCCACAGACCAACCCCGACAAGCGTAGCTTAACCTGGAGGATCAATCCGTGCGGCTGTTATTACTTAGCTACGAGCTCCCCCTTAATTAGTAGCGACATTGTTGATGAAAATGTTAAGTTATGTCTTTCAGCTTAACTTATACCTACATATAATATAAAAAGGCTTTACAAAGAATTGAAACTAACTATTGTAAATTTCCTTCTTAAATTATTTTGCTTCAGCAAAATAAGTCTTATTGTTAATCAATTCAGAACCGTAACGGCTATGGCTGCCACTGTTCCGTCATTAAGACTATTATCCACTGTTTTTGTTACAAATGAATTGGTCTTAACGACTTCATAATCACAAAAACACATCAATAATAATAACAAACACGTAGGTACTCACGATTTTTTATAATATACTCACGTGTAAGATTTATTATACATATTCATACAATACAAAGAATAAGTTCTTAGCTGGGAACCATAGATGCTTGCCATAGGTACATCACATCTATGGAACCATAGATGCTTGCCATACAACACATCTATGATACTTAGCATAACGATTCAGTTTTTGCACGATGTGAATATATCGAGGTAACTGCAAGATCGAATCAGAATAGATTATCAATTTGAACGTATTGATGACACGCTGGGAAAGAATCAGTTCAATGAAGACGTACAGTTAGATTACAAATTCGCTTCGTTTGAAATAGAAACAGCGGCTCTCTATGCAAAAGGAGTCCTTAATACTTAATTTCATAACAATGCAATAACTCAAAGACAAAAGGGATAAGACAATCGAAGGGACATTCGATTTTCAATTCTAGCATTAGAATTTGAAATCGAAGATCGAACGTTTGATAGCAAACCAAAACTAAATCAAAGTATTTATAACTGTCAAGTCATTTATAATTCCAAGAAGTATAAATTAATATATAGGTGAATAAAGGCGAATTATAATAAAAAAGTATGGATATCTGAAACATAATCATACTCTCTACGTATGCTACTAACTGCCACATGACTTTGGCAGCTTCATAAATAAATTATTCACAAAAATGTTGAACATTAATAAAATGATATTTTTCATGAAACATGGATATCTATGAGTCAGTGTCTTGACGGGATTAAAAATACCATCTACTTTAATACTGTCAATTTATTTCCTCTTTTCAGTCTCTAAGTTATTTTTATATGGTGACTGTGGCAGTATTATGTGTTTTAATACAATAATATTCTTATAAAACGTGGTTTATTAATTAAATACTTTAATTAAGTCTATATGATCATTTACGCCAAGAGACGTTATTTAAATATAGTAGTTATTTTAATGGGGAAACCATTATCAGAACTAGAAACAGTTACTTTTATTGGCAATGATCAAGTTAATGAAATGAAATAATAATAATAATAATAATATCCTTGGACATTTCACACAGCGCCGTATCGTCCCAAGCTAAGCAACCTAATGCTTGTGTTATGGTAACGAGATGGCTGATATACTACTTACGTATATACATTTTTTTTTGTAAATACATACATATTATAGATAGAAAAACACCCAGACTCGTAACAAATACTTGCAGGTCGTACAAATATTTGTTCCGTGCGGGAATCGAACCCGCGACATGATTATTTCTGTAAGTAGATATTTTAAATAAGACACTTTTACACATCAATATTTTAAAGCTAGATGGCGCTGGTGTAGGTATATGACTGAAAGCCTATTTACAATGGAAAATACAGACATATATATGTATGTATGACTAAGTTCCACATTTGCACAAGAAGTTAACAATGAATAATTTGACATAAGTGCAGGTAAACATTTTGGTGCTTCGTAAAGTTTGTAACCACAATCAGAAGATATTAAAAGATTGTAGACACTGGTTCATAAAAGTGTTTGCCATCTTTAACGCAAAGCAAATTATGACACAGTCGCCTTTACATAAGTTATTAGAGACCACCTTGAAAATGTATTATTACATCGTCGTCTGGATGCGACCCCATTACCGCAGACATTACAGACAGAGCGTAAAAGAATTTCATTCAACATCATCATGATTTTAGTTATATGAGGCACACTCAGTGCATGCATTTCTTTGTCGCCTGCATCTACAATGATATTAAATCATTTCGAATTCAAAAGCATGTACCTATACGCAAAAATGAGTAAACAATAAATGTTTTATATTCATGTACTAATTACATATGACAGTCTTGGTATCACCATATTTTATTTAAAGGAACATCAATGTTTTTTATTAATTTTGATTTTATTTTTCAAGTTCGCGTTACAGGCACTTGCATCCATAAAACGTTTAAAACAAAAGATCCGACTAATACAATTAAAACTTGCTTCCACGAGATCAAGTCACGTAGGAGATCAGGGAAACGGTTTCATTGGCAGTATTCAGCTGCATCCGGTTAGACTGAAAGTCGACCCCAATATGGTTCGGAAAAGGCTAGGCAGATTGATTGGCAGTAATCATATAAAATTCAAAATGTTAGTATAAATCTGACATCAGATGGGCGTCAACAACGTCGATATTACTGAACTAAGAGTTAACGTTAGTAACCCTATAATGTTGATCAAGTTGTGACACATATAATGTGCAAGTGAACGCCATTTAAGGCTGTTTATGATATAATAATTACCACCTAATTGATTAATGACGCGGATAAATGTGGCGATTACGGTGGTCTTACCAATCAAGTACTTATTCAGACGCCTATAATTATATCATATCCATGGCAAATTCTCGATTTTCACAATCGATTAACAATTTACAAGAAGTCTATTAAGGTAAACCGCAGGACACGAAAATCGTGTGGCTTGTTATTAAAAGCAACATCAACTATTAATAACTTATTTTTATGTTTAAGGCGTGGGTTGATCTTAGGTATTTCTAAGAACTAGGTTTCACTTGGAATGTGGGTGTTATGTAGACTTTTGTCTGCATGGAAAGCTAACAATGACACAACCGAGTACATACTTAGATCATCTGTCAAAAATATATTCTCAAATAACATGGTCTCTGTTATTGTTGAAATCTCAAACAATTCTACTGGTGCATCGATAATTTTGTTCAATGCCTATATTTCGAGAAGAAGTTTTAGCTGTTTTTCGAGCACGAGTTATAGGCGAGTTTTTTAATATTTTAAAACATTAACCCATTAAATTAAAGGGTATTGGCTGGCGTGTGAGTACCCTGTGTGAGTATGAGAAGTCGTGCGGACGCCCACTTTTCGAACCGATGACATCAAGCGATGTGAAGGCCGCCTGGATTGAATTATCCAGACGAGAAAACATGTTTCTTCGGCGAAGATTGAACTCTCAGTTAATTAAATTATCGCTCAATGGATATTTTTAATGTCAAGACGTTCTGTTCTCCGATTCAGTTTTTGGTGCCAGCTCCGGATTTTTCTTTTCTGCATGCCAGACAGCAATTTATTCCCAGCAAAATAACACTCACCTTAATGTTTTTAAAATTGTCTGTGACTGTCACATTGCTCAAGACAAAACAAAAGAATACCTAGGTACCGATATTATAATAGAAAATAAAAAACTAGATCATAATGATCTTTCAAGATCTTGGAGCGTTTGTTGTAGTTTTTCAATCAGTTTAAAGTAAACTTTATACATATGCCATGGGTTATTTGGGTTTAATGTTTGATACGCAATCAGCGTCGTCTGTAAACGATTATCCGACGCCAAGTGATTCCAAGAAACTTTCGGGAGCAATGAATTAGCGAAAAACTTCTTGCCAAATATTTGAACACCTTTCTACGAGCGTAGAGGCCGCTTCCTTTTCTTTGCTTAACCAATACGACGCATACGATGTGGCTTACTGAAACACACTTACTTTTGCAATTCTTCGCTCCATGCTGATTCCGACGAGTTTATTGGCTTTCCTGTCAATAGCATTGACACTTGACTTACGCATCTTTTTAATCCTGACATTCTAGAAAGTATGGAATTCACTTTTGGTTTAATTAAATTAATACTGAACAAGCTCTTCGGCCTTTTAAAATTACTCTCAAACACTCTTTGTAAACTCACTACGAGAACTATCGTTATCGAGACCAGCGCACCTGAACTGTTATATTAACCTTAAATATTATCACACAGTCGAATACTTTCTTTAGAACTGTTAACCTTCGATTTATATCACTGAGTTATACAATTTTCTCCACTCTATCTTTCAGCAGAACGTTGATGAGCGATTCACTAAACACTTCTTTGATATCGAACAACAAAACTACGATTTTCCGCAACATCGTCAACGACGTCATTTTGGGCTATAACAAATATAAGGAAAAACTAAAATGGCGACGTGAGAAAAATTGCGTGTCTATTAGTACGTGCAAAGAACTTTTCACTCGCACCGATTGCGATGAGAATTGGTCCAATACTGAAACGCACGGATGTTTAATGAAACAGATGCGAAGATGTTCACAAACAAACACTATACAGGCGCCCCGTGCCAACGTTGCCAGTGGCGCCGTGGCGCGTCGCGACGTCGCCTTGCCTATTTTTCGAACAAAAAATCTACTCGGTTCCATCTGCACGCGTACTTCATGGATCACGTTTTCTGTAGGGTGCTTATTAAGATTTACGAATGATCTTCGGATAAATATTTGGACACCGCGTTTCCAGTGAACGGAATTAAAGTCTGCGCTTGAGCATTTATTTACTATGGACGTTGATCGAACACTTTTTTTACTTCGACGGCAATGTATTTGTTGATCGTCAAATTTGAGTAAGATTTATTAATGCTTTATGATGAATCATTGTTTGGCGAACGTTAAATGCTTTTTAGTTCTGTTACTGACTAAAGAATTTGTAGTATTTTCTCGTGCGTATTTTCATTAGAGTAATGTGATAATGTGAATGTTTATAGACCCGTCAACTGCCGCAATAACATTAAATCCGCAAAGTTTATGCGCTTGGTCTACATTTACAAGCAGTTAATGCATTTAGCGTTAGAAAATAGTCGTTAGCAATCTCCTGTAATGCGTCTGTTGATGTGTTATAAAGTATCCTCAAAGAAATTGGGTGTATAGAAACAAGTTTCAGACATTGTCAGGTCTTAGATTTTCCAGTGTCCTGTTTACCGGTGTCAGTGACTTAGTAACGCCCATATTACGATGAACTTTTATGCGAAGCTCGAAGGCGTCAATTAGAACGTAAAATTAGCACCCATGGCCGCACACCTTAGAAAGGGATCACTGACGCGAGATGGTGACGTCATTTATACCGCGACGGTGGTCTGCGAATAGATTATCACCTACTGGGCGCCTAGAGGCGACGAAGGGATTATGTCATTAGCAACGTGTATATGTTACGTCATTAACGTCCGCAATGTTATTGCAGTTATCGTAAATATGGCAGCATTTGAGATTGTTCTGAGTTTGAATTCTTTTCCAATATAAATATACTGTCTTTATTAAATACCGTCTAAGGTAAACGTACCAGTTACGTAACTTATGGGACGACGGGAACAATAACAAGCTTGAATGCTGTATGATTTCTTGAAGATAAGAAACAAACGGCTCTGAGTAAGGGTTTACACCTTTAAAACACGAGTGAATTCGTCGAACTTTTCGTCGTCATCATAGCACTGACTAGCTATATAGAATTTGTTCATTAAACCCATCAATGAACCCATTCTACCAATTTGTACCGAATGTACTGGCTGATGTCAACTGCTATCGTCACACGCGTCGTCATATGGTCCTCATGTGTGGATCTAAATCCGTATATTACAATACCGTCTGGAACGGCCAGACGATGTACAACGGAACATTCGAATTTCAATATTTTTGTATGAGTAGGTAACATCTGTTGTATTTATTGTAACACCTGCATTTTCGATGGAATATTAGACCACACTGTTCTTTGAAAAGATAAGCCCATTTTTTGTTCTTGCGGGACTTTACTCAACGTTTCTTTATAGATAGAGTTAGCAGTCATTCTTCAGTAATACGTATGCAAACTTGGTGATAATGGTATTTATTACGACCAAACATTGCTACGGGTTTTAAGGTTGTCCAATTTAAGTAGTGGCGTCTACTACTGTCACAAAATTTATTCATCCTTTTAAAGAATGTAATAGAGTTAGTTGATATTAGAGACGTGCTTATCCCGTAGCACGTGAGACAAACACGTGCTGCGGTTGATACGTAGAACCACGTTCATTGAAATCAAGACAAGGCATTGTATTACGAATCCTGTCGCGTCTCTTATATAAAAATTGGGCTAATTTTGTGACACATGCCTTATCGCGAGAATAGTCACTATATTCATAAAAGACACCTATATGTACATAACTACCGGTGGGTTAATACATTGTTTTGTAGCCAAGTCCCTCCGATAACAGGACAAACGATTAAAACGTGACCTGTAGTTAGCCTTCATAGATTTAATATTGACATTTATCGCAGAGCATTATCCTTAGGTATTTTAATGACGCCATTTGACATTCGGATTTATTGTGACCTTCCAGAGTACAAAAGAAAAGACCCTATCACACGTTTATTCAGCTTCTTTGTTGTTTTATGTGTGTGTAAAGCTTTGGGATGGGTAAAATAGCATGGTGTCTTCAAAATAAGCCTCCTCCAGTCCTTTCAATCGTTTCAAGGATGAAGAGACTAAAAATCTGCTGCCTGAACTCTCCTGACATCGAAAATATGAAGAAGTAACCAATGGATAATGGCTCTCACAGGCCTGTCTGACGCAACGAAATTGTTATGCATGTTAGAGTCGCGTCTCGCTGTTGCGTCGCGAAAAAACTAGTATCATAATATAATTTTCTTCACCTATCCTCGAATGAATATCTATCCATTGTTCACTTCACTATAAGAAAGTTTGTTCCGCATTTTTGCAATAAAACCTTTTACGTACTTGACTAGCTTTTATCGGCGAACTTGAGAGTTGTTTGTCACTGGGTCATAAAACAAATGTTTATTTATGTTCGCCACTTAAGGCCAACACTTAACCTTCTGGTGGGTTAGTTATGAACAAATGAACAATCAGGGCGGATAATGGTTACTAATTATAGTCTCGTTTTAAAACAATTAGGTGTGTTATGGCGAAAAAGTGGTAGGGTACAAAAATGCCAATGGACTTTTGGCCGCCACAGTACCTATTCACTCATCTATACTCCCGTACATAATTCAATATCTCTTTAAATGTACAGTGAGTCACATAAGTACCTATAGCAGTAAAACACTCCTTCCAATATGAAAAGAAAAGGATACTAAACGTATTATTACAATCCTTACAACGGACTTTCCTTAAGCGTTCTCCTTTAGCACTAAAAGTGAGTTCACAAAATTAGGTATTTTATATAAATTAGCAGGTCTACCTACTTTGTATTATAAAGGTCGCTATTTTGTAACTACGTATTTATTACTTGGCAAGCATTCCTAAAGGAGCAATATTTCAAAATATTTATTTATAAAGACTCGACAACTATTAGATTACGAATTGATATACTGTTACTATCCACAGTTCTACATACAATATACGTTACTAAAGCACCTATGTTTAGAAACTATTCACATGGCGGAAGTGAGTAAACTGTGTGACCCTTCCGCTGGCAACTGGCCTACAATACCATAGGTACTAACAAATGCCAAAGGACCCATCACTCATCGCATAGTGAGTAGTAAATTACTTAGTGCATTTTCCATGAAATGAAGCTGAGAATCCATCCATCCATCGCCATCTTACCGCCGCGCCGCCAGTTCTTCTATTTATTTTTGTTAGCCGATGGATAATTACTAGTTGTTTCAAGCAAGGCCAAAAGAGCCAGATAGCTATCATATTGGCAAGATATATAAGTGAACGGTATTTAGATTATTTCGAAATATTGCCCATTAAATGAACATATTTATGATTATCCTGGTGCCGTTCCATTTAGCGGTGGCCACGACATGAATTGCATGTTACATTATACAGCATACCTAACGGCTGTGGAGAATTTAAATGTATTTGTGACAAGCGGAACTGGCAGCTAATACAGATTTGATTCGATTTTTGAATCATGTGTAAGGGAGTAATATTCGACCTTAGTGTGGCTTCGAAGTTCGTTACCCGGAGCAGACGGTCACCTCCTGCGCACTTATTTGTATAAGACACAAAACAGGTGTCGTTCCGTTTTATAGGTATTAAAGTAACTGCAGTGACACTGAAACTGGAATGACCTCAGCATCTGTCAGTTCACGCGTTATTTTCACTAATGCCAAATGTTGAAGGATAGCGTACAAATGTTTACATTTATTTGTGAATTGTAAAGCAGCGTGAAATGAAACACGTTGGTCGATTTAAAACTAGGTAGGAAAACAGTTTTGAGGTTTTATTTCCGTTTCAATATGAAGTTCAATACTATCATAGTAGAGGTCGATAACATTTTAAATAACATACACTACCTATTTGCATTTTGTTCAAATATAAAGCTCGCTCTTTAGTTTTCTACATTGAATGCACAATAAAGTAATTTACGTAGGTGTATATTGTTTACTCGACTAGTGAAGTACATGAACTTAAGCCTCCCCTGACATTTGCAAACGCAAACAAACTTGACGGAGTTTGTTTACAACAACAAATTAATTGTTCCGCGTATTGGAGCATGTTTAACTGGAATGCCGCTGTCGCATCAGCTAATTAGAACTGTCATTTGGATTTGCTTAGGTATAACGTTTACGTCATCAAAAACTGTGCCAAAACCATCATGACCAAAGTTCACAAGATTTTCCCCAATAATACCGTTGTACGTTTTATAACCAGTTTCACGTTTTATTTCTTACGTAGAGCATCGCGTCTGTTAGAGCAAATACGTCGCGACTGCTGTCGTCGTGACGTCATCGTATAGTACAACGAACACCCACATTGAAATTATGCCGGCATTTAAAAATGTTAAACAGCCTATGTTGTAATGCTTAGTATGTATTACTTGTGACGGAGATGTGTAGTACGCATCGCAACGTATACGTTGAGATAAAGTAGAGAATAGTTATTTTAGTTTCTTTGATGTGATCTTTAGTACCAACATCCATCAATTTGTCTTATCTTTATTGCAACTAGATTTGAGAAATATGTATCTTAGAATATAAGTCTTAGTCAGATTCGGAAAACCTGCTGTGCTATGATCTCATCTATAACATAACTCGATCCCAAAGATATTTCCTTGCAAATATCAAAATACGTGGAGAAACACGACACTTCAGAGAGACACTATCACTAAACGTGCATAGTTTTGTCATCTGTTTAATAAAAACAGGAGTTTTATTATTACTGCACGTTATTTTTTCCGCTTTCTATTTCCAGCTTGTTGTATATTTGTCAGTGCTATGCGAAATTATATTGGTCCAAGGTAAAATATGAAGAAGTATTTCTTTCACATTTTCCTGATTTATCAGGTCTAGGAAAATTCCAGTAGGTAGACACAAAATTCAATGAATATCTACCAGAAATGTTAGCCACCGATCTAACATTAGTGAATATTTGAACTTCGTTCTTAATGAAATAGAGCCGGGAACCGTTGCCAAGTCGTCCCGTCTAGTGACACGTCAGTCGGAAATAGCTGTTCTAAACTCACTATCGTTTTACTCGGGCCAAACGACTAGAGATTGTTAAGATTCTGCTACTCCCTGATAGATGGCATTGTTATCAAAATATTTGAGCAACAAACGTGACCGATTTTTTCTGAAACTACAATAACTCCTGAGCAGGTTTTTCTTCAGTGCCAGTAATTTAAGCAATGTCAATGTAAAGTACGTTATACGTTGTTGTAAAGTACCGCGACCACTAACGGATTATGTTCAAAGTTCACAAATATCGCAATGTAGGGATTGGTTGCTAAGCCATCGCGGCCATCGCCCACATGTGCCTAATACTCATTCCCGAGTTGACTCACAGAATGGACCAGATGATTACCTGCTAGATGATAAACGACATCTTTAGCCGACTACTATAAAAACTATGCGAGTTTATGAACAATTTAACTATGATACTGCACCATTATTTTAAAGTTTGTCAGTACTATATGATTGCCATATAATGTAATGGTGACAGCTGCATGGTGATCGTTGAGTAGGAAACCTCAATTTCCGACAATGGCAGTAGGTAATGGTATTTTTTTCAAACAAAATTGTCGTACCTATTTCAGGGTATTTAACGCAAACAAAGTAGGTACACTGTCAGAGCTTGAACTTTAGAATAAAACCTCCACGACTTGATTATAAGGAAATGGCAGATTGGAGACGAACTTTGATTTGATTAAGAAATGAAAATAAAAAAGGTCAGACAGACCGCTGCGGTGACAACAGACAGCTCGAGGAAAATATAATATTAAATGTAGTCCTTCATAGGAATGATAATCAAGTTAAACAAACTCTTGGTTTAATTTAAGTTACAGTACCTACATAAGTAAAAGTTTGTTAATCAATCAAGTTAAATGCCGAAGAAATTCCGTATCTAGGGTTCTTTAAGTCAAGAGTGAATAGGTTTGTTTCTTGGCAAGCGTGCTTCACCGTCCACCACATCGTCGCTTCCCATCAGATGAGGTAGTGGTCAAGCACGAGCCTATTGTCGATAAAAGAAAAAAAAATGTTTTATTACTTCTTTGCTTCGTCTTCATAAACTTGTCGATGATAGATGCAGTAAGGCATTAAGTCCACCTCTGTACATTTCTGTGCTTCAAAGTCAATCTGCGGAGCCTTTTCCCAACTATGTTGGGGTCGGCTTCCAGTCTAACCGGATGCAGCTGAACACCAGTATTTTACATGGAGCGACTACCTATCTGACCTCCACAACCCAGTCAGTAACTGGGTAATACGATAACCCCTAGTAAGGGGCTGGTAAAGTCAGACTTTCGGGCGTTTGACTACCCGTAACGACTGTCCAAGATCCACGAATGACAGCCGGGACCGCTTAATATGCTTTCTGAGGCACGGTGGAGTCTCGATATGTAAATATGGTCACCCTCCGCGGACCAACCCAGCCAAGCGTAGCTTAACCTGATGGATCGATCCGTGCGGCTGTTATTACTTAACCACGAGCTCCTCATATACTCGTACATTTTAAATAAATAGATGCAGTTTGGGTTGCTATCAAATTACAGGAACAAACGTTTTTTTTGTTCCAAGAAGCTTTTATCCTCTTACTGAGAACCTTTTCCAGGTAAGTCTAAATATAGAAAAAGCCACACGAAGTCAAAATTCATTGAATCTCAAAAAGGTCAATGTCTCGAGTCTCGTGGTAACCGCATTCTGACTCATTCTTATTCTGATTACTATATTTATAAATCCAAGCACTAAAAAACTAAAGGTAACCTGTAATTTAGCTGGTTCTTCTATAAATAAGATTGATTAATAACGAAATTTTGTTTTTATACAAGGTGTGAAGCTCAACTCATGTGTCTTAATTTAAGGCCAATTTATTTCCAATTCATTCGTATAATAATAGGGGCTTTATTAAAATTAATTACTTGCAATTTATAATGTTTTTGTTACTTTTTTACACATTTTATTTTTTGTATCTGCCATTATTAATACGTTTCTTTTAAAATTAAATAAGAAATTCACCATGGTGGAATATCAATTATACACGGTTAAATTTAAGTCGTTTTAATCCCCTTCAGGAGCCATTGTACTCATTATAACGAGCAACTTTTACTATGGGACCGAACCTGAAATCGCGAAAAACAATCAGCTATGCAGTACATTTTGACGAGTTAGGCGAACATAAATGTACTGAACCGCTGAATTTTTGAAAAGAAGGGGATTAAAACGACTTAAATTTAACCGTGTATAATAATAATAATTATATAATATCAATTAATAATTATATTTTCAGCAAGTTTGTTAACGTTATCGTGGTATCAACTTACTGTAGGTATGCCCCTGCGACGAAACGAATTCACCGGCATGACTCATGACGCACCGGTTACACAATTTAATTATTACTAACAGTTATTTCCAGTATAAACACGTCACCTCCCACTTTTTATTATCCTTTATATATTAAATAAAGTAATCATTATGTAACTGTTATGAAACTGCTGCTGAACATTGCATATCTGCGTATTATGAATTTATGGTTTACATTTATTGTACAGACGCCAGCACATCAAGCTATCCTTAACTGTCAAATTTTCTCAATTAAAAATGAACCTTAATGTCTTTGCAATAAAGTTGAAATACTATCAAAGAAATTTGACAGATTGTGGTAACTTGATTTGCTGGCCTCTGTACCTACCTTCTTAGTAATATTAAGTCAAATTGACTTTAAATGTATTCTTTTTGGCTGTGAAAAACCGCAATTGACAGTAGCACCGTAAAGTAAACCAACCAATTGACAATTCGAAACGGTCGAAAATAAAATATGAAATCACATAGAAAAAAGACCGCTCGTCTTCCATCACCGAACAGAAATTAAATATTATGCGAAAATATAATTGTAAAGTTGCTTATAAGTATTCCATTTGATTCTAAAAATCTGTGACGTCACAATGTTATATTTCATTCAAATCACGTACAAATGCCGCGTTTTGACAGTTCATAAAAAGAAACGTTATTGACTACCTACCTTTCAAATACTCAATTATAGATATCACGTAATATTTACTGAGCATTTAAAACAAAATAATCCATATATGTATATCTAGATGGGCGCTATTGCCATCTATGAAGTTACTTGTACTTATAAATATAATTAAGTCATAACTACCGCAACTTAATCCCCTGTTCATGACTAATACAAATACTACATTAATGTTAGCTACATTAAAGTCGACTCAAGACTTATAAAAATTAAAAGCGCCATCATTATTATTTCCCTAGTAATGATTCATCGATCGTTAGTTACTAAGATACATGTACCAATACTGATCTACGATTACACAGCACGATGTACAGAAAAAAGTCGTGAGTACAATGTACAATATTTTAAGATGCTATTTTTAAAACTAGAGGAAGCTTACCTTTATTTTGTAATGCCTATTCCTAGAGATTTTTTCTATGTTCGTGTATTACAACTACTAACAATCGACGCGACTAATTAGTCAACAATTCGTTAGTAGATAGAGCATGATTCATTAGAATGAATGACGTTCGAGACGAAAAATACGGTTATTCAGATAAAAACGTCACAAATACATTGCGAAGTCGTTAGGACAAATTAATAATGTCCTGATCAGTTATAGTGATGATTAATGATGTTGATTTACAGAAAATACTCTTCGTTAGTGGGTATATTTAACAGAACACTGATGCTGTGGCTGATAACTGACGTAACGTAGGTGCCGAATTAATCGACAAAACATAAAAAGAATGATAGTTTATGATAAGCTAGGAAACAAAGATTTATATTACAAGAAAACAATATAGGTATCGTTAGTCATTTACATCTAAAAAATAAAGAACTTAAGGTTTGTCGAAAATCCTAAACACATTCGTATGTTTGTTACTCTTTGAATAAACAGTGATTGCTTTCTTAAGTGAAGAGAGAGTGTATGTATGTGTGTATTGAAAAACATTTTAATAGATGACTTAACCCACTCGGTCTCTCGAAATAACTACTGAATATACAAACTACTTAATACAAAATTGTAGATACCTGGAAAAGCATTATGGAAGATAATGCACTAGATGAAAAAGAACTCATTGACAATTTCTAGATAAAGGCAAAAATAAATGAAAAGCAAATACTGATAGAACAAAAAAAAAACAAATGAAACATCTTTGAAGCTATAGAAGAAAGCAAGAAAACAGTACCTATATAATGAAAACCAATTGAATATGAATTAAATGAAAGATCGTGATATTTTAATGCTTGTGAAAGTAGCGTTGATGATGTACTCGGTCGTGGTCATACATAATGTGTTCTACACTGAGTATATATAAATAGGCACAAATAATACACTGAAATATCCATTGCAATAAGTGGATATATAAATAATATTGCAGACTAAAATATTCAAAGCCAATAAATCGAAACCTAGACGATATCTAATTTATGGTCGACAGTTGGTCATTCCAGCCGTTATCAAGCATACCTATGCACAATAAACATAATGCACCTTTATGCACACGTACCTCAATAAAATGTATGGAACAGCTCATATTTTTTTCGCAATTTCAGTGTTCATCACACGTAATTCTTAAGAGTTAATTTTTTACAACCTTATATATTATACCATTGGGTCATTAATCTCTCATTAGTATTTGAATATATCTTCAATAACAATTTCTGATTAACATGAGGTATTTTGAAATACCATAATGCCTTGTGAAATGAAGAAAAACCAAAAGTTGCAACAGATTTCTTATCATCTTGCGCTAGTTGTAAAAGTAATGAGGGAAACGGGTTACCGGGTTCTTAACCTGTACCATTGCTATCTTTAGAATCGATTCCAACTCTTAAAATACTTTTTCTAAATATGTAATACCGACTCTACCCATACTTTCTGCGAGTCTGCGAGAGTGGCGCCTACGCAAGTATCGTTAACACCATTTGGGATTCCGGTCCCTTTTCACTGCAGAACGGCACATTGTTGCATATATACACGTTATAGTATTGAACATCTTTGGTTGTGATTATTCATCGGGAAACGTCAGACTCTTCAACGAACCATGTGGAAAATATTTGCCAGAAATACCAGCACCACTAGTTTAATATTATATATCTGTTTTATATGTAGTTCCTCTTAAAGAGATATGCTTCATTAGTCACTAGGTATCCATTGAAATTATTCTCTGTATTTATTATGTTCAGTCTTCTGTTGAATATCGAATCATTACCATATTGAATACATTATGATGACGTCATTCTAGTATCAAGAACGTTTGTTTTTAATCATTCCACGCAAGTTAGGTTCCAATGTTTTTTACGTCATAGCTTTAGTGTAGGGTTATTGGGCCTCAAGACTAATGGAATTATTCGAAATTTGCTTCGCAAATGTAGCCGTCAGTCGTTCGTTCGGTTGGTTCTTTAAAGGCTGTCGCAGACAGACGCGACGCAACTCTGGTAGAACTATTGCTACGCATATTTCGTGGAAATTATTCTAAAACAACCGCGTCACACCGTCACGTTGCGCCTTTAACGAAACTGCACCCTAACGAAGCGAGTTTTCAGTTTTTTATAGACCAAATTATACACACGCACGCACGTTTTCAGTAACTAGATGAAATGAAATGTTTATTTCTGTAAACGTACATCTTTTAATACATTTTTACACGTCAATAAACTTTGTATTTAAAGTAATTTCTTCGATAGACTTTTCGCAGACATTGTTTCAAGCTTATTTTTTAATCTTTTCAATTACAAATTAGAAATACAGTTAGCACATTATGGTTTGTGTTCTCTCCACTTCATTTTTCATTCGATGTATTGAAAATGTATACAAACAGGTAAATCAATTACTTCCTTGTACGTGCAGATAATTTTGTATGTGCTATGTACACAAATGTTAATTATTATTGAGCCTTTCAGAGAAACCCTTGTTATGTATACATAAAGACGCGTCGTTGATGTTAGTCCATAAGGAAAAGATACAGTTTAGTCAAGAGAAGCCCAAGTGTCCTACAAATAAAGGAGACTTTGATTTGAAGATCGATCGTTTCTAAATGCTAATCTAACGAGGAAAACTGATAGGGTTTCCTGTACAGGTAGGTTTTTTGCCAAAGGGCTATGTCCAGCATAAGTAATGCTTAGTGAAAATCTAATTGGCACTGATTTTCTCTACCTGTTGTTAGGAACTTGCAATCGTGCAAGACATTCATTTTACCTGTATTCTATTTCGCAAATTAGTACCGCCTACGATGTCGCCAGTGCGCAAGCGCAAGTTTCGCACGATCTTCCAAGCTTATTGTAGTACTGCACTGCTCTCAATGAGTGGCTTTTCGAAATATTTTTCGGATATTTTGAATAAGTACCTATATTTGCAGTCTCTTTCCCGGAAAAGCGCTTCTATTTACTCTTTAGCTGACGGCCGTTTCAAAATAACTGAGGAAAAACGAACATACTTTTGGCAGTATTGTTGTACTGTATGCCTTTGTTTTTTTAATGAAGTAGGTACTATCGTTTTCTTCCTTAGTTATTATTATAGCTTAAATTATACAATACACTCACGCCTTTTCCCATGAGAGTAGGAACGTCAGAACGCCACCTACTTCGATACTACCTTTTGCTTCGTTCGCGTTATTAAAAAATATACAGACAGTATCTAAGCGTAAAATCTCACTATTACAATTCTACACCAGCTCTAAGGCCATATTGACGCCTTTTTCCACTACCTTCTACATTCTAAATCATTAAAAACATTGTTGCATTATTTCTTCTCACTGTCTAGGTGTTATCTTAAACACCTTCCAAGAAATTAAAACAAGAATACTTAAAGTGAACTGTTTGAAGTAAAGCATATTAAGACAAGTAATTCACATTATTCTATTCAACTTAGGTACCTACTTTGCACCCATTCGTCTTCAAAGTCTTTCATTCACTATTGAATTTTCCCAGAAATACTGCATAACAGAGTCCACTGTATTTGTATACAACAAAGTAACTAAGAGGATCTTGTAACCTTGTTTGTGCAGGTGACAACCTCATGGTACGTCAGTGTTTTGTAATGATGGCGTCATCAGCTGCTTTTAGTACGTTTGCCAGGATATTTCGACATTAAACCCAAGAACAACAGTTTGAGCGAAAGTGTTCCTAATTTCAACAGTGCGTAGGTATTGAGGTCAGCTGTTTTGGTGTTTTATTAAAACTAAATTATTCCAATTTTAAATTTTCAAAAATAAAAGCTATAAAATTTCAGCCAGTTTTTTCACCCTAATTTCCTTTGAAGTTGAAGCCAGTTAAAACATTTCGATCTCTTCAGCATAAAGTTGTTAAAAGCCAACATACTTCGAGTTATTTCCAATGTTCAATTCGAACCACGAGTTAAACAGAGAAAATAGTTTTAAACGTGCATAGAAATCCGTATCCAGGTCGGCTCTGCGGGTGATAAGGCACGCCAGGAAGCGTGCCGAATGTTGGAGTGCAAATATTGGCACCAACACATACACAGTCGTCGTACCAATAGGCCAACACGCTAAAGTGTGCACACTTCGATGGAAGTGAATGGCCTCGCGACGTTCTTGGTACTACCGTGCCGTGAATCCAAGTTTTTTATTTCTAAAAATTATGCCAAATATTCTGGATCAAAGCTTTCTCTGTAAATGCTATACTTCTGAAGTGTGCTAATAAAATGCGAATAGGCACAAACTGCTACAATTTATGTTGGTCGGAGTTATAAATCATTTGCAACTAGAGATAACTATCATAATCTACACGAAATTACTTTATTTATATAGACCAATGCGTAGTTCATACACTTTAAACATAAATTACATGTTACTGAGACCAACTATTTTCAAAAATAGGTATTTATAATGGGCTCAATGTCGGAAACGCATTCTTTTTGTTTAGGGGCATTGACCTACTGTTCATGACCCAGCTATCAATTGATAAGCACAGTTACGTATTGTGCCTGATAATGTAACTGTATCAGCTCCGGACTTCTATCTTATTTCATCTATTAAATGTAGGTCATGCAATAATTATACATAGCACATTATGGTAAGTGTCCTTCGAATGGAGTATAATTTCATTATAGGTATATTTATATTAATTTATAATGAATTTTACTCCTTTTGTTTTAGCATTAGACTAATAACCGCAAAATAACGACAGTTTTTTTTAATGATAACTAAAGTCAGGATTGTCCGAAAGGGTTACCGCTTACCGCTACCCCGGAACATAAAGGGCTACGGAAGGAACATAACATGGATGGGTTTTAGTCAGTAAGAGTCTGACACTCCCTTCCGCTCCACCCAGAGCGGGAGCAGTCATTGGATGATTTCCCAGCCTTAAAAAAAAAAAAAAAGGTACTTAAATTGCTTTAAGTACTTATCGTGCATTAACGGAGTTCATACGTTTTTATCGAAATAACGATAGGGCGAAAACCGTTATTTGTCTAAAGTTATAATAAATGGAGTATAGGTGCAAAAACCTCATCACTTTATCCAATCTATTCATCATCTAAAATCTAAATTATATGGTCCCTCTGAAAGGCAATTCCAATAAATGTGATTGAAGTATATTCGTTTTTAGTTACTCTAGGGGCAGTGGCCTAAAAGTTAAATAATGTCAGCAAAAAACGAACAAAGCACCGTTTTTAACTGTTATCTACATCAAATCCATTGAAGTTATTTTTGCGTGCTTAAGTTTTTGCTGGTTGCTATGGAAAAGAGCTATTTTCGGGTTCACGATGCCGATGAGAAATCGTGTCTCTATGATAACTTTATATTAACTAGTTTGACATGTCCTCGTAGCATACTCAAAAGATAGGGAAGGAGGCTATCATCTGAGCAGACGGTAGGAAAAGTCAATAAGGACTGAAGATAATAATCACTTCGTTGGGATATAGCGCGATATTGGAACATTGATAGATACCTACCACTGCTACTATTGTAAATGACTTATTTGATAAAGGATTAAAGAATAAATACCCTTTAACTTTACCCTTTGACATACTTAATATTTTTAATTTTAGTTTTATAGTATAGTTTATGCTGAGAATGTATTTAATATTATAACAACATAAATAAATTATTTTAATTATATTTCGATTTCAAAATTATTCATACATTATAAACAGAAATGTTTGCATGTCACATAATTATGACTAAGTGTTATGGATCTGTATTATAGTTAAGACATAAATTGTACCAACGCTTCTGGCAAATAACTTGAATTGAATTGGTTCGCATTAAAGTTATAAATGAATCAACTATTTCAGTCAGTTACACTTAAATCGATTACCTGACTAATAATAAACAAGCGAGCATCACGAACGAACACTAAAATAAGTACGTATTTTTCCATAATATCATTAATTTATAAACAAATCAAAGGTATCTCATTCTTGTTAGTTTGAACACGAAACATAATTGATCAATTCAGAGTGGGTGGTCGAAGACCAATAAAAATAATAACAAATAACTACACTTCATGGTCATTAATCTTTGGCATCTACCTAAAATACCCATTCCGAAATGGACCTCACGTATTTCGTATGTAAATACATGTTATACGCTTGTTTCCGACGGCGACAAGCCTAAATCAATTGAAAAGTAATTTGTATTCACAACTCGTAACAATGAGATAAAAATAAGAGGACACGGATTGCGCTAAACGGATGGCCCTGAATTGCTACTTCCATGCAATCGTTCAGTCTATTCATTGTGTTCTACAGGAGCATTGTTTTAGGCTGGCTGTCTACCACGGGCGCCTTGTTTCCTGCACTTCGTATTTAAATAAGGACGTCCGCTTCCTTTGCAATTTTGCATACGAGAAAGTTATCGGTAAAAATCTTTTTATTAGGAATTGATGAACATTTAAAAACGGAAGACCCGTTCTTGACTTTTATAGAGTTTCATTATCGACTTGCAAATATATGTATAACTATCAAATTACACAGTGTTTTATAGCCTCGTAATATTGATCACGTATGAAGTAGATTTATTGATGAATTGTTGATGGATTGACAGACTTTTACGAGCGAAGAATGAAGTGGCTCGCATTTGAAAAATAACTTCTTCAAAAACTCTTTCTATATCATCCGCCATTAAACTAAATGTTCAATTATAAAAGACCTTTATCTGCTGCACTAATTCAACCCTGACATTGTCTCAGCTAATCAATTATCCTTAAAATAGCGCAGACAGCGATAAACAATAGGTCAAGTACTCAAGTTGCATCTCTGGGACCAATCACAGCGAAGCCTCACGTATTTCAGACCATGAAGGCTGCAATTATGTGGAAAGGTTCTACTTGATAGTAATTATGGCTGTGAGGAGGTAAGGGGGGAGCCAGACGAAGCCTTGTGGTCATGAGGCGCCATTTGTTCTTGACCTGCCATGTATTTTCTAATGAAAATTCCTCCATGGAGTCCAACGGCACGTGACAATAAATTATAAACCGCAGGCTCAAGGGCACTGGGTAAGGATCATGCGTGGATCGTTTCAGAATATCAATTTTATACTAAACGGGACTGCGAATGCGATGATAGCATAACATAACTTTACGCCCATTTTTCTCGAAACATTTGAGCAGAGGTGATACCGTAATAAGTCCCATGTAACAAGGGGCGAGCGTATTGCCTTCAATCGGGCCCGAAACCAGACTCTGAGCTGCTACTTAGATATCATAGATGAAAAAACCCAATAACATTTTTCCGCACCTGGGAATTTCACTCACGACCTTAATGAGGCAGTCGACCATGATAACAAACATTGTTATTTTATAAAAGCGGATAATTAGGGCTCAAAATTTATGCTGTTTTTCCATTTGATTTGCCATTGTTTCAATTTTAATATGCCGTTATCGAGAACACGTTGACAAAGATGAAAAATATCTTGCGTCATCGAAAACATATTGTGTATTCAGCATTGGGTTACATTATGTATTTCCCCTTTTTATTGAGAGTCAGCCATATCAAATTTAGTGAACTTGTTTGTTTTGCGATATTTCTTTGCAATCACGTGACGTCAACTTGCAAAGTACATAAATAAAGTTTACGTTCACAAAACAATTAATAAATGGAACCTAAATCCGCTTTAGTAGAAAGATTGATCCGTAATAACACCTCTCCACAGTATAAAACATAGTCGCTGCTTGGCCCTCTGTACGCTTAGATCTTTTATACTACGCAACGGATTTTAATGTCGTTCATCAATAGGTAGAGTGATTCAACTAGCTTTTGCCCGCGGCTTCGTCCGCGTGATAGTATCTACGTTACACCCATACGAAGCCGAGGCTTGTCGCTAGTTCAATATAAAACTAGGACTCACCTAAGAAGAAGGTTGAGGGAGCTGTCATTCCTGGTCGTGGGTACGTCCTTGACACTTGAAGGTTCGCTCCGAACTCCACGCAATGAGTTCCTCAGCTGCCTCGGGATCGAGCTGAGTAGGCCGCTGCTATTTCTTCGTATTTTAAGGCTCTTGGATCGCGTCAACTTGTTTCCCTCGACATCCAGCTCGGCTTGAGGGTTCGCAGACACCTCCTCGCCGCATCGAGAGATGGTTGTACTCGACACATCAGTCTTTATTATCGTAGGAACAGCAGTGTTCACCTCTCCCAACAGTTTCTCCCAGGGCGACGCGGTGAGGTCCTCCTCCGAGATCGTCTCAAAACTCCTCGGGCCGACCGACGACGAGGTCTTGTCAGACATGTTGAGCACTAATAGGTAAGGGGAAGCAACGGAACGGTAGCACAACAGACACCTACAGGGCACTTCGTCACTTTGGGTTTTTAGTTTCTTGACAGCACTTCACTCTTATCATAATATCCATTTGTAAATCATAATGTTTGGGGTAGAAATGTTGACACTGGAACAAAAAGAAAGAAAGTGTTAATGATATGGAATTACATACTGATTTAAAAACACTGATGTGCGGAGACATGAAACACAATACGTAGAATGCAAGTGTGAAACAATGCAATCCATTCAAAAGTGAGAAACTAAAAATACTTTCATAAAATGTGTACCGACTTTTACTTTTACTGAAATCCGTATATACGGAATTATATGCAATAAACAGAATGTTTGACGGACATTAAAACGCTTTCGAGTAACTGACTGCAACTGATTTGCACAAACACCACTAAAACAACAGAAGATGCCTTTCTAAATAATGTTCTTTAGCAATATTGTGTTATTATTTGAAGAGAAAGGTGCCGTTCCTCGTTAGCCAGAGAAATGTAAATAAGCGGAGCTAGTCTTAATTAGATGGTACACAGACTTTTTAGGTGGTCTAACTGTCATTTAAAGCTGAAATGCTAATTGGCTTTTAGAAATTTTCACGTAACTTGTTGTAATTCTTGTTCGAGAGTGTTTTTTTTATGCCAGTAAGTTTTTTTTTACTCTAGTAAATTATAGGTAAGTCTAAGAGACGACGAGAAAGTTGGCACATAATTGTACGCTTATCTGCCTTTATTTTGCAATCAAGTGTACCATAAAAGTGCGCAGCAATTTGATTTCGCGTGCTGAGCCTCGGTTCATCAAATGATTTCTATAGGATGATGGCAAATTCATTATAATAGACGTAAATTATAGATAATGTGTTCCGGATTGTTCCTATTTGGACTCTGTCGTGTGTGTTGTACGAGACAAACAATATCGTTAGTAGAACAGACTTTTTGTCACCAGAGAACTTGAATATTTTTTGCTTGATGTTGACTTTTAAAACTCAATCACATGCGAACATATACTGAGTGATAAATATAGACCGAACAAAGTAAATCGGGAATTCCAGTGAAAACCACAAATGCTTCATGGTTTGGGTAGAAAATGGGGGCATAGGCATAGGAACGTGAGGATCGGCATGTGAAAGAGAGGTTAGCAGTGGGTGAAGTCAGGCTGTGAATGGTGATGATGATGACACAAATCGTTATGATTTTCACTCCGTAACAGGTTCAAGATATGTAGACTGTGATGTGAAGCTAAGAGTAATTGAATTGCTCTTATTGCTTGTGATTTTCACGAAAGTGAAACATGCCCCTGATGCGTGGTTTAATATGTAAGTAGAGAAAGTGGAACACGAGTTACAATTCTGCCGATTGTATTTTTGTGTAGATCTTTTTTTAATATAGAGTATGGAGTAATGCGGTAATACAGTCTTCAGTTGAGTCTTCTCTATTTATGGAATCAATAATTTTGTTTTTAAAAACATATTACGAGTAGGTAGGTTACAATTGATATTATACAATCTACATACTCGACAACAACGCAAACAAATTAAATAACATAAAAAGTAATTTTACAGTATAGCAGCTATTACACAAAAGCGAAGAAACAATTCATCTTCTCAGAAATTCCTTGTAAAAAGACAATGCATTAAAAGTAATAAGATGTTCAGTAAATGTGAGTGACGATGAATTTGTCTCTTTTTAAAATAAAGAAAAATAATAGAAGTTATTTCGAGCTATACGTGGAACAAATTCATTTTGTATGCAGAATTATATTAACATGAATTATTTCAAGAAACAATATGGCGGCACAGGCGACCAATTAATGTGAATTTATGTATAACGGAATTTTTTAACGTTGGCAACTATAGTAGTTGTACAACTCGTGGTATTATGTTATGTAACGTCTAGGACAATAATTTATAGGGTTGTTTAAAATAAACTGGGAAGAATAGACACGTGTGACAAAAGTTTTTAGAGCAGAACGGTAGGTAGTCGAAAGCAATGAATTATGTTCGTTTCGCGTACCACCGGATGATAATTCAAATTTAGAGTAACCCTACACTGGTGGACTGCTGTGGCTCGCTCCACCCAACAACATAGCGGCTGCTCGTATTTTAAACCGAAGCGTCTGCCAAGTGTCCCGTGGTGCACGAATGTGGGTCAATGCTCCAGTCACACGCTGAATCATGGACTGATATCACTGATATATTCTGACATGTAACGTCCAAATATTGGCCGAAATACAAGCAAGCTCTTTGATCTTTCAAATATTTCGCCGAACCTGCCTGATTAATGTTCTTCCGGAGTAAAGCTTTTATATTGAAATGTGGTTCACGTGAACTCTTTAAACATTTTTCAGAATGAAGTCATTAATATTAAGCAGGAAACGCAGAATCCTTTATAAATTTAAAATAAAAGTAAAAAAAAAAATGATTGCAAAATTAGCAACAACGGAGTGTCTAGTTTAAATGATTTGCAATGAACTATGCAAATAGGCGTTAAGATCGATTCGCACGAATTTATTCGCGTGAAACGGGCGAGTCGACACTTTTAAATCATATTTATTAAATTTATTTGTGGGCGAATCGCGAATCCAAAAATACGTATTATGCAATTGCCGCTTTTTGAATGTTAAGAGAAAAATACACTAGAAAATACAATTACCAATTATATTTGTACAAGATTATATTATAGTAAATTCGTGCAAATCGACCCATGAGCCTGCAAATAAACTCACAGTTTACCTACCTACCTAAGGTAAGCTGGTAACTTAATAAATACATAAATAATCGGTGCAAAAACTTGACAGTTAAACCTTTATCACATGACAAGAGTAATAAATGGCGCCGCGCCGGTGGGAACTTGGAACAATGCGTAGACCTTATCGCGGTTATTATTCATTATCAGATCCTGCCCTACACGACCGGATCGCAGTAACATAATTTAGGGCAAGAATTTAAACCTTCGTGCTGCTTCTATAAAGTACATGTTCAATTACACACTACTTTTTATGGATAAACGCTAAAAACTTGTTTAATTGAAGCATGGATCAATAAGGACCTGCTTTTATGAGCAATTAGTTTACGGGTTATTCAATTTATTGTGTCTATGATAAGCACTTTTTTATCTGTAAAGAAAATATATCTTAAGTTGACATTCTTTGGATCATGCCTTCGTGGAATTTGTGAGCGGCTCGAATAAAACAATAATTGAAATTACAAAGCTCCGTTAACCGATTTCGCTGCATTTATTAAGCAGTTAAATTCGAAATCGTTAATAACGTAACTGTGATTGAATAAACTCTTACCATTTATGGTTAGATGTTCAAGAAAGGTTGAAATACTGAACGGTAACGTGAATAAATTAGCCAATATCTTTGGAAATTCATCAAGTCTACGTCCTATGGCATAGGATCAAATGATTTGCCTACATTATTTTAATAAAGCCAGCTTCACACCACATTAACTAATAAAATAGTCGTTCAGACCGACTTTTGACCATAGCGACTAATCTCAGCGGAGACCGGCACAGGAGATATTATAGTGCACAAGCGTTTGCGCAGACGCAGGTGTACTCTCTCTTCCCTCACTCTCATATTCCGATGGGACGGCAATCCGATACGACTGGAGAGCAATCAGGCGCAAGGCCAACCGCTTAACGTGGTTTCCGAGGCACGGGGGTATCACACCGCCAACTTCCAAACTCCGGGCTGTTACTAAGAAATTCCTAATTCAAAACAGAAACCATAACACCTAATGGTATTCTGTATGATAATGAAGTCTACGCCGAAGCCAAAAGGAAGTAAAGAAAAAGTTATGAATCAGTCAGGCCTTGTAAGCATTCCTGATGTTTAACTATTCTACACACTGACGTGCTATATTTTCTATTAAGCATTATAATATGGACGTCACGTGCAGCTATTAATGTTCTCCGAACGCATTCTGCGAGCTGATGTATGAAAATTGGAAGTAAGTCTACAAATAGTCTACCGAGGCGTAGACCGACATTTATTAGCTTAAGTAATTTTCATAATGGTATTCGTAGGATCACGTCTAGTCATTGACAATTACATATTGTAAGGCAGTTAATCAATAGCTTAGTTATTTTCTATTCAAGTTTGTTCCGGGGGTCAACTACTATCTCAAAGAGTAGTAGGTATTAGTTTAATATCACTTTAGTGTCAGAAACAGATGAAGCTATACAGAAGGTATAGCCCCATCTCTGTCGCAATGAGAAGTAATATTGAAATAATACTGCCATACTGATACAGCTGACCCCTATAGAGTTCAATCACTAATCTATCAGATGGCTAACCTATCAAAAATCAAATCCATACTAATATTATGAAGAGGTCAAAACTTGTAAGATTGTGAGTGTGTACGTCACCTAACCTAACCAAAATCAAATCCATACTAATATTATGAAGAGGTCAAAACTTGTAAGATTGTGAGTGTGTACGTCATCTTAGGAACTACTGATGCGAAGCTGAAAATTCATTGACTAATGGCACGGTAATATTATCTATACAGTATTGTAACTCGGCCGCATTTTTGAAATAAATAAGCCGCGCGGTACGTAAACATGCGACAGGGCTACCCGCCTCAAGCATTTGAATTACATTTGCCTACTTTGTGTTTCCATTTAGTTTTGTGATTGTAAATACACTTTTTTTTTATAAACAAATAAAATACTTTGTGTTCAATAAAATTGCGTGTTGTTTTTTGATTGGTAGATTTAATTAAAAAACCATGTTTATGTTTGAATAACAAATCGGTCTTATAAATTTGCGACCGAAAAATATTTGCGCCTCGACTGAGACGTACGAAATGCTTTATTATTAAATTTTAAAGTATAAAAAAGCCGCATTCCAATATAAAGCTTAATTAAAAATTGTTTTAGAAAACATGCAACCAAAAACAGCATAATGTATCCTACTCGTCATATTAAATATGTACTTGAACTTATTTTTAAAGAAAAAATCGCGCGATTATGGTTAAAAAAACAATACACCGTCCGTTCGTCGCTGCGGCACAGTCACAGAGTACTTTTATATGGCACAGTCGCGACTGTCCGCGTGCCTAGCGCATGCCGAGATCGAGCGCGTAGGTATAACTCGCTTTTCGTCCGTTTGTATGAAGTTGGAATACTGTATAGATAGTATTACCGTGCTAATGGGGAGCTACATTATCCCGGAGTGTCATAGGTTAAAATTAAAGTGCTAGTTACTAAAGTTATGAGCAGCTATAACTTTAACGATGCGGCGTCGTAGACGTGGGGTCTACAGTCTCCATACTTTTGGAATAAAAACGATGATAAAATGGAACCGAAGGATCTCTAAGACACTATACGGTGCACACGTCACGAGTGTTAGTTAATAAGTCTTTGTTCACCTCTGGTTAGATAATGATGAGGCATACCTAAGGATGCAATTAAGGCTGCTATTACTGCAGTATTTACATAGCTATCTGCATAGAGATCCAGATTACTCAGTACAATAGCATTATGAAAACGAGGCGTGGTAATCAACACTAAGGCCACGTTATAAACAATTGTCGTAAATACCATGAGTTCTTCTAATTCATTAATAATTGAAATTCATTGAGAAAGACAATAATTTCCAAAACCAAACGGACGCGGCGATGCTATTGTTTTTTTTACCGTCCACGATCCATGAGACGAATTTTGAAAGAAGAATTGTGTCATTAACTATCATTGGTTTATAGAAAAAACAATAGAAAAACCTATTCTAGTGACGTCCTTGCTGTTTTAATTAATGCCAATGCAAAATGAACCGTATCACATATGTTTTCAAAGTTGAGAATTACGAAGAATTGCAATGACCATCAAGTTTTCGGTTGTAAACCAAAATATGCTTGAAGCTTATAACAAAATTAAAAGTGATCTACGTTATAATAAAAATGTCCGGGAGTAATGTTACATTATTTCATCAGCAACATAATATTTAATCATAGTTATAATTCCGTCTGACCAAATTAGCTACTCTCAAAGTTAGCATCACATCGTCCAATTTGTCCAATCATGTGGTTTTAACGAGATGTTTCGTGACGCTAGCGACAAGTTCAGTCACATGTTTATGTGGATCAAAAAACTGTACACTTTCACATATTTAGTAGTACGAAACAAATTAGCGACTGTCACTCACTAAGTCACTACGCGGGTAACCTAAATTGCCAATTCGGTCCTCTCGGGTGTGTCACCTCACTAAAAAAAAACTCGCCATTCATGGAAATAATGGATTCCATTTCATACATTTGTGTGATGTTTGGAATACGGTCAAACCAACATCGCAATCAAAGGAGCTTTAAACAGAATGTGTAACGAATAACGGTGGTCACAACGTGATGCTATTTCAGTATTTCGATCAATAACAAACAAAGCGATTTTTATTCTCGAATAAAAGTTTTATGACCAACATTGGACACAAAAATGAAACCACGATTTATAACTTTGAATCGATTTCGATATATCTTTTTTATCTGTTTTAATGAGAAAGCTAATCTGAATGTCAGAAGAATACTAGAATACTAGACAAGGATTGTAGAAAATAGACTTGTAAAAATAAACTCCGAATTGAATTGTCATGCTTAGTTACTTAACTGGAAAGGAAATGGACAAAACTATTAAACGAACACCTCTCATGAGTAGAGACTGTATATTTTATGACTCATAAAATAGTTTTATGTGCTGATAAAATATCATTATAGACAACCGATATTTACGACAAAGCGTTAAAAAACACTGCAATAACCGTTACGACGCCAGGTATTTTTACTTTGATTGTATTACTTCAGTTATTGAGTACTCATGACAAAGGAGGTCTTTGGGGGAAGTTGGCTGATCGTTAACAACAAACATAGTATATGGATGTCCTGCAAATAAATTTTATGTCAGACACTAATTTGCTCTGGCACAGAATTTAATGATAACACGACATAAAACAGGTCCAGCGACGCTTGTCAAACATATTATATCGGTTACCATATTATAAGATCATTCAACTATTATTTATAGTAAAAGAGAAATGTTGGCAGAAAAGCCGGAAATTATACTTGGAAACCGATGTATTTCGTTTGCGACCTTAAATTCGTTAATATCTCACACTTCTTGGAACATCTTTTGTGGCCATCACAGTATCCAGTCCATGAACACGGAAGCCAACGAACTTTATTATATTATTAGTGCAATTTCACTCTCTCCTTTCTGTTGTTACTGTTCTCAAGAATAAGGTTATTTCCGCGGATTCGTGAATTCGTTCCACGAACACATGTACGGATCGCGTATCGCGATTGGATACGCCCAAGAAGTAACTGGTTCATGATAAAGTGGCAAAGACTCATTCATAATTGAATAATTGATTCACTAATCACCATTACAATTAGGGCATATAAAACGGTTATTTTATATATCAAATGACAATGACACATTGTAATCTAATACAAGAGTATATTACTTCGAAATTACTCACAATAAAGTATAGACTCATGCCTAGTTAATAAACGTAACTTATTATTTGAAAATCATAACCTTTTAATTCATTCGATTTGGATAATAATACATAAACATTCCTAACGTTGGAATTCACAATTTCACATTGATATTGTAAGTGCAATTAAGAAATTTTATGCAATTGATTGCACCGATTGTGTTCCTCCAGCCATGGGAATCATTATTGACCGTTTTAATGCAGACTTGCATTAATATGAGAAGTTTAGAAACTAACTCTTACTGGCATTGCTTCATTTGTTGCTAGGGTGTCACTTGCCAAACCATAATAGTGGGTATTTCCTACAAGTAGGTATTCGGATTACTTGCATCTTTGTCCACGTATCATCTAACTTCAGATAAGGGATGGGAACCTTTAGTGAAATTATTGTTGTTAAACGTGTCTTTGTCTCATGTTATTGGTTGCTAAGCACGCTTTTATGTAATGACATCTCATTCGTTTTAGTATAGTATAGATGTGTGAAGTCTAAATTAAAAGTTGATTAAACTGTGATAAATCAAATTCTTATTAAATTATACATACTTTCTAGCGATGATATAAGTTTTTATCCGTTATAAACTTCTTGTTTACGTAACTTCTTTCGAGTACACGAAAAAAGGAGTAACACAGTAAAAAATTGTGTATTTTCACGGTCTGGTGACTCCATTTAAAAATTTAAATAACAATATGGTTAGTCAGTTCATAAACAAAGTGAAATTTGAAATGTTTGAAAGTAACAAAGATATTGCTCATAATAAAGAGAGAGATAAGTTGAGGTAGCGAGTGACTTCACAGGGTTAAAGGGACATAGAGAAATCGAATTTATTGGGCTTTTGAAAAGAACGAAATTAACAACTATAAATGAAAGAATCAGCTAAGTCCCACAATAATAGAATATTATCTAAATCATCCGGTTACCCCATGTCTGCTGCTATCAATATCATTTAGAGCAGCCATCATGTAAAAACGCGTTAATCTCTGACGCATGTCAACATACAAAATGAACCCAAAGATATTGTTATCAAAGTCAATTTGAACGTGATTGATTCCTTCGAACTCTGTAGTATAATATAACTGCGTATGAATGGTCGAATGAAATAGACGTAAGGTCAAATGTTCGAGTGCCTGTGAATTGCCAAGAATATCTAGTTAATTGTACATAGCAATAGACATTAATTGAAACGCCCGTTGTGGTTGAGCGATGGTATCTGCTGCATGGTGAGGAAACAGTCAAGTGCAGAAGGAATTGAGTGAAAAAGAGCATAATGTAGTTGTGATTTGTAATGTCACTGAATGTAGCCAGACACTAGAGCCGTGGGGTCCGAGTGCTCATCGAGTATTTTGGGATATTGCCCAGCGGTTGGTCGACTTTACACGTGACCTCTTCCCCTTTTTTACCACTTGTACTAAACAAATATATTTTTTTAACTAATATAATATTAAAATAGTTAGTAAAAAATATATATATAATTATGTAATATTTTATAGTTTTAGGTTGTATATATTGTATTCAAGATTTGTGTTTAAGTAGTATCGTTAGTGTGAATGAATAAATAAAAGTACTTGTATCCATTGTGATCGTAAAAAAAGTACAATTTAACTAAAGTAGTACCGTGATGTTGTATAATTGGAGACGATTGAGAAAAATACCTATGTGAGTGTACCCAATAAATAAAGTTAGAGGGAATCTGACTGAAACTTGCAGAAATTGATAATATACCTTGGCGAGGATGGACCTCCATTGATGAACCGAAAAAAACTTATAATTTTTATATATTCTGTAATCTTAAAATACTGATTAATTATGTGGAAACGAATATAGACCGCAAGTTTTAAAACTAAATAAGGGGAACGGGGAAGTTAAACAAGCTGTACCATACGATAAACCAGCTATTCGCACAGGAACTTTTTTACTTATCAATGTTGATAGGTAGTTAAATAATACTAGTGTGAATTCAGTAATATTACATTTTGTTATTAAATTATTATGATCCATTACAAATGTTGACAGACCTATGACACTGCACGTGGTTTCTGCAGGAGTTATTTTTGGTTGACTATCTTTAAGAATGAATTATTTTTATATTAGCCTGAACTTTTATATTTTAAAACTGTTAATCTTTATGGAATTTGATTTGCGCTAGTGACTGCCTGCGTAAGTACAGAGGCCAGCACATCAAGTTACCACAATCTGTCAAATTTCTTTAATAGTATTTCAACTTTATTGCAAAGACATAAGGTTCATTTTTAATTGAGAAAAGTTGACAGTTAGGGATAGCTTGATGTGCTGGCGTCTGTACAATGCTGGCTGATTATTCTAAAGCTCATGCTTCTCCTGCTAGTAAAACAGCGTCTTTATCTGCGGAATAGTTGGATGCATGCTTGCATAATGAACTGTCTGAGAATCGTCATTGTCACTTTATTATACGGTGAGTGAAATAGAAAAGGATGACTACGAAATTTTCGAATTGAATATGATTTCAACAGACTCCCACGCATTGACGCAGTTTAAAACTTGCTTAGGTTTAGTAACAGCTCTCGCATTGTGAGGCTCTCTTTTGCATAGTTTTATCTTGTCTTCAATAATGATTAAAACATCATTATCTTTCAACAGAGTTCTTTGAATTCTAGCCTTTTACGTTAAGCAAATATTTTAATGGTTGTACCAGACAGGTTTTTTCCCGATCTGAACTGCGTCAGACTATCGACAGACTCTTTCGGCGTTCACTTAATGAATATATTCATTAAATATTAAACCTAATATACGGTTATATAATTATGTACAACTGTTTTACAAATACCTACCGTACTTTATGCAGTTCTTAATGATGTATCGTGAGCAACATTATTTAATATATTCCATACTTACTTGTCTCGAAAATGAGGTTATTAATAATATTCAGCATAGCAACAACTATGTTATTTTGAAGCATATGTTTCCTTAAAGTCATGCTAAAGCGATAGGTAGCAGTAAAAATAACAGGTAGCATTACATAACAATAATTCATTACGCGAATGTTTTTATTCATTTAAATATTCTTAACCTAACCTTTCAAAAATTCATTCTTGGTTATAGACATTTTTATTGTTTTTTATTTGTCATTATGAATCAATTGTTATACTTTGTAGCTAAGACTTTTCTTATTATTTCTATTTAATAGACAACTTACACAGATTGAAAAGAATAAGTTCCAATAGGTAGGTAGATACCTAACCTGCTACAGGCTATCATGTCGTCTGTTAATTAAACGATAGTTTTAATAACCCTAACAAGTTGTACCATGTCCGTATGTGCCACGTGTGGTGTGAGCCAGCAAGTCTGAAATTAATCATAGCCTAGGTATTAATTACTACTTTAAACAACTTTGAACGACCATGATGTTCATTGATGCGATTTCATACCTGCAACGCCTAACATACCTTTTTAAATTACAAGAACACCTATTAATCACAACACATACGTAGGAATCCATAATTAAACTGTGGTAAAAAACCACTCATCCTTTGAAAATTTGCTAAGCCATTTGAGTTTTCATTTCAATTGTACTAATATTATCCTATACATAATATTACACTAATAAAAGCCAAAAGTTTCTGAGTGTGTGTATGATTGTATGTTTGTTCCTTCTTCACGCAAAACCTACAAAACGGATCTGGATGAAACTTGGCACAGAGATAGATTGTAAGCTGGATTAGCTCATAGGATACTTTTTACCCTGGTAGTAAGTTCCCAAGGGATAATTTCCGACATCTACGTGGGCGAAGCCGCGGTTAGAAGCTAGTAATAAGTATTATAAATGTGAAAGTTTGTCTTCACAAACTTTTAGATTTATTTGTTTAGATTTTGGGATGTTTGTTACTAAATCACGCCAGAACGGCTGAACGGATCTGGATGAAATTTGGCACCCATATCGTTTATAAACAGAACTAACACTTAACACATAGGATACTTTTTACCCTGGTAGTAAACTCCCTACATCCACGCGGGCGAAACCGCTGGCAGAAGCTAGTAGCTATATAAAACTGCATTAACGTTCGCAGTTCGTGCCTACATTTTTTTATCAATTCAACTGAGTATATTCCCAGCACATTACAGCGACTACCGATGAGTGTCGAAATAATGATAATCATGGCTATTATAATAGCTTCCTACTCCAACCGAACCGTGGGCGGCACAGTTTCAAATAAAGTTAATTTGCGGTTCAGGGGCAACAGCAGCCGCCATTGCTTTTATATTTAAATGATTGTGTTATGTCAACGTAAAACACTGGCATTATGTCACAAGTGATTAGCTCGCCATTACTCTTTGGAACGAAATACCGCAGTATGCAAAGCGTGATACGAATAGTTACACAACGAGGCTTGTTGGAATGCTAAGTATTTATAACAATTCCAACCTTATTGCTAGGGAGCTAGTGGCTGGAATTACATAATTAAACGCTTATCCTTTTTTTAAATCATGGCGTCAAAGAGTCGTTATTTTGCAATCGTAGCTAGTTGTGAGACAATTGAAAGACTACATTGTTTGTCTAGTGGTCGCAAACGCTACTGCTGTACATGAAGTCCTGGGTTTGATTACCAGGTCGGGTAAAGTGGAATTGAGTTTTCTATTTCGAATTTCTCAGTAGCAGCCCTTGAGCTTGGTTTGTGTTCGGTTGACGGCGAATAGACTCGCCCCATACTACATGGGATTAAAACATAACTAGTGAAAATATACTATAGGTACACTTCGGCAAAATCTTTCAGTGAACATGTTAATTGGAAAGTATTGAAACTTTACTTGTTTGTCGAACTTTATTCATAGCTTCAGCAGCACATGACACTATTGTCTGAAGATTTATAGACAAGTTTGGTCATGGTTGAATAACTTTTAAAGGAACTGTTCTGAATGTCATGTAACGAGCTAATGTGGCAATTGAACTCGGTACCGATTGTTCATTTCGACAATGAACACTAAATAGACTTTATTTATTTCTGAAAAACATAAATTTTCAAACTTTTCGTATAAGACCAATGCAAATGTTCTGCAGATATGGTCGGGAACAGTATGTGAAACCCAGTTTGCTTTGTAACTGAAACAATCAACTAATTTCACAATTTTGCCAGCTCTACCACAGATAATACAATACATGCTCTACGTCAGCCTGTCCCAGTGTGTGGACGGTAGACAAAATAAGTTTGGGAACCCCTGCTCTACGTAGTCGTTGTACCTACTAAAGGAATATCTCATCTTAACTTATTACCTAAGTTTAGGTGTTTTTTCTACTAAGAATGACTTAATACTGTTTGCTTGTAAAAACATGTACAACGAAAAAACTCGTAGATTCGCTGAAGTCCACGTTTGAGTTCCACTTGATCTAATGTGTTTGCAGTTTCGAACTGTTTACAGAAACTGAGTATTTTATTAGCATTGCACATTTGTGTTTGCTTTTTCAAATATGCTTAAAAAAAAGAACAAAGTCTAGTCCAAATGGCTTTAGCTGTTATGTTTTTCTAACAATGCGTTTGCTAACGTTCTGCGAATTCACATATATTATAGGTATATAGTATATTATAGTACGTCGTACGTAATAAATAAGGTTAACCTATTTATGTACCTATTTTATTCGTAACTGTCAATGTTTTTTATAAAGCACGTGCCATCTAATTACTTCACCAGGCTTGGTTGATTAGTAGAGAATGCCTTTTTTTTTTTTAGTAGAGAATGCCTTTTTTTTTTTTAGTAGAGAATGCCTAAGCCATTAAATCCGCCTTTGTACCTTTATTGTGAGCGAAAGATTTCAATAAATAAATTCTAAAACAATTAATAATCAATTAAGTCGGTTTTCCATTACAATCTCGTGAATTAAAGGTTATTAAAAGAGAACAATTTAATTGATTTAAGTTATATCCATTGTCTATAGGTCGATGAGTGACTGGTATGGGGGCTCCAATGATGTTCAGACGCCAGCACATCAAGCTACACCAAACTGTTAAATATTCTCAATTGAACATGAACCTTATACTTTTGTGATAAAGTTGAAAATCTATCAAAGAAATTTGACAGATTTGGGTAACTTGATGTGCTGGCGACTGTACATACATACTCGAAGTAAGTAAAGCTGTAAAGATTGGAAACAGTTAGTAATTTGACTTCCAAATGATTCGCTTCAAGAACATTAATTCTACGCATATCATTTCCTGATTCGGATTTATTGACGTATTTCGATGCAAGGGAAAACAATTGCAATAACACTGCAAAGGTCTTATAAACAAGCAAGGAGACTACCAAGTACCTACATACGTATCTAATATTCAAAAGCTTGGATACCATTTCCAACTTTAGCGTACAGAAAATAATGTCGAATTTTCCATGGAATAGATTTTAAGGCCGTAAAAATAAACGGCCTATTGTATATAGCGAATGGGTACATAGAGGAATACAACGGTCAACTCTGCGTCTCTACAAATTTCGATATAGTGGTTCGATGATTCATACATTAAAAAACCGGTATCTTATATACTTTTTTTTCTGTGATTCTCATCTCGAAAAATGTCTTTGACATTCGGGTTAATTTATTTTTTACATCAAATCGTGATGCAATATATTGGGCAGTTGGTAGTTTATAAGTAAATGCCATGACGCTATAGGTGGGTTATTTACTACGAACAGTGATTTGTTAAATCGCCATTTATTTTTGTAATCTTGTGTCATTCTTTCATTTGAATACGTGAACTACCTACTATAAAAAACATTTTTAATAAAGTTCCAATTTTATTATTTGGTGGTGTACCACTGCTTATTATATATTATTTTTTGGATATTAATTACCCTTTTTGTAAATGAAAATTTCTTTAATTAAATAATATAATCTATCATCAGAAAAAAGAACCATCAGTAAACATGACACCTTCCATAATCCAAAGGAACCCAATTTAATGTCAGTACGTAGTCTTCCCACCCTTAATACTCAGCCTATCCCACAAAAATACACTGAAGAGGGTTTACTCTATCCAACAAAAATAGTTACTATAAAAAGGGGGTTACTAAAGTGCAGTTCCCAGGCATTTCCTTCCAATTTTATTCCCGCGCGAAATCATTTTCATATTTCAGTTATTTTAAGTAAAATGTTAACGGTATATTTTAATCAGTTACAGTATGTACAGAGGCCAGCACATCAAGTTACTACAATCTGTCAAATTTCTTTGATAGTATTTCAACTTTATTGCAAAGATATAAGGTTTATTTTTAATTGAGAAAATTTGACAGTTAGGGATAGCTTGATGTGCTGGCGTCTGTACATAATCAACCTATAATGTTCCCACTGCTGGGACACAGTTACAATGTGAAACCAAAATAGGTCAAGAGATAAGACCTTATACTACCTTCCACAGCGATCTAGAAACTATACCAAAACATGCTTAAGCACCCAGTAGGTAGGTATATCTACCTAGGTTTATCAAAGCTTATCATACATGTAAAGAGTCAACAGGATGCTTCGATTATATACATATATTATGTAGATACACTAAGTAACAACATAATACAGAAGCTTAGAAGTTAAATTCACACATTTAATTCAGTGATTTCAAAACTTTTGTGTAGTTGATTGAAAAATTGTGTAGTTAAGCCTAGTTAATAGTAGTGATGGTATCAATGCATGGTAAATAAGAAAGCTACGGTTTCATTAGTAATTAACATTCATAAAATATCTTGTTAAAAATAGTTCGAACAAACGATAATCAATTTTTTGGGGAATGCAAAGTTTTACATAAGTAGTTACAAACGTCAAACATGACAATAGAATCAGCTGTTCGGGAATATTAAATGTGTGTCTTGTTAAAATCTATGAATAACGTCTATTAGTCATAGTGCAGAAGCATACAATTACAAGAAAACGTAAACTACGTTACGTACGTAGTTTACGTAGCATGTATTAAACTTTAGTTCACTTTTGTAAAGAATGAATCATTTTCTGATTCTAAAAATGTTTATAAAATCATAAATAGACTAAAGAGATTCACTTCGAAAGAGACTTAAAAAAAAATTGTCTATACAATGTCGATACCTACAGTTATTAGTACATTGCTTATCAGTAAGCGTTCCAATAACCTTCAATGCCGTTATTTTCATTGAATAAATGTAAAACACATAACAATTTTGAGGTTAGGAATAGTTAACGTGCTCAGTTCACTTGTATAAATAGTAAGCACTTGAATACTACCAAGACCTCGTCATTTCCATGAAGTGTACTTAATAATCTTGCATCGTTTTTGAGTAAAAACTTGAATATTTTCGTGAAAACTGACCCTACTTTAGAACATCGACAAAGTTCTGTCATTTTGTCCCCCACCTAATTAACACATTGAGGTAAACTTGTGTTGTCTCTAATGTAATATTCAAACATTTCCATGAGTATCTTGTTTGTTTTTAACAGGCAACAACTGTCTGTAACGTATTGTATATGAAACACAAATGTTTCAGAGACCTCGTCACAAGCCTTGAACAATTGACAATTACACACATAATAAAAATAAATTATAAAACGTTTCTAAAGACTCACCTTCATATATGGACCTATCATACGGAATTTTTGTTTATTGTTTCGCGAAAAACGTTTCACGAAACCGGAAATGTCAAAAATTAAAAAAGTTTTGTCCCACTGGAGTTTTTAAAACTAAAAGTTTCACAGCAAAATAATATCACAGGATTTTTGTACGCGATAACACAGACACTGTAAGCATGTGGTACGTAAACTCACAGTTTACACGTGATCCAGGTAATAATTAAAGCAAAAACTAGAAATCTATTTCTTTTTAGGCATTATTTCAAAAGCTACCAACAGCTGGTGAGGAACTTTGAATTCAGAACGTGCGATTTTCAATTAGCGGCGGGAAAACTGTTCGCTTGCGCGCGGCGCGAATGTCTACCGTGTGTTGTCTGAGCGGTGACTGGCTGAATGCCGCTAAACACTCTACACTTGTATATTCGCGGACGTTAAAAAATAAATACGACGAGGTGCGATGATGGAAGAGTCGTGGTCCGTTTCATAGGAATTATCTAACTGGCGTTTCCAATGCACGCTTCGGGCAAATTCAAATGGCGCCAAACGATTTCTTTCACGCTTTTCGATTCTTAAAAGCGGGGCAAAAAATTCTGGTCGAGTCCGTCCACCGCACCCAGCGGTTAGGTTGGAATTTAGATTAGTGTGTATACTTAGGAATTCTAACAAGCTGTAGCGCCAGGGTTGAGAAATCAGAGCATTATTTGCGAACCATTTTTCTTTTTTTTTGAGGCTGGGAATTGGGAAATCATCCAATGACTTCTCCCGCTCTGGGTAGAGCGGAAGGGAGTGTCAGACTCTTACTGACTAAAACCCATCTATGTTCCTTCCGTAGTTCTTTATGTTCCGGGGTAGCGGTAACCCTTTCGGACAATCCCGCTTACCCGGCAATTTGCGAACCATGCCAGAATAGAAATTGTTGAATAACTTCACTACTGTTTAGGAACTAGTCTACGGGGGGAGGTGCGTTTCTGTCAAAAAACAGACACTTCAAGAATATCTATCTGCTTCTGGTTTTGATCCAAACAATAATATTTGGATTGAGCACATATCAAAGGAGAAGTTGTTTGCCAGCGTCAATATTTTCATTTCTACAGACGCTATTGGTAGTTGCTGTGTATTTTACAACCAAAATAGCTCGATAATCCTCCTCCTCTAGCTCCTAATGATTTTCATTTCGCTCACAGCAGGCAGCTACATAAGATATAAGTATTAAATAACTAAACGAGCTCTCCCTTAAGAAGTCACTATACTACCACACTCATAATAATTCGCAAAAGAGTTTTATACTGATTAAGGTGTTTCGTGAGTCGTTAACAACAGAAGCGTCAAGCATACATACAAATGCTCGTTTTAGTGGGAATTTCGGTCGAATTCGAACCAATAACCATCAGTCCTGCTTCGGTAAAATAATGTGAGAACGAGAAGCAGTTCTGTGAAACTTAATTACTTAACTTGCTTATGCTAAGGCTACTTTGTCGCGATAACGCGAACTACGCACTCGCTCTCTCTCGCCAGCCGCTCGACGTCTTGCTGTACAACGGAGATAATATAATAATAATAATATAATATCCTTGGACATTTCACACAACGCCATATCGTCCCAAGCTAAGCAACCTAATGCTTGTGTTATGGTAACGAGATGGCTGATAAACTACTTATATATATATATATTTTTTTTTGTAAATACATACATATTATAGATAGAAAAACACCCAGACTCGTAACAAATACTTGCAGGTCGTACAAATATTTGTTCCGTGCGGGAATCGAACCCGCGACATAGTGCGCAGCAGTCAATCGCTCAACCACTGCGCCAACCGTGTCGTCGAATGTAAAGATCGCGACAATGTAACCGTAGCATTAGTATTAAGTATTCGATGACCACTACCTACTTAGTACAACCTTGTGGTAGAAACTACTTCTCGTGATAAACAATAAAATGGCTAATTTAACTAATTTTAGCTGACATTCATTATTTTCTGCGTTTACATAAATAAATAGGTTGATGCGTTTAAAAAAGGCTTAATTACTTTGTTGGTTTATTAAAAACTCCAACGACGGGATAGGGTAGGCTAACCACAAAAATAAATTCTGAATGAAGGCTAATTTCTTCGAAGAAATATTCCACAAATTATTGTTAAAGTTATATGTTTGTAACAACTTATTAGACGCTTTGAAGTTTTTTTTTTTTTTTTTTCAAAGTTTATTTTAGTTTCGCATTTTAGTGCTGGACCTAAACAATAAAAAAAATGAACAATGTTCAGATGTTTTTTATTTCTAGATGTGATTTCTTTCTTTGAAATGTTCCATTAGTCATGGGTTCATGTAAATAAACAAAATCTCAAAGTTATTGGTGCACATGCAGAATAAAAACTATGCAAATAACAAAGTCTGTAACCAGTCTGGCTTACTATAGAGTCTGCAAATATTCGGGATGTCCCGAAATCTTTCGGTACCTACACGTTAACCTTTGGATATTAATGTAAACCTGTTTATTTTTATTGGGGACAAGCACAAAACTGCCAGTACCAGGCACGGTGAGTCCGTAGTCGGCAAAAAAAACTAAACATATACAGGGTCAAATAAAATTAGCTAGCGAAACGCCGCAGGCATGATGGGTATCGGTATTGATAAAACTAAAAAATAATTCATTTGATGATTTTTTTGAGGTGATCAATTAGTTAGTTACTTACTTACAATGTTCGTTGTTTTAAAATCATATTTTTTTTGCGTAAACTTCACAGATGTGATGGATTTCCTTACCTAAACCAGATAAACATAAAAAAAACAGATTTTCTAAACTCATGTCTGTCGTAACATCACGAGAATCGATCGTTCCCAAAAACCCACGACCCAAAAAAATCTTCAAATGTTTTTATTTGATTTTTTTTATCATCAATAGATTTGATGCTTTTCAATATCGTTGCACCTCGTAAAACTTAGGTACGTCACTTCTGTAATTTACCGCATTATGAAAACCAACAGCAATTTCTGTGCATAATTCAACCTTTTTTAGTAAATCTCTTTCTTAGGTAACACGTCTGGAGAAGAACAAAATAACCAACTTTTGCTGCCAGTAATTGCCGTGTTCCGATTTAAAAGGGGTGCCGACACATGAGATATTATATGTACTCCTATGATATATGTATACTCCGTTTTTGGGAAGACAATGCACCTGCGATGCTTCTGGAACTGCAGACATCCTCAGGTTTTACCATCACCTGAGGCCGCGTAATCGATTTCCACCCAATATAAATACTTATATGAAACGTTAAGACACGAAACCGATAAAATCTTTATCACTAATTAAACGAGTTCAACTTTTCATAAATATTTACATGCACAGAGGTGTCTCTTATTTATCTTTGTAATATAGGGCGTTAATGACCTGTTTTAATTATGACGAGAGGTTATTAAAATAGCTGTGTTTATCGTTAAGTATTCAATTATTTAACCTTCATATAAGAATCACGCTATTATGGTACTTAACGCTCTCAGTGTCTCGTGGATGGTTACCTACTGCACCTTTTCTAATTTTGTGGCGCAAGATTTAACTGTGTGTCTACCAAATTACCTGTATAAAGGGATTCATTGCTTATTGAGAAGTTGTATATGAAATCCGTTTAGATTGTCGCACAAAATTAGAAGCCCTCCTTTAACATATAAGCATAACATCACGCACGTTATTTCCGAAGGGTTAGTCAGAGGTGTTCATACACCCATATTTCGCCAGATATATTTGAGTCCCATGTAATTGGGGGCGTGCCTACGCTGCCAACAACCGGGAACAAATCCAGACTCCGGGCTGCTACAGAGAAATTCCAGATGATAAATTGTCCGACCCGGGAATGGACCCCAAGACCTCATGCTCAGTAGTAGCGCTTGCGACCACTAGACCAACAAGGCAGTCCACTACCACCATTAAGATTCAAGCAAAGCCTAATTTCAAACAAACAAAATTTTTTGTGCTTTTTCTTTGATGGTAACTGCTTTACCGTATGAATAATAAAAAAGCAGGAGTCATTAAAAAAAAGTCGTGCTTCACTGATTTTTTTCACGGAAATCAAACAAGTTTCATTCTAAACAACAAAATTGTGCTACAGAAACAAACAACGTGCTATTAACCGTGTGTTTTTGCTGACGCTACCATTGATTGCAGGCCGAGGACAAATAAACACAGCAACGTATGCATCTTCGGCAAACCTTTGTTTGTTCCAAAGTCCAAACAAACCTCAAACTCTGCGCTTTTCTTAGTACTGCAGTATGAATTACTAAGTGTTTCACCATAAATTGATAGCCACAATACAATGGTGGCCCCGACATTTGGATAGGGCGAGCAGCACTAACGTTCGGCACGAATGTGAGCTATAGAGGACACAAATATTCGGGAATGCCCTGAAGAATAACGTGTTGTCTCTGTTTCATCATAATAAGCCAATAATGATACAGACCTCCTCTCTTCGAGAGAGACTGGGCATTAATTCGCCACGCGGGCCCAGTGCGGGTTGTTCAAAGTCAAATCTCTTCGAATTTTTGGTTCTAAGACATGCCGGTTTCATGACGAGGGTTTCCTTCACCGTTTTGAGAGTAGCACGGTTACCCGTAGCAGTAGTGATGAATTTACTTACATAAAGTAAAGCGCCTGCGTGGGTTCTTCGAACTCACGACCTACACTTTGAGGCGCGCGTGGAACATATACGCGCCGTTCGGCACGGGTCTGGTGCTGATCGGACGGTGAGTCACCCATTACTCACCGTCCGCAGGCCCGCGCCTACGGTGGCCGGGAGTCGTCACGTGGCTCCCGACGCCCGACCTACAACTCTTAAGTCGGGCATTACCACTGGGCCACCACTGCTTTTCATTCATCTTTGCCCACAATATAATTGTTCATAGTTTAATTACAAGACCTAACAGGATTAACCAATACACCTCTATAATTACGGTCTTTCCCATACCAAACTGCTTGTGATTCCTTCCAGAAATAGGAGCATATTATTTGTTTGAAAGATCAACAGTAAACCGAGTTATATTTACGACTCTCATGGCGGAAGTATTTAGAAAATGGCAGCGTAACAAAACAATGTTGAAGAATACAAATATCTTGAAGAAAGGTCGATATTTTTGGATGCATAAGGAAACATTCACACAGTCAGTTTATTTAGAACTCAGCTGTTCTTTGCAAACATTAAAAACTTACGGAACATTCAGAATTTCTGTACAAAACCTACCTGACTACTTAGGGCCTTTCATGAGTCTTTTCCAATAAAGTAATATTTGTAAAAAGGGTTAAAACATGAAAGCTGCTGTTCGAACTTCGGACGCTAGTCAGAACTTTACTTGTTGCTCGAATAAAGCCATAAAGGTTACCTAGGTATGAAGCTATTAGAACCGACCTACAGCTAAAACTAATCACCTCGAAATACTTGTCACTTATAACTGTAAGTACCAACTGTTATAAGTAAGTACCTACCTATTATTAATGTGAGGAAAACTACTGTTATATTATTTTGGTTATAAATACGTTTAACTGTAATTAATTCAAGGTGCAACCGCCCGCGCCGCCTCTATGATTTACGAAATGGCAACTATTCTAGTTTTCGCGAAACAGTGTTTATTTCATGTTAGCGAAAGATCTAGGGCACAAGGTAATTCTAAAGTTATTGAAACAATATGTAGAAACAGCACTGGAATGTTAAATAAACAGGTATTGTTCTACTTCGGTGTTTTCTAGAAAAACTCATTCTTATTTTTAACCTGAAAGACGGAAATTCAGATTTAACCTAGTTGCAATATAACGATTCCATCACCCACACTACCTTCACAAAATTTTTGTTGGAGAATAACTATGCTGTGTGAAAATAAGTACCAACCTAGTCTTTTCCCTACTAATTCGGGCTCGGCTTTCAGTCTAACCGGATGCAACTGAATACCGGTATTTTACATGGAGCGTTTGCTTGTCTGATCTCTGCAGCCTAGTTAATAGATAATATGATTCCCCTTGGTAAGACTGATGGCTGTCAGAGTTTCGGGCTCCTGACGATCTGTAACGACTGTACAAGTACCAACAAATGACAGCCGGGTCAGCCACTGAAATGAGAGCCTCAAAATCGTCCAGCTCAATTTGTGTTCCATATTACTGTATCAATGAGAAAAAATAATTAAGTACTTGATTGTAACTTCTCATTCTACACCCAATGGGGTGAATAGAGATGAAACTTTAAAAGGGATTTTAACAGTGAAATAATTCAGTGGCCAAAAGGGGCTCTAATATGTTTACTGTATTGTATTGAACGATTAAGTGTCCTTGTTGGCAACCAATCATATTATTTCAACGTTACAATCTATTATTAAGTTTCGTTCCGATTCACCATTGAATCCCGATACACCCCGTTTTACCCCGATGTGAAATATGTTTTGTGGCCACATTTTGGAGCAAAGATTGTAGACAGATGTATAAATTCATGCCGATGTATACCTTCATCTATGTGCTGTAGACTCGTCGGCAGCACTGCCGTCGATACCTAGTGCCGTTGAGCATTTATTGGAGGCTAACTGAAATTAACTTAAGTTTGTAAAACTACAACGCTATAGTACGGCTGACGCATGTTGGCGATCCTTAAGTTAACAGTTTGGCTGCGCAATGGATCTTTTAGGAACGAAATTGGGTACTGCGCAGCTAATTGGCGAAAATCAGGACCGCCAAGATACGTCGGCCGTGCTGTACCTAAGTATACTACGGAAATATAAATACGGAAAGCTGTTCCACCCAAAAGTTGATTTTAGCAGTGAAAACATAATTTTATAAACACTTACAAACGTACTGATCGCGCCCCCTCTATTAATAAACAAACAGGATGACCAGTTTATCCTGGCACTACATCACGGCGGCGCTGATTGCTAAGGCAGGTCAACACTGTGTTAATTTCAGTACATTTCCATTTAGTTCCATATTTCACCACGAATCAAGATAAACTGAACCTATAGAAATGACCTCCGTAGTCTTAAATCTGCGCAAATTCAAACAAAATCATACAAAATGATGAAGTTATTTTTATCATCAACCCATTGTTTTGATTCGAATTATTGTTGTTCTGTATTTATGTAGTCATAAAAACATCATAACGTCGATTTCCTTGTGGAATTTTCTGTACGGAAGGCTAAAGCCACCATATTGTTTTGTTTTAAATAATTATCAGTATGTGTTTCCTTTATCGCTTTACCACTCATTTTATTCTTCTGCTGTGTGTTGTGATGTATTGGATTTATGTATTGTGATGAATAATCAGTAATCACAAACAATCTTGTGATAGGTTTTGTTTGCTGCTGTTTTGGGTGCCTAGGACCTTAATATTTTCTAAAATGTATTCGGTCTCTTCTTTTGGTGTGGTTAGTCACCAGAGTTTTTATGCTGCCGCAATGTATTCGGTGATTTGATCTAACTTCAAGAATGATAATAAGTGTCCAATTTTCCACAATATGCTTAACACAGTTGATGCTTATTTATTCCCCAGTGCATCAGGGATGAGGCACTCAAGGTTTACACAAAATTAAACATTTGGTTTGGTGTTGCAGCAGTCGCATTAATGTTGTACAACGTTTTTTTTTGCCATATTGAATCCTCTGGAGACAGAGTGTGTCTGGATTGGAAATGGATACTCTCGTCCCTCCGTCTTTGAAGAACGGGGTGCTGGTAATGTCCACCAAACCCCTGGGTTTTGCCAACATTCGCGCGTATCCCCAACGAACTCACGTGGCTTGGATTTGATCCCTAATTTAAAGAATTTACCTTTTTACTACTTATAAGTTTATGGGACTTCAGCAGCATGAATATAGAGGTCACAGAGCTGACCTCTATATTCATGCTGCTGAAGTAAGGTAAGAAACAAGGGCTAGGAACTGATAAAAATCATCTCGCATCTGTGTAAATTACTTGAAACATAATTCGCCTGTTTGATTACTACTGCAATACCCACGACAGCGATTCAATATTTTGGTTCCGACAACTGCCTTTATGGTCTGACGAAAAAGACATCAGCTTTGCTGTGTTTCGGGTTGCTCTTCTTCTTTTCGTGTGGTTAGTGACTAACCTGGTGTCAGTTTTCAAGCTGCCCATGGGCCTCTGCCTTAGCTTCACATGCTTGCTAGAACGCCTTATTTATAGAAATGTGTCACATCACTGGTAAAAATTAGACACAGATAGCACTTTTATGTGGTAGTTATAAAAGCGATTTTTAAAGTGCAAGTTAACATTAATTTGTGGTTGACCGTACCTAAGTATTATTTTGGTATCTCCGATGACTCTGGGTAATGCATGCATAAAGCACCGGTGATCAGTGATCGCTTAGCGGTAGAACAAAATTAAATCTACTACGCAATTATTTTAATTAAGTGGTTCATCTGGTTTAATTATTTATTGTAAAATCTGAAGTAATAAAAGTTTACGAAACAAAAATCTCCAAAAAGGTACTTTCCCGTACCGGGAATCGAACCCGAGCCTCCTGGGTGAAAGCCAGGTATCCTAGCCACTAGACCATACGGGATATAAGTGTATTGTTGAAATAGTGGTTTATAAGCAAATATAAGTATTTACATTTAAAATAATATAAAAATAAATGTTGATTAAATCATATTAAAATTCATTTTAGTTATACGTAGTATTTTATTGAAATGTTTGTGAATGATTTGTTAAATTTATTCCGAATGTATCTCACGTTAAGCTTGAATTACTGACATCTATATTAAATATCAAGCACTAACCTACCAGACTGTTGTCTGTTGTAGGTTAGTGCAGTTAATAATAGTACAGACGCTCGGTTAATAGTAGCTCTACTGCCCGCTAGGGGGCAGTACTAACAATTCAGTCCTTTACCGATAGGTGGCAGCACTACAAGTAAAAAAGACCGAGGACCAAATCTAAACCGGTTTCCTACTACATACAGACTTATTGTAACATCTTAATAATTTCGCATTTTTAGATCCTACGCCTTTACTCAGATGTGGGACAGAGCAGGCTATTTTTTTTAAATACTACCTCGGCTGTCGTATATTTTGAACAACAGCATAATAATAAGATTCATACTTTTCAGAACTTAGTTTTTCTATTCAATCAAATTTTATTTATTTATTATCTGGCCATGCAAGACCCTGGGATAATTTATTGTGCACCAGCACGCGGGCGAAGCCGCGGACCAAAGCTAGTTTACCTTTCTGCATACAAATATTGTACTATGATATATACTTAACTATTCATTAGTCAACTCCTGCGCTGCGTATACGGAAGAACCTTAGTCACAGAGATGTCAGAAGCTCTTTGAATTTAGAATACCGCACATTTGTCATCGGCTTTGTCATTAATGATGACTGCTATTAAGCATTCCGTGTAGGTATAACCTAGATGTGAAGAAACTAGAAGAAACGATGTTTATTGTTATATATGCTGTATAACTTGGCATCTTCTAGATGGTAACCTACTCTCAGTACCCACTATATACAAATCAGATTAGCTATGTAGGATTGGCTCATACCTACTATGGTCAGAAAAGAAACCAGTATGAAAATAAGTAGGTCAACCCTATCTTCCATAGACTTTCGATTCTTAGTCGACCTAATGGTGGACCTAATGGCGGTTGTTTCCAACGCCTATCGACAGCTCAAGATACGTCGCATGTGCCGCGCAACCTAGAGGCTTTTTTTATAAGGGTGGGAAATGATCAAAAGACCCGTCCCGCTCTGGGTGGAGCAGAAGGGACTGTCAGACTTTTACTGACTAAAACCCATCCATGTTCCTTTCTTAGCACTTTATGTTCCGGCGTAGCGGTAACCTTTTCGGACAATTCTGCTGGTACGTGTCAGGCTATGATGGTAATCAAAAACGATTATTAGTAAAATACCGCACTAAAGGCGTAACCTAGAGGCTGAGGCGCTATCTCCACAGGCGAAGGAATCGCGTCTCGAGTCTCGCCGTGCCATAAGAATCTCGCTGCGATTATATCCCCGTGTGGAGATTACCTCATTATAGATTTCTATAGAATTTGAACTAGCCTCGTGTAGGAGCTGGCTAGGTCTAAATTTCGTATGTGCTTGTAATAACACTAGCGCAGCTGACATCTTTTTATTTTTTTTGAGATTTGGAATCTACAAATCACTCCTCCAGCTCTGGGTGGAACGGAAGGGAGTAACCCCGACAAGGTTTGGTAGCATAACAAAGTAATACCTACTACAAAGTCTAAAACGGTTCTTATAATAAGAAATCCATAATTATGCATCTCCTCATATTTTGCTCAACTTTACGTTCAAAGTTGTGTAGCCGGTACCTACCAGGGGGCCAGCCACCATCTCTTATAGCAGTATTATTTACTACTAGCTTCTGCCCGCGACTTCGTCCGCGGAAAATTGCGATATACTGTAACTGTTTAGGCAGCGCATGCAAATAATTCTGTTTTCGGAGGTATTTCTTTCCGACTTGCTAGACGAAAATTGCGATAGCTCGGCTAATATGTATGATATAAATATAATTTATAGACTATAGCACTCAGAAATAACGTAGCTTTCTATCAGTGAAAAAAATTTTGAAATTGGATCATTAGTTCCGGAGATTACCCCCTACATACAAACTTACAAATTTTACCTCTTATTTACTATTACTTCACATTGGAAAGAGGTGGAGCTATACGTCCTGCATACCTCTATCTCATTCTTACACAGAAATAATATTAATATGATACTGCTATAATAATTGGTGGTTCAGGTCCAGTGCGTCTCTACTATGATTCATACATACATTGGCACGTCTATGGAACGTGTCAGTGTATAAAAGCTTAGACTTTGATCACAGTTAGTATAATCCGCTCAAGCATTATCATTATCATACAATGCTTTTATTTAGAATATCTGATAATAGAATTATCAACGATCAGACGTCCATCCATTGCGAATTGTTGCCATATGTGTTTAGGTTAGGTTCCTATCAAGATTTACTCAATATTATTTGGGTATTTTAAGCACTCGGGTCGCTTTTCTCTCCAGAGGAATAAAGACGCCATCACCACCGCCTGGCTGAGTGACAAAAACACTGTTGACCTCCTCATTAACTTTTAAAATTCTTAACAGTTCTACAAATCGTCCTATGCAATATGGCTTCTTAGCTTCTAATCCTTCACTTGATCCTAACTTCCTTCCGATCGCTCTCGCTCTCTCTTTGTGGATGTGTTCCGATTTCCACAAAATATGAGTTCTATTTTATTGCATCCAATATGCTTTCTTTTTTTTTGGTCAAAGAATCAGCACTGCCATACAAATGCTTCCAGCCTTTTAGAAACTTTTTGTGGACGAATTTTTTGATGCCCTTTGATTATTATTCATATAATTATTTTTTTTTCATATTATTATGAAAATTTTGCTCATAATTATTGTACATAATTATATTCCAGTATGACTTCATCATTGAAGCTTCATCCGTTTAGAGATACTGGGATTTATATAAGCCTACAACATTCACAAATAGGTACCTAAGCTATGACTGTACCGCGTACTATTTACTGTTTCAATACAATGATAATATAGTGCCACGAGGATTCACTGGAATGACTCAATCCCAGCCTCTGAAAAGTATAATTTATTGCAATATAATGTGAATACCGATTGTTACAATGCCTCAGGAAGCGCCCTCATTCCCGTTTGACTCATTTAATGAACTTGTGAATATAATCGCTAGACCTTTGCCCTTGTATTTGTCACGGAATGGTTCCGTCAATCAATATTTCAAAACAAAAACATGTATACGTCTTTTAAAAGAATTACCTATATCGACTAATTGAAAAACTCGCGTGTTTCCCTTACCATATCCTCAGTTTATTTATTAGGGGTCGGCGTAACATGTCTTTTTCTTGCATACTTCTCTATTAGTCGGCAGTCAGTCTGTTTCTAGCCATATCATCTTTAACACAGTCCCAATATTTTCTTTGGTTTTCCTCGTTCCTCCGTATCACATACATATATCATAACAACCGATTTCCATACAACTTTTCATTCACCGGTGGTATCAGACTTCTTCTTATATACTCTTATTCTATCTATTCGCGTAACACCACACATCCGTCTTAGCATTGTCATATCACCTGCATGCAATTTCCTTTCATTCATTCCTTTTGTGTGAAAAATTTGATACAGATCACAAAAACATAAATCATCAAAATTAATAAAAAGCAATTCTTCATGATAATATCAGTACTTCATACGATGGATAATACAAACACATGTACTTATTATAATGTAACTTGACAACAACATGAAATTGGTGTCGCAGCATAATCGAAAAACAAAAGGTTCTGAAGTTACAAAAGAAAATATGTGTAGGGATAATAACATGAAGATATTCCGTTATGTATGTATCCTCAAATAGCGTACCTACATATACATAGGAATATAGGTTAAGCTTTACATGTATACCTAGGCCTATACCTACAAGGTTTCGAAAGTTACATCACTCTTTTTATATTAGACAGCCAGATGGACAGATTGATGGACAGACGGTGATAAGGGTTCCTTGTTTAACTACAGAACCCTATAATAAAATAATTCAGTTACCACCCAAGGGATTTAAATTAGAGCATTCGATACGATCTCGTTCAAACAAATCTCGCAATTCGTGTTCCCCTATCTGGCCAGTACAAATTGTATTGAATGAAATACAATTAAAAAGTAATAATAGCTATACAAGTGTGGGGCACGTATTGTGCCGAATAAGGGGAGACACGTAATCCCCGGGACATGACATGTGCGTGTCCGTTATGTCGACCCGGAAACTTGTTACTAACGAGTACAACCCTTTGGTATTTATGTTTTGATTAGTTCCCAAATAATACTGAAGATATCTATCTAAATCTTTATGATTTATTATTGTATTATAAAAAGATATAATTGTCTGTTTATCACACTTCACACTAATATTATAAAGGCGTACATTTATGAGTGAGTTTGTATGTTTGTCCGTCTTTTACGCTCAAACGGCTGAACGGATTGGGATGAAACTTGGCACAGAGGTAGTTTATGCCCTGGATTAACACATTGGATACTTTTTATCCCGGTAGTACGTTTCCTTGGGACAATTTTCGACACCCACGCGGGCGAAGCTGTTGGCAGCAGCTTATTTGTATACAAAACAAAAAAATAATTAACAAGTTTAGTTATGTTTTGGGGTCATCGACCGCAGGTGGTATAGTCACTTGGAATATTAATGAAAAAACATGTTTCTTTGTGTTAGCTTTACAGACGTGATGGGTATTTATTTATTTATTAAAACTATATGCACAAGTTAAAAATACCGTACAAAGGCGGACTAAATGCCTGAGGCGTTTTCTTCCAGTTAGCCTTTGGGTGATGCAAAGAGAAAACATGGTTGGTACAGAGGCCAGCACATCAAGTTACCCCAATCTGTCAAATTTCTTTGATAGTTTTTCAACTTTATTACAAAAGTATAAGGTTCATTTTCAATTGGAAAAATTTGACAGTTATGGATAGCTTGATATGCTGGGGTCTGTACAACATGGGGTAGATAACACAAAAGGAATAAATACATACATATTATGCATACATCAATCAATCTGCCTAGCCTTTTCTCAACTATATTGGGGTCGGCTTCCAGTCTAACCGGATGCAGCTGAATACCAGTCTTTTACATAGAACGACTGCCCATCTGACCTCCACAACCCAGTAACTGGGTGATACGATACCCCTTGGTAAGACTGGCTGTCAGATTATACATACTTATAAACAGAATAAACTTTGCCAGGAGCAATAATCGGTTGAGGAGAAATAATAAATAAGGGTAGGTATCGTTCCATAATACGGTAGTCGTCGGGCTTGTCGTTGGGCTACCGGTGACTATGGTCGATGGCGTGTTTTCGCCGAGCCTTAGTTAGTCATTAGCACAGACAGTGTTTACAAACACAGGAAAACAAATACGAAAACAAAGCGTTTAGTAGTCTTTGAATGTTATGTAAAAATGATTCACCATTTTAATTTAAAACTGCAAGTCAAGGTAATAAAATTATAAACAATATGATTATTAGGTAGTCCAAAGCGGTAGTACTGTTTGCTACGAGGCTACTGTCACCTGGAGTTTCTTGTATCTGTAGATACAAGAAACTCTACACCTCTCTCTCTCTATGCGACCTACTACAGAAACGAATAATCTCTAACAGAAAGGGATTGGTAATGTTAGTCATTAGTCATGTATTCATTTGTTTATCATAGGTAATCCTATGCTCTAAGGTACAATCATTTTGGTATATAAAGGTAGTACAGAGTGCGCTATGTTATGTCAGAGGGCGAACACATGTTTGTAATTAGGAAATCAAGCCAGACTAGTCTCTATAATTAAATTAAATAAGCCTGGATAGTAAAAAATAATTATGAAAAATTACGCATTACAAATTAAATAATTCATAATAAATCGCAATAGAAATTGAGTCAATGTCAATAAAAAAAAATGACAAAAATATAAAAATAAAATAGTAAGTACATATTACAACTATAGGAACATAACTGCCTGCCGATCCAAAGCTTAGCACCTCGTACCACTCCCTGCTACGCGCCGCAACTGTTACTTGTACAGTACATAGATAGCAAGATAGCAACTTACCATAAAGAAAATAACAGGAACATATTAATCTTCTTTCCTTTTCGTGTGGTTAGTGATTAACCTGGTGTCAGAGTTTCTAAGCTGATTCTATGCGCAGATTCTATGCGCAGATTCTATGCTCATAATTATACAGAATAGAGAATATTTATAATAATATGTTAAAAAATAATATAGAATTATTTTTATACATTACAAGAATTTATGGAACACTTGCCAGCGGGTTTGCCCGCATGTCCGTAGAAAATTATCTCCACTGACTGGAACCGTACAATTTAATAATAACAATTTTAAATCAATAAAAAGTAGCTATACCAGACTATAAACTATCTGTGCATCCAGATCCATTTTGGCGTTCTGGCGCGATTGAGTAACAAATATCTATCCACCCAATATTCGCATTTATACTTTACATTAAATATCTCGGGTACCTAGGATCCCGGACCTTTCGAAGGGCAAGGGGCCGAAACCAACTCGCCAAGGCCCTTAATAGATCATTATAAATGTTGAGGAGGAACCAACCGACGATTGTCAATAATAATTTATTATTACATATAGCATAGATAACAAAAAGTTTTATGTGTAATTTATATTAGAATATATTTGTGAATTTTACTAGGTATTAATAATGTCAAACTAATTACATGCCCTAAACAAGAAAAAAATATAGAAAGTGCATAAACCACCAATTTTGTTATCTCGTAGCACCTGTTTATTTAGCAAATTAATTTTCATATCGTTAAATAAATGGAAATAACACTACTGAACAATTTTTGACATTTCAAAATCCTTAAATACATTATGAAAGCTTGTATGGAAGTTCGCCATTTAAGTGGGAAATCTCATCTCATAGTTTTCCATTCTAAGGCGTACGAGTATCAGTAGTCTGCTACGCTGCCGCCCTTAGCTTTTGACGTAGCCAGTAAACTTTTTTTTTTAACTTATTTCAAATAAACCAATTACAAGCACTTTTGAATTGTCAAAGGGTCGTTTAGCCAGAAAAATGAAGCTAGTTGAGGGAGGAAAATCATCAAATCACTAAAACCTATCCATGATCCTTCGTTAGCCCTTTATTCTTCCGGGGTAGCTAGCGGTAACCCTTTCGGACAATCCCGCTGAAACCTGTAAACCTTATCCAATAGATAAGCAATATCAAACACTACAAATTGTAAGCAAATAATCACAGTGAAATACAGAGACAGGCTTGAACAAATAGTTATTCTGCTTCACTAAATAATGAGGTCAGCCCCTTGTAAATCCCTTGCGGTTTGTACAGTTAACTCTATTATCTATCTGCCCCTTTTGAGTGACAGGTTAATAAGTAAATCGAATTTCTTGTTGCTTACGTTTGATCACAAAATACGAGGTATTTTATGGTTGGGATATCAAAAGTTTATCAACCATAGGGATATTGATGTCGACATATCATGAGATTCCAACTTTAAAATCTACAACGACTAATAAATAAGTCTAAATATCGTTGTCCCCACTTGTAAACTACCTACTTGACAATATACGATTAAGAAAATTGTAATTTTCTTTATACATTACTAACATTACCATATGTTTAAGTAAATACAAATTTTTCTATTCTACTGAAATTTCAAAGTTATTTTGCATGATCAAGAATCGAACAGATCTGTGATGGATATAGTTGCTAACATAACGAGGTAGATAATTATACAGAATGATAAAGAATATAGTGCCTAACATGACGAGGTATAATTATGTCGATAATACTAAAATTATAAAGAGGTGAGTTTGTATATAAGTGTTATCTTCGAAACTACGGATACCAAAAACTATACAACTACATTCTCCCTGAGAGTGGCAGACTATATTTAAAAAAAGAACCTGAGCGTAGTCCTAGTTAATGATAATTAAGGATATACGAGTAGTACGTAACATGACGAGGTAGATACTCAGGTACTGAATTAATTTAATAAGTACTGAGTACCTACGCCTTTTCGTCTATACAGTACTAATGTTAATTTATATACTTACTTTCGTATTGTTTTATGTAAAAATCGAGTAGATAAACTTATTACCTACTGCTACCATCTAATCAGCATGACATGTTTTTAATCATAATTATGCCTTCGCCCTACTTTTTTATCAAATCAATATACCATAGCTAGTATATTTGTTAATCGTTAATAATAATGTTCGCAACATTTAATCTTAAGACGTGTACTTTAGTACTAAGATTGTCAATTTCACTTTTTATTAGCAAACCAATCAATCAAGGTATGATTACAGTCAAACACAAGGCTGAGCTTCAATAATCAGCATGATCGCTAAGTAATATACTAATATTTCCGTTACTGAATCGATTTCATATTTTACAAGTTTAACGAACTCTGCTTACACACATTGTACACTTCCGACTGAATCGATTGTCTGAACCGTTAACAACACATCTAACAGACGGCAGCGGCGGACCCTCCGTCTAGCCAGGGGCGAGATTTGTGACCTTGGCGCACCCCTTCCGAGCTACATCTACAATTATATCGCGACGATACCGCTTACAAAACGGCTAACAAAAATAAATCATGTGTTTACGTTTGCGTCCACCGTCGTAATAAACTTTGAAGATAAGTCGCTTGGGGTCTGATTGGTATGTTAAGGTGACGTCCGCGGTGTGGTCACGCGCGAGGCTCAGCTCTGCACAGAAGTGTCGACGGCAGAGTGGGTCCGCCGTCAGTCTCTCCGGCCGCGTCGACCGCGCTACACGTACCGCCGCGCACCCACCGACTATGTTAGCGCTGCTGCTCTTCGCCGCCGTCGCCGCCGCGGCCGCGCAAAACGACACCTTGCCGCGGCCACCCGCGCCAAGACGCGAACAGTTTCGAGTCATATACGAATGGAACGCCATAGATTTCGATTGGAAATCCCCGGAAGACCGCGAGGCGTCCCTCAATACAAGCCGATACATCCCCCAAAACGTATTAATCTCTGGCATAAACTTTTACCAAGATGATTTGTTCCTGACAATGCCCAGGATGCTGGACGGCGTGCCGGCGACGCTGGCGACCATCCCGGCGACGCCGACGGACACGGCCCCCAAGCTACGCCCGTTCCCTAGCTGGAGTCAAAATGCTGTTGGAGATTGCAACGCTTTGCAATTTGTACAAAACATAGAAATTGATAAAAATGGTATTATGTGGATCCTGGACAACGGCCGTGTGGGCACTCTCACGCAGAACCCGGACCCCAAGTGCCCTCCGTCGCTCGTGCTCATCGATCTCAAGAGCGGCAAAAATGAAATGGAACGCATTCCGTTTCCATCGGACTCAGTGAATCCTAACACTACTTATTTGAATGATATTGTGGTAGACAATCGGGATGGTGATTACGCGTACATAACGGACAATAGTGCTGTCGATCCTGGCATTATAGTTTTCCGCCGCCGTGACAAAAAATCGTGGAAAGTTCGAGACGCTCAATCAATGTCTTCAGTCTCTGAGGCCACATTTTTCCGCATCAATGGCACCACGGTCAACCTTCCAGTTAACATTGATGGCATCGCCCTCGGACCCCAGTACCGCACTGAAGAAGGCAAAGTTGACAGAAAAGTGTACTACTGCCCGTTGTCCAGTTATCACCTGTACGCCCTGAACGCATCAGTGCTGCAAAATGAATCGCTCGCTCAGGAAGGTAACGGTGCCCTGCGTCCTTACGTCGTCGATCTGGGAAACAAAGCCTCGCAGACAGACGGCATGAAGATGGATTCAACTGGGGTTCTTTTCTACGGTTTAATCGGAAATTCGACAATTGCGGAATGGAATACCACCGTCGACTTCCGCGTTGGCCAAAGGACCATCGCTCGCGATCCCAACTACATTCAGTGGGTAGATCGATTCACTTTCGATAACAAGGGGAACGTGTACGTGGTCGTAAACAGGCTGTACAACTTCGTGAAAAATCAGGTGTCCCTGAGTGAAGTTAACTACAGGATTTTGAAGTCGCATACTGGTTCAAAGAGTTACGTGTTCAGCGAGGACCTGGTGGAGCCGACGATGGCGCCGCAGAGTGCGGCTGCAGCCCCCGCGCTTGCCAGCTCGCTGGCGCTGCTGGCGCTGGCGCACCTGCTCGCCTAGTCCCCGCAACGGTTCGGTCGCGGTCCGCAGTCGACCGTGGCCTCCAATACCAGTGCTTGTCATTTTGCGACGCTCGGACTGATGCGTAACATTACCAAAAATATTTAAAGTTACCTTGACCTCGTGGTCCAACCAGTGATATGCGCATGTAAAAATGCTTTGTATAATAATAATATTCTAGAATAGTTTATACATAGGTAAAGTATACCATAGAACGATCAACAGTGACCTTTCTTGAGGGGTCGTGCCGAAGACGAGTCATGTCGGTTCGAAACGAAAGGTCGGGGACGAGTTGCCAAACGGCATGGCTCGGCACAACAATAAACATTCCAACTATTTCTATAAGGTGCATCTCAGCACAATATTTATTTATAACTTTGTAATACATAGGAGTATAAATACAAGACCAGTAGGAAATTAGCTAACGACTAAAATCTCAATATCGGGAGATCCGCACGCGTAGTGTTCGGTAGATCTAAATAAGATCTTTTTATGGAAATCTGTATAATATACATTATTGTAACTAATCTTTACGAATGTTTGTTGCGTGGACGCGGCTGTGTGTGACTACGAATAAACGTGTTTATCATATTATGTTGTTTGTACTTTTATTTGCATGCAAATACTGATCGTGCTTATAGCGTTAAACTGCTAACTTGATGTCACTGAGGAATCTTGTTAACGTTGGCCGCCTTGAAAACATGGAGCCTAACCTTACGAAAATAGAATGTGTATAAAAATAAAATACACTACAGTGTAATTTATTGCTTAATAAATCAATTAAGGTTCTCATTCAAGATTCTTGCCTTTAAGTAATCAGCTTATCAATTTTATCCACTTGTTGATCAACATTCACGATTCGCTACAGATTGTGAATAGCTTTCGAACGAGTGTTATAGATGACTTAAACTTCTTTTATCAACAATCTGGTACAGAAAATAATTGCCAAACATTGCAGAAAATAAATACAAAATGAACAACAATCACGCAATGTCTTTGCGAGGTTATTCATTCCATTACCTAGTTGAGTAAAGTAAAAAATTGTGTTGTAACTATCCTAGTAACTACTGCAGTCTCGAACATACATTTCTAAAATCATTATTTAAATCTGAAAACTTAGGTAACATGCAGAAACGGACGAGGTACTTATTCGTGAATCTAACCATATACTCAGGCCGCGTTTCCACTGACGCGGAGCTGGGCGGAGCGGAGCGGAGATGTGCAAGGAGCGTCCAATCACATACGAGACGAATGACGTGATGAGGATTTCAACCATTGTGATTGGTCGTACCTGTACGTCTCCGCTCCACTCCGCTTCAGTGGAAACGCACCCTTATACTTTGCTAAAAATCCCAGAGAAGGAGGTCCGTTCAAATTCTAATACGTCGTTTTGTATAGCCTTCAATCAAAAGCATAGACTAATATTGTAAAAGTTCAGTTTTTGAGGTTTTCAGATCGACCTTCAATAGCTTTTGATTCGACCAATTTCTCGAATTATGTAGTACCTACCTAACAACTGACGAATAGTAGAGAAACTTGTCGTAAGCTACCGAAGCCGACGATAAAACGTCGCAACTTTACAATAGTGACAACAAACTTTATAACGATACAATTAAGGTCCACATTGTTAAAATCGATTCTCAATGTATTTACTTTGCATACAAAGCCGGGAGCATATAGAGCACCTGCTGAAGACTCCTATAATTTATTGCTTGAACGTGTTAAGTTTACAAAATAATGTTTTGTATCTTGCCTTATAAACACTGCTTAGGTACCTCATACTTACTTTGTTAACAACAATGTTTGGAATACTTTCGTGTCATTATGTCATATATTTTAATATGTGCCAAAAGTTCCATGCTCTTTTTTTAATTAGGTTAGTTCGTTTCAAAAATGCAAGACCTAAGCCAAATAGGTAGGTATTTATGTGAATAGAGAAGTATCATAATTTTAACGCAAATAAATGTGCTATGACCAGAAAAATCTACCAATAACGACAAATAAACAAGAGAATTTTGTAGCAGATTAAATACGCCTACGAAGTTTCTGGTACATTCATGAATTCTGCTCAACCTTCGAAAATATTCCTCAATGGCCACTATCAATAAACACACGGCCATATTTTTCCATCTGCACATCACAACACATATTCATATATTATACTAATATTATTATGTATGATATTTACCTAAACATCATGAGCAATGAGTACGATCAATAAATACTCGAGGTGTGACTTCGCAAGTTGGGCTTCAAGATCAATGGAAAAATTTACTGCTGGCCACAAACCATGGATATAAAATATGGTCATTACGGTAAAATTTATGTACCTTTAATTATGGACATACCTGCGCACATACCTACCGTATCTAACTCCATTGCAGAAGAGCATTACAAACCATCAATTAAGTAAGTACTTGAAGTCACTGCTTCCATATCGTCATTTACGTAATGGAATTAAGTGATCAATTAGTTATGGAATATTAATGCATCATGATTACATATTTGCTAGACTGTTCAATTATCATTACATAAATTGAACAACCAAATAATGCTAAAAACGTTGTATAAAATCCATAAACTTGACAAGGGATTATTTTATTTTAAGGAAAATAAAATAGGGAGACAGTATCTTTGCAGTTTCGTTGAACGTGTTTTTAAAGACAAATTGATAGGCTAGAAAATAACTAGTTGCAATAGTCATTCATGAAACAAACAAACATTAAACAATATGTTATCTGTTATAAAACGTTCGACAATAACAAATGGATAATGCATTCACGTTGCAGTGCAAAAGAGAATAAATCTATTTCTGGTATAATCGATGAAAATGTTGATTCGATTCATCTTCTTCCAAAAAGTTTAAAAGTAATTATAAATTTTAGACTAAAACAAGCAATCAGGTTTTTACTGAAATAAAAAAAAAGTGTTAAAATTCAAGAATCTATGATTAAAAGTAAAAACCTGAAATGTACGGCACGCCATCCTACTAACTATATAAACACATTGAAAATATTACAACAAACATGGATGTTTGAACTAGACCTTTGGCCTGAAAGTTACGAATAACATACTAATAATAAAATCAAAGACTGGTTTGTATATTTAAACGCTCTACTCGCTGGAAGTAAGTACTAGTCTTGTTTTCATATTTGTATTTGATAGCTCAATTCTTGAGGCATTAATACATCTGTTAGGAGCCGAATTAAAGTAAAGAAAACTCATACAACACCCTTCTTTTTGTGTCGGGGGACAAAAAACGTTAATCAAAAACGAAGTAACAGCTTGTGCAGGCGATGCGATGTGACGCAAGGTCAGGGAACAAGTTTTTGTTAGAACAAGATATTTTACGCGGACGAAGTCGCGGGCAGGAGCTAGTAATAGTAGTAAGTATTTTATACAAAAGATATAGTCACAACAATAATAATTGAGCCATAATCATAGGCGAAATTACTGATAACATAATATTATTAGGTACGTGACTTTATTGAGACCTCTACCTACTACACAAAAAGGTCAACTTATACGGTTTAAATTATAATTTTAGTGATGCAAAATTATCTCATTGGCTCGAATAATGTACGCGCGTTTTATTTACCATATTCATAGAACGGCGACCATAAAACTACGCATTTAAGCGTCATTTATGCGATGTGTTTTTCCTAGTACCATATTGTGCATTGTGTAAACAAAGATTTATTAAAGATTTATCACGAGTTCAAAATAGTTCCTTTGTTTTCTATAAATGACGTTTTTAACTTTTTAATCTATGGAAAATGTTCATTTCCAAGTTCTTAATTCAAATGTGGAATGTAAAGAACATTGCGTCAAATGACAAGTTTGGACACTTTCTAAAGGTAGTGTATTATGCAAATTATAATTATGAAGTTTTGTTCTGTGCGTGCATGTGGGCTGTCAATGTGTTATGGAACGATGGCTATCGATAATTACCGACAGCCTTGCACCAAGATCGACATGACGCGGTGTCAACTGTTTAAACTAGTTTCGATTCGATCCGGAATCGACACTGGCTGATTTTCACCAAACATTTTTTGTACTCGTTGTTTAGAGGATTAATATAGAAAGTACTCGTCTACTATCAATGAAAGTTCGATAAGCAATTCGAAGAACTGTTTCTAGATTGATTTTATAATTATTTCTTTCTTTTAATTACTACCCAAATACAAAGAGAGGGGTAATGATTTCACTGAACTCGATTGCATGTCCATATGAGTTGAATAATCTATGAGCAAATGGAATGTCGTTGTTAATTCGAAATCAATAGTCTAGCCATTTATTTCAGCGTAAAGAACAATTTTCAGGACAAAAATGTATTTAGGCCCGGCACCCATTGGCGGCACGGCATGGCAAGGTATTATGAGGTGAAAATTGAAATTTCAACTTTATTTCCATACAATTAAGTTATACTTTTATTCGTCGGTTGAAAATACCTTAAGAATAGTCAAATATCAAACTATATTTAAACAAATTGTTTATTTTTCTCGATCGCCTATGCTATTTTAGGTCTTCGACTGGTACAGCAATCAAAGTTTTGAAGGTCTTAACTTTGTCCTATTTGTTAAAAGAAAGAAAATACACCCCTCAGGTCGATGGACCGTTGACCTAAAAATGTGGCTGGGACAGACTGAATGCGGAAGGCGAAGGATAGGATGTTATGGTGCAGCATGTGAGAGGCCTATATCTAGCAGTGGACTGTGATAAGCTGAATCAATTGATTGAGACACGAAGAAAAGAACACAAAAACAAAAGAACAAGTAAAAAAAAACTATAAAACCAACAAAAAAATGTTAAAGTGTATAAAAGGCTTGTCTATATAATAAAGACACAGCCATCTTTATCTTCAATAAGCACTGGTTGACATTCGTATAGTTACCAAGATTTTTATCTCATTTTATGTCTGACAGAGGACAGAGTTCTCTAGATTTCCTACAAAAACAAAAATACAATAATAGATATTCTGACAAACTGAGTACCTACACTACCTTCCATTAATCTTGCATTGAAATGATGTTGATCAAGAATAGTATATATGAGGTATCCTTACAAAAATATCTAAAACGTATCGATCTATAAACCATTTCCCATACAAATTTGCCCAGTCTCCTTTTATTTATCTAATCACTACGCTACTACAGCAAAATATGACATACACTATACCTACACCTATATAAGAAGGTGACACATTATAGGTTTTAATCGACTATACCCCAAAGCGGAATGGCACAACATGAGTCATGACTAGCCACAACAACAATAATAGTAAAACTAAGTTCACTCAATTACAGCTACAAGGTATGTGTGTCTGCCTTCCGATACACTTCTACTTAAGCATGTGTAGAACTAGCCTTTTAGTAAGTAGCAGTGATAGCCTAGTGGTGTGACCTCAAATTGCCAAGTCATAGGTCTCGAGATCGAATCAAAAGCACGCACCTCTGATTTTTCGGATGCATGTGCGTAAAGTATATAATTATCACGGGCTTAAAAATTGGTGAAGGAAAACATCGTGAGGAAACCGATGCTTGAGAGATATTTCTCAACAGCATGTGAAACTAAGTCAAAGGCCCATGGGCAGCATAGAAATTCATTAACCACACTATAAAGAAGTAAGTAATAGCTTAATTGTGATCAAAACAACAAGCTAATTGAATAGTAGGCATGTAATTATCGTGTTGACAAGCTCTCGAGGTAATGAGAGACAATGTCATACAAATTGTGGTCGTATATGTATAATGGTTTAAATTCATCATGTCCGCTATAACCGTAATATATTATAGCTTAGAGATGCGCCGTACATCGTAATTGAAACGCTTTGTGATCGCTTACGTGCCGTTCTACATAATGTACGTTTTATATGCTAATTTAGGAATAGAGTTTTTAAAAGTTAAAGGAGAGACAAAAATTAAAACAACTAGTGATGTTTCAGTAAGAGGTGACAGGAAGGATGTGGAGAATCAAGGTGGGTTATTTATTGGTCTCCAAATAATCACTTATTTTTCAAAAAACATCAGTCACTGGGGACTTTGAATTGCCATCGTGGTAAAAGGGTTAGCCAATCAGCGTAACCCACTCCATTCGTTCCACCTGCTGAAAGTTCCCTCCTGGGCGCGACTTGCCTTGGCCAACCTGGAAGTCTTCAAACAGACTCCAGACCCAGGTTGGCCGAAGCAAGGAAAACCTGCTCAGGTGAGATTCATAGAAAACTCCGCCTTGGAGTGTAAATGAGGTGCTGTTCCACAAACGATGGGACACTTTATATCGTATCCTGCGTGTCCTGCCGTAGGTATGCACGTTGCAGGAACTGATGGACGCTGGTGATTGCGCCAAACACGTAGCCGAATTCTGGGCCGATTACATTTAGATTGCCATCGACACGCTAAGAAGAAGAAGTAACTGGGGAAACAGGAACGGGGTTCACGCGGTTCCCACATTGGCGGACAGCATGTAAAGACGCCAACACATCTAGCTACCTTAATCTGTCAAAATCTTAAATAGATTTTCAACTTTATTACATATGGATAAGGTTCATGTTCAATTTGAAATACTTGACAGTTTGGGATAGGTGCTGGCGTTTCGTACATGATTGAATGACAAATTAAACATGGAATAGTTCGCATATTTTCATAGGCTAAAGACCCCATGAAAATGATTGATCTACGATTTAATGATATTAAAGAATAAAAACAATAAGTCACTATCATCTTCAATTATCTGTTTTATTTTAATATTTCATGACCATCTTCCGAGGAGGAAAAAATAAACATAAAATATATTTCAATGCAAGAACAGTACCTTCCCAGCTAAGGCTCTGCAAGTAGTTTATGGTAGCTAGAACTTCTGCCCTGAATGCACTTCCTGGTCGGCTAGGCCACGGCTGCATAAAACAGAAGAGTCAAGGTGTTTTCCTGTTGTTTACTCAAAACTTGTTCCTAGATCTTTTAATAACAATATTTTACTTCCTATACTTTTAAAAATGCTATTTTTAAATGATATCATACTTTCTAGGCCAGGTTCGTATGAAGGGGCGAACCACCACCAATTATAGCTGTATTGCTTAATTATTGCTTCTCATTGGGAAGGAGATGGAGCTTACCTCCTGTATAGCTTCATCTCTTTCTAACACACCTTTTTTTTTTTTTTTAAGGCTGGGAAATCATCCAATGACTGCTCCCGCTTTGGGTTGAGCGGAAGGGAGTGTCAGACTCTTACTGACTAAAACCCATCCATGTTCCTTCCGTAGCCCTTTATGTTCCGGGGTAGCGGTAACCCTTTCGGACAATCCCGCTTACCCGGTAGGCTTGGCCCTGAGGGGGCTCCTTCATATGCTGACATCTCTTTGAGGCGCGCGTGGAACATATACGCGCCGTACGGCACGGGTCGGGTGCTGATTGGACGGTGAGGCACCCATTACTCACCGTCCGCAGGCCCGCGCCTACGGTGGCCGGGAGTCGTCACGTGGCTCCCGACGCCCGGGGCGCCTCCTGCGGCGACTGGGACGGAAGGACCTTTCTCTCTCCCATCCCGTTCTAACACACCTACGCTTTAAAAGAATTGGTGGTTGACCCCCAGGAAATCATACAGCAAAAAATTATAAATATCCCAATTCAATTGAGCTGACTACTAATTCAAATACAACGCCAAACAAAATATAAATGACAACAAGGAAAACTAATTACAAATTGTGGTCACGTCTCACGTAGAAGTTGGGCAACAAGCATCTTAGTTCTATTTTTTAGCCAAATCTTACCTTAAGGCTTGACTAACTACTTGGAGAATTTAAAAGCCTAGCTTTTGCTAGCGGCTTCGCCCGTGTGGTTAACGAAAATTTTCCTACGGGAACGTGTCGCTGGGATAAAAAGTATCCTATGTGTTGATCCAAGTAATAAACTATCTGTGTGCCTAATTTCATTCAGATAAATTCAGCCGTTTCGACGTGATTGAGTGACAAATATCCATCTAAACTTTCGGATATTAATAATAATAGTAACATTTATGATAAACTTAAATAAATATATGTAGATAGTGCTAAGTTGTACTATTATGGATTCACATTTAACAAAGGTACGCGTACATTATTCGTGTCGTACTTTCCTATAATTTAGACACATGCAAGACTTATAATTATAACAAAGTATCATTATCATCTGCCTAGCCTTTTCCCAACTATGTTGGGGTCAGCTTCCAGTCTAACCGGATGCAGCTGAATACCAGTATTTTATATGAAGCGAATGCCTATCGGACCTCCACAACCCGGTAACTGGGCAATACGCTACTCCTTGGCAAGACTGGCTGTCAGATTTTCGGACTTCTGACGACCCGTAACGACTGTCAAAGATGGACAATTGACAGCCGGGACCAACGGCCTAACGTTCTTCCCGAGGCAAATATGATAGTATGTATTATTAAGGTAAAAAGACTTTATAATATACATATATGTAAATGTAATACGTACCTATTTGTATTGTTATTTGTCATCATAGTTATAAAAAGCAAAGGTGACGCCATAGAGTAATACGATATTCAATCTTCAAAGCTTCTGTAGCAATCTGATCGGTTCCGTGTAGTGTTCTATTTAAATATTGTATTCATTATTATCTCTATAGTTTCAGAAGTAACTGGCTGATAATGTTTGTATCTGCAGCTGTGACCAGACACCTTCTGGGAAAGCTCGCTCCATCGTAGATTTTCAAGTTTCTTCTTTTACGTAAAATAGGTAAATTATTGCTTTGCTCCTAAGGGTCGTACCTTGACACCATGCGTCATGCTCGCTAACGGGCGCCGTCTGTAGGGACAGGTGATATTTTAGCTGCCACGGCTCATTTAAAATTTAATTTAATTTTTGAATTGTTTTTTTTATCTTCTAGTTATGGACGCTTTTTACGTTCTGCATCGTTCTTAGATGTATATTTCAACATGAATGATATAAAAGGGTGTCCATGGAGTGGACCTGCTTTGGAATGGGCAACTAGCTTCATCTTTCTGACTGACCGACCCCTTGACAGTTTATAACACTTTCCCCTATGTATTAGACATACATAATTCTCATGGTAAACTGTTGAGAAATACGGAGATAATACAATATTGCTGACCTTCAAAAACAAATAGCGTGATACTATATAGCCTATTCCGTGACCAGACCTTTTTTTTTTTCGGGCTGGGTAATCATCCAATGACTTCTCCCGCTCTGGGTGGAGCGGAAGAGAGTGTCAGACTCTTACTGACTAAAACCCATCCATGTTCCTTCCGTAGCCCATTATGTTCCGGGGTAGCGGTAACCCTTTCGGACAATCCCGCTTACCGTGACCAGACCTTCAAAGAATATTTGTGCAAAATTAAAAAAAAAAAACCCCTTCAGTCGTTGTTGCGCCAATTTAAATGTTATACATACCTACCTGTGTTGTTATTTGTCAAAGATAAAACACAAAAGCAACATACATCCGGACAAACAGACACACATACATGGTAGTAATTACTTTTGTCCAAAAATATTGAATGTACAGTTTTGACTTCGTTATTATCTTATTATAGTATGTATACAATGTTTAAATTGTATTGTATAGATAACAAATAAAACATTAAGATTGCAACTGTTTTTATCTTCGGACTTCAGCCGGAAATCACCTACTGTTGGGTACCTAAACATCCATTTCTTTAGCCACACTTCCTGATTTCGTCTGTCCCTCAACCAGGTGTTTTCAAGCACTGGTTCTTTTGGCCTAACCTTGACAACCAATCACTTATACTAACCCATTTGCCATCTCCGCGTCTAGTCAAATTCTTTCTATCCATCCACTAAATTCAAATAAGTCGGGGGACCCCAACTATTCCAATTCAAGAAATGAAAGTCTACGTAGGTATTTGGTACGTGTAGAAATGTGGATCGAAGAAGCAGCCCTTACATTTTGCACTGTTGAGAAATATAGCTGGAGTATTACTCGACAGGGTAACCAGCGGCGTCTGACATTTTCAGACTGCAATCATCAATATTTTTGCGTGTATGTTGGTCTGTGAACACGTCTACAAGCAACCCTTCTATTCTTTACAACTTTGACCGTGAAAACCACAGAACCGAACAAACATCCTGTGTGAAAACTAAGGTGAAGTGAGCTGTCAATAATGACAGGTTAAATGACAGATCGCTTCGAGCTCACCGGACCAGAATACCGAAAGACCGGCTGATGTTACAACAAAAGTCAGAAACATAACATCACGCCTTCATTCCACGAAGGGTTAAACAGAGGTAGCCATATTTTGCCATATTGTTCCGAATTATTATTATTTCTGGATATTTTTATTGGAATCTGGCTTTGTGCCCGGTCGACAATAAGCTCAAGCCCCTATTACATGTGACTTAAATAAAATGAAAAGATGATCTTCCATAATAATAATCGGTGATAACAGGTAGTTAACATTGATGAGGTAAATATACGATTATACACAACTGATATGACTGTGTAGGCACTGTTTTTTAGGTAGTCGTTTTTTACTATTACCAATCTATACTAATATTATAAAGCTGAAGAGTTTGTTGGTTTGTTTGTTTGAACGCGCTAATCTCAGGAACTACTGGTTCGAATTGCAAGATTCTTTTTGTGTTGAATAGTCCATTTATCGAGGAAGGCTATAGGCTATATAACATCACGCTACCAATAGGAGCCGCGCAGCGGGGGTGAAACCGCGGGGAACAGCTAGTAATAAATATCGGCTTAAAATTGACCACCACTAACGTTATGTATGATGTAGGTTGGACATTGAGTAAAGTAAAGAGCATGTGATTATGCGCATTGCATACGTATTTGCGGTTGATTTCGCCAGAAGCCGCAATATGTATATGTATAGTCTCATTAACAATCATTGGTTCATCAATATGTAGGTACGTCTGATGACAGCGTACTACGACCTCTTTGGAAACATCATGCATAGATAAACTGATTTATTTTGTAGAACTTATTATAAAAGTGATCCATCATCTTGGACCATACTTGTTACGAAAACAAAAGTCTTGATAATGGATTTTGGCAACACAACCCTAACCTACCTAACACATCCAAAAAATATGATAAAAAACTTATAAACGAACGAAACTTTTATATGAGACTAGTTCTGATCTGAGGTTTTTACTACTTGATATAAAATCGAGATTTCTATATTATTTGTTAGTTAAATATTAATGTATTATACACACGGACCTGCCGGAATAATTTAGAATAACCGTGCAGATATACAGACAGACACGAAAAGCGACTTTAGTTTATACTAGGTATGTACCTAAAGATAAAGATTTATATTGGATGACGTTAGCAACACAATTATCGATGATGTTATTGAGATTTAACTGATGTGTCATCTTCGTACCCATATAACAGCGAGAGGGTTATGGAGGCAAGAGGATTTCCTTGCATTTATATTAACTTATTAGTCTTCATTTAATTCTGAACTAGTATTAGTCTTAAGGAACTGTACTTCAGCAGTACAGAGGTTATTTTATTTCTTATTTATTAAATAAACACTTTATTATATACCACATAATAGAACAAGGATAAACACATAAAACCTCTTCTTAGTGTGTCGATGGTAAATAAGACATGCGTTGTGAACACTCAAATATAATGTTTATCCCAAACTTTATTCCCGTTAGGTGACGCAGTAATAGCATCTTTAACATGAACTACAGAAAGAGATTTAATCTAAAATGACCGACGAACGCGGAACATAGAAGGTTGCACTAAGATGAAAGGCAAAGGAATTAATTTAGAAAAACAAGATTCAGATATTATCTGGTTTTTATAACTATTGTTTTGTAACCTTGCATCTTCAGCGATCTGTTCGTAATAATTATTATTCCCCCAATAATTTAAATGATTAAATTCAACCTTTTTTATCTATAAGACATCTGCGCCCATATGCACCGACCCGGTCCAAGATAACTGCGAAATTGAATGCAAACTTTTTGCTAACCTATGCAAAGTTTACTGGCCATCCGTGGTTAAAATAATTATGAAATGCCATATTATTTTATTCTTAATCGTTTTACTTTTTTATGAAAGATGGCTTTTGTGCTATTTTACATCGAAATCAGCCAGTCCTTTCTTATTTGTCATAGTTGGTACTCAAATGAAAACTTTTTAGTCCATAAGTATACTTACAATAAAAGGAGTATGCACAAAATTGTAGGGGCACTGTCCCCACCTACCAGACTTGGGATTTGTTTTAATATGCTTACGACGACCCATGAAAAGACTAATAATAATTTTTTCAACTAAAAACAATGGGGTTCATGAAAAAAATTATACAAAAAAATTATTATAACTCGAGATCTGCTGGACCAATTTTCATGGTTTTTGTTTCGTTGGATTTGTCTCCGCCCTGAATAGCAGAATACATTTTTTTTTTTTTTTTAGTTACGGTAGGTAGGTAGGGTAGGGTAGGTAGGTAGGTAGGTAGGGTAGGTAGGGTGGGTAGGTAGGGTAGGTAGGTAGGGTAGGTAGGTAGGGCAGGTAGGGTAGGTAGGTAGGATAGGTAGGTAGGATAGGTAAGGTTGGATAGGTAGGGCAGGTAGGGTAGGTAGGTAGGATAGGTAAGGTAGGTATCATAGTTCCGCAGGGATCGGTAGTCGGACCGCTCCTGTGGAACATCGGCTACGACTGGGTGCTGAGGGGTGAGCTCCAGCCGGGCGTGCAGCTGACGTGTTACGCTGACGACACGTTAGTCACGGCCCGGGGGAGCTCGCACAGGGAAGCAGCGTTGCTGGCGACGGCGGCGGTCTCACAAGTTGTGAGCTGCATTCGGCGCCTCGGCCTGGAGGTGGCCCTCAACAAGTCGGAGGCCATGGTGTTCCATGGTCCCCGACGGGCGCCGCCGCCGGGATCACACATTGTGGTCGGGGGGGCCCGAATCGCTGTCGAGCCTTCCATGAAGTACCTAGGATTGGTGCTCGACAGCCGGTGGGACTTTGGCCCCCACTTCCGGCGGCTTGCGCCCAAGTTGTTGGGCGCGGCCGGGGCACTTTCAACGCTGCTTCCCAATCTGGGGGGCCTAAGCGCCGTCTGCAGGCGGCTCTACGTGGGGATCGTGCGATCGATGGCCCTGTATGGGGCACCGATCTGGGCGGCTGACCTGACGGCCGGGAGCATCTCTGTCTTGCGTAAGCCACAGAGAGCTATGGCCGTCAGAGTCATAAGGGGATATCGCACGATCTCCTACGAGGCGGCTTGTGCACTGGCCAGATCCCCGCCCTGGGACCTGGAGGCAAAGGTGCTCGCGTCACTGTTTAGGTGGCGCGAGGAAATGCGGGCGCAGGGCGAACGACCGATGCAGCAACAACTGGAGCTGCGTCGGTCCCAGCTCCGCGAGGTCCTGGTGGCAGACTGGCGGGACAGGCTCTCACGCCCTACCGCCGGCCTCAACACCATCGAGGCGATCCGACCAGTGCTCAATGAGTGGCTCGGAAGAAGGCACGGCTCCCTGACTTTTCGGGCGACACAGGTTCTCTCGGGGCACGGTTGCTTCGGGAAGTTCCTGTGTCGCATAACCAGGGAGCCAGACGCTCGGAGTCACCACTGCGTCGACTGTCGGGAGGACACGGCATGGCATACGCTGGCAGAATGTGCCGCATGGCTGGAGCCGCGCCGTGCCCTCATCTCTGAAGTAGGCAGTGACCTGTCGCTGCCGGCCGTCGTTAACGCTATGGTCGGCAGTGAACAGGCCTTTTTTTTTTTTTTTTTTTTTTTTTTAAGGCTGGGAAATCATCCAATGACTGCTCCCGCTCTGGGTGGAGCGGAAGGGAGTGTCAGACTCTTACTGACTAAAACCCATCCATGTTCCTTCCGTAGCCCTTTATGTTCCGGGGTAGCGGTAACCCTTTCGGACAATCCCGCTTAAGTGAACAGGCCTGAGACGCGGTGGTATCCTTCTGCGAGGAACTCATTTCGCAGAAGGAAGCTGCGGAACGGGAGCGGGAGATCACCTCCCTCAACCCGGCCCACAGCTGGCGCACCGGGCGTTGGAGAAGGGCAGACAACGCCCTCTTCCGGCCCCCCTAAATGGGTCCAGGGGCGACGGACGCGGGGCTAGTCCGTCGCTCCCCACAACAACATCTGGACCCGAGGCGGCGGCGCGTAGTGCTCCACGCGCGCCCCTTCAAGACGGTACGAGGGGAGTGTCGTACACCTCACTCCCGCTCGGCCGAGACGAGGCCCGCTGTGGCGGGCCGGCACCACGAGGGTTGGGGAAGTATTTTCAGTTCCTGCGACCCCCGGCGCAGGTGTGAGAGGGAACACCCGGGGTGGTTTTTAGTCAGTAAGAGTCTGACAGACCCCTCCGCCCTTCACGGGGCGGGGGACTTTTAGAGTAAATTGTAAAAAATAGTTTAGAAAATAAAATAATTTCAAATTCAATTAGAATGAATACCCCATACCTACGGCAAATGTCGTCATAGTAAAAAATAATCTTGCTGACAAGACGAGTAAACTGAGATACATTTAAAATCTGTTGGTGGGTGGGGACGATCTCGTGCATCCTCCTTTGTGTTGTTTATTTGTACGACTTTGGAAGTCCGAATGAAACATTAAATTATTTCTACAATTGTGTGTAGGTCGAAGCTTGATAAATATATTACCTACTTGATTTACAATTAAGGCTGCCCTCCGTAATTCGAATAATAAATAAATCACGGACCAAGTCCATTTAAATCGTTTTCTTTTAATCAGAGATCGGCCCCTAACATCTCAAAATTAGTACCAGTTCGATTTTCTTTGGCATTAAAAATCAAGTATTCTTACACGAATTTACGCGTAAACAATACTTAAGAACGGATACATAATAACCGGCAGTTGATTGCACAAGTTAGTTTTACGTATCTATCAAGTAACTCCGATGCATTATTAATTTTTCGTCTATAACCACTTGGATGTTCTACGGGCAATTAATGGCTCGTATCGCTAGTTCCGCAAATTAAAGTACTGCAGGAACAAGTTGTTTATGTTTATAATTTATTGATGGTAAACGGATAAGGGGCTGTACTTATTTTGCAAACCGAACCTTGATTTCATTTAAACACGTACCTGTTCCTATAAATATATACATATACGTAGGTAGCTTGTGTGTGATATACCTATTAGGTTTCGATTATACTGCTTCTTTTCTATTGTAATTTACCATTGTTATTTTTATGTCTACGTCTTTATATTTGTGTGAGTACTTTAGTATTGATTTAATTTGTGTCATTAACAGAAAATAGATCTTAAAATAACACGTTTTAAGTTTCTTTTCTTTTGACTTTTTATATATATTTTACATTTTTTTTCTTGACACGAACTCTTTTGTCCTCTGTTATTCACAAAGGTTGTTCATAAGTTCTTTAACCAATTGTAATAAGGCTCAATTTCCTCATAACCTTATCAAATTATCGTTTAATCAAGGAACATGAAGCCTTAACGAGGAGCTTTACCTGCATGCTTTTTTACGCATAAATTTACCGAAATAAGATATTACGTCACAGATAAGGCAAGACAATTTGTAACACACTGCGCTGTTCTAATATTGTGGCGGATATAATTGTATGCACAGTAATGTCTTTAGATACGTGCACAACAAGAATAAATGACTAAGAAAAAGGCATAACAGATAAACAAAGAACAAATGAATAAAAATGTTTGTGGGGAAAATAGAAGAGTAGGTCAGTTGGAATAAATAATGAATATTTAGACTTTTGGCGGTACGAAGTATGTAATAAAATGCAAAACAGTCTAGTGAAGGTACCTAGGTAAGTACATATGTATTATATGGAAACTGTTTACGACGTAGCACGTATGTCTATAAAATACTGCTAGCTGTCAAATGTTTATTAAAATATGAGCATTTGTCTGGTTTATCGTAGTCTGTTTTATCTTGTGGTTAAATAAAAACAAAATGCAAAAATACTACCTATAGTTAGTTGAGAGCATCTCAAAAAACCCACGTTGTCTTTTGAGGAAAACTGGTTTCATTTCGTAGCAAGAAATCGTTCTGATATTTCATAAATAAAAAGATATGAATGCATATGTTTCATAATAGCTGTTTTGTTTATTTATTGTTTTTTTTTAAGTGGAACTTTTATTGTATCGTCTCAAACTTTTTCGTCTGTGTGTTGCATGTCGCGTGACGGTCGGCCGCGGAGTAAAAGTTTCACTTTTACCGTGGCTTCATAAAACCACACAATCCTTTTTTAAGTAAAATGACGTAACATCAAGCATGTAGGTACTCCCCGAAGGGTTCGGCAGAGGTTTACCTACAGCACACCAATGTTATGTTTAAGTAGCATGTAATAGGAGCGAGCCTATTGCCATCAACCGGGCACAAATCCAGACTACGGACTGCTACTTGTAAATATGTGAGCACCATGTACTTATGACATAATTAAGTTTACTTGCCACTGCTACATGTGTTTTTCTTTTCACCTTTTGTGGTGTATTGCTTTATTCTGGGTGCATCGTCTTCACATATAATGTTATAATACATGTATACAAAACATTGTGAAACATTTTAAAAGAGGTGGAGTTTCTTGCCCATTCTTCTCCACACGAAACTACCTTTTGGAAGGGGCGACTAGAATCAATTCTATTTCTTGTTCATTTTGACGTTCAAAAGTGCCATTCTTGTGCCTATTTGAAATAAATGTTTTGACTTTGACTTTGGCAACTGAGATGTTCCGTATGGAAAAACCTCAATAACTCTTTGCTCGACCCAAGGATTGAATCCAGGAACTCATGCTCTACATTAGCGCTTGCGGCCAAGTTTAAAGTAAGTAAGTTGGAAGTAAGGTTTACTTAAAGAACATATTATATACTCTTTTTGTATCTTAAAGTTACCAATTAGAAAATTTGAATAAAAAGTCAGTTGCGCTTAAGATTGCACAACGCGGATTCAATTAGATCCGTCAGTCGATAAAAAATCAATAGAGTTTTTATACAAGCAAAACATTTCCTAAACAAAGAATATCTTTTTAGTATTTTATTTATCTTTTTGCTACCTTTAAACATTGGGTAAAATAAAAGAGGTAGGTAAGTGCACATCCAAAAAAGTGCTTTCCGATTTTTTTGGTGTTTTCTCTCATTGAAGTATTGGAAATTCTATTTGAGTAAGTAAAATACGGGCAATGATATTGTTGAGCACATGACTACCAACTTAAATTGTCCGTATATTCAAATCACAATGGGAATTTTTTGTCAGTTGTATGAAATGGCTATTACACGGCACTATTTCGGTGCCTATTTTTAAAACAATATTCCGTATTTAATGAATTTACGTATGGAACGTCGTTTATAAGTACTTGCAGCTAAAAACCAGAAGCTAAACTAAAACAAACATCGTTTAATCGGATTTATGTGCCGTGTCAATTAGAAGGCTTTAGCTAAGCGATTGTCCAAGCATTTGATCGCACCATTAGTCAGGTGACGTCCCCTTAAGCGTGAAGGTCGAATGGATTTAAAGAACAGACTTCATTGTTGCACCTGTTGAAAATGATTAGCGTTAGATAGAGAGAACTTAATAAATTAATTGTAATTTGCTTACGATAGATCTTTACTGAGTTCGCTATGCAGTTTCCAAATATGTACAGACGCCAGCACATCAAGTTACCACAATCTGTCAAATTTCTTTGATAGTATTTCAACTTTATTGCAAAGACATAAGGCTCATTTTTAATTGAGAAAATTTGACAGTTAGGGATAGCTTAATGTGCGGCGTCTGTACTTAAAGAAATGTATGTGTTTAAAGAAACAACTTTCGGAAAACGGATTTTATCCATATAAATAAATACAATCTTAAAAATGTTTATGACTTTTCAAGAACAGTTAAGTTTTCAAGAAGAACCTATACTGTTATCCTAAAATCACATTTAAACTTAATCATGAAACTCTCATTTCTATGAAGTTTTCATCGAATTAATTTTACTAGAGTTCAAGTCGCCCGTCTGTAAAAGGCTTTATAGGTAGGTAATGCAATTGTTTTGTCTACATTCCGGTTATGCGCCGTAAAAATGTTTTATACAAACCAAACATTTAGGATACTATTTAAAAACAAGTTTTACTACTACGCTGCATTTTTTCATAAATGGCATTTTCCATACTGAAGTTCGAACCGATACAAATTCTTGTGTTTTTCCCAATTTGCAAGTCACGAAGTGTCAGGGTCAAGATTGAGAGATGTATTGATGATTCTTATGGTTATAACTATGTGAATAAATATATATTAAGTAGGTCCTATTAAGGACCACCCCACAGACAATGGCTGACCTTCCATCTTGCACCGCATGCATACCTGAGAACGGCTGCATCAGCAAACGGTATTCGCGTTGCTGAAATTTGGGTCAAACAAATTTAAAAAATAAATTTATAAGCTAAGAAGAAGAAAATATATTTGTGATTTTCCATTGTTATGATGGTCGCGAATCATATTTTGATCAACAAGATACAACCGGACATTGGCCTGAAACTGGCAAAAGAAAATTGAATTTCACATTTCACCTTAATATTATAAATCATTAAATCTATGTCCCCGATGACGATCTTTGTTTGTTTTTGCTAACAAAATCAATGAGCGAACCGACAACTAGCTCATGAATTATGTAGATAGATATCCTTGAACGCGAACGTGCAATAACATTGTATAATGTTTACTAATATTAATCTGGAACTGTTATGTTTTATAGTAAACTGAGATTATTTGAATGGCTTCTTTGTATGGGACTGAAATGTTTTGGGTTTGCATGGCTTATCTAGTGTAGCAAGAACAAGAAACTGTTCTTCGATGCTACATCTGTGTATACATGTTTAGTCTAATAATGTAGGTACGGCCGAATAAGCTATTTGGTAAACTGGCAGCTAATTTGCAACTACTTTTTAAACAATACGGTGGGTGTGCTAAGTAGTCAATTCTTTTACATAACTCTTTATTTAATTTTTTTAGTTGTTACCTATTGTTCGCATGCAATGTGACGAAATATATGATACCTACTTTTAATTAAACTTAACTTCACAACGTGTGCAGTCACGTCACGAGCACCAATATGTATCCACTGAGCAATTTTAAAAAGTGATTTTCTCCTTCTGGATTTGTTGTAATTATTAGTTGTTACGGACATAGTATTTGGGAATCCATACTAATATGAAAAAGGTTCTACCATCACAAAGTTATAGTTATTTCACGAGAAAATCGCTATTGAATGTGTGTAAGTATACATATTGGTGCTCGTGATTATACTCTTATGTGGTTAAAAAGTTACATCAAACTCAAAAACAAAAATGACAGTGTATAGGAAAGATTTATTTTTGTCTGTATATCAAATAGCTTATTATTCTTTTTTTTACTTTGAATAAATGAAAGGCGACTAACAAGGGGTACCAGGCAGATGTTTGTGGGAACGCTGAGAGGGGACGGACCCTGGGAGGACATTGGTGATGTCCTTGCGAAAGGTCAGTTGCATTGCCAGTGTCGTACGTACTTATATAGACGAAGCAAAAAGAGTATGTTAGAATCGTAGCAGTTGGCGTTCTGTAGTTTCTGCCTACCCCCATAAAAAGAAAGCGTGAGTCAATGTATGTATGACTCGTGTGTGTATATAAACACAAACAGTCACTACCATACTCAAACTCAAACTCAAAGCATTTATTTCAAATAAACCAATTACAGGCACTTTTGAATTGTCAAGGGGTCGGTCAGTCAGAAAGATGAAGCTAGTTTTATAAATAAATATTATGTTAAAAAACATTAATTGTAAATCATTAGCGATTTAATGTCGATGTATTTTTAATAACTTTGATAAATAAAAAGTTCAAACACCTCAGATACTTACATACCTACATTGTATGCAATAGGCTAATTACGATCAATGTCGGTAATAAAATTAATTAATACGATGTGATAGACGTTAATTACCACTGATCCGACATTATGTCCAACCATTATGATTTATTTGACAAGACAGTTTCTCTCCATTTTTATTCGTTCTTGCCGACATTTTACATCCTGGGCTTTGCGTCATTTGAAATTGTAATTTTAAATGTAATTTTGGAAACAGTACAGGTATTTAAACAAGTTACTAAGTACACTATTAAACACCACTGTGTAGTACAGACTGTGTAGACATAGTACATTGAATTATGATGTTAGCATAAAAAAAAATGTTATATAATGTTAAATTTCCAAGCTCAGAAAATCCTCTCGTCTCAAGCTATTGATGTCACGAACTCAGGTCAGGCAACAATAGGACCATACAACGAACACGACAAAATAAGTTCTTTGTTAGAAATCTTGTGTTAATTTTATGAGACTAACATAAGCCACTCAAAAAATAGAACATTTTTCAAAAATATACTAGTGATCCGCCCCGGCTTTGCACGGAAGCAATGAAACTAGTAAAACTATCTATTCATGTATAAACTTTTTTCTTGAATCACTCTATCTATTGATGAAAACCGCATTAAAATCCGTTGTGTAGTTTAAAAGATCTAAGCGAACAGAGGACAGTAGGCCGGGAGCCACTTTGTTTTATACTATGTAGAAATGAGACTAAAATGTGTTCGCAATATTATCTTTGTTTATTAAGGAATGTTGTGGGTTCAAATACGGGCAAATACCAATGTGACTTTTTCAATTCATGTTTACTTTTTTAAGTTTATCTGAGTCACAACTGATATCGGTGAAGGAAAACATCGTGAAGAAACATGGACTTATAAGATATAAGCCCGAAATCGCCTGCCGAGCAAGCATCTGTATGAAGAGGCAGTTTCCCCTACAGTGGGTCAAAAATTGGCTGGTATTTTTTTTTAATTAGATTAAACGGTGGGGGAGCTATCCTCTTTCGATTAGAGAAGCTCGTGGCTAACTAATAACAGCCGCACGGATCGATCCATCAGGTTAAGCTACGCTTGCCTATCTTTACATATCAAGACTCCTCCGTGCCTCGGAAAGCACGTTAAGCCCAACTGTCATTCGTGGATCTTTGACAGTCATTACGGATAGTCAGAAGCCCGACAGTCTGACAGCCAGTCTTACCAAGAGGTATCGTATAACCCAGTTCCTGACTGGGTTATGAAGGTCAGATAGGCAGTCGCTTCGTGTAAAATACTGAAATTCAGATGCATCCGGTTAGACTGGAAGCCGACCCCCACATAGTTGGGCTAGGCAGATTGATTGATTAAACAGTGTTCGTAATTTTATTTGCGTTTTACAGATTTATTTGTATTTGCATTATTTCAACCTGGACTTATTCAATCATAATATTCAATATAGAATAGAATCTTTATTCCGGACACAAATATCCATATCGTGTACCTATAGCAAGCTTTTCTTTTTCAGTATATAGCATAAGTACCACATTTTTCTTCTACGGATCGTATATTGAGTGAGATAGATGTCTAGTAAATGATTAAATGCTTCTTAAAAACTAAAAGGAAACATCATACAGTATTCACAGAAATCTCGAGAAAAACAGATTTTCTACGCAGAACCGAAGTGTCCTCAATATTAATTATACTTCAAGCATTTATGTTGTTATAAATAACCATAATAATCATAATAAATGTGTAGGTAATTACAAGATGTCTAGAACTCGTAGTACACCTACTTACGTACACTTGTCAGCAGTTACATGGTATAAACATCCTGTTTGTAGCGGCTACGGCGTAGCAAGCAGGAAAATGATGGTTTTCTTTGTCTTTTAAATTATCACACTAATATTATAAATGCGAAACTTTGTGTATGTTTATGTATCTTTGTTACTTCTTCACGTACAAACTTTTGAATGGATCTGGATAGAATTTGGCACAGAGATAGATTATAATCTGGATTAACATATAGGATACAAAAATGTACGGTTCCCGTGGGATAATTACTTACGTACACGCGGTCGAAGCCGATGGCAAAAGAGTAAGATTAAATATACAAGTACGAGGTTTTTTTTCCTATCTTTTTAACACGTACTTGTAATCATAATTAATTACTATAATACTTGTCATAAAAATATATTGATCTACACGGCGATGAAGAGCCAAAAAACTACGTGTGACGCATACCTGAAATATCTAAACAATTGGAGCATTCATATGTTTTGTTTGATTATGTTTATAGTCGGTGTAAAGATCTCTGAGCCATTGTACTGACTCGTCTGATCTAAGCATTGTTTATCGAACAAACAATGAGCCACTCATTTTACTTTCATTGTTCTATTTAGACACTCGTCATGGTATATGTATATTAAAGGATTATCTATGTGGACATCATTCTTCAGTTGTTAGTGTGAAGGTAACTGTGTTCCACGGGAGTTGATACAGAAATAGAAATTGTACCAAGTTGATTAATTTGATATTCGATAGGGAAACGACAGGCTCAGTAACACGATACTCCTTGGTGAAAACCTAGACAAAGTATTATCATGTTACCCATTAACTTGGATGTGAAGGTTAGGGGGCCAACCACTACTTCTTAAAGCAGCATTGTTTTAATATTGCTTCACTTTTCAGTTACATTAAAGTAACACTGCTCTTTGAGGTGGTGGGAGTCCCCCGGATAGGTCGACGCTCCGTTTGAAATACTGGTATTCAGCTTCATCCAGTTAGACTAGAAGCCGTCCCATCATTGATGGAAATAGGCTAGGTAGATGATGATACATTTGAAAGGGAAACGCTTACAATCATTACTGTTACTATGGATTATGATTACAAAATCAGGCCTCCTCTCTGTGAGAGGGAGTGGACTGTAATTTGCCATGTGGGTCCAGTGCGGGTTGAGAGATGTCGCATGTCTTCTAATTTTTAGTTTGGTTTCCTCACGTTGTTTTCCGTCACCGTTTTAGAAGCAGTGGTGTTGATACTATTTACACAAAGCTGCCTGCCTGGGTGCGAAGCCACGAACAACAACTAGTAAGTCGGGCTTGTTACCATTGGGTCTACACTGCTCCCGAAGAGCAGCAGCTCTCGACCTAATACAAATAACAATGAATAAACTAGCATTGTTATTTGAAACAAGATGTTTCCTGATTCTTTTAAGCAACCATCATGATTGAAGTTTATAGGATATAGTTATTTGTTATGCAAGGCTGGAAAGTTGATTTTTGGCGCGAGTACTTCTATTGAAACCTGAGTAAGCGAAGGATTCTAGGGTTGAACCATGAGCGAAGCGAGTGGTTCAAATATAGAATCCTGAGCGTAACGAAGGTTTCAAAGGTACGAGACGCAGAAAAGCTTTGCTGCCGAGCGCAACACACAATTTTTCACCTCACTACAGCGAGGAAACTGCTAGGTGCAAGAAAACAGGTGTTGTTGAGTTTTATTTTGTTCGAGCGTCTCAGATACATTGACTCATGTGAAGAAAATAACAGATACTTGGCAATGTATCTTATGAGTTACATAGAATATTTCCAAAATTAAATACCCTGTATTTTGTTCTATATCCTACTTGTCCTCTAAGGAGAATGAAAGAAAAAAACTAATTTAATACAAATAACTAACTAATTTAATTTAATACACATTTATTTTTGCCAAGCAAAGGATTAAATTAAATAATATATTAGTATTTATTTTATTTAAAAAATTAAACTTAAATTACTACACAATTGGGTACCTATTTGACAGGGTAGTATTTTTATGGCATATTCAAATGTGACGACACAGATTTTTTTAATCGAATGGAATACTTATTAACATTAATTCCAATTTTACAATTATATCCTCGCAAAATATTTAATTTCTGTACTGTGATGGAAGTTTTTAAGGTGAGCGGTATTATTTAATATTTTATTTTAGACCGTGTCATGCATTTTCAGTGGACTGGCAGTATAGAAAATTAATAAATAGAAAGGTTCGAATTTTAAAAACTCTTTCCACGCTAGAGAGCAAAAATCGATTTTCGGCTCAGATTTCGAATGACAAACAGACTCTTTCCGAGCCTGTGAGGTGAAAAAGTAATTTTCCACTTCGAAGGAGAACCATCTTCTCTCATTAAAATGGCGTAGATGCTTTAATGACCGGCTCGTTCATATACCTAAGTGGAATAAGGCGACGGCTTAGGGCGTTCGAATTTCGGGGGTGGCAATAGGTGCCATCGGAAGTGAAAAAAAATACAAATGTATTCTTCTTCTTCTTAGCGTGTCGCTGACCATCTAAGTGTACTCGGCCCAGAATTCGGCTACGTGCTGGCGGCGTCACTAGCTTCCATCAGTTCCTGTAACGTGCATACGGCAGGACACACAGGACACGAGATTAAGTGCCCCATCGTTTGTGGAACAGCACCACATTTACACTCCAAGGCGCAGTTGTCTACATATGTATTACAATATTACGAAAAAAACATTGGTCAAAAGGGTGTCTTTCCATCTTTCGCCTAGGGCGCCCGGAATGCTCGGGTAAGCGCTGATTTGTATTTTTGACTTTGACAACTGAGCCTATGTCGACAATTCTGCCAACGTCAAGCGGTGACAGGAAGACGAGCCGTCGAACTTTAAGCTTTGAGATAGTTGTTGTCAGTATTTTGTAGATTTAGGTGTACTTTTAATTTCCTCCTGATTGACGGATGTCACACAATGATAAACGTCATGTCGCGCGCTGTACCCGTAAAATTGGTAATCTCCGTCTTACTTAGTCAGACAAGCCCATAATTCGTTTGTACTTTTTTCGCGCGAACATTTCGTCTCGGCTATAAGGGTCATTGTTTATCCAACAGCCTTCGTCCGTCATTACTCATCAGTGTAAATTAATTAACTTTATTGTTAGAAAACATTTTGTTATTGTAGGTAATTAAAGTTCTATTATGTTTAAATTTAATAAACATACAAAACTAAAATACCGTTTTATAAACTTGTACAAGTACATAGTTATTATTAGTATTTTAAGTCTTTTTAGTTACGTGTATAAATATAATTTAAAGTGGGTATATTATAATAAATCATGTTTATAATTTTCAAAACATAAATATACTTTATGAGCACTAAAACAAAATAATTTAAATTGTTCCTACTTTATGTTTGTTGGTATTTAGGTTCTTCTTATTCCCAACATGATGAGGTAAAGCGAAATATAACACCATTTTGTCGTTTAATTTAGTATTAAGGAAAATTAAAGCAACTATTGGAAGTATTAAAGGAAGTAGCTATCTGTATTTCGTTATAATATTATATTTATAATTTTCTTGGAACAGTACTCAAAAATAAAAAAAATAAAATTCTATATGTAAATAAATATAAAACAATGTTTATTTATCTCCACAATTCATATAAGTTAGACGTATTAAATAAACAGGTATAATGACAAAATTTTGTAACTTGTAGGAGATCTGGAGTCTAAACTATTGTTCTGTATTACTATGTCTACCTAGTAGGTGGTTAGGTACAATACGGGCCTAAGCAGACCCTATCAATGAATATTTTATAAAATTAATGTAATTGAAAAAAGAAGGCTACAGCGAACAAAATGAAAACAAGCATAATTAGGTATGGCAAGTAAACATACCTATACCGGGTTATTTTAAGGTGGTTTGCTAAACTTTGCAAAATACGACGAACGACGATCTGAATACGATAAAATAAAAATATATTGGTTTCTTTTTTAAGGGAGAGGGGGACTGTTAGTGTTGTTACTCAAAGTACGAATTGTGAAAAACTGTTTTCTTTTGTTTTATCGTGATTAAATATCCACCACGTATGTGAAGTTCAAACAAAAAAAAACGATTTTTAAACTGATATTTTAAGTGACTGCGGTCGATGACCCCTCAAAAAACAACATCACAAAACTAAGATTTTTATTTGATTATGCAAAGATATCGATACTCATTGCGTCTGTAAAGTTTAGCTAGCCAATTTTAAATAACCCTGTATGTTTAATTTAATAAACAACAGGCGGGACAGACCGCATTGTTCCATACAAGCGATCCTCATTACCTTGACGCGACGCCATGACAATATTTTTTTCTGTAAAAACCTGTTTGAACCGATACTATTGTTATTTCAATGTCATATAATTGTTATATTTTTTGCACCTAATGATAAATAACGAATGCCCATGCCATCTGTCACGCAACCTCGATGATATTTAAATTTAGAACTAAATTAAACGCTTCAAGTAATTTAAATGTATAATGACGATGATGATTAATTGTATAATTACGTAACAGGAATCAATCCGGGATCGGGATTTTTACCCCAATCTGTCAAATGTATTTGTAAGTTTTTCAACTTTATTACAAAAGTATAAGGTTCATTTTCAACTGGCAAACTTGGCTTGGTGTGCGTGCGTCTGTACTTTCGTTTTACAGTTCAAAATAAAATTATCCGGGAAAAAACTGGAGTTACCGACATAGTTTGCTGGGTACTCAAGCTGAAGTGGCAGTGGATGGCCAAGTTGATCGAAAGACTGGGATGACCGGTGGAGTGAAGTTGTCCTGAACTGGAGACCACATATCGGCTCTAGCGTAGCGCTCGAGAATCCCAGGTACTTACTTGCACCGAAGACTTTTTTTAAATTACTTCGAAAAGGTGGCTAGGATAGACTGGACGGCGAAGGAGGAGGACAGGGTGTTGTGGCGCAGCCTATATAGGAGAGACTTTAGCCCAGCAGAGGAGTGTAATAAGCTGAGTTGATACATTGTCTATGCCAAATGAAATGTTTCCATATAACCTCACTTATTTATAAGAATGAAAAACACTTGTGCCAACTGATGTTTATTTTTTTTTTATGGTCGTGCTAAAACCAGTTCTTTAAATAAATAGGTATCGTTTACAATTTCTTAAACAATTACCAGTACCCTTGTTCTCAAAACACAAAATGTCGTATTTCACAGTGGATATACATAAATAATACCAAGATAAAACAAGAATTCTAATGTTATCGATCATATGAAACAATACAGACATAACATAATGAAAAAGAATACTAAATATAATCTGAATCGTTACATGAACTTAAATAGCTATAATAAAAATATATTTATTGTTCTGTTTATTAAGATATAATTATCGTAACATCACTATAGTAGTGCTGTTACCCTAATGAGAGAAAATAAATACAAAGTATTCGTAATGGTTGAGTTATCAATGACGTCACACAATATGGCGTCTTTCTCATGTAAACTAACTCGAAAGTGAAACGTTGATATGTTATGCCGATCATGTTACACTTCACTTGTTATTAGTGGAATCTTCGAATGAGTGAAAATGTATAATGTGTTCAATAAAAAAAGGATAGTGATGAATCAAGTTGGCAGACAATAAACATTAGCACCTCATGTAGACGACCTCGTTTCTTGTTAACTTAACTTGGTGTCGAGGAACTCGGCTTAAGAGGCATTCTCTGATTCAATGTAGCTTTGCTGTAGAAAATGTAAGTTGAAGATATGTTTGATAGGTAATATTCTGCTCTACTTGTCAGTTGAACCCCCTGACCGTCTTAGACTCTGAAACCGAACTTGCAACATTACTCAACAGTATAACCGTCGCCGTTGCCTAATCCTTATTAATATTATAAATTCGAAAGTAACTCTGTCTGTCTGTGTGTCACCTTTTCACGCCTAAGCCACGGAACGGACGGACGGACACTTTCGATAAAATTTGGCAGAGAGATAGATTGCATCTCGGGGAAGGACATAGGCTAGTTTTTATCTCAAAATATCTCCCTATATTGCGATACAACCGAACTCCACGCAGATGAAGTCGCGGGCATAAGCTAGTTATTTAAATAAATGCTGTTAATGTAATGTTGACGGCGATGTCCAAGGAGTTAGTAACAAGAAGTCTGGTTATATATGCATCAGTCTACCGAAGTAAAACAGTTGGTGCTGCTACCAAGGCAATGGAAAAAGAAGCTACAAATGAAATTTTGCAACAAACGAAGTCTGCAATTCACATTTCATTTTCTGTTTTGCATTTAAAATAGGTATGTCACTTGAAATGTGTTTTCAGGCGAAACAAAACACTTTCGATCGAAATTACTTAAGATCTCCGATATAACAATATTGCTATTGCTCAATGTATGGTCATTGAACCACAGACAACTACTTTGAAACTGTTATTGTGTTACCCAACTTAATATCAGTATAATATGGTACGTTTTTATGGAACTTTCACCTTTTTGTTTTCGAGCTTTTTAACCAATTTTATGGTGTCTGCATACTTTGCCTAACGGGAAAAGTTGGCCATTATTGGTGATTTTTCGATATAGCTTGTCATAACTTTCATTTAAATATAGGCTTATGTCAGAATGTGATATGTTAGTTCTTAATAAATAAAATTACATATGAGTTGAAAAAAAAAATCTCGTAGCGTTTATTTTATTATGCATCATGTCATCCTATTGTAGCTGTTCGTAGCACGCTTGCTACGGACAGGCTCATTTCGTAGCACGTAGCAAGCGAGCTAGATTGGCAGTTGTCGTAACATAAGATATTTTTCGGGATATCCTATATGTTATTAAAAGAATTCAATGATATTAAAAATATTTAAATTAAATACTGCTTCAAAGTTAGGTAACCTTGCATAGACATTTACAGATCTGTCATTAAAAAAATACTATATACATATAAATTTTGAATAAAACAACGTTGGACTTAATTTAATCAACAAAATGATGAAAATTGGAAATACACCCTTTAATCTTTCCACCATTTTGTCATTTTCTGCCCATTGACTCCAAATGCTGTTAATATTTAATAAGACAGAGTAAAGGTACGAGTTTCATGTTGACGACCAGAAGCCACGCGCAAACACTCTAAATAAACCATTAGGTATTAATGTGAAGGGGAATGCCCTGAGACAGCCCGATTTTCTTACGTTTTTTGCAATTTGCAGGTAAGTGCCTGTTTGTATCTTGATCAAAATACGATTTGCGACCGTAACATGTGGTGTATTTATAAAACTAAAATTATTAAACTAATCGATACAAGTAAGTACGAATTGACCTGTAAATATCAGGATTTCATAAAATAAGAATTCAATAGAGTAATCTTTTCTTATTGAGTTGTATTGATGATTGTTATGGTCATAATTCTGTAAACAAAAATGAATGGTGACAGACGCGAATCATATTTTGATCAGCATACAACCTGATACTGACCAGCAAATTCCCAAAAAAAACCTAAGAACATTTGAATTTCACCGGCCCGGTAGGTGTCACCTTAAAGTATCCAATTTATGGCAAGCATCCGTATACAAACTCAGTAAAGTAATAAAGAAGGCAAGAAGGTACTCGGTACGTAAATGAAATAAATGAAGGTGGCACTTGGAATGTGTGAAATTATTACATATTATTACTGTTTGTTTATTTTTGCTGTTACGCATGGCTGGGTATGAAATATGTATTATTTTGTTATAATTTATCAAGTGGGGAGCTCGTGGCTAATTATTATCAGCCGCAGTGGTCGATCTATCGGGTTAAGCTACGCCTGCAGGGGGGCGGTCCGTAGATGGGTGACCATCTTAACATACCGACTCCTCCGTGCCTCGGAAAGCACGTTAAGCCGTCTCTCTTTCTCTCTCCCATCCCGCAGTTGGGAAAAGGCTTGACAGATTGAATTTGTATTGTAATATTTGGACTACGGACGTAGTGTATTACTTTTAAAGTTCTACAGATAAATGTATACACATTAGGTTTGTGTCTCTACAGAGATATGTATTAGTTGACTGACGTTATACCAGCCACTCAATCCAACTACCAAATACTCAATCAACTACTGCTAAGCTGGTCCTGGGTTTAATTTCCAGGTCGGGTAATGTTTTGTTGGGTTCTTCTATTTGGAATTTCTCAGTAGCAGCCTTTTTTTTTTCAAATCAATTTCAAAATTCAAATCATCCAATGACTGCTACCGCTCTGGGTGGAGCGGAAGGGAGTGTCATACTCTTACTGACTAAAACCCATCCATGTTCCTTACGTAGCCCTTTATGTTCCGGGGTAGCGGTAACCCTTTCGGACAATCCCGCTTATTCAGTAGCAGCCTGGAGTCTGCCTTTGTGCCCAGTTTATGACAAAAGTTGCATCCTCTACTTCATGGTGAAATGAGGGTGTATCGTCAATAGGTACACCTCTGCCCAAACTTTTGAGGAACACAAAACATTAGGCACAAAACCTTTTTTAGAAAAGGCAAAACAAATCACTACGCCTCTTATAAAAAAAAAGAGAATCCTTTTATTGTCACTTGATGCTTCCTTTCTTCATCATTTAACTTATTACTTTTGCGTTTCGTGTGTCTTTTAATATTAGATTATATATGCGCCGTTATATCTGCTGACTTATTCCGTATAAATCTCGCCATGAAACGAAGGTGAAGTGTCAGGTTAGCACAACGCTAGGGACTGACACTATTGACAACTCACTTCAAGCTCACTTAACCTTAGTTTTCACCTATAGGTTTTTAAAGAATATATCGTTCATTTAAGTCTTACAAGACTATATATACACTCTCAGACTCCTACATCAAGCATCGCGTACTTTTATATCCTAATAAAATATCAAAACAAAGATTGGTTCGAGAAAAAGTTTTTATTCAGTTTCGAACCTGACATACTGGCCATCACTATCGACATCACATTAGTTCCAAATTTGAATTCACGAAATTGACAAAGATAGTGTAAGAATAAAAATCCAGATTTACACCCGTATTAATAAAGAAGTAATTACTTGTTGCTAAGTAATTTCTTGACTAAGTCATTGCTTAGGGTTAGAATTCTTAATTCCAAATTCTCATTCTATAGTTGAGTAACAGCCGTTACTTACTTGAGCAATTGCCCAAGTAACACTCGAAGTTTGGTGGTTGTTTCTGTGTGGCAACACTTCATGACTGCGTTTCGTTTCGTGAAAAGGCAAACGTAAGGTCTAGATTACTTTTAAAAGCTTGCAATAATATATTTGATATACTTTATTTTAGATTTATAATAGCAATAGCGTTATACTACTCTGTCAAGAAAGTACCGGGAAAAGATCAATAATACACAAAATGTCTGTTATTCATCCAAATTTATTTTATCACCTTCAAAGTATGCTCCTTTAGAAACGATACACTTGCGCCAACGAATAATCCATTCATCAAAACATTTTTTAAACGCTGCTTTCGGAATTGAGTTCAGTTCTCGCCGCGAATTCTCCTTTTTCGGTTTCGGTTCAGTTGGAAGGCGCCACTCCGAAGCTTGTTGACTTGTTTGCATGTCAAACTCGTAAACCCACGTCTCGTCACCAGTAACAATGCGTTTCATGAATGTTGGGTCCGAACTGACTCGTTCTAGCATGTCCTCAGCGACTTTCATGCGATTGAGTTTTTGGAGAAAATTCAGATCTTTTGGGACTAGCCGAGCAGCAACATGTTTCATACCCAAATGATTAGTTAAAATGGTACGGATCGAATCGTGAGATACAGAAAGTTCGGCGGCTATCTCTCTCAGAGTTGAATGGGGATTTTCAGTCACTATTTTCTTCACTTTTGCGATGTTAACTTCAGTTGCAGACGTTGACGGCCTACCAGAGCGAGGCAAATCTTCCATCACATCTCGACCGCTTTTGAACGCTTTGAACCACTCATAAGCACGAGTTTTTGATAAAGTCGATTCACCGTAAGCCTTCTGTAATATTTTCAGTGACTCCGAACACGAAATTCCATTGGCGTTGCAAAATTTAAGACAAACTCTTTGTTCGATATTTTTGTCCATTGTGAAATTCGCAATACACACTATATATGATATTACTAAAACCAGCACTGTATTTAATATAAATAACAGATGCAACTCAAACTCCGCGCCAAAATGGAAAACAGTTGTGCCAATCTAACAACTACAAAAAATCCAAAAATTTGAATTTGGAACCATAAACAAATCATCCATTCCCGATACTTTTTTGACTGTATGTATACAGTAGATGAAATTGTAAAAAGTACATTATTTTCATTTAATTTTGTCGGTACAAAAAAAAAGAATGCTTGGTGAAACAAAACGTTTGAAATGTTAGAACCCTACTAAATTTAAATGTTTACTCTTTACACATGGATTATATACCGACACATGATTTTTGACTTAGAAAGATTATACATTCATTTCTGTCAATTGTCAAACCATAAATTATTTCTGAAATCAAAACAAAACAATATCTTTCTAGGATAAAGTTATAGGAAGCACTCTTTTTGTCTCTGATTGTAAAGAGTCGGTAATTCTCGGTAAAATCACATGTATTGCAATACAGAATTACCGTGCGTTTCTCCAAAAGTATTGTGATACGAAATCTCTTTTTATAACAATCTGCCGAGTAGTCATGAAATGGACCCACATCACGAAAGTAAACTTAGGGACTTCTAGGTTCAGCAAGTTCTATCTCCCCTATTAAATTATCATCTATATTGTCGACAACAGCAAAAAACGCTTCGATGCTATCCAAAGTTTCCATTTTGTATCCAAAATAACGACGAAGTACCTATTGCTTAAGTAAAGGAAATGGTGACTATTACTTGGCTAAGAATTCTAACTTTTGACAGTTCTAACTTCGATCAATGACTTAACTATAGAATACAAATCGTTACCTAAGTAATTACCTTTACTCAAGTACTTACTTTTACTTGTTTATTAATACGGGTGTAACAGTGTTTCTCTCTAAGAATGTTGTTGCAAATTAGTTCCAGATAGAGATTTCAGACCTGTAAAACTGGTTCGAAAAAATTCACCTGGTTCTATAGAAAGCAAGAAGAGTCTAACTAGTTTTAAAAGACCTTAAAGTACCTTGGTTACATAAAAAATAAAATAGCCGTCTTTCCATCAGTTCCATTTCATGGTTTCGCAGTGAACAGTATAATAACACACATTATATCATAGGTGGGTAAAAATAAAGTGTTTCGAAGTAAACGGCGTGGTATTGCGTGACCGTCTTCGCCGCGATATACGAGTAAACGCGCTATAACTCACCAGTACCTACATAGTATGGTCAGCAAAGCCGAAACACTAGATTTTAATTTATTTTCGGCATCAGTAGAAACTTCGTCAAGTTCAGACTGAGGCGTATCGTTGGTTTCACAATATTCATAGTTTATTTCATTGTTGACAATCATAAATTAATAGATAATTGTAGTAATGTATAAGAATACTAGCTACTCCCGCGCGGTTTCACCCACTGCACGGCTCTTTTTGGTCGTAGCGTGATGTTACTAGCCTATAGCCTTCCTCGATAAATGGACTATCCAAAACAAAAATCATTTTTCAATTCGGACCAGTAGTTCCAGAGATTAGTGCGTTCCAACAAACAAACTCTACAGCTTTATAATATTAGTATAGATTAAATCGCCGCATCTAGCATTAAAGATTTTTAAAATAAATTCAATGAATGCCACTGTTTCTTTTATTTCCTGATTAAAATCATTGCGTGCAGCCCATGCTGTTGATAATGAACAAAAACTATAATAGGCTCGGAGGACACCGCATAAAAAGTAATAATTACTTGATCACTTTACAGAAGAGATTGTTAGAATGTGAAATTCCCAGGTATTTTAAAATAAATACACTGTTTTTGCAGACAGTACAAGCAGTGACTTCACTTTTACTTTACTTTTATAGCGCATGACAAACGTAAAAAGATCTTTATATTAAAACAAACGGTAGGTATATAAGCCTCTATACAACCACATAATATGTCCACATTCATACTAAAACTGTTTCTATTTACAAGTATCAAGGTGAAGCTAATTATAAATAATTAATTTTTATTATTGTAGCTCATTAAACATGCTGCAATGTTAGCTATGGTTAACATAAAGTAGTTCGTGAATAGTAAAATACTAGACTGGCTTCAGCCAGCGGCTTCGCCTGCTTGGATGGCAGAAATCGTCCCATGAGAACGTACTACCGGGGTCCAAAGTATCCTTGATATAAACTGTGTGCCAATCTTCATTTTAATTTGTTCAACGATGTTAAATCTACGCATAATTGCGTAGATTTAACATCGATTTTAACGTATCTAAATGATATATATAATTTGCAGATTAGAATTTTAAAAACAATTGTTCCTTTAAAAGTCAAATTCATGAACAAAGATAATTACCACAACTTGTTTCATTATTGTAAGGTTTTGAGTATATTTGATAAGAGAGATTTAGCAATTGTAACTCAGTACAGTAGTGACATGTGTAAATTGAATAGGACAAAAAGATTAATCACATTACGTAAACTAGACTACCTCCCGACCTTTGAAATACCAAAATGTCATGACGATTATGGTGAGAGAGTATGGAATGTCAGTCCCGCCCGAATACTAAACAAGTTGCCAAAACACATAGCTTGTAAACTGGAAAACAAAAATAAAAGGCAGACCTATAACATATTCAAACGACATTTAATGAATTGTAATCGAATAGCAACTCCTTAACTGTAAAATCTTTTCTATTTTTGTTTAAGATTAAGTTAAGAATTGTATAAAACTGTATTTTAATTGAAATAAACAGCTTTTATTATTATTATTATTGTTACAAACATCCAAACAACTCAACATCTTCACAATTTTTTACATTTATTTATTAGTAGGATAGGATATAGGTATCTACACGGTCTAGGTAGGTATATCGTGACAAGTCTACACTTACGTTCTTCTGTTTTTCTCTTTCTTGAAGAGTAAATCCCAATTATGTTGGGGTTGAGCGACTGCCTATCCGAGCTCCACAACCCCGTAACTGGGTAATACGATAACATTTGGTAAGACTGGCTGTCAAATTTACGGGATTCTGACGACCCGTAACGACTGTCAAAGATCACAAATGACAGCCGGGACCAACGGCTTAACGTGGCTTTCCGAGGCATGGAGGAGTCTCGGTATGTAAAGATGGTCACCCATCGAGTGCCGACCCCAGCAAGCATAGTTTAACCTGATGGATCGACCTGTGCGGCTGTTATTACTTAGCCACAAGCTCCACCTGATGACGCAGTTCAATTTACTCTGTAAAGAATCAAAGGTTTTTTAAAGAATGTTCTGAGTCAGCATACAAATAATTACCAAAAAAATCCATGGAAAAGCACAAAGGGGCGCTATTTCTTGGCAATTTCAGGGGTATTCTTTTTATTACACCCAATCTTGACTGTAAAGTGGTCACTAAATTGTGTAGTAGCACGCTTGGTCACCGCACGCTATAACTTCGCCATAATATGAGGGAAAATCAATATTGTTCAGTTCTTGAAAACATTCTAAGTTGTTACACAAATAGTACTGGAAATGTTTGCTCTTCATAAACATGTCGCGAAGTGGGTAAAACATAACATTGCTACTACGGAGTACATGACATAGTAAGTAAATGTTTTTTTACATTTTCTACCATTTTAATAGTAGGTAGATAGAAGAATATCACGTTTAAGTGTAAGGTGACTTGGAAAATACAGGCAAAGCATTCTTACAGTTTATCTGCCTATGCAATTAAAGGGATGATGCGCTCATTATTTGCTTGAGGTAACTTTGTGAATCACTGTGACACAGAAGATGTACAATGTGAAATGTTTCTGCCGTGAATCATGGTCAACATATCTTTTTCAGGGTATAGATCCCACATGTTGCAATCAGTAACTATACGATTACAAATTTTTCTCATTATTCACATAATATTTACATACCTAAAAAGACTTAAAATATTAAAAATAACAATGTACAAGTCTATAAAACAGGAGGGAAAAAAATAAACAAACTGCATCAAAAAATTTGTCCACATCGCTGTCAACAGGAAAAGTTCCTAAAAGGCTGGCACTGCTGGCAGCATTGCCACGTTGTATGGCAATGCTGATTCTTTGACCCAAAAATATGTCAGCCCTCAGGCAGGGCACGTGTAGAGACCATCAACCGCTTGCCGATGTCTAAAAAAAAATAGTGGGCACTCGGACCCCATGGCCCTAGTGTTTCAACCCCAAACGGCTCGAACATACAAGTCCCAATCTCATTATTTATGTATGCTTTTCAATTTATATATCCAGAATTTACTTATACTTCGTACCTTTTCCATATGAGTAAGAGGCCTTTGCTCTGCAGTGGGGTAATAATAGGATGGTATTATTATTATATGTATGTATGTGTTGATGCAGTAGTCGAAACTTATTTGATGTGTAGAAAAATAGTGTTAATGGCATCCATTTAAATTTTTAAATGTTTCTGTGTCGTAATCATCACATTGTTTGTTTGTGTATTATGTAAGGACGTTAGATAGAGGAAGTTTAATTAACTTTTACGTGTGCGTATAATTATGATTACAGGCCGAGTAACACTTTCGCAGTTGCGTATTTTAAAAACAAATGAAATAAACTATTATTTTGTTTTTACTTAAATATTCTGTTAAGCTAAATTCTTAGAGCATTAAATGCTCTAAGGCTAAATTACAATTCGATAAAAACTTGTTCTTGTCGAATTTCAACGTTTACTTAAGCCGAGGCTACACATAAAGAGCACAATAGCTTATCACTACAGTCTACGAGTAAACACATAGGTACATACTTACATATATCACCTACTGTTCATTTTCTATTGACAGGTAGGTACACGTGTACCTAATAAAAGTGCAAATGAATACTACATATATGTATAATCTTTAAGTACCTACATAATATAATGTAATTATCTCTCATTAAGTACCTACAAGGTAATACAAAACTCTGAAAATCCATGATTTTCTTACGATGATCTAAGGTATATTGAGGAGCTCGTGGCTAAGTACCTACTAAAAGCCGCACAGGTCGATCCATCAAGTTAAGCTACGCTTGCCGGGGTTGGGCGTAGATGGGTGACCATCTATACATAACGAGACTCATCCGTGCCTCGAAAAGCACGTTAAGCCGTTGGTCCCGGCTGACATTTGTGCATCTTTGACAGTCGTTACGGGTTGTCAGAAGCCTGAAAATCTGACAGACAGTCTTACCAAGGAGTATCATATTGCCCAGTTATTGGGTTGTGGAGGTCAGATAGGCAGTCGCTCCATGTAAAACACTGGTATTGAGCTGCATCCGGTTAGACTGGAAGCCGACCCCAACCTAGTTTGGAAAAGGCTAGGCAGATGATGATGATGATCTAAGATATATTGTAGTGCGACTACATTACTAAGTGGTGACAGATCCTGTCTTAGTCCATTATACACAATACTAAGTCGTCAGTCAATCGTGTCCGAGTACTAAACTATCTACTAACCACTTAACATTGGGCGTCGGCAACCGTGAAGCGTGAAACCTCGGAATCGAAACCATGACAACCGTTTATTACACTAATATAAGTGAAGAAAAAATGTGACCTCATCGCTCGCGAAAACATTGATACTATTTATAATGTACAGTCAAGAAAACAATTTGATGTGCAAGGGAAATAAGTATAGTTTGGATATAATCACGTTCTATCTAAGAGAGCCGGGTGATCTGTAATTCCGGGGGCGAATCATCACCTCTAATAGCGGTATTTTAATATTACTTCACTTCAGTGTGAGAATGAGACGGAGCTATACATCCTGTATAGCAGCTTAAAGAGATGGAGCTATGCATCCTGTAGCTCCATCTTTTTCCTGATGTGAAGTATTATTCAAATAATGTCTACTGCTTCAAGAGGTGGTGGTTTAGGTCCAAGACCCTCTTACCTCATTTTCCTTTCTACATACATTTAAGATTGTGCATTTTATATGTATTTTGTGTGCCATATTTGTACAGTGTTATATGATGTTTAGATAAATAAAGATTTATGACTATGATTATCTTATTATATTGTCAACGCGTCAAATATGACAGCCCTTTTCAAGGAAAAGACATCCCAGTACATACAAAACAAAAAAAAACGCTGGAGTTAGAGCCTGAGGACATGTTACTCATTGCTTTTGTTGACTGTACAAATAAATGATTGTTGTTGAGGCTATTCTTATCTTGAATACAAACTGTTAAGTAACGTGATCAACACGAGGCAATGAGCAGATTACCTAAGTATAAGCAATCAAGAACATATTGAATGAGATACTAAGGGTGAATTTCACCAATTAAACTAAGGGCGATCAGCACATAAACCCGTTTAATGGCTATCAGTGTCATTATTTTTTATGAATAATTGGTCCTTAACGCGGTTCAGATATGCTGATCGCGTTCAATGTCGGTGGTGAAATTGGCACTAAGACTAAAATAATAACAACGTAACTTAAAAAAAAATAACACTTTCCCAAGAAAAGGCATAAAGTACTTAAGTAAAACTACCAATCTCGGAAATAAAACAATACCTATTTCCCACAGCAAAAATCACACTTCGAATCGATTTTCTACACAGACAAAAGCAATATCATTTATTTAGTGTCCCTAAACAGTTGATAATTATTTGTAATCTAGCTTGGAAACCAACTTATATGTTTTCACCCAAAATTTTTATGTAAAGCAGCATGTCCTAGAACCAAAAATACTAAGGCATGTGACAATTACCAACCCGCACTGGTCCCGCCTGATAGATTACAGCCCACTCCCTCTCACAGAGAGAAGACCTGTGTCCCAGCATTGGGAACGTTATAAGCTGATTATGATTATTTATGTAATCTTCTATGTTAGACATCTCCCTAATTAACATTCACATGGTGTCACATTCGCGGATAATATTAGCCATGGTTATGAGTCATTGGGTCTATGTAAATTATCTATGCCATGGATCATTATTAGCACAATTGTTGCTATACCAAACCAGACGCTTCGAGGTGCAGCCGACCAGCTATTGGTGAAGAGAACTGATTTTCTGGATAAGATGA